>OW052237.1:6250000-7500000 GCA_932527175.1 Operophtera brumata | reverse complement strand
GTAAGGAAAAAGGTTATACACACCTCAGTTTGTTCAAAATTACTAGGTATAACTAAGTAGTTGGAAGAAACTTTTCTTTTGGGTACTTATTTACTTTGTATTAGCCATTTTGCATTTTCTAGAGCGTTCACATGCGTACTTTTCGTCGCGAGTATCGCCTTTGCATAACTCGCCACACACGACCTACCCACTTTTCAGCTTTGGTGAGTCACTGTTTGTTGAGCTCCCACTGACTGACTGGCACCAATCCCCCACTTTTTATCTTCGTGAATGACGTGGAACAATCAGATGGCCCACCTGATCTTGAGCGGTAACGTCTGCCTTTAATAATCCATTACCTCATATGTCACGTCCACCCCTTGTGGCATTGCACTGCATTCACCGGCAACTATACCTTTCTTACTAAAACACAGTAATACAAGCACTAGTGCTTTGCGGCAGAAATACTACTGGTAGTAGTTGTGGTTGGTAGTACATTCCCGAACGAACTCTTTCACAAAAAAAAACTCTACTACTACTAAACTACGATATAATGCGATTGTAATGTCTACGATTACTTTTTCGTACAGTTTTCGTTTACTAAGCAAGACGATGACACAGAATAAATAATAGTACAAGCACGACGATAAGAAGCGACGATGATAAGATTCGATTCCTTTGTTTTCAGAAGTAGTTAAGTGCAATAAAGAATATCAACACTAGTCTTAAGCACCGTATATGTAATGTATGATGTTACTATTCATATGTGTAGTATTTAGTACCACATAATAAAAAAAAATTGTTCAGATATCCACCGTATAATATGTTACGGTGATTATATTTAGGATACATTTTTGTTACATGATCAAGCTCATACAAACACGTCAACCTCATACCTCATACCTAACTTACAATAAAATTAATATTGATCAACTGGATTATCTATGAGGAACTAGTATGTCACAGATAACCCAGTTATTATAGTTGTACCTACTACAAATAATATAACGCGTCCAAATTAAGTCACGGGTGACAGTAGGTACCTATACCTAGCTTGTATTTTATATTATAAATTTCGTCCAAAATTAGTAGGTACCCAAAATCTGAATTCGTTTATTTTTAACCCCTGACGAAAAACGAAAAGGGTGTTATAAGTTTGGCGTGTCTGTGTGTCTGTCCCATCGTAGCTCCCGAAAGGATCAACAGTTTTTTTTTTTTTTTTTAATTGTTTTTGTGGGGAGTTTTCTTAGCTTTGTTTGATCAAAATCAGTCCAGCCGTTCAACGTTGGAGGTTATTTAAATTTTTACAAAATTAATTACTTTGTGCTAAGTATACGTTTTTAAATTCCGACGGGAAACGAAAATATTCGTGAAGAGAAAATATGTACAAAATGTGTGGCTACGTTTCACCGAGGACTTATCGAGGACTATACTAAGTTCCATTGGTCTAGTTGTTACTATGTTGACAGAGTTATTTATATGGTAGCATACTTGTACGGAGCACTCTACACGCGAGCCGACTCGCACTTGACCAGTTTATTCATCTTCCGCCTCCAATAAAGCATGGACTTTAATGGTGATTTTTTGAATAGCAGCATTGTATCAGCAAAGTATCTGTCTATGTAATATATTGTATTTAGTATATCAGTTATCTAGTACCCATAACACAAGCTCTGCTTAGCTTGGGGCTAGATAATGTTGTGCGAACTGTCCAGCATTATTTATTTATTTATTGTTTCGATATCAAAATTTGAAGTACCAGTATTATTATTAGTAACAAACAGTCAAACATAGATAAAAATTGAATGATAGTATAAATAAAAATAAAAAAAACATACCGTTTCTCACTAGTAAGTCGGGAAATAAGCAAGTACATTTTTGTAAAAAAACGATAATCACTTAGTATAAAGAGCTAGGCATAATTCTAAGGAAAATCGCTAAGCGAAACTCTTTTGGTCACAATATAAACTCCTTCGTGAGTATGCTACCGTAGAATTGCATCGAGTGACTACGGAGGCCTGCAATGTTATAAGTATAGATCCACCAACTTATCTCTAGAACCATTTACCTACATTTTTCTATCAGCTACATACATTTCATTCTGCAGATAAGTTGGTGGATCTCTAGAATTGGTTTGTGTTCACGACTGTATGATTAAACTGTCAAACCATGTCAATCCGGTAATTTTTCACAAACCTCAAATAAATAAGAATTTGCATTGGTTTCTTATTACCCGAATTACAATTA
The DNA here is from genome assembly GCA_932527175.1 of Operophtera brumata. Taxonomy (NCBI): domain Eukaryota; kingdom Metazoa; phylum Arthropoda; class Insecta; order Lepidoptera; family Geometridae; genus Operophtera; species Operophtera brumata. Next base: position 7,497,774 of record OW052237.1, on the reverse strand, counting down.
TAACAACGAAAACCAACAATTTTCAGTAAAATAATACAAGTTTTTGTAATGATATATCGAAGTAACCGGTTGTCCGTTTTCACCTGTGAATATAAAATTGAACGAGGGCCTTCCTTCCAGCGCCGTGGATAACCACGGAATGACAGAAAATGGCGTAGAAATCGTGTAGATACGGCGAATTGAAAATGTTTTCGTGTTTTTACACATCTTTTATATGAAAAGATTAAAAACCCCAACATACTTTTAAAACTATGTGTATAGACATGATACTAAAGTGTTTTATTTCTCAGAAATAGCTGTAATTCCGTAGATTTAGGCTCATATGTAGATGCTCTATTTTGATCAATTTCGTGAAAATGGGTAGGTAGTTTTTCAATTTACACAAAATCTAGAAATAACTTTAGAAAACCCCAACATATTTTTATTCAAGCTGAAGTGTTCTTTCTTCTGATCTAAATATTGTTAAGAATAAAGCTAAATTTGGAAAGTTCTAGGCTTTTCAAAACACCACTTTTCAAGGGTTTTCACAGACTAGCCCCTTAACATCAGGTGGGCCATCTGCTTGTTCCGTCATTCAAGTAGTATATACAAAAATAAGCCCCCTGGTTATCGCATAGTTCACTCGTAAATGGCGGTGCCACAGCTTGATCGTCATGGTGGCTTAATTAGCGATTTTTGCTACAATACTCACTTACTCGATGGACCGATGATTGTTAAAGTTCGCAGAAGTTCGTCGATGGAAGCTGCACAAGGCCGTCGTCGTGGAGTCCTATAGGGGAGGCCTATGTCTTATAGGTATAGGTACGTGCAAGTAGTGGAATGGGTGCTTCCGCTAAACAACAATATATGAGCCGCTTCAAAAAATAAATAAAGAGTCCTTCAGGGCAGGCAACGCATTGGCAATACCTCTGGTGTTTCAGATGTCAATAGGCGACGGTAACCGCTTACCAACAGGCGGGCCGTATGGCAGTTTATCGAACCATTAGGTACATAAACAAGTACCTAATTAATTTTGTAAAAATTAAAAAAACCCCCGACGCAATGAAACGGCTGAACCGATTTTGATCAAACATAGCTAAGAACACTCCCGACAAATTCACCTTTCAAACAAAAAAAAACGAAATCGGTTCTTCCCTTCGGGAGCTACGATGGGACAGACAGACAGACAGACATACACACACACAGACAGACACACACACACACACACACACACGTCAAACTTATAACACTCCTTCGTTTTTCGTCGGGGGTAAAAAAAAAGAATGTATATATATATGAAGGTCTACCGGCTGATGCTGCGAAGACCTTAATATGCTCTCTGAGACGGCCCAGCTGTCTCGTCACTAGGGTGCTGAGGTAGCGACACATCTCCGACAGATCAGATTTTTCCTTTTCGTCACAGTCTGAAATAAAAACAATAACTGGTTTGAATCCCAGGATGTTTATATTTGTGCCGTGTGGATACATCGTTCCTAGGTTGGCCCAACGCAACGGAACCCAAGTTATCCCCTCAACTTTATCCAAAGATTCGAAGAAAATTGCAAAGGTCAGTTGTGTGACACCACAGTTCATTGTCCTTTGATAAAGGGCGTGCCTTTACAGCTGTCGTCAGCTCGTCACTGTCGTGTTCACAATAGGACCCGATTCATGCTTAGCACTCGTAATTTTTCACACAGGCATGGAGTCATCTGCACGTGCTATCTGATCCTAGATTTGAACAACTATGTGCCTACTTTCAAGATCACAGTTCCAGTATGTGCCAGCTTTATTTCTCGTGGGTGTCTCGTACCTACAAAGCTGGCCCATCAAATACAAAATACAAATACAAATCATTTATTGATAACGCCAAGTTACAGGTCAGAAAAGAACAATATACAAAAATTCATATATTAATTTAATATAACGGTATAAATATAATTAGAATTGCATAACATTAATAGTATTTGAAATAATTTAAATAATTAGCAATTCGTGCTACAGAATAAAATATACTGTCTAGAAGCAATTTCTTCAGTCGATTATTAAAGCTATTGTGGAAGTTGCATCCTTAATCGTGTCCGGCAGCCTGTTGTAGACCGAGGGACCCATTATGTAAACGGACCTCTCCGACTTGCGCAGCCGATGCGCGGGCGTGACGAGCACGTGAGCGAGCTTGTTGCTACGCAGGGCGCAGGCGATGTTCACACCTCTCCTCTGGAGCCTATCAATGTTGATGTAAGTGAAAACAGCAACTTGATATATGAGTTCACAGGGGAGGGGCATGACCTTCAGCTCTTTGAACAACTCTCGGCACGATAAATCGTCACTCACGCCGACGATCGCGCGCACGGCTCGCTTCTGCATAACAAACGCCCGCTCGACATCCGCGGCTCGCGCCCACAGCTCCACACCATAGGTAAGGATACTGTGAACGGTCGCAAAGTAACACGACATTACTACGCTGCGAGACGCGGTGCCAGCGAGCCGCCGCAGCGCGAAACAGGTCGGGCCCAACTTGGAGTCCACTGTCGATATAAAACCCTAGAAGTTTTGTAGTGTCGACCCTCTGCAGTGCGGTGTTTCCGGCGATCACGGTACAGGGTGGCGATGGCGCGCCATTGAGGCGAAAAATCATGAAGCAGGTCTTTTCTCTATTGAGGGCTAAACCGTATCCTACAAAGTTGACTCTTTATTTATATCGATGGTTTTCGTTTGGACATTGAAAACCGAAATAGTTTATTTTTATTTATGTGTAACATCTTTCCTCTCGGTTTCCTGCAATCTGTGGGTGTGATTTCGTAAAAAGAGACGGAATGTGTAAATGGAAGCGCGCATTTTTCCGAAAGGCTTGGACTACCAGCCATGTTGCCTATTACCAACGAGGTGAGATGTCAGATGTTACAACACATCAATAAGGCTCGTTCGTTGTTTTTAGGGTTCCTACCCAAAGGGTAAAACGGAACCTATTAATAAGGCTCGGCTGTCAGTCTGTCCGTCCGTCTGTCACCAGGCTGTACCTACCTATCTCATGAACCGTGATAGTAAGACAGTTGAAATTTTCACAGATGATGAATTTCTGTTGCCGCTATAACAACAAATAAAAAAAAATAAAAAATAAAACTTAAGGGGGATCCCATACAACAAACGTGTTTTTTTTTTTTTTTTTTTTTTTTTTTTTTTTAACATTGATAGACTTTTGTTTGACCACGATCTCACCTGTTGGTAAGTGACGATGTGGCCGAAGATGGAGCACAAAAGTCTAGAAGGCACCTATTCACTCTAGACTTGAAGAGACCCAGATTATAGTTTTCAGGAAAGACAGACGACGGCAGTGTATTCCACTCCTTAGCAGTTCGCATTATAAAGGTAGAACCGAAACGTTTTGTGCGAATAGAAGGTATACCAATGAGGTAAGGATGGTACTGAGCCGTACGCCTGCTCGTCCTATGATGAAAAGGAGATGGTGGGATCAGATCGTGCAGTTCCTGGGAGCAAAAGCTCTACGTTCGATCGAGTCCAAGGCAGCAAGCTGGTATTTGGCCGAACCATCCCAAACATGGCAGCAGTACTCCATACCAGCCCGGACTTGTGCTTTACATAAACTGAGAAGCTGTCCTGGTGTGAAGTAACGCTTTACCTTATTCAGGATGCCTAGCTTCATGGCAGCTGTTTTTGCCTTAGACTACATTTCTACAAATGTAGGTTAAGCACCGCTTTAGCGTTTTTTTTTTACATAGGTACCTGTTTTTTTGTCGGTTTTGTAGTTAATGGTACGGTACCCTTCGTGCGCGAGTCCGACTCGCACATGGGCGGTTTTTTTTATTCGATTGAATAGCGGCTAGCAGATGGCGGCAACCTCTGCCCTTATCGATTATATGCCAATACCCTCCACACATGCGGTTGCAACATGTCTGTGCGTCCGTATTCTTCTTAGGTATTCATCCCATAAGTATTTATTTCCGGATTCTGCCCAAGATGTAGGCCGTATATTAGTCCCATGACAAAGTAAGTTTTTTAAGCGAGATAAGACGTAATGTCGCCGACTACATCGATCTCACGATTTCGAGAATACGGCCATTGGACTGGGTTTGGTAGGACCACGCGCGGTAGTGTGTCTCGTATCTTCCTCTTTTTGTTTTTATCAAAGTACTAGCAGCGACCCGCCGTTTCACCCGCAAAGTCTCGATCCTGTGGGAATATCGAGATAAAAATGTGCCTATGTATTATTCAGTCCCACAAGGATCGGTGCTTGGCCCGGTTCTGTATTCTATACATACGGCAGATCTGCCTGAAACAGAAGACGTTGTAACAGCAACATATGCAGACGACACGGCATGCCTGGCAAGTGACAAGGACCCAAGTATGGCTTCACTGAAACTACAAAAACAGATCAATAAAATAGATGTGTGGCTACAAAAATGGAGAATTAAGCCTAGCATAACGAAATCCATACATGTAACATATACGCTCCGAAAAGGCGACTGCCCAGCTATATACATATAGAGAATGAACCGCTAGCAACGCATAACACCGTAAAATATCTGGGACTACACCTAGATAGAAGACTGACTTGGGCCAAAAATGTTAAAGCTAAAAAAAACAGAAGCCACCATACAATACAAGGGACTATATTGGCTGCTAGGCCGTCAATCTCAGCTTTCTCTTAGCAATAAACTGCTTGTCTACAAGGCAATCATAAAGCCAATCTGGACCTACGGAATAGAACTTTGGGGTTCAGCTAGCAACTCCAATATTGAAATCCTCCAAAGATTTCAAAACATTGCCCTTAGAACTGTCTCAAGCGCACACTGGTTTGTGAGGAACACAGAAATACATGAATACCTGGAAATGCCGACTGTCAAGGAGGAAGTTAGCAAATACTGCATACAATACAAGGAAAGACTTGAAAACCACTCAAATGAACTTGCTAAGAACCTGTTAAACACACAAGAGAATGTAAAACGCCTAAAGAGATGGCAAATACTTGACCTAGACCAGAGAACCTAACCAGTTCATCAAATTAAATGGTGTTATTCATTGGAATCACACCCAAACCACGTCAACCCAGAAAACATCTGATTATGGCGATTGCAGATAAAATAAAACATTAAAAAAAAAAAAAGTTTTATTCTGGGAGTCCAGCTATCTCCATTCTAAGTTTCATCCAAATCCGTCCAGCCGTTTCAGCGTGAAGAAGTAACAAACACACGCACACACTCACAAACTTTCGCATTTATAGTATTAGTGATACCTTGCGTGTTGACCTTCGAGTTGTACGAGTCTGCAAGCAGCGTCGTTATGTGTAGGTACCTACCTTACCTTATACCAAAGCTTACCAATACCTTACTAAAAAGTTTCTTACCGATATCATAGTCATGAGTGGGTATTACCAGCTGCTCCGAGAGTTGGTTGTCGCATTTGGATGGCTTGCTCTCCTTTTGAAAACTGCATTTAGTACAGGGGAAGCTGAAGAGCGGATCTAGGATCGAAAATAAAAATTGAGTTTAATTATAATGTTAGCGTGTTAGGGTGCTCTCAAACTTGGACGATAACGACGCGACACGATATCGTAGCGATATCGTGACGATATCGTCGACGATTAACACAACGCGACCACACCACACACGACCGCAGTCCTTCGTCTTGGAATTTATTTTCCTATGAAGATGTCCATTTCACTAGACTAATATTGAGTTGAGTGATTTACAAATACGTAGGTAGGTACGATGAATTATGAATGATATTACGCGGGACGGGGATGAGCGACAAAGTAAATTATATTAAATAATCAGTTAAGTGTAATAGGTACATTTATTCACAGAAAGAGTAATATGAGAGTAGGTCCTACCTACCTACGTACCTAAAATATAAAAAAAAAAAAACAGTTGTGCTATCTGAAGACCGCTGCTAACGATCTAAATTCATAAAATAAAGTTTACTTACCAGGACATGTCACAACGCTTCAGATCACAATGAGAGCCCACGATAGTTAGACGATAGATAGCCACGACAAACATGTTTTAATTGCCATTTTTTATAAATTCTATTTAAAAACTACATTCTTATTGGCGTCATGCTTGGTCACTGTTGTACAAAAAAATTGATGGTGTGCCCCAAAATAGTAAGTTTCTATTGGTGTTCGAAAGGCATAAGGGCGGGGATGACGTCGCTACGACTAGTCACTGGTCACACCAAATTCACCCTTAGCATGGGCAGGGACTTATGTTGCCGATAGCTGATCCTGATCACTACCAGTATACACTGCATTAACTTAATTTTATTCACCAGTTTTTCTCTTTTCTTCTTTAGTTTGCTCTGTAGGTCTCATCCAAGAACATAAATACTTATAGGTAAACAGAAGGTTTACAATTAGCACAGACTAGATGTGGTTGTGTGGTGCTACGTCACCCCGCCCGCTAATAGTAAAGGGTCAAGGAGAGCCTTCCGCCCTTAGCACACCTCCGCTGCGGAACCGTGACAGCGGAACCGCAGTAATTTCGTCATGTCTTGTCCCGCGTAAGAGAAGCGGAACACTAGCGGAACTGCCTGTTCTAACGCATAGATTTGACTATATTCCATCTCTTTCTCCGCTCGGTGTCGTCGATCTGCTCCGACGCCAGCCACACCTCCGCGCTCCAGTCGCCATTTTGTTGCTCTTGCCTCTCCTTGACTGACTCGCGCGAGGTTCCGATGCCCATTCTGCTACTCAAACTACACTTGATCATAGCGGAATTCATCTAGCGGTTCCGCTGTCACGGTTCCGCAGCGGAGGTGCGCTCAGGGCGTTCTCCCCGTACCGTGTCGTCGCGATAATGTCACGATACCGGTGTCGTCAACGATAGCGTTGACAGTGGTAGTAAATGTGTGCTTATCTGTCCGACGATATCGTGTCGCGCAGTGCAACACCGCATAGTGCGCTTCCTAGGTTGACGTGACCTATGAGAGAATGTACTGTTCATAAGCAGAGGGTAGACCATCGGCTTTGTCCATTACAAATTGTATTAAAAAAAAGCGATTTATTTGAAAATACCGTCTTGTGTGAACTGGTCGCTCTGCTGAACGGGACTGCAGTATTCACACTGTGACGTGAAGGCGACTGCTGATCGCACGTTCGGTGAAGTCACCATTGCGGCTGACCGCATTTCTGATGCACCGAGCATTGTCACTTCAACCTCTGAAACCAAAAGAAATCGTAAAAATGATGTTTTTTGTAAGACTAAAACTTTGAATCCTTCCTATAGGTACACCAGAGGCCAGCACTACCTCATACGAAACGACGACGATAGGTACACACGCGCGTTGGTCTGTCAGATCGACTGTTTTTTTATTTATTTTTATTTTTAGAGATGTCATCATGGTAGATACATGATTCGTCGCTTTTATCAATAGAATGCGGCGCAAGCGTTCGATAGAAAATCGCGTGGGACACGACAGCAATCTGTAAAGGTGTTTCAGTTTTGAGTAAGAAATATTTCATTTTTATCTTCCTTAGGTACTACTAAGAAATCATAACTTTTACTGAGGCTTTCATGAAAAATAAAAAATCATGCTCGCGTACTTTCGGTCCCATACCGTGCGCGGGTAGGTGTAATTTTATTTGGCGCGGGTTTAGGTTGTTTTAAAAAATCGTATGGTATTTGTATAAGGAAGGGTTCAGTTTACTTTGCTAGACAGCCAACAAAGTCTGCTCTATTCTGCACGTTCAGTCTGCTGAATGTCTAGGCTCTCACCTATAGGTACTTATAAATATAAAGATGAAAATAAGACTATCTTACCAGCATCAACTCCAGGAGGACAGCAAAGGATTTTCACGTTCCCTAACTTCAGTTCTATTTCAGAAATTCGTTTTATTGTTTCGGATAGAGCCTCATGCACTGTAAGAAAAACACTTAAGTAAATCTCAGTGACGAAGATGATAGGTAGTACAGTATCTGTGGCACAATTGTTGCTCACGTGTAGGGTCGCTTTGATCGTGTCTATTGAGCCTTAGCATTTATATACCTACCAAAAACTATATTTTAGAAAAATTACGACTATAACACCACTTACTTTACTATTATCCTACTGACGTTTCGTTGACCATAAGTGTACCGCTACACGTGCCGAAGGTACGCGCCGAAACTTCGGCGACTGAATTATCGGTCGTATAGTATTCGGTTGGCAAAAGAGGTATACTTTTTTTTAGTGATTAAGTATCAGAGGATTAACCTTGTTGCGTGAATTGATCAATTTGCTGAACTGAAGTGCGATATTCAAGTTGTGACGTGCTGACAGCTGCTGATCGCACGTCCGGTGAGGTCATCATCGAGGCTGTACGCATCTTCGATGCATCAAGCATTGTCGCTTCAACATCGGTACCTAAAACAAGCCTCCTTTTAACAGACTTCAAAAAAGGAGGCCCTTAATTGTTTATTTTAGTGCACCCGCACATTGAGCCCAGTTGCGGCCACTAACAAGACCACAAGCTTTTTCATACATTTTGTATAGTATCGGCACAAACCGAGCGTTCGAGTGGCCGCATTTGAGCCACAAGCTACGGAAGTCGCCCGAGCTCGCTACTTGTGGCCGCGTTTAGTCGCTCGCATTCAATTCAGCCAAATAGTGGCTTAAGTGGCGGCAACTGGTGGCCGCCACTAAGCCAGTAGTAGCTACGATTGATGGCTGCGTCTAGTGGCGTGACTGAGCCACTAGTGGTCGCGTTTGTGGCCGCGACTAGTGCGCACAATGTGCGGTTGGACTTAATGTTTTTATCACTTAACTTCGTCATTTGCGAACCGATTTTTTTTTTTAAAAGGGCATACTTCCAATTTCGTACTTCACATTGGTACATTCGTGACGTCACAAACAGACGCCATGACACCTGCGAACGTGTTGATGCGAAATTCAAAGTAGGTTTTAAAAATAAACAGAATTGTGTTATTTTTTGGCAATAGTAGATCCGGAAGTATAATATAGAATAATGTTTAAAAACACAGTCATCATGACTGATTTTATTATTTTATACGGTAATTGGCTACGAATAATAAGCGGTCCAATCCACTATGTGCTCTAATTTTTGAATAGTCATTTTCATAGTCTAAGATCTCACTAAACGTAAAATGAAATTGAGAAGTTATCTCACCAGTATCAACTCGTTTAGAGCTGCATTGGGGTTTCACGGCTCCCAACTTCGATTCTATTTTAGAAATGAGTTTTGTCGTTTTATTGAGAGCCCCATACACTGAAACAAGAAGACCACAGTAGTAGTAGAGCGTAGAAAGAAGAGCTTTTTTGTAAAAGAGTTCGTCCGGGGAAGTACTACCACCACACCTATTTCTGCCGCAAAGCAGTAGTGCTCGCATTGCTTTGTTTCGGTTTGAGGGGTATGGATGCCGGTGAAATTACAAGCACATGAGACTATTCATCTTTATGTCATACAGTGGCTGGCGTAGTGCAATGCCACATGGGGCACGTTCTAGGTGGACGTGACCTATGAGGCAAAAAAAAATGCAGAAAAAGGCAGAAGGCCACCGGGTTACCGCTGAGCCATCTGCTTGTTACATTGTTTTATAAAATATTTCATATGACGATCATATGGAATGGAGGGGGGGGGGGGGGGAGTAGATTGATTGATGGATTGATTGATTGATTGGTGGATTGATCACCTTGTTGAATGGAACTGCGGTGTTTAGACTGTGACATGGTGGTGCCTGCTGATCGCACGTTGAGTGAATGCCTCATCGAGGCTAAATACTCTTCAGATGCACCATGCATAGGCGGATTAACTACTGAAACCGAACAAGGTAAAAGTAAAAAAACAAAAATCGGAAAATCTTTACTAAAAAGTGTGAGTCCAATAAAATAAATTAAAATAAATTAAAAACATTTGAGTAAGTAATATAGATATTTTAGAATGGGCTCATCAAGACCTTATTATAACGTTAAAACGTACAAAACGTAAAAAAAATGCACATTTTAATTTTACGGCCCATCCCCAGTTTAATATCAAATAAATAAATAAATAAATAATAAATAATGCTGAACATTTCACAAAAATTATCTAGCCCCAAGCTAAGCAGAGCTTGATGTTATGGGTACTAGATAACTGATGTACCTACTTAATACAATACATTACATAGATAGATATTTTTTTACTATAATATAGAGAATAGCCAGAACACCCTGAACAAATATCTGCAGATCGTAAAAATATTTGTTCCGAGGCAGGAATCGAACCTGCAACCTCCTGCGCCGCAGGCGAACCTTTGCCCGCCGCGCCACAGAGGTCGTCAAATCACATATTTACATATGTATATATTTTCCAAAATACTTAAAGCTTTTTGCGTTTCTGTGTTCTTCATTATTAATCTCACATTCAGCGAAAAATCATATCACATTATCAAAGGAACAAGATGAAGTAAAAGTCCTATTGGAGAACTCCCCATCAGTCACTGACTTTAGTCACTTGAGAAATATCATTAGTGAAATAGAAAATCGTAGGTACCTAATCTAAAATTAAGAAATGATTAGCTTGTTACCTACATTAAAAGTCAAACGATCATAATTATATTTTCAGAACTGAAAAACAACTCAATATTTTATGAATCTATAAAACGTTGAACAATTTAAAAACAAATCTTATTTAGAAGGATTCTCTTTGCGTCTCTTGAACAATTGGATTGCTTGACTTATGGTCTTAATTATTTTGATTCAAATAGGTATAAAAATAGAAGTATCTAACCAGAATCAGGGCTGCTGCAGAGATTAATCACGTGCCAAACCTCCGATTCTTCTTCGTCGGAAATTCGTTTTGCTGGTTCGCATAGAGCCCCATTCACTAAAACAAATTGAAAAGAAATCTCTCTAAGACTACCATCCCTATGTCTCTAGTCTCTACTGAAGGCTTTGGCAGACTCTACCGAAGGTTTTATCCGTTTCTACTGAAGGCTATCTATCTCTACGGAAGGCTCTAGAACTAGCTGCCTCAGGAAATCAATTTCGAAAGAAAAGTGGGAGGCAATACCTTTCTTTACGGCGATATGTTAATATCGAATGGGTGGAGTCTAGCAAGAAAACAATAGCTCCAAGAACGTGACAACGCGATTGCTCACTTGAACCCGGTAAGAGATGAGGAATAGATTTCTTCAGCTCGGAAGTAACTGACGTAAGTGACAAATGATAAAACTTCGTTTTGCTTATAAAGTAGAAAATATAAAAAATAAAATATCTATAATTAATCTAAGTAATGTGACTACCTACTGAATAGTATAAAAATTTACGCCTAATATTTTCTCTAATCGAAGGAGAACCTAGAACGGGTTTTATGAGGGCAAATTTCAAAAAATAAAGCTGTCATGAAAAGTTTCACCAATCGTGTTTCTAGTCTAGGTATGATTTATTTAGATTACAACCTCAAGTAATTACTGTATTAACATCAAGTTTGTAACCTTTACTGTTACTGAGTGAGCATGTAACGCAACGACTACAAAATTTTAACTTAGCGTCTTAACAAAAACTAATGTTTGAGTATTAGCAAATAAATTACCTTTTGGTGATACAGCTTCGGCGAAATTAGTGATTTGTTGCTGAAAAGGTGACATCATTCCACAATACGACGTGATGATCCCAACCGAGCGTTGATGAAGATCTTGATACAAAGAAACAGGAATCATCAAACATGTTTTTTTTTTAAATTACTTTAAATCGAATTATCTGAACAATTATATCCAAAAGCGCAACTAACCTTCTTTATCGCAAGTAGTTAGACTTTATTTATATTTTTAATAGATTTGAGCAGGGCTTACGATAATAATCATCATCATCAACAGCCTTTAGACGTCCACTGCTGTACTCTCTCATATAATGCTACGACCATCGGTATTGAGCCACTTCCATCCACCGACTTCCTCTGACCTCTATAATGACGTTGACCATCGAAAGGGGCCCTTCCTCTTCTGCGTCGTCTGTTTTGTGGTCGCCACTAGAGACCCTTTGTTCCCCAATGGTTACAGTTCCGCAAGCTATATGGCTTGCCCATTGCCACTTAAACTTGCAAATTTTGCTAGGTGCACAGCGTGGTTAGCCAGTTGGTAATAGACGGGAAAAATCCCAGTAAAATGTGAAGAGCGAAATAATTTGTTTGCCTGTAGTAATACCATAAAGAGGGATAAATTTAATATCTTACCAGACGGCATTTGAGTTGAAAACGTGCAAAAGTTTGAACGATTCCGTTGAAAGCTCATTTGTACAGAAGCATCTTTGTGTTCACCGTTGGAGTGCACCACACATCGAGGTTTTTCATATACGTACAAGCAATCTAAACAATTCAGTAAAAATGGTGAGTTTCTTTACTGAAGTATTAAAATTTGTGGATGTCAGTAATGTAAGCAAACGATGATGCCAATGATTCAGATACGGATAAACTGGGGCCCAATTCTAATAAACCAATTGTATTTAAATTGTAAATTAATTGTCTCATACTTGTCACTTTTGTCAATTTTGGTAATCTACTAACTTCAATGGTTTTTTAATTGCATTATAATTGTGATCATTTAGAAACAATCGTAAAATATTTCTTCGTAAAAACTCGTAAAGTCATACATTTAGCAGACTACCTTTTTTAGTGTCAATTTTAATTTCATTGTAATTGCATAGTATTAAAATTGTTTATCTTTAAAAAAATAGTAGAATTGGGCCCCTGAATGCCTGTTATTTAATTGCATTATAATTGTGATCATTTAGAAACAATCGTAAACTATTTCTTCGTTAAAACTCGTAAAGTCATAAATTTAGCAGACTACCTTTTTTAGTGTCAATTTTAATTTCATTGTAATTGCATAGTATTAAAATTGTTTATCTTTAAAAAAATAGTAGAGTTGGGCCCCTGAATGCCTGTTATGAATGTTGCTGACGAAAATGTGCAGTATCAGGAGTAGAACGACACTCACCTCCAGTAAGTGTTCCGCTATTTTGAATATGACCACGGCATGGCGTGGGAAGGATACATCGAGAAGTAAAAAATGTGCAGTATCAGGAGTAGAACGACACTCACCTCCAGTAAGTGTTCCGCTATTTTGAATATGACCACGGCATGGCGTGGGAAGGATACATCGAGAAGTAAAAACGCAGGCAGATTTTTGTTTAATTGCTTGTGGATTCAGCGGTGATTCAGCGGCTGAAAAAACACGATTAATATATTTTTGTGGAGTTGTAGTCAAGGCAATGATTTAAGGCAAGTATGTACATAGAGAACGTAGTAAGTATGGCCTACCTATAAATGACTTCTTTTTGGTTTCGAAAAGTTTATCGTGATGACACATTTACTTTTGATACTATTATCCAATTTGAGCATTATACTGAATTTGGAGTCTGGCTTGTTCGTACATGTTGACTCTAGAGCAAAAATTAAAAGTATATTGCCTTCAATAGTAATTAAAATATCATATTAGTTATATTCTTCTCATTACCTGCTTCACTATTTTCAGGATTAGCTTGAAAGGTAATTTCTTTTACATCTTTCCTTACAAGTTCATCTACAATCAGAACATTTTTATAATGACTGTTCTCTCTCTCCATTAATCAACAAAATAATTAGTAAGTACCTACCTGAAGTAACATCATCCACCATCCTCACGATTTGATTTTCACGTGAGGTATCTTTCATCGGAACCAAGTGTTTGTTATATTTCTCTAAAGCGTTATCAATTACATCCGATGTTACTGCAGTAACTGAAATCAGACCCATCGTATTAACTGTTGTATCGTAATCACTGGTTGTTGGCTTATAATAACCATTTAATTTGATTCATCATCACTATTTAGAGGCATTACAGATGCCTCTAAATAATGATTAATGTCTCGACAAAATAAATAAATATAAGATGATTAAAATATTTACTTCGGCAGAGTGAATCCCCTGAACCCTCAGACCGTTTTAAGAATCTTCTTGATTTTTATGCAGGTAGGGGTGGAGGGAGGGAAAGCCCATTGTCAATAATAGGTATTAATTTTATATCAGTGTTTATTTAAGCTGTTGCATTCAATGATGTGGTTCACTTAGTTGAGATTCCGCTTAAGTCAGAATTAATGTAGTCTGTTATTTTTCTGACGTAAACGGAATTCTTTCGACGTCAGATTCCTTTTTGATTAGGTAGGATACAAATTTAGGGCTTTCCAAATATCATTATTTCTATAACATTTAAGTAAAAATAAAGCTAATAGAACGTTTACCAGCTAAACTAGAACGACCTACATTTAGATTATTATAAGTTTATATTGTTCTCATATAAATTACATTAGTCGTTTTGAGAATAAATTGTTGAAACCTTAAAAAAAACTATTTCTTTTTTTTTCGGTTTACTCCTTTTTATATTGTAAAAGTGCAAATTAAATATCGGTATGAATTCGGCATTTATACGATTTGATTTATACGAAACTGGACCTTCTAGCTTAATGAATATCTTCAAGCAATTTAGTGTGGGGTTTTAGGGGGATTAAGGTTCTGGGGTACCCTTTCCAAAACGTACATCATACATTTGGATATTAGCTTCTTTATTAGATTATTTGAGTTGGAAGGACCAACTCAGCCAAAGGAAATTTCTTGATCACAAATCACCGTAAGTATAATAAAGTCAAACCAGCAATTAGTTACCATTTTTATCCATGTCATATTGATCTTCAGATTGAACTTCAGAACCAACTGATCTCGAATTACTCTTATGACCAGGATATTTAGAACAAATATAATCACTAGTTAACGTGTTTTTCTTTTTATGTAGACTACTTTCTACATCCGCAAGTAGTTGAGATTGGTAGCCTGAAAAATAAGCGTTTCTTTCAGGTGTAAAGTGTACAGTTTCATCATGCATGATAGTAAAGGCCTTTATCTTAATGAATTGGTGCAGTTGTAGTCCAAATCCACGATCTTTATCTAGAATAGCCTCCGATTACAGCTACTAACTAGCTTGTTTTATTATAAAATCGTGAACTTGGCCTTCCTCTACGTTTTGATACTTGTTTTCAGTTTTTGCATATTAAGGTTTTAGTTTTTTCTTACATAACATTAGTGTGATATATTTTTAGTACTCATCATGCCCTTTCTTTAACAAAAGCGGTTTAAAGAACTTTGATTTCTCATAAAAACTAAATACCTAGTTCACTTACAATGAGATATAAAATAACAATAATGATGGTAACCTCTTTCTATACAAGATTTGATCCAATTATCTGCGTCCAAGTTTTTGGCGAGCATTGAAGGATTCTGTTGAAAACTGGAGTTTCTTTTAGAATTTGACGTCCTACGACTTGTTGTTGGTGAAGGAGGGAGGCCGTTGTTTGAGAGACCTGAGAATACACAGCTGTTGTTTGTTTTTTTGTACTCGCTAAGACCATGTCGCCTACTTTACTTAATACTTACTAAACTACTAGCGTTTTCAAATACAGACTAACTAAGTTGATTATATTAAATTAACTAATTCATTATTTAGTAGTAGCAGAGCTTTATTGTGAAAGAGTTCGACCGGGAAAGTACTACCACCATACCTATTTTTGCCGCAATGCAGTAGTGCTCGCATTGCTGTGTTCCGGTTTGAAGGGTAAGGGTGCCGGTGAAATTACAGACACATGAGACTTTCATCTTTATGTCTCAGGTTGGCGGGCGCAGTCCAATGCCACATAGGGCGCGTCCTAGGTGGACGTGACCTATGAGGTAATGCACTGTTCATAGGCAGAGGTTACTGCTTAACATCAGGTGGGCCATCAGCTTGTTCCGTCATTCAAGTAGTATAATAAAAAAAAATGCCCGATGATGTTATACTTTTTATTACAACGTTTTAGAAATAGGGAGTGTAGTTCAAAGTGCAAACGCGTGCTGCTAAGCCAGTAACATATAAGTTAAGCGAGTGCAATTTCAAATCGATACCAATAGATGCCCAATAACAAAAATCAATTCCTTACCAGTATTGTTTGGAAGAGTTGTGGCTGGTTTCATTGGCTGATCAACGCGAAGATCACCGCGCGATGTGTATATTGACGTACATTTGCAAGCATCTGTGAATGATCAAGTAACATGCCTTATCCACTTCAGGTTCCTTGCCAAAAAGTGCCGAAGCAAAACGGTAAAAAATAACTGTCATAAATGTGTGTACGGTCACGTCTTCCATACAATCTGGATGTTTCCGTGCCATTAGGCGAAATTGTAAAGAGTTTTGTGAATAAAGGATGGCAGAATATTCGCGACGCTCCTCACGCTGGTAAAGTGCGCGTAAACTCTTCACCTATTTCATATAAGCTCATGAATCTGCTTTGAAAACTCATCGCATAAAAAAATGTGTGTTGCTGACGATATTTCTATGTGACATTATATCCAAATAAACAGACGGACAGACACACTTACAGACAGACGGACAGACGGCGTAGACTTAGTAAAAGGGTCCCATTACAGAAACCTAATAACTATTTATTTTTCTCAAGTGGTAAGGAAAGCCAGTTCGTCGGCGCATTCCTTTGTCTATATTTAGCAGCGAACTTATTCCAGTTATTGTTGTTGTGGATGATGGAGCGGACGGACGGACTGGATCGGACGGACCGCATGGACCGGGCGGACCAGACCGGACGTACCGAACCGGACGTACTAAAATAAATCGTTCCCGATAAGTTCAGCATAAGATGCGCGAGTATGTTGCACGAAGGGAAAACATAAATGACTTCACTATTTGTTAATGCTCGACTTTACACTTATAAATTAAATTGCAAAGTTGAAACAATTGAAATGTTTTAGTCCTATTAGTTCAAGAATTTGAACTTAAAGTTGAACTTAGTGGAGTAGAGCTTACGATTTTGATCCCCATATTTTGCGTATGGTGGGCCTTATAATGTGAAAATCGATTCTTCAGGAGTAAACTCCAAAAATTATGGCATTTTCTGGCTTCATTTTGATTTTAGCAAGGCAACAAAACCATGCTAAGATATACTTACTTTTGCTCTACAAAGAACGGCTTACCAACAAAAGCTACATGCTACGGGTGTTGCATTGCGTAGGTAAGGATTTTCTCGTTTCATGTATCTTGAAACAAGCTGATAGCTTTTCTTTGATAATAACTACGACATCTATATAAAGCAAGTAGACGATGTAGACGTCATAGCATCAACCTACAGCATAGAAAAATCAAAACATACGCGAGAATATTTAGCTAATCACTTTTTTCGTGCTGCGATGTGTCTGGCCTAGGAATAGACCCCTCCGTCTCCTCCCGTGGATATCGTCGAAGTCACAGGCCACGTGTTATACCTATAGGTCTGTGGTCGAAGTCAGGTAAGAGATTACACGAGGGGATGGTGATCCACCTGAGTACTCAACACCGATACTGCAATCACCAATCCGCCTCCCAAGCGTAACAAGGCTTCGTCCAACAGTGGACGGGTAAGCTGCTGTTGGCGTTGACTCTTATTTCGTACAAAACTGGGGAACCCCATTTTATTTGCTGCTTCTTATTTAGGTTTAGATTTAGCCAAAGCTTACTTACCACTACCAATGTGAATTGGGTCGGTCTGCGAACCCGTCTGGTCAGCAAAGTGGCCTGGCATGCGGAGCGATGTCAAGCGACTGAGGTCAGTGCGACCCAAACGGCAGGATAACAAAGCTTACTTATCACTACCAATGTGAATTGGGTCGGTCTGCGAACCCGTCTGGTCAGCAAAGTGGCCTGGCATGCGGAGCGATGTCAAGCGACTGAGGTCAGTGCGACCCAAACGGCAGGATAACAAAGCTTACTTACCACTACCAATGTGAATTGGGTCGGTCTGCGAACCCGTCTGGTCAGCAAAGTGGCCTGGCATGCGGAGCGATGTCAAGCGACTGAGGTCAGTGCGACCCAAACGGCAGGATAACAAAGCTTACTTACCACTACCAATGTGAATTGGGTCGGTCTGCGAACCCGTCTGGTCAGCAAAGTGGCCTGGCATGCGGAGCGATGTCAAGCGACTGAGGTCAGTGCGACCCAAACGGCAGGATAACAAAGCTTACTTACCACTACCAATGTGAATTGGGTCGGTCTGCGAACCCGTCTGGTCAGCAAAGTGGCCTGGCATGCGGAGCGATGTCAAGCGACTGAGGTCAGTGCGACCCAAACGGCAGGATAACAAAGCTTACTTACCACTACCAATGTGAATTGGGTCGGTCTGCGAACCCGTCTGGTCAGCAAAGTGGCCTGGCATGCGGAGCGATGTCAAGCGACTGAGGTCAGTGCGACCCAAACGGCAGGATAACAAATCTAAAAAATAACGGTTAGTCTTTGGTCAGTTTAAAGCCGGCGGCTAAGTAATCTTAATGTTTAACCATGCTGAGAAACCATACAATCTAAAAACTTTATTTTTTAAATATATAGTAACATAAAACATAATTTATTTGTCGAAAACTTGTATTAATTAGCAAGACGCAGCGGGGCAGCCATGCAGTCTGCGCATTGAGGGCGGGCTTTCCGAACGGGACGCTTGTTATTGGTTTGCGGGCCACGTGGACTATTTTCTGAAGTGCCGATTGCGAATGGGTGCCACTGGGTATTGCTAAATACTACAAATTCTCAAAAAATTGCCTGTTTCTTATTATTATTCATTTAAAAAACTGAGTAAGGTTACGGAGTACGGACATTTATTTGCTAGTAAAATGCAGTGTTTCATGAGACAGTCGTACTCAAATATTCGTATTTTTATCACCTACTCCCTATCTACGAAAGAAACCGTGAAAACTGGTTAACCACGATACAATTTAAAGCTAAAATTGCTTTACTTTAAGTTTTTTTTTTTTTTTTTTTTACTTCAATTGACTTTTCTATTGTTCTGATTGTTGGACCCAAAAATACATAATAAATATTTCACATAAAAAAACCGACGTTACTTCCTTCCACTCATTTTACATAATAGATAGTATTATGTTATCTGTGATAATAGGTACTCTATCTAGGAGGGAATAATAGACTCCAAAAATTACGCGGGCAGAATCCGGAATAATAATTATTACTTTTAGCTGGTGGGATTAATTCCTGGGATGAATACGGATGCAAAGAAAAGAGTTGTTAGTTATCTCATTATAGCTAAAGAATTTGGTAAAGCTCTGACTTAATTTATACAAAAGAATAACAGGTTTTGTTTGAGATGTTGCCTCCCTTCGTTATAAACACTACACTACTAACACTGCTCGTGGCACCACACAGGCGCTCCCACCTAGTAGTAAGACTCTTGATTCTTCTAGGTCTGGTCTCGTTGGAACAGGAGTAAAACTCAACGAAAATATAACAAATTAAACATAAACAATTAGTACAGTACAATGGGCGTCCTTATCGCTGAGAGCGATTTATCCCAGGCAACCTTTGATAGCCCAGTAGTTTGATAGCCCAGAACTAATAAACGGAAATGATTGCGAGCTTCAATACCATGGGTTTCTCCTAAGTAGGTACTCACGAGTCAATCAGGCTATTTTAATCTATTAGATTTTACTTACCTTTATCTGTGGTATAACTATACTGAGTACCAGTATCGGTTTTGTTTCGACTGGCAGCGCTAGTGACCAGGTCAGCTTTATACTGTTCCATAGAACTTGCACCATGTTTGTAATAAGAACTCGCATCCACTGCCAACCGCTTGGGGTATCTTTCTGAAATTATATTTTTGAATAGATTACCATCGGATAAATAAATAACTAATAATTACTGTGGTGCGTCCAGCCTAAGAATATACCCCTCCGTCTCCTGTGGATGTCGTAAAAGCTGACTAAGGGATTACCCGGCCTTGTTGATAAGATTCGTTGGTATATAAGATTTGTCCTGGCTGCTATGGAATGTGTTATTACTGGAAGAAAGCGTTAGCCAAGTCAGTCGTGGGAAGCAATGACGGCGATGAGCTCACCACTTGTCACGTCTATATTTCACGATGGTGCAACCCACTGCGAAAAAAGGCCCATATAGAAATACATATATATAAATATCTATATAGTAGTAGGAGAGCATTTTTGTGAAAGAGTTCGTGCGAGGTAGTACTACCACCATACCTATTTCTGCCGCAGAGTAGTAGTGCTCGCATTGCTGTGTTCCGGTTTGAAGGGTATGGGTGCCGGTAAAATTGCAGGCACATGGGATTTTTCATCTTTATGTCTCAGGGTGCCGGGAGCAGTGCAATGTCACATTGGGTGCGTTCTAGGTGGACGTGACCTATCTATGTGATAATGCACTGTTCATAGGCAGAGGGTACCGCTTAACATCAGGTTGGCCATCTGCTTGATCCATCATTCCAAGTTGCCTAATTTAAAAAACTACTAGTATGTTATGCTGTTAGCATTAAGTCCTCCTTGCACCATTGCTTTGTGTGAAAGTTTTTAAATACTTAAATAAATAATAAATAAGTTTATAATAGCTCGGGCTGGAGTGGGTGGATTGTTCCCGATACAAAGCCTTAAAACTAAGTCGTTTCCAACAAAACAGCTTATTTCCGTTCCGTCCCGACTAATTCTACGTCTATTAGGTACACATCGAAAAATACGAACCTTTAACTTTTTCAATAAACGTGTCTTTCAATTCGGTATTTGTACAAGTAGCAATATCAAACGTGTACTTATTTCCAATTGATTTCGTGTCTGAGGAATCATAAAAAAGTCGGTAAACAATATTATTGCTTCACGAAATATATAAAATTAGTATTCGGGAGTTCAAAGAGTTAAAACAGTATAGACCAAAACCGTGATTCTAAATGCATAGGATACTGTTAAGTGCGTTAGATTGTAAATGTCGTCAGTGTTTTTCGCCCATAGTCCTTAGCCTCCATCAAGTATATCATCAGCTAGTTCAGACGTACCAGAGAACAAGATCCAGACTAAGATATGATTGAACTTATCTAGATTTTGATTAGACGTGAATAGTACAAGATCTGGGCCAAGAGAAATTGAACTCATCTAGATTTAAAGGGCCCCACGACCGTTGGGGTAAGCGAGTTCTTGGGTGGAGACCGCGCTTTGGCAAACGTAGCGTAGGGCACCCTCTGGCTGGAGAGTGGATGAGAAGAGCCGAACACCGGGCTCAGTGACGCGTATTGGCCAATGTCCAGCTTAGGACTAGGTGTGGGCTGATGATGATGATGATAATGATATTTTGAAGAGACGTGAAGAGCACAGAACCGGGTTCAGAGATGAATGAAAGTTCTGCGTGAGAAAAACATGTCATGTCATGTTAATTTGAAGTTTGAGCTCATGCTTGAAGATTCTCGACGACGACCTTGACGACCTCTGTGGCGCGGCGGGCGAAGCTTGGCCTACGACGCAGGAGGTTGCGGGTTCGATTCCCGCCTCGGAACAAATATTTGTGCGATCGCAGATATTTGTTCAGGGTGTTCTGGGTATTTTCTATGTATAATAAAAAATATCTATCTATGTAATATATTGTATTAAGTATATCAGTTATCTAGTACCCATAACACAAGCTTTGCTTAGCTTGGGGCTAGATAATGTTGTGTGAACTGTCCAGCATTATTTATTTATTATTTATTTATTTATTCAGCTTCAGTAGAGGATCTAGAGATCCTGTTCATCCTATGCTGGTCATCATCAGATCCTGGAGACTGATGTCAAAAATGAGCATTTTGAGCTCAAAAATAAGAACTAAAAGGAAAATGAAAAAAAAAAAAAAGAAGTTGCGAGCTAATGATTCTGGAAACGGCATCACCAATTTCCAAAAAAACACAGTTATGAACTATCTAGTACCACCAGCTCTCATACATAAAAAAACATATTAAAATCAAAGCAGCGGTTCCGGAGCTATGAGGCCACGGACAAACAGACAGACAGATAGAAACACTATGGCCCATAAAGTTATGCCACTCCTCTGTTTAGTGGGGGGTTAAAAATGAGATGGTGGATGATTGTGGGATCAGATCGTGAAGTTCATAGGCACATTACCCGATATGTACCCTATATAGAAGATCGAAAGACATGCAACTTTATGGCGGTACTCGAGACTCTGGATCTTAGTCTACGCTATATGTTGCTCTCGTATAAGCTCTGCGATGAACTCTTCCCGCCATTTTCGAAAACAGACGATGTCTACTTTTATTTTATTTCTTTTCCTAGTGTTTTTTTGAGTTATTTTGTGTTATTGTGGTGGCATTTTAACTAATGTAGCTCGTTTAAAAAGCACAAGTGTAGTGAAATGAAATGGAAGTGAATTGCGTGACTTTTGAAATTGGTGGAAATTGTCTACCAAAGTTTTAGTAAAATTGGCCACCGTTTTACTAAAACATGACTCGACTGTGACTTTGACGACTTGGAAGGAGTGTAACGTTGCAAAATATATTGAAAATACAATATAGTGAAAATACAGATACTTACTTGAAAATGGCAAATGCACAAGCCGTGCGGCGCCAATTATAAAGAAAAAAAGAAAAAAAAAAAAAAAAAAGGAAGCTCTGCTATGTGAATTTTCATTGGCTGGTGATGATACCTACTCATTCTTCAATACACACGTTACATACTCTGAAATACGTTTTTTTTCATACTTCGTTTTTTTACGTTTCTTACCTTGTTTAATTTTTACGATACCTGCCCTGCATTCTATGGTTCGGGATTAGATAATGAAGTATTTAGTTTCTCAAGAAAATGCTTCAGGTTTCATGTTAATGGCTCTATTGAATGATAAAAATATCTTGTCCCTACTACAATAAAAAAAGGACGTTTAAACAACTTATGTACCTGTGCTGACGGAAGGCTTTGCACCACTGTGCAATACAGCATTCTCCAATAAAGTATTGAACAACATACCTGAAATTATAGATGTTATTTTTCATACTGCTGTTGTAGAAAAATATTGCAACATTTAGGAGCAAAGGCCGAGAATTTGCGGAATCCATAGAGTAAAAAAACAATTAGGTGTAGGTTTATTTTTATTTATTTTTTATTTTATTTATTGACAAAAAAAAACACATTCCTTAATATAAAAACAGTAACTTCTTACTAAGCTAATCTTAAGCTTGGCTAGGTCGGCAAATAACGGATTTACATTTTATACAATAAAATTCTTTATAATACATTTTTACACGCTTTTATTTAGATTCGTTTATTTAATTTGGCTGTCAAGTTCCGATGGCAATATAATATTATGGTGACAGGAAGCTGATCTGATATTGGAGAAGGTGAATGTGGACCACGGCACTCCTCGATGGATAAGAGTAGACTGGCAGTGTTTGGGCTCATTTTGATCAGCACACCGTTCCAATCTCTAATTTCAAAAGGACTTGCTACATTTTAATGTCTTTGGTCCATCGGGAGTGGGCGTCTTCCAGTTTGTGCTGGCCACTTAAAAACCTTTATTCCCCAACGGTTATCAGCTAGGTTTCAGGTCTGCGAGCTATATGGCCTGACCATTGCCACTTCAATATCCACAGGGCATATGGCCAGGCTAGATAGCGCTAGATGAGACGAATCTTTAAATGGGGATGTGTAAGTGAACAACAGACCCAGAGGTCCTCAACCACCGAAACGATGGATGGACGACAAAAAGTATACGCAGGCTATCACTGAATGGCGAAGGCAACTGATCGAACCGCATGGAATGAAATGCCCAGGTTCAAAACTGGACATTGGTAGTAATGACACCAACCATAAACTCTGCTAAAGGCAACCACAGATTAAACTAGACGCAACAAGTGCTCGTACATCGCGTGTCTTTTATCGGTGCCAGGCACCGAACACCGCTCAGTCGCGTTCATACCATCATGCGCTAATGAAACACTAATACCTATTAATTGTTCAAATTCCACAATAACAGTTAATCAAGTGAATTGTGACATTTCCTCTCATTGGTTTGAAGTCGTTTCTACTAAAATACAAACCGTTTTCCACCCCGAAGGGAAGAAAACGCTATTTTTACCGAGTGTGTGCGCATGTCCATGATAAAAGTGTTTTAAAAGTTAACGCTTTTCACTGGTTTTATGTTTGATTAACACTGTTGTAGTGTACGTTCACGTACCGGATAATCGGTAAGTGATATTTAATATGTTTTGTTTCAGTCGTGTCTTCATAAATTGAGTGTGTAGAACTTTGTGTTCGATTTAACACCTACTAGGAACGAGGTACCTATCTATTGACTTCAGGTATTCCTGTGTTATTCGGCGCTTATTTTACGTACCTCGAAGTTATCTATTTACTTCAGAATTCCTGTGTTATTAAGCGCTTATTTTACGTAGCTAATAAAGGTGAGGAGCACGAAGTTCTTCTGTTTCTTGTGTTCACCTACCGCGTTTGGAGCTTCCATTCATGCACTCCACTTTACCTAGGCGTAGCTGTTCAGCTCCCTAGTAAGGCTACACAGTTCGTTCACAACAACTGTTGTAAGCAAATTGTCGTGAGACAACGCGCCAGATGGCTCAGCCACAGCGACGGCTCGCGAGCCGCAGCCGCAGCTGTCTCTGTCTAAATCGAGCGGCGCGACGGCTCGACGGAAAGCTCGCGAGCCGCAGCGGCAGCCGTCGCAGGTGAGCGATGGCCCACGAGCCGCAACCGCAGCTGTCTCAGTCTAAATCGAGCGGCGCGACGGCTCAACGGAAGGCTCACGAGCCGCAGCCGCAGCCCTCGCCGTCTAAATCGAGTGGCGCGTCGGCTCGAAGGAAGGCTCGCGAGCCGCAGCCGCAGCCGTCCTATCTAAATTAAACTTCTCGACTCGGCAATCGCGCTGTTTTATAGTCTCTCGCCTCCACCCTGCAGAGAGAGCAAGTACCTCCTGCTGGTGAATTTTCTTTTAATTGTTTGTGATACATGACACAGAGTGGTGATCGTATCACGAAGAGGCAAAAGGAGGAAATAAAGTCACATGAGGAAAACGCGCTGTTAGGACGGGTATAGCTTCTGGCCCAGAAGCATCTGTCGGATAGATGTACCTACGTGTTGGTTACATATGGCTAAGGAGGAATTGTTTGGAGAGGAGATTGATCCTCAAATGCCCAACGAGTTTCACCCTACCTACAATAGAGTTGATTTAAGCTTTCTTCCCGGATGCGGCATATGTTTCAGAGAAGATGTTTCGGAAGATTAAAATTAAGCTGCTGGGCTGGGCGTTTTCAAGGGCGCTCATCATGGGGCCTCCAGCGATAGCAAATAAGATCATGGGTTCAGCCACCCAGACTTAAATTTTCAATAAGACAGTGGTTTCGTTAAAACCCTTGCTGCTCTCACATCTCTACAGCCGAAACAGCCATCGATAGAGCAAAAGTGGGCGTGAAATGGCGTGACATCCTTTGAGTTGGATTCAGATGAGAAGAGTGAGTATACCCCTTCCAGGGACTCCTCACCCATGTTAGCCCCCACCAAGGTCGTGGTAGCCGTCTAAATTGGTTTGCGATTGGCAAAATTTGCCTACACTAGAGGCAGCATGAGGGTCATCATCTGGAAGCACAATCGATGGAGCGTGCATGGTGTTTTTTGTGTATAGGCTGCTGATAGAAAGGAAGTCCTTGGCGGAACAACTCAAAGGCGTGGCAGCTAAATATCCTGAGGCGGATCAGGGTTTGATGAATGTCTTCGCAGAGGGTTCAAACATTAATACTGCATCAGACACCTTGCTTCAGTTTGCATGTGGCCATCGAGCCAAATCTATCGAATTTCATCGAAAATCCTTCAAAAAAAAGAATGATGCTTTGATGGCCGCTTTCAAGGCTGCCTTGCAGCAAATCCCAGCATCAAAGACCCACCCTATTTGATGAAAAAATCCTGCCAACCTTTATAAAAGACCATGGTGGCATATCAGCCATACTTCCTTCTCGAGCCGGGAGGTTTCCAGATAAGAGAGCCGGTAAAGGAGCAAAAGGTAATTTATTTCGGAAGCCGGCAATTTAATCCAAATCCAAGCAACCGACTTAGTGTTCTCGATGGTGCACCTACTTTCGCACACGCAGTGTCCTCACACCTGCACCCTGAAAGATGTTTACGAAGCCACTCATAATTCCATAGCCGTGGCAGAGTACTGGTCTAAAATAATTTGACAGAGAACCATCGACACGGCAGAAGAAGAGCAACCCAAGCAGAGCGTTCCGGGGGTGCGTCATTTGCGGAGTCCCAGTCCAAGAAAGACCATAAGTCCGATCGTGAGACGGAGCAACGTCAGCTTCAAAAAAAAAAAAAAAAAAACAGGTGTTTTTGACGTTTTTTCGAGGGGGACAACTGAAGGATTACCTCATACAGTGGCATAAAAATTGAGCGCATCAGCTCCAATTCTGAAGATAATCTCAGGATATTCAATACTGTTGGTTGTAAAACCACCTACTGTTCCCTTGGGCAATGACAAAAGATTTAAAAACCTTGCTTAAAGTCAGATGTAGTAGAACGTTCCGGTTTCTGTCGCAAATGTTTTTGATTTCAAAGTCAAACCGAAAGATGCAACAAATTTTCGACCTTCGCCGCCTCAATTTTTGTTTAAAACCACAGAAGTTCCGGTTAATCGACCAGCTCCGTAGACCTTTCTACAGGAGGGTGACTATAATATGGTGAAACTGGATATCAGTCAGGCTTTTTTCCACATTTCGATAAAGATAATTCACTTTAGCTTTTGCTTTCAAAGTGAAACTTTATAAACTGACTTCATTCCCTTCCGGGCTGTCCAGTATCCCACATGTCAGCAATTGGGTAGCGAGAGTTCTGAGAGAGAACTGGTTATGGTTGCTCGTTTATCTAGTAGACAATTTTCTGTTTGCTTATGGACCCTCTGATCCTCGAGGCGCGGGTATCTTACTTGGTAGATTTACTTCAAAGCTTAAGTTGGTCGATAAATGCAGAACAATCCTCAGGGCCAAAACACGGATAGAGTTCTTTAGAATTATGTGGGATACAGATTAGAACGAAAGGAGGTTACCGAAATAAAAAAATAAGCCGCTTAGTGAACGACTTACAAGAACTTCAAAGAGAGTATCCATGGTCTCGGCGGACAGGTATGTTGCTAATAGGCAGGCTGGGTTTCGCGTCACTTGACTGTCCTCTAGGACGCGAGAAATATACGGAGAGTGAGCCGAAAACTGAGACAAGATTGCTGTCTTCAAAAAGTCAACGTTTCTGCACAGGCTCTAGCGGAGTGCTGTCGGTGGTTGAAAAATGTAACGAACCCAGGCAGAATTATCCCTTAGAACTGCACAATGTTCTTGACAACGGGTGCGTCAGACGAAGGTTGGGGGGTTTCATCTAGGCGATCGTCATCTAAGCATGTAGACAGTAGATCAAACAGGATACAAAGCAAAAACACCACAAAGAACTCTTTGTAGTATTGACAGTGCTCACACAAAGTAGGAAAATCAATAGTGGTACACGCAGTTGGACAACAAAACTGTGGTATCGTACATCCGGAATCAAGGGGAACGAGGTTTGTTGGTCTTTTGGAGACGACAAAGGAACTTTTAGTATTGACGGAAAGCTTAGAAGTAGCGCTTCATCCCTTTTATATTCCGGGTCGTTACAGCGCGATTGCAGACAGTCGGTTAAGAGGAAATCTCCTTCCAGACAGGCATTCGAAAAAGGAAATAACCAGTCGAATCTTCGGGAAGAATCGGAATTCCTCAAGTCGATCTGTTTGCCACGACTTATTCAAAGGTAGCCCCAGAGGCCTTATACAAATTAGAGGCTATTAGCGATGATGCTAGTAGAAAAGCCAACAATGAATGAGATTGACGTAAGCTATCGACATGTCACGTGTTCTGCTGTACTGTATCTGACTGAACTGTGTTCTTTATTACGAATGTAGAAATAGAATCGTTTGGTAGCGAATGCCGTTTCGCTAGGCCGGTAGGTTACGTGTCATTAGAGGTTGAGGACGTAGGAGCGCTATTCATAAACTCCTTCAGCCGACCCTGGCATTTTCATTTGGCGGGGGGCTTTCCCCACCTCCTCTGATTCCCAAATGCTGCAGTACTTCAACAAGTCGTTGGGGATCTATTTAATGGTAGTCCCTCGTTGGGAGAAGCTATTTTCGAGAGCCGACCTAAAACGGAGAGCCTTAAGAGGCACCGTTTCAAATATTTCATCTGAGGCATCACTTAGTCAACCTCTCAACCAAACGGCCCCCACCGAATGTGTGAGGTTTTTGTTAGAGGTTTGGAGGACACGGGGTGGAGTAAACTAACTAACTATGAACTTAGATCCGAATGATGTCGAACTTCTTCAAGCAGCCTGGCGAGATTCGACATGGCTCACTTATAGTTCTGCTTGGAAGCCGTGGGTTGAGTGGTGTAGACAAAATGGGGCAAATCCCGGTAATCCTCGACAACAACAGTTAGCTTCATTTATAGGCTTTTTATCACGGATAAAAAAGTTAGTATATTCCACGGTTTTAGTACATAAATCGTTGATAGTCTCCTTATCTGATTCAATCCAAGAACGAAGTCTGTCTTCCCATCCATTGGTCACAAAGATACTCAGGGTAATAGCTATTCAAAGATCTTTAAACATGGTGCAAATGACCTTATTTTGGAATATTGAAGATATGTTAGAGTGGTTAAGAGCTAACATACTCTCCTATCATATAATTTTTCAAGTATCCCGCCACGTGGCTTTGCTTCTACTTTTAGCCTCTGCTGTAGGCGTATTCACGATCTGACTCTTCTCTGCATCGACGCGCAACACTGTCACATAACAGAGAAGTCGGTCACGATTTGGCCGACATTTGGCTCAAAAACCGATAGTGCTACACATTGGCAATCAGGGTGGCATTTTGACTGTTTAGAGGACCCTGCCTTGAGCTTGGTAATATGGTTGAAGCAATTGATCCAAATTTCGGCAAAGAAAATAATAATAATTTGCAAAATATATTTATAACTACGCGAGGGGAAGTGGAAGCTGCACCAAGAATAGTAATTACAGGTTGGCTAAAAGCACCTTTCGCGGAGCACGATCGGCAGTTGCACCAAAGTACTTCCAAAATAATGTTCCGTTGGATCAGATCCTCAGCCGAGGGAACTGTAGTCGAGGCAGATAATTTATTTAAGCTTTACTGTAAGTTCGTGGAAAAGCCACGAGGCCCTAATTCTAACGTATTAAACGGGTTTTTCACCCTATCTGAAAAGGTAGATTCTACCTACAATTGCTTACTTTTGTGAATTTTAAGGCTAAGGAGGATGATGCTTATGAGCATACTGTATATAATTGTTAATTACTGACTGATTAATTTAAAAAAAAACCGGTCAACCCCAAGTTTTTATTCTGTATTCATCCATCATCAGGTACGAGTATATCTCTATTCTGTCACAGTACACTATAGTGCCGGCAGAAAACAAACATTTCTCCTAGAAGTCTAGCCTCGGCGACCTCAAATACAAACCGTTTTCCACCCCGAAGGGAAGAAAACGATTATTTTAGGTCAAGCCGAGGCTAGACCTCGGTAAGGCCTAGCCGGCTTATCGGAAGGTACTAAAGAAAGGCGCGCTGCTTCCTAGCGACGCGCGTGACCCCAGCCGGCACCTGCGCGCGGGGAGGGGAGGTAACTGCTCCCCGCTCCTCCCCGCTACCGAATCACACTCGAAGACATGGCTAGAACTGTTAATTGTATGGACATGGGTAAACGAAGGTAAGATAGATATCTCCTAGAGGTCTAGCCTCGGCGACCTCAAATATTTGGAAACATAGTGTATTTACTAAGGACGTCATCCATTGCGGCTTCTACTTTACGTAATACTTAAAGCATCTTATTCATAGCCCGCAATAGATAGTGAAGCAAACGATAGTTTTGTATTCAAGTTGCATGGTAGTCTTAGATATGATAAAACACACGCCGACACGCTTGGTTTTCATAGATATTGAGGGTGCTTGTTGCGTCAGTCGTCCGTGGCTAAAGGTTATCCTAAAATTCGTAACTGGAACACTTGTGAGCCACTATATATAAATAGCTTGCTAGTAATTTTAGAGTCGTTACGTGTACCTACGAGTACATACGCTCTGAAATATTTTAAACTCACCGGTAAAAGTATTAAAATTATTAGTTGAACTCTGAATAGTATTGTAATTTGAATCACTGGTGTCTGTAGCTGAAGAAAAAAATTGAAATGTTAAGTTAGTACAAGACTTGCGCCCTGTGGCATCCGTAACATTATTTTGACTCAAGATATCGATATACTTGTATTAATAAATAAATAAATAATGCTGGACAGTTCACAAAATATTATCAAGCTAAGCAGAGCTTGTGTTATGTGTACTATATAAATGATATACTTAATACAATACATTAAATAGATAGATATTTTTTATTATACATAGAAAATACCCAGAACAAATATCTGCAGATCGTAAAAATATTTGTTCCGAGGCGGGAATCGAACCCGCAACCTCCTGCGTCACAGGCGGACCTTAGCCCGACGCGCCACATAGGTCGCTTTGAAATAGTTTATTGAAGTCTGACAGTTGACTTTACCAACTTTTATTTTTTATTATACGTAGAAAATATCCAGAACACCCTGAAAAAATATCTGCGATCGCACAAATATTTGTTCCGAGGCGGGAATCGAACCCGCAACCTCCTGCGTCGCAGGTCAACCTTCGCCCGCCGCGCCACAGAGGTCGTCGAAAAATTGTATTATTATTTCTGTATGTAAATGTTTCTTTAATACAAGCTTCTGTTAGATCCCCAATTTTGAGAATTATCCGGTGTCTACGCCGCAGACAATGGCTACGTGGCTTAGTCTATGGGCTACGTACGAGTTACGAAGACCACGTTGAGTATTTTAAAACTTATTACAAGTCTTATTTAGTAGAGTCTATTCAAAAAGAGAAGCCTCGTGGGTTTGGAGGGAGCAGCTGTGCTTATTTACCTTTTTTGTTTAGCGGGCAATACAACAGCGCGTCTGTTCCATTTTGATCATTTTACAACTGTAACTATTTATTTATTTTAACATTCAATATGCCGACAGTTTGAATCCTAGGCTAAAGAAATAGTTAAATAAACTAAATAAAACGTTAGTTCACAATTTGGCCACGACGCTTCTCTTTTTGAATAGACTCTAGTATTAGTGCTTGTATACTATTATATATTCGGTGGTATTAGAGCTTTTTTGTGAAAGAGTGCGTCCGGGTA
The DNA here is from genome assembly GCA_932527175.1 of Operophtera brumata. NCBI lineage: Eukaryota > Metazoa > Arthropoda > Insecta > Lepidoptera > Geometridae > Operophtera > Operophtera brumata. Next base: position 7,466,743 of record OW052237.1, on the reverse strand, counting down.
AGGGCTACCTCCATACCTATTTCTGCCGCAAAGCAGTAGTGCTCACACTGCTGTGTTCCGGTTTGAATGGTATGGGTGCCGGTGAAATGACAGGTACATGACATTTTTCATCTTTATTTCTCAGGGTGGCGAGTGCAGTGCAATACCACATAGGGTGCGTCCTAGGTGGACGTGACCTATGTGGTAATGTGTTGTTAAAGGGAGAGGTTACTGCTTAACATCAGCTGGGCTATCTGCTTGATCCGTCATAGGTATAGTTAAAAAAAAAAAGATTTTTTAAACCACAAAGTGTTCCTCACCAATCGATGATATATTCTGGATCTGTGGGCATCTAAATTGTAGTAGTGATGGTGAAGTAAAGCACTGACAGCTTCTCACTTGTGTTTCAGTTGTTGAAACCTCTAAAAATATAGAAAGACGTCATTTATATGCCTATTTTTTTTTTCTTATCAATTAATAACATCTAAGTACAATGAATAGTGACGACCTCTGTGGCGCGGCTGACGATGGTTCGCCTGCGACGCAGGAGGTTGCGGGTTCGATTCCCGCCTCGGAACAAATAATTTGTGCGTTCTGCAGATATTTGTTCAGGGTGTTCTGGGTGTTTTCTATGCATTATAAAAATATCTATCTATGTAATGTATTATATTAAGTATATCAGTTATCTAGTACCCATAACACAAGCTCTGGCTTAGCTTGGGGCTAGATAATGTTGTGTGAACTGTCCAGCATTATTTATTTATTTATTTATTTATTTATTTATTAAAGTAGGTAATAGATACTTTAAAATGATTTTCCAGCAATGCTGTACTAATTTTTCTGACGAAGGCTCCTACCTATTTCATAATGGTATTATAGGTATCACTATCTATTATGTTATGGGGACGTAAATAAAAAAATATCGGCTGTTGTTCGATAGTATTTGTGCACGATGCAGTAGGTATATTGTATAATGTTTGTTTTAGCTTGCACATTTCTTAACATGAATATTTGAGCATTAGTATATTTTGTTAGGATATCTCAAACAAAACTATTCGGAGAGCTGTCCATCGTTCCGCGATACGTACTCCTTCACGGACCATCCGCCGATAGGATGTGTTGAAGTAATCACGATTACCACGAGCTTTCAAATTAAAAAAGCGATGGAATAATTGAATAACTACGTAAGTTTTCAACATATTGAATTTATTAGACAAAGAGGATAAGTACTACATATATTCTGTGACCAGGTTTGCAAGCTTAGTTTTTATAATTTAAACCGAAAAAATAACAGGAAACTTTCTTATTATCGCGTATCAATCTTCCAGATTCAATTAATCAGACTTCCAGTGCACGAAAGCTAGTTAGGTCTCGTGACCTCACGATAATTTAAACCAAAGATAAATAAACAAAGTATCGTACCAGCGCAGCTAAATTCCTTTCTGGAGGTCACAACGGAAGCTTCTTTTATCGTCACTGCTGCAGTTGACGTCGATTTGGTTACTGAAACTCGTAATAATTTGAACATATCACAGAGCAAATTTTATTTCGAACTGTTACGCCGACCTATTCGCGCACACGCATTTAGAGTCTCTTAGCTCAATCTGTTGACGAATAGACGCTCTATAGCAAATATAGAGTTGCTAGCGCCATCTGTTGGCGAGCTAACGTGGAATTGCTAGCTCTATCTGTGGTAGAGCAGGACGCATTATCATCTGTCCTCTTTGGGAGTATCAGGAGAATTTTACTGAATGCTCATTAGTACTGGAAATATCTCGGTTTATATTGTTCGCATATATAAACGGAGCTCACTCGAAGAACAGTCAGTCAATGAATTGGCTTTCAGTACAAATAAACAAAGTGACTTGAGATTAATAAATTGTGTACAGTGCAGTGAGGTACCTACAGTCTCAGAGATAAATGAAGTAGTGTTTTCTGATAACTTTACAGCGTTGTGGGCTGCATTATTACGAAGTTTAATTTTACTTATAACTATTTCAGTAATATTTTATAATGTACCTGTTTGTTGTTTCAATATATAAAATAAAATAAGTGCCAGGTTAGTAAGAAGTCTGCCTATTATTATTGACACCATGGTCTGTGTTGTAAAAAAACAATGATAATTATTACCTGAACACATAATACTTGGCTCTTGCGGCATGGCTTGATTAGTAAAGTCTGCCAATTTAATTTTAATTTCATGGCTCATTTCAATAGTGGCGTTTTCTGTATGATCAAAAGACATGCATGATAAATATAATATAAGGGCGGGTAAGGCTCGCACACTGAGGCTTCCGTACTATTTTTTGGACAGCGACATCTGGTTGTGCAATTTGTACCAAAAATTGCATAGTACTTTTGAGGCAAGTCAGGCTTTGTTTACGATTAAGAGATTACTGATTATGGACCTTAGTATAATAAAGTACGAAAAAAGGGGCTTATTCCCATGGATTCGTATTGACCACCCGCAAAGCTGCCACCATGGTGGTCGTTGCACACGGGTAGCAAATTTATCATTTAAATGGTGCCGTTGGTAGCTTTTGAGGTATGGAATCGACAAACTGGCACACGGTCCGCCTGATGGTAAGCAGTTACCGTCGCTTATTGACATCTGCAACACCAGAGGCACTGCCAATGCGTTGCCTGCCCTGAAGGACTCTTTTTACATTTTTACATAATACTAATAGACGAGATAAACGACAACTTTGTGTGACTCATCATCAGAACTCGTCAGCAAAACCTACAGGAAAACTATACGCCAAAAACATAAATAATCCTTTCGGCTTCTAGCTGCTCACTAAGAAAGCCTTGTTTATATGAAAAATATGATATGCTAAATTGAATCTAACGACGGCGCGTTAATAGCATATTTTATTTTGAAATTAGATTGGAAGTTAAAAAGTTATGTGACTGTATTTTTTGGACTGTGTGGGTTTCTATAGGTTTATTGATTTTAATTTATATGGATAATAATTTAAAATAAAAATTTAAGTATTGAAATTTTATAATATCAGATTTTCAAAAATTACTCGACTTCTCATACAAGAAACCTAATAAATCAATTTATATAAAATTGTTGTGTTAATGACTGACTATCAACGCACAGCCCAAACCCTAACTAGCCAAGGTGCTAGAGACCTGAAATACAGAGAATACACCTCTTTTGTAGCCTAGGGGAAAGGAAGCTAAGAAAGGAATTTCCGAAATGCAGCAATAAAGTTTCTAAGGAGGAGCACTAGTCCAGTAACTTTATACATCACCAGTATGCGTCAAATCCGGTAGTTCTGATTTTTTGCAGACTTGTCTACGATGTTGACCTTATGAATAATCCAAGTTTTTGACCTCGAGCGCCGAACGCAACCTTGTCAAAAATCGAAAAAAATAGTTTTTTTTCTAGTTTTGGCGATTATAACCCTATAGGACTAGTTTTTGAGAAAACTTTCTCAGGACGTTTTTAAAGTAGACTCAATTTGCTACAATATGATACTAGAATTGTATCTGTAGACGGTAGACCCAATAGTTTCTGAGATTAAGCCTTTCAAAGTTTATATTTTTTTTTGAACTTCGCAATTTTTTGCATTTCAGATGGCATAAGGGGATGGTGGTGAATCGTCGAAGTCTTTTGCCCACAAGTCATCCTCCATTTTGACATCGGACAGATCGTCGCCTTCTGTGATATCTACTACTGCAACATCAGGTATATTATCACAAGAGGCCCCGCTTCAGTGCCTGTAGACTGATGAGCATTTTAATCCTGCCTTCCTGCAGCTGCACGCGTTCCCACAACTCTTCGTGCACCCGCAAGAAATCATCCGCAAGGGGTGTTGTGGGGCTGCATCTCTGGTCATCATTTCATCCCGCTAGAGTTATTCGAGTTACGTATAAAATATTGCAAAAAATTGCGAAGTTCGAAAAATTTGATAAACTTTGAAAGGCTTAATCTTAGAAACTATTGGGTAAACAGATACAGTTCTAGTATCATATTGTAGCAAATTTAGTCTTCTTTAAAAATGTCTAAAAAAGTTTTTCAAAAACTAGTCCTTTAAGGCACCTTCCTTTAAGGTTCCTATTAGGTCCTTTTTTAAAAAGTTTTTTTCGATTTTTGACAAGGTTGCGTTCGGCGCTCGAGGTCAAAAACTTGGATTATTCATTAGGCCAAAATCATAAACAAGTCTGCAAAAAATCAGAACTACCGGATTTGACGCATACTACCCCATACTTTCAGACGACAAAGTTACTGAACTACACCGCGGTGTTGAAATTTGTAAGGAAAAATCTCCACGCGGACGAAGTCACGGGAGTTCCACTAGTATTATAATAATTTTGTGTCTCATTGAAATAAGAATGTGAATCAGTACAGGGTATTTCAGTGAGATGGGTCGGTGAAGGGAAGTTCTAAACGGTAAGAGATATCAAAAAGTGCTGAAAAGAACAACGCCACCAATTTTTATAAAAAAAACTGTATGCAAAGATTTTGGAAAAACATTACGCTTTCAGTAATATTTTAATAGTTTTTTTCGAATCGAATCAGATTTATTAAATCGTTGTTCATTTAGGATTTTCCCTCACTGACCCATGTCAATGAAATACCCTGTATACATCCGTGTTTGACTGACTGATAGGCGTGCGTGCGTTGATAATACGCACAGCCTAAACCGTATTTCCTAGAGACTTGAAATTAGAAGACATTTTTTTTGTAGTTTAGGAGTGCACTAAATGAGGAATTTCTAAAATTCGTCCCCAAAAGGGGGTGCTGAAGTTTGTATCAAAAAACTCCACGTTGACATAGTCACGGGCGTTCCACTAGTATAATATAATATCCGACAGTCAAAAACATCCTGTCCCCACACCAAGGTTCGTACCGTGGATATCATGAACTACGAGGGCTATGGTACCACAATCAAGATTAATAAATAACTTACTAAGCCACAACACCCAGACCCTTAACCGCGACCTTCCGTCCGCGTGGAGCTTTTTCCATACAAACTGCAACACCCCGCTGCCCCGTTAGGGGGTGCATTTTGGAAATTCCTTTGTGCACGCCCAGACCACTGAGTTTACCCTTAAAATTTCAGGTTTATAGTATTTACGGCTGTGCGTTGACAGACAGTCAGTCAATCAGTCATTCCGTCATTTACGCAACGTTTTTGTATATATTTATGAGATTTCTATCAACAGTTCATACCTGTACTGGTCTCGTTGTTTCTGTAGAAAATAGTGTCTTTGCCTATTGAGGTCGCAACACTCTCCGTACAATCGCGTGTTGGAGGAAATTCAATGTCCGTTTCTAAAACAAAAACATGTACTGCAATATCTTTCTTTCAATGCTAGTGCATGAAGTATTTTTTTCTCGGCCTTTTACCTGCGTTATTACAAAGAACAGTCATTTGCGTGTGGGCGTGCTTAGGCTCCCAATTCATCTGTGGCATGGCGTCCATATGTAGATATGTGCTTGTCAAGCTGTCTGTCACGGCAGAGGCTTCAGTACCTAAGATACATCAATAAATTGTTAATTTATAATTCTATTTGTTTATCAGTTACAAATTATACCTACGACTAAGATAAGCCTTCAGTGTCTCACAGCTGGGCAAGAGCCTCCCATTAATCACTCCACTTATCTCGGCCTTGTGCCAATTGGATAAATTCCACGGACGGACGAACATTGAGCCACAGTTACCAGTCGGTGCAGCGCTGAAACTGCGAGACGTCGCTTCGTGGTAGACCAAAAGCTAGATAGCGAGAGGATCTTCACGCCTGGTCTTTAGATAAAACAATGTAAAACATCATGAGGTTTGCCTTGATGTCTCAAAAATTCGAGCTGTTACACTGTAGGCACACATGAAAATAATTGAATAGTAGATAGGTACATAGGTTAGTGGCGAGTTGAATAGATCTATCTCAAGAATGTGCGGATATTCATTGTTGAGCAATGATATGATTATATAATGACAGTTAAATACTTTAACTGTGATAGGATTAGTCTTTGTGATAGGATGACAGATCATGGATTTTCGTACTAATATTGCCGGACGAGGCAAACCAATATAATTCAAACCTTTGATGCAGCTGTATCCGTGGGGATGCCTGTAATGATTTCTTGAACTTGAACCTACGTTTCTAGATTCACGGGTTCACTGGTGTATATTGCACGTCCTTCAGTTGTACGTGAATGGGAGCCCCTTGACCGTCGCAGTTATAGATTAGTTTGATGTTTATGCATTTATTTTCTCCATTTAAATTTCAGCTTGTTACCAGGTTATTGGGGCTCAAGGTTCTTGTTCATAACAAGAACCTATACATATTTTAACCTTTATATATATTTTACCTAAGTTTATGATTGTTTTTTTTTTCGTTTTAATGTGTTTATATTTTCTCAGATTTAAGTACCTAACTACTTAAGTACTTATATTGTTTTTGCAAGATTAATTGCTGCTTTATTCGTCGTCGTTTCGTATGAGGTAGTGCTGGCCTCTGGTGTCAGAGTTTGTCAAGCCGCCCGAGGGCCTCTGACATGGCTTATCGACTGTTATTAATCAATGACAGCCGGGACCGACAGCTTAACGTGCCCTCCGAAGCACAGAGCGATAGAAATTTTATTGTGCAGCTGCTTTATTCAAACGAATGTAGGTACTTAACTTAATTTACTCAATTTGCCGTTTTTGATTTTTGTTGACCTTGCATGCGTACCTACCTTCTCTTTAAACGAACTGTATACAAAATGTGGATTTAAATTAGTTGCAGAATAGCATATAGTGGATAGCTTATAACTAACTATAAGATAACTGTAAATCCTGGATTAATAAAATAAAATAAAATAACTACTGGGATTCCAGCAACTTCAACAAATTTTAATTCTCGACTTCCTTCACATGCATCTTTAGCTCAAGATGCGTGTTTTGGTCCGAAAAATGTGTTTTTTCTTTTTAACCCCCGACGAAAAACGAAGGCGTGTTATAAGTTTGACGTGTCTTTGTGTGTGTGTGTCTGTCTGTCCCAACGTAGCTCCCAAACGGATGAACCGATTTAGTTTTTTTGTTTGTTTGAAAGGTATATTTGTCGGCAGTGTTCTTAGCTTTGTTTAATCAAAATCGGTTCAGCCGTTCAGCGTCGGAGGTTTTTGAATTTTTACTGAATTAATTACTTGCTAACTCAATTGTTTCAGATAAGCTATATAATACTCGGGGTGATATAACTCTGTGCATATTTTCTTATTGTTTTATGCTACCAGCGAAAGTGTAAAAGGTTTCCTAACTAGACCCTGAAGAAAACATTCAAATATATTTTTACCTGTATTTTTGTCGTCCGTATCGATTTCATATATTTGTACAAAATTTTCTGTTTCAGATAACAGGCCTCCTGCGCTTTTGTCTATTAGTTTGTTTTCACTTTTACCTGTAAGTCATGCATTTTCATGATCATTCGTGTAGTTTTGAAGTGTAATTATTATTATATTTATTAGTAAGAGACGAAACTGGCAGATAGCCCACCAGATACTAAGCATTAACATCAGCTTGAAGGTCACAAGGTATTAAATTGAGCACGTCACCCTGAGCCAAAAATATGATCTCATCTGCCTGTAATTTCACAGGCACCCATTTTTTTTACTGACCGGACAATTAGTTGGCCCACCTGATGTTAAGCGGTAACCTCTGCCTATAACAATGCATTACCTCCTAGGTCACGTCCACCTAGGATGCGCCCTATGTGGCATTGCACTGCGCATGCCACCCTGAGACAAAGATAAAAAGTCTCATGAGCCTCCTTCAAACTGGGCACAGCGAAACAGTAGTGGTGATAGTACTTCACCGGACGAACTCAGAAAAAAACTCTACTGCAAAATATTTTGTACTTACCAAACGAACCTTTTGAACGTAAACTGCTGTATGTTTGAGTGATAACATTTCCCGTTCCCTGAATTTCTGGACTCATAGGGTTTGTTTTTAAATTATCAACATCTTTTTCATTCCCGATAGTATTTTGTTTTTCTTGCATTATTGGTTTAGAGGGAATACTCCTTTCTATAAATCCAAAGGTTGCTAGTTATTGATAATGCCTGCATTTGATGGATCGGATAAATATTGTTTCTAGCAGATGACTTCGGAAAAAAAGTTGAAAACTGTCTATGTTAGTTTAGAGGAGCTTACGTGAATTGACAAACATCGGGAACATCGATGGCCCAAGGTTAACATGTCTGAATTTAGAGCCATTGATGCAAGCAGATGAGGCCAACGTACCTGTAACATGTACTCATTTCCAAATAGGAAGAATAATAGTAGATTGTGATACAAGGGTTGTAAATATGTAATTACAAACTAATGGACGTTTGGTAAACACGAACTGAATGCGAGTTTACTTACCATCGTCATGAGTTTGTAATAACTGGTACGCCCGTGTATCATACGATGTTTTTCAATACATTTGTGAGAAAACAGTTAAATAATATCGTAAACCGGAAATGACTGACAGCCTCTATAGCGCGGCGGACGAGTAGCCGGCTGAGATCCGGGAGATTGCAGGTTTGATTCCCGCTGCGGGACAAATGTTTGTATGATCCGTAAATATATGTTCCGAGTCTGAGTGTTGTGGTACTATGGTACTCGTAGTTCCTGACACTACGATACGGAATATTCTTCGTTTTAGTCGACATCATTTTATTCTCATTTTATAAAAGTCCTTGCTAGTAAACTTCTTAATGGAGTGAAAAAATATACTGCTAAATAAATGTTAAGGAGGTTTTAATTGTAAGAAAACTGGATAACATAGAGATTCTCGTACATTCAGCCTGTGTAAAAGCATTTAAACTATCTGGCAATTAAATACAGTTTATAATTATTTCAACCGATTTTGTAAATTTGTTGCTAAGTATAACTATATACTACTTTTTCTTCGTATAAAGTCAATATTAATTTATTCTTATTTTATAAAACTTCTTGTAAACGTAGGGTTTAGACCGGTGCAATTATTACGGGCACGCACGAGGGGCGTACATCAAAATTTGTGCAAGTTATTCTTTGGAGTGCCGTTTCGCAAATAGCTTTGTGAGCGGTGTAATTTTAACACGAGTGTGAGTTTAACAACCTCGGCGAGGTTTTAATAGTTTCACACGAGTGTTTTAATGCTATGTGCAGTTTCACAATAAACAATTATTTACCTAAAGTCGTGCAATAAAACTTTTGTTTGACCAACACATGAACAATTAGGTAACAACATGTACAGGTACAGGTAAAGTAGGTACCTACATGGGGTAAATGCCACCATTCTACCGCGCAAGCGCTGTGGCGCGCGCCGCCTTACGAAAAACTTAGATTGTGTTACGAAAAAGAGTATAAATTAAGTAAAACCTCCCTGGTCTGGCCGTTGTAAGTAAAATTCATTTATTTAAATGGAAAAAAGTTACTATAAAGCATTGTTAAGAAAATAATGTTAGAGTTTTTTTTTAATTAGAGATGTAGGTAATTATATATGTCATATAACACTATTTTTAAGTTTTTAATCAGGATAACTGGAAACTAGAACCTGGAAAGAACTGGGAGAATAAACTGCCTAAGATACTACTTTACCGCGCGGAATAATTAGGAACTTTATTCTTGCTGACTGCTACGAAAACTGAAGCAAATACTTTGTATTTTCAGTTGACCATTAATATAGATCATTTGCCTAAAACGAATATTACTGACATTACATCATACCTGATTCATTTTTAAGGCATTTTGTGCTTGATCCAAATTTCCGAATAGCCGAAAAGGCAGTTGACTTCAGTTCCTTCATTGTGGGTTCTGTGCCTAAAAGCAAATCTGTGTCAGTGCGCCAGGAAATGTACAGTCGATTTATGAGCAGAGTACTTAAAGTAGGCTTCACAAGCTTATGGCTCCGGGGAGAGAACAGCTGAACCACTCAACTCACTCCCTACAAACGGGAGATGATTTGTAACCGGAGATAACCAGTAACATCACCTAAAAAATATCACAAAACCTATTAATAAATAAAAGGGGATATAATGTTAAAACCGGTCAAGTGCGAGTTGTACTGATTCCGTACAATTGGGTTACCATAATAACCAATAGACCAATTGAACTTATTAGTCCTCGGCGAAATTAGGCAACACATTCACACATTTTCCTTTTTTTTGGTCAGTGTTGTCTGATACAAAGTGGTAATGCTTTTATATCTCTTAAACTAATTAATTCAAAAAATATAACAAATGTGTTTCCCATATCATGCCCATTCACTTGATCGTCACATGACGCACTCATGACAAGTTTTTTATGAAAAAACAACTTATTTGCCTCCAAAATTAACCCCAAAATCAAAATTCGTTTATTTACGCTAGAGAGGTGTACGATTGAGTAACCTAACTTTATGTTATGATACTTTTCACTAAAAACGGGGTATTTACCATAATTATTGAGTTTTGTTTGTTTCCGATATTTCGGCACAGTTGCATGCGTCATGATCACGGGAGAACTAACTAGTCTTTGAGAGTAGATGTTATTGGAAGATATATCGATCTACCCTCTTTCTCACTCTTTTATTACAAACGATACCACTACCATCGGTTGTATTGTAACACTTAACTCCACAACACACAACACTAACATAATATCCTCTGACGATCTCTGTAGCGCGTCGGGCGAGTAGCCGGCTGAGAAATGAAAAGTTGCGGGTTCGATTCCCGCTGCGGGACAAATGTTTGTATGATCTACAAATGTTTGTTCCTGGTCTGGGTGTTATAGTACCATGGTACATGGTACTCGTAGTTTCTGATACCCACGACACAGGGAATCCTGGTGTGGGGTAAGGACTATGTATGTGACTGTCGGCTGTTATGTTATGTTATGTTATATATTATAATACCAAATTTCAACTAATCTCGTCCAGTAAATTCAAAGGAAATAGGCTGTGACAGTTAAATTACGTAGACATGAGGATCTGTGCCTTTTGAGCCACAAAAGTCTTAATCATAATCATTTATTCGCAAAAAAGAAAAATACATTTACATGATATTCAGAAATATTTTTGCCGTCTCAGACGAAGAAAAAACAAAGACACGAGTCGTGAACAAACGCGGCCAAATAAGTGAGGCCACTTTTCAATCTATGAAGGTGTGACACGGTGTTAGATACATGAAGCTTGCGGGTTCAGGGTTTAATGTTCTCAGCATCAAGCTTACTAACGGTTATTAAGTTGAGATGTTTTTTTTATTGTATGTTACAAGGCCTCTCATTACAAATTGCTTTTTTATTCTTGTGGTATGTAACGTGTTAATATTATAGGATTAAACCTACCTCAACGCAGGTGGTATAGTCAAGTAAACCTACCTCAACGTAGGTGGTATAGTCAAGTAAACCTACCTCAACGTGGGTGGTATAGTCAAGTAAACCTACCTCAACGTGGGTGGTATAGTCAAGTAAACCTACCTCAACGTAGGTGGTATAGTCAAGTAAACCTACCTCAACGTAGGTGGTATACTCAAGTAAACCTACCTCAACGTAGGTGGTATAGTCAAGTAAACCTACCTCAACGTAGGTGGTATAGTCAAGTAAACCTACCTCAACGTAGGTGGTATAGTCAAGTAAACCTACCTCAACGTAGGTGGTATAGTCAAGTAAACCTACCTCAACGTAGGTGGTATAGTCAAGTAAACCTACCTCCACGTAGGTGGTATAGTCAAGTAAACCTACCTCAACGTGGGTGGTATAGTCAAGTAAACCCGTTTAATACAATTCAATTCAATTCAATTTATTTATTTCAGACATTGTCCATATTTTGTTAGTTGCGCTTATGATAATGTTAGTAGGGAGACACATTTACAATAAAAAAATGAAATAAAAACATTCTTCGCAAACCCAACATGCAGGCGCATCCAGTGGTTTGCTATAGGACAGTCCCACCTGTCCGACAACGCGTTCATGATGCTGTTCGGGCTTCCACGGACCCTTCCCTTCATTGACGCACCTCTTGCGCTTGTTTAAGGATGTGGTAAATTTGCCGCAAAATTACCAATCGTAGATTTGGTTTTTGACTGACTAAATCAAGTACAATATTCAAATTATAAATATGCATGTATACTACATTATAGTTCACATCATAATAGGGATCACTGTACCGGAAACACGATAGGACAATATTTTCTCGATAGAAAAAAAAACGCAAAGTTACCTCTAACTTTTGCTTGATTCTATTGTTTAGAATGCAGCATATTATTGGGTAAACAATTAGAAAAATAAAATCAATACAATAAAGCCGAGGGGATTTGTAAAATTATCTATATATTACGAGATATTCAATAAAAACTGCTTTTTAGAGCGGCGTGAGGCGTTTTTTTTGTATGAAGATTTCTACCTGGTGTTGACGCAACCGTAGGTAACTTGCGTGTTTGTGCCTATGCCAGTTCATTGACCAAGCGAGCGAAGTCTTTGCAACATCTAGCAGAATTTGCTTTCATCTGTCCGCCGGTAGTATGTTGCGCGTACTGTAGGCCTAGCACAGGTTAGTATCGAGTAGTTTGCATCTAGCGTTTGAAACTATTGTATCATGTTTTGACCAATCAAATTAGCTAGATTTAAGCATCGCCCTCTTCGATAGTGAAATTCTCGTCAGTTCGAAGCACGACTTTTTGACAGAGCTGGGTTTCGACTCCGAATCGATGACGTCTAAGTTTCGTGTAGTTTTGTGAATGAACGAACGGAAATTGTATAGAAAATGATAGCACAAGTTGCATTTTGATGTATCGAATCCTTGAATTCGATAGCTGGCTTTCGAATTGATTCTCACGGCCATTTTTACAGTGACATCGCCGTAAAAATAATTAGTGTAGAAGTATTTTTATGTTTATTCGTTCTCAATATGATGAGAACGATGCTTTTCGCTGCAAGAAGTTTCACAGCAAACTATTAGCGGCTACTGACTAGCTGACGTTCGCGACTTCATCCGCGCGTAGATTAGGTAGTACGTACCTCCTCGTTCTACGCATTCTAAATAGATGATGGTACAAACATCAGTCTGTAGGTAGCAGTCCACTGCTGGACATAAGGATTCCCCCATAGAATGCCACAATGAACGTCCTGTGTCGCCTCCATGCAACGATGACCTGCCCATTGCCACTTCAACTTGCTAAGTTTTAGAGCTAGTCAGTGATCCCGGTTCTTCTACGGATAGGTATCTTCTTTTTGGATTCAGGTACGGAATCTCCGGGCATAGCTCTTTCCATAGCCCGCCGTGAGATTTTGAGCTTGTGTATGAGGCCAATAGTAGGCGATCATGTCTCAGTACCGTAAGTCATCACTGCACCGATACCAGACTTAGACTTTGATCATGTTGAGGCTCTGTCTGTGATATGAAGATATAGCGTAGTTTCCTGAACGCTGCCCATCTGAGTTAGATTCGTCGACTAATCTCACCATCGGAGGTCCAACGCCTTCTTAGTTGAATGAATCGTTTACGCAAATAGACATAGAGCAACAACTAGCATAGTCAACAACTTTAACAAAACCCTCACAAACTTATACAACCCCATTTTAGACGGTATAGATAGAACAAAGGACTTTGCTCAGGGTTTTTTTTTTGTCCGAGCTGTGGGACTAAGATAGTTTTCTCGGCTTCTTAACTGCCTATGCTATTTCTATTTCATCAAAATATATATGCTATTTCATGCTCTATGCTTATGCATATGCTCTATGCTATTTCATCAAAATAGTTGGACCAGTTTTTCCTGATATTTTCTACAGACAGACATACAAAGAAAATAATAATAAATTATATACCTACGAACTTCGTAAAATTCTCGTAATTTAAACATACGCCATCTATAAATTGGCATACAGACCTGTCTCTGGTTGTACTATAATTTATTCTGTGCTTTTATTTGTGTTATACATTAGATACGCTATTCCGCGCTCAGAATGGTGACAAGAAAGTGAGGTAATTATCGCAAGTTCACGTAGTCGCTCTGTGAACTAGGACGCACGCCACTACTAATAGATAAACCCAATACTAAAAGCCAGCCCAATACAAACATTCTACGGCAACCACAAAAGAAGAAAAAAATATTTCATTTTGTACAAAATACTAGGTATTTAAATTTGTTTATTTAACAATTTATTTCATTAAAACCATTTGTTTCGTTGCTGCTCTGACACCTACACGTACGTGATGGGTAATATACAATTCGCCGAGGTACGACAGAGAGACACGATCGCACGTGGCCGGCTGCGATATTAGGATAGAATGGTGTAGTAAGGACAGTCAACAATCACATCAACAATTTTATTAATTTTATTAATCTTAATTATTTAAAATTATTCGGTTTAATTGTATAAATTATGTAGGTAGCTAGTACATACTACACTGACTCAAAATAATTTTACCAATGTATTTTGTCGATGCCTCCCCCATAAAATGCAATGGAGGGGATTTGCTAATCAACATGCTTAAGAGGCGGATTGGTGATCGCAGTATTGGTGTCGAGTACCCAGATGGATGCTACTGCATAGACATATTATGTTTTTTTCTTTCTCACAACAGGGTTTCCGTATAGCGCTGTGATTTTATGGTCTTTTTCGTCAATATAAAAACAAAGTAAGTAGCTATAGGTAGTACCTACATAAAACGCCACTCTCTCAGTGGATTTTGAATGAGTGTAACATGTCTACTTGCATAGCATGTCTTTGGTAATGACAGCTTGATTGATTGTTGTACCTGCGACGTTCGGAATACACAGAAAGTTGTGTCAAAGGACAATTCATCCTCAGAAAATCTAACTTTAATACGAAAAATTATAGTAACTTAAAATACTAAACAATAGTTTATGTACTATTTTACTCTATAATGTACCAAGTAAAGTTCTAAAAATTGAATTGAATTATTTTTCGGAAGTTTACGATTCATGCGATTTATTACGATGTGTTAGGTTACGGAACACACCATGGATACATTTTCATTCTTCTAGTCGCATGTTGCCCGCACACTCTCGTAACTCACTCCGCGGTCGATTCGCATACAACAAAACCCTGTGCTGCCGCGAGCTTGCGAAATAGTCGATCATCAATATCATCATAATCGAAATCAATTCGCTACGTAAAAATTACGCCAATGAAACGATTCCGATAGTCAGCCTGTGCTTGCCGTACAGGTCACATTTTTCAAGTAATCTTGACGAAACTTGATAAACAGGTTAGCCTACAATTTCATGGAATTATTTTGGCATCGGCAATTTTTGATTGGAGGAGGTATTTTCCCTCCAAAATGGGTGGGAGTTTGCCGGTGCCATTTACTGGACAATTTTGATAATATTTGGTAGAAACATTCGGTAGGTATACTCAATTATAAACAAAAATTTCGAATATGAGCAAAATCGTTAAAGAGGCTGTAAAGATAGACATAATGCACAAACTGCCCCCTTATTCGCTATGACCAAACGTGGACATAACGCGGCCTCTTTACCATATCTGTGTGGAATCATCGATATAATACATTATGACGTCACACGTTATTGGCAAGGAATCTCCTATTGTCATAGCGAATAAGGGCCGAGAACACAACTGTAGCAAAAAAGTTAGTGCTCGCGAGTTCTACTGTTTGCAGAACTATTTAGTACGAGTAGCTGTATTATTGCCTGTAGAGTGAACTGGCTGTTCTATTAAAAGCTGTGTACATAGACAGAGTAGCATAAATTAGCATTGGGCTTTTAGTGGGTGGAATTTGAAAGGAATTGTAGAGATTCCTTGAGATGTATTGCGGCAAAACATTCATCCATTTCACCTAGCTACATATAGTTCACGGCTGTTGATATGGCACATCGAGGACAAACTAAATTACTGAACTTATTAGGGTCTCATTGAGAAAGACTGTTTAAACTTAAATAAATAATGCTGGACAGTTCACACAACATTATCTAGCCACAAGCTAAGCAGAGCTTGTGTTATGGGTACTAGATAACTGATAAACTTAATACAATACATAACATACATACTTATTTGTATAAATTATATACAGTTGTGGTCATATAATTAAGAACGATTTGAAGTTCTAGAAGTTTTTTATTTAAATCGTATCATACACAGAGATGTGTACCTTCTGAGAAGCAACTAGTTATGTTATATAATAGTCACATTAATAGAGCAACCTGACTTAAGAATAAAGTATGAAATCGCTAACTATTTTTTGCACATTTTATTGATTTTATCAAAGTAACACATTCAAATAGTACTGAAACTGGACAAATAATTAAGAACGATTTATTTAACTGCTCGGGAATTGTTTTGTATGACACTTAGATTTAAAAAATCACAATATTATGTAGCACAGGAAACATAAAAAGAAATTTAATAAATATTTAACTAAAATTAATAGTTAATAGCATATCCACGGCTTTTAATTACAGCTTTACACCGGCGAGGCATTGACTCTATTAATTTATGACATTTCGCAAGAGAAATAGAGTTCCATTCTTCTAAAAAAGCGTCATACAGCTCTCTTAAATTTCCACACTTTGTATTTGAAACCTTTTTCTTTACTTCAAACCACAGATTCTCTATTGGGTTAAGATCTGGACTGTTAGCAGGCCAGTCTAAGACAGAAACTAATTGCGCTGTAAGAAATTCCTTTACGGTGCGTGCAGTGTGCTTTGGATCATTGTCATGCTGGAATGTCCAAATGACCGGTAGAACGTCTTCAGCGTATGGTAACATTGTTTCTTCCAGTATAGTTTTGTATTGGAACTGATCCATGTTACCTTCTATCAACTTTACAGGTCCTACGACATGTCCAGAAAAGCAACCCCAAATTTTCACATTTCCACCACCGTGCTTTAATGTAACTTTCGTGTACTTTGGGTCGAATGCTGTATTCGGGGGACGTCGTACATATCGTTTTCCATCAGAACATACTCTGTTTATTTTCGTCACGTCAGAAAAAAGTACATTTTTCCACTGTTGCACAGTCCAGTTTTCATACTTTCTCGCAAATGCAAGCCGGGCTTGCCTGTGGCAAAGTTTTAACATGGGTACCTTTCTTGCTATCCTATCGTGCAATTTTTCTTCTACCAAACGTCTTCGAATAGTGCGTGCTGAGATTGCTGAAGGGTTGTTTTCACCAAAATATTCTTTTCGAAGCTCATTGGACCCTATAAAAGGATTTTGTTTTGCCATACGAAAAATGTTTCGGTCATCTCGAGGAGTTGTTTTTCTCTGTTTAGGTACACGTGGAACATTCGAAGTAGTTTGATACGTAGCAAAATGCTTTACAGCGTGGAAAACCATCGTTTTTGAACATTGCAGATGGTCGGCTATCTTTTTATAAGACCAATTCTTCCGACGAAGTTGTATTATTACTTCCCTTGTAGATTTATCACAACTTTTATTTTTTCCCATTGTTTTTTCTAAAGAAGCAATCACCTTTAATCCTTTACAGCACGTAATGGCGCCAAAATTATACAAACAGTAACAAATCGACTGAGTGTTCTCTATTTAAATTTGAATAAAGGTATAAACTACTTAGCGTTCTTAATTACGTGACCAGCCAGTAATAAGGAATACTTTGTTTAAAAGTAGTGTAAAAAGTATGCCTATTGATTTTTAGCCAATCATGTGTATCAATGAATACAGTGGTAATATGGAAATGTTTTACGATACCGAGAGAAATAAAAACAAATGCATACAATTAGTTTTGCATCTTAGTTGGAAAAAATCTTCCCTTTATATCAGCGTTCTTAATTATATGGCCACCACTGTATAGAAAATACCCAGAACACCCTAAACAAATATCTGCAGATCGTACAAATATTTGTTCCGAGGCGGGAATCGAACCCGCAACCTCCTGCGTCGCAGGCGAACCTTCACCGTGCCACAGAGTTAGTTAAATATCGATCTTTGGTAATAGCAGATAACTATCTAATGTAGAGTCGTGATGACGATTATCTTGAGAACGTGTCACAGAAATAACTCTCTACAAAACCAGGGATAGGCAATTTTGACAAAAACACTCTTTTTTTCTCTCTAACTGTGGAACAATATGCCAACGTTATCACGGTGCCAAACTAACTGGTAACTAATTTTCGAGTCCATGTGTGACCGGAATGCTGGCTTTTATTTCGGTAAACGAATATAAGCATAACCAATTAGCGTGGCAAGCCAGCATTCTGGGCAGACGGCAGCGTGATCAGTTAGTTGCTTTTTAGTTTAGCTTTAGATTTACTTACGCAACATTTCAGTTTTGGCGCGAAATTCAAATTTTATTATGTTTTTGCTAATCACAGCATCAAATTTCTTGAGATAGCGAAACCTGATTTTGCTGAAACTATGACACATGTTTATAATAATAGTGTCTCATAAATATTATTAGTTTAGCTGCGAATGTCATTCAATAACTTTTACAGTGACTTCTTTGTTCATTGACATTCGTAGCTAAACTAATAAAATACTTTCAATAAAAACATGCGTCTTAGGACTCCTAGAATCTGCACAATTATGTTTCGCTATCTCAAGATGTGTTGACGAGATGTGATCAGCAAAAAACACAATACGATTTGAATTTCACGCCACAAGAATTGGCTTTTTGTTATAATGTAGTAATATAGTCCAGGAACTATAGACGAAAAATGAGCCTAACTTCGGAAAAACTCCAACCAAGCTGAAAATTTGTGTAAACGTACCTTTTAGCTCCCCAAATTACCTCTGAAAAGTCCCACGAGTCCAGAGGTGTGCATAACTTTTGACACCTGTTCCTGGTCTAAAATATGTTATTTTTTTATTTATTTTTTACTTAGTACGTGAATGGCGGAACAAGCAGATGGCCCACCTGATGTTACGCGGTAACCTTTGTCTTTAATAACGCATTAACACATAGGTCACGTCCAGCTAGGATGCACCCTATGTGGCATTGCACTGCGCCCGCCACCTTGAGACATTGCCTGTAATTTCACCGGCACTCATACCTTCAAACCGGAACACAGCAATGAGAGCACCACAGCTTTGTGGCAGAAATAGGTATGGAGGTATTACTTCCACGGACAAACACTTAGACAAAAAAGCTCTACTACTACTAAATACATACATACAACTACATATTTGTTGAATGTTTCTGAAATAAACGAAATTGTCAAAGAATATTTTATAAACTTGCCATTATTTTGATTATAATTTATTTTGTAACAGTAAATAAAATGGATATAGTAGTAACATCCATTAGTGGATATACCAATAACATTGATAAGGAACCGCGAGCCAAACACGTCCAGTCTCCTATTAACCATCAAAGAGATCCGTTGTCCACCTTCAGTCTCCATCATCTTTATCTTTCCCTATCTGATTGAGGATTTGGAAGAAAAGTGAGTTATAAGATTTGCATGACTTACCGGTTTCTCTATAGACGAATACATTTGTTTGTACATCTACATCTTCCCATAGTATAGAACTTCGTAGGTATTCCATACAGTGGTCTGAAATAAAAGCCCCAAGTTACGATGGTTCAAATATACATTCGAGTTCAACTTGACAAGAACACTGCTATCATCAAAACTACGGTACAACCGCCACGAAGTTGTTTCAAATAGAACGTAAAAAGTTAGCAATAATAAATATTTCATAGTTTTTTTTTCAAAATACGCTTTCTAAAATTAGTAATTGGAACTGTGAGCTGATCAAAATGAGCCCAAACACTGCCAGGCTTCTATTAATCATCAAAGAGTTCCGTTGTCCACCTTCCGTCTCCACCAAGATACGCTTGCTGTCACCATAATTAATTGTCATCGGAACTTGATAGGTATACCAAATTCTGTTCAATTAGATATCAGGAAGTGGTCGAAAATTCGATTGACAGATTTTTCTCCCACAGCCGCTCCACTATCCACCTCCTGGCTCCATCATCAGATTAGCTCCAAGATACCATATTATAGTATTATTTTACGTACTACAAAGTTTAATTTTGGCCCGACAATCAAACTCAAACTTGCGCAGCAGGCTATGAAGAGATCCTAGATGAACCAACATCACCGACAAGGCCTCAGAATTAGCAAGTTGAAGTGGCAATGGGCAGGCCATATATCTTGCAGAACTGATAACCGTTGGGGAATAAAGGTTCTTGAGTGGCAAATTCAAACCGCACGACGCAAAAGAGGAAGCCTCTTGATGGAAGGAGAATAATATTGTCTTAACATCGAGAGGCTTACCTATAAAGATTGCAGGAAAATGGTGGATGGAGGTGGCTCAAGACCGTTCGTCGTGGCATTCTATAACATGACATAGCACCCAACAGTCACATACATAGTCCTGATACCCTTTGTCGTGGGTATCAGGAACTACGAGTACCATGGTACCACAACAACCAGACCTGTGATAAATATTTGCAGAAGACGCGCGCCGCTATTAGGATAAAGATAGAGTCAAGTAAACGTGTAAAAAATAAATAAAACCTCCTTGGGCTGGGGGCCTAGTGTATTTAAAAATATATTTAAAAAAGTTACTTTAATGTATTTTTTTTCTAGGAAAACAATGCGTAATAACTAGTTTTGTTCAGGTTAATTTTAATAGGTTAAGTTAATTTTATAAAATAATAAAAATGCCCAGCGCAATGAAACGGATGAACCGATTTTGATAAAACATGCCTAAAAACCATGGCTAGAATCCATCCATTCAAATAAAAAAAAACTTTCTCAATAGACGAAAGGTGGCCAACGGAACTTCTCGATTGATTATAATAGTCTGGCTGTGTTTAGGCTCATTTAAATCAACACATGGTTCCGAACACTAATTTTATGGTGAGCTGATCTGATGATGGAGATGGAAGGTGGGCAACGGAATTCCTCGATGTGGGGCACGATACGATACGTATATGTATACGCGCACTAAAAGTTTCCGGAATTAGTAACAACAAAAACACAATGAATGGTCAAAAAATTATTTCTTGCTTCTTAAAATATTCTCCGAAAGTGTAAATACAATTTTCATAAAACTATTGAGGTTTATTATTATTATTTTTTATTTATTTTTTATTTATACTCATCGACAGCTTGAATCTTCGCTCGATTGCTGCTTTGTTTTGGGATTGTAGCAATGTATTATGTATGTTCCACACCAAATTAGACGCTGAATCTGTTAAGCACGGCATTGCACCAAGTGACGCGGTCCATTTTTTGAGCTTCAGTAAAATTTTGTGGGATCCACCGAGAGCACAGCTTTTTCCACCCAAATGTTTGCGTAGGATTGATTGTATTTGACTCATGCCTTTGCCTAAAGATGCCCGAATGTCTCGGTATGTCTGATTGGATTATACGGCGCACCAGCATCGAAGTTTTTGTTGTTCACAGCGGTGGACGGGCGACCATCAGGAAATTCATCACTGAGATTGACACGAGCGCGATTGAAGTGAAATTAGGCTATCCTTAATTTTATGAATTTTAGTTTTTTAATTGTAAAGAAAGAAAGAAAGAAATGAAAGAAAGAAATAACTTTTTTTTTTTTTTTACATTTTTAAAGGTTATGACGCCACAGCCTGGGTTGGACGATGACGCCAAACCAGATGCAGAACCCAAAAAAAACGAGCGAGAACGGTATAATAGCGGCATACATTTTAATTTGTCAATAAAGAAAAGTTGTATGTCTTCTACGTACCAAATGTACGCTAGGTTATGGTGAATTATGCTACTCACTTTTGCTAGACTTACGTGGTGACCAGGTTGCCCATCTCTCGGTTGTCTTCTTCCAAACTCTGTTCAACCGCCCACGACATACTCGTAAAAACATGCGTCTACGCAGCAGACTTTTAGGCACTGTGAAATAAAATGAAGTGGTGAACAACATAACCACTAAAACTATAAAAACATGTGAAGTGAAACTAAGGTACCGGAGGCAAATAAGGCTCGTGGTGTAGTTTCCTAAATTCGCCCTAAGTGCTACTACAATTTGACGCAACTTTGCACAACACGCTTCCATGCATCTAGCCAATAAAACAGTGTGTGTGTGTATGTGTGTCATGTGTGTATGTGTGTATGTGTGTGTGTGTGTGTGATGCCTATCGCACCGTCATGTCATCAGCAGCGAACATTTATACATTTATCGGGGCGCCCGCGCGCCCCCAACAAATGTCCACCTTCATGGTTTGCATCTAGCTGATACAAACACCACTGTGTGTGCGCGTAGCCCATTGCACCGTCATGTTATCAAGCGAACGGTTTCTCGGAGCGACTTTAAAAGCGTTGAACTGCTAATTTTGGGCTACTTATCGCCTTAATACGAATTAGGTATATTCTGTCGATAACATACCTACTTTATAAAATAAGCGATATATTATTTTGGGGTTTTTTTTGTCTGCCAGTAAAGTCCACAGCTGGGCGACGAGGCCTACCCTGTAGAATAGGGTATTTGCCATAATCACCACGCTTGGTGGGCGGCTCGGTGATCGCAATAGGTACTACTCAGATGGATGCTGCTGCGTAATCTCTTACCTATTCGGTTTTTACGACATCCACGGGAGTGTTGGAGAAGTCCTATTCATAGTCCAAGACCCCTCGGCCTTACGGTAGTTATATTCATGGCCAATCATACATTTTAAGTTTACTTTAACCTATGTGATACTTAGTTCTTTTACATACATACATACATACATAGACACACGCCTTTTTCCTCGAAAGAGTAGGGAGAGCCTCAAATATTGCACCATCGTGGGAAACAGACGTGACAAGTGGTGAACTCATCGCCGCCATTGCTTCCCAAGACTGACTCTGCTAACGCTTTCAACCAGTAATAACACATTCCTTAAATAAGCTAGCAGCCAGGACATATATTATACCAACGAATAATATCCGGGTTCTTTTACTTGAGCCACAGAATATATTAGTACTTAAGCAAATTACAAAACCTATTGAAAACTTGACCTTACTTTTCTATACCAAGTTTACGACATATTGCATTTACAAATTAAGACCTTATTTGCCTCCAATGCATTACTTACGTTTGTATCTGGTGCTTGGAAACCTTCTGTACTCGTGTCTCTGGCATTTCTTGCATTGACTAATAGCTTCTCCGTAATGCCTTTTCCAGAGTAAGCGACCCAAGCAATGGTCATCTGCTTAAACCAACGACGAATCTTGTAAAACGCAAGTGTAAGCCCGTATCTGAAGACGCAGGCGCCGCCTACCGCAGCGCAGGGCAGGGCAGCGAGCGATTGAATTGAACGATTGTGATCTATTTTACTTGATAATGTCTCTTAAAATATAGATAACTTTAAAAAACCCTAGTGGTAAGCCTTCGGTTTTATTGTGTTGATTTTATCAAGTTATTTTTGACCCAATAGTCTGCACCATGTTGAAAAACCATCGCACCTAACGAAAAGTTAGAGGGGACTTTGTGATATTTTTCTATCAAGAAAATATTGCTCTATCGTGTTTTTGGACTATTGATCACTCGGAATTATAATTTAGTATCCATGCATCTTTACTCCGGATTCTATAACGTAGTGAAACTCTCAGAAGAGCTTTTTCCATAGCCCGCTGCCCAAATTTGAGCTTTCCTA
This sequence comes from Operophtera brumata, assembly GCA_932527175.1. NCBI lineage: Eukaryota > Metazoa > Arthropoda > Insecta > Lepidoptera > Geometridae > Operophtera > Operophtera brumata. The sequence continues at coordinate 7,443,259 of OW052237.1, read as the reverse complement.
TGCGGCCAATATTTAGCGGCCACGTCTCCCAAATAACACACTGATTATAGACTTTCGTCTCGAGGCATTGCGGTATCTGTGACGAGAAGATATGGCGTAGAAGAACAAAGATCACCGACATAGCATTAGCAAGTTGAGGTGGCAAAGGGCAGGCCATATAGCTCGCAGAACCGATAAACGTTGATAACGTTGTTGGTTCTCGTGGGGCGACCACAAACAGGACGGCGCAAAAGAATGCCCCCCTTTCAGTAGATTGAAGACATTATAGAGATCGCAGGAAGGCGGTGGATGGAGGCAGATTTAGACCGTTCGACGTAGCATTCTATAGGGGTGGTTTATGTCTAGCATTGGACTTCTGTAGGCTGATGATGATGATGATGATTCATGCTTATTTATAATCTGAATATTGTCAGGGTACTGGATTTACTCAGAGTCAAATCTACGATAATTTCTAATTATGGGGCATGCCCCACTATGCCTCAGCAAATCTTTGAACTGCGGGCTATGATGCGTGACAGATCATCATTCTGTTAATTTGTTGGTCTCACTAATAAGATCCATAAATTAAGGCTCGTCCCCGGTAGGCAAACTGTTCGCCGCCGACTGAGTTAGCGGCGTATCAGTTTAGTACGCCCTTCCATATTATTTGAAATAGAGTGTTCACAGTTTGCTAGTTTTGCCGTAGTAACTATTAATTAATCTGTGGTTTTGCGCTAACTCTACGCAGTTTGCAGCGTTACGCGCGCCTACTGTCTCAATGCGGCTCACTCAGTCGGCGGCGAACAGTTTGCCTACTGGGGAAGCAGCCTAACGTTCAAAAAGTTATTCCGTGCTCATCCAAACAAAATTAAATCTTATGATAAAGTGTGTAGGTATAGTTAAGTATTAGATAACGCGTAGTATAGTATATTTTACATTGTTTTTCGATATGGAAGCCGAAACAATTTTGTAAAGTCGGGTGTCTGCCAATTAAAAATAGTTTTTTTACGTACCAGTTTGAAGGAGAGAAAAAAACTTGAAGTGTGAAAAGGAAATGTTTTTGTTGAAATTGAAGTATGAAATATCGTAAGATGCTTTCAAAAATTGCTCGTCGATGAAATCGCAGGCTACAACTAATGCACAGCACATAACATAACACACAACAGTCACATAAATAGTCGTGATTCCACACTAGGATTCCCTGTGTCGTGGATATTAGAAACTACAAGTACCATGGTACCATAGCACCCACACCGGGTTTTTTTTTTGCAGATCATACAAACATTTGTCCCCTTGTTATTTAAATAATTGGCATGGCTACTCTACACGTGGCTTCTCCTCGCCAAACACGCGGCAGACCGAGTTGCCTGCGACCACTAGCACAGAAGCTGCGCAGCAACAAGTTTAATTAATTACATAGGTACCTATTGACATTTCTCTTGTTTAGATATAGGCTAAATAATTATATTTGACCTTTATTTTTTGACAGCACGTAAGTATGTGGGTACATTCCTTATTTCGTTTTACACTCCATGGTGCCCTGTTGATATATTACTTTTGCTTATGTTCCTAGTAATTTCAGGACAATACAGTATTTGCCCACATGTCGTGCCTGCTTTAGGCTTCCTTCCGGCCAAAGCAGCCATTCTTAACTCGTGTCATGGTTTCTATTTCAAAGATTTACCCGATACATAAAAATATTTAAATCTATGACCCGGTATAATTGAATTATTGGGATATGCAATTATTTATCTACTTTTTTATTTTTTCTTATGTGCCCTCTTTGGACTTTACTATAGCACACTCAACAGTCACACACATAGTCCTGATCCCATACTAGGATTATCTGTGTCCTAGGTATCAGGAACTACAAGTAGCATAGTAGGTAGGTACTATAACACTCAGACCCGGAACAAATATTTGCAGATCATACAAACATTTATTCCGCAGCGGGTATCGAACCCACAACCTTTCGGATCTCAGCCGGGTACACTCACCGCGCCACAGAGGTTGGTATCTCCTACGTAGGTAGAAATTTTTAACCAGTTATTGGTGTTTACCTGAAATTAACGAACTATCAGTAAGGGTGTCATGATACTGACAGATCATCGAATCAGCAATCGTTCCCTCAGAGTCATCATCGTCACCCTTTTTGCAGTTTTCACACAATCTGGAAAAGAAGGCAAGTGGCAAAATTGTCTAAACGCATTATGATTGTGGAGTGTAGCTCGTACAGGCTCGCTGGATAGCTTTTAGATGATGTATAACTTCATCCCTTCTTCCACAAGCGATTTACGTACATACATACACACACGTATTTCTCCCCGACGGGGTATGCAGTGCCTCAGGGGGTCCTTTTTCCGTCAGTCGTACTATCGCAGGAATATTGACGTGAGTGGAGAGCTCATCGCCGCTATTGCTATCCTACGATCCACTCGGCTAACGCTTTCTTCCAGTTAAAACACTCCCCTAAATAGGCTGCTCAGGACAATTCTCGTACCAACGAAATCTGCCCAACAAATCTGTCGCTATTGGTTGATTTTACTCATTTCACACTCTGGTCTATTTGTTGGATGACGGTAATTCAGTCAGCAATGGAAAAATATGGTTTAGGCATTGAGGCTAGTGGTCAATCTATACCTGATAACACCACTTTATTATGCAATGGTTATCCATATCATGTGCTGGTTAGAGCTAGGTCTGATGTTGGTTACCCCTGAACTGAGACCTCGCAAATACACGCGATGTATTTAGGTTACCTACTTTCTTTGCCTTTCTAACCGACTTCTAAAAATATTTACTGAGATATAATTTCCGAGGGACCACCTCGAGATAATTTACAACTCATCACCATCATCACCTTTGGATAGGACTTAGCAACGAGGCGAAAATACTACATACGTATTAGTATAAGTAGCTTGATAAACACCTATTGTGAAGGCAGCTATCATCTCAAAATAATCTAGTAAGTGTATCATGGTTATCGCTAGAAAACCATAGGAATCATTGCAAAGTTTAGTTTACCGAAAAAAATAAAAATAAAACGTTTTTTATTTTGTAAATGTAATGTAAATGTTGTATTGGCAAGCATTTTCACCATCATTGTCTTGCCCTTTTCCACTTTTTTTGGGGTCGGTGCAGTACGTCTTTCTTCAAGCATTTTATAGGGTAAAATTATAAATTCTTAATTTTTTTAAATGTATCTATATTCGTGTCACTAAAGCTATAAGCATACATGCTGGAAGTACCCTAGAGGTTTTCATACATTTTTAATTTTCCCTAATTTCTTAATCTACATAGTCTAAAAATATCAAAATAGTTTTGAAATGTCCCAGCAAAGCGCTTTCATATGATACCCCTACTAAATTTAATGAAGATTGGATTAAGGGTTTGGAAGTTATGGCCCGATAAACATACATACCTACAAACATACAAAGAAAAATGCCAAGAAAGAAGAATGCCCACTTTCGATAGACCAAAGACGTCGTAGAGGTCGCAGGAAGGCGATGGATGGAGGTGGATCAAGACCGTTCGACGTGGCATTCTATGGGAAAAGCCTATGTCCAGCTGTAGACTTCTGTAGGCTGTCAGTCATGATAAAAACATAAAATAGATAAATAAATAAATAATACTGGACAGTTCACATAATATTATTTAGCCCCATTGTATTATGGGTACTAGATAACTGATATAATTAATACAATAGGTACATTACACAGATAGATATATTTTATTATACATAGAAAATACCCAGAACACACTGAACAAATATCTGCAGATCGTACAAATATTTGTTCAGAGGCGGGGGTCGAACCCGCAACCTCCTGCGTCGCAAGCGAACCTTCGCCCGCCGCACCGCAGAGCTCACATACATACATACAAACGCTGATAACTCCACGTTGACTCAGAGAACTCACTCGTTCAATAATACCTGCACTGATGACACCACTCCACGTTGCAGCGGTCATCCATGCTGTGCGCGTCGTGCTCTGTCGTGTTCTGGCTGTAGAGGTCGTCACGAGTCTCCAAATCGGTGCCCGCAATGCTGCTTGGCGTGTTTGGGGAGTCGTAAGCGGGAAGAGTTAAGTCTTTGGAGAAATCATAGTTATGTTATAGTTCCATAATGCAGTCAGTTTTTAATAATTCTAGGATATACTCGTACTATAGTAGTTATAGATTTAGTAGTAGTAGAGCTTTTTTGTGAAAGAGTTCGTCCGGGGAAGTACTACGACCATATCTATTTCTGCCGCAAAGCAGTAGTGCTCGCATTGCTGTTTTCCGGTTTGAAGGGTAAGGGTGCCGGTGAAATTACAGGTAAATGAGACTTTTCACCTTTATGTCTCAGGGTGGCGGACGCAGTGCAATGCCACATAGGGCGCGTCCTAGGTAGACGTGACCTATGAGGTAATGCACTGTTCATAGGCAGAGGTTACCGCTTAACATCAGGTGGGCCATCTGCTTGTTCCGTCATTCAAGTAGAGTAAAACATACAGTTATGTATTGGAAATAGTAAGATACATTCTTAACATCACCTTCAAAATTGGTCGTCTTTTGTAGAATCTCTGAAGGACACTCCACGTACGAGGCAACTGGCACTTGGTGCTTGATTTCTTGAACAGGCTCTTTGTTAGTTTGTTTTGTCGGACAGCTAAACAGTCCATCGACAGTGCCTTGACCTAGGAGAATGGAAATCAGTAAAATTTTGTCTAGACTCGTCTGTACGGGGCCAGTTTGCTACACGCGAGGGACTTAACACACCCAACAGTGACATACATAGTCCTAATCCCACACTAGGATTCCCTGTGTTGTGGGTATCAGGACCCACGTGTACCATGTTTCCCCAAATCCTTATATATAGACCCGGTTTTTTTTTTACAAATTATAGAAACATTTGTTCCGCAGCGGGAATCGAACCCGCAACCTCTTGTATCTCAGCTGGCACTCGCCCGCCGGGCCACAGAGGTCGTCAGAATGTCTACGTAAAAGTAAATAAAAAAAAATACTTTCCTATTTAATTGAGCGCATTCAGGTACAGTCGGCAAAGCTAATTGGTGAACCTGCAGTGGTTTATAGGTTGAAGTAGAATGGAATGTCTTGCATTCAGCACTTAACACCTTTATGTAAAATAAAAAATATATAAATAATTCCAAATTGATATCAAAATTTTATTATTTGGCACGCGGGACGGTGAAACTATTGTTTAATCTGTGACGCGGAGGGCAACCAATTAGTTTTGCTGTAACTCAACGCACTCATTTAACTGGGAAAGTATTTATTTCTCAATATCATTCTCACGAATTTTAACAATAGTTACATCAAATATTTCATAACGTACATGTAGCCACACTTATTGCATTAAATGGGCACCTATCCACACTAGACCTGAAAAAACCCAGATTATAGTTTTCAGGAATGACAGACAACGGTAGTGTATTCTGCTCCTTAGCAGTTCGTATTATAAAGGTAGAATCGAAACGTTTAGTGCAAATAGAGGGCATACTAATGAGGTAAAGATGGTACCGAGCCGTGCGTCTGCTCGTCCTATGATGAAAAGGAGATGATGGAACCAGATCGTGAAGTTCCTGGGAGCTTTCCCCGAAATGTAACCTATAAGGCATGCGACTTTACGGCGGTGCTCAAGACTCTGTATCTTAGTCTCCGCCATATGTTGCTCACCTATAAACCTGAAAGATGTGTACAAAGTTCCATGGAGTTTGGTGTGATAAAAGCCAAAGCAGAAACAAACTTCGTTCGCGTGGAATGGCGTAGAGTACGCGCCAGGACGATCCAGCAAGTCCGGTGACTGGAGCGCTAGTTTCTATGCGCAAAAGCAAAAATCTACCTCTGTTTTCCGTTAGTTCCTCAAAAGGTCGTCGGACTTCAGTCGTGGCGCGGACTCTAAGTACCCTACCAATGGAAGTGGTTGTCAATACTAGTTGTTACCTAAATTAAAATATTACGTAAAAAAAAAACATACCTATTGTAATAGTGTTTTTGACCACTCCAACTTCAGAATTTTTAGGATACTCAGGTTGAACATCTATCAAGCATGATGGTATGGTCTTCGCCAGAACTACCGTCGTCGTTTCTTTCAGTTTCGTACCTGTTTGAACAATTTTGTTATATAATATACTAGATGTCCCGCGCGCGACTTCGTCCGCGTAGTTTGAAAATATCTCCGGCGCGGCGTGCAGACAACAACTTAAACATCAAAAACCACCCCGTGAAACGACTTTTGTAACGGCACCATACTCAAGTTTTTCAATTTAGGGGTCCCATTTTAACCTTAAGGTCCTGAAAATATTTTGATCTCTATACCGTGAAACGTCCTTTGAAACAAAACCATACTCAAGTTTTTCAATTTAGGGGTCCCATTTTAACTTTGAGGTCCTTAAAATATTTTGATCTCAACAACGATACCGTGAAACGACAAAATACTCAAGTTTTTTTTTAATTTGGAGGTCACGTTATAAGCTTGAGGTCCTGTTTTTTTTTAAATCTAAATAACTACTCCGTGAATCGACCTTTGAATTTACACCAATTTCAAGTTTTCAATTCAGGGGTCCCATTTTAATTTTGAGGTTCTGAAAATATTTTGATCTCAATAACTACACCGTGAAACCAACTTTTAAATCGTCGACTTATGCTGAAATCTAGCTAAACCGTAAAGTGTATTTATTTACAAACAAAACGTTCCCATGCCTTTTTTCAGTAAAATTTCAGGTACTGCTGAAACATATGTTTGCAAAATGTAAGTCTCTACGACCAGCAGTTTGGGCTGTGCGTTGTAAAAACTAAAGTTTATTTTTATTTTTTTACAATGAAAACGATCCCCTTCCGTTTTTCAGCAAAATTTCAGGTATCGCTCAAACACGTGTTTGTTAATTTTGTTTAAGGAATCTCCTTGTTAAATTTCAAGGTTCTACTACTAATGGTATCCGAAATACAGAGCATTTTTGTTTTACGTTAGAACCCCATTTTGAACCCCTTAGCATGCGAATTTTCAAAATTCCTTTCTTAGTACAACCCTACGCATCAAGACGAACACACCCTCCAAATTTCAAGTCTCTACGACCAGCGGTTTAGGCTGTGCGTTGGACCTCGGTCAGTCAGTCAGTCAGGACATTGCCTTTTATATATATTAGACTAGATAACCCGCGCGTGACGTTGTCCGCGCGTAGTTTGAAAACATTTCCGGCGCGGCGGCGTGTAGACAACAACTTAAACATCAACAACCACCACGAGAAACGACTTTTGAAACAACACCACACTCAAGTTTTTCAATTAAGGGGTCACATTTGATTTCCTGTTTTTTTTTAATCTTAACAACGACACCGTGAAACGACCTTTGAAACGACACCATACTCAAGTTTTTCAATTTAGGGGTCCCATTTGAACCTTGAGGTCCTGAAAATATTTTGATCTCAATGACTACACTGTGAAACTAACTTTTAAATCGTCAAAATACGCTGAAATCTGTCTAAAACGTAAAGTGTATTTATTTACAAACAAAACGTTCCCGTGGCTTTTTTCAGCAAAAATTCAGGTACTGCTGAAACATATTTTTATTATTTTTATATAAGGAATCTACCTGTGAATTTTCAAGTATCTACTTCCAACGGTTTCCGAAATACTAAGCATTATAGTTTTACATTAAAAGCCGTTTTGGACCCCTTACAGGGTGAATTTTCCAAAATCCTTTCTTAGTATACCCTTACACCCAAAAATGAATACATCCTCTAAATTTCATGTATCTAAGTTCAGCGGTTTAGGCTGTGCGCTGCAAAACGCAAAGTGTATACATTAAAAGCCCTTTATGGACCCCTAAGGGAGCGAATTTTTCAAATTCCTTTTTAAGTACACTTTAAAACCCTAAAAGGACTACACTGTCCAAATTTCAAGTCTCTACGACCAGCGGTTTAGGCTGTGCGTTGTAAAAACTAAAGTTTTTTTTATTTTTGTATAAAGAAAACGTTCCCCTGTCATTATTCAGGAAAAATTCAGGAAATGCTGAGTCACTTGTTTGTTAATTTTATTTGAGGAATCTCCATGTGAAATGTCATGGTTCTACTACTAACGGTTTCCGAAATACAGAGCATTTTTGTTTTACGTTAGAACCCCATTTTGAACCCCTTAGCATGCTAATTTTCAAAATTCCTTTCTTAGTACAACCCTACGCATCGAGACGAACACACCTTGTAAATTTCAAGTCTCTACGATTAGCGGTTTAGGTTGTGCGTTGGACCTCGGTCAGTCAGTCAGTCAGTCAATCAGGACATTGCCTTTTATCTATTAGATAAAACAAAGTCGTGTTAGTTACACCACTTATAACTCAAGAACGGGTGAACCGATTTGGCTCAAAATTGGTGAAGAGGTAGCTTAGAACCAGGAGATTGATATAGAGGGAAAGGGGGAGGAGGGGGGGGGGGGTTACTGGGAGCTACCCGTGCGAAGCCGGGGCGAGTCGCCAGTATTATATATAATTCTTTACGAAAAATAAATCCCTCACTAAAATCCCTTACTATAAATACAAGATTTTATAATATTAGTGATCGGAACCGTGTGCTGATGAAAATGAGCCTAAATACGGCCAGTCTACAATTATCCATAATATGCATACTACTAACCTGGGCTTTCACTGGTATGACATTGGTAATCATGTATCTTTGTTAAACTATTATTACAAAGTTGTTCATTTTTCTTATTTATATTCTCGACTCCTTTCGGTGTTATATTGCATTTCGAATGTCTAGATTTAATCGGCTTATGGGTAGGTGGACTTATCGAGCGACAACCTGAAATCAAAAAATAGCTTTTAAAAAGGTTCGAACATCTTTGTGTGAGATCTTTTCTTTAATAATTGAAGTAGCTGACATGCTGAAACTATTACAAAGACCTATCGACTATTAAAATATTATTTAAAGTCGTGGCTATAGAAGGGGCTTCTTTTCATTTATTTATAGAGTTCAGTAAAACCACTATACATTGTTATAGTGGATGCCCGACCAACCGTTAGGCTATACGTGAAAACAAACTTCAACTGATCCAAGTCAGGACCAGTTACGTAGGTCTTGTCGGCCAGACATAAGAGTCTTATCAGCACGGGTACTCATACGAGTGGAACACTATCATTTTACAAAATGTAATTAATTTTGTAAAAATTAAAAAAACCCTCAACTTAATGAAACGGTTGAACCGATTTTGATCGAACATAGCTAAGAACATTCCCGACAAAAACAACTTTCAAACAAAAAAAAACTACATCGGTTCATCCGTTTGGGAGCTACGATGCCACAGACAGATACACACACACACACACACACACGCGCGCACACACACACACACACACACACACACACACACACACACACACACACACACACACACACACACACACACACACACACACACACACACACACACACAGACACGTCAAACTTATAACACCCCGTCGTTTTTGCGTCGGGGTTTAAAAATAGTGTCGGAGCCATCATGGTTGCTCATTGCACTACCACCTAGAAGGGGGTGCTCACTTCAATCCCGGCTGAGGAACTTAGAGAAGCCAAGATCATACGTCAATGTCATGCATTGTTGCATGACATTGACGTAAACTAGCGTCATCGCTAATAGAATGTTACTTTGTCTAATGCCTCTGGTCTCTCTGTCTGTCTGTTTGTCTTCAAGACCCTTTTGGTCAGGAACGGCTTATTAACATTAAATGTATACCTAATATACTACCGCTCCGGAACCATTCAAGTTAACATTGTTATCAGATACCTGATACATTGTCCTTCGTCGGGTATTCGATGCCCGATGACAGCCAATAACTGGTATTCTGGTCAGTCGTCCTGTAACTGTTTAGCGGGCAGCTACTGCCATCTAATTCCACGTTTGCTGTAGTTGTGATCGGCTGGTTGTATGGGAATTTATTTGCAGTTGCTACATCTAAAATATTTAGCGTTTGGTCAAGAAATATTTTATTGATTTACAAATCAATATCTATCTACTCACTTTGAGTTTGTAACTGGTTAATTTTAAGTAGCGTCATGGACGATGGAACTAAGACTAAGCACCGTTGTTACAACGCTACTTAAAATAAACCAGTTACTAACTCAAATCACCAATTTAGTAGCTAACTTCACAGCACTAACTAGATATATAGATAGGAAATACAAAACACTTTATTCTACAACACAGAAAATAACATTAAAATTAGATTTGTGGTAAAATTATATAGTTAGTTGGTAATGTCATTGAACTCACTAGTCGCATCATTAAGGCGCGCGTCGATGAGTCGCGAGCTTATATTGCGGAAATCGGATGCCAAAGAGTTTGCTGGTGTGTCTAGTTCTACGAACCAATCTGTAGGATAGAAAAACCATCTTCACACAAATGTATTACACGAAATCTAACATTATTTTAAGTTCGCAGGCATTGCATTATCGTGTTTAAAAGCTCCATTATTTGAATGACTCAATGATGATCATAGCTTAGAGTAGATTAGGGTGGAGCTTATTATTTGCGTATACTCCTTGCTGCCCAAATTCTTTTAGTAAATAAGGACAAGTATTAGCCTGAGTTACTACAAAGTTGAATAAGTAATACGAATGTCAATGAAGTTACTCCCTGTTAGACTGTGCCAACCTCTGGCAGAAATCTTTATAGGTACAGAAAAAACGCCTAGCTCCCCTCGAAAATGCGGTTTTTATTGAATATCTCATAAAATATAGAGAATTTTACAAAACCCCTACTGTAAACCTCGGCTTTGTTGTATTGATTTTATTTGTCTAATTTTTAACCCAATAATATGCACCATTTTAGTAAACAATCGCATCTAGACAAAAAATCGACGATAAACTTTTCTATCGAGTAAATATTGCGCTATCGTGTTTCTGGTAGAGTGATCCCTTGTAATTATAATGTAGTATCCATGCATATTTATAATTTGAATATTGTACTTGATTTAGTCTGTTAAAAACCAAACATAAGATGAGGAATTTTGCGTTATACCCCACCTTAATACCACCCTCATGTCATTCTTTCGTTAAAGTCATGACATTATGGGGGAAGCACCGTACAGGAGTTGGGTAGAGATAATAGTAAGTTAAAATTAAGTAAAAAGTTTATTTTGATACACTATACACATAGTTATTTTGATACACTATACACATAGTTATTTTTACATAAAGTTTAATTATACATACACACATACACAAACACACGCCTTGTTCCCCGAAGGGGTAGGCAGAGCCTCAATGGGCCGCTTTTCACAGTGGGTTGCACCATACGAGTTAATTATGATAGATATGTAATAGTGAAGTCAAAAAAGGTCCTGTAGCGCTGATTTTCAGCACGGACCTCGGTTGACGCACGGACATGCCACGAAGTTTAACATGAATATGCTTATTATGAAAATTACCTAGACATATGATACTAGGCTAATTAATAGTGTATTTACCATCCATTCTGTCTGTGTCCGGAACATTGTTGCGCGCGTTGATCTGCTCTAGACGGGGGATAGGCCGTGTAGTTGCTATGGATGCAGCCGGAACACGCTCTTCAGGATAGATGTCTTAAACAATTACATTAGTGTTTGTATTTAAACTATGTTTCAACATAAACGAAGATAAATCTAAACAGTTACTGTTACTTTTAAACAGCAAAAAGTAATTGCTGTTACTGGATCAATATACGGAAAAGTGCAGGTGACAATCGCGACCTGAGGGTTCCGTACTATAAAAGCATACTGGAACTATATACAACAAACTTCACCATCACATTAAATTTTTCCCAGTAGTTCCATGTGGCTATAGTCCCACATGAAACTACTGAAACCCTAAAAATGAATATTTTGTGCTATTCTCGGGGCAAATAAGTAAAAATTAAGTTTCGTGTTTTCACTTTTGGATTAAAAAAAAACTAATTACCCAGTCCTCAGACAAAGTATGGTTCAATTGGAAATATGAAACTTTCGTATTGAAAAAAAAAAGTCAAACTAAGAGTACAAACGGCAAAGCTAATTAGACCCCGTAGTGTGTGTTGAGATTGAATTAAAAACGAAATGATTGATATTTTTGTACTTTTTTTTATCACAAATTTGTGTATTTAGCACAGAGTTACATATTCGAAAAAAAACTCCCAATGTGATAATATATTAAGCTATTTTGTACACGGGATGCAGTAACTATTAAATCTGTGACGCGGGGGATCCAATTAAATTTACCGTCTGTACCTACCATGGTATGCGACATCCAGACCCTGAAGAAATAATTGCAGATCATGCAATTGTCGCGCAGCGGGAATCTAACCCGCTCCTCTTGCGTCTCAGCCAGTTAATCACCCGCCTCGCCACAAATAATACTTTCTAAAATAAAATTTCACAGAGCAAACCTTGATTGATTAACAGCTGGATTCGTTGCACATTTCGCGTATTCCTAGAACCCTGGATCTGGTCATTTTTCTTCGACGAAGTTTGTTTACCCGAAGTGTCTTCGAAGGTGGCTTTGCGTCTCGGTATGTAGCTTGGCTTCAGTTTTTCAGCTGAAAATATAAATTAATCTTTTCAGAGTTATAATTAAAAAAACCGGTGTTAACTCACGTAGGTTGTCATTGTTCCGAGTAAAAACACCCGACCCGAGTTTCTGGGATTTAATATCCCCTTCCTCAAGGAGTATTCGCTACAGCTTCCCGGCGATTACTGCGGGCGCGCGCCTGGAGCTCACGACTGCTGGGTCGCGGAACTTCGACAACGCTCGCTTTTCAGAGTTCTCGGAAATAAAGTCCCGCCACGAGACGCTATACATTTTGTAAACACTAAAATATAACCTGACCAAGTGAAATTGCTCATTAGTTTCGTATTACACGTATGTTACTTTGAGTTGTTTGAATTTGGGATAATTTGTTGTTGATTGAAGTGTCGCTACGTACCTATATAACTTTGTTTACTTATATACAACTGACTACTGACTTACTGACTTTTTTTTTATTTATATTGCTTTGTTTTCAATTTTTTTTATATAATTTTGTTTACAAACTCTGTAGCTTCTCGTGGCGGGGACTTTAATAAGGAATCAATTGTAACTATTATGTGAATATTAGACATCACAGGCACAAACTTCTGAGCAACAATTGTGTTCAGTCTGATTTGTACAATTGTACATAACTCGTGAGGTTTTTTGAAGTTGACTTTTGAAATAAATAACAAATTTCATTATATTAAAAGTTAATGAAAACATAAGATGATATTTGGATGTAAATACTTAATGCATCATGTCGGAAACTATTACAAGTACCTACGAGTTCCTACCTATATCTTGTCTCTTCGGAAGAGACTAGCTCTCACGACACAGGGAATGCTAGTATGAGAGCTAGTGTTCACTAAACATATAATAGTTTCAAGCATTTAATTAATAATTATTCACCTACAGTAAGTTAAGAAAGGTAAGGGCTTAACTTACCTAGGTACTAATTATTGTTTTTAATTTAATTTATATTTGCCTGACCTACACCTATCTTTAAATACCGACGAACTCTCGCGCGGCTGGCGATGGTTCGCCTGCGACGCAGGAGGTTGCGGGTTCGATTCTCGCATCGGAACAAATATTTGTGCGTTCTGCAGATATATTTTCAGGGTATTCTGGGTGTTTTCTATGTATAATAAAACATATCTATCTATGTAATGTATTATATTAAGTATATCAGTTATCTAGTACCCATAACACAAGCTCTGGCTTAGCTTGGGGCTAGATAATGTTGTGTGAACTTGTCCAGCATTATTTATTTATTCATATATAAAAAAAAAGTCGTGTTAGTTACACCACTTATAACTCAAGATCGGCTAGACCGATGTTAGTTATCTCTTTTTTGGTGGATTCTTCTCCGATCTGAATAGCAGAATGTCTGGGGGGGGGGGGGGGGCTACCCATGCGAAGCCGGGGCGAGCCGCTAGTATTATATGTAAATTGTTTTGTTAAAATAAAATAATAATAAATAAATCAGTATGGCATAATAACAATAACGAGACTTTCAAAAATTACTCGCAGACACAGTCTTGGGCGAGACAGCTAGTACATAATATTACTCGCAGACACAGTCTTGGGCGAGACAGCTAGTACATAATATTACTCGCAGACACAGTCTTGGGCGAGACAGCTAGTACATAATATTACTCGCAGACACAGTCTTGGGCGAGACAGCTAGTACATAATATTACTCGCAGACACAGTCTTGGGCGAGACAGCTAGTACATAATATTACTCGCAGACACAGTCTTGGGCGAGACAGCTAGTACATAATATTACTTGCTAACCTGTAGTATCCGCTTTCGCCTGTAGTATTATGGGTACTTTGATTGGTCCAGGTTTCCTGTCTCCTAAAATAATAAATTTGTTTACAGATAATTTTACTTCTTCTTCTTTTTCGTTTCGTTGGTTCCCAAAGATATTAAATTTAGCCACGTCGACAGAATTTTCAGTGGCTTCGCACTGGTCATCTAGGTGCATAATTTTATAGTTCAAAGGTCTGCTCCAAGAGGAGTGTACCTACTATACATAGGTATAGGGCGGTTACGCCCTTTTGCACGCGAACGAAGTTTCCTTCTATTTAAAATTGTGTACATATGATCAGTACACACTAATAAGTTTTGTGATAGTTAAATATAAAACTATTCGGTTAGAAAATCATAGCAAAAACTGAACGCACCACGGGTCTAGATAATAGTGTACTGAAAATGTGTAAAAAAACAGAGTTTGATGAGATACATACATACATACATAGACACACGCCGTTTTCCCAGAAAGGGTAGGCAGAGCCTCAAGTGGGGCTCATTTCACAGTGGGTTGCAGTTGCACCATCGTGGGATATAGACCCACACTTTGGTTTTATCATTCAAAATTAGCGTGATTGGGGACAATGTGATAGTTATTTCACCGCCTCGTAGACAACGTAAGACGGTTTGACCATCTGAGCCCACAATATTTGACGACCTCTGTGGCGGGGCGGGCGAACGTTCGCCTGCGACGCCGGAGGTTGCGGGTTTGATTCCCGCCTCGGAACTAATATTTGTGCGATATGCAGATATTTGTTCAGGGTGTTCTGGGTATTTTCTATGCATAACAAAAAATATCTATCTATGTTATATATTGTATTAAGTATATCAGTTATCTAGTACCCATAACACAAGCTCTGCTTAGCTTGGGGCTAGATAATGTTGTGTAAACTGTCCAGCATTATTTATTTATTTATTTTAACATCAATCCCTGGCACTAGTGTTCCTTCAGATTATGAGAGGAGATGGTGGGATATTTGGAGACCTGTAAATAGAATATCATATATACTCGTAATGAAGGTTTACCAGACACGTCCAGATTTCCTCCGAGTCGGAATTTATTCGCATTACATCTTGTTGGGATTCGCAGTATTCTAGGTACTTTGTTGTTCTTATTTCTGTTAGCGGCACAGGCAATTTTTTCTATAACACATTTTAAACGGTTAAATATGTTTGTGAATCATTTATTTTCTGTAGGTTTAGAGTTCTGAAGGAAACTTATCTCAATTGCAGCTCGATTCGGTTAAATGTTATGTACCTAGAAAGGATATTTGCTGATAACCCTTGTCTTTTTGTTGTATCGTCTTACACGCAGGTTCGACGACTTCCAGCGATGAACAAGCTAAATCCGACAAGGCTTTAGTACAGTAGAAAACATCTATACACTCCGGCAGATTACATATAAGACCAAAGTCAAAGGTATTTTATGTATTGAAATCACAAGGTTCATTTTGAATCGACCGTAGAGTGTATTCAGCCGCTAGGTCTAGCGTTTGTGGAATACTAGAAAGCCTTTGACTAATTCGAGACCTGGGCAGATTTACAGTTGCTGCAGCGGTGCCTGATCGACTACCGATAAATCAAAGTGTTGGAATATTTGTACAGCAAGGCCACTATGTCTACCATTCTTCAGGACCTGCACGGATCTTATCCAATTGCAGAAGAAGGATGATGTAGAAACATTTGATTTCTCCGAATCTGTTCACCTCTATAATGGGAGATGTTTTCATGCTTCTACACTGAAACGGATATGGCATGGACATCTATGAACTAAAATTACCGAAATAGCTCCCCAAATATGCAAGTTTAAGAGGCAATGAGCCCGCTATATAGCTCGGGACTGACAGCTGTTAGGGAATAAAGACTGTCGAGTGGCGATCTCATACCAGACCATGAAGTGTAGGAATGCCCCCACTCGATAGATGAAAGACATTTTAAAGTTCGCAGGAAATCAGTGGATGGAGGCAGATTGAGACCGTTTGTCTAGGCATTCTATGTGGACCTCAGGACCGTGATTGTGGAAGGTAGTTTAACCACATGCGTGGTTTAGTCTGGATTAACGATTATTATCATTATTATAATCATCACCATCATCATTATCAGTCTATAGAAGCAGTGGACTTCGAGGTTTGAATCTTAGTACCAAATTATATCAAAATTGGCCATTGAAGTGAAACCCCGCCACACGAACACAAGGTTTCACTTTATGTATATGTAGGGATGGTTTTTTTTTTTTTTTTTTTTTTTTTTTTTTTTTAACTTAGATAGACCTTTGTTTGACCACGATCTCACCTGTTGGAAAGTGACGATGTGGCCGAAGATGGAGCACAAAGGTCTAGAAGGCACCTATTCACTCTAGCCTTGAAGAGACCCAGATTATAGTTTTCAGGAAAGACAGACGACGGTAGTGTATTCCACTCCTTAGCAGTTCGCATTATAAAGGTGGAACTGAAACGTTTAGTACGAATAGCGGGTATACTAATCAGGTAAGGGTGGTACCGAGCCGTGCGCCTGCTCGTCCTATGATGAAAAGGAGATGGTGGGATCAGATCATGAAGTTCCTGGGAGCATTCCCCGAAATGTAACCTATAGAAGATCGAAAGGCATGCGACCTTACGGCGGTGCTCGAGACTCTGGACCTTAGTCTCCGCCATATGTTGCTCACCTATTAGCCTAAAAGCTCTGCGTTCAATCGAGTCCAAGGCAGCAAGCTGGTGTTTGGCCGAGCCATCCCAAACGTGGCAGCAATACTCCATACCAGCCCGGACTTGTGCTTTGTACAGACTTAGAAGCTGTCCTGGTGTGAAGTAACGCTTTACCTTATTCAGGATACCCAGCTTCAAACGCTTGACTCGTTTCGATGTATTTTATGATGGAGCATGCTTACCGACGTAGTGTAGGAAGGCCCACCTCTGGATGGACCAACGATGACACTTACCTAGAATTAACCTATTCACTATCGACATAAAATTTCCTAAATTGTATTGTTCCGGAAAGACAAGACGCCATCATTGTGTTCCATTCCACTCCATAGTCACTAGAACTCATTATCAATTTCTCACCTTTCCCTAAATTATTTTTGGATTTACTGCAAAATTGTCTGCTCTGTTCATCTGCCATATCTCTATTAAACTGCTTTACAGGCCCTTGATTTTTTATTTCCACGGGATCCATAATCTTTAGGAAGTTTTTCGCTGAAATGAAGTCATGAAATAATGCCTATACATAAAAAATTAATCACATCATTGTCATATTAGGTCTTTGTTATACGTACGTGCTATGGTAAGACGAGAGCGTAGATCTCATAATAAAATTATTTTTCCAGGTATTTATCGGTGATTGTTCTTTACCGCAAAACTACGCTCGATTTTATATTCTATAGGTAATTTTGAGCATGAGTTTACCATTTCCTGAGCATGAGTTTACCATTTCCTAGTATTGTAAATCACTTGTTTTTGTAAAAAGTAGATTTTTACGAAATAAATTGCAAAACTTGTAAGCTCCAAACTTTATTTTTATAATATTTCCCGATTATATATATTTCCACTAAAATTTTATCAGAGCATGACACAAAACGCGTCAAATAGTATAACAATCTGACATTTCAAGATTTTGGACTTTATGAAGAAAGTTTTTATTCTTCTGTCATTCTGAGCTCTCGCTATCTTCATTAATTTCCTCTTGGGCCTGCGTCGCCTGTGCTGCAGTTTTCTGTTCTGCATTGATTTCTTCCAGCTTCTTTAGTAGTTCCTCTTGAACGCTGTCTACTATTTCTTTCAAATTTTTAGCTGAAATCGAAACAAAAGTTGTATTACCTATATGTAACGTCGACTGAGGATGATAGTAGCGTGCTCATATTTACCAGTTTTCTTATTGAATTCTTCAGCAATTAACGATATTTTCTTCAGCGTGTTCACATGCTTTGCCAACTCACTAGCCATATCGCGTTCTTCATTGGTATTAATTGAGACGTCGTGCATAAAATGCTTTTTTCGTTTCTCAACAGCCACTTTTAGCACTTCGCTGTTGACAACGGGCATCTTGGGCATTTTGAAACTCATCTTATCCGATGTTGTAGCCACTTCTTGCATTATAAGTTCTTGTGCATTGTCAAGTTCTATTGCGTGTGAATGTGGAATGGTCAATTTGTCATTTGGCATTAGTTCCGGCGCTAGTTTTTGAAGCGTCTCCATTTTTATGTGAGACACATTTATTTCTGATGGTTTTTTCGAGAATATGACTGGTAAAGCATTTGTGAGGCTGTTGATGATTGTTTCTGAAAGCAAGTAAATGTTTTTCCATATAAATGGTTTTCTAAGTAGTGTATAGTTTGTGTCTAAAATCATAAAGATAAGATGAACTTACGAACGATGTTTTCAGATGATTCCTCTTCTTGCTTCCTTTTGGCTGCCAGTTTTCTCGACATTTCCACAAGAAACATAGAACATGTTGGCCCTAGAAACATTAATATTCAATGTAGATGAACTAAAAAGGTAATTACCACCAAATGTGTTGAAAGTAGTTTAGGTATTTACCATCACTTTGTTTCTTTTTCTTTGTAGTCTTGGGTTTTGCCGCTGGTTTTTTGTTTTTGGATTTATACCGAGCTGGTTTGTCCATTACTCTGAAAAATTACCCGAAATATTATATCACATACATAAACTATTCCTTCTTAAATGATGATGACTACTTCAATGACTTACTACTGCTTGACTTTTACTTTAATAATTTTTTTTTTTTCAGGTTCGTGAGGACCCTGATTCCTCATCAGGCCCAGATTCACGGGACGATTCGGCTGTCTCTCCAACGCCTGGAGTCCAATAGGGCCACTGGCTTTAACTCCTACCCTCTCCAGGTTCAGATGAATTAAATGTATGTGACCTGATGACGTGTTTTTTTTATAGTTTAAATTATTTGTAATTTTTCCGATCCGCGTGCTATCATTTTGATATGATAATCAGGGGATTTTTCCCTACACATTGGTATATTTTTTATCGTTTGCGGTCCAACTTGATATAACATTATTTAAATTTACTGGACTAGTACGTTTGCTAGTTTTTCTTATTCATAGGAAGCATTATTATTATTGTTATTATATTATGCTCTATGAGAATGGACCACTTAGATAAGACTCAGTTACACTTACGATTTACGTACGACGTGGTTCAGAATAGTTCTAATGGTAACCCTTCTATAATTTCTTCTATTAGGTGGGTTAAGGTTAGGAATTTTAGAGAACAACCATTAATTAACGAATTAATTTTACCAAAATTAAGTAAGCTATATAGCAGTATTAGCACTTAGATTTTAAAGGAAGTCCCGTATAAACGGGACCGCCTTGTTCACAAAAAAATAACCAAATATAAACGCACTGGTGATTTTACCGATTTTACAAATTCAATTGATTTCAGTCACATGCGTCATACAATTCTATTCTCCTTGGTCACGACCAATGAGTAACTATAGTAAGTATAATAGGTACAGCTCGTTTATAATACCCATGGACTTAGTATACAAAAGGACTGAGCGCTCTAAAAAAATATAATACCGAAACAAGACCTTATTCCATTAGGTTAAGACTCAATTTAGCAATACTCCATGGCAGGTGCCAACTTACGGTGAACGGTCTGTACCTAGGAAGATTTACTACAAGAAGCTTGAATTTGATAACTTCATGATGTACTACAACATTCATGGTCTGTACACACATAATGATAAGATAAAAGATAAAACATTTATTTGCTACAAAAAAAACACGGGGGCACAAAAGGTAGAGGTATATCTTACACCTAACACAAAAAAAGAGAGAATTAATCATTATATATAATAAAACTAAGTTGATAAAATGTGCGGGCCGATAAAACTCAAAAACGAACCAATGCAGCCCAAAATAGGTTTAACCGTAGGGTAGCCCCAACCCTCCCATCCATCAAGAGGGTTCGGGTTTTGGGCTGCGCGGTTAAGGTTTAGAGAAAAACGGTTTAGAATGAGGTCAACTTGACCTGAAACTCAACCAAAACTTCTAGAAGGTTCGAGGAAGTTCGAAAACTTCGGGGAGGTTCTGGAAAGTTCAAGGCAATTCTAGAAGGTTCGAGAATCTCCAGAAAGGTTAGAAAAAGTTCGAGAACTTTCGAGAAATTTCTAAAAGTTCTAGAACCTACCGGAAATTTCTAAAATTTCTAGAAGCTTCGAGAAAGTTCCAAAATTTCCAAACATCTAGAAAAGTTTGAAAGAGAACGAGAACTTTCAAAAAATTCCAGAAAGTTATAGAACTTTCGGGTTTTTTTTTGAAAATAAACTAACTCAGTCTGAAAGTTTTACAGTACAGTAGCCCCAATCTCACCCTCTTATTCATGAAGAAGAATTCGCGAATGTTCGAGAAAGATCCAAAATATCCGGAAAGGTTAGATTCTTTAAATTTTTCTAAAATGTTCGAATACCGTTGATATTTAAACACACACTAATATTATAAAAGCGAAAGTTTGTGTGTGTGCATGAGTGTGTTTGTTACCTCTTCACGCTGAAACGGCTGGACGGATTTGGATGAAATTTGGTGGGAAGGTAGCTTAGAACCAGGAGATTGACATAGGGGGGAAAGGTAGGAGGGGGGGGGGGTTCAACGGGGCTACCCGTGCGAAGCCGAGCGAGCCGCTAGTACTAAATAAAATACAGGAAGTAAAGTAAAATATAAATAAATTGTGCGTCCCAGATCGCTGCAGCAAATTGGTTTCAGCTCAGCGTTGAGCACATCGCGGAGGCCTGCAAGGACCTACTACTAGGCCAGTCATGTGTTACATTCGAAATTGCAATAATTGCAGTAAACTTGCTTTTTGATATGTTGTTTGGGTCCATCTTGATAATATTTATCCAGATTTGCAGCATTTTAAAATGTAAGCGCGCTTTGTTATTGCTAAGTTTTTGGGAAAAAATAGAGAACATTGGGAACCCTGTATGTTTCTTGGGAGCTATTAGACCTAGAAAATTGTGTTGGGGCTCAAACTATCAGGAATTTTGATTACTTTAAAAAAGTCATAGTGACCTTTCTCGTCAGGTTTCTATGTCGTATTTTTTGCACAAAACTAAAAGAAGTGAAGTTTTTCAGCAATAACTCAGCGCGCCTACATTTAAGAATGCTGCAAATCTGGATAAATACTATCTAAGTGGACCCAAACAACATAACCAAAAAAGCAAGTTTTCAGCGTTTTTATTTGTACGATATGAGTATATGAGTAGCCTATACCCAAAAATATACATTATATACCTACCAAAGTACAGTAGGTATGTACCATGTATGTATGTACTACTTCTTCTGTGGTATGCACGGACCTTTCAGAAGTTGGCACCTGCCATGGAGTATTTACAGGTGAACGAGCTGTACATAGCCCAACATAGCCAAGCCAACTAGGTAGCCGCCAGAGCAGCACCTACCTCCATATTTTGACAGGCATAAGACTTACGAGAACCCTTCATAAGAACAGAGATTGCCATTAGACATCAAAAGGGTTAGGTATTCAAAATTATTTTGTATTATGATTGTGTAGGTAGTTCGGGTGTATCCCACTATTTCCATGGAAATACAAAATAGAAATAGTGGGACAAGCGATATTTCCAATTTTTATCCCATTATTTCTATTGCGACAAAAAAACGCAGCTATGTTAGGTATTTGATAAGTTTACCACTTTTAATGAATAGATTCAAATTAAAACACGACTTCTCGGTATTAAAAAAAAACAAATACTCGTTTGAAAGATATTAAATGTCCCCAAATCATGAACGTTGCCTTTAGTCCATCTTCCTAGCCCCAAATAACAAAAAAAAAACACGACACCTATCTCGTTTAAAGCAATAATAGAATCAGCTGTCAATCAAGAACAGTACAGCTATGATTAAGAGGTTTTATCTAAAGAGGATATAAATAAATAGTTTATGTATGCACGCCATCATAAGAGGTAATAATAATGCGTTTTTTTTGACGCAGCCGACAGCAATAGAATACGACTGCTAATTTTGTTTAAACTGTACTACCCAACTGCACCAAAGAAAACAAACGAGAAATAGTGGGACAATCAGTCTGAATCAGGTCCAGTATTTCTATCAATAGAAATACCTAATAGAAATAGTGGGATACACGTGGTAGTTCTACTGTTAACAAAATAAAAGGCAAAATTGTGAATTGTATTTATTTATTTGGGTATATGAATTTTCTTCGATACCTATTGTTACCAACTGGGTGATTGTGTCTGAAACAAAAATAAAACGCTTTATGTAATATCTGACACATCATGCCGGCAGGCGGGTACCTCCATCATAATCTCTGACGACCTCTGTGGCGCGACGGGCGATGCTTGGCCTGCAACGCAGGAGGTTGCGGGTTCGATTCCCGCCTCGGAACAAATATTTGTGCGATCGCAGATATTTGTTCAGGGTGTTCTGGGTATTTTCTATGTATAATAAAAAATATCTATCTATGTAATATATTGTATTAAGTATATCAGTTATCTAGTACCCATAACACAAGCTCTGCTTAGCTTGGGGCTAGATAATGTTGTGTGAACTGTCCAGCATTATTTATTTATTTATTTAATCTAATGCTATCGAGTGCCACAGCTACAGGGCCATGAGCCTATACTTATTAGATTACGTTCGTGTTCGTTACTTGCGGCGGTGAAAATTGGAGTAGTCATCCAATATGTTCAACTGGTTGAACAGATAGTTGAACATATTGGAGAAGAGGGACTAGAAAGGGATCTATCGTTTTTCTTTTTTTGCTGAAGTTTAGGACGGTTGAAGATTGTATTTTGGTAAAATAAAAAAAATTTAGACATAACATTGCTATTGAGATTTTGATTGAAAGATACACGCTGTGATTTAATCTTAGCACGAGATGTTATTTCGGGCCACGTTGAAGCACTCGTAACACTAATTAAAATCAAATAATGAATTGATCTTATTCATCAATTTGATTTAATTATAGGTAAATTATTACCCGGACTTATTTGTAAGATTTGTTGGTATAAGATTTGTCCTGGCTGCTAGCTTGTGTTATTACTGAAAAAAAGCGTTACCAGAGTCACTCGTGGGAAGCAATGGCGGCGGTGAGCTCACGACTTGCCACGTCTATTTCCCACGATGGTGCAACCCATGTGAAAAGAGGCCCATTTGAGGCTCTGCCTACCCTTTCGGGGAAAAAGGCGTGTATGTATGTAAGTATGTAATTATAGGTCCTATAATTAAGTCAAATTAATTAATTAGATCTGTCTTCTACGATCGGGGTGGCTACCCTTGACACTCGATCGCAATCCTAATTTGGGATTTGCTGTCAAATCGTGCCATTTGGTACTCTTGAATCCAATCCTGCCACACGATTGGATGCGAACCTGGTGGAATTTTAAGGAACTAAACAAAATCGACTATACTCGAATCCAAGATATATGAGAAAATAAGTAATAATTAGGTGAAATGATAAGGATTATGCAAGTTATTTTCAAATGTAATGAATGGTAGTTTTATTGCGTTGTGTGTAGCCACACCTACGTCATGTTGTTCTTTCAGGAATCATCACAAGAAGTCGGTGGCGTACACGATTTAAATTTTAATCTCGGTTTTTATTGAAGAGTGCTAAATCTTGTGAAAACTGGTTTGGGATTGGGATTGGATTGGGATTGAAACTGTTGTCAAGGGTAGCCCCCTGGATCTCGGTTCAGGATCGTTCGTCGTGCGTGACATTCTATGGGAGGCCTATGTAATATTATGTTTAGGAGTAGACGCCTCTCTGCCGACGACGATGATGCTGTATGAAACCACACATTACTGGATCTAGAACCAGTATAAAAAACGACTCATTGATAACCTCACACTTGAAGTCAGTTCAAAAATGAATACCCACCTAAATGTGACATATCTGTTCATTTTGGCTCAGTAACCGGTTTCTGAAAACAAAACAACAATTTTAAAATTTGATTCAACGTTGGATATTTAAAAAGAGGTCTGATAAATAAGGAACAATTTATTGGAGCTTACTCCTTAACCGTGCTACTACATAATTAATTACTAAATGAAACCGACTGCAAAGTTAGGAATTTATCCCCAATGCAAAATTTATAATATTAGTGATCGGAACCGTGTGCTGATCCATTGAGGAGTTCCGTTGTCTCCATCATCAGATCAGCTCGCTGTCATCATCATATTGTATTGTCATCGGAACTTGACAGGTATACGATTTTTTTATCGGATAATGTGGTAGGTAATGGTGAAAATTTGATTAAACATTCGATTAGGTATGTACCTACATTGTTTGATAGTTACAAGAGCAGCTGATAAAAACGAGTTAAAAAATGTAAATTCGTTATGTACCCTCGTACATCATGTCGTGTACATCATGTCGTGTACATCATTGTCTCGTGTCGTTGTGTTATGTTCCCTTTGAGGGGCAAGTCCGAGTTTACACACACCATCGTAACGATGATCGTAACGACGAGCGTACGTGTATTGCGTAGTAACTAGCCATTCATCTGTGACGTTTTTGGCACAGATTAATAACTAGTTATATTTTTATACACTCACGATCGTCGTTACGTTCATCGTTACGATGGTGTTTGCAAAACTCCGACTAGGGCCTCTCAACATAATCGGGCATCTTATACTGAACTAGACTAGAGTAAACTCCAGTCGTACGTCGGAGTCGACACAACTTTATTTTGTTTATGACTGAAGTGGAATCTGGTGGATGTGCTCTAAGCATCAGCACTGCAGCTGTATAGCTCTGCTGTCTACTGCTGGTGAAGGCATCACGGAAAACGCTACTGATGAGCACCACCTTCTCAATAGCTCTGCTGTCTACTGCTGGTGAAGGCATCACGGAAAACGCTACTGATGAGCACCACCTTCTCATAAATACTTGTGTAAGAAACTGAAGAAAACTCACAGTGATAGCTGTTGGAAGTGTACCTTCCTGTACTTCAGGTGCTAGTGCTTCGGGATTCTCTATTTTTGGAATCTGCCCATGCTCTGAGTGTGCTTGCATTATCGCTACACCAGCCACAGGATTGGCGATATGGGAAATCTTGTTCTCTATGGGAAAACATTATTGATTATCACTCGGCACCGGCTCGACCGCGCCAGGATCTCTGCTCTGCCATAGCCTGCCGTGCATGCATGCATGTCATGCAGGCGGCAGGCTTGTTGCCATGTCGTATCGCCAGGCCGCACCGCAGCCGTGCATACCCCACCCGCGAGCCGCGCTCAACTCCCTGGTGCATTTAGTTTAGAGACTGTTAGACGAGTTTGTTAACAAAACGAATGATCGAATTGATTTAAAATCATTGTATTAACACGTACCTAAAGTGGTTAAGTTCAATATGATTGAATCAAGAATGCTTTATTTGCCAAGTTAGTTTTATAAAAACATAAACACCCCACACTTATTACAACTTTATTTGTCACAAAACCAGTTTTCTTACAAATAAAACTGCATCGAAATCGAAACACCCGTTGCAGCCAAGATCTTATTCATCATCTGCTAGTCATCCATCATCTTACCCTGGAGTCTGCGAGAAGAAGACATGTCAAGTCATTTTAATTTTAAAGTTGAGCTCAAACGCTTCAATTTTATAGTATATATAGTTCTATAGTAGTTTAGTAGTAGATTCCCTAGATCCAGTTTATCATATACCCTTACTACCCTCTGATGTACCCGAGTTTGTTCGTATTGGGTATGGTCGGATACTGTCGACTGTCGGTGAGGAGGGATGTGGCGCTGGTCAAGTACGTGGTTGCGGGCTCGTGCATCACGAGGAGGTGCTGGCGGCGCTGCGGCTGCGCGCGCCCGACGAGTACGTGGGCGCGCGCCGCCGCCCCGCTATGCTCAGTCAGCCAACATCTAGAACTAACTTGCTCAAATTTGCCCCAATGTCACACGCCATCCGTTTAGTTAATATTCTCTCAGAGAACAATGTTGACATTTTTTGTCATAGCTTGCCGAAGCTCATGGAAATGGCGCAGCTTGTTTTAGAGAATATTTAATGCAAGTAGTTAGTGTTAGTTATTATTGTATGTCTATCCTCGGTAGGCGTTACCTAATTATTCTAAGCTTGGTTGTTTTTATTTTTTATTGTTATATAATTGTGTGCATGCAACATCGCTTTGGATTTCTGTTATGGTGTTGTACTTGTTTCTTAATAAATAATAATAATAATATACTGGTCACCATAATAACCTGAAACCGGATGTCATTTAAAATTAACATTTTGAGCTCTGAAAGACCTTGAATTCTGTTTTTTTTTGTTTTAGAATTGATTTATGCATGTGGCTCAAGAACCGAGCATGATCCAAACTATATTTTGAGTATTTTTTTATGAACAGGAATGGAACCCCATGTTCAGAATGCCAGAGAAACATTTCTACATATTTATTAATATAGTGCTAGAGAAGAAGTATAAGTGTCTCCGTAGCAAGTGGTTCGCCTCCGTAGTTTTTGCATCCATGCTCGCTACTAGGTACCTAGTTTATACATTCTTCGTGGCATGTGGAGCAGGTCTATGTCCAGTGCTCCTCTACCGGCTGATGATAATGACAAAGATCCAGAATGAAAACACATTCAAACGGCTTCTGCCTCCATCCACTGAATTCTTGCGGATCTACAATGTCGTCGGTCTACAAGCTGGCCTTTCAAGTGAACCAAATTTCAGTAAATACCTGGAAGAGAATGGTAGCTTTCGTGGGCGTCATAGAACTCCTCTCTTGGTTGTTCGTCCACCACAGATGGTATTGTGGCAGGCACTAGGGCTGGCACTACTTCTGGAACGGAGTTGGTCGTAGACTCGCTTGAAACACTTGCTTCCTCCTGGCTCCTTTGTGACAAAATATAGTTTTAAACAAAAAAAGATTATCTAATTATTGAGAATACTGGTGATTCAGTGCCTACCCCGACTTCTAATTCTACGATCGTGGCAATAAATACTTATTCCCAAGTGATTTAAAATCACGTATTGTTACTCTTGAAATGCGTGAACACAGATTTTAAGAGCATGTACTTGTGTGCTCTTAAAACGTGAGACTTTTCATCTTTGTCTCAGGGTGCAGTGCGATACCACATAGGGCACGTTCTAGGTGGACGTGACCTATGTGGCAACGCATTGTTAAACGCAGGGGGTTACCGCATAGCATCTGGTGGGCCATCTATGTGTACCGTCATTCAAGCATTTAAAAAAAGGCAACTACATACCTATGTTTCTTCCTCTTTTTAATCTTCTTAATTTTTTTGACCTGTTCTGGGGCTTCTTTAGAGATATCATGCAGATTTAGAATATATGGGCTGATTTCGAAAGGGTTGGATGAGAAAGAGGATTCGGTGTGACTGTCTTCGTCAATGCCTGAAAATAAAAACCATTTTTTTTAATATATGTTTTCATTTTAATATTAGTGTGTTTTAAATTTCGTCTTATTTCAATATTTTTTGTATTACATTTTAATGGTACGGCTTTTAATGGTTTTAACTTACCAGCACCACGTCAACATCAGAAGCCTTTGTGTGGCATTTATATTTTAAAATTTTAGGGTAGGTATTATGCCCTGCTCTAGTTGTTTTTTTTGTATTTCCATCAAAGTAGCACCACGGTTTGTACTTACCAAAGTCTAGCTTATCCATTCCAGTAGTATGCGGTCACTTTTGCTTAGAATTGGAGATAAGTTTGATGAATGTGTTTATTTACTTAGGTTTTCATGACTTTCGTGTTGTTTTAACTTTGGAGAAAATAAAATTAATTTATTTTCATGTCTTTTTTTCTGTTTTTATGCGTGGAATATGGAATAATTCTGAAGTTTACTTTGACAGACAGAATCGATATTCGAATATTCTTGACAAGGCATAGCTATTTATAGCAAAGAGGACTATACTAATTTGAAAAGGAGTTGTTAGTGACAAAACACTGCTGCTATGAATATGATACTGTGGCTGTTTGCGATGAACTTACTAACAACTCTGAGTATTTTAATATAAATGTGTAATAGGTATTATAATACCTATTACACATTTATATTAAAATACTACATAAGTATAAACCATGGAGGTACTTATAATAGAAAGTCTGTTCACTTGCCGATGGACTTTTATTTGTATGAATGACGTAACATGCCGGTAGCCCACCTGATGCTCTGACTATAACATGCATTCTACAGGTCACGTCGCACCTAGTACGCACTCTTAGGTAATGTTAGGTACAGACTTGCTCCGTCATTCACACAAATATAAACCTAGTACGCGCCCAACGTGGCATTGCACTGCACCCGCTGCGCAACCCTGACACAAAGGAGCACTTAGTCTCATGTGCCTCTAATCTCCATAACCATCCAGCATCCATAACCCTCACACCGGAACACAGCAATGCGAGCACTACGGCTGCGTGGCCGAAGCAGGTATGGTGAAAAAAACTGATGACTTGTTGAAAGTCAGTGGGTGGAGGCGGTTGCAACACATTTGTCTTGGCATTATGTGGGGAGGACTACAGGCCTTCTTCCGGCTGGTTATGATGTGCTGGCAGAATGTGCACTGGCCACAGAATTACATCTTGAACTTTTACTCAAAGTCCGATTGGCTTCATTGCAAGCTGCTCTTTTCTGTCTTCCTAATTCATCGATAAGAAAAACAAACCAACACCCAACAGTCAGAAACGTATTCCTGATCCCACTCTAGGACCCCCCCCTGTCATGGATATCAGGAACTACGGGTACAACACTAAAACCCAGATTTGCAAATCAGGCAAACATTTGCCCCGTAGTGGGAATCGATTCCGCAACCCCTCGTATCTCAGCCTGCTACTTGGTGGCCTACAGAGGTCATGAAAGGTCAGTTTACCTCAATCCAAGACCGCGAGTCCAATATCCAGTTTATTTACGTAGGTAGTTGGTATGCACCACACTAAAAGTAGAAAAAGTATATAACTATAAGAGGCTGTCTGCTCAGATGAACTACAGTCACCGATAAGATCCCAGAAGTAACAAGTGGCAATAGGTAGGCCATATCTTGTAAAACCGGCAACGGTTGTGGAATAAAGGTTTTCCTGTGGCGACTAGGAACCGGGCGATGCAGTGTAGGAAGGCTCCCATCTTGATGGGCCAATGACATTTGAAAGTCGCGGAAAGTCGGTGTATAGAGGCGGCTCAAGAACATTCCTCGTGGCATTCTTTATGGGAGAGACCTAAGTCCAGAAGTGGACTTAATGATAGGCATGTAGAGTAGCGAGTAACTTTCCTACTTCTAGATTCTTAGGTAGGAGTTTTACTGAAATATTTTTATCTAAAATCTGAGCCCATAGATCAAAAATAATGAAAAAGTATCCAAATTCCATCCCAGCCCGATGTAGACTTGGGACCGTAATAGAGGGCGCTATTTTTATACAGGCCATAAATACCTCGTGACCTTACCTTCTGTCTTTGGTTTATGATGTGATTGACAGTGACCCCGGTTGTAGTATTGTGGAGTACTGAGTTTCTATTAATCTTGAAGTAAAATATTCTTTGTTTTATGACTAACAAAATAAAGTCTAGAATGTATTGCATGTTTCATTTAGGAGCAACAAAAGTTTTATGGACCACGTTTTATCATTCATTTCCTTTTGAAGGGCTTATAATCGTGACGAATGGACTACTCAGACGGTATAGGATTGCGCCACCACTCGATGGACCCATGTCATTATAAAGATTCCAGGATGTCAGTGGCAATGAAGATGGCGGCTCAAACCTGTTCGTCGTGGCATTCTATGGGAGGGGTCTATGTCCAGCGGTTGACATCTTTGATGATGATTATCTTGACCCTGGGAATGCTCTGACGAGCTTTTTGATCTCATCCCGGCATCGAGATTTTACCATCGCTCTTCCCGGCACCGTAACAAAGCTCATCCGCACATCATTGAATCCTGGCTTTCTCGAACGACTCGTTTCTCGAGATAATTTCTTCCCCATACCACAGACAAAATAATACCCCATACCTACAAACTATGGAATGAGCTTCCATCTGAGGTTTTCCCGGTTGGTTGCGACATGTGTCGCTTCAAGATTTTTGTTCATAAATTCCTTTAGGTTAGGCAGCGCATCGACAATACCCCAGGCACTGATAATATAATACTATACTGGGTGTTGCCGGTGTCTATAAGCGACAGTGACCACTTCACATCAGGTGGGCCGTATGCTAGTTTGCCTATTTATTACATTAAAAAAACCCTACAGCGCTAATCATAAGGTATTTCTTACAAAAGCACAAACTATTCCATTGTTGTCAATAAAGTTGAATCGTTTATATTATTTACCAAAATGTCCTCGGCACGGTGAATTCACAAATCAAAACACACTATAAAAACATGAAACGAATAATAAGAATTTACTAATAAGTATTGGTATAAAAGCCAACGACTTTCAAACAAATTGAATTCAAATCTATTTCAATTTATTGATATACATTTCCATATCAACTTTTGAATCCCATAAATTCGCACCGTAAAGAAAGGACTCAGTTATGAAAACAGTTATTGTTTACAGGGCTATAAAATCTGATTTCATTTCTAAAGTTTTGCTGAGTCGCTATCACTTTATTTTTATCCTGAAATTTTTCCTACGACTGATTTATGTTCCATGCTTACACTGCGGAGCTTGTAAAAGCTGTCTACATGTTACGAGTAGGTGTGTGTGACTAGTGTGAATAGGATATCTATGCTTAAAACATCGGCATAGCATTTTTTAAACTTTCGCTATCAGAACTCATATTTATGGATATTATCACAGGTATTTATCGCGTATTACCTTATTATTTATTTTCCCCGACGTTTCGATTGTGTTGCAACAATCGTGGTCGCGGGCTGACGGGAGTACATGGAGCTATCGTTGAGAAGCGGTGGCAGTCGCAGGAACTACCCTCACTTGGTCTTCAGAATTAGAAATGTCTGCGTTCACACTCCGACACACCACACTAACTGTATCTACACACTGGGATGACAAACCACTACGCACACACCTACTGATAATGGGATTCCACGACGTAAAAGTCTAAAACCATCCTCACGATTGAAATTCGGGTACTTCTTGATCTCAATAGCCTCCCGAATGATTCTCTTGTAGTAATGAGGTTTACTAGAAAGTACCTTGGGATCATGAAGCTCAATCCAGTGGTTAGGTCCTGAATCCACTAGGTGCTCGGCTATCGCAGATTTGTTGACCTGACGGTTCTTCACCGCTGCGATATGTTCCTTTACTCGTTCGACTATTATATAATTCGCTTAGTCTGCCCGATATAGGACCGCCCACAACTGCAATCCACTTTGTACACACCTGGTACTTGCAAAGGTATTTTATGTTTCGGTGTTCGCAACTCCTTCGCCACCTTTGTGAGAGGAGCAAAAATTGACTTAATTGAATACTTCTTCAGAATGTTACCAATTTTGTCCATTACACCTTTCACATAAGGCAAGAATGCAGGCTGTCTGCTGACCTCCGTTTATCTTCCTCTGCCGGTGCGCCTCTGGTGGCGTATTTTCCCACCATAACCGTTACGTTTAAGAGCCTCCTAAACATGTGCCAACAAAATAAATAATAAGGTAATACGCGATAAATACCCGTGATACTATCCATAAATATTGGCATAGCAGTTCTAATGTTCTCAATCTGGCTTTGTTCTGCTTACGTTCTAAATTAGAGCTACATTGTAAATATATCAATTAGTTTATTATTCTGAATTGGAGTTTTAGTGATCTTTATCGGAACTGTGTCTTATGACTGCGCCGTCATATGAGTTAGCCACAGCTGTTTGCCTGGTGGTATACGGTCTTTGTGTTAATTTGTGCCCAATATAAGAATATACCCTTCATTTCCTTCCATGGCTGCCGTAAAAGCCTAAGGACTAAGGGATTTCATCAGGAAATGGGCAGCAGCATCCCCTGAAAACTGACCATCATTACTGCGATCACTAAAGGACGACCTCTGTGGCGCGGCGGGCAAGTAGCTGGCTGAGATGCGAGAGGTTGCGGGTTCGATCCCCACAACGCGACGACACAGGGAATCCTGGGGAGTGTGAGGAGTGAGTGGGTAGGACTATGTATATGACTATTGGGTTGAGTGACTAATGCACTTGTCAGGCGATGGTAACTTTAGCAAAAACCCCATTGCATTATATAGGGAGGCCTCTTTAAATAGTGGAAGACTATGGGCTGATGATATGCCTTTGGTGATGATGACCACACCAATTTTGTAAGATGCAATTCTCAATTATTGTCCTGAATCCCAAGTTTTGGTAAACATAGTCACTAGTATATAGTAGAAACTGCAGCGAGTAACGAGTTGTCTCGCCATGTCATGAAAATACACCGATTTCAAGACCCGTTGGCTATCGAATTGTCCATGAAAATACGCGTTTATTAGTTGCTATAGTGAGAAAACAAACAATATTCAAATACTGTAAATCGATACGTTTCCGGGATAAGCTCGCAATAGAGGGTATATTGCGAGTCAGATATTCGAATAAAATGTAAAACAGTTTATAATGTCTGTGAATCTGTTCGCTGATCCTCCCTAAAGGGTCGCTATGCAAAAGAGTACGAGGCATCAAAAAGCCAGTATATTTCGCTAGCTGTAGGAAACTCAACTATATTTCCACCTCTCTACTTCTATGTAATCTAACCCTTTTTATTATTATTACAAGCTTTTATTTAACTTCACCTGTCCATAATTGGTTCGAGGTCAAACTACTTTTAAAACAAACTGAATTTGCTCGCCAGCAATATCTGACCCGAAAATAATAGAGATTGCTGGACAGTAGCGAGGTAATTTTTAGTGCACTCTAACATAAATTAGTGTTTTTTAGGTACACGAATAATAAAATCTACTGAAAATTATGTACATAACCATGATAGTTTCAAAAGTTATAATAAAATAAACTCTGAAAGGGCATTACTTTTCAAAAGTTTAAATAAATAACAAAGACCGGGCGCAGTCAAAGGACAATGGGCAAAAATGTATGGACCGTGGTACCCGCTCCAATAGTCATGATTTATATGGCGTTAAATATACATTTTGATGTAGAAAAACGTCTACCATGGCGCCTGTCCCAATTCACGTTTGGAAAGCAGTATTCCCGCTAAGTTTCAAAAACGAGAATAATTGTCTATATACTACTTATCCTATAAAACGGGAAATTTTCACGTACCGTTAAATCGATGTAAGCACACATTGATCGCTACATCGAAGCTTACATAGATTTAACGGTACGTGAAAATTTCCCGTTTTTATAAAATAATTGATATGATTCACGAAAGTTTTTATAGTATTACAAACTACTTACATTAGTAGAAGAACGCTAGAATAGGATAGAGTTAGACGATGAATTTACACACTTAGGATTCGAAGAAAACAGAAGTTCTCCACATATTTTAGATTAGTTAAGTACTGTTTTTTTTTTTTACAATGATAGATCTTTGTTTGACTTTTTTTTTATAAATTCATGAATGGACATGCTGAAAATATTACATAGGAACTCATTTTCTTACATAGATAGTGGTGCATTATACTCGTAGATGTATATTTATCTCCAAACGCAATCAGATCTGAGACTGACGGCTATAGTAAATATTGTTCGTCTTGGTAATACCTTTTAAACGACACTACAATCATATCTATTGTAGCTGGGTACCATTTTACCCATTGTCCTTTAGGGGTATTAAAATCAGGTACCTACTCTGTATTGTGGATTGTGGATATATATACCTACATTAGTTTATAACAATTTTAAGGAAGGTAAACTAGATTTAACGCCACCAGACATAGCTGGAGAAACAAAGGTACTTTTTGAAAACCTGTTACCTCCGAAATCGAGGGAAAAATTAGTAAAGGCATATGAAGATTTCATCAAGTGGAAAACTGAAAAAGGAACTATCTATTTCTCGGAAAATGTCCCTTTAGTATATTTAATTGATGTGAGTAAATAAAAAACAGCCATATACATTGTGGTGTGAATATTCAAAGCTTAAAACTACAATAGTAATTACAATAAATACGTTTAAAGCAAAATGTAAACATTGTCGATTACGCAAACCTTAGTACATTTTTAAAGAGAATGTCGGATGGATTTATGCTTAAAAATCTTATGTTATAACTGCAAACAACGATGGAACCGCAAAAAGCCGGTAAAGGAAGCAGCAGATGAACAGAATTTGCTATAAATTTGCGGTAAAACTTCGTGTAATACCTATTAAAGCTACATCGACACTTTTGTATTTTAATAATGATTTTTCTTAAATATGTTTGGTTTGTTGCAGGTTATTCTTATTTTTGGCGTAAATGGTGCATGTCGATACTTTTTAATTTGGTTGAAGTCGAAACCCACAATAATAAAGTGATTGTACCTTTGCGCTGTAAACAACTAAGAGGGATCGAATGTTTGTAGTGCAGAGATTTAACTATCAAAAGCTCCGACCAATTGGTATAAATAGTGACATATTTTTCATAAATGTTACAAATGGAAAGTGTACCAAACAAGTAGTTGGACGCCATAAAATATTAATATGGATTACAACGTATCTTAGTTTACCTGACCCAGAATAACAGGACATTGCTGACACGAGAGCAAACTTAACCTGCAGTATAAAGAGGTACGGTGGGTGTTTATCAGACAAAGTAGCCGAGCAAGTTTGAATGAAGAATCAATCACATCACACTAATATTATCAAGGTGAAAGTTTGTGAGTTAGTGTGTGAGTGTATTTGTTACCTCTTCATGCTGAAACGGTTCAACAGATTTGGATGAAATTTGGAATGAAGATAACTGGACTCCCGGAATAACACATAGGCACATTTTTATCCCGATATTCCTACGGGATCGAGACTTACGCGGGTGAAACCGTGGGGCGCTGCTAGTCCTACTAATATTATAAACGTGAAAGTTTATAAGAATGGATGGATGGATGGATGTATCTTTGTTACTCTTTCACGTAAAAACTACTCAAAGGATTTGGAGGATTTTTATCCCGATATATCCACGGGATCGAGACTTACGCGTGTGAAAATTACTTCACCCGCGTAAGTCTAATAATACTAGCTTAATAATACTCAGCTGCTTAATAATCCTGCGCAGACGAAGTCGCGGGCTACAGCTAGTAGAAAATATATATGAAATAACCACCCAAGTAAATGAAGGTCTATTAGAAACTTTGCTTTTTGAACCCCGTCCATCAACGTCATCTGAACCGTCCTTAGATAGAGATTTGACCACTGAAGCTTCCACACTGAACTCAAGCCAAAGCATTCAGCACTTTTATTTTACTGGCAAAAGTTTAAAATTGTCATTGTTTATCTGTACAAATTGCAATGTAAATTTTAAAATAAATTAAACTTCTGTTTTTTGAATTAATTTGTTCATTGTTTTCTCGCAAATTATAAATAATAAATAAATAAATAATGCTGGACAGTTCACACAACATTATCTAGCCCCAAGCTAAGCAGAGCTTGTGTTATGGGTACTAGATAACTGATATATCTAATACTATATATTACATAGATAGATATTTTTGTTATGCATAGAAAATACCCAGACCACACTGAACAAATATCTGCGATCGCATAAATATTTGTTCCGAGGCGGGAATCGAACCCGCAACCTCCTGCTCCTGCAAATTATGGAAAAGTATTATGCAAGTTGTGACAACGGCCTTTTTACTCGCCCGTCAATTGCTTTATTTCAGGCCTGGACAGTAATGGTACTATTTTTACCAACGAACTTTTCCAAAGACCGAACCTTTCAATGGGTGAGTCCAACTCTCACTTGGCCAAATTTATTAAACAATAAACATCCTTACACTCTCAATAATATGTAAATGAGGAAATAATATAAAATAGACACATGAATAAAGATGCAGGTACGGGGTACGTTGAATTATTCAATGACTGCGGTAAAGCCTTGGCACAGTTTATTGAAAATATTCAGTACCTGACAATTTATGCAAACTGCAATATCTAAGTAGATATGAGTAATACAATATTTATACAAGTCATCAATATTTATTCAAGTCAATACAAGTCGACATCAAGTCAACTATAATTTCATACAAGTCATCTTACCGCCTCAAAACCAAGGTCAAATGGCGTTTTAAGTTTTGTTCTTAGTTCTAAGGAAGGTACCTAAAGATAAACATAATAATAATACAATATAAGCTATATTCCCAAATTTAATAAATACATACTTAATGTAAATTATTAGTTATTAATTATAAATAGAAATTAACAATTATATTCTGAGTTATCCTTATTAAATTCTAAATTATTTGTTAAATGCTTAATTATTTCTTAAAATACTAATTATTTAATAAATTCAAAATGTTCACTTCTTCTTAATATAAAAATGCACATGTTCGTCACTTAGGTGCAGTTTTGTGCACTTTATTTCACTCAAAGTAAATTTTATGAAGAATTACGTTAACTTGGTTCGGGTAGGTACCCATCTTCGGGTAAAGGCCTCTTCCATCCACCGCCACAGTCCCCTGTCTGCGGCCTGTCTCGTCCAGGTTGGACCGGTGACGTTCACGATATCGTCACTCGACGACGACTAGCTGCGCGTGGGTACCAATGCAGCACGCAAATAAAGGCAAGATAACCATAAAAAAATTTACTAAAAATATACAACAAGGCAGATAAACATCCGCACATCATAGAACCCTGGGATTCTCGAACGACTCGTTTCTCGAGATCATTTCTTCCCCATACCTACAAACTATGGAATGAGCTTCCATCTGAGGTTTTCCCGCATGGTTACGACATGTGTCGCTTCAAGAAAAATGTTCATAATTTCCTTCAGGGTAGGCAGCGCATCGACAATACCCTGGGTGTTGCCGGTGTCTATAAGCGACGGTGACCACTTCACATCAGGTGGGCCGCCGTATGCTAGTTTGAATATTTTCTTCATAAAAAAAAAAAAAACATAAATAAAGGCAAATGCAACCAGAAATATAGTTACTTTCATTCAGAAATCTGAATTTCTCGGTCTTAGAAGATTTATCTACTGACTTATATAATTATGGTGTTCTTCAAAAATGACATTTTAAACAACGCGCGTGTGATGCCTCCGGTGTACAGACGTCCATGTTACTCGATGCCTCCAAGGGCGCCGTGGTACTTGAGCATATGTTGAAATTTCGGCGGAACATTTGGGACACAAAGCCTATCTAGTTTCCATCAGGTGGGGCAAACGCTAGTTTGCTTCCACAGTTGTATAAAAAAATGGATTCTTTAAAATCTCAACTTGTTTTGTTCGTCCTAGTAATCTATCGAGAATCATAGTCTGAACAATCGTTAACTTTTCGCGATAAGAATTCCTATACCCTGAATAGAATCAAAACTAAATATATTTTTTCCATTTCCTGGCATCCCTTTTAGAATTCCCCTATTAAATATTGTTCATTTTTCTCTCATTCTGTATGCGCCAAACTTGTATGCGTCGAATTCAGTTAACTGTTAGCCCTAGATAAATATCCCGAAGGGCCTAGATGTGCTAGGGTAGGGACGGTATTGTCCTAAGTTAAACATTTCGTTGATTGTCCACACCCTCACTTAATTTCCGTCCAAAAACACGAGCAAACGGCTTCACAAAGACCATTCAGAACAAAGCACAATAAAGTTAATTTTAATTAAAATAGGATCGATAGACAGGAGTCTGTGATTATTGCGTTGCTTTTGACACAGTTCAAAATAAAGAAAAGCCAGTTCACTTTGCACAAACTTTGTGAAAATGTATGAATTTTTCCTCAGGGTTACTTCACAAACATGAATAAATTATATAACAAAATGATTATTTAGCGGTTGCACAAAGTTTATTTATACAGATCTAATTTACTGGATGACCAAGTTATTAACATTTATTTATTTTATTTTATTTTATTTTACTACCATAGGAACTTTTTTCTAAGCGATGCACTTTATCTGACAGTTTCTACGGCGTAGCGACTTGACGTAGCCACGCCGCGCCGTAGCAGCTACATTTATTTATCACTCTCAACACATTCAAATAAATTTGAGGTTTTTGACCTTATAAGATAAATTTTGTAATTTTTACCCGGACTTGATGATATGATTCGTTGGTATAAGATTTGACCTGGCTGCTAGCTTATTATAGAATGTGTTATTTCTGGAAGAAAACTTTAGCCGGATCAGTCCTGGGTAGCAATGGCGGCGATGAGCTCACCACTTGTCACGTCTATATTCCCACGATGGTGAAACTCATGGTGAAAAGAGACCCATTGAGGCTCTGCCTACCCTTTCGGGGATAAAGGCTATTATGAGGGGTCTATTTATGGGTATGTATGTATATGTAATTAGCAACTATCAAATTTTAACCATGTATTTGGTTCAAATAACTTTCATAACCAAAACAGGAACAAATTCCCTCAAAATTAACCGGATGTTTTGTTTAAGCTGGCCTCTTGACCCAATTTCTAACGGGTCACGAATGCGATACATTCAATGAACTATGGCGGAATTTTCATTTGGCGAGTTGGTTGATTTGGTGATAGAGAGGAATTCGGTAAAATATGAACATTTGAGTTTGTAGCTTGCAAGTAGGTTCATTTAAAATTAAGTTTATGTTTTATTATTTTGCACTAAGACTGCGCCAACCTCTGGCAGATAACTTCATACAAAAAATATCCTCGGGCCGTTTGACAAAGCGGTTTTTATATAATAACTTGTAAGCTTTAGATAATTTTACAGAATCGCTACAGTAAACCCTCGGATTTTTTGTATTTATTTTATTTATCAATTTTTTTTACCTTTCAAATAAAAAAGCACCATTAAAATGGTACTACTAAATTAAAAAAAGAAAAAATAGACGAATCTTTGGAAAAAATAGAAATATGGTGGCAGTACTTCCCCGGAAAACTCTTTCACAAAAAAGCTCTGCTACTGACAAGATATATAATACTGCACTATGGAAATAAAGTATTTTTCAACGGCTTTCTGTTATGGGAAATTTACCCTTCGCCACTGATACAGACAGATGGGCAGATAAGCGTTTGTTTGTTACTGTTTCTTTAAAGGGTAGCTAGGCTAGCTAATCTATTTAATCTATCTATTATTATTTATTTATTGAATTAATTTCGGAATTTAGAATTGTTATACTTATTGTTTGTTTATTATTTTTTTGTGACTAGTGTGTGTTATGTTGGCAAGTGGTTTTTTCTTCTCTTTTTTTTCCAGTAGTTAACTCTAGGTTTTTTTTGTGTAATGACACTTTTGCTTGATATTTTTGTTGGTTTGTTTTGTTATTGTTTTATACTATGGTATCATCACCGTTGGTCGTGATCTTGGTGAAATCTGGTTTTGGCTGAAAATCAGCGCTGGATACATTACTTTTAAGTAACTTATCCAGCACGACGCTGAGCTGAAACCAATTTACTGCAGCGATCTGGGACGCACAGAGGGTTTTTATAAAGCATTTTTTTTAGATTACTTCCTATATTTTATTTAGTATTAATTTTCTCTTTTTTGTGTTAGGTGTCTACCTTGTCTACCTTTTGTGCCTCCGTATTTTTTGTAGCAAATAAATATTTTTATCTATATTTATTTTTAAGCGGACAGAATAGATAGATGGAGATCCCAGGGTTATCATTTATTAAGTATGGAACCTTAAAGCACGTGCAATTTACGCGTTCACTCTGCATCCTACCACTTCTCTTCGAGTAAGCTCGTTAGAATAGATTGCCGCTATGGTTAGTTTCCCGCCAAATGTCCCGTCCCCGGACATTCGCAGAAAAGTGGCAGAAAGCAATGCCTTTTGAAAGTACTTTTTATAAAGTTGTAACGTAATTTTAGGCAAGGGACATCGTTTCGCACTCTCTGTAACGATACATTAAACTTGGTTGTTCTATTTTTAAGACCAGCCAGCATCCAGGATGGTTCTAGGA
This sequence comes from Operophtera brumata, assembly GCA_932527175.1. Taxonomy (NCBI): domain Eukaryota; kingdom Metazoa; phylum Arthropoda; class Insecta; order Lepidoptera; family Geometridae; genus Operophtera; species Operophtera brumata. The sequence continues at coordinate 7,403,029 of OW052237.1, read as the reverse complement.
TGGTAGTGATTTGGATCAGTTGAATTTTCTTCAGATTGTTTGCGATGCTAACAGTCACTTGGTAATATAAATTTCACGATTATTTATATTATAACGCTGGGCGAACTGAATTTAGATATAAAAGTAATATCTTTGAATTCAGGTTTAATCTACCCGTGTACTCGATTTAATGAAAATTGGTCATGACGTTTTGTCGTCAAACGATAAAAAACATCCATAAATCATTATTATTCATATCACTAGTATAAGAATAATGAAGGGTTTATTGGATATATTACTTGTAAGACATCTTTAGTTTTTGTGTTATCCTGTGATCCATTTGTTATTATATTTCAGTAGAACAATGTGTTTTTCATTAAAAAAGTACAACCAATGTGTCAACGGTCAACATCCCCTATAATTCAGAACCTCACCACTTTATCAAACTAACAACCAAACATGATTTATCATGTTCTGTACGTCCGTTGGCACAAAATACGAGATTGCGTATATCGATAAACTAGAGAAGTTGTTCCAAACATACCAATTAGTCGATTAACAATGACAAATAAAGCTGACTCATCAATAAAACTAAACAAAAGAAAGAAAAAAACGCCTGTTTTCAACGACTGAGGGGCCTAGTACAGGTTTATAAATAAATAAATAATGCAGGACAGTTCACACAACATTATCCGGCCCCAAGCTAAGCAGAGCTTGTGCTATGGGTTCCAGATAACTAATAATTATACTTAATACAACACATTACATAAAAATATATTTTTTACTAGATGACCCGCGCGCGACTTCGTCCGCGCGTAGTTTGAAAACATCCCCGAAGCGGCGTGCAGACAACAACTTAAACATCAACAACCACCCCGTAAAACGACTTTTGAAACAACACCACATTCAAGTTTTTCAATTTAGGGGTCACATTTGATTTCCTGAAAATATTTTAATCTTAACAACGACACTGTGAAACGACCTTTGAAACGACACCGAACTCATGTCTTTCAATTTAGGGGTCCCATTTAACCTTGAGGTCCTGTAAATTTTGAATCTCAACAACGACACTGTGAAACGACCTTTGAAACGACACCATACTCAAGTTTTTCAATTTAGGGGTCCCATTTTAACCCTGAGGTCCTGAAATTATTTTGCTTTCAACAACGACACCGTGAAACGACCTCTGAAACGACACCATACTCAAGTTTTTCAATTTAGGGGTCCCATTTGAACCTCGAGGTCCTGAAAATATTATGATTTCAACAACGACACCGTAAAACGACCTTTGAAACGACACCATACTCAAGTTTTTCAATTTAGGGGTCCCATTTGAACCTTGAGGTCCTGAACATATTATGATCGCAATGACTACACTTCGAAACTAACTTTTAAATCGTCAAAATACGCTGAAATCTGTCTAAAACGTAAAGTGTATTTATTTACAAACAAAACGTTCCCGTGGATTTTTTCAGCAAAAATTCAGGTACTGCTGAAACATATTTTTACTATTTTTATATAAGAAATCTACCTGTGAATTTTCAAGTATCTACTACCAACGGTTTCCGAAATACGAAGCATTTTAGTCTTACATTAAAAGCCGTTTTGGACCCCGTACAGGGTGAATTTTCCAAAATCCTTCCTTAGTACACCCCTACACCCAAAAAGCAATACATCCTCCAAATTTCATGTATCTAGGTCCAGCGGTTTAAGCTGTGCGTTGCAAAACGCAAAGTGAAACATTAAAAGCCCTTTTTGGACCCCTAAGGAAGCGAATTTTCCAAATTCCTTTTTAAGTACACCTTTACACCCTAAAAGGACAACACTCTCCAAATTTCAAGTCTCTACGACCAGGGGTTTAGGCTGTGCGTTGTAAAAACTAAAGTTTTTTTATCGCTGTTTTGGCATCGCTGAAACACGTGTTTGTTAATTTTATTTGAGGAATCTCCTTTTAAAATTTCATGGTTCTATTACTAACGGTTTCCGAAATACAGAGCATTTTTGTTTTACATTGGAACCCCATTTTGAACCCCTTAGCATGCGAATTTTCAAAATTCCTTTCTTAGTACAACCTTACGCATCAAGACAAACACACCCTCCAAATTTCAAGTCTCTACGTCCTGCGGTTTAGGCTGTGCGTTGGACCTCGTTCAGTCAGTCAGTCAGGACAAAGCCTTTTATATATTAGATTATACATAGACAATACTCAGAACACCCTGAACAAATATCTGCAGATTATACAAATATTTATTCCCAGGCGAGAATCCAACCCGCAACCTCCTGTGTCGCTGGCGAACCTTCGTCCGCCGCGCCACAGATGTCGTCTAAGTTTTGCATGGTATCCCGACTATTGAATTGCGAGTCGATATTTGTTTTTAACCCCCGACGCAAAAACGACGCGGTGTTATAAGTTTGACATTTCTGTGTGTGTGTGTGTCTGCCTGTCGCCTTGTAGCTCCCGAACGGATGGACCGATTTCGATTTTTTTTTCTTTGAAAGGTGATTTTGTCGGTAGCGTTCTTGGCTATGTTTGATCAAAATCGGTTCAGCCCTTGCATTGCGTTGAGGGTTTTTTAAATTTTTACAAAATTAATTACTTGTTATTTATGGTTTTAATGAGTTAATCAACAAGTCCGCTAAGGGCACTTATCATTTGTATTTCTTTTTCCATATTTTCTGCTCACATAAAGGGCTTTTCAACAGTTTCGACTTTTCGGTTTTCGTTATTTCGTGTGGTTCCATATTACAAACCTGTGCCGTCTGATAGGTACCAAGCAAGCAACAGAGGTACTAAGCAATGCATGATGTATTCAAAATATCTTTGAAACTTTGTCCCAGACACAGCTGAGCTAAGTTTGTGAAGAATGAAAGCGTAATTGAGCGGTATTCGAGCTGATAACTACTTACTATTTTAATAATTACATGGGACTAAAATAGATAGATCGGACAAATTGGCACGGTCCCGTTTCATAACACAATCTACAGCGGCATTAATTACAGCTCCATACTACTTATTAATTGGATAGTGATTGGGACGACGTTGTTTGAAGTATCTATCTGTCGTAGTGATAGCAGTTTCCGAAAAATAGCGAAGAATAAAATTCGAAGGCGTTCCCATTAGATACCGTAATTTTTTACCTTTAGAACATTGCAGGCCTCCTTTGTTTTTAACATTTTAACAGACTTAAAAAAAAAGGAGTTTCTCATGTCGTGTGTTGTTTTAATGTTTGTTACCTCAGATCTCCGTAATTTTTGAACCGTTTTTTTTTGTTGACACTATATACTTCCAGATTGGTCCCTTTTTCATCAAAATCTGGTTCTGATCATGGGATCTATGAGGAATTGAGGGAACTCCTCAAATATTATAGGCACATGTATAGCGATTTCGGTATTTTCAGCAACAATTTAAGCATGTGCATTCTGAAAATGCCATTTAGCGAAGTGGAACTGTTGAAGGAGACCAGAGATGGCCATTGTAACTACTCAATGATAAGATGATACTCAATATTCATAAGGGTGACTTTCGGATATCTGATTGAGCTGAAATTTGGCATACCTTTCAAGTTCCGATGACAATACAATATGACAGTGTCAGCGAGCTGATCTGACAATGGACACGGAAGGTGGACAACGGAACTCCTCGATGGATAATAATAGTAGACTGGCCGTGTTTAGGCTCATTGTGATCAGCACACGGTTCCGATCACTAATATTATAAAATCTTGTATTGGGGAAAAAATCCTAGCTTCAAAGTCGGTTTTTCCCCGAAAATAATCATTAATATACAACTTGGTATGACGGAACAAGATGACCCACCTGACGCTAAGCGGTATCTGCTGCCTATGAATAGTGCATAACTTCAAAGGTCACTTCCAGCTAGGACGCGTACTATGCGGCACTCACTCATACACAGCACAAATGTATATGTGTGATTTTTTAGTTAGTACTATTGTGTTTTTTTACGAAGGAGGAAGTTTCTGTCGTTACATGAATTTATTTGTACAATGATACCAATGGGGTAAATCGGTACCAGTTCAATGGTACTACAGAACCAAAAGTACCATCAATGGTACGAGTGGGATAAATAAGTGACAATTGAATGTTTTTTAAATTTTTTTTTTTACTTCTTGGTATGACGGCTCAAGCCGATGGCCCATCTGATGTTAATTTTGCCCATGCATTACCTCATAGGTCCCGTCTAACTAGGACGCACCCTATGCGGCACTGCACTGCGCCCGCCACCCTGAGACATAAAGATGAAAAGTCTCATGTGCCTGTAATTTCACCGGCACCTTTACTCTTCAAACCTGAACACAGCAATGCGAGCACTACTGCTTTGCGGTAGAAATAGGTATGGTGGTAGTACTTCCCAAGACGAACTCTTTCACAAATAAGCTTCACTACTACTAAAATGGTACTGTATAATGGTAAAAGTGGTCCTGAGGGGGTTTAACGCATATCTTATTCTCCACTGCCAACCCCTGCAACGAATAAACATGAGATTGAAATATTTAATCTTTATAATTCCCTGTTTACATTCACCACACAAAGTTAAACCCACAATTTATTTTTCTCGACTATTCGTCATTTTGTAGCCAATGTAATCAGATAGAGATAGTAGCTAAACCAAGGGCTCAGATTTATTTCGGGTCATTCGCCAATAACGATGAGTTTTCTTGACTCAAGGGATCGTACGGACTTTCATTTTGGTCTTGGTTGAAGTTCTCTAGTAAAAATCAGCGTTCGTAAGATTCGATACCAGGTTTTGTTTAGAATGGTTTCGGCTAGACATATTAGGTTTACGGTTAGTGCTGCAATAAGTGGCGAATGGCTTGCAACCGATCACTAAAATACACACCAGTAAATAAATAATTTTGACATGCCTCTGACTACCCCCTTGTAGGATCCACATGGATCTGAAGTAGACCTGAAGTTTTTTCAAGGGGATTGAAGACTTGAGCGTATATTATGTAGACCCAATTTGAGCGTTGCAGGTGATGAAAAAATCTAAATTCGAATGTTAGGTAGATAGATTGTGATAGAAAACGCTTTAAGGCACAGGACAAAAACAAGTACATAAGGCAAACTTAATTCTATTTGATTACGTGGTGATTTTTCTTACAAAGAGTGATCGAGAATGTTTTGATAGGGAAGATATTTTACTTTGGTCGAAGGGGAAGATCCTTACATGATCGCGCACACGCACTGTTTTACAATACTTTACTATACTATTTTTGTAAAATTAATTACTTGTGATAAAATAAAATGGTTCATAATAAGCAATCAATAATTAAAAGTTATAAATATCACCAAACCGTCCAATTATCATCTTCATGAGAAATCTCTTGAAAAATCTCGCGACGAGGCGGTGACAGAAATATTAATTAACGAAACAGAAAATTGTTTCCGGAAAATTGGTGCAAAAATTCTATAGAAATATAAAAATTGGGACAGATTTTCCTCATGTCTCACGTTTTGTGAAAATAAATTAGAAACCACGTGCAAGATGTCATTTTCCCAGATTATTTCGTATACTACAGTGAACCGTAGCTAACGAAAACGGTGAACGAAAACATGCTTGTGGAAATTTTCTTTCTCTAAATTAAGTTCACAGGCATTATTTTTTTGCTTGGGCAAAATTGACATACTTAGTTCTTGAATATGTCATGTATTGTGTATGTATTATGTTTATGTAGGAGTTATATCTTTATTTATTCAAAACATATCGCTATTTACATACATATTAATACAAATAATACAAGTAGGCATACAAGTGCACCAGGTAGTTATTTGGATGGTTAAAACACGTTTAAACGTATAATAAATTTACTTAGGCCAAAAGATTGGTGATAGCCTCGTAGAATAGTTAGAAATATTAATTTTCTGACCGAGTTAGGCGCCAGTCCTTTGGTCATTGGTCTAATCTATCAGCTTTTTTGATATCTCCTTGAAATAGGCATCAGGGCCCCACAAATCTTAGGTTTTTATTGCATACGTAATGCAGAAAAAAGTACCTACCCATCGTCGATAGATGCATATTTCTGCCTCTTGAGGTTTCTGCTGCTGATGATGCCGGCTGCCTGGTGGATGATACGTGTGAAGCTGCGTGTCCACACAATATTCGTCTCACACCAATGACCTTCTACGACTCAAGACATGGCATACCAATGTATAACTTAATGTAACGGAAATGTTCTCCATGAATACATCCATGAAAAAAGTAGACCAAAAAGATAATATGTTTCAACATTTGCGAATACTTACATCTGTATAGTTCCCTCTCATTCGCCACGCCTGGCAATCGCAGCTTCATTCAATCTGTTAAGTCCTGAGCGTAATTTCAGACGCTCTAGTGGCTAAAGTGTTTTTTTAAGGCTAGTATTACACTGTAACCTTGCTCTGCGAGTGTTTGTTCTGCAGTAGAGATTTGGCCGTGTTAATAAAGTGAAATTTGATTCTAATTAAGTGCTTTTCAATTTCAAACCCATCGAAAATGATTATGCTTTTTGCACTTAGCTCTCAGATTGTGATAAACTGATAAGTTTCGCTGATTAATTTTTTATTCAGTTTTAGGGATCATTTTGAAACGTTTACAAGTTTCAAACATTAGTTAGAGGTACCACTTAAAGTAGCACACCCCTTAAGGCGATAGATAACACAAAATTAGCAGGTCAATGCGTTTTGAAATAAACACCAATCTTAATTCAGTTCAAATTCAAAGTGGCGGTTGCGACAAGGCATATGCCGCTGATCCTAGTTTTCTACAGATCTCCTCGTTTCGGACTTTATCACGTAGTGAAGCTCTGTGCATAACTCTTTCCATAACCTGCTGCGCAACTTAGAGCTTGTGTATGAGGCATTGATCATTCAAATTCAAATTCAAAATCTTTATTTAGGCTTATTGAGAATTGCACAAAACCTAAACAATAAGCCCATAGGAACATAAATACCTTAGAAACTAACATACATATAAAACACACTTTATATACAACTTAATCTAACACACGTGTGATCGCATTGGTATGAGGTCAATAGTAAGTCACTGTCACTAACATAATTAGTTACTGGCATAACGCACTGAACCTGGACCCTCGTCTTGAGGCTTTGTTTATTCTTTGATTTTTTTCGACTTAGGTAAACAGATATTACTTAAAAGTAATAAATAAGTAACCGTTCACATCTGTATTGTCAGGATAAATAGCAATAGGATAAGGACCCCTCCCCCTCCTGCCCAAGCATCCATCCACACACCAAATATCATCAAAACCAGATCAACCGTTGACACGACAGACTCCCTGTCCAATAGTCTTGAGTTTATACAAAAATCCCTCAGAAAAAAGCATTTTCAGTTTTACGAGTTTTCCAATTTTCTGGAAAACTTTTTCAATTTTTGTGTCCCTACAACCGTTTTTCAGAATATTAAGAACTTTTAAAAATTTGCGATATCTGTCCCGGCTTTCTCAAGTGATGAGCTCACCAACGAAAAGCAATAAATTTTTATTTATATATTTATTCTACGTTGGGAGATTGTGTAGCATTATTGCATATTCTATGTACTTATTGTATGGAGCCTACACAATGACGCAATATATTTTGATAAAAAGTGAAAAAAAAATGCGTTTTTTTGGTAGAAACTATACATAAAACAGCATTTGATAGAAGCATTTGCGCTATATATACACTAATAAGTATTAATTTATACCAAAATTACAGTGTAACAAAAATAATAATATATAAAAATAAGTCGGGTTTTCCTTCCTGACGCTATAACTCCAGAACGAACGAACCGATTTCCACAGTTTTGCATTCGTTGGAAAGGTCTCGGGCTCCGTGAGGTTTATACGTTTTTTTTTTCAAGTCGTGTTAGTTACACCACTTATAACTCAAGAACGGGTAAACCGATTTGGCTGAAAATTGGTGGGGAGGTAGCTTAGAACCAGGAGATTAACATAGGGGGAGGGGGAGGATAGGAGGGGGGGGGTCACCGGGGGCTACCCGTGTGAAGCCGGGGCGAGTTGCTAGTTAGTTATGTATATAAAAATAAGACAATGTTATAGCTTTCTCCTAGTGTGATTTCATCTTTTTGATATAATTTTACACTCTATTTTTCCATTTCTTGGTCCTATTAAACGCGGACCTAAACTTAGGGGACATTAACTTGTTCTAATTTATACTGAACGGCGGCAGAACATTACGTAGGAGATACAGTCGTATTCATAAGTAGCTTAAAACTCAACACTATGATTATTTCCGTTTTAACTATGTGACAGCCTCAACACGAAAGTCCAAGATTATAAATAACAAAATAAAAATGTTTAAATAGTTAGTAATGACGTACAGCACTGAGACGTGGTCACTAGCTATTGGTTCACAAGCTCAAAGTCACGCAGTGGGCTACGGAGAGAGTTTTTTATTTTTTTATATGAAACAAATAGGCAAACTAGCAAACGGCCACCTGATGTGAAGTGGTCACCGTCGCTTATAGACACCGGCAACACCCGGGGTATTGTCGATGCGCTGCCTACCCTGAAGGAATTTATGAACTTTTTTCTTGAAGCGACACATGCCGTAACCAAGCTGGAACACCTCAGATGGAAGCTCATTCCATAGTTTGTAGATATGGAGAAGAAATGATCTCGAGAAACGAGTCGTTCGAGAAACCCAGGGTTCTATGATGTGCGGATGAGCTTTGTCACGGTGCCGGGAAGAGCGATGATAAAATCTCGCGTCGGAGCATTCCCCGTTGTGGAGGCGGTAGAACACGCAAAGAGATCCAATGGCGTGATCCTCGTTTCACTACGTGATAGAATCAGGAACGATGAAATCCAAAGCAGAACTAAAATGACCAACATAGCTCTCAGAATTAGCAAGTCGAAGTACATAGCTCGACGCTACGCTCATACGCAGGACATAGCCCGCAGAACCGAAAACCGTTGGAGAAAAAGATTCTCGAGTGGTGAACACAAACTGGACGGCACTCTCTAAGAAGGGGGGCTTCTTAGACAGCGCCGTCCAGCCATCTCGAAGGACTGATGACATTTAAAAGGTCAGTCGCAGGAATTTGGTGTATAGATGCGGCTCAAGATCGGTTGTCGTGGCATTCTATATGGAAGGCCAATGTCCAGCTGTGGACTTTTATGGATTTCTTGATTATTTCTTCTTTATTATCAGAATGTTTATAGTGACTAACCTAGGATAAGAAACCAACTAACACAATTATGATCCAATTGTTGATTGAAATAAATTAAATTATATTATTATTATATATTGTACCACTGCTGGGCAAAGGTCTCCCCAAAATTCTTCGACTTGCCCTGTCCTTGGCAGTCTCCCACCACTGCTGTCTCAAAATTAACAAGATGGTCCCGCCAACGCTTTCTCGGCCGACCCCGAGGTTGCCGTCCTCCAGGTAGGTATCCAGGGTGTGCTAATATTCGCCCACCTGTTGAGAAGCATTCGACTGGCGTGCCCTGCCCAGTCCCATCATTTGAGCCTGGCTGTTTTGTCACCTACGTCGGCAATACCAGTCAGGGAAAGCAGCGTGGTTTTCTTAACATGGTCGGTTCTCTTATAACCCAAAATGCTGCGTTCCTTTGTGGACTTCTACAGGCTGAAAATTATAAAGAAGAAATGCCGGACGCTACGAGTAAATCACACAGAAGGGACATATTGTCAAAATCCATAAAGTATACTCGTACTAACGGCCTGAGTAAGTGTTCGTAGCTCGGGATAATTTATCCCCTCCTGCCGCCATGGCAACTGAGTTTCACAACCAGTTATCTAAAAAGTACTTGCTACGTAGCCAGTTTCCGGTGATGATATTCTACTTTTGTTTTACTTACTCATCGCATGGTTGTCAAATGATGATATACATATATATATATGACCTCTATGGCACGGCGGGCAAAGCTTCGCCTGCGACGCAGGAGTTTGCGGGTTCCATTCCCGCCTCGGAACAAATATTTGTGCGATCTGCATATAATTTGTTCAGGGTGTTCTGGGTATTTTCTATGTATAATAAAAAATATCTATCTATTTAATGTATCTATTGTATTAAGTATATCAGTTATCTAGTACCCATAACTAAGCTCTGCTTAGCTTGGGGCTAGATAATGGTGTGTGAACTGTCCAGCATTATTTATTTATTTTATTTTATTATTATATATATATCTATTGAAACAGCACAGCTCATTTTGAATCGTATCAACGCTTTGGCCGTCTGGAAAGGTTGATTTGAAGTTTAATAGCAAATTTTGCTGGTGACTGTACCATATTATTAATTATTCTGTGGGGTCGGTCCATAAATTGTGTATAAATCTGTGGTTTTGTATCTCTTTAATTTATCGCTGGAAATGTAAGTTTTTATTGTAGTCGTGGAAGGAATGGAAATAGCAGTCCATCTACTGTGTCAAATATGTGTACTTGTAAAATAGGTTTGACCTTAATGCGCTAGTGAAAACAACAATCATAGTAATACTACTGTTGGAAATTGTGTACTAGTGGAAATGACAAAAATAAGAATAGGTTTTAGCTATATAGGTTCATTCCCTGCGAAAAGGTTTTTATATTGTTATGTTGTGGAATGAATGAAGACGAAGTGAAAAGGATTGATAAAAGTACTGTAAGTTGGCACCTGACATGGAGTATTTACAGGTGCCATCTTACGGTGAACGAGCTTGTAGATGTAGATTTGATTTGAGCATGTAGAAAAGATAGAATAACTTAGACTGATGTAATAAGGCGAGCGTGATCGTGACCGTTGGAAAAGAAAGACCTCAGTGAAAGTATACGTTCTGGAGAACTGACAGGTCAGGAGTACCTAAAGCTGACGAGCATGTATGAAGAATGTGGTTAGTGTGAACGTAGCAAGAGGTACCTATGTCAGGAATTCAGGATCATAGCAAGTGGAGATCTGTGGCCTCCGGGCGCGTGAGTTTATCTTCGTATATAATTATAAATAGGACCTTAGAGATAATAAAACTCACTACCTATTGATGGCGCGTGGGACCTATTGTTCAGAAGGGAATAGGACAATTTTCCCTTACTCTTTAGTTTTTATACATGTTTGGTTTTGTATTCTGTCACTAGTGATTTTTATCATCATTTGCGAATTTGTTCAAATCTAATACTGACTAAGCGCAGCAAGTCAACTTTTTCACGAGGATGGTACGTAGAGGAGAAACAAGTGTCAAATTGTTCCTGAGTTTGCGATAAGTGGTGGAATTATTACTACATATTCGTTCATCTATTCAATATTGTAGAATGGATTTCCGAGAACTCATACCTGATTCAGATAACAAATATCATATCTTTATCAACAAGACAAGAAAAAATACCCTGAGAGCCTCGATACGAAAGTGTGTGTTGCCAGTGATAACTTACAGCACTGAGACGTGGTTGCTAACTACTGGCTTTATACACAAACTAAAAGTCTTGCAGTACGCTATGGGGAGAGCTATGCTCGGAGTCTTACGACGTGATAGAATCTGAAATTAGGAAATCCGTAGGTGAACTGCGATCACAGATATAGCCCTCAGAATTAGCTCGCAGAAGTGCTCTCAGAATAAATGTTCTCGAGTGCTGGAAATTTTTCAAAATTGTCGTTGTATGGAGGCGGCTTAAGATCAGTCATCGTGGTAATCTATAGAGGAGATTTATGTTCTGCGATATTTTCTGCCGAGATCCACCAAAGTTACGCTGGCCCAATCACTCTTACTCCCTATTTTCGATTACGCTGACGCCTGCTATCCTGACCTCATTGAAAAACACTTCGATAAGCTTGAGCGCCTTCAGAATTTCTGCATTAGGTTTATATTTGGCCTACGGAAATATGACCACGTCTCCGAATTTCGCATTAAGCTCAAGTGGTTGCCTATACGCCATCGCAGTAATACTCACATTCTGTCTCTCTTGTACAGTATTTTATTTAACCCTTCTGCCCCTCCTTACCTCAAGGAGCGCTTTCAATATCTTCATCTCTCCCACCCTTTTGCATTGCGCTCCTCTGAGTCATTGCAACTTAAAACTCCTGAGCACACTTCCACTTTCTACGGATATTCCTTTACTGTACAAGCTATCCGCCTTTGGAATGATCTTCCTCTGGTTATCAGAACCGCTAAATCTCTTCCTATCTTCAAAAAGCTATTGTTTAATCATTTTTTGTCCATATCGTAAATCTGTAAATTCTAGTAATATGTTCAGATATTTTTATTTATTTATTTAGTATATTTTGTGTAGTTATATTATATATTTATGTTATAAGTATAAGTTAGATTGTATGTATACGTATACTTTTTATTTATTTGATCTGCACCACCGTCCTTTATCATTCTCGTCAATTCCTGTCCATCCCAAGGCTGTCTGGAAGAGATCGCTCTCAGCGATAAGACCGCCCATTGTACATCCATAGGTACTTATTTTTCTGATTGTTTTTAATGTTATTTTTATTTTTGTGGTCTGCAATAAAGTGTTATCTATCTATCTATCTATCTATCTATCTATGTCCAGCAGTGGGTTTCACCTATGAACAAATAGGTAACTATGTTTATTTGTTACTTTGTAGGGTGGCGCACTATCCTCCACCCATCATTCGCACTCATACACACGCTGCCAGTTTATTATCGTTCTCGTGTCCAAGCTACTTTCGCTACACTCCAAGTCACATCAATTGCAAAACAAATGGCGTAGAAAATGATAAAAGGAAGGTTCTCAGAGAACGTGATATTGTGCATTTGAACGAGTATAAAGCTATGAAAACTATAGCCCGACTACGTTGAACAAAAACAATAGGTACTTACGTAATACAATGTTTTTATAAAATACTAGCTCCGCGTTATTAGCCGTGATTCGCTGCAATGAAACCTTAGAGCATTGCAGGCCTCCGAATGAAACCCAAATACATCACGAAAAATCGAAAACATTGACACCCCTTTTTGCCCCATTTTATGTATTATTTTCAAAATCTTTTATTCTGTGTGTACCCATACTATGTTTCAAATAAAATGCATCACGCGTTAATTATAAGTTCCTATACAAACTTTAAAACCCCATTGCACTTTTTTTTAAGATTCATTGGGAAAAAATATATTTTAGTCTCTAATAAGTATTGAATCATATTTTTGCAAGTTTTTAAATTTGTAAGCTTGGAATAAGATTTTTCATATAATGATTTTCATCCCCTTTCACCCCCTTGGGGGTTGAATTTACATCTCTTCTTAGTTGGTGGTTTTGGTATAAAATTAATCTACCATCCACCGCTTTCTAGGTCCAGTGATTTCGGCTCGGTGATGATGAATCAGTCAGTGAGTTAAGCTCTTATACAGATATACAGATGCAAAAAGTATATAAAAAAAATCTCTTTCATTTGAAATCCCACTCAAAACGAAAGCAAAAGAATATTTTAAGGACCCCCTTTTTTGGTTGTATCGTCCGTGATATTGATTTTGTTCGTATAAAATGTAGCCTATGTTTCCGGACCATAATGACGAATCAATTAAAAGCAGAGTTTTACCTACCATTAAACCTCTTATTATGTCCGGAGTTTTCTTCGAAGCCTTAAACATATTATGAGACCTGGTCCTCCAAGTTTTCGAGCGTTCGTTTTCTATTGTTCGAATATAAAACATATTTTAGTTATAATACCTCATTCATCAAAATTGGATGAGTAGTTTAGGCGCTACGGTGAACGTATGTTCACCGCAGTCTATGTATGTATGTTTGTACTTACGTTGTATTTACGTATGTAAATACAAACAGTCATACATTGACAGCTAAGCACAAAAACCTTCCTTTTGTCGTTGCCTTAGTCAAGTAAAAAGAAAAATCGCTAGTTATTGAAATACATTTAATAAACAATTTACAAGTAGTACACGAGAGATGACTTAAATAACATTGGACTTACTGAACATACCTACCTATCTACATACACATTAAAGTTACCATTGGTATACAATTGCCTACAATTAGATACACGAACAATGTACACGACTAGAGTGCAGAGTTAGACTCCAATTATCTTTGGCACTTTCGTTTCACAAAAGTATAATAAACTTGGTACATAACCCTGTTTATTTTTAAGTACAAAAAAATATAGCTTTATTTTTTAGCTGTAACAATGTAGTTTTTTTTGTTAGTTTTTGGACCTTCACGAATCTTTTTAAAGTAATATGTATTATCGACTTAATATGTGAACAAAAATCTATAATTATGGATTAAATGTGTCCGGCCTTACAATATACTCCGTCTCCTCCCGTGAATGTCGTAAAAGCCGACTACAGGATTACCCGGACTTGTTAGTAAGATTTTTCCTGGCTGCTACCTTATTAAGGAATGTGTTAGGTATTACTGGAAGAACTCGGTAACCGAGTGAGTAATGGGAAGTAATGGCAGCGATGAGCTCACCACTTGTCACGTCTATGTTCCCATATTGGTGCAACCCAACAATGGTGCAACTCACGGTGATGAGGCTCATTGAGGCTCTGCCTGCCTACCCTTACGGGGAAAAAGGCGTCTGTCTATGTGTGTATGTAAATTAAAATTACTGGTTTTATTTAAAAATTGGATCACAAATACATTGTACAACAATCAATAGTAGATAAATAAGACTAGGTACCTCTTAGCATAACAAGTATAAAGTACTTACAATACCATTTTGTTCAAGAGATCTACCAGTACAAAAGTGTACTTACAAGACAACTTTTCTAAATAGTCCCTGTAATCTGGTCGCTATATACTTATTAGGTTCACCATACGAACATTAATAGTAAAGTTACTTAATATTTACATACGACATAGTTATAGTTAATCGTAAAAAACGGTCAATTACAAGTCGCCCATTGCGAAAAATGTTCAATGAAATTTAAATTATATATAACTAAATTAAAACTTATAATAAACCCGTTTAGCCTAGGACAAACTAGTTCCTGAAATCGAGTTTGGCCGGTAATATAAAATACACAACGTGGTGTGTCCGGCCTAAGAATTTGATTGTTAAATTTACAACATCTACATATATCTTAACCTTTCTGGCCTAGACCTACAATGTTAGTATGAAAATCCATATCTGGCGTATTATCAAAAGAAATATTTACTATGAAAATCATCGAACTATTTCATATTCATGGTCTTAGTTTTACTTCTTTATTCTAAGTCCAATCATGGCTGAATATTCGCGCATTGTTTGAGAAAACTTATATACAGTACAACTAGTAAAATAATTTTCTTCGGCAATCGTCGTTCATGTGTAATTGTTGCTTTTCCAATCATTTGCAATCGTATATCTGTTTCAAAGAGCCGAAGATTGCCGAGGCCCATTACTTTGGCAGTAGTAACGGGATTGGATTATTGCTTAGATGCAACTTGGATGCAATTCATTGAAATTAAAATGCGTTGGCCGGAAAAATATAAATAAATGCGTTGACTGGTTTTTCTTAAGTATGTACCTACCTGAACACTCCGCTTTATTAGGTCAAATTATCGTATTTAATATGCTAGGTAAAGAGAACTTCACCACAGAATATATCTTCACTCAACATTAGCTGACAAAAATCAGGGAAATACCCCAATACTTCTCAGCAATACTAATATGGCACCAGCTACCCACTATCAATATTGAAATGGGGCAAATGGGGCAAGTGGGCCGTGAGTCAAGGTTTGGACTGGGATGAACTCTACTTGGTAAATTCACAAGGTACTCTGCAGTTTTTTAGAGTCTTCCCGTTACCCCATGGAATGTGGTCCGTGTGTTATCATTGATTGATAGAATCTATACAACTATTGAATCCTGTTGAATCCCCGAGGATAAGATTTCTAAGGAATAGATTATTTATCTACGGATTACAAGAACGTGTCCTCTCGTCTCCTTTGTGAAGGATGACAGTTGTTGTTCTGCCCATCTGGCAGATGCATGCGCACCTTCCGAGAGTTGGTGCTGTTGCAGTGGACACGCTGCTTTGGAAACTTCACGCTATCTTCTTTGACCTGAAGGCAGATTACACCTCAAATTTATACCAATATCACCGTCACTCTCTTCAAATTCAAATAATGTTATTGTTAAAAACTTGTTAAGACTGCGTCAGAAGCAAGAAGAAGAAGCAGAAGCTGTGCTAGGCAGAAATCTGAATAAAAATATGCCTCGTGCCGCTCGAAAAAGCCGTTTTTGTAGAATATCCCGTTAAATAAAGATAATTTTACATATCCCCTAGATTAAACCCTCAGCTTTGTTGTATAGAATTTATTTATCTAAGATTTTACCCAATAATATGCACCATTTGAAATGAAATGAAATGAAATGAAATGAAATGAATGAAATGAAATGATTTATTTGCGTGAATACAGGTAGTTTGGTTCATAATCTATTTTTAGTATCACTGTACTCGACTAGATTGTCGTGCAAATATTTAATTTTTAATTTTAGCATTATACATAGGTACCTAATAATTCTTATAATAATAAACAATTGAATAAACAATCAAATCTAATTAAAAGTTAGAGGTAACTTTGGGATTTTTTTCTATCGAGAAAATATTGTTGTATCGTGTTTCTGTTAGAGTGATCCCTCGGAATTGTAATGTAGTATCCTTGAATAATTTTTATTTGAATACTGTATTTTATTTAGTCAGTCAAATCAAACATAACTATTAAATTTAGTCAGTTAAAAATTAAATCTAAGATTAGGAGTTTTGCGCCATATTATATTAATCGGATTTTACACCTTAAATCTTATTTATTTAAACATACCAGAAAAAATACCAGTTGCAGGCGAAGGTACTTATGATAAATATGCGCTATCAATATTTATTATCTATATTAATAATTTCATCGCTTCGGCTCGAATGAAACTTACCCCAAAAGATCAAGCGTAAAAAATATTAATATTGAGTCGACAAATTATTCCGCAAAATTCTTATAGGTAGCTGCTTACTTTCAAATTATTAATTGTAAATATTGCATAAAGAACTGACAGCTTCATGGGTCTTCCATATTATATATTCCACTATTCTCAAAGGATTTTAGTTGGCCTACTAGTATTTTCTTACCCTTATCGTAAGCTCGTGCCTTGTCTTCCGGTGTGAAGACGTCAGCAGCTCCGTATGCGCTCGGGACTCGTTGCCTGCAGGACTGTCTCCCGATTTCATCCAGCACCACAGCCACTTGTACGGAGGAATGTTCCTGTGAGAACACAATCTGTAGTAAAGGCTGTGTAAATAAGCAAAATGTTTAAAAAAAAACCGGCCATGTGTTCCGAAGGGTTCCGTACCACTGTACAAGATTCAACACTATGCACTTTTATGGTCGAGCAAAAGACGCCGAATAAATCACGTTTAATTTATAATTTTATTTATAATTTTATTTTAATTTTATTATTTGTTGTTTATAAGCAGCATTCCACGATGGTGCAACCCACTACGAAAAGAGCCCATTGAGGTTCTGCCAACCCCTTTGGGAAAAAAGGGCGTGTGCCTATGTATGTATGTATTAACAGCAATAGAAATATACACACTTTGAAAATTTCAACTGTCTACCCTTCGACCAAAATATTTTGGTCGAAGTGTCTACCTATTACGGTTTCAGAGATATATATATATATATAGCCCGCTGACAGGGGTAGGGGGACAAGGAATCCCGACACTACCCGTGATAAGCCGTGAGTTGCTAGTATTGATATAATTACGGGGGATATAATTAATTACTCGTATAGTTATCGTGCTTAGGACCTTTTTATTTATTTTCTGGACGTTTATTCCGATTGTGTTGGAACAAACGGGGTTGTCGTGAAACATATTAATAAATAAATTATGTCTGAATTGCGAAAGTAAAGGCTACCCTGTATATTTTCATTGGTGAATTCCACTCTCCAATCTATCCTTTCGGTCTCGGGAGTGAAAAAATCAACCTAAAATCTTGGTCATAAATGCCTGATTTTACTATCGCCGAAGTAAAAGCCTGCAAAGCAACCAGTTTTTCACTTACACATAAAGTAAATAAGAGCAGTTTTATGTCCTAAAATCATAAAGTAGCCTTAACTACTTAAGTGCACCGGTTTAGTGTTACTAACCGTGTTACTAAGAATTACTAACTTAACGACGTATTTAGTACACTTTAGTGAATATTAAAGAGTGGCTAAGTGGCTTTTGTGTTACTTGTAACAAGTTATTATATTTAAGTGCATTATTTACGAAGCAGTATGACTCATTTTTAAATGTAATAAAGTATTTTCATTTTAAAACTACTCATGCCTATATACGTCGGCGTAACCCGTACCCGTTTTAGTAGTAGTAGAGCTTTTTTGTGAAAGAGTTCGTCCGGGGAAGTATTATTATCACCATACGATAATAATACTTCCCAAAATAATAACTTAATAATACTTCTATTTCTGCAGCAAAGCAATAGTGCTCGCATTGCTGTGTTCCGGTTTGAAGGGTAAGGGTGCCGGTGAAATTACAGGCACATGAGACTTTTCATCTTTACGTCTCAGGGTGGCGGGCGCAGTGCAATGCCACATAGGGCGCATCCTAGGTGGACGTGACCTATGAGGTAATGCACTGTTCATAGGCAGAGGTTGCCGCTTAACATCAGGTGGGTCATTTGCTTGTTCCGACATTCTAGTAGTATTAAAAAAAAAACTCTTCAAGCTGGAAAAGCGGTATCTTCGTTTTACAAGGATTTATTTAACTTCAGCTGTTACTAGGTTCCACCCTACCGATTCAGCTGAAATTCTGCGTATTGACAGATAGCAGATAGATATTTTCCGTGACATTACATTTTTTTTCTTATATTAACTCCTTTTCATATTTAACCTGAATTCAAAATTCTTTCAGGGCATCTGGTCGAAGCGACGCGTGACCCGAGAGCTGGCTCTGATCTGGCTCAACGCATTAGTATTGCCATTCAGCGTGGCAATGCAGCCAGCATCTTAGGGACGCTTCCGTCTGGTAGTGATTTGGATCAGTTGAGCTACCTTTAGATCGCTTGCAGCGGTCTTCAGGTAGCACAACTGTTTCATATGTATTTTGTACATACCTTGTATTATTCTTTCTGTAAATAAATGTATTTAGACCTGAATGATACTTCTTATTTGCTTCTGCAATTTTACGATCAATTCCAAATAAATTAGGAGGAGTTATCGCTTTAGTAATATCATTTTTAATTTTAATTATTTGAATTTTCACTAGAAACGGGATATTTACCATGATTTTTGAGTTTTATATGTTCCCGATATTTCGGCACAGTTGCATGCGCCATGATCACGGGAGAACTGACTAAAGTCTTTGCGAGTAGATGTTATTGGCAGATATATCGATCTACCCTCTTTCTCACTCTTTTATTACGAACGATACCACTACCATCGGTTTCATTGTCACAATTCACACCAACTCGACACACAACACTAACGGTGTCCGGACGCGTAGCAGGTACCACACTTTTTTGATTCTTACACATTCTTACCACAGGCTTCCATACTCCAGATAATTGAAAACCATCTTCTCTATTGAAGTTTCTGTACTTAGTAATCTCAATTGCCTCTTGTACCATTCTCGGTATGTAATGTCGCTCTGTCGAGATTACCTGCGGACTGTGTAGCTCGATCCAATGATTTGAGCCAGATTCCAAAAGGTGTTCAGCTATGGCTGACTTATGTATGTCCCTGTTCTTGACCGCTCGTATGTGCTCCTTAACCCGACACGCTATCGTACGTTTCGTTTTGCCAATGTTGTATGTTAATTATTTTACCTTTCACATCTGATAAAAAAATATAAGGTATTCAATTTTATCCGTTAAATGATATTTTATTTTGATTTATAATTGTAGTAATTATTAACTTGAATTGGAGCTCGTCAGTGAGCTGATTTGATGATGGAAACAGAAGGAGGACAACGGGACTCCTCGATGATTAATAATAGTAGCCTGGCAGTATTTCAGCTCATTTTAATCAGAGCGCGGTTCCGACAGCAAAACATATATTGAAGAAAAAAAACAATATGTTGTTAAGTACACCAATCTAGCTCAAATCGCTTAGAAATTCTCGCTTTACTTTGTTACATTTACGACTTGGCACTTCATTAACTTGACGGGATTAGCTCCAGCAGGAGTTATAATGAAGACAAACGCGATACTTTAGCAACTAACCGAGCGTGGTACGGGGTATGTGTCCCTAGTACACGGCAATTACGAAGGCATATGTGATGTAGAAATACTTTTATGAGTAGCGTTTTCGCGTAACGTCACCTCATCAGTGTACGATGAATATTCTTCTGGGATGAAGATAACGCCTGAGCTTTAATTTGATCAACTGAAATACTCTTGGGGCTACATGGATTCGAGCTCGGGACCACATTAAGTCGGTTATGCCATATTTGACTGTAGCCGTTTTCGGTCACCACTTATGTAAACTGTTATTTAGAAGCCCAATTCTCATACTAAAAATAAATAAAATAAATAGTCAACTTAAAGTTCGGATCATGTTACGATTGTCGATGTCACAAACGTCAAACGAGAATTTGACAGTATTTCTCACCTGTAAATACAACGCGATAGTCGAAATGTGACTGTTACTTCAATGTTTCAAAGTATTCAGAATTCTCTCTTTCACTCTTTAAAATTATTATATAGCACTATCCTTATTTTATATAATGTTTACCGTATTCGATCGCAGCCCGTTTGCGGTGAACGATCTAGTATAAAAGTTGTTTTGTTTGTCCGTATTCGGTCATAACCGACTTGTGGAAACTTACTGTTGGTGTCGGCGAACGTGGGGGTTATATGGTCGACGCATTTGGTCATCGACTCAATGAATGATTAATTTCGCAGAAAAAGGTTTTAGTTAGTTCTTAATGTTATCATATGAGGTAATAAATAGGTATAGCTAAATAGGTGAGGGTAGGCAAAAGGCTTATCAGCTGAGGCTAGTTCAACTAAAAAAAAGAAAAAAGGCTATTTATTCCGTACACTATCAATAATTACAAAGGTATAAATACAATAGGAATAAAGATAAAGGAGAATGAATGTAGGAGAAAAGGTCGTGGGCTCAGCCACGCTGTTTTTCAGCCTGACTTTAGAATGCTGCTGTCGTAACAGCAGCAGCCATGATACTCGGAAGCTATGCGCTGCGCTGTTTTTAAGCGACAAAAAAAAACATAAGTGCAAATTATGAACTAATTATGAGTTAATTATTATTATTTTAAAAAGGAACTGCTGGACAACCACCGAGAACTCGCTATAGATAAGAACCTAGTGAGCTTAGGTATCCACACATTATTATATTTAAATACAAAAGAGTAAGTTTTAGATATTTAGGAAATTAAAATCAGATAAGATAACAAGGGGTGGTTAAAAAAAAATGTTATGGTAAGATAACATTGAATCAGTTATAAATACACTATCACATAGATGTTATTATTTAAACTTCCTACTCACAGAAAAATCTTATTAGACAAAAAATGCTAAAGATTTATCTATATGAACTCAACAAAACCATAGACAAAATGTCCAAAAGATTTCTTGCAAAAAATCATATCGCAAATAAGTAGTTGACAAAAGTTGCAAACTTTCTACTTCAGAATAAGTAATATCGTGTGAAGAGTATGAAATGGAATACAAAAAGTTTTATAAACGAAGTTTGTTACGAACTTATCGACATCAGTGCGTGGGTGGATGATATATGAAGCGATCTCATACGCTAGTGTAAGTAGTTTATCCTCCTACCATTACAGTACCCGATAATAATAATAATGGATTCTAAAACCATTAAAATTATTTACTTCATCAGTATTAATAACAATGAGTTTTACTTTACTGGTATCTCGGTTTACTAACGTTGCTACTTCGCTAAGCAGCCCAAGGCATGAATATTGAGTGTTTGGCTTGCTTTTGAATAACTTTTCGGTAAGGGTAATGATTGAATTTGACAAGATAGATTTGAATTTTTTCAAAGTTAAAAAATAAAAATAAACCTTTTTGTCGCGGCGGGCGAGTAGCCAACTGAAATGCGAGAGGTTCCGGGTTCAATTCTCGTTGCCAAGTCAATTCCGGTAAAAACAGGAACAACTTTTTTTTTTGTAAGGTTGTGCAAATATTTGTTCCGGGTCTGGGTGTGTACCAAGGTACTCGTAGTTCCTGATACCCACGCTACAGGGGATCCTAGTGTGCAATCAGGACTATATATAGGACTGTTGGGTATCATTTTTTGCAGAGACCTACATCAAGATAGACACCGCAAGTGCACCTACTTTGCGTGTCACTTTGCCTGTACGAAAGCTTGCGCAATGTACATGTCGCAGCCAACTGGTTCAAATAGCTGATTTAACGTTGTGTTCAGCCACTCGGCTTATCGATATTCAGACATGTAGTTGACTGCCGTTGTTCAATAAACGAGCTAGCCGTCCAATTAAATGGCTGATTCAACCAGCTTGCTGCGACATACCTATTAGTATTAGCAAACCTCAAATCAGTTCGCTCTCGTGCTAATGGAGATATTTTGCCGCAAAATAGGTGCACAATAAACCAGCACGCTTGGTTCTTGGTGTTTGCGGTGTCTTTCTTGATATAGGTCTGTGATTTTATGTTGTGTAATGTGAAAGTATGAAAAATAAATGAATTTGAAATTTGAATGTGTAATTAGTAGTAAAAGTATTTTCACATTTAATGAAATGAAATATTTATTGATCGTGAAACTAGGTATAAAATAGTCGCGAACGCGGTCGCGGGCGGTGCTCATGATGAAGAGGCTTCTGAACTCAGTCTCGAAACGTCAGCATAGTGAAGAAAAATAGTGGTAATTAGCCGTTTATCTATTAAAATGATTCCCAACCATGATAGTTTCAATTGTATAAAATGGTGCTTTAAAGTCATGCTTATAGTCCTCTAGTTTCTACCATAAAATGTAAAAAACATTAAATTAAAAGAAGTCAAAATAATTATGAATTTAAAGCTTAAAGAGGAAAAAACATAATATTTACATACATAGTTAACCTCGAACTTTTTACCTACAATGAAGATTGTTTGTAAGAGTAGTAAGCTCAACATCCGACAGAGTTGTGTAGTTTTGGGAGCTAAACATCCGTGTTACACTCTAGTTGATGCGGAAATACGACACTAGTTCCCCGGCACTAATGCGGGGTCTGTTTGTTTACCACACACTAGCTACAATGTCTTTTGTCGTTGTATTTATCACACTAACATTTTACGTGTCGTACTTCCTCAGCAAATTTGCGAAGTAGGTCACACAAGAAAAAAATGGAATCCTTTCACCACACTGGTTCTTTCAGCATCAGTTAGTTACTTTTAGCAAATTATTCCTGATGAGAAATAGAGTAAATTGAGCCATCTTTTTTTTGAGAAATGTTATTCATCAGGCTAACTGTACAGTTTTTCAAAAATGTAAAAGCGCAGTTTTATTTTTCTTAAAAATTCACCTAATGTTTTCATAGAGCAAATATGTCTAACCACAACTGAAAAAGTTTTTTATTTTATTTTTTAACTTTGTGTATTACGGAACAAGCATTTGGCCCACCTGATGTTAAGCGGTAACCTCTGCCTTTAACAATGCATTACCTCATAGGTCACGTCCACCTAGGACGCACCCTATGTGGCATTGCACTGCGCCACCCTGAGACATAAAGATGAAAAGTCTCATGTGCCTGTAATTTCACCAGCACCCATACCCGTACTTACCTTGAGAGTCCCATTATTTTACCACAGACTTTATAGTCTGATGGGTTTGTATGTCTAGGAAGAGCCAGTCATCTTACCTGAGGCTAAGAAATATCCTGCTGGAGAAAATGAAGTAGATGATGGGGTTGGCGGCGGAGTTGAGCGGAGCTAGGCTCTGGATCAGTGAAGCGATGGCAACGTTGGCCTGCGTGTCCGGCACCATATCGTACACTTGCAGCAGGTCGAAGATCATGTACGGTGACCAGCAGAGGACAAACACTAAAAAAACAGAAAGTTTAATGATGTTAAGCGTGTATGCTATAGTTTGTCCAGTCTGGAATAAACTGCTCCCTCTCCAGCCTGTGGATATCTTTAAAGGCATCTGAGGAATTACACCAGTGACTGAGCAGCAGCATCCACCTAAATCACCAATACTGCGATCACCAATCCGCCTGCCGAGTGTGGTAATTATGGAATAAATATGGTGAATTCGTCGTGGCATTCTAAGTGGGAGGCCTGTGTCCAGCAGTCTTCAACAGACTGATGATGATGATGATGATGATGATGATGATGATGATGATGATGATGATGATGATGATGTGAACTACATATTCTTGATTTTATAGTAGATTATGCACTATGGGAATAAAGCAGTGTCTTACGTCGCGGGCAGCATATTGAACCCTGAGCGTAACGAAGGGCTCAGAGTCCTAAGCGAAGTGAGGGGTTCAAGCTGCCCAAGGCGAAGACAGGCTTTATTCCAGAGGAGCATACTCTACTTTTCACACCTTCTGCGAGACAATAAAAACTTACTGAAAATCACAGCACCAAACACCGTCTTTGTTTCACATTCTTAGTAAAAGCCCTTTTTCTTTTTTTTAAATTCTGTTTATGGTGGCCAGTTCGATTTTCAAACAAACCTATTTACAATGCCAAATGGGCATTTTTTTTAACAATTTTTTTTTGGGAGTTTTCAACTAGTTTCCACATGAATTTGACTTTCCAAATTTAAATCACTTTATTCCCTATAGAGTTTCATACATCTTTATATCTCTAAGAGATAATGCTTTACTTTACGTTGAGGTTGCATGATATGTAATTGGACATTGTCGAGCAGGTGGTATGAAAAATATTGAATGAGTCTGCAACAACTGTAACACGCTATGCATGTTTCACGGTTGTGTTGGTAGTTAAACAAGGAAAATTAAAGTGACTAAAACGAGTAGTACAAAAGTACTTAAATTTCTCACGGCCTAAATGTGAAAACAACAAAACAAATTGGTCTTCTGAATAAAAACTTTTGTTAAAAAACAAACTATAAAAAACTTAGTTTTTAACCCCCGACTCAAACGATGGGGTGTTATAAGTTTGACGTGGCTGTGTGCGTGTGTGAGTGTGTGTGCTGTGTGTGTGTGTGTGTGTGTGTATGTGTGTGTGTGTGTGTGTCTGTCTGTGGCATCGTAGCTCCCGAACGGATTACCCGATTTCGTTTTTTTTTGTTCGAAATGTGAATTTGTCGGGAGTGTTCGTTTGTTTGTTTGTAGCTATGTTTGATCAAAATCGGTTCAGACGTTTCATTGCATTGAGGGTTTCTTTAATTTATACAAAATTAATTACTTGTGTATTCAAAGGAGTGCAGTAGGTACCTTTTTAACATTTAATTAAACGATCCTGAGGTACAAAAATCTAGTTTCTGTCACAACGTGTAATTTCAAAGGTATTTTCCTTTGAACGCGAGTTCTTTTCATAGCGGATCCCATAAGCACACGGAATATTAAAAAAAAACATGGCACAAAGTATTTTTCCTCAAACAAAATACTTAACTTGGTATTAAAACGAAGAAAAGCGGATTTACCTGTCACTTCCGGATATGGGGGTTTTCCAACCAGAATTATTGGGGCCAATTTTATGATTCGTGCAGAGTTAGTTATCTGCGCTTAATAAATACTGCTTGAAAGTTCTATATTTCGTGCAAAAGATAAAATAAAAATATGGCAATAAATGTATATGTTCTGTATGAAAATTGCGAAAATTAAAAATCTCTTCCAGCTACTTTTGATAACCTCACAATTATCAAATTTGGAATGCTAGTAGTAATGTTTGTAGTGCTTGTGACACAAATCAAGGAATTTCTTTCACCTAAAATTTATGAAGCTTGTATGAAAAAAAGAGGTTGAAACTCGAAAAGGGCTCTGACCTAAGAGTCGAAACACATAACATAAATGTGTCATATGTGGTAGCCCTAAAAGTGCCGCCGATTTCAGCGTTCCGGCGTCGCAACGCGGTTATGTGTTTCGGCTCTTACATAATATAGAAATGGCGTTAAGCTCAAGCAATTCAAATTCAAATTCAAATTCAAATTCAAAATCTTTATTTCAGGCTTACTGAGAAATGCACTTAGCCTAACTAGTAAGCCCATATCAACATAAATACCTTAGAAACTAACAAACATAAAAACACTTTATTTATAACTTAATCTAAACACACGCACTGCAATGGCTCTGATGATTTCGAAATACTATAAAGATCGGAGCCATCAGAGCGTGAGTCTCACCCGCACTTGTCCGTTTTATTCTGTCTAGTATCGCCAGGTTTAGGGGCCCATGGATAGCAGACCTTGGACTGGCGCCCATTGGATCCATACGTAAAGACGGCCCAGAGCAAGAATCGTACGTCGTTTGAGATACGTAAAATGTTATGTAAAACAGTCTGTCGAAATGCGAACCTTTGCGCTTTATTGAACGAAAATATTTATGAAGAAAACGATGTCTAGAGATGAAATTTAAATAATTTATAATATAATTCAATGCTGACAGGTTTAAGACATCGTATGTTGCTTCTAATTTTGGTCTGTTACGTTAACCAATTCGATTTGCGCATGGATACCAAAGGGATTGTTTTAAACATACTGAAACGTAAAACCTTACGTAGGGTAGGTACTTAGATAATTCATTCGTAAACATTAGTTAGATTTTAACTGACACATTCACATTCACTAACAAATAAAAACCGTAAAATCGATACTTTGATAAAAAAAATACTCTACATCTGTTTTCTTATTTGTCATTAGTTAGATTTTAACTGACTCATTCACATTCACTAACAGATGAAAACCGTAAAATCGATACATTGATAACAAGAAATACTTTACATCTGTTTTGTTATTTGTCATTAGTTAGATTTTAACTGACACATTCAGTTTTACTAACAAATGAAAACCGTAAAATCAATACATTGATAACAAAAAATACTTTACATCTGTTTTCTTAAGTTGTGAGCGAAATAAGAATACAGATGCAAAACCAAGCCAAGCAAAACAACGTGACAGAAATCCAATTGTGAACGCGATCCTGACTTCGAACTTTGGTCGTATTACGTAGGAAGCAGATCACCGCCTATCTACCAGCGTGGTTCTTACTGGGTTTTTATTTTTTTAAATATATTTTTTGTGCTTTGACATTATAATACTACTTTTCTAGCTGATTTCATGCGCATATATTTTTTAAATGAAATCTCACATGCCATTCATGTCCTTATTTTACTTTGGTCGAAGGTCCACTCCATCGCGTCGAATGACGAATACATTTGATCGTGAGTGTCAAATCTTTGAGACAAATTTTGGCGCGATGACAAACCACGATTTTTCCGTAGTCCGAATAATACAAGCCATTTGGCATCACACCGTGCAGCCCATGACGCTAAACGGCTTGACGTGCGTGGTCAACTCAAGAAATTTCGAAATATGTAAAATAAATCCTTTAAAAATTAAAATTCAGAAACTAATTTGTAATAATATAACATCAAATTAGTCCACAATATAGTAAAGTACATACTGCGCGGGATCGTATGCGCTGGATACCTGCTTTCAGCGTAAGATGGCCTTTTAAACGAGGAACCAAACAAAAAATGAGCTTACGCCCCGATCAGATATCGACATGAATTTATGGTAATCTATGTTATCAACAGCACTACATCGGAGGCAATGATTATTGATCTTGGAATGAAGCTCAGTTAGAAGAATTATTGATGTATTTGAGGCGCAAAAAATAGAGCTGCCATGTTGGCGTGATGAAGTACACTGTTGTTAAAGTTTACACAGTTTATTATAGCGTTAAGATCTATTTATGAACTGATGATACGATTCTGAAGCAGAAATTTGAGCAGTAATAATAGGGTACGGTTACAAACTAGCTTCCTGATGGGTGGTCTTTATTTGGGCAGTTTGGAGCCGCCTTACACGTGATCATACCATGGTCTGAACACGGAAAATACACCATTATTTATTCTATTTAAAAGTTATTTAAGATGCTGGCAACAGCCAAATACCGTCACTATCTAACTGATTAAAGTTCAGGCACGTAAGTTAGAAATTGACAGAATAGCGCTGTCGTACGAAAAGTGAACGTTAATCACGAAAAACAATATTTAAACAAATGATTCGATGGTATAAGATTCGTCCTGGCTGCTAGGTTATTTAAGGAATGTATTATTACTAGAAGAAAGCGTTAGCAGAGTCAGTCGTGGTAAGCAATGGCGGCAATGAGCTCACCACTTGTCACGTCTATATCCCACGATGGTGCAACCCACGGTGAAAAGAAGCTCATTTGAGGCTCTGTCTAGCCTTTCGAGGAAAAAGGCGTGTGTTTATGTATGTACGTATGTATTCTCTGCGTAATCGAAAATATAAATCTACTTGGTTCTTAATAATAATAATAATATGATTTGTTACTCCTATTACTTTTATCGACGTATGTTGATAAGTAATGGAGATATTTACGTCAGAAGCGCAGAAAATTGATCTAAATCATTTTTTGGGCTCTTGTATGCCCTTGGAAATATGGTAAAATATATTTTTACCGTCATAAACTGTGTGGATTTTGCTAAAAATACGTTTAAGAGAAGCCTAACCGACTCTTGTCGGCATCTCTCAGGCCACATATTTTTTCCTTGACTGTTAAGTTCTCTGAAAAACCTGTATTCAAAAATAGTTAAATTATTGATTTTGAACTGATCCGTTCCCTCCTGGCCCCATGAGAAGTATATTCCACCAGATCCTGTAGTAACTCTCATGCTTAGTAACGAAGAGTAAATCAAATCAAATACCACAAATAAAAAATAAAACATTATCTTGTTGAAACGTCTCTTCCGATAAATTTACTCCGTTACCAACGTGACCAAACCAGAAATCCTATAATCTTGCAAACTGACATGTTAGCTGTTGACATCAACGCGACCATAGCGACATCAGTCCACGCGGCTTTATCGTTAATGTAGTCATCTAGATTGTACACACTTTCTTAATTAGCTTATTCTTTACGTAGTATTTAAATATGAAGCTATATGCACTTTCTTGAAGTTTTTTATAGAAGGATACAAAATTCCGCCTAAAAGACCGTCTTTGTATATTATTAATTAAATTCCTACCAGCCACCCTCCCTTCCCCTTCTAGCCTGAAGATGGTTCTAAAACTAGGTTAGGTAGGTTAGGTTAGGTTGTGTTTAAACTTTACGTTGCAAAAGAATCATCTTTCCGTAAGTTGTACAAGGATATACCATTATCAAGTTCGTTCTTGAAAAAGCATATAGCTAAGGATTTTTAAAAGAAGCAACGTTCTTCAAGTAATGGCCTTAATAGCGAAAACACACTGAGACTGATGAATGTAGATAGGAAATCGCGATCCAACAGTATTCATGGCCGTCATATGTCTCTTTAGAAACACTTGCTTAAGGTGGGGTATGCCGCAAAATTCCTAATCTTAGATTCGATTTTTAACAGACTTAATCAAGTACAATATTCAAATTTGAAATATGCATGGATACTACATTATAGATACAACAAAATAAGATGGGACATTATTTTCTAAATAGATAAAAAAACTAAATTTACGTCTATTTTTTGCCTAGACACGATTGTTTATTAAAATGATACATATTAAAGTGTAAACAAATAGATAAATAAAATCAATACAACAAAGCCGAGGGTTTAATGTAGGGGTTTTGTAAAATTATCTATATTTTGTGAGATATTAAATAAAAACAACTTTTTCGACCAGCGCAAAGTTTTTTTTTTGTATAAAGATTTCTGCATGCTGTTGGCGCAGTCCTAACAAACTGTGCATGTTACAAAAAGTGAAAGACCGACAAAATAACAATATTGTTCCCGAATTAGGCAAAACGTGGAAAAATATTCGGTAACAGGAACATTTGTTCCGCATGTTATTGCTCCGCCAAATGGATCGTATTACCGGTAGGCTTTCCGATGTTTCCACCACTGTCGACGTCGTGCGAAACTTGACCTCATTCCTCACATGATATTATATTAGCTCAGATATTCAGGGGCATACAACCTCTGAATGGGAAGAAAGTTGAACCTTACTGACCTTACCATTGGCGCCTAATTGGTTTAAATTATAGAAAAATAGCTAAGTCATTGCAAAGAGACATTGTTTTTTTTCAATGATCCTGCTATTTTCTATTACGTTTTGCATCAGTAATTAAACGTTAAATGATGCTGTTTATTTTGTACAAACTACATCAATTTGTATGCCATAACCTACTAGCTGAACCCGTGCTTCGCTACGGTGAAACCCAAATGATTCTCGTATAATTATATTACTCCGTAATTATTAATTCGTACTTCTTTATTCTGCGGTGCACTCGTCAGCACTCGCTGGATTATCAGAATTTTATATAATCTTAGTTTTCCTGAAAAATTACTCTATGTCCTTCTTCGTGATATACACTATAAGTTTGCCAAATTTAATCAAGATCAGTTTAGCCGTTTGAAAATGGAACAAGCAGACAAAAGAGACAGAGAAAGATAGAGAGCCGATCTTTGTATAAGCCTGATATAAAGAATTTGAATTTGTCCTGTTTTGCAATGTAAGCCTACTCCGTGGTATTGAATAAATAATTAACAATAAAAAACAATAATGTTGATTTAACAGCCCCACTCGAACAGCAATTTCAGCCTGTTATACATGATGAAGGGGATCGTAAAGTGTTTTTATTGTACAGGCGAGTTTTAACAGCCTCTTGTCAAGTCGACCCGGCTTTTACATCCTTTTAACAGATTTTTGATGTAACATTACGATATTCTTAACCTTGTTTTTAAATAATTAGAAGAGTTCACAAAAAGTTTTACAAAAGTGCTACAAAAATTATAGATATCATATAATACTACCGCATGGACAGAGCGGATGAATTGTAAAATGGCTGTCAGTTTTTGGTGACAAAATTGGTTTTAGACACCAATGACAACCAGTCTCTATGACTTGCGAGCGGTCATGGATCATGGGATGGTCATGGGTGGTGTGTCAAAAATATTTTTTTGTAGATCGGCCACATTTCGTAAATTAAATCTATGCAATCACCTCTTATGTTAATTATGTTTGGCTGTTTACAAAACCTTTTCTTAGCACATAAACTTAAGAGCACTTCAATGCAATAACTAAACATAAATTTATATAAAAGTTGTTTTTAAATCTTTACAACGGAAAGTCAATCAAATCACGTGTAACTTGAATATTAACTTGTTAAAAAATCTCTTCAAACTAAATACTAAAACATGTATTTCAGGATTTACTAAAAGTATCCCTAAATACACAGGGACATTATAACGGAAACAGGAAGTCGGTGGATGGAGACGGATGAAGCAGTAGTGTCAATAATCATAAAGTGCTACTAAAAATACTTGAAAATGTGCACTACACTACAGGAAATCTTCGCCCGGGCCGACTAACGCTGAACTTGGTTTACTCTAATTCAGGGTCACCAAGATACAGGCCTCGCCTAGTTTGGGACCCACTGTTTAATGTCTCAAATTTGCATGTTTTTACTTTTTATTGTTATTTTTTAAAGATCACTGTTTGTTACTAAATATTAACCTGTGTTTGTTTTGAAATAAATTTATCTATCTTATCTATCTAATTATGTAACATGTGTTTTAGATTTTGCCAAAACTACCCCTGAAAAGGGTCTTTGAAGCGATTTCACGTTGTTGACATAAACAATAGGCATTTATTTCCTCCCAGTAACACGATATCTACTCGGTAAATATTTCCATGCGTGCTACAAACATATTCGTGTCGGTGACCTGTTTGAATATTCTAGGAGGGTAGCGGGATCGATTCCTGGCACGGCATCGATATTACACTAAATTGGCGACTCAAGTAGGCATAATACCTATATTCCTTGTTGTTTGAGTAACAATTTTGGCACCTCTTTCAAGATCTTGGGATAAAAGATTCGTTGGCTATATATAACAGTGATAGTAATCCATCACTTCTATTGATTCATAGCTCATCCATAGTCATACACATGCCATAAAATTGTTTATTGGGTTGAGTGAGGATACTCTTGTAACCTTGCGTTTTGTATAATTCGTTTTAAGGGTTCCGTACCTGAAAAAGTAACCAACACCGTACCATTATAGGATCACTTTGTTGTCCGTCTGTCTCTCTCTCTCTCTCTCGCTCTCTCTATCTCTGTCTGGCACTCAAGAACATTTTACACAGGAACGGCTAATATTAACTTGAAAATACGTAATATAAAAGTACGTAAGTTCATAGTTCCCTAAAAATCGAGCTTCTAACATAATGCATTAATAAATTAAGAAAATTAATTGAGAATTTAATAATAATACTAACAAATAATGGACCTTATTAGGTCATTATTATGTCTGATTTAATAAATGAATTATATTAATAATAATGTATGGCAATTAATGCAAAACCTTGGTATGGAAATCGCGAAAATGTAAAATCTCTAGGGTTCTTGCAGTAACCTCAAAATTCTGAAAGGAAAGCTACGAGGCTTTGTGACGCAAATAAAAGAAAAATTCTAAAATTGCGACATTTAGACTTATTTTTTATCCCTAAAATGGCTTGGTGAATTTTAAAGGAAAAGTGGCTAAAACGCAAAAAAGGCTTTGAAAATTCTGTCCAGCATTATTTATTATTTATTTTATACTTTGACGACCTCTGTGGCACGGCAGGCTATGGTTCGCCTGGGTTGCGGGTTCGATTCCCGCCTCGGAACAAATTATACGTGCGGTGTGCAGATATTTGTTCAGGGTGTTCTGGGTATTTACTATGCATAATAAAAAATATATATCTATGTAATGTATTGCATAAGTATATCAGTTATCACCATAACACAAGCTCTATTTATTCAGCACAGATTATTTATTTATTTATACTCGTATATTTTGATGGCTGTATTGAAATAACAACATAATAAGTTTGGCATAACATGTTTTAATTTAATATTTAAAGGTTGTGCGACCTCAAACTGTTTATGAAGTACACGCCATGTTACAATGCACCTGGTATAGAGCTACTACGAGGAATTTTTTGCTACGCTCGTAACAGCGTAGTGCTGCTACGCGGAAATGCTACGCGCGTTGAGAAAACGGCACATGAAGGCAAGCTTTAACTGGAACTCTAAAGTAAAAAAAACTAGTTTTTTTTAACAGTTCGCATAGTAATTTCGTTGTAACAGTGACTCTGTTGATGACTGGAATTAAATAAAATTGAAAAACTTTATTTTTGGAAAAAAACTTTTTTTAAACAAGTTTTTGTTAAATAATAAATAATAAAGCCTTTTTATTTTCCTTACCAACTAGTTTACATAGGTTATGATATTATTCTTAAAAAAAAAACTAATGTTTAAATTAAATAAATGCACCTTTTCTTTTTCACTTATTCCTGGTTAGGAACCCCTCTTTGGGTATAGGCCTCCTCCAATTTACTCCATGCTTCTCTATCGTTCGCTATAGCGATCCACTGTTTCCCAGCGGTTTTTATGATCTCGTCTGTCCATCTCTTTCTTGGTCGACCCGATCTTCTTTTGCCGTTTGGCCCTTTCCATCGAGTCACCTCTATGGTCCACCTTTTGTCCTTATATCGGGCTAAGTGTCCAGCCCACTGCCAGTTTAGCTTGAGCGCGTAGTGGAGAGCATCGGTCACTTTTGTTTTATTTCTTATTATACTGCTTGTGATTTTTTGTATCTTCCTGATTTTTAGGATGCTCCTTTCCATGGCCCTCTGACAAGTTGTTATTTTAGATTTTATCTTTGTAGAAGTAGCTCCATGTCTGGCATCCATAGGTTAGAGTCGGCAGTACACAGGTGTCAAGCACAATTTTTTTCAGGTGGAGAGGTAAGTTGCCTTTGAAAATTTCTTTCAAACTCCAGTATTTTTTCCAACTCATAGCGATGCGTCTCTCTACTTCTTCTTCCGTATTTTTGTCGTGAAAGGATATCTGTTTACCAAGGTATATGTAACTGGTAACGTACTCTAAGGGCCTTCCTTTCAACTGTATTTTATTTTCCTTGGTGTTTGTAAGTAGCTTAGTTTTACTTTCATTCATTTGAAGGCCAACTCTTTCGCTTTCTTCGCTCAACAATCCTATCAGTTCCTCTAGCTTTTTACTGGTTTCTGCAAATAGGACTATATCGTCAGCGAATCTGAGGTGATTTAAGTGGCGTCCAGCGATTGTGATTCCTTTGTGCGCCCAGTTTAGTTTTGTGAAAATGTTCTGTAGCACTGCTATAAAAAGTTTTGGGGACAATGGGTCTCCTTGCCGCACACCTCTTTGGATGGGGATCTCAACTCCTCTTGTTTCGAGTTTTACTCTACTAGTGCTATTGTCGTATATATTTCTTAAAACTTGTATGTATGTTTCGTTCATTTTACATTGTCGAAGTGCCCTCCAGATAGAGTCGTGGGAGATAGTGTCAAATGCTTTGGCATAATCTATAAAGGCTATGTATAAGGGCTTGTTATACTCTTTATATTTTTCTATTATTTGCTCCACTACATGTATATGATCTATTGTTGAGAACCCTGATCTGAAACCTGCTTGTTCGACGGGCTGTAGGTTGTCTATATTGGTTTTCATTCTATTGTGCAAAATTGATGTAAATAGTTTGTAGACACTCGAGAGAAGGCTGATTGGTCGATAGTTTGCTACGTCTTGTGGATCTCCTTTTTTGTACAGTAGAATGATATCGGATCTCTTCCATTGTTCTGGTGCTTGACCTATGTTCAAGATCATGTTAAACAGATATGTCAGTGGTGGCGCTAGTAGAGCTGCTCCGATCTTCAGGACTTCGTTTTGGAGTCCATCCGGACCCGGGCTTTTATCGGGTTTTAATTTTTTAATATGGTCTACCACTTCCTTTTCGTCTATTGGTTTTGCGTCTGCTTTATTTTCTATGCCATCATTTATATTTGTGCCTGTTATATTTTCTGTGGGTTTTCCGTATAATTCTTTATAGAACGTCGTTGCGCAGCTTATTATATCTTGTCTAGTGTTTGTATTTTTTTT
Organism: Operophtera brumata; assembly: GCA_932527175.1. Taxonomy (NCBI): domain Eukaryota; kingdom Metazoa; phylum Arthropoda; class Insecta; order Lepidoptera; family Geometridae; genus Operophtera; species Operophtera brumata. The sequence goes on along the minus strand of OW052237.1, from coordinate 7,368,071 downwards.
CGATTTGGTTTTTAGGCTCTGGATCCAGTTTTTGTGAGTATTTAGTTCTTTGTAAGCTCTCTTTGTGCTCCTATAGCTTGTTAGATTTTTCTCAATTGTTTTGTTTCTGTAGTTTCTATAGTCTACTTTCAAAGCTTTACTTGTTTTTTTGAATAGTTTACTTAATTCTTTTTTATTTTCTTTTGATTTATGTTTGGTTTTTATAAGTTCTGATCTTCTAGCCATTAAGCCTCGTGTGTTTTCACTAAGAATGTTATTTGTTTTTCCATGTATGTTATCATTTATCTTTGTTTCCATACTATTTTTTACTACTAATTCTAATTTGTTGTAGTAGGTCTGAACGTCATCTTGATCTTCTGATCTTAGTTCCTGTAGGGTTTTGTTGAGGTTGTTACGGAATGAGGTGATATTATCACTGGTTTTCAGCATGTTGGGTGGAGATTTAAAAGCAGACCTTCTTATCCGGGCCTTTTCTAAATGATAGGTAGCCCTCACGGGGCGGTGGTCAGAAGGGAATCCTACAATTAAGACCTCTACATTTGTAATATTTTTCGGCTGATTTGTCATTATATAATCTATTTCATTTCTGGTCTTATGATCGGGTGAGAGCCAGGTCCATCTGCGGCTGTCTTTCTTTTTAAAATGAGTGTTCATTATAGAAAGTTTATGCTCGAATGCATATTGTATGAGTAGCTCCCCCCTCTTATTTCTTTTTCCGAACCCAAATTTTCCTAGAATGAAGTCTTCAGTTTCCCTGGGCTGACCAATTTTTGCATTAAAATCTCCAATCACTAGTAGATTATTTCCAGCTATTTTATGAGCTTCCTCTAGGGTTTCATAAAACTTATTTATTTCTTCTTGGTCAGCTTTTTCCGTAGGTGCGTAAGCTTGTATGATAGACAGTATGGTGTCGTTGTACTTCAGCTGCAGTATTGCAACTCGCTCTGAAAGTCCTTCAAAGTTTGTGATATTCTTTTTATGTTCTTTTTTGATCAGAAATCCTACGCCATACAAACCAGGTGTTTCCCCTTTATAGCAAAGGATATAGTTTTCATGTTCTTCTATGTTGCATCCCATTTTTCTTACCTCTGCTAAGCCCAGGATATCAAATACAATTTTATGTAATGCATAGTCGAGCTCTATAAATCGTTCCGTTGATGCTAAGGATCTCACATTATATGTAGCAATTTTTAGGATTTTGATATAATTTTTTCGGTTAATTGGAGGGTTTTGGTCTTTTTCCTCCGCGGTGACCAGCCGTGTTGGAGGAGGGAGAGAGGATTTTTTATTTAATTGCTATTGTTGTTGCTGTTTTTGTAGCCCTGCTCCGGTTCTCTTGTTTCCGTCCTCTGCACTGTGGACACTATGTGCCGTCTGTGCAGTAGGGTGAGCCCAGTAGGACGAAATTTTGTTCTTTTTTTGGGCTTGAGTGGCCCCATTTCTTTCTTTTGTCTTGTTATTTGGATTTGTTTGCGGGGGGGTTTGAGAAAGAGCTCGTTTGGTGTTGCGTGTTGCTTGTGTTCTCGATTCCTCAGGGTTGGGTTGAAGAATTATTAGTTTGTCATACTTTATCAGTACCTTGTTTCCCTTTACTTTTTCAGTCCTAGCTTGTTCATACAGCGTTTTCCTTATTTCCAAGACCTTAGGAGGATAGTCTTCAGCAATAGAGTACCTTGTATTTTGCAGGCTTTTCCAATTTTTCTGGACGTCTATTTTTCTCCCAAGGGTAGTAAAAGAAATGACTATGGGTCTGATCTTATCTCCCTTCCTCCCGATTCTTCTCAGCGCTTGTATCTCTAGTAAGGTACAATTAACGTTCATTTCATCGTTTAAAATATTTAATATTTTATTTACGAGATCACTGTAGCCACGTTCTTTCTCTTCCACTCCGAACATGACAAGGTTTCGCTGTCTTTGTGTCCTTTCTATAGTATCAAGTCTCCTTTCTTGTAATTCGTTTTCTGTTTCGAGTGTTTGTATCTTTACTTGTAGGTTACCAACCATTTCGTTTATATTGTTGTTGACATTTTTCGTTATATTCGATTCCATCTCTCTGAGTGAGTTCTTAGTGTCATTCACATCGGCTTGCAATTGTTTAAACATTTCCCTTATTTCTTCCATCTTGAGACTTTGTTACGTTTAAGTTTTTGTTACGAGTAATTTAATGATCGGAACGGTGTGCTGATCAAAATAAACCTAAACTCTGCCAGTCTACTATTATCCATCGAATGACGTTGTCCACCTTCCGTCTCCATGATCAGATCAGCTCGCTGGCACCATAATATTTTATTGTCATCGGAACTTGACAGGTATGGCAAATTTTTAATCAATCAAACACCGGTAAGTTGTGTCAAATTTAACTTGTAAGATTTGATTCCACCGGGACAGGTGAAACTAAATACGCTTGTTAAATAAAAACAAAGAAGATTAACAATGTTGTCACAGTTTGTTGTAGGTAATAAATAAATAAATAAATAAATAATGCCGGACAGTTCACACAACATTATCTAGCCCCATGCTAAGCAGAGCTTGTGTTATGGGTACTAGATAACTGATATACTTAATACAATATATTACATAGATAGTTTTTTTTAAATTATATATAGAAAATACCCAGAACACCCTGAACAAATATCTGCCATCGCACAAATATTTGTTCTGAGGCGGGAATCGAACCCGCAACCTCCTGCGTCGCAGGCCAAGCTTCGCCCGCCGCGCCACAGAGGTCGTCAAAATGGAGGTAATGGAGTCATTGTATATCATAATAACTATGCGACTGACTTATTTACTGCTAGGATGTGAAAACGTGTGCATAGTATCTCGGTGCGCACTGTACTAGCGTGACTTGCCTTACAAGATTGTTTACTTTAAAAGCGAGGAAAGGAAAGCTTTTAACACAATCTAAATATTATGGCTTCCACTTGAACGCGGCGAGTGAGTACCCGGCTGAGATGCGAGAGGCTTACGGCAGCCGTGGACACCAATCGGCTAATTATAATGAAAAAAAAAAACATTTACAAAAACAATGGGAAACGTTGAAGCCTGCAAAAGTATAAAAACTGTGTCGCAGTCACCAACGCCCTCTTCCTTTCGAAAGATGATAGTTCCTAATAAAAGTATTTACTTATTTAGAAATTAAACATAAAAACTAAAATTATAAAAATAAAGAACCACTTAACTATAACATGAGAATGTAAAAAACAATCACTCTATTGAGAATAAGTGGGTGTGTATGTGAGTGTAAGGTGATTCAGTCAGTCTCTTGAGAGTCTGGGTATCTCAGGAGTAATCCGAGTGTTTGTGTGTTGTGTGTGTGTTGTGTGTGTTATCAACTGTTAAAGAACCCTTTACCAAAGTTTCCGACATTTTAATATGTGCACATTATGAAGACTCACACTGTATATATATGTGTGCCTGTGTGGTTGAGTCTGGGTGCTTGTGTGTGAGAGTGTGTGTGTGGGTTTGTGTGTGTGTGTGTTACAGTAAATATTACAGTGACCGTTCGTATACAGGCACAATCAATCTGTATGTATCTCTATAATCCTTGCAATGTTTGTATGGCTAAAGGTGGCTTGTAGAAATCGTAGATAAGACCACCTATTGTGTAACATTGTTAATTTTAGATTATCTATAAATCAAAGGACCATTTGAAGAAACCCTAACAGCTACAATACTACAGTTCTACCTAACTCTGCGTAAATAATACTGCTGTAGTTTTTGTGAAAAACGAAGAAGGAAACGTAATTTATTCAAAACATGTTACTTTGAAGAAGTTGCTTTGACACTGTAAAAAAATTTACTCACCGAAAACTATCACGAAAGTCATCTTGACAGTCTTAATTTTTGCCTTTGGAATGATTCCTCTGCTGCTTGCGCGCCTGCTGTCCATGTCGTCACTGTCTGCAACAATTAAATCTATTAATTAAGCTTAGCTTAAACTACACACTTAATCCTGGCGACATTTTTTAACGTAACGTTTAAAAAACATTATGGATTTCATATTCTGGGTGTCCGAGGAACCAATATAAGGGAATATCGAATGAAGCTATGGGTTCAACATATATAGAATAAAGCTAAGCGAAGCGAAGTTCAAATTGATTCTCATGAACGAGATGTATTTAATTTTAACAAGCTTTTATTTAATTTGATTTCGTGTCTGTAGGGTTCAAATCTGGCGAACTTTTTGACCAATTCCTGATATCCGAATGAGAGTAGGCATACCTGTAAAGTTTCGATAACTATACAATATTATGGTGAAAACGAGCTCATCTGATGATGGAAATGGAAGGTGGATAATAGAACTGTTTGACGATTAATAGTAGCTTGGCAGTATTTGGGCTCCTATTGATCAGCTCCCGGTTACCATCAGTTCCTAATTTCATAAAAGCCTGTATTAAAATGATTTATTTAAAAAAAAACTTATCTGATAATATTCTAAATTGAAAGTACACAAAGGGATATTGTGTATAATTATTACGGGTCTCAATTAAAACACTTTCACGCTTTAAAAGGAACGCAATAATCGTTAAAACTAATTACCCAACTTTGTTTGGGCTATTAGCATAGCTGAGGAAATTGTTATTTTATTTAGATGTGAAGCCCGGTTTTATTCCAAGTATGCTTCACACTAGTGACCGGTTTTCAGCCGAAACCAAAACCGAATCTTCGGCATTGGTCTCAGTTTTGGCTGAAACCAAATCAAACATATTTGGAGACTAGCTATCCGCGCTTTCTTACGATTCAAATCAAGTAACTGAAGCTCACAAACAGTTAAATTATAGCAGATAGTTATTAGGGTGGTTAAGTTACGGTTACAAAGTGTAATCCAATTACAATTAACTACAAGTAAATGTAAGTAATGTCTAAATCAAACGCAACCTCATTTTATTTTTACATAATTCTCATAATACATCAATCCGAGTGAATACCTCAAAAGAAAGAAGTTCAATACGTAATAAATACCACTAAAATATTATGTATGTATAAAAAAAGAAATACTTATAGTACCCAATCATTATGCGCGGGAAAATCACAACGGAAACTAACACAATTAGGCCGGCTGGTGAACTCAGCTGCATGGCAACCACATACGAGCCACGAACTCACCCGATGTTAGCCAAACGACGCGCAACAGTTTTGCAGAGGTTATGGTGTCCAAAGTTTTGGCCATTTTTTGACTGAAACCGAAACTGTGGCCGAAACTAGATTTTTGGGTTAAAACTGGCCGAAACCGAAACCAAAACCGAATCATGGGTTGGACATTACTTGAAACTAAGCCAGGTGTGTCCGGCTTAAGAATATACCCCTTTGTCTCTTTGCGTGGATGTCGTAAAAGCCAACTTAAGCTAAGGCTATGGCGTGCCCGGTGGCGATCAATGGTAAGACAATGGATCGCCACCTTGCACGCCACCGCGGACGCGGGCTGAACGCGTTGGTTTGGCCTTAGGTTAAGGGATTACACCATGCCGACATAGGCAGTACTCAATACCAATACTACGATCACTAGTTTGCCTTCTAAGCGTGTAATTATGGCATAACCAATATTTATACGAAGGCCTCGTCCAGCAGTATGATGATGCTTGAAAACTTTAAAATCCAGAAATCCAGTACTCCACCTACATTAAGAATGGGTAATTGGAGAGGCTACACGGAATATTATACCTCCAGGGGCCAGTATTACCATCACCTATGATACTTTTTACGTCAATAACTTTTATGTGAACGCAAATAATATTTATGGAACATTCCATGCGTAATCCTAGCATTCGTTTATTCCGCTGGGATTTCCAGTTCATATATCATAGGTCCCTAGTCGTTACTCGGCTCACGTATCCCTTAATTTGTGCCGATTTCTAGGTTATGCTCGCAGCTTATAGATCCACAGCTGGCTCATCACGCAAGAGTTATTTTGCAGAAGGGCCACACTATATATATTAAAAAGAGCATTGTCCAAAGTAAAATATAGAGTTCATTTTGCACAACGCACCACACAAACAGAAAAAAAAAACATGTTAATCGGAGCATACGACACAGACAACCAGATATGCGGTTGTATCTGCTGCTGCGTCCAGGGTGTGCTAAGGCATCAAACCTTAATATATGTAATAGCTCGTAGAGTCTCTTAGGCCTCGTATATAGAGCCTCGTAGAGATTCACCTCTTGAGCGTGGGGGATGGGTGAATGGCGGGATGTAGGTTAGGACGCTTTTCCACATAATCTACCTAATATAGGCCCAATCGGACTACTAGATTGCATGGGATTCAAATACGAGTAAGTGCAATATGATAAGCTTAAGGCAAGGCCAAATGTAAGTCACTCATACGCCATTATCTGCGTTTCTACTAGAAATTTATTTCCACAAGTACCAAGTGCATTTTATATAGTGAGTTAGCTATAACTTTTATAGGCTATGCCACTGGGATAGGTAAAACAAGTTTTTTGGGGCATCAATATGGCCTTATTTGTCGATGTGGGATGTTCGAACCATTACTTTTGATGAAAGGGAAACTGCTATCGGCATAATCATATCCTGGGTCTGATGGTGGGGAAATATTCATGATAAGGTTCGTTTGTTTTCGAGTATTGAATATTAATTCCACATAACGAAAGCTAGGGGATTCGTTGAGTGTGATAAAATATTAGTGGTATCTTGCCTATCAAATCTTGCAACTGAATTTAAACCAGTTCGGTCACCCGATTAAGCTGAAATGTACATTTTTGATGACATTACAATCAATATTATGATGACATCCTGTTGTTGGAGAAGGAAGGTGGAAAACAGAACTCCGCGATGAATAATTGTAACCTAGCTAGCAGTGTCTGATAGCAGTCTTCTCGTCGCCTATACCACAATGCCTGATGAAGACTAAAGTCTTCAATCAGTGCGTCCTACCAGTTACCTATGGTGCCGAAACGTGGACATTCACGGTAGGGCTAATCCACCAGTTCAAGGTTCTACAGCGAGCTATGGAACGGGCTATTTTTCGAGTTTCTCTGAAAGATAAAATCTGAAATAAGATTATCCGTCATTGACATAGCCCACCGGATTAGCAAGCTGAAGTGGCAATGAGCTGGTCATATATGCCGAAGAACTGACAACCGTTGGGGTAGGTAAGCGAGTTCTTGAGCGGAGACCGCGTCTTGGCAAACGTAGCGTGGGGCGCCCTCTGGCTAGGTGGAGTGATGACCTACGAAAGGCGGCGGAAAGAAAGTGGATGAGAAGAGCCGGGCTCAGTGGCGCGTATTGGGTGAGACCTATGTCCAGCAGTGGACTAGTGTGGGCTGATGATGCTGAGCGTTTGATTGGGCTTATTTTGGGGGTTCCCCATACTTAGAACTAAAACTCTTTCTTTTTTTTCATCAAACCCATACGCGTACTATCAACGGATAGGTCTTCAAAAATGATATTGAGGTTTCTTATATATTTTTTTTCTAAAATGAATAGTTTGCACGAGTGACACATCCAAAGTGGTAAAATGTGTTCCCCCTCCCCCTGTAACTTCTAAAATAAGAGAATGATAAAACTGAAAAAAATATAAATGATGTACCATCGAACCAACTGAATCATGACCCACTTACCTGATAATTCGTTTCAAACTTTCAAACTTGTAAGATCTATCACGTCTAAGATCTATCTAACAGTTTACGTGCCTGAAGATGTGCCAGTATTTTCCTACGTTCATGACAACTGTCGAGTGCATACTGCCAGGGTAGTCTCAAATTGGTTTGATCTGCATAATGATGAAACTTCATCATTATGCAGATCAAACCAATTTGAGACTACCACTCACTACTACTCAGCCATGGAATCAAAGTAACTACTTTGATTCCATGGCTGAGTAGATCCCCAGACCTCAACCCAATAGAAAATTTGTGGGGTTTGATGGTCCAAATGTGGGATAACAGAAACGAGAGAACAAAGGAAGCAATTGAGCAACATTGTAACGAAATTTAGGAATACTTGAGAGACAGCGACATTTGCAGTCGTCTAATAGGGTCAATGCGTGACCGATTACAAGCCGCTATCGATAACGATGGTGCACACACTAGGTTTTAGATACTGAATGTTATAATTTAAATTAGTTCTGTTAAAGATTAAATAAAGTTTTAATTCATTTCACAAATTTTATTACTCTTTTTACTTATATAGCTTGAAAGACCTGTATGTTTCTGTCCTTAAAATACTTATAAGAATGACGTGATTGAAACCTGTTAATGAATTAATCTAAAGTTTATGCTGGCACTTCACTTGGCCGTATTTGCCCAAACATGACTGAATTATTTTTGATTTTATATTCTAGAGAAATAAATGCGACTAATAGTTGAGCAAATTTAATACGGCCAAGTGAAGTAACACTGTGTAATATTGTGTACGAAATAAATTAAAAAAAAAAAAAAAAAAAAAAAAAGTGGCACCAGTACGTTCGTAGAAAACTTCCTATACTTACCTACGTAATACAGATAAAGACAGTAACATCATCTCTTCTTTTTCATATACGAGCTTAGTCGATAATGTCCGATTTATTTAACAGTGCACTCAGTAAATATCAGTGTCTAATCAAATGATTACAAGTTCGTTACCAAGGAAATAAATCTTCAAGTGAATTTCGACCTACTTGCATTTAAGGGGTTAAGCAAAATAAGCTTATCGTGGGTCATGATTCAGTTGGTTCGATTGTACATTACCATGTAAACTTCCATTGTAAATTGGTTTAAATGAGATCTAGTAAGTAGTTTTTTTTAATACGTCATAAATCGTAAACCGCAATTCACCTTTCATTCAATCAACTCAAATAAAAAAGTAAAAAAAAAACATTTAATTTTATAAACTAACTTAATTAAAAAATAATACACTATAGTTAAAACATCGATCAAAGTTAAAACGAACTACAAGAACTTTTATATTATGCTACTTGCTGCTACGGAACCCTTCATGGGCAAGTCCAACTCGCACTTGGCCGCTTTTTTTAATATTATTATTCTTTCTCTGTAAAACCATTGGAATACCAAAGGTTACTGTTTCCTAAGTAATAAGGCGAGTGAACAGGACACGTGGCCTGAATAACATGTTTCGGGCGTATTTTTTTAATTAATAATGATAAATGGTATCTCGTGTGTCTCACATAAATTTTACTTTTGCTTTGTATCTAACCCGTTGTTCGGTGAAAGACGCAATGCGATACGACACTATGGCGTCGCGAAGTATTGCGTAGATGTTGCACACTCAAGTCAATGATCCTTAATATCATGGGCCCTTTGTGTCCTTCGATTATTCGCCACGCGGCAAAAACTAGAAAGGTTGTCAAAATTAACAGTTTCTTGTAACTTCGAAATACAACGTGGCACTATCCATAAAATTATAGATATAGTTATACTGTATACTATTATATAGTTATAGTCACTAGTATAGTATTACTTTATCTGTGATAAAAGTAAACCGAACACAATTTTTTTTTGGGTTGTAATCGATTTATTAAGATCCTCTCCTGACTCGAGATCTGGTTTTGATCTGGATCAATGCATTGTTATTGCCATTTAGCCTGGCCATGCAGTCAGAGTCTTAGAGATGCTTTCGTCTCGTACAGATTTGGATCTTTAGATAGCTTGCAATGGTCTTTAGATGATGTGCTTCATAATATGTCATATTTTTATTACTTAAATCCCACTTATCCGTACCTCGGTTTGGGTCGACGTTCATCATTAGAACAGCAGAAGAATGGAACTCATTGCCTGCATGTTTTTTCCCCAATAATTACAATCTAGGAGGAACCCACAGTGAAAAGAGGCACATTTCAGGCTCTGCCTACAGTTTCAGGGAAAAAGACTTGTGTCTTTATATGTAGGAGCCTTCAAGTCAAAGGTAAATATGTATCTTCGAGACAAGCGTGCTACATCTTCGACCAACCACATCTTCACGTTTCATAAAATAGAGACAAGTGCCAAACGCTTCAAAATTAAATTTAAAAAAATGAGCAAGCCTTACAGTAGTCGCTTATGATGCGACATACATCTGACATCCCACCTCCTTGGTAATAAGCAACATGGCTGATAGTACCAACCTCTTGGAAAAATGCGCGCTTCCTGTTACACACCTGTCCCTTTTCACGAAATTACTCTCTCAGATTTGCAGGTAAGCGAGAGGAAAGATTTTTCACATCAAAAAAGTATATTAAATTTTGTAATAGTACCTACTTACATTATAATTTCTGTAAATAATGATTATAATGAAAATATATGGATTAAGGTACTAGTATAGTATTTTTTTATCTGTGATTAAGGTAAATAAAATCTTCTTACATTGCCTCGTTGCAGTAGCTCGCTTGCCCAGACGATTGCTCTTCTGTCGTATTGTGACCACAATCACACCGTAGCAAGCGGAGATTGTGAGTGCGGGTGCCACGAACAGCGAAACGAACACGCTCGTCATCCATATCCGCCATTGCAGCTTGCTTATGCTGGACCAGCATTGAGATACTCCTAAAAGCAAAATAATAATGGTAATATTAATGGTAGGCAGCGCGTTTGCAATACCGTGGGTGTTGAAGATGTCCATAGGCGGCGGTCTGCTTTACATCAGGCGGGCCGTCTGCTTGTTTGTCACCTTATAATATAAAAAAAAACGAGCGGGCCTTACAGTAGTTGCATATGATGTGTAACATCTGAAATCTCACCTCCTTGGCAATAAGCAACATGGCTGATAGTACCATTAGACATCTCGCCTTCTTACTAATAAGCAACATGGCTGATAGTACCAACATCTAAGAAAAATAAGCGCTTCCTGTTACACACTTCCGTCCCTTTTCACGAATCACTCCCACAGATTGCAGGAAAGCGAGAGGAAAGATGTTACACAAATCTGTTTAAATCTGATAGACTAAAATAGGTTTTAACCATTCTTCTTCCGAGGTTTTAACCTAGATGTTTTGAATCATTGCTAATATCAAAACCTTTTTGTGTCCGCAGTTATGGATTCGAAAAAGAACCAAAACAAACGCAGTGTGGTCAAACGAAAATGACCCTACATGAAAGACCACCACCACACCTTCATACATTCCGTATCAATACTTTTGAATAGACTTGTTACGCGCCGTAAGATATGTTCACGGGTCCCTAAGAAGTCTAAAGAGTCCATCATACATTTAATTGTTGTATAAGTTAACTGCTTATTGTCTAAGAAACAGTCTCAAGACCGTGGATTGAGATAATCTAGAAAGTAAATGCATTTAAGTAACAAAATAACTTCCAACAACCAGATAGAGCGTCTTCTGGTGCATTACATTGTTATTTTCCAATATTCGTTCTCAAGATTCCTATCCTATTATTTTTCTTTAGATATGATATTGGCTCACGAGCTTTTAAAGTAAAATCAAAAGCAACGCGATATCAAGTACCAATTAAGTTTTCTCATCCACCGTTGTAGTAGCCAGACTAAATGATGTGTTCAGACATAATTTAGTCTGCACAATCTTGCAAGTAACGCTGCGTGGGTGTTCACATTATACTGACTCAGGCTAATGAAGGAGTAGAGTCAGAGAATAATTGAGTGTAACGGGTGAAATTTCAGACACATACGGATTGACCTTTTCAAGGGTGAAATTTCTTGCTTGAGGTACAAACAGACCAAGTACGGGCGTGTTCGTTCAATAATAATAAATAATAATAAAGATTTTTTATTCAGACAACATAGTCCATAGTGTTAGTAAGCTTAAGATTAGGGGTTAGTAATTAATAACTAACACAGATTTCGTCCTCTGGGACAGTTTCCATACCAGAGCACATGCATAATTGTTTGCAATTTCTTTCAGGATGCTGTTGTTGCTTGCTCTCAATGAGATCGCTTGATTCAAAGAGCAAACTCAGAGTTTGCTCTTAAATGCGCAATTCGCTATGCCGCCAAGGGCAGCGCAAGGTGGGCGATAAAACACTCAAGCATGGTGATGTATTTTGTGATCTATTAGCTTCTTTGGCACCTCGAAGTGGCGAGGGCCACGAACAATAATACAACCACTGACAAATGGTACCCGAATCCGTAACTGACGCAGATACTCCACAGACTAACTAATAGGTTTTTTTTTCAATGGATTTATATGCAGTTGACCGTCTGGAGTCATGACTGCGGTACCGGGCTTTTAGTGTGTGCAGATGGCGCTCAACCTGCAAAGTTAGGTTGGGGCAACGAGCACAAGGGCCCCACTTAGGTACGGCCCTTGGCTTGGGCTGTTGCCAGGTTGGGGAGGATTGGACAGAACGCCCTGGAATATGCTTGTACCGGTTCAGGCGAAGGTACAGAAGGTAGTTAAAAGGTGCAAAGGTGGAGTGTTTTCTCTGTCTTGACCGGATGACGTCACTACTGCATTAGCGGCAGTGATAGGGTCATCGGGATCCTGTGTATGTTCTTGTAACTTACCTTCTACATTTGCTTCGTTGAATAGGAACAGCATTGGCACGCAGAACAAGAAGCTCAGCAGCCACGCTCCTAGGATCAGAGCCCGGGCACGTCGCCCTATGCAAAAAAGGGATTTGGGTACGTGAAAAAAAGCAATTATAGTTGAATGTGTGTGCTGCTCAAAGCAGAGTGGTCATAATTTAACCATTCACTTACTCCCATTTAATAATTAATCTTTGCTTGAGAAAAACGATTACAAATATTCAAACTCTCTTTTTAAAATTGCAAGTTATTCAGAGAAAACAAAAAATGAGGAGACCAGTTAATGTATTCAATTTTATAATTTTTGTGTTGGCCCTTTCCGAGTTGTTATTTGGAATGTGGGCAACATTGCTTACTATTCTATAATTATGAATATTCTATATTCTTAATAGTCTTTTTAAAAAGTTAAAAAAGCGGTCTGCAAATATTAACGACGTGGTAAAGATATCAAAATACCGCTCTGTCGCTCCTAAATTTTTATAGGCCGGTAAATAGGATCGGTGGCTCCGATAAAAATAAAATCCTGTATTTGAAGACAGTCTGTGTAAGGTCAGAGCACAGTCAACGTTTTAAAACATTTTTCAAGAACATTTTCAGATGTTAAACAATTACAATAAAGAATTTACCTAACCCAATGAACCAAAATAGTCAAGAAAATGTGTCTTGAGTTTAGGGGGAATTAGGAGTAAAAATAAAATATGACGAGCAGCAAGTTACCAAAAAGATACCAACCAAGAGACTTTATTAGTAAGGTTTAGACCTTACTAACAAAGTTTCTTCTTAATTTAATACCTTCTAGCTCGTATATTTAAAACCATCTACATCAGTTCAGAACTTGCAATTCTTGAAGTTTAATAAACGAATAGGTACTTAGAAATGTGGAACTCTGCTTATTTTGAACCCTATGGTAACTTATTTGTCAACTAAGTCCAGTGCCCAGTGTCCACTCAAGCTAGGGTAGGCCGGAGTTCTACCCATGGAACAATTAGGAACAAGGTACTCACAACTGCCGGTGAAGTTCATCGGATGCGTGATGGCATCACATCGATCCACGCTGAGGGCCACCAGGACGTATGTCGAAGAGTATGTTACAACACCCTGAAATATTCATCAGATAAAATCATAATGCACAGTAAGGCCGAGATTAATTGATCTTATTTAGCACGTACTAATGCTTAGCATTATCCCTGTCACTTTCACACACCAAATCACACTTGCTAGAGAGAAACAGAGACAATGCTAAATGACGTGCTAAGTAACTTCTATTTATGTCAGCCTAACTGTAGGTAACCACCAATGTAAACGTGGTCCTCACGGGAGCACAATAGAATGGGTTATTATTATGAGATTAATAGATTATTTTTGAATCTTGATTGTCTCACTGCGGAGCTGGAGACGTAGAAGGCCCACGAGATGGCCTATACAATATAACATAATTAACAACTGCTGAAAGTAAACTATTCGATTATATCAGGTATTTGATTATCTACATTCACCGAATTTGAGCGTGTAAAAGATACAAACTGGTGTATCGAAACAGCTTTCTAATCTAAGAATATTCCACAAGATATTCTTAGATTCGGATATTTTTTCAGTGTTCCGTACTTAGAAACCCGGAACACTAATTTCTCAGTCTCGCTCCAATGTCTGCCTGTCTGTAGGTCAGTCTGTTGCCTCCTCCTAAACCATAAAAGCTGGAGAGTTGAATTTTGTAAAGATATATCAAAAAATTTAGGTTTACTCTATATAATTTGAGATATGTAAAGCCAACCTTAAAATTGGTTTTAGAACTTGCAATGTTTTTGTATTCACCTGTAGATACTTCATCATTTTGCAGGTGATAGATCCAGCTAACCAGGTGATGGTTATCCGCTGTATCAAATCTGGTAAGACGCTTATCAGCCCCACCAGTAAATCTACAAAAAGAAGCATCCATAAAGCAGACAACCGGAGGAAAGGTTAGATATGAACCAGCTTCAACAAAAGGCCGAGGTTACTCAATTCCGGCACTTTTTTAAATGTGTGTACTCGTTTACTCCTTGATGGCTGGTCTGTTTTGGAATATAGTGTGGGTCAAATCTTGAAACTGATGTTGAAGTATTTACTCCTACGAGTGCAAAGGGGAATACTCAACCGCTGAAATTTTGCATACCTTTCAAGTTCTGATGACAATATAATATTATAGACGGCGAACTGATCTGACGGTTAAAATGGAACTCTTCGATGAGTAATAGTAGCCAGGGAGTCTTAGAGCTTATTTTGATCATCTCACGGTTCCGAGCGCTAATATGCTTTACTTGTTTTAAAAAGATGTTTTAAACAAAAAGCTTTCTCTGAACAGTATGTACTGTACTTAAAATCTGTATGAAAATGTTTCAAATACTTAGGGTAAAGTAGGCAACGATGTAGTGATGAAACTAAATGTTGTGATGTTATGTTACAACACTTCACTACATTAATGGTTCGACGACTGAAGTGGGTAATGCCTCTAATGGTTAATGTAAAACGTTGTGTGGATAAGTACTTTACTAAAAAATGTAGGACACAGCATCAAACGAACTATTTCACGTAAATGTTTTTGTAGAATAAACAGTAAACATACACTACGAGTGACGTTACGCGCATTGAGCCGCATCGTAATACCGCAATGTTGCGCAGATTTTTCAAACTGTAGCCGTAGTGCGACTTTTTGCTACTAGTTTCCGCGCTCTACCTAGACCGCGTTTTACGCGCAGTTTGTATGAAAAAAATGTACAGAGCCCCTAGCGGCGAGTTAATGAATCATTTTGTGTCAGTGTAATTTTGCAGTCGCTTAAACGCACACTAAGGCCTCCGTTGTAGTAGTAAGTACCTGCTATCGCCAACTGCATGATGAAGAAGTTCATGCGGCTCTTCCTAGACTTGGTGAGTAGCAGCGCCAGTACCACTGTCGCGTTTCCGGCCACGATACCGACGAGCAGCACCCATAGGATTGCCAACTGCGCTGACTGCCATACAAAAAATATAACATATAAGAACTCTTAGCATAAACATACCTCATCAGAAGCCATTATATATCCACTACAGGACGTGGCCTCCCCTATAGAATGCAATGGGGGATTTGTCATAATCACCACGCTATGCAGGTTTTGATGATCGTAGTATTGGAGCTGAGAAGTCAGGTAAACGCTGCTGCATCCCTTGGTGTAATTCCCTTAGTCAGGTTTTCAACATGAGTAGGCGGGAAGGTCTACTGTTAGATCCAACGTACCACGGCTAAAACTACTTGGAGTAGGTATGTCAAATGATTTAATGAGTTAGTCCCACTAGGGCCCTGCTGATTGGTCCACCGGACCCGCCGGACCCGCGCTAATATCGATTCAAAATGTAACCTTAAAATTTTCAAAGTATTGTTTGGCAAAAGTGTTTTCTATGGAGCATCGAATTTATAATTCACATGAAGTTCTCGGCTCTTGCAATGTCACATCGTAGACGCGAATGTGGTGATCGCCACGCGTACGGATTATGTAAGGACATCAGGGAAAGGCAATATTGGATGCTACGAACCGTCAAAACCTCGTAGTTTTTGATGGTTTATGCATGTCTTGCGCCAGAAAATTGAAAGCGGATGAAATCTACTGCTCTCCTCGTATAATCGTCGTAGTGATCTACGGTTTTGTTTTGTAGGGAATTTTCTCGTGTTTATCTTACTTTACACGTTATACCTACATATAAATGATAAAAGAAGTATCTTAGATTTGCAATGAAGATGCCATATAAAATAAAGTTTAACTGATAAATTAAACTGACCTTTCTTTAAATGTTAAATAAACATCCAGGAACTGTATCATTTTTCACTTTAATTCGCTTTTGATTCGTTGATAACTAAATTGTTCTATCACAAAATCTATCTTCAAATTAATGTAACTCTAAATCTTGAGTAATATACTAGGTGTTTTTGGCTTGTCTAGACCCATATTTTACTCCTAGAATAGAGGCATTGTCTTTCGCAATTAATTCAAACTACCTCTAAGGTATTAAAGTAAATTATATGCTATCAGGATTTAAGGTGGTGTAGGTAAAGGATTTCGAAGTAGGTATATTTACAAGAGCACGGTAAAGGCAAACATGCTAAGCATAGATAGATAGATAGATAGAAAATTCTTTATTGCACAAGACAAAAAGCAGTACATAGGCGAACTTAATGCTAATTAGCATTTTCTTCCAGCTAACCTTTGTGTAATGTAGAGTGGGTGGTAGTGCTATTAAAATTAATTATAGGTTGAGGTTAATGATAAACATAACTAAATACCTACTCTAAATAACTAGCTATGTAAATACCTAACATAATATAATATATATAAATAATTCAATAAATAACATAAGCTCAATTTTGTTGGACATTTTGCAATGGCAAAAAGCATACGATGCAATCAATCAGTTTGTGGGAAGAAGGCACATGACTGTCCGATAATTAGTACCTATTATTAAATGCAAAGACAGACTACGAATTATAATTAGCTTACCTGATAAAAATAGAACTTGTCAATGATGGTCGCATTTCTGGTGCAGTTCCCGAAGGTTAGACTGGTGCTGTTCAGCTCATACAGGCTGCCATTTCGGCAATCGTCTTCCATCGTCGAGACTTCACATCTTGTGATCAATGTCCTTGGAAAGAAAATAAATATAAATTGGTGAAATGTGAATACAACCGAGCTACATACAATATTGAAAAGATCTAAAATTTTATGTACGACCTGAGACCATATGACCGGATTAAGATCATTATTTTTCGAAACTGGTATCTGAAAAAGGGTACTTGCATCGCGAGGTCTCAGTTCAGGGGAAACTAATTATTTCAATATTATGATGGTTTATTTCGAACCCGAGAAATTGAACTTGACAAAGTAAATTAAAAAAAAGTAAAAGTAAATTATAAATCTTTTTCTAGATTATTTTTATTTTCACTAAATTATACATTTTCTATGAATTATTTAATAATGCTCTTGTCACGTCTAAGATAACTGAGTACATTTTCTTATGAGACTCGAATGAATTCAACCAGATTATTATTGAGGTTCTAATATTAATTTATCAATGGTACACAAAACAGTGATTTATTGGATGGTAGATAAGAATTTATAATGAATACTTTCAAAGCGTATACTCATGTACGCGGGAAAAAATATTTGCAATCAGTCCATAAATTATAGTTAATATACCTACATAAGAAAGTCGATTGTGTGATTATTTTCCCCATTAGATTACGTTCTAATAGTCCAAGCCAATTTTGTTCTCACGAAAATGCTTATGAACCTACTTTACATGTAACAATAATCTGATACAAATAAATAAACTATTAACTATAAACTGCGATCAGAAGTAAACCCCTTTCAAGTTGGATTCCAAAACAACGCCATTGAGACAAAGCACTAATTAAGTCTAATTAACCTATGACTAACATAACACATAAAAATGCTTGTGAAATAGGACAAATATTCTCTCGTTGAAAATTCTGAAGGTATTTTTAATGCAATTTCAAACTCTATATAAGTTTTGCAGAATCGATGTTTAATTAAAGGTGCAGCTGCTGCCACGCTTACATTCTGCAGTCATCACTTATTAATTTTTCACTGCTAAAGTTCATAGATTTACGCTTATTCAACTAGCTTAAATACTGAGGGGTATAGACATAGATCTCTGCAAACACCATAATAAAACAGAAAAATATAAACACATACCTATATAGTCTTATTTCTTGTAGATAACCTTAGGATAGAGAGGATGACAAAGACGATTTTATATTTATATCCTAATAGTGTCCCGCCCGTGACTTAGTCCGCGCGTAGTTTAAGCGTAAACAGGAACCGTCTTTAAGTAGCAGAGCTTTTTTGTGAAAAAGTTCAACCAGGGAAGTACTTCCACCATACCTATTTCTGTCACAAAACAGTAGTGCTCGCATTGCTGCGTTCCGGATTGAGGGGTATGGGTGCTGGTTAAATTAAAGGCACATGAGACTTTCATCTTATGTCTCAGGGTGGCGGGCGCAGTGCAATGCCACATAGGGTGCGTCCTAGGTGGTCGTGACCTTTGAGGTAAGGCATTGTTAAAGGCAGAAATTACCGCTTAACACTAGGTGGGCCATATGCTTGTTGGGAAATTCACAGTTAAAAAAAAAAAACTTCGCCATCGCGCGGACGTTCATGATATCGGCATAGTGGTAGTTCATGGGACCAAAAACTAACATTCATATGTACCAATGACGGCAGAACTTCACCATACTGTTCCATGATTAATATAAATGGATTCTCAAGCAAAAATGATTTTGAGAACCTAGTTAAGCTAGGTTCAGAATAATAAGATTAATTCTTGCAAAAATATACCAGTTTTTCTGCGAATATTAGACCTCGCGAGCATAAACTTTAAACTATGCATCATGTCGATCCAATCTATATTGACAACCTCTTGACCGATTTTACTGAGATTATTGTATAGAATTGGAAATATCGAATGTTCCTGCCAAATATTATCAAAATCGACCAGTAAATGGTGCCACAGCAAACTTCCCCTTTCCCTTCCAATTAAAATCGCCGACGACAAACAATACTATGAAATTTTATATAAAGTTTCGTCAAGATTCGTTGAACAATACGACTTTACGCGAGTACCAATACAGACAGAAGAATGAAAGCAAGTTTTGCAAGTCTTTGCTAAGACTTTCCTCGCTTCACACGCTTGGTCAATAATTGTACGTCTACATTAGCTAACCAATCGTAAAATTTGTCTTTATGACAAACAAATTGGCCAAAACGATGTCAAATAGTCTGTTATATTCACAGGTGCAATTTATCCCCAAGTTTATAATCTATCACCCACCACGAAATTGTTTTTATCCTGGTAAAATAAGGTTTAATATTCAATATAGCAAATTAAGGCCTGGCGAAGCGTAATCAATCAATTGGGGAGATTTAATTGCTATCTGAGAAAGTGATCTAATGTAATTTATCAAATATTCAGAAGGCTGATATTGATGGCTTGAGGGAGACCCAGGTGCCATCAACGAATATAAGTTGTTAAAAAACAAATATAGATGAAAAAAACTGACCTATTACTAAATCACCTGTTATCAGTTGCATCAAGAGGTGCAATGTGAAGTTAGTCCTTAATTTAATTTTAAATAACAGTTTTATTTCGTAAATAAAAACATATAAATTCTGAAAAAAAAATAAGTCCGTAAGTGCTTTGGGGACCAAATCACGATTCGTATTATTTTGCTCGATCGAAAACATCTTAATTAAACATGGATCTTTTTAGGACTTGTTTTAATATATACAGTTTTATTTTTATTTTAACAATACTTACAATTACGATACAGCAAATAATTTCACTGGCATCTAATCTTTACTGTTACTTGAGAGAGAATAAAAAACAAGTACAATTACTTAAAAAGACTTACCCGGACTTGTTGGTATAAGATTTGTCCTGGCTGCTAGCTTATTAAGGAATGTTGTATTACTGGAAGAAAGCGTTAGTTGAGTCAGTCGTGGGAAGCAATGGCGGCG
Organism: Operophtera brumata; assembly: GCA_932527175.1. NCBI lineage: Eukaryota > Metazoa > Arthropoda > Insecta > Lepidoptera > Geometridae > Operophtera > Operophtera brumata. Next base: position 7,348,103 of record OW052237.1, on the reverse strand, counting down.
ATGAGCTCACCACTTGTCACGTCTATATTCCACGATGGTGCGACCCACTGTGAAAAGCGGCCCATTGAGGCTCTGCCTACCCCTTCGGGGAAAAAGGCGTGTGTCTATGTATGTATGTATGTACTTACGGAATAATGCGTGAATAATTTTGATATACCCAGTGTCACTCTCATAATTAAGGTGAATATTATGACACCTCTCAAGCTTAAATCCATCAAGCCGTTTAGGCTACAGAGCGTGCCAAAGAAATATACATACAACATACATACACTCGACAAACATAACCCTCCTTCTGGCGCACTCGGGTAAAAAACAATCAATTCAGAAATCAGGCGCTGTGAATTTGTCGATACCGTCACACTGAAGTTCAATCTGAATTGGTGTTTAAATCTACGTTACGTTTGATATTTCTTTCAAAGCGCATTGACCTGTTAAAGGAACACATTTCACCATGAAGTAACAAATTGTACAAGAAAATCAGTAATTCAGTCCAAGACATAATAACACACTGGCATGAATTAAAAAACTGTTTTTGCAGAAGAACCATGCACAGAACTAGCAATAGATAATAGGTACTTAACCTATTTATTCCTAAATCTCGTCAGAAATAACCCACATCCTGTTCTATATAATCCTGAGCCTATATAAACAGACAAAACAAAAGAAACCAATCCTTACCCGGCGATGGTGTTTTCTGATTGTCTTGTCAATAATGGCAAGTCACCATCATCATCGTTACCCTATATAGAAGTCATAGGCTAAGCCTCGCCCATAGAATGCTACGATGAAATGGTCTTTAGCCCCACCTTCATCCACCGACTTCCCGCGATCTTTAAAATTTTGTCGGACCATTGAGTGGGGCATTTCTACACTGCGTCGTGTTGTGTCGGTTTGTAGTCACCACTGAAAGGTGATTGCAATATTTTTTTTTTTTTTTTTTTTTTTTGTTGAAATATTTTGATTACGGAACTATTTCCCCATCGGTAATCAGTCCTGCAAGCGATATGACCTTTCCATTGTCACTCGAACTTGCTAATTTTGAGAGCTATTTATCAAAACTCCGAGCACTGCTCTCTATGAGGCTATATTATGAGGCTAATAGTTAGCAACCGTTTTTAAGTACCATAACTCATCATTGACAACACCTTCGACCAAATTGGTCGAAGAACAATACGCACTGGCTATAGAACTTCGTCAGGCTCTGCGATATACTGCCAGAGACGTCCACGCAAGACAAAGGTACTTACAAGACAAAAGTCCTCTGTTGTACTGTACTTAGTTGAGCTTTTATTTCAAAGAGTACGTCCGCGGAAGTACTACCTCTATGCTGATTTATGCCACAAAGCAGTGGTCCTCGCATTGCTGTGTTCCGGTTTGAAGGGTATGGGTGCCGTTGAAATTACAGGCACTTGAGACTCTTCATCTTTATGTCTCAGGGTGGCGGGCGCAGTGAAATACTATATAGGGTGCGTCCTAGGTGGACGTGATCTATGAGGTAATGCATTGTTAAAGGCAGAGGTTACCGCTTAACATCAGGTGGTAAATCTGTTAGTTCAGTCCATCGACGTAAATAAAATGAATGGACGGGCCTTAGGGAACGATAGTTTTAAAGCTTCTAAACAGTAGGTCTACCATGAAGCGAAAATCCGAAGTTTCGTACCGAAATTTCGGGCAATTCGCACCATGAAACACACTTTTTCCGAAATCGGCCCCGATGACGGCCCGTGACGTTTCGTTCGTCCCAAACCCTACCATGAAGTGGTCCGACAAACGAAGTTACGGTACTTTGACAGCACGTTCTTCGTGATTTTAACCTCAAATTACACAAAAGCTCAAGAGGTAACTTTTTACTTTCGTAAATACAAATTTTATTGTTAAAATGGTTTCAATGCATCTAAAAGTGGTTGATTAATGATTGTGATGATGTTTTGAAGTTATAAATGTGTTAAAAGTGAATTTATTTGGTGTAAATGCACTTTTAATAATATAGACATACGATTTAACATAGCTTGCTTTGCTTTATATTTTAGTTATATTTTAGGCTACAATGGAAAGATTAGCTTTGATTCTGTAGGCAATCTAAGAAGAAAATGTTGAACTTCGCAGAAACTGACGCTAAATGTGTCTTAGGTACATTCCTCGAGAAACCCACCCATTTAGGTACTAATATTATTACTTGAGTTTAACGAAAATTATTCCCAAAAAAACATATTTGTACACATTTGTATCAAGCAAGCAGCAAGCCACAAGGTAAAGGTTAAAGGTATAGCCACTATTTACTGAGTTTTTGTTTCATATCATGAACACCATGATTGAATAAGAGGAGAAAAAATTAAAATGTATTTAATACGTATTTAAAATTTATTCCAAAAGTTACCTAGGTACTAACAATTTTTTTATTATTTATTACACTATCTACACCAAGTTCTAACTTCCGCCAACATTTCTTGTAAGCCGGCTTGTACAACCCTACACAGTTCCTGATGATGACGGTGATGCAGGTGGTGGTGGTCCAGGGGATGTGAGCTGCGTGCTTCCACCTCTTGAAAATATTCTTGGAGAGTAGGGTTCTAAAAAAGTAAATTGTACGTTTAACTTACATAAACAGTCACTAAACTATGTAAATTGTATTACTTAAGTAGCACTATACCTGTGGGAATGCAGATAGATACACGAGCATCTGACTCTGGTTCACCGTAACCCTCTCCCATCACCGATATGATCGTAGATCCTGTGCTGACAGTAGCCCGGCAGTAGACGGTCCTCCCCCGGTGGCCGAGGCAGATCGTCGAGCAGCGGGAGCAGCTTTTTTGGCTAAGTTCTTGTTATCGCAGCCCAAACCTAAAATGTTAAAAGTTAGATAGACACAAACTAATGAAATACATGAAATTTGCTTACTTTCTGCCATTGCTTAACATTTTGTATGCATTCGCCTAGTGCTTTCAGCTCGTCTGTGAGCCGAGCCTACAAGCTCTTTCAACGGCTGCGCCCTTCTGTATTCCGTGAGTGAACGCGAGCTAACTCCCGGTGCTCTTCGAGGAATGTCAGGAGGGCATCCATTTGGGCTGTGGTGGGAATGATACTCATCTAAAATATTAAACACATAAAATGTTGTGAGTTGGATTTATTGGTCACTGCAGATTTATGCAACTTATTAACAAAGCAATTACTTACCATAAGAGTTTTCCTTCAATAGACACTTTACAATGATATACCGAACATAATAAGTAACTTTGTGGACGAGAAGAAAAATACAATAAAATTGTTTGTATCTCGCGCCAAAGATACCATACTGAGAATACGCCATGTCTACGTCAGTGTGGTAAACATTTTTATGCAACAAATTTCAGTGGTTTATAAATGCTACAGTGTACTTCACAAACGAATGTATTTTTAATTTAGTCGTTTTATACCAATTCATTTTTAGCAGAGTTAGATTGTAAGCGAAAACAGACTTGTTATCCTTCATTCACTCACGAACATACGTTATGGTTCCCGAACGAAAGAAATAAATCCGATGATGTTTCATGGTAGCAAAAGCTACGTCTTTCGTTCGTGCTTCGTTTCGTTCCGAAGTTGCGGATTGTCATCTTCATGGTAGACTAGCAGACCTAGCTAGTACACTTCGCTTCAGTCAGTCTTTGTCACGGCAACGAGTGACAGCTATGCTGAAAAATACCAAAATTAGATACCTTGGTGATACAATGCCTTCCTGTGCTTTTCTGCAAGTGCAAACAACACAAGAAATACAAATAAAGCTTCAGGCATCGCATTTCATTCGTAAGTAAAGGTTTTGTAATATAATTTTCATCTATTGATAAAAAACTTATAAATCGTCGTGTAGTAGGAAAACTACATAACTAACACATTTTGCGAAATCGACTTTATTGCATGGTTATGATGGCCCATACATGTCGATGGACACGTCTTGCTCTAGAGGACGAGCGACAAGGAGGACTACGCCCCAGGACATTATCTCAATGTTCCCCACTCTGAATGAAAGTTAACAGACACAAGTTTATACTCGTAGATAGTTTTAATTTTAGTCGACATACCTTTTTCTTTTTGACACTTAGATTTATTGTGTTCCACAAATTGATTTCATTTTGTTGATTTTATAAGCATTAGTCGTATGATAAATTTGTTATGTCACTTACTTTGAATTTATAAGTCTGCTAAAATAATGTAGGTGTTTCAGTAGTTTTCTAATATTCAGTCTTGATAAAAAGAAATGATTATGAAGACGACCTCTGTGGCGCGGCGGGCGAATGTTCGCCTGCGACGCAGGAGGTTGCGGGTTCGATTCCCGCCTCGGAACAAATACTTGTGCGATCTGCAGATATTTGTTCAGGGTGTTCTGGGTATTTTCTATGTATAATAAAAAATATCTATCTATGTTAATATTGTATTAAGTGTATCAGTTGTCTAGTACCCATAAAACACGCTCTGCTTAGCTTGGGGCTAGATAATGTTGTGTGAACTGTCCAGAAATATTTATTTATTTAATTATTTATTATAAGTTGGTTTTATTTTAAAATGTATTTTAATATTATTTAAATCTATACCCATGGATAGGATTGTCATATTCAAATAAGTAAATAATAGATCATTTCATGATTTCACTATTATGGGAAAATTAAATAATGGCACTTATCATTAGGTTTTTGAACCTTAGTGGAGACCATTGACGAAGGAAAACTAAACAATTGACATGCAAAAATAAATAACTGCATCAATTATTCAAAACTTTGGCGAGGGAAAAATACATAGTCGTTTTTTTATTTTTTTCTCTTAATCAAAAGAACTAAAATGTATTATCATTAAATTCAAAAATATATACAGTACCAATCTATAACATATCAAAACACGGACTGCTAAATTAGTTACGATAAAAAAGTTATTGCCATTTTTGACGCAATAAAACAGTAAATCGCGTTTTTCTCGCGATTTTGGTTTTGTTGTTGTTATTAGTTATTTCGTTTTCCAACTACAGCGACGAAATATTTGACAAGACTTCACGCATGACGGATGGTCCGGTACAGACTGCAAAAAAATCTGATGCCTTTCGATGGGTATCGTATTGATTTAGAATTGTAATTTGCATTATTTACGTCAAAACATTGCTAAGCACGTCGCTTTAGGTAATTGCATATAATATGTAATGGCATGTTAATTAACCTTATAGCTTTCCAAAAGAAATCTAAGGTAAACAAAAATGGATAGAAGTCATAAGACAAGCAAGAACAGACGACTTTTGGAAGTGGAATACATTTTCCCGTATTTGCTCTGATAATTTTCTACACAATGAATTTTATACGCCAAAAAACGGTTAGTAGTAGTAGAGCTTTTTTGTGAAAGAGTTCGTCCGGGGAAGTACTACCACCATACCTGTTTCTGCCGCAAAGCAGTAGTGCTCGCATTGCTGTGTTCCGGTTTGAAGGGTAAGGGTGCCGATGAAATTACGGCCACATGGGACTTTTCATCTTTATGTTTCAGGGTGGCGGGCGCAGTGGAATGCCACATAGGGCGCGTCCTAGGTGGACGTGACCTGAGGTAATGCACTGTTCATAGGCAGAGGGTACCACTTAACATCAGGTGGGCCATCTTCTTGATCTGTCATTCCAAGTAGTATAAAAAAACTCATTGTGCAAAAGTCTTAAAACTGCACTCTGCAGTTTCTTAAATACTGGAATTTTTATACATTTATGTTTCCGTACGATTTTTATGATATTTTCTTAGTTTATTGAGTGATGAAAAATATATTTTTCACAAATTGATTGAGCTAAAGACCTTAGGTGGACTTGCTTTTCTATTGATTTATATTGTGTATGTTTGAGAGCTGAAAAATAGATACGTAACTACATAAAACAGCAGGGAACCATGTATTTTTGTAAAAGCTTCATTCAATAATTGCATTTTTTTCGGCGATTTTTTGTACTATAAACCTACTGAAATAACTTTAGAAAACACATTGCATCTGTTAAAGTATTAAGTATTACAAAAATACAGTTTTTAAGAAGTTCAATAATTTAATTTCACCTAGTTTATTTACAAGACCGCCAGGAGTGGCGCTATAGAGAAGAGGCCTTTACTCAGCAGTGGCTGGATAGATAGATAGATAGATAGATAGTTTATTTGTTGACCGTACCCTAAATCCGAATTGTCTTATTTTTCACGGACGTTTTGTATGGGTAAGGCCAGTCCATTTATTTTACTTTGGTCGAAGGTTCAGTCAATCACGAAATTAAAAAAAAACTTTTACTATTATTAGTACCGACTAATATAAATTTTTGTAAAGGTACGCACGCATCACCTAGTCGGCTACGGCCGCTCTGAACGCACACACGACCCGAAATAGATTTATCAGATTTCAGTAAAAAATTACATCTCGTAAAGCAGGCTACATGAATCAATTGAATAATCCACTTAAAATGATTAAGAACCTTAAATGTTCGACTGAATTATTAACAAAATGTTCAGTAAATGATTCCTTAGAAGTCGTAATAGCCACTTGACGGGAATTGCGGTTGATTTGTAAAAGAAAATGCTTCTTTCGGCAAAAATTGAATAATTGAACTGTATTTTATGTGATAAAGTACATCAAAGTCTGAAAAATAGGCTTTACTGAGACATTTTTTCATAGAATAAATTATTCTTATACCGTGTCGTGAGAAAAATTTATGATTTCGCATTTAACTTTCGTAGGTAGGAATTATAAAACGAATGTGTAGGCGCCTGACTCAGAAATTCTTGTAGATTGCAAAGCATGATGTTTGAAATTATTTTTAACCCCCGACGCAAAAACGACGGGGTATTATAAGTTTGACTTGTCTATGTGTGTATGTGTGTGTGTGTGTCTGTCGCATCGTAGCTCCCGAACGGACGAACGTATTTCGATTTTTGTTTTGTTTGAAAGGTGTATTTGTCGGGAGTGTTCTTAGCTATGTTTGATCAAAATCGGTTCAGCCGTTTCATTGCGTTGAGGGTTTTTTTAATTTTTACAAAATTAATTTTTTGTTCAATAACTAAGTTCTTTATAATAGCGAACATTCAGGACCTACAAATTTGATTAGTTTTACGTATGGGCAACAATAATTTCCTAAAAAGGGTCAATGGAACGAAACCATTTGGGACTATTTCGTTCGGTTCTCTTAATCAACGCAGAGCCTCGATTGAACCTCAAATAAACTAGAATGGTAATTGAGAAATAAAACCTACTAATCTCTCCCTTCGGAACGATAAAGGATAGAATACCTGGCCTAATAGAAGGGAAACTCTGGCACCAATCGCGCAAGTTTTCAACCTGCCGAGTCATATAAGCAAGTGCAAGCTGTATATTGTATAGCTTATTATTGAGGTATGCGTTAACAACTCCTATTTATCATAATGAAGTTGTATATATGTAAAAAGCCGTTGAAAAATTACATTAAAATGCAATACTTGATGCAATACTCCACAATTTGGAGTGGCTTTTGGTAGCTCTACATTGACAGAACTTGGTAGACGTTCATACGTCAAAGGAGTTGCACAAGTGTACATTATGAAGGTATTTAGAAAGGAGTTGCGCTTTTGTACGCTAATAATCGCCTCAGGGAACGGTAAGATAGGTAATTTAGAAGTTAGGTCATAATCCTTGTGTTTGGATCGCTGAGTCAACATGTGAAGATTTATGTCTGAGAAACGTAGGTAACATTAATTTGATAGTTAGTGAAGTAGAACATTTGCTTGAAAACTTTAAGAACACATGCCTTTTTATCCGAAGGGTAGGCAGAGCCTCATAGGGCCTCTTTGCACCATGGGTTGCACTTTAAAACCATAAGTTTTACCGATTTTTAGCTTATTTGTATCAACAGTTGACGAGCTCTGTGGCGCGTCGGGCGAAGGCTGGCCTGCAACGCAGGAGATTGTGGGTTCAATTTCCGCCTCGGAACAAATATTTGTGCGATCGCAGATATTTGTTCAGGGTATTCTGGGAATTTTCTATGTATAATAAAAAATATCTATCTATTATATGTATTAAGTATATCAGTTATCTAGTAGCCATAAAACAAGCTCTGCTGGCGCTAGATAATATTGTGTGAACTGTCCAGCATTATTTATTTATTTTATTTATAACAGTGGTTAATACTAACGGCCTGTCTCTATCTTGACTTTAAACTTGATATATCATTAAAACTGTTGTTACACTAAGGTGGGGTATCCCGCAAATTTCCTAATTTTAGATTTGATTTTTAAAAGACTAAATCAAGTACAATATTCAAATTAAAAATATGCATGGATACTTAATTTTAATCCCGAGGGATCACTGTACCAGAAACACGATAGAGATATTTTCTCTATAGAAAAAAATATAAAGTTACGTTTAATGTTTGCATTGACTCTATTGTTTCATAAAATGTTGCATATTATTGTGTATTTTTTTAAATAAATAAAATCAATACAACAAAGCCGATACTTTATTGTAGGAGTTTTGTAAAATTATCTATATTTTACGAGATATTAAAAAAAAAACAGGTTTCTCGAGCGGCGCAAGGCGTTTTTTGTATGAAAATTTCTGCCTGGCGTTGGCGCAGTCTTAAAGCATTTGATGAATATCAAACAACTTATTCCAGCATAATATTGTTACATCAGAATTGGATTTCCAAATGTAATCTCACACAGGAAAAATGTTCTCAATTCCTTCGCGATCGGTGTCCCACGACCCACTAATTCAATTTGTGTAAGCTGCTTTACACCAGCTTTGCCACCCACCAGCAGCCTCGCCGAGGGACCTCTAATTGAGATATAAGGCATACTTGACTTTGACCCGATAAAAACTAAATAAAAGTATTCTCTTCGAGACAGTCTCTACGAGATTACGTGCCGGGAGTGTTGTTGGAAAAGTAAGTAGAAATTCCAGCATTTTTGAATAAACGAGAATTCATCGGAACACTTGAAAAAGCTTTCAAGTGTAGTAGTCAAGTAAAACAAATGTTTGTTGAACGACTGAAGAAAAGATTGAGGAGTTGCTAGATAATATCTTAGAAACCTAAGAAATATATTCATGTTTTACTAAAAATATTAAAAAAACATTTAATCAATCTAGGTAATTGTAATAAAACTAGTAGTTCTGCGAACAGTAGACCTCGCAAGCACATTTTTTTTGCAACAATTTTGTTCAGTTCATTCAAACATCATATTAAGTTTTTTATTAGCTTTTGAAAAATCTCCCCGATAATGTACATTTGCATAAATTTTATGGGAAACTGACAAACCACGGGTCTAGATATTAGTTTATTCAGTGTGTGTACTAAATTTAATTGAATTTAATAAATTCATGTTATCCACATATGGATAAATCTCCGTTTTGATTTTTATGGAGCAGTTTGCACTAACGACTTGGTAAGAAGTCAAAACGTAAGTGCTTTGTAAAAATCGATGTTTTCCACAAACAATTTATTATGGCAACTGTCCAAACAATGCTTATATATTTCAACCGACCGACAAAGCATGATGAGCTTGCGGGAATCAGGTCGAAACCATTTGAACTAAAATTCTACGCTAAAATGTTGAAAAGTAGCACGAATTTACCATGAAATGTATTCTGAAGCCACAATTCAATAACGTAGAGGCGACGATCAGAGCGCGACGAGAGAGTCCTAATTTGTTTCTTTCTACGCTTTATTTGGTTATAAGATAAATATTTAACTAACAGACAGGAGGGCCCACATATTGTTTATATTTACGAATCTATTTTGAATCGTTTCACGTTGCGATTGATCTGTAATTGAACAAGCTTGTTTATTAGTTCGTTTATCTGATGCAGTTATTGCAGCCAAAATTACATACTTTTCAATAACAGATAGACATATTGAGTCAGGCCTTAATGTTTCCTATGAGGTTTCCTGCAACTATGAGTCAGATATGATCAAACTAAATTGAAAATTATTTGGAAAACGTCGTGGGGCCAAATTAAAACAAAAAACAAACGCGGTAGGTAAGTCCAACGTGTAAAAAATTTGTTCGCTAAGATAGAGAATAACAGTGGAATAAAAATATTCATTTTAAAAACTTCATAGCTATACAAACCTGGACAAAAGCTGGTGATTTATTTAAATAATAAAAATGGACTCATGCAGAAGCTTCTATGTTTGGCTTATTTTGGCTTTCCGTTTATTTTGGCCTAGCTTATCCTACCATGTCAAATTTCAGCATTTTGTTGGCACTTTTCCGTAAGCTTTGCCATGCCCTTTTAGAAGTAGAAATATCAAAATTCGTTACCTAAACGTGTACTTACTTCGAAAAGTTTTAGAACGCAGCACGCCACGACAAGATTAAAGCTTCGCTGAAATTTAAACTCGTTTTAAATTACACTTAATTGTATGTCGCATACATTCTGTAGTTCGCATACACGATTAGCACCCACCCGTATCACCCGTATACCTACCTACATCAATCTGTAAAGTGTTGAATGCACGAGCGAGTTTCCTATCAAAAACTCTTGAGATAATTATGGTAACAGACAACAAAATGGGTTCCAAGGTCAACTGGCGAAAAGGTTTGGACGGACTTGACGGACACAACGGTCCGTGTGTCCTTCTATGTGTCATCTTGATTAATATTTTCTTAAGTAAACCTCGAGCGAAGAAAAATTCTCAAGATAGAACGAGACAGAAGATTACCTTTGATGCCCTCTGCCCACCTGGGAAACATAGGAGTCAAGTCAAGTCATCCCTTGTGTAGGATGTTAAACAAATATTTTGAAAAACAAGTAAATGTTACTCAATTTAATTAGAATGCTTAGCGATTTATTTCCTGAAAGGGATTTCATGAAAAAAATTACATTACATTTACTATCATTATTACAACTAAGTAAATAAATTAATAAATAATGCTGGACAGTTCACACAACATTATCTAGCCCCAAGCTAAGCAGAGCTTGTATTATTAGTACTAGATAACTGATATACTTAATACAATACATTACATAGACATATATTTTTATTATACATATTAATTACCCAGAACACCCTGAATCAGATCGCACAAATTTATGTAAAAATAAATAAAAGTTCTAAAATAGAAACAGGAGCGTAAAAAAATCTTTATCGCTCAGTATGAATTTCACTTTCCTCTACTGAGGCTCCATAAGTTCAAAGCTATTTGCATAATGGTATGCACACCCCGCGGTCGCAAACCATTACTTACTACGAGTGTTGTAGCTATCATTTCTTATTACGAGTAGAATTACCTAGAGCTAATTTTAAACAGGTTAGAAGCCAGTTATTAAGTTACCTGTTGTGTTACATCATGTTTAATTTTGAACTAGCCTTTTGCCCTCGGATTAGCACGTATGGTGTCGGAATAAAAAGGAGTCTTCTGCACGTTTGCATCTCCTGCCCCCCACTCCTGTTAATATCATCAAAACCCCGAGTTGAGTGGAACTACACATAAAGTGAGCGCAACCGCGGGCGGAAGCTAACAAAACATAGCACTTCGGAATAATGTAACTTCCTGATACTGATAGAATTTTAGGAATTGGATAAGTTTCGGATGTTACCCCCACATCCACACTAACAAATTGTATCTTTATAGATACAATTTGTTAGTTAGTAGCTAACTGGTTGAATTAGCCGTTTAATTGGACGGCTTGCCATTTTCAGCTGTTCAATTGGACGGCTAGTCATTTCATTAACAATCCCATTTCAATCTCAAGATTTTGTATGTATAAAGACTAATAAAATAGTTTTAAAAAAAAACGTTGACACGATAATATTATAGCAATTTTCTCAAGGTCCCAGGATTTTTTATGTAGTGAATGGCGTAGTTCAATGAAATGGGTAACCGTCCAATTAAACGGCTGAATTCAACCAGATGGCTGCGACGTATAGATTATGTCAGGTATTTCTAATATAAAAGGAATATCGGGATCTATTTTTATTTAATACTACTGGAATGACGGAACAAGGAAGTGGCCCACCTGATGTTAAGCGGTAACCTCTACCTATGAATAGTGCATTACCTCATAGGTCACGTCCACCTAGGACGCGCCCTATGTGGCATTGCACTGCGCCCGCCATGCACCCTGAGACATAAAGATGAAAAGTCTCATGTGCCTGTAATTTCACCGGCACACTTACCCTTCAAACCGGAACACAGCAATGCGAGCACTAAAGCTTTGCGGCAGATATAGGTATGGTGGTAGTACTTCCCCGGACGAACTCTCTCACAAAAAAGCTCTACTACTACTATATGTCGCAGTTATGCAAATACATACACAGCAAACTTCAATTCGTTCAACACCGTGCGTGCAATGCACACCTAACTTACGTACAATTTTAATAATCACGTCTTTTATTTTATTAAATACTTCATTGTTATTATTTGTTCATTAATTATGTATAATTATTTATTGTGAAGCAGACATCCGTGTTTTTCACTCAGATGGTCCCAGCGGAAGATCAGTGTTGTGCTACAACACAACAAATGCTGAGCTGGACGCCAATTTGTGTCAGTGATGCGTGGCTGGTACTAAGAGACACAAATTAGTTTTATTTTTCTTTGTTTCTGTGTGTGTGTGTGTGTGTCTTTTAGTGTGGAATATTGTTTGTTGACTCATGTTGTTGACACAAATAAATGTTTTTTCTTTCTTTTCTTTTCTTTCTTTCAATGCGTTCGCTGTCAGCCATTGGACGAGTAGCTTTAATTTTTGTTTGAATAAAAATTCTCGAACATTTCAAAGAATAGAAAATGATCAGGCAAATTATAATTATTCCGAAGGGGCAACAAAAACAAAGAGTTTTGTAGATATTGACTCCGTCGGAAAATTCCGTGGCAAAATCCATCAATGCCAGACACAGGCAGTCTTTATAAATGCTTCCATAAAAATAATAGGCAGGAAGTAATAGACGAAAAAATGAGAAGGTCAGATACCTTAATAGTTAGTGGTCATAACATTTTTATTTTCAGTATAAACTACTCTCTCTGTCTCTTTATCTCTCTACGTGTCATTGATTTGTTTCTTAGTCAGTATGCCTAGACAGTTCCGAGCAAGGGGTATGGTGTTGCTGAAAAGGCTTTACTGAGCTATACCCATTGTAATAAAAGGTACTCAATTATATTTCGCTCTTTTGTAATTAGAGGTTTGAACAGTGAGCTGATCAAAATGGGCCCGAACTCTGCCAGGTTACTTTAATTATCGTGGTTAATAGGTATGGTGGTAGTACTTCCCGTACCAACTAGTAGATGCTACTAAAACCTTTGTTGTAGACCAGATATTGGCGACCAAACTTCCGCACCAACCACGCCAGCTATATAAAGTCAGTTTATATAAAGCACAAGTCCGGGCTGGTATGGAGTACTGCTGCCATGTTTGGGATGGCTCGGCCAAACACCAGCTTGCTGCCTTGGACTCGATCGAACGTAGAGCTTTCAGGCTTATAGGTGAGCAACATATGGCGGAGACTAAGATCCAGAGTCTCGAGCACCGCCGTAAGGTTGCATGCCTTGCGATCTTCTATAGGTTACATTTCGGTGAATGCTCCCAGGAACTGCACGATCTGATCCCACCATCTCCTTTTCATCATAGGACGAGCAGGCGTACGGCTCAGTACCATCCTTACCTCATTGGTATACCTTCTATTCGCACAAAACGTTTCAGTTCTACCTTTATAATGCAAACTGCTAAGGAGTGGAATACACTACCGTCATCTGTCTTTCCTGAAAACTATAATCTGGGTCTCTTCAAGTCAAGAGTGAATAGGTGCCTTCTAGACCTTTGTGCTTCATCTTCGGCCACATCGTCACTTACCAACAGGTGAGATCGTGGTCAAACAAAGGTCTATCAATGTTAAAAAAAAAAAAAAAAAGCTTCCTTCAAAACTTAAGAGAGGCTGACAAATAAAGTTTATATTTTAAATTTGTTCTTTTTGTGATGTTTGGTAAATTATTTGTTTTTTTGGAGTTGGTCTTGTATAAAGAATGAGAAAATGGTTGTGCTGTTTATATTGGATTAGGGCAAAATACTAGTACGTGGTGGAAGGTTCCAGTCCTTGTAGTTGAGTCCGCAACACCAGATAAGAAGATATTCTGATGGATTTTAGTAATGCGTTGTTCTACAAAGCACACAAACCGGTTTGGGTCTTCAGTAAATACGTATTTGCCTTGCCTTTGGCAAGGTTGTGTATTATTTACTGGGTCCACTGTATCATTGATTAATCGTACTATCCTTAGAGTTGCTCGATGTACTGATCAAATACGTATTTGAGCTGCTCAAGTGGAAGGAATGACGTTTATAGCCTCTCAATAATACTGCTTCAGTAAAGTTTGAACCGCTCGTTTATAGTCGTTAATGTTTGGGTTTCAGGAGTTAACAAGAGTTAATTAGAGCGGTTTTATATAGATATGAAAGATTGACTTTCGTGATGTCAGGCAGTAGGGTAGGAGCGGGTAATCCCAGTCAAGCGAGAATGCCGGTCAATATAATATCTCCCATATTATGGTGCCTAAACGGAAGCACCCATACAAAGCGGGTGGCGAGATTAGTCCTGGCGCGGGTGCAGCAACCCCCGATCAGTTCCCGACTTGCGTTGCAGTGGACCGCATGTCTGTTTGTTTCCCAACATTTTGTTGTAATTTTTGGGTGTCGGAACTTAAGAAGTGAGAGTTTGTTTTACAGTGTTTCTTACATTGTTAGTCTTAATTATTGCTGTGTAGCTATTGACCTACTCAAATAATCATAGAATTTGAACACTTTGCATCAAGTTTTAGAGATAAAATATTTTTTCCCATATAGTATCATGTCGGGCAATGCCGGTCACGCTGACCGGTATTAACCACATCGTAAGTCTGACGAAGGTTAATTTATTTCAATGCGCAAGATTAAATAATAATAAGAATATTTTATTAATTTTTAATGCGCGAGCAAGTTAATACTAACCCTGGATGTACTGCAACCGATTAGTACTGACTACGACAAGCCATCAACTTCAGGATTTCAAAAACCGATCACTGCTAAAGATCTTCTCCCGATACCAAAGAAGTCAACAAACAAGAAAAATGTACAGGGTGCATCTGGAAAACAGCATGCAACAGTTTAAATAGCGACCCTTAACAAGGAAGTTCTAGAACAGAAAGAGAATAAAAAAAACTGCAAGAGAGATGAAAAAAGCATCCAGTATTAATATTAAAGTCGAAAAAAAGAAGACAATTAAGAGAAAGACGAATTGTTAATGTTAAAAAGGCAAAGAAGAGAGTTCTTCAAGATACGGAGACGAACGGAAGTACATCAGACTCAAAATTAGATATGGTAGACTTACGGCAAGATGATGAGACCGATCTTGACGATGACTTGGAGAACAAGTGTGTAATCTGTGACGACTATGGGCAGAACAATGAACTGTGGCACAGGTGCGTGTTATGTGGTCTTTGGGCCCACGCTGAGTGCTCAGGATATGACATCGGCTGAGGGCTATATATGTGATTTGTGCCTCAACCGAGCATGACCGTTATTATCAACCTGGTGACCGCAATTATCCGCCATGTCGTGCAATGCCGGTCAAATCCGTTTTTATTTTAAATGTTGATTGTACCTAATTTTGGCTAACTATTGATCTCAATGATTGTCATTATCTTAGAAGAATACTTTAAGTTTTGGTTTTAAATACTTCTATTAATAAATGTTGATTATTCGCAAATTTATTGTGATTTCTACTTAAGTGACCGGCAATACCCGTTTCTACCCTAATATTGAGTAGCAACTTGTAATCTATCTATATATATATCTTTTGTATTTATTCGTAACTCTACAAATAAATTGTATTTAACATTAAATGTAATACTAAAACTAAGACAATAAAACAAAACTAAAATAAAATAAAAACCTACCTATCAGATCAGCAAACCGTCACCCGATGGCAGCGTGCCCAGAATGCTGGCTACATTGCCACGCTGAATGGCAATGCTTATTCGTTGACCAAAATAAAAGCCAGCATTCCGGTCACGCGTGGACTCAAAAAGACGTTCCGCAAGGTCCTTGAAATTTTAATGTGCCCCTAGTCCCCACGGGCCTAGAGTTTCCACGCCAAACGGCTAAAATATGTACCCTCTGTCGAGTAGTGCATACTTCCGCCGTTTGAGGGACTCCGATGTTGTTGCTACGGAGCCAGCCCGCACTGATGTACCCGGAAGATGGGACGGCGCCAGAGAATTGACACAGGTAGCGTCCCACACCAGAGGTCGTCCCATTCTCCAGAGGATCAGTGTCATACCGTCAGGTCTTTTCCCGTCGTCACGCATCAAGCCACAAGGTTCAAGAGTAGCCGTCACTGAGGCGCTGGAAAAAGCCCAACGGATGATGTCATTTAGGGAGTTATGACGAGGTACACGCCCTGCACTCCTGGCACATGAAAGGGCGTGATGACCGAAACGGTCTGCCACCTCGCCATACTGGCAGCGATGTGCCACTTGAAAAGGAGCACCTACACGGAGGGAAGTGGCAACCCGAAATGTATTGTTGTCCAAAAGTGTCCCTAAATTTTTTGATGGAAGTGTGTGCAACCGTCGTCCCGATTCCCACTCAGAGACAGCGAGAAGTCGAGCGCGCTCTGCTGTTGAACTGGACGTTTCAATAAGGTTATTCCGTTCCAGCTCGCAGAGCGGCTCGTCCCACTGTCTCTGAGAGGAAAGGACTTTGGGCAGGTTGGAGTCGGGGCCGGCTGCTTTCCAAGCTTCCTGAGCTTGTAGAAAACCAGCAATTTCTAAATGTGGTGTACTTTTAGAAAGTATTTTAAGAATTAGATCTTGAGTGCCAAAAATTGAAGACAAAAAAGCCGGAATTGATACACTGGTAATTTTGCGGACGCCAAGACCTCCCGTCCTGATAGGAAGTGAAGCCTGGCGCCAAGCGCGATCATCTAAAGGTGTATTGAAGATGAAAATGAGAGTGTCGCGCATGATGTCATCCAACGGTTGTGTAAGGCTGGGGTGCTTCCAGAGTTGGGTTTATTTTCATTCTATATCTGTAATTTTTTTTTTATTTTTTTTTTATACTACTTGGATGACGGAACAAGCAGGAGGCCCACCTGATGTTAAGCGTAACCTCTGCCTATGAACAGTGCATTACCTCATAGGTCACGTCCACCTAGGACGCACCCTGTGGCATTGCACTGCGCCCGCCACCCTGAGACATAAAGATGAAAAGTCTCATGTGCCTGTAATTTCACCGGCACCCTTACCCTTCAAACCGGAACACAGCAATGTGAGCACTACTGCTTTGCGGCAGAAATAGGTATGGTGGTAGTACTTCCCCGGACGAACTCTTTCACAAAAAAGCTCTACTACTACTAAAAAAAAGTAAGAAAATAAGTAAGTAGTAAGTAATATATAAAAGAAAGTCGTGTTAGTTACACCACTTATAACTCAAGATCGCCGGCTGGACCGACGTTAGTTCTCTTTTTTGGTGGATTCTTCTCCGCTCCGAATAGCAGAATAAGTAATAAAATATCGGGGGGAGGGCTGTTTTTTACCGGGGGCTACCCGTGTGAAGCCGGGGCGAGTCGCTAGTATTTTATATTCAAAGATTTGGAAGACACGTACACTACACAGGGTGGGGCAAATTTTTGGCCCCTTAAGGGTGGCTACTTTTTATTTTGTAGTTTGAAGGATTTGTTCTCAGGAAACTTCTGTTTTATTTTGAAGAAAAAAATATTGGCATATTTAGATTTTTGAAAAAAGTACGGTTCGCCAAAAAAATGATATTTGCAAAAAAAAAACAAGTTGGTCTTAATCGACTCTATTTCCAACCAGGAACACTTTTACCAAAGTAACATACCAAATGAAATCGTAAGTTTTGGCAATAATTAAAAAAAAACAATTCCCATACATTTTTCTAAGAAGCGCCATTCGCCGCAACAAAGTCATGCGAACACGGAAAGCAATTTGTTCTAAATTCAAATTATTTATTGATATTTGTTATTAAACCTTATTGGTAGAATGATATACCACCTCTTTGAATGACAATACCGCAATGAAAAATGGGCGGGAAATATTTGTTTAAAATTTTAAATCCAAAATGTATCTTACGATTCAACAGCGGCTAAGCTTAATAAAAGCTTATTTTCAAAATAACTGTCGTGTTCCACCTGCGTTAGAAGGATTTCGTAGAGAAAATGAAGAAATACCACTACCGGACAAGAAAGTTATAAGCACGATCTCCCGACCTTACCCCTTGCGATTTTTTTCTATGGAGTTACCTTAAAGATAAGGTATACGCTGGGCATTTCAAAAGTCCCGTCGAACTGAAAGACGGCATTCTAAGTGCATTGCAAAATATGCATTACATGAAGGTAAGGGCTGCTACGCAAAGTGTGCTAACGCGTGCCAATCTGTGTAGTCAAGTAAATGGTCTACAGTTTGAAAATTTCAGGAATACATTTTTTAGATATTTTTAATTTTTATTAAAAAGCAATAATTTACTTACCAATCAAGTATTTTATTTATAAAACTCAATAAAATGGGTGTGTTTTGCTATTAACAAGTAACTAGGTAGGAATATGCCATGCCTATGAGAAATCATAAGGTAATGCATCTTAATGATTTTGTTTGCAAAACTAGCAAGAATGACGGTCCTTATGATTTTTCATAGGCATGGCATATTCCTTGAAATTCTTCTTTATAAGAGTCTGTTGATGAAGAAGGTTCTTCAACAAGGGCTCATTTTCACCAACGTTGAGCATAAATTTGTGTATAAAAAACTTAATTCGTTACTTACCGGCGCAACCAAATTATAAAAATTAACTTTACCCCGGCCACAGATAAAATAATACTATCCCCGGCAAAGTGTAGGAATCCCCCAATTTCTCCGCCGCCGTATTTCCAGGCTACAATAATCCGCGCAAGGTCAGTAATCCCCGTTTATATACAGATACACTGCTTAAGGTGATTAGTCCCCAAATACTGTCACTGTCTAACTCAGTAAAGTTCAGGTAAGCAAGAAAGGGACGCGAAGGCACGTGAAACAAAAAAGAGCTAAAATCACGAAAAACCGCAACTGTCTCAAGTAAATGATTATTTCCAAAAATGATTTTTAGCTTTCCGTACCCAAATGGTAAAACGGGACCCTATTACTAAGAGTCCGCTGTCCGTCCGTCCGTCTGTCACCAGGCTGTATCTCATGAACCGTAATAGTTAGACAGTTTTCACAGATGATGTATTTCTGTTGCCACTAAGTATAACAAGAAAATTCGAGAAAACTGTTTTTTTTTTTTTTTTCGTAAAATATTTATTAACGTGTTTTTTTGCCGTATTTATAGATAATGGTACGGAACCCTTCGTGCGCGAGTCCGACTCGCACTTGGTTTATATAAAATCCTTTTTTTTTTTCTCTTTTTTTTTTATATTACTTAGATGACGGAACAAGCAAGAGGCCCACCTGATGTTAAGCGGTAACCTCTGCCTATGAACAGTGCATCACCTCATAGGTCACGTCCACCTAGGACGAACCCTATATGGCATTGCACTGCGCCCGCCACCCTGAGACATAAAGATGAAAAGCCTCATGTGCCTGTAATTTCACCGGCACCCTTACCCTTCAAACCGGAACACAGCAATGCGAGCACTACTGCTTTGCGGCAGAAATAGGTATG
The DNA here is from genome assembly GCA_932527175.1 of Operophtera brumata. Lineage (NCBI taxonomy): Eukaryota > Metazoa > Arthropoda > Insecta > Lepidoptera > Geometridae > Operophtera > Operophtera brumata. The sequence continues at coordinate 7,328,481 of OW052237.1, read as the reverse complement.
GTGGTAGTACTTCCCCGCACGAACTCTTTCACAAAAAAGCTCTACTACTACTGAGAAGTAGGCTTTCAAAGAGAGGTCTTTTGCAGTTTGGGGTCTAAATTATCGCCCTAACTAAATATACCTATGTCATACATAATGCATAATTACTTAAATATAATAATAAATAAATAATAAATAAATAAATAATGTTGGACAGTTCACACAACATTATCTAGCCCCAAGCTAAGCAGAGCTTGTGTTATGGGTACTAGATAACTGATATACATACTTAATACAATATATTACATAGATAGATATTTTTTATTATACATAGAAAATACCCAGAACACCATGAACAAATATCTGCGGTCGCACAAATATTTGTTCCGAGGCGGGAATTGAACCCGCAACTTCCTGCGTCGCGGGCCAAGCTTCGCCCACCGCGTCACAGAGGTCGTCAAGGATAAGTGTTAAGTGGGGCGTTCATTTCGGGTATTATACCTATATTTGATAGGAGTTTGTTCGACTATAATTTTCAAACCGCTGATCCAATCGCTATGATAGGTAGTTAGGTTGGAGACTCCAATGATATTACCAAGTTCGAATATGAGCTGAATCGATACAGGATTCGCGAGTTCTCAGTTCGAGGGAACTACTAAGTTTAAATTTAACTTTAAACTCTGTCTCTACTAAGTAACTGTAATAAACTTACGCTTTATTTTATGAGAATTCTTAAGAGAGTATTAAAATTAAAAAAATAGGATAGTTCACGTTTTTCAAACTAATAATAGTAGATCAGTACAACATATAATTTAGCGGAACAACTTTAGTAACTTTTCCCGATATATCTAAATGCTATTCAAGTTTCTAATTTGTTCCGTTGCTAAAGAGTCCAAAAGTCAGTAATTTTGTATCCTCCAAACTATGTAGTTCTCATAATGTAGCTGCTGTACAAATGCAATAACTTTGAATACCCTCTAACCTGCGGAAATTCTCGGAGACGGCTTTTAAAAGGACACTTTAAGGAGGGAATTATGAGGTCTTTATAGTTCGTGGACTATTTTAAAGTAATTTGGCTCCATGTTGTAATTTTACTCAGGTTTATTTTCAGGCATTCATTTATCACACCTGTGAAAAGCACACGCAAAATACAAGGTTTCAAAAAAATACTAAGTATTTATAAATCAGTAACATAAAGACCTCTGTGGCGCGGTGGGCGAAGGTTCGCCTGCGACGCAGGAGGTTGCGGGTTCGATTCCCGCCTCGGAACAAATATTTGTACTGGCAATTGTACCTTGTACTAATATTTATTCTGTGGTTCTGTGTATTTTCTAAGTACCTATAATAAAAAATATCTTTCTATGTATTGTATTGTATTATTAAGTATATCAGTTATCTAGCAGCCATAAACACAAGCTCTGCTTAACTTGGGGCAAGATAATGTTTTGTGAAATTGTGTGAATTGCAAAGCATTATAAAAAAAAATAAGTTCGTGTATTTTTTTTCTCAGTCACGCGAATTACGCTGAAAACTCAATTCTGATTAAATTTGATAAATTATAGCCTGAAGCAAATTTTTTTTATCTTCAGAATCGGTTTGATTGAGAATTGACCTTCAGTTGAAGGTCAATTCTTGGGGTAATCTCCGGATATACCAGTCCGATTCCGAAAAATATTTCACTTGCAGGAAGCTACATGATCGCCGAGTGCTACGTTTTATTAGTTTCTACCCGCGGCTACGCTCGCTTTATGTGTAGTACAACTCCGTAACAGGTTAGCAGATTTTTATGGTATTTGGGGTGTGAATGGATGGATGCTGAAGGAGGAGTGGGGCAGGAGAGAGAAAGGGGATTTTATCCTCGAGACCACGCGTGCGAAGCCATGGGCAAAAGGCTAGTAGTTTTATCACACCTGTGAAAAGCACACGCAAAACACAAGGTTTTTTATCTACCAAAACCTACTAAACCTACTTATAATGCGCGTCATGTAAAAAGAACGCTGGCGGTCATACTTCTTCATACGTTCCAGCGTTCTTTTTACATGACGCGTACTATACCTTCATTTTATAAGTACCTATACACGTTTAGTTCTGTTTTTATTCATAATAAATGTCAAGGCATTACCACTCACGGTACCTAACATGCCATTAATTTTTACTTTCCCTCAAAATATTTATGAACGTGGGAACATCTTTTAAAAATATTTTCACGAACCATTACTCCATATCCTGAAAGCTTTGTAACAGGAATTCATACCAGTGATTTAACACCCACATAAAATCTCGAAGGTATTCCAGTTATACAAATATTCACGTTTCTTCGTGAATTGCGAGAATTTAATTTACGGGTTATAGACAACATGGTGTGGCACTGCTGGGTACAAATAAAACGGGCAAGTGCGAGCGAGACGCGTGCCATGAGGGTTCCGTAATATATTTCGAAATTGTGAAGCTCTTTTTGAGTTTAAACCACTTTTTGTAACAAACTTCACTAAGTCATTATTGTGATTAAAAAGTCTAAATTCCTCTTAGAGCCTCAAAGCCTCCTAGCAATCCAAATTTCAGAATCGTGAGATTATTGGAAGTACGAGGTTTTACATTTTCACGATTTCCATATAAAAATAGAACCATACCTTACCTTACCTTCCTTTCCTTATCTTTTTAATGCGTTGAAGCTTGTTAGGTTAGTGCACTACGAGTATAAGCTCAAAGACCTTTATAATTTGGTATACATTTCAATTTGATACCTTTAGCCGTTCCAGGAAAAAAGGTCTTACAGACAGACAGACAACAAAGTGATCCTATAATTATTCCGTTGATACCTTTTCAGGTACGGAACCCTAAAAACTCGTAGAAGGCCTACGAAAATGCTACACTGAATTGTTTTCACTTTGTACACTTCTCCCGTAATTAATACACGTGAATTAGACATGAGATAAAGATAAAAAGTAAATTGCTTAGTGGTTGCTGTTTTGTCTTACATTTACACTACATTATGAAAATATTAAGTAATGCCTAAGTACAATCAAACTATATCAAAGTACTTGTAAGTAGAAGTGAGGGTTCTTGCTTAGACCTATTATTTATTCTGAGCTCAGACTAGGGTCCACAAAACGAGTGTGTTGTTGGTAAGGTTTATTAAGCAAATCCCCCCATTGCATACAGTGGGGGAGGCCCCCTCCAGCAGAAGACGTCTACGAATGTTGCTGATGATCATGATGATGAGTAGGATGTAGCACTGGGAACTTGCAACTTAGTTATGGGAAGACAAATTGAATTTTTCACCTGCAATAAACTTTTTCCCATTATTTTTTATTATTTTTTATACTACTTCAATGACGGAACAAGCAGATGGCCCACCTGATGTTAAGCGGTAACCTCTGCCTATGAACAGTGCATTCTCACATAGGTCACGTCCATCTACGACGCGCCCTATGTTGCATTGCACTGCGCCCGCCACCCTGAGACATAAAGATGAAAAGTCTCATGTGCCTGTAATTTCACCGGCACCCATACCCTTCAAACCGGAACACAGCAATGCAAGCACTACTGCTTTGCGGCAGAAATAAGCATGGTGGTAGTACTTCCCCGGACGAACTCTTTCACAAAAAAGCTCTAATACTTTAACTATTCTACTACTACTACATAGCTTCGCGCGATATGCCACATATTGAATTAAATTGTGTTTTTTGTATTGGAATTTAGTTTAATAGTGTTTATTCAGGAATGGTCTCCTTTTTTTAAAAGGTTATATTTAAATTGCTTCGATCGCACTTCGTACTTCTTTAAGACATTTTCGTCATTTGTCATTTTGTCATACTACAATTTTAGTTTTTTAGAGTAGTAGGCAAATACCACGCTAAACGTCCAACTAGGACGTTTAGCGTGGTTTAGGTTATTTCCTGTAAAGCATTTTTTCGTCTTGTCACTGGTTCTTTCTTGGTCACCTCAGGTTGGGTCAGTGACCGCGTTATCGTGGCCCTAAAACGGGTTTTGTGACCGTATCTGATTCAAATGATGTGATACCAAAACTTATAGTAGCAATCACGTTTGAGCTCACTGGTCTGAACAAATTCAACATCCTTTGAATTGTAATCATTTTTATCGTGGACAGAATACCCACTGTGCAGTCAGATAACTTAATTCTAGCTCAAAGGCAACTGAATGATGGAACTCAATCCGTGGAGAAAATTAGATTTGATCGCATTTGTCTCAAGGATTCCCTTGAGATTAAGAGAACTGTTAAAAATCTCTTTGTGGTGTAGGGGAATGATTACATTTTCTTTTACGTAAGTTGGTACGTTGCAGATGCCAATAAAACGGCTATGCATCTTCTCTCGAACCACGCAGTGTAAGGTTACAAAATTAAGTCACAGTCCCCCCATAACGACCTCTGTGGCGCGGCGGGCGAGTAGCCGGCTGAGATGCGAGAGGTCACTGGTTTGATCCCGCTGCGGCACAAATGTTTGTATGATCTTCAAATATTTGTTCTGGGTCTAGGTGTCGTGGTACCATAGTACTCGTAGTTCCTGATACCCTCGACAAAGGGGATCCTACGGTGGGATCAGGACTATGTATGTGACTGGGGTCTTTGTACGAGTTTAGATAGTTTTGAAAACTACCTATATAAAGTATAGTTTTCTTCTATACGTTTTCTTTCAGCACCCCTTAGTTCCTCGAAGTTTTCGCTAGGGGCGCTGCATGTACATATGTATGTGTGTACATACATAAGTATGGAAGGAAACGTAACTCTAGTTTCGAGAAGTATTATTTACAGGATATCCGAGATAATTTGTGATGAATTTAATCAAACTTAGGTTTATTATTTATTCATAAAAATAATCATTATTTTATTGTTACCTTAGTGAAGTCAATGAAAATACAAATGACAGTTGTATAACGGATGTTGATTAAATTGCAGTTGATCATCATCAGCAGCCTACGGAAGTCCACTGCTGGACATAGGCCTCCCCCATAGAATGCCACGACGAACGGTGTTGAACGGCGATCTCTAGCTGTAATGTCTTTGGTCCATCGAAAGAGGGCATTCCTCTTTTGTGTCGTCCTGTTAGTGGTTGCCACTGGAGAACCTTCCTTCTCCAAAGGTTAGTTCTGCGAGCTATATGGCCTGCCTGTTGCCTGTTGTTGTTAATTCGGAGAGCTATGTTGGTGGATCTTGGTTGAGGATTTTTTCATGCTGGATTAAAAAATTATGGATTCATTAAATTATTCTTAAATTATATATAAAACTTTTGATAGAGAGTCCCATTGGTATGTGTTTTTTACACTTATAATATTTACATAAGTTTCATACAAAAACAACACATTTGATTAGTTTATTGGTTAGTTATTTAAGTAAGTTTATTTTTATGTTATAATATTAATAATTTTCTCCTTTTGTTATATGTAATTGTTCTCGTAAATACGGGCCAAAAAAAAAAAAAAAAAAAAAATTGCTTTCTTATTACGGGTGTCGTGATACCCCTGTGACAGAATACAGACAGATAGACAGAGGGACGGCATAGGCTTAGTAAAGGGTCCGTTGGCACGCTTTGGGTACGGAACCTAAAAACAGCGTATTTACGCGTATATCCATCTCATATTAAAAGGATTAAAAGAAAAATTCAATTTTCAAAAGACTGAATTAAATTTTCACAATAATTACTTGACTCCACCACAGATAAAAGAATACTATACTAGTAACTCCACTCAATGAATAGATGCGATTGCCTGTGCTAGTACAATCCGAATGCGTCAGTCAAATTACAACTAAGTATTTAGCAATCTAACTAGGTATAAGAATCTGTTGGCATACGTTCAGTAATCTTTTTAATATTACCGCGAAAAATAATAATCATTTTATGTAGACCTTTAATCGCATTAACACAGAATCAAAGACCGATTAAAGTTGATTTATTACAACAGTAATTTTGCTTTACTTTGTGAACCAAGACCAGCTACAATTCTATCCTCCAATTCCCCTAAATACCTACTTGTTTTATTATAGGCACAGTTAGCGGTGATAATAAGTACTGCTGTAATTTATTGCTTTATCTGTAATTTTATTACGGAGAAATTACGGCAAAGCTTCGATCTGTAATTTTCATTACGGATTCCTACCTACCTAGTAAGTATAGTTGGGAACCAGATTTCTATTTTGGAACTAATATACGCCCGTGTCTTCGTTTGCGTGTACTGGAATAAAATGCATATGTCAGTCTATCCAGTTATCAAAGTGAAATGCGTGACATTTCAAATTGGTGGGAATTGTCTACCAAAGTTTTAGTAAAACAGCCACCGTTTTACTAAAACATGTCTTGACTTTGACTTTGACTACTTGGAAGGACTGTAACGCTACAAATTATATTGAAAATACACTAATGAAAATTAAAAATACTTTGAAAATGGCATATGCAAAGGCCGTACGCCGCCAATTATAAAGAGAAAAAAAAAAAGTGGCACTGCAATATCATTTCACTTCACATGCTCTAAAAGTGTGTCATTTTAGTTAAGCGTAGGCGAACAAATTTTTTTTTTTTTTTTGTTTTTTTTAATTTATTTATCATATAGGTAAACTTACTATTACAACATATAACATAGAACACTTTAAAAACCACAAAGGTTTGCAAAAAAATAATGCTAAGTAAGTTGTAAGTTGTTGTTGTAAGTTCTCATGTAAGTGAATTTATAATTCTTAATGAGAATAAACAATCTATAACCCGAAGAAGAGACAAAAATAATAATTCTATGAGTACAAAATTAATGAATAAAGACTCGACTTTTCGATGTTCAATTTTTTAAACGTTTTTTTATAGTTTATTTTTGAATATGGAACTGAAAGCGTTGTACACTGATGCACTAGCATATAACTTATACGGTAGTGCGTTAGTAAACAAGAAAAACAAATAGTTGGTATTGCCGCGAAATATCTGGAATTCAAATTGAGGTGAAAGTGAACGTGCCTAATTATTTCAGAATTTGTTCAGGTATGTGGTAGGCAGAGCCCCAAAAGGCCTATTTTCACCACGGTGGGTTGCACCATTGTGGGAATATATACTACGTGACAAGTGGTGAGCTCATCGCCGCCATTGCTTCCCATGACTGACTTGGCTAACACTATCATCCAGTAAATAATACATACACCTTAATAAGCTCCCTGCAGGACAAATCTTATACCAACAAATCTTACTAACAAGTGCGGTAATCCCTTTCTCGGCTTTTACGACATCCATGGTAGGAGACGGAGGGGTCTATTCCTAGGCTGTACACATCATTGAACTGTGCCAAAATGTCGAGAATCAATAAAGCAAGAAAATCATGGTCACGTTTTTAGTGAAAATTATATTCATAACCATGATAGTTTAATTTAGGTACTACCTGTGCCAAACACCCATTTTGTGTAACTTGTAGGTTTATCAAATCTCATTATTTGTACACTTTTGCTCAGGTTAACTTGACCTAAAAGCGTAAAGAGCGCTTCTAAAACCCAAGAATACCAGGAGTTTAATGAAACAATCACACGGTATATTTTTTTTAGTACAAATTAACTTTCTCGCGCAGGCGGGCGTAAGTGCAAAGCTAATTATCAAAGAGGAATTTTAAAGGCCTTCATTAATGTACGCGAAAGCCTTTTCAATTGCGTCAAACATCAAATTGAATTACTAATGTTCGTAATTAGGTACCTATATAAATTGACGCTCATTTTTTTACCTTGGAGAATTCTACCTCAAGGCTCTGTTTACTGAAATATTTTCCAATATTCGACCTCTCTGGCGCGGCGGGCGAAGCTTGGCCTGCGACGCACGAGGTTGCAGGTTCGATTCCCGCCTCGGAACAAATATTTGTGCGATCCCAGATCAGGGTGTTCTGTGTATTTTCTATGTATAATAAAAAATATCTATCTATCTAATATATTGTATGAAGTATATCAGTTATCTAGTACCCATAAGCAGTGCTCTGCTTAGCTTGGGGCTAGATAATGTTGTGTGAACTGTCCAGCACTATTTATTTATTTATATTTATAATATTATGTTACTATTTTTCAAAGTAAAACTCTTCGCTGCCATTGACTTTGCAACATTCATATCATTCGTGATGATCATTATAAACAAACTAGTGGTTCATTCACGTGTATATTTTTTGCATTCAATCTTCAACACCCCGCTTCGCTCCCTTAATGGGGTTGCTTTTTCATACTAATATGTATTTTTCCACATATGAGCGAAGAGATTATAATTTTACACTGAACTTACTTTTATACTGGTATTTATTTGCGGTAAATCATATTTGGTCGAATAAAACAGTGGATTAATAGCGTTTTTTTTTTTTTTCCATACTTACTTGTAATTTTGATTTACCACAAATAATCAGCAGTACGCAAGTAATCACAGTACAAGCCAACAACAGTAATTTCAGTATAAAATTATACAAAAAATACTCCATAAAAATGGTCTAAAACAATACTCTTTACCGATTTTTTTTTCATACTACTAGCAACTCGCCCGGGTTTTACGGGTACTGTCGTGATGAAAAGCAGTAAACTCTCTCCCCCCCTCTTCCCAACCTCCATATATCCACACACCAAATACCATCAAAATTAGATTAGAATTTAGAAAAAACGAGATGAAAAATCGCCGGTTCGACACCGGGGCGGGATGTTAGTTATATACCTTCCGTCAAAAATTATCAAACTGATGGTGAAAAACGCTTCAAACTCCGTTGCGTGGTTTAAGAGCAGTTAGCGGATATGAGAACAGACACGGAAAGTGACTTTTTTATACTATGTATGGATAAGAAAGGATGAATGATACAATGATCAATGATATTGCTCTACTTTCAAAGAACCTACCTTGATGCGCGATTAAAGATGAATGATACAATGATCAATGATATTGCTCTACTTTCAAAGAACCTACCTTGATGCGCGATTAAAGATGAATGATACAATGATCAATGATATTGCTCTACTTTCAAAGAACCTACCTTGATGCGCGATTAAAGATGAATGATACAATGATCAATGATATTGCTCTACTTTCAAAGAACCTACCTTGATGCGCGATTAAAGATGAATGATACAATGATCAATGATATTGCTCTACTTTCAAAGAACCTACCTTGATGCGCGATTAAAGATGAATGATACAATGATCAATGATATTGCTCTACTTTCAAAGAACCTACCTTGATGCGCGATTAAAGATGAATGATACAATGATCAATGATATTGCTCTACTTTCAAAGAACCTACCTTGATGCGCGATTAAAGATGAATGATACAATGATCAATGATATTGCTCTACTTTCAAAGAACCTACCTTGATGCGCGATTAAAGATGAATGATACAATGATCAATGATATTGCTCTACTTTCAAAGAACCTACCTTGATGCGCGATTAAAGATGAATGATACAATGATCAATGATATTGCTCTACTTTCAAAGAACCTACCTTGATGCGCGATTAAAGATGAATGATACAATGATCAATGATATTGCTCTACTTTCAAAGAACCTACCTTGATGCGCGATTAAAGATGAATGATACAATGATCAATGATATTGCTCTACTTTCAAAGAACCTACCTTGATGCGCGATTAAAGATGAATGATACAATGATCAATGATATTGCTCTACTTTCAAAGAACCTACCTTGATGCGCGATTAAAGATGAATGATACAATGATCAATGATATTGCTCTACTTTCAAAGAACCTACCTTGATGCGCGATTAAAGATGAATGATACAATGATCAATGATATTGCTCTACTTTCAAAGAACCTACCTTGATGCGCGATTAAAGATCATATGTCAGGCGCCTTTGTTTTTACACTGCGGTCCAAACCTGCCCAGTGAATTGAGCGGATCAGCCCCTTTATTACGACGACCTCTGTGGCGCGGCGGGCGAAGGTTGGCCTGCAACGCGTTAGGTTGCGGGTTCGATTCCCGCCTTGGAACAAATATTTGTGCGATCGCAGATATTTGTTCAGGGTGTTCTGGGTATTTTCTATGTATAATAAAAAATATCTATATAAGTAATGTATTGTATTAAGTATATCAGTTATCTAGTACCCATAACACAAGCTCTGCTTAGCTTGGGGCAAGATAATGTTGTGTGAACGGTGTCCAGCATTATTTATTATTTATTTACAAACCTACTGTCAGAGTACTCAAATCGAACACCAGTGTTCATGCCAGACTACCATCTCGAGGAATTGCCGAAGGATTTTTTCGATGTCCAGTGACGTCAGACTAAGCTTTGGTTTTGGTATGTATGACACTAATCACTGGGCTTGAAACTGGCTCATAATGGGACTCAAATTTGACGCTGTCAAGTTGTTACACAATACCACAGATAAAAGAATACTATACTAGTACAGATACCTCATGCCATACAACAAAACGTGACCGACATAACTCGGGCTATTCTGCGGGCTATTTTGGTTGCCTTACCTGGGCGCTAGATGCCGCTAGCAGGGAAATGATAGCTAGAGCCACCTCGCTCCAGCAACTGTAATTACCGCGTAAAACGCGCACACACTCAATAGATGGCGTTTGTGAAAAAAACTTAGACACGAACACAGGGTGATTGGAAGATGAGTGCTAAGCTGTAAGGGAAAACTAGTCTTTTCAAGATATAAAACATCAGCCTCGAGTTTGGACTGAAGATCGACCGCAGCAAACGAAAGTGATGATTGTTGACCGTATCAATAACAACTTACCGGAAGTCAAGCAAATCGCAAACTGTGATGTGGTTCAATCATACATTTACCTCGGATCTTTGATCACAAACAATGGTGGATGCGTTGACGAAATCAAGCATATGCAATATGGCGATTTCTAGGTCCGCCATGGATAAGCTGAGGAAGATATGGAAAAATCGTAGCATAACGAAATCTACTAAGATCCGTCTCGTTAGAGCGTTGGTGTTTCCCATATTCCTCTATACTGCAGAAACATGGACTCTTAGGGAGAGCGAGAAAAAGAGCATAGATGCTCTTGAGATGTGGTGCTGGAGAAGAATGCTTGGGGTTTCGTGGACTGAGTTTCGTACCAATCAGTCCATACTCCAAGAACTCGGCATCATGCAGCGACTATCAGCTAAAAGAAACAAAGATTTAGAGAATCAGGGTTTTGACACTTACCTAGTTAAAAAAACGGATGGTGCTTTTTTGTTCAAACCTTTTTGAATACATGCTTGGTATTCATACTCTTTTATTTGAGGTATCATTTACGCGGATATATTACAAATTAATAAAATTGGGACCTAAAAACCAGATTGAGGGAGAAAATTTACAATTTTAGGCATTCTTATAAAACAACATTTTAATTCAATTTATTAATTTATTGGTGCTCAAAATGATTGCCACGATTCCCAACAACACAAGCAAGGGCCCGTCGTCTCACTTCGGTTGTAGTTACTTTCAACATCATTTCCAGCTTCATCGTTTCAAACGCTGAATTAATTCTTTCTTTTCATGTATCTATTCAAAAAAGTTTGAACAAAAAAGCACCATTTGTTTTTTTAACTAAGTTTCCAAAAACCTGATTCTTTAAATCTTTTAATTTTTTTGTGAACTAAAGTGTCTGTAATGAAAATGTCTGATGACACCGATGCTTAGACCATGTATTCTTAGATTGCTTACACATAACTTTAAATTACAAAATAAAATAAAAGAAAACATTAATCAATAAAACTGGCAATTATTAGCAATTAACTGAAAATTTCTGGGTATTACGAAAAAAAACGGTAAAAAAGAAATAGTCGGACTTTGTCTTCTAACTATTATGGCTGAAATAGTTCTAAATGGTCTAGACAACCTTCCCCTTACAGCTTTGCACCCATCATCCAATCATCCTGTATGACGATTATGATTTTTCAAACTCAACAGATGACCCGCTCGTGACTTCGTCCGCGCGTAGTCAGAATACTTTCCCGGCGTGCAGAAAACAACTTTAACATTAACAACCACACCGTGACATGACTTTTGAAACTAACGAACATTCAAGTATTTCAATTTAGGAGTCCCACTCCTGAAAATATTTTAATACCAACAACTACCTATACCATGAAAATATATTTTACGTCGAAATACGCTAAAATATGACAGTATATTTTTTTACAAAGTTGTCTTTGTAAAAAAATACACTGCCATATTTCGTTCCCGTGGCATTTTTCGTATATTGCAAATTTTTATATGTTTGTTAATTTTATTGGGGAAAGTACCTATGAACCAGTTACGAAACGCCGGTTTCTTTAACGGCCGAATCGGAAATTACAAGTAACTATCTACTGCTAACGCTTTCCGAAATACAGAGCATTTTTGTATTACGTTAGAATCATTTAGCTTATGAATTTTCAAAATTCCTTTCTTAGTTACAATACTTCGCATCAAGACAAACACACCCTCCAAATTTCAAGTCTCTACGCGGTTTAGGCTGTGCGTTGGCACTCGGTCAGTCAGTCATTCAGGACATTGTCTTTTATATATATATATATATATATTCGTCTTTGGACACAATGATATCAAATGATGTCTAACATTTTATTTGAAAATTTTAGAATAAAAAGGTTTACTCTTTATTTTAGAATAAAAATACTAGTTTTCTCTTTCATTTCGGGCATGACGTCATAGGCGTGTCACCTGTTTTTTTTTTTAAATAACGTCATCTATCAAGTCCGTTCTACCTGTGGTACTACAAACAAACTGGTGTCATCATCAATTTAGTTCAAATTATTACCATCAGAAAAAAGACAAAATTATTTGTTTGTAAAAAATATTAAACTTGATTGTAGACATTTATTTAATTTTCCCGTGTTGTGGGTATTTTTTGATATTAGAAAATATTTTTTAAGACCTTATGTTGTTTTTTTACATACTTCAATACCAAGTCTATACCTGTAACGCCATCTATTGAACTTTAATAGAACAATATATTTTTTCTATGGGATGAGACCCCGTGACAATACGAAACTGACAGAAAAGTGTCCAGACTGGGCTATAAATGTCAAATTTGAAGTTTTACCGATGTTCAGTGGAGTTCAATGGAATTGCGCAATTACCCCGATCTGCACAACCTACTTATAAGTATTGTAAGTGGAGCACTCTACAATACAAAGAAACGTTACTTTAAGGGATAATTAAAGATAATGCATGAGGAGAGAGCAACATTATCGCCGGGACTGATATTAGTGAAGGGAATGTAAGGATTCTAGCAACCAAAGAGATGCCAACGATGAGTTTGTACCAAATATAATTTTATTAAGGTGGGGTAAAACGCAAAATTACCAATCTTAGATTAGATTTTTAACTGACAATACAATTACAATATTCAAATTAAAAATATGCATGGATACTACATTATAATACCGAGGGATCACCCAGACAAAAACACGATAGAACAAAAAATTCTCGATAAAAAAAACCACAAAGTTACCTCTAACTTTTGGCTAGAATTCGATTGTTTGTCAATATGGTGCAGATTATTAGGTCAAAAATTTGATAAATAAGATCAGTGCAAAAAAACAGAGGGATTACCCACAGGGTTTTTTAAAATTATGTATATTTCACGAGCAAATTTCATAAATGCTTGTTTTCAAAATCTTGTTTACTCCAAGCATCTCCACAATTTACATAAAATCGATATCAACCAGACGAAGCGTGACCTATTGAATTTCTAGATATTATGTGATTATTATATTTTAATTACCGGGGAGGTATTGCTTTTCCACTTCTCCGTTCCGGGTCGGCTTTAACATTATAATTAAAAGTGTAATTACAATCAATAACGATACAACTCGCCCTAAAAACAAACTAGAGCGTATAATCATTAGAACATTAAGGAAAGGCTGTTTAATATAACAACTGTATTACCCTAAATGACGGAAAAACTGCTGGTCAACAAATAAATTTTATTATGTGTGTGTAACTGTGCTTAATGGAGCGAAATGGTTTCATATCGTGCCGCTATTAAGTGCCCAATTAATAGAGTTGTCAAGGCTTTCGATATAATGTAGGTACAGTGCCAATACTAGGAAAAAGAGCTCTCCAGTTTTGATACTAAGAAAAACTATAAAACTCTCCAGTTTTGATAATAAGCTTTTTTTTCTAATTGATTGCCCAGGACTTAATCTAGCAAGCTTGGCTATCTTAAAACTTAATCAAGGCTAGGGATTTAATTGGGAACTAACAATATAGCGGACGTGATTTTATCTTGAAAATTGAGAAACACACATTGAGAAAATTAAATTAAATTGATGTTATCGTCTTGTGAGAACTTAGTTTCTAAAACAATGATTAACTGAACTGGCTTCTACTTCAATGTGATTTGATCAGTGTTTAAGAAACTGACTGTTAATTTAATTGATTTCCCTCATATCAGGGGCAACTGTGGAATCATAAATAGGTTTTGAGAAAAAAACTTATCAAGTAGGTATAAGTATAATTATTTGAATCAATTAGTTGAACCAAGTATTTCTTTAAAACTACACTTCTCTACCCCTCTACCTCTAGACCCTCCTTATTCCTTACTACCATTGTACCTATTTCTGCCACCATGCAGTGTTCTCATTGCTGTGTACCGGTTTGAAGGATATGGGTGCCGGTGACAGACAGACAAAAATTCTATAAACGTTAATTTATGATTAGAAAAAGCAGTTTTCACCATTTATTTTGAAACCACAAACAGACATTTCGATTTAATAATATTATTTTATTTACAGAAATAAAAACATTTGTGGGTGGGTATGGACAACATTTCAAAAAAACAAATGGAACATTTGAGCTACCTACCGAAATACCGTTGTAAACGATCTAAAGGTGTATAGCTAAACTGATCCAAATAAATGTATTTGTAATTATATTATTACCTATGCTATGTTTATTAAGTTTTATATGTACCTACTTGTGTTAGTTTTATTATTCTTTCAGGAAATAAATATTTTTTTATTATAATATAATATTTGTAGGTATATTATAAACTAGCAGCGCCCCGCGGTTTCACCCGCGTAAGTCTCGATCCCGAGGGAATATCGGGATAAAAATGCATCTATGTGTTATTCCGGGAGTCCAGTTATCTCCATTCTAAATTTCATCTAAATCCGTCTAGCCGTTTCAGCGTGAAGAAATAACAAACACACACACTCACAAACTTTCGCATTTATAATATTAGTGTGATTATAAGGTACCGTATGTATTTTAAAACATTTGTTGAATTTACAACACCGTCCCTTAGCGTTCTTGACAGTTCCAGTCCATCCCAGGCTTATCTGTAAGAGATCGCTCTTTGTGGTAACATCGCCCAATCTCCATGTTTATATTCTTTTAAAGTGTTAATTTTTAATGTGTTTTGCAATAAAGTGGTATCTATATATATATACCATTTTTTTTGTACATATCTATTGTATTAGTTGTATTATTTAATCATTTACAAAATATTCACCGTTAGTAATTTAGCTACCCCAAATAAAAGAGAAAGTATATTTCGACCCGACATGTAATACCCAACACTATCAGATCAGGGACCTACCAAAAACTAAGCTCATAAATCTTACTCACCCAGAAAAGTTGCAACTTTGTGCGATTTATCCCGCACCATCCATAGGTCAGTTCGACGCCCAATGTCATCTCTCAAGCCATTTGCATTTTATGTTTTTCTCAGATACGTGCCAACCCGCTACCCTAGTTTCGGAGCTTGGTGGAATAGGACATTACGTTGATACTACTACATTTTACTCACGACTTCAATCGCGTGTATATTCATAAGAATGACACGGGTAGGTACTTTGAATACCAGTAGTAGCTCACATCGGATGCTGTGAATGCTCAGATAAAAATTCACTAAGTTTTAGTTAAGGTTTAGTCTAAGGTTCAGTGAGCAGCACTTCCGAGCGGAGGTACCCACCACGCAGATCTACGTGTCCCGCGTCTACTTCGATGTGAAGGCCGCAGAGGTGGTGGAGTATATCAGGAAGAAAGCCGGAGTGGGTTTGAGGGTCATGGAAGACTTACTTGAGCCCTGACTTCTGGCCGAAAGGGGTGAAGTTCCGGCGGTTCAAGGGTCGCCTGTCACGTGATCCCCCGGGCCGCGACGCGTCGGCGATCACACGTGTGTTAGATTAAGTAATAAAGTGTTTTTATGTGTATGTTAGTTTCTAAGGTATTTATGTAGATATGGGCTTACTGTTTAGGTTTAGTGCATTTCTCAGTAAGCCTGAAATAAATGATTTTGATTTGATTTGATTTGATTTAATCAATGTCATTTTCGATTTCAATCATAAAGATTCCCTGCTAGTTTTGAAAGAAGCGTCGTCATTTTTATTTAAATTCATTTTTCGAGTTATTTCGTGTAATTTTAGTGGCATTTTAACCGTTCTAACTTGGATAAATAGCACATGTGAGATGTAGTGAAGTTTAAGTGTAATCGTATCGCGTGTCTTTTCGAAATAGTGGATTTTTCCCTGTAAAAACTCAGTTTTCTGCCACTATTTAAACCGAGTCTCTTGACGACTTGACTATAAAAAATATAATTGTGATACTAATTGCCATTGGCGAAATTATTTGGAGCACTGAAGAGATGGAGAGACTGGAGAGATGAAGATTCCAACATTTTTGACTCCTATTCTCACGTAATATGGAGGGTCAGTAAAGTTAATTCACAAGGGTGATTAAAAAAAAACTACATACTAGACATTTAACTGCTTTAAAGGAGCCACAGACTAAGATTTTTGTACACAATGGCCGCGGTGTGTTTAGCTTAAAAATAGACGCCACCGAAATACCCCCCATGGATATCGTAAAAGCCGACTAAGGAATCACGCCAGGGGATGGGCAGCAACACACCTGGAGTACTCAACACCAATACTGTGATCACCAATCCGCCTGACAAGCGTGGTGATTATGGCAGATCCCTCAGTCGTTCCACTAGACTACCCTAGGTCGTTCCCCTAGGGGACTATGCACTCAATGTTTCACTACGATCCCCCAGGGGATTATTATGAACTCGTTAATTCCCCTACGATAAAGAATGGCTAATAAAATAAGTTTTTAAAGAACTAACCTACTGGGGGACTACTTAAGATTAACATCATAAGAAGGCTTAGAGTTTTTACTCTTAAGTAGACCCCTCCGTCTCCTCCCGTGGATGTCGTAAAAGCCGACTAAAGAATTACCCGGACTTGCTAGTAAGATAAGTTGGTAAAAGATTTGTCCTGGCTGTTAGCTTATTATTGAATTACTGGAAGAAAGCGTTAGCAGAGTCAGTCGTGGAAAGCAATGGCGGCGATAAGCTCACTACTAGTCACGTCTATATTCCCACGATGGTGCAACCCACGGTGAAAAGAGGCCTATTGAGGCTCTACCTCTTTCCCCGAAAGATGTATGTTATTTTTGATACCTTTGCTCAGGGGATCGTTGCTTTTTCACACCACCTGCTCGACAATGTTCAATTACATATCGTGCAACCTCAACGTAAAGTAAATCATTATCTCTTTAGGGATATAAAGTTGTATGAAACTCCCTAGGGAATAAAGTGATCTTAATATTGATTTTTAAAAAAAATGGAACATAAAATTCGTGTGGAAACTCGTGGAAAACTCTAAGTAAAAAAATATCCATACGGCATTGTAAAGAGGTTTGTTTGAAAATTGAACTGGCCACCATAAGCAGAACTTGCAATTTGTAGAAAAAAAAGAAAAATGTACGTTTACAATGAATGTGAAACAAAAGACGGTGTTTGGTGCTGTGATTTTCAGTGAATTTTAATTGTCTCGCAAGTGTGAAAAGTAGAGTATGCTCCTCTGGAATAAAGCCCGTCTTCGTCTTGGGCAGCTTGAATACCTCGCTTCATTCAGATCCCCCATTGCTATTAATACAATGAGGGAGGCCTAGTCCAGCAGTTAACGTCTACAGATGGCTGATGATGACACGCTGGTCCAATAGTTGGACCACAGCATTGGTGATACCGTTTTAATGTTCTTCCAACTAACTGGTCAGTGGCTGGGCATAACTTTGGCCAAATTTTTGCCAAGGTAAAAATACACCTAAGCTTTTTGGGTTACCTTTCACTTTAAGGATGGTAAACCAGAATTGTTCAGAGTGTTGATAATATAAGATAAGATAAGATAATTGTTTATTTCAGATTACACACAGAAAAAACACATGCCATCCATTTTGTAGAAAATAATTAAAGCTAAGGCCAAACCAACGCGTTCAGCCCGCGTCCTCAGTGGCGTGCACGGTGGCGATCAATGGTAAGACAATGGATCACCACCGTGCGCGCCACCGCATACGCGGACTAAACGCGTTGGTTTGGCCTTAGCTTAAATCTGGGTTTCTTCAAGGCTAGAGTGAATAGGTGCCTTCTAGACCTTTGTGCTTCATCTTCGGCTACATCGTCACTTACCAACAGGTGAGATTGTGGTCAAAAAGAGGTCTATCACAGTATACAAACAAAACTTAAAAGCAGCTGGTAAGTAGCAGCTTCCCTTACGAAATATCCCCCATCGTAACTACTAGACACGTTATCAGCGCAGCTACAGCAAAAAGGTTACGGATTTAGTTTACGGAGCAACGACAAAGTCATTGGGCGAAATTTATCGAATTTAAGGTACCGCCGGGGTAAGAAGTAGCGGTTCAGAGCATTATCTGTACTTAATTTCACCGTAATCGGAATCATCAATATAAATATATTTTCAATCGGTGCGTGAAATCAATCGTGCCAGCACTACCTCATACGAAAAGAAACGAATCGGTGCGTGGATTGCTGACTGACTGACTGAATGAACGCGATGCCTAAACCATAAGTCCTGAAATTTTAATAAATAAATAAATAATGCTGGACAGTTCAAACAACATTAATTAGCCCCAAGCTAAGCAGAGCTTGTGTTATGGTTACTAGATAACTGATAGGTATACTTAATACAATACATTGCATAGATAGTTTTTTTATGTTATACATAGAAAATACCCAGAACACCCATTTGGAAGGTACATGCCCTTTATTCATTGTGAAGCAAACATCCGTGTTATTTACTTATACGGTTCCAGCGGAAGATCAGCGTTGTGTTGCTACAACACAACAAATGCTGAGCTGGACGCCAATTTGTGCCAGTGATGCGTGATTGGTACAGAGAGGCACAAAGTAGTTTTATCATGCTTTGATAATTTTTGTTGTTTCTGTGTGTGTGTGTGTGACGTTTTGTATCTGCGTTCGTTGTAACAAATAAAAGTTTTTTCTTTTTTTCTTTTCTTTCAAAATTTAACGAGATTTAAAAATCACGGTTCAATATTCCTGTTTTGATCAGAGTACAAAATTTCACGGAGTATTTGGAGGCATATCCAAATTAGGAGCAAAATTAGTTTGCATACAAAAGGGCTCAAGCGGCCTGGTGTTATATTCCTCGTTGGATGCTGCTGACTTCCCTTTGTAATCCTTTAGGTGGCTTTTACGATACCCACAGGAGGAGATTCTAGGCAGGTTACGGCACTTTAAGTATTAATAACAGCATTTCCTTTGAAATAATTATTTGGAACTGGCAGGCCTCCAAAGTCACAAATACCGCTACGCTCATCCGCAGTTTTTCACGAGGCTGTTGTTACTTTACTACCCTACAAAATGAATTGCCGCAAGGAATCTTAATAAAAGGGATGAATGGTAATACCGAGTGGAAAGTCTTGTATTAATTCTTTTATAGACGCGATCTTGCAAAATTGTTTTGGTAAAAATAAGTTCAAATATATACGAAAAATAGAGCGAACATTTTATTTATGTTTAGTTTTTGCTTCGTCTAACCATTTTCACACAGCTACTTTTAAAGCTACCATAATACAACCAACTACTTATCTTGCAATTTTTGCATAATTTTAATTATTTTAGGCGATAAGTAACGGAAAATTAGCAGGTCAATGCGTTTTAAAAGAAACATCGATCTTAACAACGTAGATTTAAAGACCAATTTAGTTCGAAATTCAGTGTGGCACTTGCAACACAGGCACTTGATTTTAGATTTTTATTGGTTTTTAATATCTATTTCGCGTCCAAGTAACAAAAATTCAAATGTGGCAACTTGGTTCATTACTTTGGGTGTTTTTTCATATTGACCCATAAAATGTCCATGTTTAAGTTTCTTTTCGATCGAGCAAAATAATACGAATCGTGCTTAAGGGACCTACAAGCATTAGCTATTTATTACACTGAACATATTTTTTTCAGAATTTTACAATCTTTATTTACGAAATAAAACATCTTTTTAATATGAACAGTTAGATCACTAATCACCTTACAGAGACTACAAATACCTAAAGTTAACAGGTCGGAAATGTGTTTTATTATACGTTTGTTATATGGCATAAAAAATAAGATTAAATTTTCACCTCATCTCCAACTATTTTCACGCTGCTGTATTTTAGAGTAATGAGCCTCACTAGCAATATTATGTTATGTTTAATAACTTATTAAACCAACCAATGACCCCTAAAGTTAAAAATATCGTTTGCTTATTGGCATTATATTATACAATATAGACAGTAGACACTAATTAGAACACGTGTTAACAGTTCAGCGTCTTGTGGTATCTAACAAGCGTTAGATTTGATAAGTTCCCCAAATTAATAATTTTCTAACAATCTGAAATATGTTCTACTAATTTGTTAATAATGGAAGTTTATTTTCAAAGTCAAGTTTGGTCAAATTTGAGAAGCACTTACAAGATTCAAAACTTTTTTAATCTTCGCCGGCTCACACACAACACCACACTTAGATAAACTCAGGACAATGAGCTTTATGTCATCAGACGAAAGTTCAAAAAGCGCGTGTTCGCAGTAACGCTGCGGGCGCGTCCGGTTCTAGCGAGTGCCTGTTACAGACTCGTATGAAAGTCGCTGAAAGCTGAACAAATGAAGATCACTAAATAATTCTTCGGATGACGCGTTTATTGAGGGCGAGTTGTTGTTTTAAGATTAAGCCGCAAAATTCTTAATCTTAGATGATGTTTAACTAACTAAATCAAGAACAATATTCAAATTAAAAATATGCATGGATACTACATTATAATATGTCATCTTTATGTCATTACGTATACATTATCTTTGTCTGAGGGTTGCGGGTGCAGTGCAATGCCACATAGGGCGCGTCCTAGGTGGACGTGACCTATGAGGTAATGCACTGTTCATAGGCAGAGGTTACCGCTTAACATCAGGTGGGCCATCTGCTTGTTCCGTCATTCAAGTAGTATAAAAAAAAAAAAACCGAAGGATCACTAAGAAACAGCAGTACCAGAAACAAGATAAGACAATATTTTCTTAATAGAAAAAAAAAACAAAGTTACTTACGTCTAATTTTTGTCTAGATTCGATTGTTTATTAAAATGGTGGTTTTTTGGGTAAAAAATTCAATAAATAAAATCAATATAATTAAGCAGAGGGTTTACTGTGGGGTTTTTTAGCGCTTTTTTAAGCGGCGTTTTTTTTGTTGAAGATTTCTGCCTGTTGTTGGCGCAGTTTTGAGTGACAGAATTGTGATGTCATCATGACTTACCACTTTACAAAATCATTGGTTAAATTTCAGCGGCATCGAAGTAATTTTCATGCTGAAATAATGTCTAGCATGTCAGTCGCAGACGGATAGAAAATATTATAATGCACATCATTATCATAAAAATTCAATAGATAAAACATATCTTAGTGGGAGTGTACGCCGCTCGAGCCCTCTGCATACAAATGAAGTTTGCTTCTATTTGGATTGATTACATCAAACTCCATGAAATTTTGTTAATATGATCAATATAATATTATAATATAGTAGTAGTAGAGGTTTTTTGTGAAAGATTTCGTCCGGGGAAGTACTACCACCATGCCTATTTCTGCCGCAAAGCAGTAGTGCTTGCATTGCTGTGTTCCGGTTTGATGGGTATGGGTGCCGGTGAAATTACAGGCACATGAGAAGTTTCATATTTATGTTTCAGGGTGGCGGGCGCAGTGCAATACCACATAGGGCGCGACCTAGGTGGACATGACCT
This sequence comes from Operophtera brumata, assembly GCA_932527175.1. NCBI lineage: Eukaryota > Metazoa > Arthropoda > Insecta > Lepidoptera > Geometridae > Operophtera > Operophtera brumata. The sequence continues at coordinate 7,306,488 of OW052237.1, read as the reverse complement.
ATGTGAGAATGCACTGTTCATAAGCAGAGCTACACTGTTACAGCTTAACATCAAGTGGGCCATCTGCTTGTTCCGTCATTCAAGTAGGTAGAATAAAAAAAAAAAAAAAAACTAGGTACATAGTGGCTTATCAGTTTTCCATAAATTTATATAATTCCATAATTAAAATATTGTAATCAAACCAACATAAAGATTTGTAAGGTAATCTTACAGCCGATGCTAGTTATATTTTATACAATTTAAAGGGAAACTGGGCCTCAGTAACGCTATTTTTTAACTTATTAACCATAGCCTAGTATAGTATTATTTTATCTGTGCCATAGCCCAACCATTACCGTTGGTGTAGTAACAATTATTTAATCTGTGGCGACGCCGCCAGAATTGACCAATCAGACGAATGCAAAGTTTGAACGTTTGAGGCGTTCAAAATTAAGTCTCTAAAATGTGTACCTATTAATTTTTATTGACACAAATAATCAAATATCCCAATAATATAATGAGCAAGCTTTAGTTTAAATGTAGCGGGCAAGCGATACAGTTCTGTTCTGTTAAACTTTGTGAGGTCTTATCGCTGAGTAGCGATCTGTCCAGACAACCTTTGTATGGAATGGACTATTACTAATAGACAAGCTATAGGAGATAGAGCTAGCAAAAAAAATTGAGAAAAATTCTTCTCAAGAGTGAGCTTAAAGTTTGTTCATTCGTCGAGTCTGATAGTCGAGTCACTGGGGGCCGTTCATGATGAGGTCAACGTAAAGTGTGAAAAATCAAAATGGTAAAAATAAATAAAGTGAAAACTTTTACTGAATAGTAAATAACAATATTGGAAACATAATTCAATCCAAAACGAAGGAAAAGGTACAACCACTTACTTAGCTCTCAGAATTAGCAAGACGACCAATATGTCGGGGCAGTGAGTAGCAGGCTCAGATACGAGAGATATCAAATTCCCGCTGCGGAACAAATGTTTGTATGATCTGTAAATATTTGTTCCGGGTCGTGGTGTGGTACCATGGTGTCAGGTATCAGGATTATGTATTTGACTGTAGGGTGTCATATGTTATATGAAGTGGCAACGGGCAGGCCGTTTAGTTCGGAGAACCGACAACCGCTGGGAAATATGCAGTGTAGCGCCTTCCAACTCAATGGAACGATGCTATTGTAACCGTTGCAGGAATTCGGTGGTTGGAGGTGGCCCTGCATTCTAAAAGGAAGGCAGTGTACGTCACTGGCTGTGAAACAAAGTGACACTAACATCATATAAACTTTTCATCTCGTTGGCCGCTCTAATTATAGTAACGTCCTCATTATTCTTACTAAATAACGACAGTCACAGTCTTCCTTACTATTGTAGTAGCTGACCGGGTTAAAACTATCATAAACTACCAAGCTAGTTGAGTTTATAAGAGGCCGAAATAAGAAAACAAGTCTTGCGGGAATTGGGCCTGAATGCCAGGAGTAAAAGTTTTTCTCTTTAACTTTTACACTTTGTATGTACTTTATTTTATAACATTCGCGAATCGTAAGAAGTTCGTTAAGTTAGCGCAAGTTTTTAATTTCAAACAAATAATAAATACTAATAATAACAGCATGCCCAGTTTCATTACTCAAGGAATAACCTATATGCTGCCCATAGATACAGACTACCAAAACCCAGCAAAGTACAGGCCGATCACTTGCCTACAGACTTTTTATAAAATCCTTACATCTTGCATTACCGAACTGATATACCTGCATGTCACTGATAATAATATAATGGCAGTAGAACAAAAGGGATGCCGAAAGAATAGTCAGGGCTGCAAGGAGCAACTAATTATAGACTCAGTCACTATGAAACACACATTAAAACGTAAAAAGAACATTAATACCATGTATGTCGACTACCAAAAAGCTTTTGATTCCGTCCCGCACAGTTGGCTCACCTACATATTACAACACTATAAAATCCACCCAACCCTTGTTACTTTCCTTGAATATTCCATGCAGCACTGGCGAACTAAACTTAAAACCATTAACGGCAACAGCAATATCGAGACAGCAGACATCCCGATACGTCGCGGTATTTTCCAGGGAGATGCCCTTAGTCCTCTATGATTCTGCTTAGCATTAAACCCTCTCTCAAACATGTTAAATTCTTCAAAACAAGGCTTTACTATAATAAACGGGCACAACCAGACATCGCTTACACATTTGATGTACATGGATGATATTAAATTATACAGCAATAGCACACAGTCACTTCATCGCCTTGCAGACATCACACAGACATTCTCACAGGATATACATATGCAGTTCGGAATAGATAAATGTGAAACTTTACCTGTAAAGGACGGCAATATTGTTCAAAATAACTACACATTAGACTCAGGAAATCATGTGGAATCACTTGATCAGAATAGCTCGTACAAATACCTAGGATTTTTACAAACTAAGCAAATCCATCAGAAGCAGGCGAAGGCTGACCTCAAAAAGAAATTTAGGCACAGGTTAAATATAATCCTTCGCTCACAACTTCATTCTCGAAACATCATTAAAGCTATAATACTTATGCTGTACCGATACTTACATACTCCTTTGGGATTATAGCTTGGTCACAAACAGAAATAAAATATCTACAACGCGTAATAAATATTACATCGCTCACCGCTCAACGTAAACACCATCCCAGGTCCTGCATACAGCGACTCACACTACCACACTACCGACTCACACATAAGGCGGCAGAGGCATCATAGATATCACTAACTTACATAACAAACAAATTGTATCCCACAGGAAATATTTTCATAGCCAAGCCCAAAACTCTTCATTACACAAAGCAATAGTCCAAACTGATAAACGTCTCACACCGCTCAACCTCCAAAACACTGATACGCAGAAAAACGAACGAATCGTTGATGAGAAATCTAAGATTGCCGCATGGGGACATAAATCCTTGCACGGAAGACATCGCCACGATCTACAGCAGATACATGTCGACAAAAGTGCTTCAAACGCTTGGCTACGGCGCGGAGAGATTTTTCCCGAGACGGAAGGATTTATGTTAGCGATCCAAGATCAAGTCATCGAAACGCTCAACTACCAGAAACACATTTGCCGTTTGCCTAACTTACCCACAGAGCTTTGCAGGCACTGCTAAAGTTCTTCCGAAACTATTCAACATATAACAGGAGCCTGTAAAGCCATCGTCCAAACTGACTACAAACATAGACATGACCAAGTTGCAGCAATAGCCCACCAGCACCTCGCCTTCAAGTACAAACTCATACCCAAAAAAGTTCCATACTATAAATACACACCTGAAGTAATTCTAGAAAACAGCGAATACAAGATGTATTGGGATAGAACCATAATCACAGATAGAACCGTTCATTTCAACAGGCCAGATATAACTTTACTAAATAAAAGAGAAAAAATAGTCTTCGTAATAGATATAGCCGTATGCAACACACACAATTTGGTCAAAACCCATTCAGAAAAAATTGCTAAATACACGGATCATGCTGTTGAGATAAAGTCTCAATGGCAAGTTCAAACAGTCAAAACTATCCCAATAATTCTCTCAACAACTGGCGTCATCCCGAAAACACTGCACACCAGCCTAAAAACTCTCGACATTCATCCATCCACATACACTCTTCTACAAAAGGCAGTCATACTCAACACATGCAGAATATATTAAAAGATAAACGGCTAATTACCACTATTATTCGTCACTTTGCTGACGTTTCGAGACTGAGTTCAGAAGCCTCTTCATCATGAGCACCGCCCGCGACCTGCAGAATAGTAAGGAAATTCATAAACATAAATTAACTTTTAACTAACTAGCACTTGGCTCAGGCCCGTGCAAAAAACACCTCTTCGGAGAGCTAAAAGAATATAAAAATAATACTAATAAATAATTGTCTATTTTACTTATTTAACCCTAATAGATATATATTAAACGTTATAAAGTTCTTATAAAGGTAAAACCGCTAGCTTATTACGTATCTTGCAATAGCAATGCGATAGCAAGAATCGCGCGAGAATTGCGCGATCATCGCATCCAAATTGCAAATTCGTATTACGGATCGCTGATACGTAATACGAATTTGCGATTTGGATGCGATAATCGCGCAATTATTGCTATCGCATTGCTATTGCAAGATACGTAATAAGCTAGCCGAAACGCTTAGTACGAATAGAGGTACTAATGAGGTAAGGATAGTACTGAGTCGTGCGCCTGCTTGTGAAACTCCTGTGATAATAGTTATTCATTTGGTAATAAGTTTTTTGTGAAAAATATATTTTCAACACAAGCTTTTATGAAATTAGTAATCGTAACCGTGTGCTGATCAAATTGAGCCTACGGCCAGTCTACTATTATCCATCGAGGAGTTCCGTTGTCCACCTTCCATCTCCATCATCAGATCAGCTCGTTGTCACCATAATATTTTGTCATCAGAACTTGACAGGTATGCCAAATTTCAGCTCAATAGGTTGAGGATAACTGCTTTAAAATGTAGTTGCAAGATTCCACCCGGATATACATATTCCATCTGGATATACATATTCCACCTGGATATACATATTACACCCGGATAAACATATTCCACCGGACATACATTGCAAGTTATATAAAACTTGTAATAAATCTATCAATAAAAGCACCGAAAAGTTTGACTCAAATTTCTTTCTCATGGTAAAATCACCATCTTTAGAAAAAAGCCTCTACACTGAATCAGTGTTTGGAGCCTGATGGCGTCGAAAGTTAAGATTTATCTAGCTGAAAGTTGTAGCTGCAAAAATTCCGTATTTCCCGTAAAAACAATGTTGTGAGTTGATAATCTTTGAAATGGCTTCACCAATTTCCAAACATAGCTAAGAAACATTATAGCAAATACCATCTTTTAATCAAAAAACCGCATTGAAATTAAAGCAGACGTTCTGGGACTTTGAGGAGCTTTCCGTACATACATACACACGCCTTTAGGGTAGGCAGAGCCTCAATGGGCCTCTTTTCACAGTGAGTTGCACCATCGTGGAATAAGGCGTGAAAATTAGTGAGCTCATCGCCGCCATTGCTTCCCACGACCACGACTTCCAATTTCTGGAGCTTTGGGGCTAGAGAAACAGCAATTCACCCTAGGTACAGGCAAGCAAGTAGTAGTTTTAGTAGTAGTAGAGCTTTTTTGTGAAAGAGTTCGTCCGGGGAAGTACTACCACCATACCTATTTCTTCCGCAAAGCAGTAGTGCTCGCATTACTGTGTTCCGGTTTGAAGGGTAAGGGTGCCGGTGAAATTACAGGCACATGAGACTTTTCATCTTTATGTCTCAGGGTGGCGGGCGCAGTGCAATGCCACATAGGGCGCGTCCTAGGTGGACGTTAGCTATGAGGTAATGCACTGTTCATAGGCAGAGGTTACCGCTTAACATCAGGTGGGCCATGATATTGTTCCGAAATTCAAGTAGTATAAAAAGAAAAAAAAAACAATCTATGGCCACAAACTTATTACATCGCTCTTATGGGTTATGCATGATGGTATTTTACGCTAGGTGAATGTGCTTGTAGGATATTAATATAAGTTTGGATCAAAATAAAATCATTGACCACCATAATACCATTTTACCAATCTTGTTTTGCACTTCAATCCCAATTTATCTTACTTAGATAAATACCCCTTCTTAAATCAGAGTCTGGAAATCAAAGCAGAAGTAATCCATTTCTCTTTACACTCAAAACCACGGGGTTTGTCAGGCCACTTCTCTATGATTACGGTCTCGTTGACATTGAAGGGTTAAACCGGTCGATTATACCGAACTCCCTGTAGTTAATTACGTTCCAGAAAGCCTCTATTATGGGACATAAAACGCGTGATTATACTTATACTTCAAATTGATATTATGCCGGTAATGTTTGCGGGAAGTGGTGTGGCCTTGAAGGAGTGTGTGATTGAAGTTGACTTGGTAGACCAAAACAATTGTTCTAAACCGAATCGCTAATGAGTTTTATAGCAAAATGGTTGTAGTGCGCGTGAATAAGATTCACCTATTCAATTCTTTGATTTTTAGAAGACTACGCGAGCCTATTTCCTCATATATTTTAAGTACACATTCATCCTTACATGTTCATCATTAAATAATAAAACCTGCAAAAATAAAAACTTTTTACCTACATTATGTAGGTATGAAGTGTTTTTTTGTTTGGTGGAAATTGGTGCAACTACTTCCATCATCATATCATCAGTTCGCAAGAATTTGATGTATAGAAATTTCTATGAATTTTATTGAAGGGAACCAGGTATTTGCAATGAATAACAGCTGATAACGCGTACTATTTCTTACATGAATAGAGTAATTCGCTTCGGGGCCCTAAATCATGCGAGATAAACACCGATATGCTTAAGTGTTCAGTTTTTCCAATTTTAATGTAACACTGAATATAGATAGGGTTTTTTTTTTTTGTACTTTCTACTTGGAGTAGCGGATCAAGCAGATGGCCCGCCCATCAGGAACTAATAGAGGCCCATACCTTTTTCTGCCGCAAAGCAGTAGTGCTTGCATTGCTGTGTTCCGGTTTGAAGGGTAAGGGTGCTGGTAAAATTATAGGCACATGAGACTTTTCATCTTTATGTCTCAGGGTGGCGGGCGCAGTGCAATGCTACATAGGGTGCCATTAAGTGGTACCCTCTGCCTATGAACAGTGCATTATCTCATAGGTCACGTCCACATAGGACGCACCCTATGTGGAATTGCACTGCGCCCGCCACCCTGAGACATAAAGATGAAAAGTCTCATGTGCCTGTAATTTCACCAGCACCCTTACCCTTCAAACCGAAACACAGCAATGCAAGCACTACTGATTTGCGGCAGAAAATGGTATGGTGGAAGTACTTCCCCGGACGAACACTTTCACAAAAAAGTTCTACTACTACTAATATGTTTATAAAATTCAGCTGATTTAGTTTTGTTTCGCATGCCGGTTACACCACGGTGAAACATAAATTAATAAAAGCTGGGCGACTTCTTGTACTTAAACTTCAAGAAGCATCGCCGAAACCCGGATCACGTACGTCATGTCAGATGACGTGCTGTGTGTGCCTTCGCAGAAAAGTTTCTGAAGACATTCTGAAGACAGTTATAAATAGTTCCGCTTCTTACTGCTAGGTCAGGTAATCAAAATCTATTGTCTCCACGTGTCCGTTACCAGATTGAAATCTGTCCTGAAAATTTAAGTGGAACAGCATATTATCGATTTTATAGAAAGTCTTATAAAAAAAATTAAAGACTATTTTCAGTGTCCAATTAAAATTGGATTAACGAAACACGGAAACACATCGGCGTCTAGCACGCGTGACGTAGGGCCCCGAAGCAAACTACAACTAGATGCCGCCACAGGAACAAATAGAACGCGCTATCAGCTGTCATTGTCATTGGCTAGTACTTGGCTAGTACATATCCATGTTGGCTAGTGATCTGTGAAATGATTTTGATAGGACGTCACTATGAGGTGGGGACACAGAGGTGGCGATTATAAAATTATGTAGGTAAAGTTTTAACAAAAATATAAGTCAGCCCGATGTACCTGCGCCGTAGACTAATTTCTATAGCGCGACAACCTTCTTTCTACCAATAGCAATCGCGCGCTAAAATCTTGCGCCGTTATTGGTTAATCGATTTCGCGGCAAAATTGCGGCCAGTCGTGCGCCAACTTGTTAATTTATCGACTCTTAGATGTGAGCGGGACAGATCTATACTATAGCGGGACAGAGCTATACTATACGTTCAGCCTCTGTCGAATATCAGCCTGCGCTTTTCTGCGCAAACGAAAATAGTCGATCGGACTTATGTTTTGGGTAAAACTGTACCCATATCGGTATTTCTTAAAAGTCACGTGGTCACGGCATTTGGCGGCGCCGTCTGACTGAAAGACACCGCGAAGTCCCACGTCAATTGTATTTGATTGTTCAACATCGCCCTACATCTATCACGAATGCACGGCTCGTTTACACCGAACAATAAAACGGCAGTTAAAGGCGACTATCACGCTATTGCCAATTTGACAGCATTCTTGTTGGCGTAACTAGGTACAAGCTACTTAATTGGGTCTACAATGTTTAATTAGGAATTTTATTAATGGAATCTTGTAACAGACAAAGAACAATTCCTTAATAAAATTAAATAGATAAAAATAGACGTATGTTGGCCTTGTTTCTTTTTGGAAGACAGTTCTCGTTTTTTTTGGTAATTTATGAATCACCCTTACTTTAATGCCCAAGTTTATTATCTATGAATAATATTACTTCTAATATTATTCATACCTACGACCTTCCTGTCTAAAAACACGGTGTCCTAGGCTATTGACACTTTGCACTCGTTAAATCACTAAATTTAAATAACGGTCAGTTTCTCTTGTTATAAATAAACACAGTGTTCATCTGAGTGATCGTCTGCCTATCTCGCAGCTGGACGACCAACCAGTTCTGTACCCAGTTCTTGGGCGCTATTCAGTTAGCGCCTTACTTCACCTATCGTCACCTCGTCTTGCCAGGTGTCCTGCCCAACTCCATTTTAGTTCCGTTCCGTTATACGATTTCCAACATCTTTGAGCTTCGTTCGTCCATAGACTAACTAAACACAATAGACTGCTAATCTCATACAAGAAAACGTGCATCGATGAATGATTGCCTACAATGACGCTAGTTGTTGCTGTTTTGAATCTGCTACAAACGATTGAAATCATTTTTACATGTGTTTTGAATAGATCGATGAAAAATGTTTTGCGACCATCATAATTAAAAAATAAATTAGAAAGTTTATTTTTAAAGTGATTAGGTAATTGGTTTAAAATGCTGATTGAATGAATTTGCCAGCGCCATCTAGAAATAGCCTGGAATTTTGTCAGCGCCATCTAGAAATAGCCTGGAATTGACCTTTTTTGTCACGTTTTCTTGTATGAGTTTAACAGTCTATTGTGTTTAGTTAATCTATGGTTCGACTTCGTATATCGACGTATATTCCTCCTGCCACCTGCACTACCTATTTATGAACCAACTGATTGATATCCAGCAATAAAAGACTGCACCAACACCAGGCAGAAATCTTGATGCAAAAAAACCGCCACGCGCCGCTCGATAAAGCGGTTTTTATTTAATATCTGGTGAAATATAGATAAGTTTATAAAATCCCTAGGTATTATGAGATTCTATCAATTAAAACATGTGTAGGAGACTTAACACACATGTTTTAATTGATAGAATCTCATAATTCTCGCAAACTCAACTTTCGCTACCTAAAGAAGTGTTGATGAGCTGTTAATCCTTTTATGGGGAAAAACACCAAAAAAATGAATTTTGTGCCGCTAGCGTCAGCATCCACCTTAAAATCTAATCTAAGATTGGTAATTTTGCTTTATTCCCCACCTTAATAAGATTGATATAAGGTTAGTCCTTTGTAGTTCCTGATTCTTACGATATTCTTACGGTACCAAAAGTACTTAACTAGTAAGTCCCAATTACAAATCCGGTAAATTAATGGGTAAATAAAGTTCCGGCAATGGCTCCGAGAATTGGAGGCAGGAGACAATAAAACAAAGTTCATCTTGATAGACAATAGAATGTTTACTACTATCGATTTTAACTTTTACTGGTTTGTTGAACGAAAACAGCCAACGTAATGAAAAGACATATGAATATGAGTGAATTGCGCCACCTCAACCGAAAACCCGGCTAAAATACGACATGTGTTACTGAGATTTCTGACAAAAGTGGCGGAAAAATAATTAATTTTAATTGTTATAGAGTTTTCTGGAAAGTCACGCATGAGTCAATTAATATCGAAAGAAGTCACTAAAGTGAGTAAGACCCAAAAGGTTATAAACGTCCGAAAACTATTTTTAGTTTTGCTACAGGGAATCGTAAAGAATTATAAAGTTTCGTTTAATATATGCAACAAACTAATTATCAGTTAAATAGCCTACTGATTGTTATGAGCTAGCGTTTGGGATAAAATAATCACACTGAATATATGTTACCAAAATTACACTTTTAACACTTTTTACACTCTTCATAAGACTGTACCTACTTGACAACTCTGTTCACAATGTATAAAGCTCAAGTCATTTGATTTATTCGCACTAAAAGCTAATATGCTACTGATTTCTCTTCGAGCCAGATCCATTTATATATACGACCACCGAGAACGTTTTAGTACGATCAAGCAATCAGTAGAATTCCCTCTAAATATAGAAGGAGTACAGATAGTACTTGCATCCTGTTCTAGTACAGATAGAGCTAGCAATTGTAAGTCCACTCGTCAACAGATGGCGCTAACAGGCTCTAAATGTGTTTAAGCCGGCCGGCGTTGCGTTATCGATCACTTTAATACAAAAATGTTGTAATACTTGCCTGCCACTAGAAATAAAGGAAATAAAAATGTACAGAACGATTAAAAAACTTTGGCGTAGGCATATTTTGATTGTTTGCCAGCAAGACAATAATAGTATTTTATAGATAATAAAAATAAATAATAAATAAATAAATAATGCTGGACAGTTCACACAACATTATCTAGCCCCAAGCTAAGCCAGAGCTTGTGTTATGGGTACTAGATAACTGATATACTTAATATAATACATTACATAGAGAGATATTTTTATTATGCATAGAAAACACCCAGAACACCCTGAACAAATATCTGCAGAACGCACAAATTATTTGTTCCGAGGCGGGAATCGAACCCGCAACCTCCTGCGTCGCAGGCGAACCATCGCCAGCCGCGCCACAGAGGTCGTCACAGAGATTGAACAGCGAGAACAATAATAGTTTTATTTTTGATTGAACGGTAGATTTATTGCATTTAAATTACAATGTTAGTGTAATTATAGCTCCCTACATAATGCTCGGAGTTTCACAATGTGATAAAATCAGGAATGGTGAGATCCATAGTAGAACCAAGTTCACCGTCATAGCTCTCAGAATTAGCAAGATGGAGTGACAATGGGCAGACCATATAGCTTGCAGAACTGTTATCCATTGGGGATTAAAGGTTCTCGAGTGGCGATTAGGAACGGATGCAGTGTAAGAAGACCCAGATCTCAATGGACCGATGACATCTAAAAAGGTCGCTGGAAGTCGAAAGATAGTGGTGCCTCAAGTCTGTCATGGCACTATGTGGCGGACGCCTATATCAAGCATTGGGCTTCTATAGGATGATGATGATGATGATTATGATGATGATGACAGTAGAATATTCTTACGATTTTAGGGGACTGCGATAAAAAAGCGTGAAATCGTAGCGTGAATCTGAGCGTGAAAATGAGCGTGAATTGTTTGGTAGCGTTATGGAACAAAATACAATAAATAAGTTTCTAGATTTGTCAGAGTTTGACAAACGATGCCACTATTTACCACACTTTACAACCTTGTGTTTTCTCTTCACCCCATTAACTCCCACTTTTATTTATGTGCCTAACAATTTATACTTTTCACAAAATAGTACGTAACCTAAAAATGGGAGGCTAAAGTTCAACAGCTAACAGCTGTTTTTGATTTTGTAAATGCGATATTTCATCGTTACGTTTTAATAACTTCAATTTTATAGACAGCTGAGTAGCGTAATAAGCGAGATGCTTGAAATAGTTTGTTTTTTTTTTCGATTCAGTTTGACATTTTTATTTATTTTAATGTGTTTTTTCGAGTTATTTAGTGTAATTTTGGTGGCATTTTAACCGGTGTAACATGCGTATCCACCGGTTAACCGGTGGATACACATAATAATATGTGCACATGTGATGTAATGAAATTGAAGTGTATGCTTATCTTTTTGAAATGGTGGGTTTTTCCCGGAAAAACTCGGTTTTTCTGCCACTATTTAAACTGGGTTATAGCTTGACGGAGACTTTAATTTTATTACAAACTTGACATTGGCGAAATTGTTTGGAACACTTCTCAGACTCCTCAATCGGAAGCTATAACACAAAGAAGCATTAAAAGTAGTTTATTTTCTTAATAATTGGCGACACACCGCTTGTGCATTTTCCATTTTTAAGTATTTTCAATATAATTTGCATAGTTACAATCCTTTAAAGTTGTTAAAGTCACAGTCAAGTCATGTTTTAGTAAAACGTCCAGTTCTTGGTCACCAATTCCTCAACGAGGTTGCGTAAAGTATTGCGAGAAGTTAGAGTAGAATCCAACTTCATTACGATAATGAAGTGGATTCTACTGTAATTTATAGAGCAACATTATTTATTTAAATCAGAGCACAAATCTTTTTGAACAATGGGAAGACTATGTGAACTTATATATTTACGAGTCTGTATACCTAGAAGAAAAAAGAAAAAATATTTTTTTGTAGAGCTCTCAATTCCTTGCTAGAATAATGAGAAACATGAGCCTGGTTTCTTTCGCCTGAAAGTGAATCTGAATTTAACAATATCCCCCTCTTTATAGACCAGTTGCAGAATGTTGGTGTATGGAGGCAGCTCAAGACCGTTCGTAGTGGTATTCTATGGAGGACCATGTCTAGCAGTGTACTTCCGCAGGCTGTTGATGATGATGATGAATATCCCAAAAATTACAGACCAAGTGGCAGCCATCATGGATATTAATGTATTGGTGAAACAGAGACGACTATTTTGCCGACTTACGTCTGCGTGTAGGTACGAGTTCCGCTACGGAACAAATCTTTTTTCCTGTGTCTGGGTTGTGGTACCATGGTACTTACTTGTAGATCCTGTCTCTCACGATATAGGGAATCCTAGTGTGGAATCAGGACTAGTATTAGACTGTTGGGTGTTATGCGTTTCCATCCTGTTATTTGCTGACGATACGTCTTTAATTTTCAAAGTTGATAGGTCAAAAGCTAATTACGATGATCTAAATAAATCACTATCGCGAGTTCTTGATTGGTTCACAGTAAATAATCTGTTGCTTAATGCTAAAAAAACGAAATGCATTAAATTCACTTTGCCAAATGTAAAACATTACCCAACTAATATTAAAGTAAATGGCGAGACACTCAATCTTGTAAACTCTACTGTTTTCTTAGGACTTAATATTGATGCAAGTTTGCAGTGGGGACCACAAATTGAGGCACTTGCGGGTAGACTTAGTTCCGCTGCATATGCAGTTCGTACGATAAGGCAGCTTACTGATGAAGCTACAGCTAGGCTAGTTTATTTTGGCTACTTCCATAGTGTTATGTCATATGGCATCATTCTGTGGGGGAAAGCAGCAGACATCCAAGCAATATTTGTTTTACAAAAACGGGCAATACGTGCCATTTATAAAATGAAGCCACGTGACTCCTTGAGGGAGCGTTTTAAGGAAATTAACATTCTCACCGTAATATCGCAATATATCTACGAAACCTTATTATATACACATAAACACTTAGATAGATTTATGAAAAAAAGTGACGTGCATTGTTTTAACACGAGAAATAAAAATAAACTGAGTATTCCCAAATTTAGATTAAAAAAAGTAAGTGGGTCTTTTATGGGGAATTCTGTTCGGTTCTATAATAAACTTCCAGAAAGTGCTTCTAAACTTTCGATTCGAAGATTTAAATCTTACATAAAGAATAATTTAATTAAGAAAGCGTATTACACACTACATGACTATGTTAATGATAAAGCCGCGTGGCCTGATGTCACTCTGCCCCTCGACACCTAATTTGTCAATTTGCAATGTCTGTACCTGCATATAATTTATTACTGATGTGTTATTTATGTGTATATCAAGCGTAGTGTGTGCTGCCTTATGAACTTTTGCTGATTCTCTCTATCATCTTACTTTTGACTGCCTACCTAAGTAAGGCTTTTAATTTGGTTTTCCTTTTTTCCTTGAATCAGCTTCCACTTGTTCTCGATGCACCACACAGGCGCTCTCCACCTAGTAGTAAGAAGGATCATCAAAAGAAAAACAGACCGTGTTTGTTGCCTGATTCTTCTAGGTCTGGTTGCGTTGGAACAGGAGTAACTGTAAATTTATTTTTTAAGACGATTCAAAATGATCCTTGTGATTTCAATGAATAAAATACATTTGACTTTGACTTTGACTTTGAAGAAATCACTGGAAAAGTCAAAATATTTCCAGTGGACCAGTCCAGTGCCAAATCCAGTTGGTTATAGCACATCCCCGTATCTATGGAAATAAGCAAACTACCAGGTCAATGATTCTTAAACGTAAGAATCTTTGGTACTTTAAAAATTATTAATAAATTTCTAATTACTTAATACTCAATAATAATACATATAGTTAATTAACCACCTACAGACGACCTACAGTTACCTATAGTTACTTAAATAGAACCTATTTAGAAACAACCCAACTTTGATCTCAGAGGACCTAATCGAAAGTTATAAGCCACTTTGTCGACACCAGAACATGCGGTTGACTGATTTTCTCTATATGTTATAATATGAACCAAACGAAACTGACCTTTGGGTCTGCTATTATAGAAGTACGTTTGAAAAGCCTAAGCCAGGGTTTCATCATTATGAATAACGTAATTTTCTTGATGTACCTATTGACATCTGCGACACCAGGGGTTTTACCGATGTGGATACTTATGTGAAGCAAACTTGGACTACGCAACTGTACCACGGGCAAAAAGCGTTCATAGGACATAACACAACACATCAAACAGTCACATCCATAGTCCTGAACACACACTAGGATCTACTTTGTCGTGGGTATTTGTAACTACGAACACTATGATACCACAACCTGGAACAAATATTTGCAGATCATACACACATTATTTTGTTCCACAGCTGGAATCTAAACCGCAACCTCTCGCATCTCAGCCGTCTGCTGGTCGCTGCGTCACAGATGTCATTAGAGTAAGTCATATCATAGTGGCTACCACTGATCTGAGGCTATCATCATGCAGAATTTTGAGGGTTCAAACAGAATTGCAGTGAAAGCTATTACTTTAATTTTATAGCGTCAAGCATTGCGACTGAGCTTGGATAATTTTATGATGAGTGTTAATCTGAAACACGTCTATGATTGCAGCGGCCATAATAAGCAATTGTTGGAGGTCACGTATCCGTGACATTACGGCCGTAGTATAACGATTGCAACGATCTTAGAAAACCTCAGCTTAACAGAAGTGTCCGAACCCATTTGCGCAGATGGCAGCAATTTTGTTTGAGGTTTGTAAGAACTCGTTGACCTTATTATTTATGCTTTATCCCTTCAGAGCTCTCCTCAAGTTGTGGCTTTGTTGGAACTTGATTGAAATTCATGTCAGTTATATGCACCCATTAGTTTCAACTTTGATACACTTTGTTATCTATGTCACTTTTTTATTTCTAATGGTACACCTGCGCGTTCTTCTTCGTCATTCGCATGGAGTTTTTTCCATACAAACTTCAACACTCCACTGCATACCCGTTGAGGTGAATTTTGGAAATTCCTTACTTAGTGCACCTCTAGACCACAAAATAAATCTATCCTCCGAAATCTATTCTCTAACTGAAAGTCACTCGTAGACTAAATGACAACCAATTGCTAAAAAAAATCATTAAGAGTTCTCAATTGATGCTAATTTTACTTGTCAAACGTTAGTGAGTAACTTTCTGTTAGGGAAAAGGGGGGCTTGTCTCTAGGATTTACTATTTATAGTGCGTTGATAGTCAGTCAAGAGTCAGTCAGTCACGCAGCTCGGTCGCGGTTATATAGTGCTAAGCCAGCTTTATTTTATGTCATAGCAAAGTCGTGACATGACCTTTAAGACTGGGGTCAAAATGTAGAAGTAAATGTCCACAAAATCCCAAGACACTGCCTAAATCCTTGTAAATAAATGAAATAATCCGTCGTATTTATCGAAAACTTGTTTTTGGAACTTTCCTAGTAGGATTTTCCGGGAAAAGCCGGCTCGTAAAATGAGCCGTAAAACCTGTTGGCGGGATGGCGGACCCTAGCATTGATTGCGCGTCAAGGGCGAACAAGGTCGCCGGCTGCTGACATTGAAGTATTTGCATCTGTGGATCCCGAGGGTATTATAAAGTCGTGTTGTGGTTAGAGTATCGAAACAGTGTTAGAAAGTTTTGGGTTAAATCTGGCTTTAAATTAGGATTATGCTAAAAGTCTAGTTGCCTCTGTTAGTAATATAGTTATCACGGCTGAAATAAGCGTGAATCAGAGGTACATTAATACAAAATGAACTCATTTACGATGGCAGTTTACCAAACCGGTGGTTATGGTAGAACTAAATTAGCAGAATCTATAATTTATGATTAATTCATAATACGTGAAAAATATTATTTTTATTTCACGTGGGCCTTGTACACGGTCGTTTAATAGTTGAGCCAGCATTGATGATTCCGTTTACTCGTTGGTCTAACCATTGGCCAATCGTTTACCAAGTTAAAACACCAGCACCGACAACGCACGACCGCAAACTGGGTCCAAGTCGTGCTAATTTTGTACGATATAACCAAAACAAAACCAAAACCGTTCACGTTATTTCCTACGTTTTGGTTAAGGAATCTTTGTTTGAAATGAGCTGTAATTTCGTTAATCCGCTGAGTTTCAGGCCAATTCAAGCAAGGATCCCTCAATCCAGACGTACGAAATAACGTGACTGGTTCTGCCAGCGTGGAACTCACTTAGCGAATTGGTGCGAAAATCCTTTGATACGTAGATTAATAAGTGACAAGACACGGCCGATGTACCAACGTTAGCCACCAACACCAAATCTCAAGCAAGCATCCTTAGCTGGCCCAGCTTCTTGACGCAGCGTGAACAGGCCCCTATAATTAACAGTCAAATTCAATATCATTTTCATCTCAAATATGCGAACGAACTTAACATATTTATAAAAATAAATAGGTTCGTTTAATTTACGATACACATATATACAAAACAGACAAGTAGAAGAAAGAAAAGAGTAAAAATAACACAAGACGGACATTACATAACTTTAATAACTGTATCTGGTGCCAATTAGTCCGCTCCGCGTTGCGTATGTAAAACAAACCATAAAGTCAATATAGACGACAGAAACATCGCCGTCGCTTCTCTAAAAATAAGTTAAAAATAGTATCTGTAAATGATAATTAATTAAAAATTCAGATCCCGAAAAAAATTCAAAGTTTGTGCAGCTCTAGATTTTCTTATAAAGGCCCGTAAATAAAAATTACAGGCAATTTTATTTAATTTCATCATTGCTCTCGTAGCATCCTCGACCGCAACACGCTCGCGAACATGCGGTCTGACTCCCGCAATTCTAATTACGAGAGTACAGTCCAAAGTACTTGCGTTGGCACTTCAAAAACGAACGAGATCCTTTAGTACTCGGCCACTGGGCGCGCTCAGACGCAGGTTGTCTACTATTAGCACAAGTATCTATTAGGCTGACATAGCATCCCCCACGATCCAGGTGATTTTTATACTTTAAGCTCTACAAATAAAAGCGGAATAGCCTGGGAATATTCCGTGTTTTGTCTCTTTCGATCGAATTCGAAACTGCTGGTGCAAAAATGCAAAAGACAAAACACAGTTTAACTGTTCCAAAGATAATTCAAATTTTAAATTCGCATGGTAAGGCTCTAAGCTGGAGCTCTAAAGGATTTGTCACAATGGATGCCTTTGCGGTCTGCGGTCAGGTCAAAGCGAACGCAGCCCGCATCATGCATGAACAACATTGTCGGTCTCTATATATTTTGTATAGAATGCGATCTGACCGTGCGAACACAAGCAAAGAACGCATACTGGTGGTGCAACGGGGCAGTCGATCGACAACGTTGTTCATACATGATGCGGCCTGCGTTCGCTTTGACCTGACCGTAGACCGCAGAATGCATCCAGTGTGACAAATCCTTCAGGCTCCACCAAGATCACTTGGACTTCGATGATATCTGTATAGGCTTCGCTCGTAACCAATTTTAAACTAATCATTGCCCGCAGAGTCGTAAACTGGGGCTCTAAGGCTCCACCAAGATCAATTGGCCTTATATTAGTTCTGTAGAAACTTAACCCGTAACCAATTTTCAATTAATCATTGCCCGCAGAGCCTCAACGGAACGCTAAGCTCCGAAATATGCACGTCTGATGTCTGACACCCGCAACTCTTATAACGAAAGTGCAGATATAAGGGATATAAGTATGCCACCCTAAATCTGATAAAGAACTTATTCTTACTGCAGCATTAGACCGCGCAGACTGTACTTTGCGTACAAGCTGACACCCCCGCAAATAAGTTGCTTTGCTCAACTAACTCTGCCACGGGATAAGCGATTCCTATTCATTTGCAGCAAACCACACTGACTTAGGGCGAACTTAGGGTTTACAACAAATTATCTAGTAAAGACTAGGTTTCCTAATATGGCATCCACAGAAGCCTCAAGCCATTATCCGGAATAGATCTCACACTGCGCCATGCAAAGTACCAATTTACTATAGCTTTCATACAAACATAGGAGTACGCTAGCACCGTCAGTTTTGGTAGAGTAGCTTTCAAATTATGTAACTTGTGATAGAGCTCCCCGATTGTTTTTCTAAATAATTACATATATTTTTCGTAGCCATAATGTATCTGGCTTATGAATAGGTCCCTACGTCTCCTCCCGTGGATGTCGTAAAAACTGACTAGAGGATTACACCGGCATACTGCGATCAACAATCTGGCTACCAAGTGTGGTGATTATAAGTCCCCCCATTGCATTCAGTGGGGGAGGTTACCGGTTGGCGATGATGATGAAATATTTTACTTTGCTTTTCTCCACAGAATCTATAAAACTTGATTTAAAAAAGAATAAAAGTGAATTTAAAAAAAAAACTACTAAAGCGTTTAATTATCTTAGTTAATATGGATGACAAAACCCTACCATTGTTATTTTACTTAAGGGTGCGCCAAGCCCAGGCAAAAATTTGTAAAAATGCCTCGTTGCCGCTTGTAAAACTCCTTTATAATTTTATCTCAAAAAATATAGTAATTTTTAAGAAACCCCTACGGTAAGCCCTCATCTTTATTGTATTGATTTTATTTAGTATCTAATTTTCGACCTAGTAATATGCACCATAATGATAAACATTCGAAAAAAAAATGAAATTAAAATGCGTGAATATTTTGTCCCATAGTGTTTTTGGTACAGACGTCCCTCGGAGTTATAATGTAGTAACCATACATATTGTTGATTTGAATATTGTATTGATTTAGTCAGTTAAAAATCAAATCTACGATTTGGGATTTTGCGGCATGCCCCACCTTAAGTGAACATACCCTTGTAAATTTCTTTAACCAAATCTAACTTTCCTTCACTCACAATGATTTATGTCTCTGGTACTTACTTAGTTTCTTATTCCACATCTTCCAAAAACTTGTGCATCAAATTAATGAAAACATTCTAGTGAACCGTAAAAATCTCAACAAATTACAAAGTGCAATGAACTCTGACAATTTTACTACAACTTTTACTGCTCTATAAAAATTTCGCTCATTTCCCGCAATTAGGAGAAAATAACTTAAGTCCATTATAGGTATACCCTGTGGACTACAAGAAATAAGCTGCGTTTAATACCGAACCATATTCTTCAAGCTTAGAGTTTGTTTTAGATTGTTTCAAAGAGCTTAGAGTAATGTTGTTATAGCAGTATAGTTGACTTAATTAATTTCGAGATCACTGTTTACTGTTCTGCCAAGTTGTTTTTGGTAACGATATCCATTTCACATAGTATTAAGGTTCTTAGATAGCTAGGTAGATAGGTACTTTTCGTAACTTTCTCAATAAAACTCTCACTGGGAGGGTAAAACTTATATTTATAAAAGTAGATAAAGATTATATCTTTGGTTCTTGCGTCGTCTAAACTGTTGGCTCCTATTTAGTAGCTTAAATTACTAACTCAATCCTGTAGGTACCAACTTATTGTACGTTGTACGAGCTGCCGATTGGTTCTTAATAAGTAATAATGTTTTTATTGTATAATATAAATGATGAAATTAATAGTAATTAATTTTTATATTTTAAATGATTTGTAATATGGTTATTCTTTGAATTCCATATTCCATATTCTACTACCTGACTTATAACTTGGCGTTATGAATAAAGATATTCTATTGACGACCTCTGTGGCGCGGCGGGCGAAGGTTGGCCTGCGACGCAGGAGGTTGCGGGTTCGATTCCCGCCTCGGAACAAATATTTGTACGATCGCAGATATTTGTTCAGGGTGTTCTGGGTATTTTCTATGCATAATAAAAAATATCTATGTATTTAAATGTATTGTATTAAGTATATCAGTTATCTAGTACCCATAACACAATCTCTGCTTAGCTTGGGGTTTGATAATGTTATGTGAACTGTGTCCGGCATTATTTATTTATTTATTATTATTTTTTATTGTATTTTTTGATAGTATACTGGGTGTAACGTTTCGGCTCGCCCAATCATGTAAATTCGTGGCCAAACGTAGGGTACAAGTTATTTAAAAGTAATTTTTAAGTTATTTAAGCTATTTATGAATTATAAAACTAGCTTCCGAGGGGTGTACGGGTTCCATCGGGCGGTCTAATTCGGGCAGGGGGTCCTATTTAGGTCTAATTCCTGTCCGAAGTCACATCACCTCACCAGAATTAGTCCACCTGCCTGTATAGGGCCTCCCATTCACCTTGGTCACCGAATTATATTTCAATCGTTGCTGTGGTGTGTCCGGCCAATGAATATACCCCTCCGTCTTCTTCCGTGGATGTAGTAAAAGTAGACTAAGGGATTACCCGGACTTGTTGATAAGAATCGTTGGTATAAAGCGTTAGTTAAGTCAATCGTGGAAAGCAATGGCAGCGATGAGTTTACCACTTGTCACGTCTATATTCCCAGGATGAAAAGAGGCCCATTGAGGCTCTGCTTACCCCTTTGGGAAAAAGGCGTGTGTCTATGTATGTATGTATGTAACAACATTTATGATTCATTCATCGCCTCGATTGTTGATGTTGTCTAAGCTCTATTTATTCACACTTGCCATTAAACTCTATAAAAATCACTCTTCACTACAGTTTCATCCTTGATTCATCTTGGCCTCTTCCCAAATACCAAATACTTGAAGTATCAATTTGCAAAGTTTTGCTATAAAAAGACTTCGACAAGTCCTAGCCGTTTCCTTTGTACCCTGTTTATTGTCAATTTAAGATGGTTTACGAGCTGGCGTCACCGTTAGCTGTCTGTGGGGTCGTAGGGCTTCATATTTATGCGCACTTCTGTAGGTTTTCTACCAAACTTAGTGGGATGCAAGCAGAAAAGCATGCTTTAATAAACTTGACGAAAATTTTAACGACTCATCAGAGTTATTTTTCATAACACAATTTTTAACAAAGGTGTTATTCTTAAAAATTTACAAACTATAAATAATTCTGTTTTTAAACTACATCATTATTATCAGTCAGCATCTTTGTGTCCAATATTGGATATATCCCTCCATTCATTGATTCCAGTTTGCTCTGTTCCGAGTACCTACTGATACTCCAATGGTTACGAGCTAATACTTTTTTTTTTTAATGTCGATCGACCTTTGTTTGACCACGATCTCACCTGTTGGTAACTGACAATGTGGCCGAAGATAGAGCACAAAGGTCTAGAAGGCACCTATTCACTCTAGCCTTGAAGAGACCCAGATTATATTTTTCAGGAAAGACAGACGACGGTAGTGTATTCCACTCCTTAGCAGTTCGCATTATAAAGGTAGAACTGAAACGTTTTGTGCAAATCGAAGGTATACTAATGAGGTAAGGATGGTATTGAGCCGTACGCCTGCTCGTCCTATGATGAAAAGGACGTACGTTTTTGTTGTCATTGGTACAACGCGTCTTGGCCTGGCTGGTCTTCGGCCTCCTGTCCGAGGTCTCCACTCGGTTATCCTGCGGTATAATTTGTTATCTGCGCAGCTCATGATGATCAGATGCATTTTCTAATGTCTTGATCTGCGTTCTTTCCTGATTTTATGCTTTGTCTTGCAAGGATAAGTGCCCCTATGCATATAGCATTATCTTGTGATTGAAGTCATCTTCCATACAATATACTCAACTTGAAGTTTTGAATGTAAGTAAGTGATTTAAAAAAACTTACAAAAATTGAGTTAAAACTGCAATTTATACGATGACTAATCACAGATTATTGTTTTTAGAATTTGGTCTGTCTGTTTGACATTTTCTCTTGAATAGCTGAACTTGTTTTAAAACGTGACATTGGCGAAATTGTGGTCTATTCTGCAAGGGCCACTTGTTCAAGAACTGAACTGAACTGATGCTCCGAAACGTCTCAACGGATTTCAATGAAAATTAAAGGCAGAAAATTCAACCCTATCGCACGAACGAAGTCGCGAGCAAAGCTAGTTTAAAGTAAATTTGTTGCTAGTTACCTACTTAAATCAACTAATTGTTACTCAAGTTTGGGCTTACAAATGTGAAGTTTTTGGTCCCTTCAAAGCAACATTTTAATATCAGTTTTATTCAAGAAAATTCACACAAATAGCCAGCTTGAGTTGCTACGCCAAGTTTATCTCTAGAAAGGAATTATTAGGAGCTGTAATTTGCATAATGAGCATAAAAAATAAGTCTTATTGTCAGAACTTTATTTTCGTGGTAAATGAGATACCTAGGCTTACTGTGCCTGCCTAAAGAGATAAATTATTCTTGTTGACAGCCGGCGCCAAATACCTTTTCTGTGAATGTATCAAGCACTAGCATACGCCCGCAGTTTCTCTCGCGTAACATACCTAGATATAAAGTAGGTTAGTAGTAGTAGAGCTTTTTTGTGAAAGAGCTCGTCCGGGGAAGTACTACCACCATACCTATTTCTACCGCAAAGCAGTAGTGCTCGCATTGCTGTGTTCCGGTTTGAAGGGTAAGGGTGCCGGTGAAATTACAGGCACATGAGACTTTTCATCTTTATGTCTCAGGGTGGCGGGCGCAGTGAAATGCCACATAGGGTGCGTCCTAGGTGGACGTGACCTTTGAGGTAATGCACTGTTCATAGGCAGAGGTTACCGCTTAACATCAGGTGGGCCTCTTGCTTGTTCCGTCATCCAAGTAGTATAAAAAAAAAAAGAAGGTTATGTGATAATCGAGATTGCATTCTAGCTCTGTACCAAATTTCATCGAAATCTGTTCATCCGGTACGTACCATACTGTCGCATTTTTAACCCCCGTCGCAAAAACGTCAAGGTGTTCTAAGTTTGACGTGTCTGTGTGTGTGGCTGTGTGTCTGTGTCTGTGTGTGTGTCTATCTGTGGCATCGTAGCTCCCGAACGGATGAACTGTTTTTTTTTTTGTTTTTTTTTTTTGAAAGGTGAATTAGTCGGGAGTGTTTCTTAGCTATGTTTGATCAAAATCGGTTCAGCCATTTCATTGCGTTGAGGGTTTTGTAATTTTTACAAAAATTAATTACTTTTTTTCTAGCTTTATATAACTTGCAATGTATGTCCGTGTGGAATATGTTTGTCCGGGTGGAATTTTGCAACTGAGTTTTAAAGCAGTTAAAATTCAGTTCAGTTCCTCAACCGATTGAGCTAAAATTTGCCATAGCTATCAAGTTCCGATGACAATACAGTATGATGGTGACAGCGAGCTGATCTGATGATGGAGACGGAAGGTGGACAACGGAACTCCTCGTTGGATAATAGTAGACTGGCCGTGTTAAGGCTCATTTTGATCAACACGCGGTTACAATCACTAATTTTATAAAAGCTTGTATTGAGAAATATATTTTTCACAAAAAACTGATAAGATTATTCAAACGTAAGCAAACCGTATCCCTGCTTCTCAGAATATTGACCTCAGGTTGTCCTTTTAGATGGGGCACGTCCACGCTACAAACAAACACTCTTAGAACTGCACTCATGGATGATTTTATGGGAGATATGTGACTGAGGTCATATCTCCAATACTACGTGCCCTCGAAATGTGAAGGAAAATATCGAGTGTATCGGCCAAAAAGTCAAAGACATGTGCATGAAAGGAATCTGGTACTATTCGCGCACTGAAACTCTTCAACACACTGGTTCTTATACCATCGGTAGCTAGGCCTTGCTTAGGGCAACCATACCTCAACCTGGCTAGTGACGTAATGCATGGTTACCATGGCAAAGAAACCAGTCACAGAAGGAACGAACTATAACATTACACCAAATTCCTGGCCCCACACTAGGATCCCCTGTGTCGTGGATCAGGAACTACGAACCATTGTAGAACAACACCCGACCGGAACAAATATTTACACAGATCATACAAACATTTGTCCCGCAGCGGGAATCGAACCCGCAACCTCTCAAATCTTAGCTGGCTACTCGCACGCCGCGCCACCATAGATGCCAATTGTCATTGGTAAAAAAATACTTTAAATATTTGTTTTTTTTAACATTAGTTTGACCGCGATTTCACCTGTTGGTAAGTGATGATATTGTCGACGATGGAGCATATAGTCTAGAAGACACCTATTCATTCTAGCCATAAAGAGACCCAGATTATAGTTTTAATGTAAGACAAACGACGGTAGTGTGTTCCACTCCTTAGCAGTTCGCATTACGAAGGTATAACCAAAACGCTTAGTTACAAATAGAGGGTCTAATTAGGTAAGGATGGTACTAAGCCGTGCATCTGCTCGTCCTTTGATGAAAAGGAGATGGTGGGAACAGATCGTGAAATTCCAGGGGCACTTAAATGTAACACGCGCAAAAATATTTTAAACGCTTATAACCGATGTATTTTTTTACAGCCAAGTAAAACGAGGTTTGACTTTAGCAGCCTATGTACCATATTTCAGTTTCATCAGTTCCCGTTAACCGAATCCTAATTCAAAAAGCTCGAACGCCCGCTGCTGGCACTTTCGACCAAAGCAATTTGGTCGAAGTTTGGCACACTTTATTATTTACAACTCTTCCCAAAACTTCACATGGAACCTCAATGATTATTCAGTTGATTTACCATCAATTTGGATACTGTTTGCATTACCCTGCCCTGTGACTAACTAAACCAAAACGATGCAGGATGAAAATCGATCATGCGGGCTCGTTCTGAACAATATTACTGGGTACAGTCAGTACCCTAAGGCAATAGATTTTTTTATTTTGTATTATTGCTTGAAGGAGCGTGATCTGAACACCATATCAAAGGCTGATGAAGAACATTTGCTAATATAACCGTGACAGACCTGGCCATGACGTGGTGTATCCAGCCTTAGAATAGATCTCTCTGTCTCCTCCCGTGGATGACGTAAAAGCCAAGGTATCACACCGGGGATGGGCAGGAAGCATTCACTTGAGTACTCAACACCAATACTGCGATCATCAATCTGTCTACTAAACATGGTGCATTATGGTAAACCCCCCATTCTATATTATGTGGGAGGCCTTGTCCTGCAGTGGACGTGTACTGGCTGATTCAATTAAACTGATGAGAGAGAGGCAAAGTCTCTTCTCAGACTTAAGGGCTCAATACCGTTCGTGAGCTTGGGATTGTCGACAATTCTCATTGCACGCCTTTGAACCGAGTCAAAGGCCAAAGCTGATATCCAGGTGCTTCTGCCCAGAGGTGAAAGCAGTACTCCTTGTAGGGCCGGACTTGCGACTTATAGAGAAGCAGTCTTTGCCCTGCAATGAAATACAGCTTCGCTCTGTTAAGTACACCTAGTTTTTTGGCAGCCAGCTTGACCATATGTTCCAAGTGACTACGGTACTAGACGTCGCTAGGGATGTCGATGCCTAGAATCCTAATGCTCGTAGAGATGGTGAGGGGAATGTCCTGGAATTGTGGAGCCACAGTAAAAGGGGTTCTTTTAGCAGTGAACGCGCAAACTTGTGTCTTTGTAGGCTTCAACTGAATCAGGTTTGTATCAACTATTTATGAGGCTGACTGTTTTGTTTGAGACACGGGCTCATCGAGTTCCAGCTACTATACATATATGCGTACCTAATCATGTGCGTTCAGGTGAATAGAGCAATTAGGGGGAAAGGGTTGATTGGGCTTATTTGCATAAGTGTTTTAGACCTTAAGTTATAGAGCACCTCAGGAGAAGTGGATCGATGACCCTGTTAACCTGTTTCATATCAGAGCTCTAAGCTAGACTCATAGGTAGTAAGTATATTAAGAATAATAACTTTATGGAAAATTTAACAAAAGATCCAATGGAAAATTCTCTAGTGGGACTATAAATTCAGAAGCTGAATCTTTTGTTACAAAACTACTAGCGTGCATATTCCTTGTAATTTTGAACGTCACATAAAATTCATAATTGACTAGCATCCGACCCCAGCTTCACCTGCTTAGTGTCAAGGTAAGCCTTGATCTTCATCAACTTATAGACGTCCACAGCTAGACGAGGTCTCCCCCATGGGATAGGGGGGATTTGTTTAGCCACCACACTTGACAGGAGGTTTGGTAATCGCAGTATTGATTTTAAGTACTCACATGGATGCTGCTGTCTATCTCCTGGTGTTCATCTGCAGTGCCACGTAGTACATCAGGAAGATGAAATCGCACTGCACTAGAAAAGTCTCATGTGCTTACTGAGCTATGTGCAATTTGAAAGGGTAGGTATATTTTTTTACTTTATGAACCCGTACACTATTCTAACATTACTGTTTGGCGGCAGAAATATGTATCGTGGTAGTACTTCACTAGATATGATAATTATCATCTCTATATCTATGATATCTTCATCTCATATGTTTCGAAGGACGGCCTTTTTCAAATGAAATTTATAAGAATTAACCCGCTCTATGTTAATATGCACACATAAATTGCACAGCAAACAAAGCAAGGAGAAAATGCAATAAACGCTTGCAATATAGTAAATCTAGTGCCATTTATATCTGCCGCGCTGACAAATCACCGATACAAGAAGCTCTTGCACCAGTTACGACGATTTGGGTTAGTCACTCCTTCTTCCGGGTTTGCTTGAGATGAAACGACTTTTTATTTTATGTGAGACAAGTTATGAGATTTGTTTCACTAACAGAATAACCCACTTATAAAAAGCTTTAGTTATCTTTTCACCACGTTGGTGGAGCTGGGACAAAGACAAAGACAAAATAATATGGGGCATGACAAAGGACATCGGTTTAACAAATACAATTCTATAGATTTACCAGAAATGTGAATGAAGAATGGAGAAATGAAAGAATTGTTTTTGATTTTATTTCGATATCCGTTTGATTTGTGTTTGATATTAGCTTAATTTGATATTTGTCTGATTTGAGCAAGCAATACTAAATGCCAACAGTATTGTTTCATGAATAACAACCTAAATGTGTTGAGATTCGGTAACAAAATGATATCTAGCAGAGCGTTCCAAGCGCGTATAGAAGGAAACATGTAGGGCGCTGGTCAAGCGACCCGTTACTTCTATATAGAAGAAGAGTAAACAAGCTAAGGCCACGGGGGCTAGACTACACACGCCAGATTACCCCGTTTACAATACCTACTTATTTTTACTGAGATTAATCGAACTACCAAATAAAAATAATGTTTATCCTCAAAATAACTGGAAGTTCACCCCTAACGTGACCTAGCTTAAAAACCCCTGTACCTATGAAGCTCAAGTTCGATACTAAAAAATATATTCACATCAACGGTTCTGCAGTTATCGTCGGACAAATACACATACTTGCAAACAAACACTTAAACATTCATATACATACACACAAACGCCGCATCCTGTAATTAGACATGGAGACCTCGCTTCAATCGATCAATTAAAAATTGCAAGAATAGCATTACATTACATTACAAGAATACAGTAAAATTTACAATAATAGCAGTAATAATTACAGTTATTGCACAAAACATTACAATAATAGCAGTAAAAATACCTACCCAATAATTCAGTTTTGCGCTTACATAATAATTTATTCAACGGATGTCGAAAATCAAACAAGCAAAAAAAAAACATACGTTAGAAGCAATCCTTATTTAAAGAATCGGAATCTATGTAAGGTTCTGTATACATAATTAACCATAAAAAACTTAAGCTCGTTGCTTCAAAATCATAATGCGTTACTTGAATTTTCCGACAAGTCACTATAAAACTTTCGTCTTGACATTATTCGCATAATGCAAAGAAAACATTGTTTTAGCACATAAATCTTAGTTCTAGTAGTTCTTTAAAGTACTAAAGCTCCTAAACGTGACCACCCATGACTCAAAATCGCACTTTAAGTGGCCATAAAATGCTAAATCCTTTTGTTTGGCCACTTTTCTCAGCCAGTCTTCTTGAGAATACTTTCCACTTACTGCCACATTGTGTCTATACAATTTTCTTGGATGCATTTTATTGCTATTGAAGACATTTGATCCCTCAGTTCCAGAAAAACCTTCTTATACCAACGTACCAACAAAAAATACAATACGAAGTTAATAACGTATAAAAACCTTAAACATAACAAAAGCGTTACTTGGCTGTGATAATCATTTTTTCTACTCACTTCTCGGTCATATTGAAGGATACCAAACAATGCTGTCACAAAATCATACGCTTGGATTTCCATTCCCACAAAAGCTTAAATAATAGCGAAAAGGATAAGGGACACTTTTGCAGAATCTCGTTGCATAGACAATATTGTAATGTCATCGCCGAGAGCTATCCCGGAGCGGATCGTTCAGCTTCGGGAAGCAACACTATTTTCCGTTACACTGTATAATCCAAAGAACCACGTCCAAAAAAGATTCGTAATCGTAAAGTTTTGTGTCGCCGTAAGGTATTGCTTGTTTTTTTTTTGTTTACTCTAAGGGAATGTTTTATTTGACTATGGCCTTTCGAAATCACAAGGTATTGGTTTTTCAAGAAAGTTTTCACACTGCTTTGTTCCACAATTCCAAATAAATACTTAACTAACTAAACAATTCCAATTGAAATGCGTAGACGTCTACGTCTGCATCTACGTCGTAGTACATACTACGCCAATACCTTGTTTATTTCTAGTAAATCTTCCTTGGCACGTTCTAGTTCGTCCATTCGCGTCCATAAACTTAAGAGCCCCAGCCTCCCGGATATCTCAGCGAGCATCCCTCTCTCTCCCTTAAAACAGGGTCAAGATTCGACCTTCACCAAGGTTGACCGTCGAACTCTTCACGCCCTTCGAAATTCCGACGATGAGGAAAATGTGACCCGTGTTGATGATTTGTCATCCTTATGGAGATTGGTTGGCTTTACTTACTCATGTTTGCTTAATAAAGTGAATGTTTAAAATAAATATTACCCATAAAATATTAATATACAGGGTGTAACATAATATCCCTATAAGCCCGGGGAGGGGGTGTTCTACACATCATGGCGAATAACTTTAACTCCACGACTTTTTAAATTTAGAAGATTTTCATTTATGAAATGCCGCATAAAAATCCTGAAATTCCGTAGGAAATGTACCTAACACAACATGAGGACGTTACTGTACGTTAAGGTACCTTACCTAGGGCTGCCTCATGTGGTGTTAGGCAAATTACTAGAGGAACTTCAGGAATTTCTCGAGGACTTTCAGGATTTTTACAAGACATTTCATGAATGAAAAACTACGAAATTTAAAAAGTCGTAGAACTAAAGTTATTCGTCATGATGTGTAGAACACCCCCTCCCCGGGCTTATAGGGATATTATGTTACACCCTGTATAATACAATTTGACTTAGCCAAAAGACTGTATAAACAGTAATATTTATACCCTCTTATTCATAATCAATTTTTAAACGTTTGATAGCTAAAACAGCTTTTGTCTTCTTTTGGCGTATGCCATTTTACATCAGAGCGAACAAAACAAAAGCTATTTTAACCAAAATAGGTTTATAAAATGATTATGAATAAGGGGAATAATCTTTTGTATACGGTCCATTTGGCTTTTAACAGCCTTTAACTATAAATCTTAAAACAACCATAAACTCTTTGTTAATATTTGAGAGCAAGTAAGTTTTATAAGATTACTAAACTAAGTTATTTTGACGACTGGCTTTGAAATGGTGTCTTCGAAATAAAAAATAAAAGATGTAAAAAGAAAACAAATTCGTATAAGCTTCCAATAGGAATCCTTACGAAGAGTATACCTACAATAAACAAACACGCTGTGAATTCAATGTGTCATATGACATAGAAAACAGCCAGCCGCCCGTGTAAACATTTTACAGAAACGCGCGATGTCTTGTTACACATTATGCCTCTCTCTCTGATCCGCAGCGCTACCACAATATAATCTGGAAAAGCGCTGAACTCACTGTCTTCTCGAATTTGTTTGTATTTGTTCGAGGGTTGTATATGCACTTTATGTACATATGGTGAATAATTCAGTAACCAGAATGTTTTTTTCACGACATTATATTACATTATTATTTCATTGTATTCACGACATCCCATCTCTACGCTTCTTGTGCTACGCCTACTAGCGAAGCGCCGGCATTACCGAATCTATGAAAAGCTTGTTCTAGATTCAACTATGTTTTTGTGTGGGCGTCACACGTGATGTGACGTCACTACGTGGACGTGATTTATCCGAAAACACGTGCGTAGGTGACATGGTATATGTCGTGTTTGAGTGCATGTGTTATTGCATATTACAAAAAAATGTTTTAGCGCTTTTCAGTGAAAAATAAATGTGATGTGGGCTCATGTTAGGGGTAATCCCATGTCGTCACCAATGTGTGGGATCAAACCTTATCGTTTTATTGTTTCGTATTTTCCATTTCACGGACGAATTGAGTAGATTACCTAAATAGAATAAACTTTTCTTCGAAAACAATGCTGAGTAGGAATGTGTTCTCATTCCGCCACTGTACACCAACATTTTTTTATTTAGCTCGTATTTTAACGGTGTTAATTTTGATGAAAATGTATTTTTGTGATAAGGTGAAAACCATCTTATAAACTTCTAACTAATAAACACGAAATATCGTGCTACATCGTGTTTTTTATCTTATTCAATCGTACTTCAATCTGCCTGTCAATGCAAAAGACAAAAACACCGTGTATCTATTCCAAGGATAATTCGCGTTTTATAGTAACACGGTTAATTATTTTAATCATTGTGCGTGGCTTGGCTCACGGTTTACCGAGATAAAAAGTAGCGTATAGCACAATCCAGGTCAACATCTATATCTAACCTACCAATTTTAACCGAAATTGGCTGAGCTGTTTCGCAGTGAGTAACAAATATACCTTGACATTTATAATATTAGTGTGTACCGTGAAATAAAAGTAGGTAGGTAGTTCCTTAACCGTTAAGTGTTGACAAGTGTTAATCTATTTAATAGGCTATTTGCTCGATCCTAAGGCGGTACGTAGGCGGTGCGGAATGGTTTATGAAAAGGTATCACAATTTCGTATTTCCGAATGATAATTCCAAGAGAAACATGATTACGAAGATTTAATACTAACAATATTACAATTATTATCTATTAATAACAGAGTCTTGTTGCTAAGTAACAATTAAGTCCCTTCTTTGACTCTTTAAGCTATTTTAAGGCCAAGAGTGTCTCCGAATACATCAAACTGCTAAATTTACCGTCATAAAGACTTTAATACTTTGTAAACGTAAGTAGGTATTAATAAGATATCATATTACATTTATTAAAATTCCTCAGCGGGACTTGAACCCACTTCATCCGCATCCCGCAGTTTATTTACTTTGTATTTATTTGATCTTTAACTGAGGAACTATTCCAAAATTGTCTTGTAAATTAAATTGTCTTCTAAATTAAATTGTCTTATAAATTAAATTGCTTGCCAATACCACCATATCATTACAATATCGACAATTGCGTTTCACGACTGGATCGTCTCCATAGATACGAGTA
Organism: Operophtera brumata; assembly: GCA_932527175.1. NCBI lineage: Eukaryota > Metazoa > Arthropoda > Insecta > Lepidoptera > Geometridae > Operophtera > Operophtera brumata. The sequence goes on along the minus strand of OW052237.1, from coordinate 7,274,736 downwards.
TGTAGGTGCAACTCGAGAGAGTTGTAAACCGAGTTAAGCTTGCCAAGCCGAGTGGAAAGCCACAGCCATAAAGATGGTTCACTCTCCAAGCTCAATTTTGTCTGTGGATCAATGACCACGATTCACGATTCAAATATGAAAGAGAATTGAGAAAAATCTTTATAAATAAAAACCGTAACCGTAAAAAAGCAAATCTGCCAATTTTACGCCTACAGCTCGTTCACCGTAAGAAGGCACCTGCCTTGGTTGGCGTGCTACCAAGGCAGGTGCCAACTTACGGTGAACGAGCTGTAGGCGTAAAATTGGCAGATTTGCTCAACCCAATATACTACAGGTACAATGGAAGAAAGGGTACTTAGTAACGCACCGCCCGTATATTTGAATCCCTTGGTCTGCCAAATCGTTCGTTTTTTATGGCTCATCAAACTCTACCTTCGATTTCCACATCAAGCCTATTCCATTATTTACAGTTTTGGTTTTACGTTTTACTTTAGGTAAAACCTACTCACTTATTTTATTTTTATTTATTTAGATTCAACTGCTTACTGCACTTACAATTCACAACAACGCGTGCAGAAAGTCAAAACAATAGGTATATTAAAATCTACCTAATAGACGAACTTAGGAAAACATTAAATTTGAAAAAAAAAGGGTTTCTGGTTTGAGCAATCAGCAGCTTACGTATGTATTACATATCTAAATAAAGAAAATGTTAACTACAAGAACCATGTCCACCCATGGAGGTCTTCAGGACATCAGGTAGAGCCGCTGGCACCAACAGGCAGTAACATCAACCAGGTAGGAAGGTAGGTAGGTAGGTAGGCTCATATCTGCACGACAGAATGCCTGTTTCTCTTGAAAAGTACCTACTCACCAAAATCACTTTTACCCGGCATTTGTTGGGATCAAATTGCAAGTCATTTAGATGCACTTTCGATGACCTTAAATTTTGCGTTGGTTTGTATTGATAACAATACAATATTATGGTGTGATCAAGCTGATCAGATGATGGAAATGGAAAGTGGACAACGGAACCCATCGAAAGAAAGCAACTGGCCGTGATTTATCGTCCTACAAGTACCGGCCCGCCTATTCCCTAAACAGCAACAGCGATGGCAACAGCAGCGCGACAGCGATCAGCCGATCAGCCGCTAATCGTCAAAACGCCTACATACTGCTTACTTGTCGCAGATTATAATACCAAATTGTGTCAAAAGTGACGTTTGACAGCAATGATCGCACAATTTACGCCTATTGCAAACCTAGATAGAGAATAGGCCAGCCGGCTGAGAAGCGAGAGGTTGCGGAACAAATGTCTGTGTGTTAGCATGGTACTCGTAGTTCCTGATACCCACGATACTGGGAATCCTAGTCATCCGGACTATTTATGTGACTGTTGGGTGTTATATTATGATTTGTTATAGCATCAGCCAGAGTAGGTATAATTTCAGTAAAGTTTGTGCTGAAACATTGATCTGTAACTTATGAACGTTCAACTGTTGTTACATGTAAGTATTAACGGCTCTTCTAGAAGTTTGTAAAGTTACAATTGTATAATAACTTTATGATGTCGTATGAAATAGTAAATAACTACTTTTAAGTATCTATAGTAGTAAATAGTATCATTCGATTAGCGGAACAATTTCAAAAACCAAAATTTTATGTTCGGATCCAAAGTTCATGAATCAGGTATAGAGTGTTTTATTTGTAGGTTTAGGATTTTAATCCTGTACTTAAATCGTGAGCTCAAGTCTAGACGCTCAGCCACAAGTCTGAAAAGATGCGTATTTCATTGTTGACTTTAAAAATTGCATTTAGTTTCACTGCTCTATTTCTTCAGTGAAAATCTATTATTTAGTAGACTATGAATACTTGAGTATAAAAGCTGGACTTTTATCTAAAAGAAGCTAGGTACTACGTGCTACTTAAAATAAAACTTACACTTCGTTACAACACATTCAATTTTATTTCTAAGTTTGTTCTTTATTAATTAGATAAATGATTTTTGAACATTTTCTTATTTAAATCGTAGTACAAAAATATTTGTACATTAGCCTCTTAATATTAACAAAGCTTCATTTTACACTATACAAAGTAATGTATATAATAATAAATCTCAATTTACATTTATTTAATACTTGGTTACAGTCGAAGAAACTTGACATAAATCCTAAAAATATTGTTTATATACAAACACCTTTTCTGGGTGAGCACTATGATTAGATAAGTCTTACATAATTATTTAACTGAGTAGTTATTGTAGATGGTACTGCGAATGTCCGAAACAGTGTGTATCGTGAGATACAACAGTGTATGTAGTCAACCAATTTAAAATGTTAATGATTATATCGGTCTTACACTGGCGAATGATAAAACATACCACGACTGTTCGAAATGATCAATCCGAATGACAATTTTGTTCTGCCCGAAAATACTAATGCACACCAAGACTTCGTATGGATCCAGCATATTTATTTCCGAGAGAAATTACTTTTAAGTTGTTAATTTTGAGGTTCAATTTAAATGTGACCCAAAAATTCCGTTTTGGCGGGACTCGAACCTGCATCTTCGCCTGTAATCGGCGATGCCTTACCAGTTCGGCCATAGAACGATGCTGTTATGATCGTGCCCACAAATTTCGAGTCCAGCGTCATAGCTCGTTCAATGGCCAAACTAGAGATTACAGGCGAAGATTGATTCGAGTGGTTGGTTGGTTGGTTCGAGTCACGTTATCCATAAAGTGTGGTTTACAAATGAATTATAATAAATGTTGAGGTTCAGTTTTAGGCTACTAAATTTAAGGTGGTTGCTTGCGTTTGTGGCGCGAAATTCTAATTTTTTCGTGTTTTTTGCTCATGACAGCTTATCAACTCTTCTTCAGATAGCGAAAACTAATTTGCCGATAATTATATGAACTACCACACACGTTTTAATTTATAGTATCACATAAATATCATTCGTTTGGCTATGAATGTGCTTGAAACAAAAAACACTGTAAAAACCATTGAAGCACATTCGTAGCTAAACTAATGATATTTATGTGATACTATAAACTAGTTGTTAGCCCCGAATGGAGACCTGGTGAATACACGTGATTTAGGTAGGTTACCTTATTTCCTTCGAAACAATACGTATTGTTCGTGTGGCTCGTAAAGTTAGACCTACAACGTCGATCAAATTCCTAGAAACGAGAGGTCTAGAAACTGATTATTGTTTTATAGAGTACAAATTAAAAAAATCTGAAATTTTAGTCTTTTCCCAGTATTTTTGTCATTAAAGCTACAAACATACCACATTTCAGCGTTGTAGGATTACTGGAAGTACCATAGAGGTTTTGGTTTTTACATTTTCGATTAACCCTAATATCTCAAAAACAACATAAGTTAAAAAAAATATAAAAAATGTCGACGCGAGGGGATTTCATATGACACCCCATTTGATATGATATTCTCATTTTTATTTTTTTTACCCCCTCTTATACCCCAATATCTCAACAACCCCGAAAACCCCTAAATCGAATTTCATGAAGATCGGATTAACGGTTCGGAAGTTATGCTCGGACAAACATACATACATACACACGTACATACATACATATACATACATACATACAAACACCGATTCTTCTAAGTTGACTAAGAGAACTCGCTTCGCTCGTTCAATTAAAACTTGTGTTAGGTCATATAATTACCGGCAAATTAGTTTTCGCTATCTGAAGAAGAGTTGATGAGCTGTGATGAGCAAAAAACACGAACAAATTTGAATTTCGCGGCACGAGCGAAAGCAACCACCTTAAAAACAAAACTTTAGTTTTTACTCTAATGACTAAACAAAATAAAGTACTAATGGGAACTGGAGCTTGTTCATATTTACGTTTGTTTGAATAGCTTGACTCAAATTAATACGATAAAAAGAAACTTTCCCCGTATGTTTTCTTCGCGATATATGTAATCTACTTCCTTTTCTATAACATATTTTGTATTTCATTTCTGTTTTTAGATTATTTGTCTTTGGTATCATTAATATTCATAAAGGTGATTTAAATTTTTTAGAAATGATTTCCTGACGTTCTCATGATTTAGTTTAAGTACATTTAACTCTTCGTACTTGAAACACACAATGATGCCATGATAGAGGATTGAATATTGTTTATAAATACTTAGGTCTGCGGTTACACTTATTTTAATCCAATATTCGAACCTAATGCACTATTTTACATCCTTTATTTAGCCTCGTTTTACTTTTACCTAATTTATAAGGTATTTATTTCTCCATAACGAAAACGCTTCGCATATAAATGTGGTCAAATCTTTCAGCTGAATTTGAAACTTAGTTGAGCTGTAACTTTTCATACCTGTCAGTTCCGATGACAATTCAACATTATGCGAGCTGATCTGATGATAGAGACGGAAATGTTGTCCACAACAGAACTACTCGATGACTATAATGGCAGTGTTCGAGCTCATTTTGATCAGCAACAGTATCGATCGCTAATTTCATAAAAAAATGTTTTGTAAAATATATTTTTAAACAAAAAGCTTATTCTAAAATAAGTTAATTTTAAATGCAAGATGACGACGAGAATTTTCTCTAAAATATAATGTACGAATAAAAATAAACTTATATATTCTAAATGTTTGAATAACACTGACTAGATCACAAAATCTACTCAATATCTAATAATAAAGTTCTAGGCCATTTTCTTTTTGTCTTTTCCTTAGAATAATATTTGGGCGCCAGTTATTCTAATTGTACACATATTTTAATTTTGCTGGATTCTGTGTGACGAGCCAAACCCGCATTTTGCAGTAGGTACCTACAGTTCCATGTTATATTGGACATAAATGATACTGATGGATGTAACTTAGAAAGTTAACTATGATTAAACTGAATTGTTAGAAGCATTAACCTCTGACGTTATGTTCTGTTGACTAATAGTGTGTCCACGATAAAACGATCTCCATGATTTTAGAAAGAAACGTCGTCATTTTTATACTATTACATTTTAATGTATTTTTCGAGTTATTTCGTGTAATTTTGGTAGCATTTTAACCGGTGTAACTTGGATAAATAGCACTTGTGTGGTGTACTTAAATATATATGTATGGCGTGTCTTTTCGAATTGGTGGTTTTTTCCTGCAAATGCTTGGTTTTTCTGATATCATATAAACTGGGTTATGACTTGACGAAGAGTCTTCACGACTTGACTAATTTTATTACAATTAATATCACTTGACATTGGCGCAATTATTTGCAGCACTCCTCAGAAGCTATTATACGAAGAAGAAGAAATGCCTTATCAACCTAGTACCTTGAGAGATAAGATTATCTAAATTGAATAATGGCGTTTCGTTGATAACCAATTTCAATTTAATAGTTTTTTTGTTGGATGCAATTTTTCTGGTAATCGTACTAATATTTGCATATATTTTTGAATGCAATTTGTATTTACGGATCTAGCTGATGGCTCACTTGATGTAAGTGGTACTCTCTGCCTTTGAACAGTGCATTATCACACAAGTCACGTCCGCCTAGGACGCACCCTATGTGGCATTGTACTGCGCCCGCCACCCTGAGACATAAATATGAAAAGTCTCACGTGCATTTCACCACCAACCATACCCTTCAAACCGGAACACAGCAATGCGAGCACTACTGCTTTGCGGCAGAAATAGGTAGTACTTCCCCGGACGAACTCTTCCACAAAAAAGCTTTACCACTAAAGTTACTAAGTTACTAATTTCCAATGCTTGTTTGTTACTCCAATCACTTTGTAACGGCTGAAGTGTTTTCTATGAAATTAGGTTCACTTTAATTACGACGTATGCGTTTTTATCCTGGTATCACACGATACAATATCTACCACTAATTACATTTTATACTTACAAAGTTTTTAAAAACAAATTAGAAGACCTCTAACCGTGCTTCTATAAAATTCAAATTATCCTTCGAATAGGTACACAGTGTTTTGTCATTTGCATTGCTAGGCAGTTTCAAATTCGATCGAAAGAGACAAAACACGGTGAAACTATTCCAAGGATGATCCTCGTTTACTAGTAGCACTGTATATTAATAAATACGTTTATTAAATCTATAACAAACTATTTTATGACAACATCTATTTTCAATCCGATTCGAAACACCAAAGGGCCTAGTCTAGCAATGTAACAAGCAACTACACGGGCTTATGGTGAAGACTATACGAATTTTTGTATGACTATGAGGTTCTCAAGTTCTATTTCAATTGTTCCATACAAAAATCTGCGTAGTGTAGGTACAGTTTTACCCAAAACATAAGTCGCCCCGATGCACCTGCGCCGTAGACCAATTTCTATAGCGCGGGAAAATTCTTTCTAATAGTAATTACGCGCTAAAATGTTGCGCTGTTATTGGTTAATCGATTTCGCAGCAAAATCGCGGCCGGTCGTTCATCAGTTGTCTCTTAGATGTGTGTGGGACAGAGCTATACAGCGGGACAGAACTATACTATACGTTCGGCTACTGTCGGATATCAATCTGCGCTTTTCTGTGCAAACGAAAACAGTTGATTGGACTTATATTTTGGGTAAAACTGTACACCACACGCCGTGTAGTTGCTTATTATATTTGCAGACTCAAATATAATAAGCAGGCCCAGGTACACAGATGACACAACTTATCACATCACGTTCTGGCTCACATCCTGTCGTCACGTGGGACGCTACTTAGGAGTTCTTTAACAGCGGCTTGTTTCAAAATGAAACCTTATTTATAGTACAATAGAACACATCATCCCATAGCATATATGTTACATTCCAGTCATTTTTTATACAGCGGTATGCACTTACGATGTTCGCGTTGTGATGAATCTCAATATAAAGCATATGAACTTCCACTATATTTTCCCAGCAATACAATTCAATTTTGAATCTCTAGGTGTACCGATCCTGTGTGTTGGCATCATCGTATCACGCACTAGCTTACTAACGACTTGCCATCAATGCGTGAAGCCATCCTAAAAGGTTTTGCATACCAACCTTCATCATCAGAGTACCTAATAATAATATTTTCAAATGTCCATACATTGATAAAAATCAATGGCAGTGAGTGACATACACTCCAGACATCCTGGATAGAGTACCAACTGACTGGACGACGGGTGGATGTCCCGCAGTGAAGCCATCTCGATTGCATGTATTCCACTCTATCACGAGAGCAACAAAACACATTATAGATTGTCTATCAGTCCATGGCGTGTGTTATTACACTCCAGACATTGTTGTTAGAGTACTGAATGGGTGACGGGTGGATGTCGCGCATTGAAGCCATCTCGATTGCCTATATTCCACTCTATCACGAGAGCAATTAAACACATTATAGATTGTCTGTCAGTCCATGGTGTGTGTTATTACACTCCAGACATTGTTGTTAGAGTACTGAATGGGTGACGGGTGGATGTCGCGCATTGAAGCCATCCTATATTCCACTCTATCACGAGAGCAACAAAACACATTATAGATTGTCTGTCAGTCCTTGGCGTGTGGGTGGCACGCCAGGCATCGCTGCTAGAGCATCACGTCCCGCACTGGCTCGCTGCCGACGGCGCGCTGTCAGTCGCGCGCTGACGCCATCACGATGACTTGTGAGCGTCGCGCGTCCGTGCGCGATGCGCTGCTGCTTCGAGGGCGATTCAGTATCTGCAGTCGAAACAAGCACTATTTAGTCTGATTGCAAAATAACGCAGTCGTGTGAAGTAGTTCAAGCATTAAGCAGCATCTATCCGATCTAGTTCAAACTCGCATCCTTAAGTTTTTCGGACACGTCTCAAGACAGGACTCTGACTCCATTGAGCGTCTTGTCGCACAAGAACGAGTAGAAGGCACCAGACAGCGCGGAAGGTTGCCCATGCGTTGGACCGACCAGATCAAGTCTGCAGTGGGTGGTAACCTGCATGAATGCACTAGAATAGGAATAAATGGCGAGATAACGTGAGGTGAGCAACATCAGCCCCTAACAACAGTACAACATGAAGACCACGACCGCTCTGTCAAGAGTGCAACGACTGAGAAGATAAAATTGGTGGATGGAGGAGGTTCAAAACCCTACATCGTGGCATTCTATGAGGGAGGCCTATATCCAGCAGTGCTGGTAAGAAGTAGAGCCTTATTGAGAAAGAGTTCGACCAGGGAAGTACTACCGGCCGCAAAGCAGTGTTCGTTGTGTTCTGGTTTGAAGAGTATGGGCACCGGTGAATTTACAGGCACATGAGACTTTTCATCTTTGTGTCTCGTAGGGGGCGTCCTAGGTGGATGTGATGTATGATGCCATGCATTGTAGAGATTGCAGGCATACGGAGGCCTGTAATGCTCTAAGATTGCAGGTAGAAGTTACCATTTAACATCAGGTGGGCCATCTGATTGTTCCGTCAATCATTTATATTTTAAAAAAGTGCTCATATTATACAGAAATTAACAGCGAAGCCAAGTTTTCGTAAAATGATTCATAACGAGTAATATGTAACAATTGGGATACATAGAATAATTAGTAAGCAACAGTTAATATATTGTAATTGTGAATTACAATTGTAAATTACAGCGTGTTTTTATGGTGTACGAAATATTGTACTAAGTCATATTAATTTTCAATTCTTTTTTTGGCACCTCTTGGCAATAGGTGCTTTTTTGAAGATGTTTCACTAGTCTAGACTAGTCTAGTTTGTAGCTTACGAAACGTACCGTAGCAACAGAGTGCGTGCGCCTTGCATGTGTTGTCGAGATCAGGTCAGAGTTGGCTGTGGAGTCAGAGCGGGAGCGCAGCGTGCCGCGCGCGTGCCGCGTGCGTCGCTTGCCCCACCATAGCCACTTGTATGGAGGCACCCGTCTGAAAGCATATGTTGAATATTATATCCAATAAACCATTCAGTTTGGAAACAATTTTCAATATACATTATTTCCCCTGATCTAACTTACAAATAATACTGATACGCCGACTAATTATTTGCGTAGACGCAGAGCCTGTTAGTGACATCTGTTAGCGAATTGACGCACTATAGTATATGTAGAGTTGCTAGCGCCATCTGTTGATGAGTAGACGTAAAATTGCTAGCTTTATCTCTGGTAGAGCTATTCGATGTTATTGCATTGCGTCCCGACACCGCATTGCCCGTGTCGCCGCATTCCTTCGGAGCGCAACGAACCGGAAATGCTCGCGTGGCCTCACCTCACTCTAAAGCTAAGGCGTTCAGCCCGCGTCTTCAGTGGCGTGCACGGTGGCGATCCGTTGCCTTACCATTGATCGCCACTGTGCACACCACTGCTGACGCGGGCTGTTCGCGCCGGTTCGGCCCTAGCTTGAAACAATGGATCACCACCGTGCACGCCATCGCGGACGGGGGCTGAACGAGTTGATTTGTAACTGTGTTGTTGGCTTAACTGTAGGGTCATCACTTTAAAAACTAATAAGCGAAAAAGTGTTCGTTTACATACCCGAGACTGGCATTGATGCGCGGAGAGAACATGCAGCATATGAGCGGGTTGGCGGCTGAGTTGAGCGGCGCCAGGCTCTGCACGAACATACCTGAGACTGGCATAAATGTGCGGAGAGAACATGCAGCATATGAGCGGGTTGGCGGCTGAGTTGAGCGGCGCCAGGCTCTGCACGAACATACCTGAGACTGGCATAGATGTGCGGAGAGAACATGCAGCATATGAGCGGGTTGGCGGCCGAGTTGAGCGGCGCCAGGCTCTGCACAAACGTGGCCACAGCGATTGAGGTCTGCGTCTTCGGTATGTAGTCGTACACTTGCAGCAGGTCGAACACTATGTACGGGGACCAGCACAGGATGAACACTGAAATTGTAAAAAAATAAAGTATTATATTATCTGTGGTATAACAATAAATAAAATTTTGCCGTGGTGTGTCCGGTCCAAGAATAGGCCCCTCCAACTCCTCCCGTGGATGTCGTAAAAGCCAACTAAGGGATAACCCAGACTTGATTGTAAGATTCGCTGTTATAAGATTTGTCCTGGCTGCTAGAAAGCGTTAGCGGAGTCAGTCGTGGGAAGCAATGGCGGCGATGAGCTCACCACTTGTCAAGGCTATTTCCCACGATGGTTCAACCCTTTTTTTACTTGTAAAAAGAGGCTAATTTGAGGCACTGTCTACCCTTTCGGGAAAAAGGCGTGTGTCTATGCATGTATGTATGTAATAAATAAAAAAGTTATTTACGACATTATTGTTGCGTGTGTCTGGCATGACAATAAAACCAACCATATCCTCCCATGGATGTCCTTAAAGCCGACAAGGGAAGTTTAAGGTTGGCTGGTAGAAATTGCCTTAAGCGATAAGGCTGCCTATTGTACTAGGTACTCATTTTAGTTTATCCGCAATAAAATTCGTGATCGTTTTCCCGCAATAGCAATATGCAAATTAGGAATTATTGTGTTCTCGATCAGCCCCATAAGGGGAGTAGTCAACATGAACTAGAAAGCATTCCACTGAAGTTAGATTTTCATAATGAAAATCCTTTTTAAATAACACAAGAGATATAGATTTCCATTCTAACGATGCTGGCCTTGGCCTGAGGTCGATTTATCTCGAAGAACAATCTCAAATATATGTATGTACCAAGCACGATTGAGAAAAACTATAGTACTACTGGCTATCACCATATTGCAGTTCACTGCTGGAAAAAGGTCTCTCCCAAGGCGCGCCACTGAGCCTGGTCTTCGGTTCTCTTCAACCAGTTTCTGCCAGCTACCCCGCGCAAGTCATCGCTCCACCTAGCCAGAGAGTGTCCTATACTACGTCTGCCTAGACGCGGTCTCTACTCAAGAACACGTTTACTCTTACGGTTATCGGTTCCTCGGCAGACATGACCAGCTCACTGCCACTTCAGCTTGCTAATCTTCTGGGCAACGGTGAGAACTTTGGATTTATGTTAGATAAACTCCTGATAAGTAATGCTACTGGCTATACTTGCGGCTAATTTTATAATAATAGGTACTGATGTATCGATGTGTTTCGATTCTGCTTTTATCTGAGTAATGATAACAAGTGAAGAGATGACTTACCGAACACAATAACAAAGGTCATCTTGACACTTTTTATTTTAGCTCTGGGTATCAGCCCTCTGGAACTGGCGCGCCTTGAGTCTGGGTCGCTTTCTATGTGACCTGAAATGATTAAAAGTATTTTTTTAGGAACTGTGTTTGATTCAAGTACCTTTTAAGTACCTTTATATGAAAAGCTGTATGGATAAAGTGATTACGGTAGACACGATTATAACTTCCCCAATAGATTAATTCTGTTCGGGTTATCGTGACTTGACTTCGGAGCCTACACTGCGTGGTCCTACAAGCACTTGGCCAGTTATGAGATAACGTTGTAGTAATGTTCCGATCTGTGAGTGTAATTAATCTAATTATAAGTTTGAGTGCTTCAGCGAAGTATAATCAGATCGGAGTCTTTACCCTGTGGCTACATTTAACGCGTACGGATTGTTGTAGTCACGTAGCTTTTAACTTTTGCGAATGTTCTTGTAAAACCTCTTTAAAATTGGATTGCCTAATCTAAGTAATTCTAATTTAAACTAGGGGAGATAAGATGCAATGATGGCTTGCATCGGAGTGTATTGTTTACTGTACCTTGCAACTCTACAGCCAGCTCAACTCCTTAAAATAACCGAGAAGGACACTGTGATGATGGCAGCACTGTTCCAGGTCCCCATGAGTTGTACGATGAAGTAAAACATGACTGGATTAGCTCCTGCATTCCCGTTTTTGCCAGTCTAGAAATGTAACTAGCGCCTTCAGGGTAGTGTGGTTTACCTACACAGATTTTTGTGTGGACATTGCGATTGTCAAGGTACCCGTTTTTTTTTTACAAAATTCGTATATATACACAACACTCCAGTGTTGCTTGTTAAATTTCAAGACTCGAGCTCATTTGTGGCTGTGTGTAATATCACAATACATGCTCCATTATATCTTCATCTTGAAGACAGCCGCGATATAGTTCACTGTCCGTGGCCTTTGTCTATCATTGAACTAGCATAGAGTCTTACCATTCCTCAAAGTTTTGGTTCGTCTCGAGTTGATAGGCGGACTCATGACGACAGCTTTGCTCTTTGTCCAAATCGTCAGCACGATGACACAGTAGCACGCGGCGATAGCCAGGGCTGGGATCACGAATATCATCGCTGATACTAAACTCATCCAGATCTGCCACCCTTTGGCAGACCCTAGATCTATCCAGCATTGGAGTTGACCTGAAATCATAAAGGTGTTTTTATTACGCTAAAATCCTTGTTCTGCTCATAGGCAGAGGGTACCTCTTAACACCAGATGGTATATCTTCTTGATCCGTCGTTATAAGTAGTATAAAAAAAAAACTTATCCAGCGGGCTATGAAACGCAGTATTTTAGGTGTCCGTCTATTAGACCGAATAAGAAATTTAACTCTGCACTCGCAAACAAAGGTTTACGATGTCAGCAAAAAACAGCCCAGATCAAGTGGGATTGGTGCAGCTACATCTGCCGCATGTCTGAAGATCTATTGGCAAAGTCCACTATTGATTGCGTTCCTAATGCAAGACGCCCGTGCAGCAGACCGCCACGGAGATGGCGTGACGAGTTGGATGTGCACCTACCACACTGGTCCATTTTGATTTTGACAATACTTAGCTGAAACATTCAGTACTCAATTCTAAACAAGAATTTTGAATATGAGTTTAATAAGTGTTTCTAGCTCATAAAAATCTTAAGACGATGTTTGGATATAAATTGAACACAATTGTTGCAAAAAAAATTGTGCTCGCGAGGTCTACTATTCACAGAACTACTAGTACCTATAATCAAAAATTAACTATATAGTGACAGCAAACTTTTGAATTACTATTGTAACACCTAATTGCCACCTTACCTTGCACTGTCTTGATTTCATACAGGAAAAGGATGGGTATCGAGAAGACTACGCTGATGAGCCATGCGGAGACCACGAGGGCCCGTGCACGGTTCCCTACAAAATAACAGGAAAAACATAAGAAACTTTCATATATTTTAGCAGTAGTAGAGCTTTTTTATGAAAGAGTTCATCTGGGGAAGTAGTACCTACCACCATACCTATTTCTACCGAAAAGCAGTAGTGCTCGTATTGTTTTGTTCTGGTTAAGATATGGGTGCCGGTGAAATTACAGGCACATCAGACTTTTCATTTTTATGACTCAAGAGTGGCGGGCGCAGTGCCGCATAAGCGCCCTAGGTGGATGTGACCTATGAGATAATTCATTGTTTATATGCAGAATGAACTTAACATAAAGTGGACCGATATATATATTTTGTCTGTGTAATTATTATATTGTGTACCCAACCTGTGTGCATTTGTTGTTCAAAATAAACTGTAACTATTTTGTTCTATTTTATTTTATCCCTGTCTTTTTAGGCAATCTGCTTGTTCCGAAATTTCAAGTTGTATAAAAATAACACAATACCATGTGACTAAAAGTAGTTGTCGAGCATCATCACTTAAACCCATCATAAATCATTGTACAAACATATTGTTTGATGGGAATTCGAATAGTACTTACCTTTTAGTTTTCATTTGGCTACTCATCCTCTTTTCTACGCTACTAACTTCAAAGCGGTACCCTAAAGTAGATATCAAGAGCTATGTTAGTACCTACAAATAACCGTACCATACTTATTTCAAGTTGAAGTCTCCAGCTATGTACATACATACACCTTTTCCCCCGAAACAGTAGGCCTCAATGGGCCGTGGGATGCACCATATTTGTTCTATAAAGGCTAAATCATTGATGTGGACGAAATGGGATGCAAATACTGCACCCTAACCAACTAGATATTATATCAAAACTTGTGAAAATAACATAGGGTAATAATAACAATTCTACTTCTTGCCGATCTAACATTTTTAAAGTGTACTAAAATAAAGTTACAGCTTGAAATAAAAGTTTTATATTAGCACAGTTTAATAGACTAGCTCCCTAATAAAACACAGACAAGTTACTAACATCCAACTCTTTTTATTCCCGTATAATTTTGAGAATAGTTAGATTTTATTCACTTTCACAGGTTTTGTAAACGTTGAAACTCTGTAGTAAATACTGAAAATATTCGTAGCAATACTAATATTTATTCTGTGGCAATACCAATGAAAACAATAAATTACTCTATGAGGAGTCGGTTTAGTGAACTTACCTTGATGACTCAAAAGCCATTCAATGCTTACTCAAGTGATTTCAGGCATGAAACGATTTGCAGGGCGGTTTTCAAGTTGATAATAAGTAATAAGTGTATAAACAACCTCTGTAGCACGGTGGGTGGGTAGCCGGCTGAGATGTGAGAGGTTACGGGTTCGATGCCCGGTGCGGGACAAATATTCGTACAATCTGTTAATATTTGCTGTGGGGCTGGGTGTTATGGTACCACGGTACTCGTAGTTCCTGTTACCCACAACACAGAGGATCGTAGTACAAGATCAGGGGCTATGTTATGTGACTGTTGGGTGTTATGTTATGTTGTGCATTTGATTATGATGGTTTCAAAATAAGGTAAGTGACCCCGCCTTGTAAGAGGTCATGCGTCAATGACCTTTACGATCAAAACATTGCAGAAACTCATCGGAAACTGTTAAGTCCATGTAATCTTCACCAAATTATGTCTAAATTCAAGCAGCGTGGACTGCTTTATTCTCTGATTATTGTATACTTGATAAGGCTTCAAGTTAGATATAAAAAAAACATTTGCATTATGGGCGTCGTTTTACCAAGTTGATTGTCAGTTGTTGCGCTTTAGTGACAGTACAGTAGTGGTGATAGGCTTCAGCAGAGTATAGTTTTTTTGTGAAAGTGTTCATCCTGGAAAGACCTTACCTCACGTACTACCATAATGCTGGAATTGCTGTGTTCCGGGCATGGTGGATTTTACGTCCAAGGTATGAGAATTAGAAAAAACAGTATAGAAGAGACACTGGCGCTGGTGTCACCCTTAAATCATACTAAGACTACAATTATTATTTTTATAAGACGTTATTATATCACGATTATATGGAAACAAAAAATGGGCGCGGGTTAGAACTGAATAAAAATAAAATTGGAACTTCAAATCTTCTTTGCTCTGCATTTACATTTCGGACGAGCAGTACTGATTGTAATAACTGAATAACTCTAGTCAGTGCGGGCCGGCGGCAACTCGGAGTAAGTGCACGCGCCGCACGCACTAAGAGAAGTATGTACATAGCACATCTACTTGGTTATTACTTATTCTTGTAGTACCGATGCCGGTACATATTATACATAGGCATATGAGACTTCATCTTTACGTATGTCTTATGTGGGCATGCGCCGTGCAATACCACGTAGTGTGCGTCAGGTCGACGTGACCTGTGAGGTAATGCAATACTAAGGCAGAGGTTGCCGCTTAACATCAAAAGAAAAATATGCTTATTCCGTGAAAAAAAATATGGTTATGAGGTTAGGAACAATACTTACAGCTTCCAGAGAAGTTCATAGGGTTGGTTATGGCGTCGCATCTGTCTATACTGAGCGCCACCAACACGTAGGTTGACGCGTACATTACGACTGCCTAAAAATTATATAACAATAAGGTATTTAAAAAATAATGATTATATTAAGTACCTACTTTATTACCTAATTGATGTATAGACTCAAGGTAGCACTAGCTCAAACCTTTGTAGTTTTTAGGTGCTATTCGCTGGCAAACATTATGTAAAAAGATTTTATATGGTAGAATAAATACAAAAATAAAAAATAAAAATTTACTATTACGAAAATCTTTAAAATGGCTAAACCAATTTTGCATCAAGATTGGTTGGAAATAATCTCGCACATAGCAGGTTTTTAACCAAAAGGTGTATTGTAGCGTAGCTACCAATTATATTGGACGTAAGTTTATTAGGTAATGATTAATTTGTAAATGACAATTGAAGTCCAAAACATTTGTAATTATTTGACAAAACGCCATAATTTAAATGCCATAATCTATGGACAATTTTTTAAACTGCCTACCTCTTACGGCTACCGGGAAACATCCCGGTTTCAGAATACAGATAGACAGCCAGATAGACTTAGACAAACAGACAGACGTTTGTTTCGGAAAGAGCCTTTGTATGTTAATTGTATTACCTACAGCGCCATTTTGGTATAAAAAAGCTAAATCATCAAAGATTCTGTATTATCTACAGCGCCATTTTGGTACAAAAAAGCTAAATCATCAAAGATTCTGTATTATCTACAGCGCCATTTTGGTACAAAAAAGCTAAATCATCAAATATTCTGTATTATCTACAGCGCCATTTTGGTACAAAAAAGCTAAATCATCAAAGATTCTGTATTATCTACAGCGCCATTTTGGTACAAAAAAGCTAAATCATCAAAGGAGGTCATCTCACCTGTAGAAACTTCACGGTTTTGCACATGAACTCTCCGGCCAACCACGCTATGGTGATCTTCTGTATGTTGTCTGGAAAGACGTTCACTAACCCGACGAATAAATCTGAAAACGAATAATTTAAACATCAGAAATGTATATTTCTAAGACTTATGTTAACTTTTATCTTTAGCTTTGGTAAGAACTAAAATGGAATTGTCAAGGGATAACTTAAAACTGAACAGCACGGGAAAAGGAAGAGTGGAAGAAGATGGTGGGGGGGCTCTGCCGATCAACGGCAAATAGACACAGTTATCGATGTCAACTGAAAAGGGCCTGGTCCTTCTCGCGTCTTATTCCTCAATGCTGAGGGTCGTGACCCCCACCATAGATCACTTTCTGCCGGACGATGTTGCGCCAATGAGATCTGTTGCCAGCGAGCTGAACGGCTTCCTGGAGTTTTGAATCGAGAATGGTGCGGATCTGGTCTGACCAACATAACGGGCTACGGCCTCGTGGCCTCTTTCTCTCAATTTTGCCAGTGGTAATCAGATTCTCGTTGACACTGGAAAGGGCCAGCCGTCCCAATTAATGGCTGATTCAACCAGTTGGCTGCGATATATAGGTACAGCACAACTATTGTTTTTCTTTTCATGTATTCGACATAATTATTGCTGAGAAAGTAATAGTGAGGCTCAATTCAAACCAAGATGATAGAGCCTAGAAGTGGCCAGCAACGATGCCAAGAGATGGCACATCGCATGTAGTCGCTGACTGCTCGCGGCGCGAGGCGTTCGGGCAATGAAGATAAAGTTTAAAATTCTGGTGTCGATTCTGTGCAGCATTCTCTAATTTTAAACCGCATTAAAATTATCGCGGTCTCTTTTATTTCAGTCTATTAGAAAGGGCGCGCGACAACTTAAACGTGGTTTAAAATTAGAGAATGCTGCACAGAATCGACACCTCTGTATACATAAAATTGCTCGCTGCTTCGCTGCCATCTGCTGCCACCTTGGAGTGAATTGAGCCTAACAAGAGAATCGCAATGTCTTTAGGGTAGCAAACGTAATTAAATCAACGTATGTCCTAGTGTAACTACTAGGCTTTCCTCCATCTGCCTCCAGCGAGTCCTTGGGTATTTTGGTCATATAGCACGGAAATGCAGTGACAACTTAGAGAAGCTGATCATCACTGGCAAAATTGAGGGAAAGAGGCCACGAGGCTGTAGCCCGTTACGTTGGTCAGGCCAGATCCGCACCACTCTCAATTCTAAACTCCACGAAGCCGTGCAGCTCGCTGGCAACAGATCTCATTGTCGCAACATTGTCCGGCAGAAAGTGATCCATGGAGGGGGTCACGATCCTCAGCATTGAGGAATACGACGCAAGGAGGAAGATGTAGTATCGAACTCTGCTTTATGAGTACTATTTGAGTACCAAGCTATATTCTGGAATGTGTGATTCTGGAATTGCTTGTATCGACGGCCTTCAGCCCAGTCATCAGTTTTCCACAAAACACAATTCATAAATTATCGCTTCTGCGAAACTGTACGAGATTGCTATTTCAGGGATCCAATAAATTTAAATAGCTAATCGCTAGTTGTGGATAGCAGTAGGTAGTTTATTGAGAGGCTATCTGTTACTTCTTTTTAGAAATAAAATTACTAGAAATACTATTCAGAATTGTATATAATCACTGTTCTGGGAAGAGTCATATTCGTTTTATATATGTAATTCGTTTTTAGTTTCACTGGTTCTTTTTTGGTCACCCTGCGTTAGGTCAGTAACAGTAATATGGTGGCCCTGAAAAACGCCTTGTGAATGATGTTGAAAGAACAGGTGTGGTGAAAAGTTTAAATGTTTTGTCTTGTTTTGTGTCGGGTATGTTATTGTCCGTGACGTCACCAAATGGCTCTGTCGGAAGACCAGCGTTGGTTGTAACGTGTTTACAACTGGCTCATGCTGAGACAGAGACCATTTTGTGACTCAATTAAAAAATTTAGCTTTGTCTTCTATTTTATTTTAGTTTAGTTTTAGTTTTTGATTGAGTTACAAATAAAATATTTTCTTTCTTTCTTTCTTTCTTAAATGCACCTCGCAGATGCTAATTCAATGCACACATTATGTCTTAGAACTTTCATAGACATGTCGTTTTCCGTACGATGTTTTCATTCTTTCGTGTGGATAATTGGTGCATGTCCTGAACATACTACCTAAGAAACCATAATTTGAACCATCTTTTCGATATGGTGCAGGGAGTAGGTATTTATTCTGTAAAAAATATATTGAATAATTGGTAAAACTCCTAATTATCCTACTGTGTTTAATTTTTAACTCAAATTTTCATAAACAAAGCAGTTAAGACTGCTATTACAACAAGGATTGGATAAATTTATTAGTAACACAGTTAAATGAGACTATGCCTAGCCAAATACACACATATACAGAAAAAAGTTACAAGTCTTTCACCTTTTTTACCATCGGTTTGTTGATAGATTAGAGTTCTAGTTAGAAGGGCTGAGGTAACATAGATATAGAACACACATGAAAATAACTGGTGTTTTCCTTGCATAGGCGATATTTTCCGTCAATTAAAACCACTAAATAAATACCCACTTTGTTTGCGATTAAAATAAAATTATATTCAATGTGATACTATTCTTAACACCACAAAGAAGGATGAGAATAATGTTCCTTGAAACGATAATCTTCAAAAACAGCGGGCTACGCATCTGTTATTATGATATAACACGAAACTGCTTTTTACGAGTTTAATATTAGACTGAGTTTAGATGTTTCCTTGTTGTTAATTGAGGAAACATGAAGCAGTTCAACACATAGCTATAATCGATACTAGTTTGAAATTTCAATTTGAACTATTTTGCTTTAATAGAATTAATATCGGAATAAGCAGATGTTAAGCACTAAGGTGGTGCACTGTGGTTAGTAGTAGAAGATCTTTTTTGTGAAAGAGTTCGTCCGGGGAAGTATTACCTCCATACCTACTTCTGCCGCAAAGCAGTAGTGTTCGCATTGCTGTGTTCCGGTTTGAAGGGTGTGGTTACCGGTGAAATTACAGGCACATGAGACTTTTCATCTTTATGTCTCAGGATGGCGGGCGCAGTGCAATGCCACTTAGGGTGCGTCCTAGGTGGACGTGACCTTTGTGGTAATGCGTTGTTAAAGGCAGAGGTTACCGCTTAACATCAGGTGGGCCATCTGCTTGTTTCATCACTCAAGTAGTTAAAACAAAACATTACCCTATAATAATGCATTACCTCACAGGTCACATCCACCTACAACATGCCCTACGTGATACGTCTACGCTACATGGCTACGACTTTAAGTGAAAGATTTTATGAGATAAAATACTTAAAACTGACAAAGAACAAACCGCTCCGTACTAGTAAATGTAATTTAATAAGAGCGGGTTTTCCTTTGAAACTAAGGAGATAGGAGAAGAAAGGGTTTGCAAATACCGTTCAAACAAACGTCTTGCTTTTACTCAATCTAATATATTTGAAATTGAAACCTTTCTACTCCATCTGTCATTACTTTTCCTACGACGCCCATGGAGTTTTAGTAATTTTGGCTCAATATTCATCATCAGCCAGTCAACCAGCTATGGTCTACGTCCACTGCTGGGCGAGGCCTGTTCCATATAATGCAATGAGCAGTGTCCAACTCAACGGAATAAAATCCGCCCGAAATCGGCGGCATTAAAGTCACCACGCTAGACGGGCGTATTGGTGTAATCAGGTGTTTAATGCTGCGCAATCCATTAGACGACCTTGCGACGTCCACAATACGGTTTTACAAAATATACAAATATAATTCCTTTTTTATCCATGTAATATCATATGTCAAAGTTACGATGTTTGGATGTTATTATGTTTGTAACTCAATCACGCCAAAACAGCTTAACCGATTTTGATGAAATTTGGTACACTTATAGATTTTGCCCTGGATTAAGCTATTAATAGGCAACTTTCATTGTACAAGGTGGACGTGACCTAGAATTTACCGCACTTTTAAAGGGTTACCGCTTCACATCTAGATTCAAAGGCCACGTTTCAGTCCTGTTAAATAAAAAAATAAGACGCAAACGCAATCTACATCCCATGGGGACACAAGCGCTTGCAAACAATTTCCTTTCAATAGCAATGGTAACAACTCCAGGCTATGAACATCAACGCAAGAAACCAAAAGTCTTTACAAAACTTATACTACCTAACCCGTTATTTATTTGAAAAGTTAGCGTATCTTTCACCCAAGTTTTTAAATTCCAACTTGACCTAACCTATATCCAGCTCGATGCTAACGGACAGTTTTGGCACGGACCGGACACTTTCCTGAAAAGGCTGGGTTTACACTGCGTCGTAATAGTTTTTTTCTGGCATCGAGTGTCACAGCATTTTTTCGAGTCCTTTAACTCGAAAAACTGGTAAAACTCGTAGAGGCTCCTAGAGCCTCGTACAGCCTCGTTGAGGCTCATCCCGAGCGAGTGCGGTGGAAGAAGGGGGTGGGATACCTTTCCCAGGCGTATATGACTGCAATATAGGCCCGATAGACTCGCTAAAAAATCGTAATATTTTTTATGTGCTTTTGCAATAATTAACTCCTGTGTAACGAGATTCTATTGAAATTGCATGTTTTTTTTTTCATTTCAAATGATCTGCGCAGCAGTCATTATCATAATCATCATCCACGTCCTGATTTCACCTACTGCTGATATTGGCATGTGCTGTCCTGTGCAAAGTTTACCTAAAACTGATAGTTTTTTTTTTGATTCTCTGACCTCAAAGTGGTCAGCACTTAAAAAGTGTCCAAACCAAAAGAGAGACAAACGCATGAAGAGGGTCCATTCTGACAAGTTTTATCCATCCCTTGCTGAAAAATTATTAAACACGTTTGAAGGACTAGAGTGTGAACTGGCAGTGTATCATTGTAACTCATTTGGCATCTTTCGAATTTTCAAGGGTGCCAAATTTTAGCGTTCAAAGTGTATGGAAAGCACCGTAGATTTATTAGAAAATCTTTGAGTTATACGCATGAAAGAGAAACAAATTATATTTAAAGTTTTTTTTGTGCAAGCCTCTTTTAATATAACGTAATAACTCTGCCAACTCTGCTACGCTGTTTTCTGGTCGGTGTGTGCGTGGCTCTAAATGGTTGATGTCACTGCAAATTCTACTGCAGATAAATCGTCTGTCACCGTCCGTGTAAGTAAGCCGAATGGTCCAAAAACAAGGGTTGGATTTGACCGGAGATTAACCCTCGTTTCGTAATTTATGGGGATCGAATCTAAGTTTTTTAGCGTTATCGAGCGATAAAAATGACTGAAGTAGAGTTATGTTTTTAGCAGTCTATGTAGGTATATATATACGCAAGTATGTTTGTATTTACGTATGTTCCAAACACCCTAAACCACATATAAATTAATACTATACCAGTACCTAAACTAATATTCCGATTTTGATGAATGAGGTGTCAATTGATTCGTTATTATGGTGCGTGTGACAAAGGCTATATTTTATATGAGTTTAATATAAATAAATAAATAATGCTGGACAGTTCACTCAACATTATCTAGCCCCAAGTTAAGCAGAGCTTGTGATTTGTGTACTAGATAACAGATATACAATACATTACATAGATAGATATTTTTTATTATTCATAGAAAATACCCAGAACATCCTGAACAATTATCTGCAGATCGTACAAATATTTGTTTCGTGGCGGGTTTCGAACCCGAGTATGACTTATGTTACATCCAAAAAGTCATTGTTTTTTTTTCTATCGTATCGAGTAGGATCAATCAATATCTAATGAAAGAGAAGATTCCGAGTTCATTAGGATTTTCGTTTACATAAGTAAAGTTTAATTACTACCCGGTCACATTATCTCGAGACCTGGCGTTGAAAGTATATAATAATAATAATAATAATAATAAACATTTATTTCTCTTAAAAAATAACACAAGTACAGAATATAAGTATATAAGCATAAGTAGATAAATAATACATTTACTACATAAGGCTCTCTAAACTCCACACTAGGATTCCCTGTGTCGTGGAGTTTAGTATCCCCTGTTTGGTACAGTTTTTATTAACACTCTTATTAATAGTATCAGATTCAGTTCTAGAACTGAATCCAAACCCTTCTTATGAAGGTACTTAATAATAACATAACATAACATAACACCCCAACAGTCACAAACATATTCCTAATCCCACACTAGGATTCCCTGTGTCGTGGGTATCAGGAAATACGAACAAAAGTACCAAGGCACCATAACACCCAGACCCGGAGCAAATATCTGCAGATCATGCAAACATTTATCTCGCAGCAGGAATCGAACCCGCAACCTCTCGCATTATAGTCGGTTCCTCGCCCGACGCACTACAGACGTCGTCAAATAATAATATTACAACACAAATCACAATAATACACCGAACTACACAAAACCAAAGATAAATGAAACAACAAAGTAAAAAGTATATAATTATATATAATAATTTGTTAGTGGATTGAGGTATGGGTATATGTATAGTATGTGCTCAAGACCCTTCGTCCTTCGATATCGTCGTAAGTATAAGTATCGTATAAGTATAAGTACTAGTATAGTATTCTTTTATCTGTGGTATAAGTATATATATATATAAGACGTCGTATCGGCAACGAAAGTGCCGATACGACGACTTATATATATATACAGTAGTACATGAGTACATGCCATTACAATTGAAGACATACCATATAAATATATTGTACTAAGATAAGTACCTAATAGTGTGGGTTCACCGTAGTCAGGCTATAGTTTTTATAAAGTTTTAACCATCCTATTTTTATTAACTATCCTAACAATGAGAACGTTATATAACAAAGTTTTGTATTCTAAAATAAGAGATGCATCCTATTAACAGCGTGAAACCTACCAAAATCTGTTAAGTTTCACCCTCATTAAAAACTAGAACTGTAAAATGAAAATGCATAGTTTAATTTAAAAACAAATTACTTTGGACTCCATTAATTAAGTACGGTGCGTGTGAAAAGGGTTACGCTCAACCTTCACCCAAGGACTCTTTCCAAATAATGCTTTCAATGTGTTATTTGATATTGCAATTTGAATTCATATTTTCGTGGACGTTGAGGACCAATTCTAAAATAATTTCATTTGGGGAGAATTGTCTTACTTTTATTTCAATTTAGCCAAAAGTCAAAGTCAAAGTCTAAAGTATTTTATTCATTGAAATCACAAGGATCATTTTGAATGGTCTTAAAAAATAAATTTACATTTACTCCTGTTCCAACGCAACCAGACCTGGAAGAATCAGGCAACAAACACGGTCTGTTTTTCTTTTGATGATCCTTCTTACTACTAGGTGGGGAGCGCCTGTGTAGCAATTTTACTTGTAGTAAAATTATACCAAAACTTGCTGAAAAAGGAGTATTGGACGCACGTACCACAAAATAAGTAATAGTACACATACCACAGAGATCTTGAGCTAAGCTATGGTGCTCTTCTTTTGTTAATGATTGACCTTTTAAACATAACTTGAAAAAGAGCATCCTATACTATTAAACGAGCAATATTTTTATACAAATTGTGATCTCGAAAACGGCTCTAATAATTTAGATGATATTTATTTATTTGTGTTTGGAGACGAAAATCCACTCAAATCTGGGAAAACGCGATTTTCAAAAAAAAGTTTTATTATGTTTTGCTATTTTTTTTTCTTTATAATTGGCGCCGCACGGCTTGTGCATTTGCCATTTTCAAGTATCTGTATTTTCACTATATTGTATTTTCAATATAATATTTTGCAATGTTACACTCCTTCCAAGTCGTCAAAGTCACAGTCGAGTCATGTTTTAGTAAAACGGTGGTCAATTTTACTAAAACTTTGGTACACAATTTCCACCAATTTCATAAGTCACTTCCATTTCATTTCACTACACTCGTGCTTTTTAAACGAGCTACATTCGTTAAAATGACCACCAAAATAACACAAAATAACTCAAGAAAACACTAGGAAAAGAAATAAAATAAAAGTAGACAACGTCTGTTTTCAAAAGTGGCGGGAAGAGTCGTTTTGCTATTTGCTAGTCAGTACCTACAGAATATTGAATAGTTCGACGAATCTTATTATTATTATTATTATATACAAACACCTAAATTCGAATTTCGAACAGGCTTTTTCTGAATTGAAATAGACTGCTGTCTGAAGAAGAACATTAGAGATTGTAATGGTAGCGATACACTTAGTAAACACGATTGTACATAAAAAGGCACGCACCAGTTATTAGATTTTAAATTTAACTTTACTCATTATCAAAGGGTGGTAGGCCTTACCTTGAATAAGCTGGTTAGAGCCTTAGGTTATTCCATTTTGAAATACGTGTTTCCTTCTATCGGTAGCCTTTGTTTGGAATCCGGCTTTTCATAAAAACCATTGTATAAAAAACAGTATTTCTTGAACTTACAAACTTAAAACTTTGCATAAGTATGCATCAATACAAATCATAAAAGGGTAAAATATTTTTTCCCCGAAATACTCCCAAATGCGGGTGCAATGGGGTGTTAAAGTTTGTATAAGAACTTTTTATCACGTGGTGTGTTTTGCTTAAAACTTGGTATAATAATTGAACAAATATTTCAGGATTTTTCAAAATAATATTAAAGGTGTGACAAAGTTTTAGATTTTTTATGATGTGAAGCGTAGCAAAGCACGGGTATTCAGCTAGTTTTGTATATACCTACTAGTATTAGTTGTATTGTTCTTACTATCAAGGGAAATCATGCTTCTGAAGACTTACCAGCAATAGCAAGCTGCATAATGAAGAAGTTCATCCTGCTCTTCCTGGCGTTGGTGCAAAGCAGAGCTGCTATCACCGACGCATTCAGGACCACGATGAACACGAACAATATCCACGTCACCGTGAACTGAATGGACTGAAAATAAGGAAACAATAGCTATGACTGAAGATGGGATGTCATTGCAGGACTTATACCGATATTCTAAGTAGTACCTCCAACTATCCTCAACTCGACTCAGCCTCACTGGAACAAATTCTGTATTCCATTTTCAAAATCTTCATTCTTCTTCTTCTATCGTATCAACGGTTTACCTTTTTTTTGTTTAAACTATTATAGAGTAAAATGTAGCCAGTTCTACAGCATTGTCTGTGACTTTGTTAAGGTCCTCCCTTGTGCAGGTGGTGGGACACAAGGAGCAGATGAGCAAGTGAGGCATGGACTGAATAATAATTCCGCAGTCACTTTCAGTCCGGGATTAGTCTCGCATTCCCCATTTGCAGAGGTTCTGAAGCGGCCAAATTGGGTCCGGAACCTGTTCATGGATTTCCAGACCGGCAAAATCTTCATTGAAATGGAACTCCGTCGAGTGAGGTTGAGTGGAGTGGAGGAAGGTCCGCGGAACGACTAAGAATATGGTCTAGAATTAGAACAAGAATATGACAAAAACAGTATTAGAGAAGAGACCTATATTCATAGTAGGTAGTTTACAAAGATTAGATTGATATAGGTATTGAAATAAAACTTTTTGTTATTGACCGAGCAAAGCGAGGATTCAGTGTTAATTCGAGCGGACGGCTTTCGTATATTATGTGGGTGGGCAACTATGTGGGTATGCGAGTTAGCCTGACGATAACTTTCGAATCATTCATCCAATCGAATTTAAATTTGGTAGGAAGGTTGATGATATCAATACCATTGGTATGTTTGCATATGAGCTTAAATCGTATAATAGGATTCGTAGAGTTTAGCAAAATCTCAGTTTGGGACAACCTAATATTTAGTTGCAACTAATGAACAAAAAAATAACGTCATCATCCAACGATCATAAAAATAAAGCGTTTCACATTTATAAGACGTTACGTTTATAAATCGAAAGTGATTTACATGACCCGCCCCTCCCCTCTTGTTTGCTTCTCTAGTGTGAGTTATATAGCTATACATATTAAAGTTGACTTTCAATTGTCATCACCACAAATCAAATCGTTGCGTGTCTGACTGACTGAGTGATTGATTGACTTACTGACTATCGACGCACAGCCTAAGCCGTAAGTCTTAGAGAACTGAAATTTAGAGGGTACATTCCTTTTGTGGTCTAGGTATGCACTTAGAAAGGAATTTCCGAAATTCACTCTCTAAAATGGTGCAGCGGGATGTTGGAATTTGTATGGAAAAACTCCAATCGGACCAATCATGGGAATTCCGCTAGTTCGGTACAATAATAGGGGTTAGAGTATGAAATTGCGTTGTATAGTAATAGATACTTTGAGTTGACATAAAACCTTCATAGTGTGAGATTTTCGTGTGAAACTTTTTTCACGTGATACCTAGGAGGTTCTTTTTTTTTAAATTGCTTCATTCGTTTTTCAACTTTCAATTGTTTTTTATGCAGTTTAGACCACAGATTTATAAGTTTAGTATGGTTTAGACGTGAACATACATATTTTATGTTGGATTTCCGCTCAGATTTGAATTCATATTATTCGTATAGAATAACTTATTTGATATCACACTACTTGTTTGTTGTTAAATTCAGGGTACCTAGTCAAATCAAATAGACTCCAAAAGTTATCCGATTTCACCACCTGCAAACTTTTGATGGAAATATTACATAGGTATATAATATATACACACACAATGTATATTTCATTTCATCCTACTAATGCGAAAGTTTTGACTTTTGGGCTGAACTGATTTCTATGAGGTAGAGAGACAATTATGACCACATAAGTTACATTTTCACCCCGTAAGCCATGCAAGCAAAGCCACGGGCAGATGCACATTATTCAACCTACTAATATTATAAATGTCAAAGCTACAATGTTTGGATGTTTGTATGTTTGTTACTGAATCACGCCAAAGCGGCTGCACCAATTTCGATGAAGTTTAATACACAGATACATTATAGCCTGGATTGAGAGGTAAGCTACTTTTATCCTGGTTAAAAATAATTGCCCGGACTTGTCAGTAAGATTCGTTCGTATAAGATTTGTCCTAGCTGCTAGCTTATTAAAGAATGTATTAATAGAAGGAAGTACTAGCCGAGTCATTCATGGGAAGCAATGGCGGCCATGAGCTCACCACTTATCACAACTATATTCCCATGATGGTGCAACCCAAGGTGAATAGGAGCCCACTGCGACTCAGCCTACCCTTTCGGGGAAAAAGGCGTGTGTCTTTATATGTAGGTATGACTTCAATTTGATAAATTGGTTTGACTAAATATTTGCGAAATTCACAAAAGAATAGGTGAAAACAAGATTGATAAGAGACACGATGCTTATCCACAGTAAATTGATTATGTTCTCTTTATTTAGGACGCACTACCGCGCTAAAAGCTTCCAACAGGTTTTGACATGAGCCGAGATAGCGTTATCAGCCCTCACGATAGCCTCAATGACGAACTCCAAAACACCCATTACACGATTAGACCTTTCAATTTTATTGTAGGCTTAATCCACCTGAAAATGTGGTGGGCGGGACAAGATTTACTAGCTTTTACGCGATTCGACTTGCGAGCTTTCAACTCGATGGTATGCGTGCACCTAGATGATAAATTTGCTAAACATTTAGGTCTTCAAAAGCCCTTTTGAATGAAGTATGTCACAACTGGGTAAAACGTGTTTTTCCACAAAAAAACTTTCTTCACCATTCCCTATTCGCTAATCTGCGTCATTCACTGAATATTGAATAGTTCGAAATTCCTCGGCAGAGCTATCGAGTTCCAATTTCGAAAATGACAATACTGGCTGAAGACGGGCATTAGATATTGTAAGGGTCTCAGAAGGAGGTGAGGGTACTAGTACGTTATGGGTCGAGAATCAACGGGAAGACACACTGCTTATATATCACGCTAGGTGGCGCATTATCGCTGGTGTTGTTTCGTAGACAAACAAAGGTCTATCAATGTTAAAAAAAAAAAACGTGTCAAATATCAATGGATAATTTTAGTAAATAAACATTAAATAATAGTCTGGTATAAAACATGCCTCTGTGTGGTGAATTTCAGTGTACAAATAAAGATACTCACCGTTTCCCTTCTGATGAGAAAAAGACAAGACCACTAAATGACATGCACCAGCGATGGTGGCGCCATCTGAGATTAGTTTTGCCTGTGGCTCCCCATTAGAAAACACGATTTTTCAAAAAATTCTAACTACGGGCGAAGCTCGGTCGCACCAGTTGCTAATTCATTTATTTGCGAAACAAAGGCTACAGAAGCTTAGTAGGTAAGTACAGTCATATTCCTACTGAATATCATGCAAATTTAAGTTAGTTAATGTAGAAAAGTCCTTATTATTAAAACAAATGTCACCAATACTTGGATTAATTTTAATTCATAGTTGAAAACACGAGTATAGTTACTGTTCGATCCATTGAGAATGATCCATTGGACTTTGATCGTCCTGTTAATGGTGAAAGAACAATTAAGTTAAAACCGTTCAAATATAATAAGCTCTTTCGGTCTGTAGTTTCTTTACTTTTAATTTAAATAAATTGATTGAACTTAAGGCAAGTGATAAACGCGCGGTGTCATGCAGAAAATACCAGCACTAAACATTCTCAGGAGATTCTTTGAAGTGTGTGAAGCTTCGACCAAAGTAAATACTTTTAACTTTGGTCGAAGGTGTGAAGCACAATTTTGATACAAAGTTTTCGCTTCAATTATTGACGTGAGAGATTTTTACGTGACAGGAAAATGGGTCGCAATGTATAGAATAAAAGGACTAAAACATTTTCATGCACAAACATCCGCGGTTGAGTAAGCTCATTATTCTTGTGAATGGCCCAGAATAGCTTCAGAATAACATTGTTTTTGTCCCTGTGTGTAAGTTGAGAAAATGAAGAAGACGGTACGACTCATCGTGTTGGCTTAGTTTAAACCCAGATATGTTTTTTTTACTAACAAATGCAATTACTTACAGTTTATTTACAAACCTTTGTGGTTTTTGAAGTGTTATATCTATGATATATGTTTTATAGTAGTATATATGTATATAGTAAGTCTAAATGACAAATAAACTAAAAAAAAAAATTACTTAATCAACAGTAATTTTCACTAGAAACGGGATATTTACCTCGATTTTTGAGTTTTAAATGTTCCCGATATTTCGGCACAGTTGCATGCGCCATGATCACTGGAGAACTAACTAAAGTCTTTGCGAGTAGATGTTATTGGCAGATATATCGATCTACCCTCTTTCTCACTTTTTTATTACGAACGGTACCACTACCATCGGTTTCTTTGTCACACTTCACACCAACTCGACACACAACACTAACGGTATCCGGACGCGTAGCAGGTACCACACTTTTTTGATTCTTACACATTTTCACCACAGGCTTCAGATAATACTCCAGATAATTGAAAACCACCTTCTCTATTGAAATTTCTGTACTTAGTAATCTCAATTGCCTCTTGTACCATTCTTTCATTTCAAATTTAATCAACAGTGTCTAGGAAATACCTATTTTGAGGTTTGTTGGTAACCAAGTATTTTTGTATTTTTTTTTTAACATTAATAGACCTTTGTTTGACCAAGATCTCACCTGTTGGTAAGTGACGATGTGGCCGAAGATGGAGCACAAAGGTCTAGAAGGCACCTATTCACTCTAGACTAGAAGAGACCCAGATTATAGTTATCAGGAAAGACAGACGACGGTAGTGTATTCCACTCCTTAGCAGTTCGCATTATAAAGGTAGAACCGAAACGTTTTGTGCGAATATAAGGTAAAAAATAGACCCCTCCATCTCCTCCCGTGTATGTCGTTAAAGGCGACTAAGGAATTACCCGGATATTGTATGTAAGATTTGTTGGTATAAGATTTGTCCTCGCTGCTAGATTAGTTATTACTGTAAGAAAGCGTTAGCAGAGTCAAACGTGGGAAGCAACGGCGGCGATGAGCTCACCACTTGTCACGTCTATTTCCCACGATGGTGCAACCCACAGTGAAAAGTGGCTCATATGAGGCTCTGCCTACCCTTTCTGGTTTAAGAAATTTCGGGGAAAAAGGCGTGGATATGTAGACATGTAAATAATACTCACGTCATAAAAATAGTAAAAGTTGACATCCTCTAATTCAGTACTGTTTGTAATACTTCGGTTGAGGCTATCAGTAGCGAAGACAGTCGTGAAGTTGGTGGGCTGTTGGGTCGTCAACTTCTCGGAGGCTTTCATCATGATATCTGGGTATTTAATCCTGAAAGAGATAAAAAAACCTAGATTAACTCTTGTCAGGTCGTGGGAAAGATGTAAAGTCCAGCAACACCATTCGTCATGGTTACTGAGAAGCCTAGGTCAACCAGTACCTACGAGGTCTTCTCTCTGCTAATTATGGTGCTGATTATTTGAATATGCACTTAAGCTAAGGCCAAACAAACGCGTTCAGCCCGCGTCCTCAGTCAGTGCACGGTGGCGATCAATGGTAAGACAATGGATCGCCACCGTGCACGCCACCGCGGACGCGGGCTGAACGCGTTGGTTTGGCCTTAGCTTCACAACAAGGATACAAATTATATCAAATTCAAAATAATTTAAATATAATCAAGATTAATTTTGTTATCGCTTTGAAACAGCCTATTTTATTTTGAACGGCATTCGTCTATTGAGTATTCAATCATAACTTTGGAATTTAATAAACTTAGTTTGAAAATTCTTGTCGATAATGAGAAAATTATACGCGGAAGTTTTGTACGCCTGAAATAATATCAGCAAAAATGTTTTAATTTTGACGATGTCTGAGTGGACCGCAGACACTCGTAAAAGTAATAGCTTCCGTTATGAAATTGAATATAATTCATTTGTGTTTTTAACATCGCTATTACGCAATGTTTATATACATCAAGTGAACCGAATTAGTTTTTAGTTGTTTTTTTTTTCTTTACGAAATTAGTTATCGGAACCGTGAGCTGATCAAACTAAGCATTAACACTGCCAGGCTCCTATTAATCATAGAGGAGTGCCGTTGTCCACCTTCCGTCTCCATCATCAGATCAGCTAGAGGTCTTATTTTTTTTTTAATTGTATTGTCATTGAACTTGACAGATATGTCCACCTCTGTGGACGACCTCTGTGGCACGGCGGGCGAACGTTCGCCTGCGACGCAGGTGGTGTTGGGTTTGATTCCTGCCTAGGAACAAATATTTGTGCGATCTGATATTTGTTCAGGGCGTTCTGGGTATTTTCTTTATATAATAAAAAAATATTTATCTATGTAGTATATTGTATTAAGTATATCAGTTGTCTAGTACCCATAATACAAGCTCTGCTTAGCTTGGGGCTAGATAATGTTGTGTGAACTGTCCAGCATTATTTATTTATTTAGTTATTTATTATACTTATGTCAAATTTCCGGTTAATCGCCAGAGAGATACTGCTTGCTGATTCTTGAAAAATTAATTACATGTTTTGAACCGGAATGACAGAGATACGAAAAAAGTTAAACAAAGCTTTTAATAATAATAAACTGAAGTGTATAAACACTTCATTTCACACTCAGAATGAAATTCCCCGCTCAATGCACTCTGAGCTTTCATAACAAAAAAAAGCTTTCCGTCATCGTTAGATCCCTTCCCCTCATAACGGCCCAAATCACAATTCACACAAAGGAAATGGGAAAGTCTTATACAAGACAAGAAAGCTTTTCGGTTGGGTTCAATTAATTTGAATAACCATAAAAAGAGCAACGAAATATTACACAACCTCAGAGAACTTAAATAGAGGAAAGTGTTGGTTGAATCATAGTATGGACTTGTTCCTAGTGACTATAGGCACTATCTATTAAGGTGGTTGCTTTCGCATGTGGCGCGAAATTATAATTTTTTCGTATTTTTTGCTCATCACAAATCATCAACACTTCTTCAGATAGCAAAAAAATAATTTGCCGGTAATTATATGACCAAACACACAAGTTTTAATTTATAGTATCACATAACTAAACTAAGTGTTTTTTTTAATGTGTATGTTAGTTTCTAAGGTATTTATGTTGATATGGGCTTACCGTTTCGGTTTAGTGCATTTCTCAGTAAGCCTGAATAAAGATTTTGAATTGAATT
Source organism: Operophtera brumata (assembly GCA_932527175.1). NCBI lineage: Eukaryota > Metazoa > Arthropoda > Insecta > Lepidoptera > Geometridae > Operophtera > Operophtera brumata. Next base: position 7,242,258 of record OW052237.1, on the reverse strand, counting down.
GAATTGAATTAGACACATTCATATCCAAAATAATGATATTTATGTGATACTATAAATTAAAACTTCTGTGTTAGTTCATATAATTACCGGCAAATTATTTTTTGCTATCTTTTTTTTTTTTTTTTTTTTTTTTAACTTTGATAGACCTTTGTTTGACCACGATCTCACCTGTTGGAAAGTGACGATGTGGCCGAAGATGGAGCACAAAGGTCTAGAAGGCACCTATTCACTCTAGCCTTGAAGAGACCCAGATTATAGTTTTCAGGAAAGACAGACGACGGTAGTGTATTCCACTCCTTAGCAGTTCGCATTATAAAGGTGGAACTGAAACGTTTAGTACGAATAGCGGGTATACTAATCAGGTAAGGGTGGTACCGAGCCGTGCGCCTGCTCGTCCTATGATGAAAAGGAGATGGTGGGATCAGATCATGAAGTTATCATGATCTTAAAGTAGACGTTTGCCTGTGGCCAGCAACCAACCAAAGCATGACCAATTATTTGTTTAATCTTTCGCTTGAATTAACTAATTAAACATCCGTATAATACACATCTCATCAGCAGGACTTTTTGAAATTATTTGTGTATGGGAGCAAACTGCGTAAGATATTATAGTAGGTACATTATTACGTGGACAGAAAATCAGGCGTTGATGAACGAACATACGTGAGTACACAGAAATCTGAACTAAGAAGAAGTGTTATCTGGGCTGTCTTGTATTAAAGCCGATGTTGCCATATTATACCCACTACTTTTAACACATACAAACATAAACAGATTATTTTACTAAATGGTAAATGTTATTTATTGTTCGTAGAAGCTTGCTACATTGGATGTCTGGTATACAAAATGAGCATCTCTGATTTGCCCTGTTATGCATACCTACAAACATTACAACAATTTATAAAGAATTAAACAATAGCATTTCAAAATGAAATATAACAAATCGAATATGAATATATGTTTTTCGAGGCTGAAAAACAGCGTGGCTGATTCCTCGACCTTACACTAGACTAAATATGTTATTTTTATACTTATATCCTGTGTTTGTTAGTATAGCGTAAGAAATAAATGCCTTTTTTTATTTATTTTTATATTGTTAAACAGACGACAGATAGGTATTTATACTAAAATAACTATCGTGTGTTATTTTCAATGTGGCCAGACCAGACCTTGTGAATAGCTCCTATGTATATTCTAGATTCATGTCTGCTGAACACTAGTAATGTTAAAAAACACTACACTTTTAAGCTTAGAAAAATAGGTCCTATCAGACGTTACTTTACCCTCAAATAATAAGTTCATATGCCTATGCACTCGCAAAGCCAGTCATGTGAGAAACCCAGGGGCTTAACAGATAAACTTTTCAGTTGGAAATGTGAAGCAAAACATTTTTGAGTAAGTAGTTGAAAATAATTGTTGAAGCTTTGTGTAACGTGTCTAGGTATAGGTACTAGTATAGTATTATGTTATCTGTGGTATAGGTATGGTATGATGTGAGAATATTTTTCCTGCGTGTACTTAACTAAACAATTCTTTTTCAAACCCAGCTTTTATGAAATTAGTGATCGGAACTGTGTGCTGAACAAAATGTGCCCAGAGGCTGCCAGGCTACTATTAACCATCGAGGAGTTCCGTTTTCCACCTTCCATCTCCATCATTAGATCAGCTCGCTGTCACCATAATATAGAACTGTAATCGAAACTTGACAGATATTTAACTTATGAAAAAGGTTAAGTGGACCTGGTTTAAAATTCAGGTTCAAAATTTGTCGCACACATTCAGACAGACAGGAAAGCAAATTAAATCAAATCTTGTCAAAAATCCTCCACTAAAAAAACGACGAAAAAGGCCTAGTCTTATTAAAACCATAAATACTCAATAGATTTCATAGTTTTTGATATCGCTCCGATATATACATGCGATCAAACGTATTTGTTGTTACCCTTCCGAGAATCTGATGTAGATATTCGTTACAAACAGGCTTACAAGGGTAAATGTCCGGCACTGGCTTAGCTACAAGGAATTCAATAAACCTCACTGACAGGCTCTGAGACGTAGGAAGGAAAATGGTTGGTATGGTATCGTATGTCTAGGCTTATCAAGTTTGTCATGCTTGTTGAGCTTAGCGGTAAAACATGAGTGAATTCGTGAATAGAGGCGGTCGTTGCTTCTTGACACTTGTTTGTGTTGTTTCCCAGAAGACTTTGAGACCTATTGAGTATTGATAAAAACAGCCAATTGCGAGTCAGACTCACGTGGAGCGCGTTCCGTACAGTAAGCATGTACTGTTAGCATTTTATACACATTTTCTCTTCACAAATATATTCTGTTTCTCGTGGGAATTTTAGGAATTCGGATTTTCGTTTAGGCTTTCCTGTCCCTAATATTTCATTTCATTTATTTAATCCTTAAACAAAATATATTGTGTGCGGAAATAATTATTAAGTAATCTTAAATCTAAAAACCAAAATATTCATACTTTTCATAAATTATAAATTAACCTACACTACAAACACAAAAATTACATAATACAATATTTTTAAATAATTAACATCATAGTTTATTATTTTTCAAGTGTAAACCACACTTTATGGTTAAGTTTTTTTTTTTTTTTTTTTTTTTACTTTATGTTATTCATAAAGTGTGGTTTACACTTGAAAAATAATAAACTATGATGATATAGCAGTGGTGTCATCTCTTGTCAATGTTTCGAACTAATTTCGGACTTTGAACAGAAGGTTTCTAATGAAACACCTGTAGATGGCTCCCATCGGCGCTATAGCCGAGTTGATAGTGCCCACAAATTTCGTCTTCAGCGTCATAGTGTTCTATGGGCGAACTGGTAAAGGCAACGCCGATCACAGGCGAGGTTGCGGGTTCGAGTCCTGCTGGAACGGAATTTTTGGGTTTAATTTAATAATTAACATGTCAATAAGTTAAAAATCTATAGCTAAATCCAATAAAATTAAATTAAAATACAATTAAAAAAAAACACAATTCAACACTGGAGATTATATACAACTAGAATTTGATTTAATACAAAACTTATAATAATGATGATGTCCCTAAATTAAAATTTATAATTCATCAATAGAATAGAGGCACCTGTCCAGTAGGAAACTCTTTAATTTGTTTTTAAACTAGATTTCTTTTGAATCAGACATTTGATGTCCAGTGGCAGTTTATTAAAAATGAATACAGCTTGATACCTCGTAGAGTGTTTGACTATGCTGAGTGAAGGATTGATTTTATTCTTAATGTTTTTAGTTCTACTATCAACACGTAAACTATATTCATCTGGAGTCTCAAACTCATGTAAGTATTTGGACAGAAACATGACAAGAACGAGTACATAAATGCTTGGAACCGTCAAAATACCTAAAAACTTAAAATGATCCCTGCATGATTCTGTATGATAATACAGGATGTAACATAATATCCATATAAGCCCGGGGAGGGGGTATTCTTCACATCATGGCGAATAACTTTAGTTCTAGGACTTTTTTAAATTCGAAGTTTTTAATTCGTGAAATGCCTTGTAAAAATCCTGTAATTCCGCGATAAATTCCTGAAACTCGTCCAGAAATGTACCTTACACAACGTGAGGCAGCCTTACGTAAGGTACCATAACGTACCGTAGCATCCTCATGCTGTGTTAGGAACATTTCTTGAGGAATTTCAGGATGTTTACGTGACATTTCATGAATAAAAAAATGCGAAATTTGAAAAGTCGTTGAACTAAAGTTATTCGCCTTGATGTGTAGAATACCTCCTCCCAGGCTTATAGGAATATTATGTTAGCCCTATATTCCATGTTTAGTCTCATGTTTGTTTATTTAGTCTCAGTAATTACGGTGGCAAGGATGGGATGGTCGATTTTCGTTTATTTAGAAGTTACCCGGACTTGTCAGTTAGAACCGTTGGTATAAGATTTTTCCTGGCTCCTAGCTTGTTAAAAAATGTGTTATAACTGGAGGAAAGCGTTAGCCGAGCCAGTCGTGGGAAGCAATGGCGGTGATGAGTTAACCCTTGTCACGTCTATATTCACACCATGGTGCAATACACGGCGAAAAGAGGCCCATTAAGGCTCTGCCTACCCTTTCGTGGAAAAAACGTGTATTATGTATGTTGCACGTATCATTTATTCAATATTTTTTTAAATAATAGCACTTACATTTGATTCCTCAAATTATAAACTTGACAAAAGTGTACTTTTTGAACTTTCTAGTCAAAATTATAATTATTATAATAATAATTAACACCAAAAATTAGATTTCATTTATTTACGCAATTTACTCGTGATTTGTATATGTATCAAATTTATTTCAGTAGATTTGGGGAAAATAGGCTGTGAGAAATATCTGAATAAAATGAAATCTAATTTTTGGTGTTAATTATTATTAGAACTCTCAGTTCTAATGTATGATGTAAACAACCTATAATGGTTCTGTTAGCACCTTTTGGTAAAGGAATCCTAAAAAGATACATAAATTTGTGAACCACAAAAGAAACTGTCTCTAGAATTGTTAGTTATTCAACGTTTCATTGTCCATTGAACTGGGTCTGAAAGCTTAGAGATCGACTTAACGAGCGGTTTTCAACAAAGACTTTATTTAAAACCTAGTTCTCCGTAAAGTGCAAAGGTAGGATAAATTGAGCGCGCTCAGCTTAATAAGCGAATCCATTAAGAGAAGAGACTTCGAGATGGAAATTCATCTAACTTTGTTTCATCAATATTTATAGGTAAATAAAAATACATGCTTGTCACTTTAGAGTATTTACAAGAATAAAACGGACCCAAGGCAATAAAACGGCTGAATCGATTTTGATAAAACATGTCTAAGAACCATCGCTAGAAAACCCGCATTCAAATAAAAAAAAAACTTCTATCGTTTTACCTGTTTAAGAGCTACGGTGCCAAACAGACAGACACACATAGCGTTCAAACTTATAACACCCCTCTTTTTGCGTCGGGGTTTAAAAATATGGTTTAAATGAGTTAGTAGCCTGTCACTACATAATTTTTGTGCTACTTTTGACTTCCATACTTTCCTTGCTACTAATAAACGCGGATTATCATTGGATAAATTACATCGACTTTTGTCCCTTTCGATCTAATTTGAATCTGGCTGTCAATGCAAAAGACAAAACACTTTGTATCTATTCCAAGGATAATTCTAATTATAAAGTAGCACTCGTCACTTCACTACCAATAAGAGTAGGTATATATCGTCGTTAGGCATTCAATACTGCGAACGTATTTTTTTTTACCAACACTAGATTTTTGTTTCATTTCATTTTACATGACTAAATACAGAGATTTAAATCGTAGATACGCCCAGACACCGAAAACTGTTGCATTGTATTTGAATCAAAAGTCTGACGCACGCACACTAGTGAACAGTTAAAAATTGAGATTTTTGTCTATAAACTTAACTGTTGATTACCATTTATTGTGCAATCATATTGCACGAACTTTTGTGAAAAAATAAACGACCAGCTGATACTGTGTCTAGATGTGCACTAAGACCAAATGAGCGAGCTATCTTATTTCACGTGGAAACATTACGGCGCGGTCACTCAACGGTAAGGGCATATCTACGATTTAAATCTTTGACTAAATACATAACAACGTAACATACAAAACCATATATTGGGTCACAGTTTTATTTTAACTTATTTATTTTTATTTTCTCTTGTACAATGTGAGTAAATTGTTATAATGTAAATGAATACATTCAGTTGCTGGTTATACTGTGACGAGATATTAATGTTGTGGAGGCGGCCGCAAAAATGTACCTACTCCGAGCGATGAACAAATGGTCGGACAATGTCTGTGTGTTGCATTTATTTTCCGACTGATCGGTATTAAATGTGGGTAGATGTGATTTATAGGATAAGCTTTTGAAAGTAAGGAGAGTATCGATCGATGAATTCAATTGATGACTAAAAAGAAAACATTACAACATTATAAAAAGCACGTTGGGGTTGAAAATCTGTTAACTGATCCTATTATGGCAACTTTGCCTTTATTAAGGCGCTAGGTTCAACCAGTTTCAACTATAATTTTTGTATGAGGCGAACAAGGCGAGGGCACGCTCTGATACCGTGTTTTTGTTTAAAAAAATATATATAAAAATGTCCATTAGAGTTTCGTTAAATTTTGTTAATGATTTCACTAATTTAAATAATAATTAATAAGTTAACAAATGTTTCAAAAATTAAAACGTGTACAAAGTAAATCTAAAGTGGTATATTTCAATTTTAAAATGGTGGTATCTTTGTTAGAAAAAAAATCGAGTGAAGTAATTCTAAAAGTTTATTGAATTAACGATTTCAGTAGATAAAAAGCTTAAGAATACTTAGAATTTATTTCTTATTGAAAACTGTAAGAACTCTTCAAAAACTTAAAAGTTCTTGTGTTCATTATAGACATGCTGTGAACCCATTGCGGAATAAGATAGTTATAATTATTCCATTATTGAGCTCTGTTTATTATGTATTCAGTATTGAAATCCTTGTGTGTACATCAATAAGGATATAAACACGGTAAAAAGTTCTTAGGTATCCCAATAACACGAATATTGCGAAACCGCCAAAATTCAGCTTCCGCGGTATTGTGATATGTGACAATTAGAGTTTCCTTACATTATTTATGATCCAGTAGCAAATCATTCATAGCTCAGCTTTTGCGACGCTCTTAGCGCCTGAAACCAGATATTGACAGATTGCTTAGAATATGGGTCGGATAAGGAAGCGTGCCATTAACGCACAGGGTCCTATAAAGTGTGGATTAATAGATCAAATATGGCATTATGCATATGTAGAAAGATAGAATAACACTTTATTGTACAAAAAAAACATAATAGGATTTACTAACAAAAACATGCATAATATTATACTAGTGTCCGCTCGCGTCTTCAATCACGTTCTACCTGGGTAAAAAGTAGCCTTTAGCACAATGTATTTTCTTTTCTTTCTTTCAATCCGAGTCATTATCTGTCTGTGCACCAAATTTTATCGAAATCGATTCAGCCGTTTTGGCGTGATTTAGTAACGAACATCCAAACATCCAAACATCGTAACTTTGACGTTTATGATATTAGTGTGAATAAGTTAAGCATCCACTCGTGGCTTCGCTTGCGATTGCGTGACACCGGAATAAAAATTTATCCGAAATCAGTTCAGCGTGATTGAGTAACAAATATGTAAACTTTCACATAATAATATAAGTAGGATAGGGTAACTGATAATGAATTTACATCTTCAATCCAGTGAAGTTTGATAAGAACTAGATAAGGTACAGTTGTGGATACTATAAGTACAGTGTTTTGTATTTAGACACCTACGTCATGTCATGGGTCCGGCAGTCTACAACCAGATCCCTAAAAATGTCACAGAAGCTCCTAGTATTTATTAGCATATTCAGGTCCAGGTAGAAGCGCTGGCTCGTTGAAGACCTTCTATCTAACACCTTCGATTACTTCACTAGCCTGAAATGAATCTAAGTACCTAGGTATTTCTAGATGTGACATGGTTTTTTGTATAATTTTATTTTATTTTATAGTGAAAATTGGTTGTTTGCACGCTGTGTACATGTGTGTAGCGTGCATCGTGCATATTTTGGCTCGTTTTGTGTTTTTTTTTATTGTGTACCTATTGTATGAGTAAATGACTATCTGATTATCCGTGGTGTACCCGGCCCTAGAATATATCCCTCCGTTTCCTCCTGTGGATGTCGTAAAAGCCTACTAAGAGATTACCCGGACTTGTTATAGTAAGATTCGATGGTATAAGATTAGTCCTGGCCGCTAGCTTACTTAAGGAATGTGTTATTACTGGAAGACAGCGTTAGCAGAGTCAGTCGTGAGAAGTAATGACGGCGATGGGCTCACCACTTGCCACGATGGTGCAATCCACTGTGGAAAGAGGCCCATTGAGGCTCTGTCTACCCCTTCGGGGAAAAAGGCGTGTGTTTTGTATGCTTTATGTATGTATTTTTAACTACTTTTTTTTTTCATAATGGATGATGGAATATCTCGTCATCATATTATATGATTTAGACTAGAACGCCTATACCTTGTAACTACATGTCAATTTCTTTTGAAATTAAAATATAAGAGGTTCCTTCCAAAAAAACGTTTAAATTGTTATTTCCACTTGCGTAATCACATTCAAACCCAGTGACATTTTAATTAATATCCCATAAAATAATTAACATAGTAGAAACAGTCTCCCGGGACACGAACCTTTGAACTCGCTAACTAGTTCTCACTATGCTCGTCTTATTAAACCCACAAAGATTCGATCTTACGAGTGTGTAGCTCAAGTTGAGTAGGTTGACGTGGTTTGCTTTAGCAAACTACGCTCTTAGTAAGGACTCGTTCAAAGCAGTTAATTTTGAAACTTTCTGTCATTGCATAGGCTTCGATATGTGCGCTAAGGCCAATTCTCATTTCAGACCTCGTGCCGACCTTGTGTCGATGTTAAAAATTTCACAAATCGAATTATCCTCAAATGACAGTAGATTCACGGAAATAAATCTTTATTTACAGAAAGAATAATACAACTAATACAAGTAGGTGTACAACATTTAAAAAAAAACAAATGATACAGTTGTGCTTCCTGAAGACCACTGCTAACGATCTACACGTAGCTCTGATCCAAATCATTACCAGATGGAAGCGGAAATGTGAATATCACATTAATATAACTAGTAGTCCTGTGAACAGTAGACCTCGCGTGCACAAGCTTGGTAACAAGCGAGGCAAGCTTTTGCAACAATTGTGTTCAGTTGTATAGTTGATTTGTACTATTTGTTTGGGCAGCCATTTGTACGATTTAAATCGTATTTGTACGATTTTTTGCAAGATTCTTGTGAGTACATCGAAACATCTAAATCGTACAGGAGATGTACGATTTTTTACATTCCACCGATTAAATTAGTTTCCTTGCGTAGTTTCCGCAACATCATCAAAGTTGACTTGACGCTAAGCCCAGGCGAATTTTTGGGGAAATCAAGCAACGTTTTGAACGATACAAAATGCTAGAACTGTTTGCACTAAATCTATTATGCTTGCCACTCTCGAGTGTTGATTGTGAAAGGGCGTTCAGCGAAGTAAACCTTTGTTCCCCAACGGTTGTCAGTTCTGCACATGCCCTGTCTATTGCTACTTGAACTTGCTTACACTGAGAGCATATCGATGAACTTTGTTCTTCTACGGATCTCTTTGTTACGTAGGAACTAGTGTACAATAGTAATTTAGGCACATATTACAGCCAAATTCCGTCACTTTCTAACACATTAAAGTTCAGGTAAGTTAGAAAGTGACTGAATAACTCTCGCGGAACGAAATTAAGTGAAACTCACGAAAAACAATTATTTGCCACGTGAAAAACCGTCACATCACAGAATCATACGTTCAACTTGAAGATGAAATCTTTGCCGACATTTTAGGTGAAATAAAAAGTACAAAATTCGTTAGAAGTCAATTTCTAAGTCGAAGTCGTTTAGAAATTGAATCAAATTTTCAGTTGAAAACAGCTGCACTTTTTTTCACATTGTTAATGAACAGGTAGAACATTTTTGTACGTTCGCTTTACAGATAAAAAGTCAATGAATGTAATTTTTTTTCTTGAGCTCGTAACATTTACTCCTCCGTGAGGAGTAGGTAAGCCTAAGAGAGTAAGCAAATAAGACCATTGTATTAGGTTTTTTATATAATACAATTAAACGTCAATTCATGAATATTGTTACCACTGAGTGAACGCCTTCAATTTAGTTTGTGCGGTAAAGTTGGAAACGTTATGAAAACTTCCAGGAATTCAACCCAAGTGCGTACTTACCAACTAAATTTATATTTGTGTGACACGACAATTGAATTATTACCTAGCTAGTTAACAAGTAGGCAGTTGTTTCTAACTAATAAAGTTATAATTACTGTAACAGTGTGAGGTATAACTTTAATTGTTAGAAACTGGAGTCGCATAACATTCTACTTGAATGAGTAGATATTTCCTTTTAATAGAAATGTAAATAAAATATAATGTTTATTATCTTTTGTGTCACTAGTCCTTTCTTGGCCACCCTTCGGAGATATGTGGCTCTTTATATGACTAGCAAAAAGCACAGTAAGTGCTAGCAAGTTTTTTTATATTTGAATAAGTACATCTAGACATGAATTTAAATTACTATGTTAAATTACAAATCTAGAGGTGTGATAGATTTTACGTAAAGTGTACGAAAAATTGCATACGTTGTGGAATAGTAGAGGATATGAAAGGGAGAGCGAAGCGAGTCCTCTAGGTAGGTACTTACTATCTTTGTACCTCCTCGATGACGAGGACGACCTCTGTGGCGCGACGGGCGAAGCTTGGCCTGCGACGCAGGAGGTTGCGGGTTCGATTCCCGCCTCGGAACAAATGTTTGTGCGCTCGCAGATATTTGTTCTGGGTGTTCTGGGTATTTTCTATGTATAATAAAAAATATCTATTTATGTAATATATTGTATTAAGTATATCAGTTATCTAGTACCCATAACACAAGCTCTGCTTAGCTTGGGGCTAGATAATGTTGTGTGAACAGTCCAGCATTATTTATTTATTTATTATTTATCTTTCGTAAAAAACACGGCTTTGTTACGGCTCGCATGTTTTTTTTTTTTTTATACATCTACTTAATCACATCTAGATGTGAATTTAAATTACAAGTCTATAAGTGTGAATGACATACCTGTCGAGTTCCGATGACAATACAAAATCATGGTGACAGCGTTCGAAGGTGACAGCGAGCTGATCTCTTAAAACTCCTCGATAATAATCGAAGCCTGGCATTGTCTCAGTTCACGTTTCCGATATAAAAACTTGTTTTGAAAACTTGCGCATTTTTGTATACAAGTTTTTTTTTTTAACTCATCTCATGGTTTCTTGCTCTAGAAGCGTACACAAAGCCCTGTAAACGATTTACTAACTTTATGGAGCCTAATAGTTGGAACAGCTAGTTTATTCGTGTTTCCAGTATTTATATTATGTTTGTCGCTTATTTTAGTAAACATGTTTATGTTTTTGCGAACACACATCAGGTTTTCATAAATGTACTGAATGAAAATGTCGTGATGTTTATTTCGGCGAAAGGGTTGGACCCTAAAAGTAATTCCTAGGTCAATAAAACTTTGCAGCATGACAGGTATACAGAATACGGTTGTTAGTAATCCAACAGTTTAGTTTTCTAGGAAGTTAGTCATTAAATAGAAAACTGCCTACAAATATTGTGCTATAATACAATGACGGCCTCTCACAGATGTCGCGGAGGGCGAGAAGCTGGCTGAGATGCGAGAGATTGTGGGTTCAATTCCCGCTGAGGGACTAAAGTTCGTATGATCTGCAAATAATTGTTCTTTTTCTGGGTGTTATGGTACAATGGTACTCGTTCCTAATACCTATTAGGAGTCCAGACTTGTTATTAGCCCTTTATTCGAAATTTCTTTATATTTATGATAATTATGTGCTGTTAGTCTTCCTAGTATGGGATCAGGATTAGTCCACACATGCATGATTAGCTCAAAGCTCAAACATGTATTGTAAAACTTGCGCATTTTAGAGGTTAAATCACGATTTTTTTTAACGAGACAATTTGTCGAATTATTTTTATAGCTCTATCATTAACCTTAAGATTAATATATTTTTTATTTGTTATCATTATTTGTTTGTTTTGTATTTTATTTTTAATTTTTTAATCTGTTCTCGCTCTTTATTATTAATAGCATGTTGTTAGTCAACTATAATTGTGGTAGCACTTGGCATGTATAACATATCTATCTTGTGTGTATTTACTTTTGTCGGTGTATACTATGTTGGTGACTCTAATAAATAAATATAATATAAATATCATAAACTGTGTAGATTTTGCTAAAAATATGTTTAAGAGAAGCCTAGTTTCTTTTATGAATCAATTCAGGGAAAATTGTAATTTAAGTGTAATTTAAGTAATTTCTAAGTGGCCCTCATTTTGCTGTGCAATGTGTTACAAAACATTGACACAAAGTGCGCTTTCAAAGCTCAACGTATAAGATTTATCATATCCACTCCGTTTTACACTGTTTACTCATTAATCAATCGAAACACAATTAATATCGTGTTCATTCCTGTTTTATTAAGCAAACACACATAATTCTACCAGAATTATTGATACAGATATTGTTGCCAGAACATTTGGTTTGTAAGGTCATTGTCGACTAAAGCTTTGCTACATAGACAAGTACGCAAGATTTTATAATCTAGTAGCGGCCCGATCGCGACTCCGCTCGCGTGGTGAAGCTTGGCATCCTGAATAAGGTAAAGCGTTACTTCACGCCAGAACAGCTTCTGAGTCTATATAAAGCTCAAGTCCTGGTATGGAGTACTGCTGCCATGTTTAAAATGGCTCTGCCAAACACCAACTTGCTGCCTTGGACTCGATTGAACGCAGAGCTGTCAGGCTTATTGGTGAGCAACATATGGCGGAGACAAAGAGCCAGAGTCTCCAGCACCGCCGTAAAGTCGCATGCCTTTCGATCTTCTATACCTAGGTAACATTTCGGGGAATACTCCCAGGAACTTCACGATCTGATCCCACCATCTCCTTTTCATCATAGGACGAGCAGGCGCACGGCTCGGTACCATTCTTACATCATTAGCCTTATAACTTTTGAAACTATCATGGTTATGTACATAATTTTCACTAGAAACGGGATATTTACCATGATTTTTGAGTTTTATATGTTCCCGATATTTCGGCACAGTTGCATGCGCCATGATCACGGGAGAACTGACTAAAGTCTTTGCGAGTAGATGTTATTGGCAGATATATCGATCTACCCTCTTTCTCACTCTTTTATTACGAACGATACCACTACCATCGGTTTCATTGTCACAATTCACACCAACTCGACACACAACACTAACGGTGTCCGGACGCGTAGCAGGTACCACACTTTTTTGATTCTTACACATTCTTACCACAGGCTTCCATACTCCAGATAATTGAAAACCATCTTCTCTATTGAAGTTTCTGTACTTAGTAATCTCAATTGCCTCTTGTACCATTCTCGGTATGTAATGTCGCTCTGTCGAGATTACCTGCGGACTGTGTAGCTCGATCCAATGATTTGAGCCAAATTCCAAAAGGTGTTCTGCTATGGCTGACTTATGTATGTCCCTGTTCTTGACCGCTCGTATGTGCTCCTTAACCCGACACGCTATCGTACGTTTCGTTTGGCCAATGTACGAACTCCCACAGCTACAATCAATTTTATACACCCCTGGCTTTTCAAGTGGAAAACTGTCTTTTGGTGAACGCAAGTAGTGCGATATCTTCTTTAAGGGAGTGAAGATGGTCTTTACGGAAAACTTTTGCAGGACTTTCGCAATTTTGTCCGTCACCCCCTTAACATATGGCAGAAACGCTGGCCTACGTTCTACTCTGCATCTGTGGGGTCTTGGCCTAGGTCGGGATGGTAATGACCGAAGCTTATATCCATTCTTACGCAACACATGCTGGACATGAGCTAGCTCACTTTCAATGTGATTCTCATCACACAGGTCAACTGCTCGGTTGGTGAGAGATGTTACCACTGAATTGAGCTGCCGAGGGTGGTGGTGCGAATCAGCATGAAGATATCGGTCCGTGTGTGTAGGTTTTCTGTAAACAGAGTGGCCTAACCCACCATCTTCTCGGACCTGTACCAATACGTCTAGGAAAGCCAAACGTCGATCACATTCCATCTCATACGTAAACCTCATCTTCGTATGTACTCCATTAAGATGTGCCAAAAGTAGTTCTATTTCTTCATTCCTTCCTTCCAAAATACAGAAAATGTCATCAACATACCTCTTCCACAATTTAATCGGTGAGGGGGCAGTCGAGATAGCCATATTCTCGAAATACTCCATCCAAATATTTGCCACTACGGGAGCAACTGGACTTCCCATAGCTACCCCATCTATTTGGAGATAGTAATTTCCCTTGTATACAAAATAATTTGTGGAGAGTATATGATGCACAAGCTTGGCGTACTCTGCAGGGATGTCATTTTCCTGTATGCTCTTCTCAATCACCTTCATACAGTCAGCTAAGGGGACGTTTGTGAAGAGGGATTCCACATCGAAACTCAACATCTTCTCGCTGTCATCCACCTTTGTCTGCTTCAGAATATCTATGAAGTGACGCGAATCCTTCACGAAAGAAGAAGTGTTTCCCACCGTTTGTTGCAGTACTCCTGCTACATGCTTAGCTAACTCATAAGTCGGTGAGTCAATTTGACTCACGATGGGTCTCACCGGAGCATGCTGCTTATGCACTTTTGGTAGACCATATAGTTTAGGTGGCTGGATGTTTCTAGGACGCAACAGGTATTTCGTTACTTCCTCTCCGATAGCATGTAGGCTCTCCTTTATAATTTTCTGGGTACTACGATGTGTTCGGGCTGTCGGGTTGTAGTTCACCGGTTTGTATATACTGCCATCTTCCAACAAACTAAGGATTTTCTCCTCGTATTGTGTGACGTCCATAACCACTGTCGCATTCCCTTTATCCGCCTTCAGGATCATCAAGTCTGTATCCTGGCGCAAATCCCTTAACGCGACTAGTTCTTCGTCTGTGATGTTCGGTTCAGGTGGTTTAGCATGACGTAGAATGAAAGCAATGTCTTGTCTTAGACACTCCGAGTCACCTGAAGGTATCATATTATAACGAATAACTTCTTCTACGTTACCGATCACTTTTTCATACGGGATGCGTTTCGTGGTAGGGGCAAAATTCAAACCCTTTTCCAACACTTTAAGAGCAGAGTCATTCAAAACCTTCTGGGACAAGTTAATTACTGTTCGAGTTATCAATGAGTTATCACCCTGGTAGGGGACAACTCGCTTTTGTTTACTCAGTAAGGATTCGAACTTACGATTCTGTTTGAAAGCACTCAATTCCCCAGAGCGTTGGGCTTGCAAGTATGTAATACGGTCACAAATATCAAAATCCGTATGCACTAACACCCCACTGCACTTAGAATGTACCCTATACAATTCCTCTTGTGACGAATGAAACCAATGTCTAGTGTTCCGTATTGACTTACGTAATAACTTAACACTCGCTTGTCGCAGAATACTCGCGGATCCCGGAATGTCACTGCGTGATTTAATCCGCACGCACAGAGGTATTAGGTCTGCGTCACGACACTTCACTAAGAAATTCACAGACTCACGCAGGCACTCACACTTTTTCCGCAAGCGTTCTAGTTCTTTCACCACTATGACGAAATCCGGCCCGTACCGGTTCGCGATATAACTTTTGAAACTATCATGGTTATGTACATAATTTTCACTAGAAACAAAAGTCCTGCAAAAGTTTTCCGTAAAGACCATCTTCACTCCCTTAAAGAAGATATCGCACTACTTGCGTTCACCAAAAGACAGTTTTCCACTTGAAAAGCCAGGGGTGTATAAAATTGATTGTAGCTGTGGGAGTTCGTACATTGGCCAAACGAAACGTACGATAGCGTGTCGGGTTAAGGAGCACATACGAGCGGTCAAGAACAGGGACATACATAAGTCAGCCATAGCAGAACACCTTTTGGAATTTGGCTCAAATCATTGGATCGAGCTACACAGTCCGCAGGTAATCTCGACAGAGCGACATTACATACCGAGAATGGTACAAGAGGCAATTGAGATTACTAAGTACAGAAACTTCAATAGAGAAGATGGTTTTCAATTATCTGGAGTATGGAAGCCTGTGGTAAGAATGTGTAAGAATCAAAAAAGTGTGGTACCTGCTACGCGTCCGGACACCGTTAGTGTTGTGTGTCGAGTTGGTGTGAATTGTGACAATGAAACCGATGGTAGTGGTATCGTTCGTAATAAAAGAGTGAGAAAGAGGGTAGATCGATATATCTGCCAATAACATCTACTCGCAAAGACTTTAGTCAGTTCTCCCGTGATCATGGCGCATGCAACTGTGCCGAAATATCGGGAACATATAAAACTCAAAAATCATGGTAAATATCCCGTTTCTAGTGAAAATTATCATTAGCCTTATTCGTATAATACCCTTTATTCGTACTAAACGATTCAGTTCTACCTTTATAATGCGAACTGCTAAGGAGTGGAATACCCTACCGTCGTCTGTCTTCCCTGAAAACTATAATCTGGGTCTCTTCAAGGCTAGAGTGAATAGGTGCCTTCTAGACCTTTGTGCTTCATCCTCGGCCACATCGTCACTTACCAACAGGTGAGATCGTGGTCAAACAGAGGTATATCAAGAGGTATATATAAGTTATGCTTGCACAATCGCTTTTACTCCCTATCTTAGACTACACCGTCGCCAGTTTCCCTGATCTTATAGAAGAGCAACTCAATAAACATGAGCGCCTCCAAAATCTTTGCATCCAATTCATATTTGGCTTGCGAAAGTATGATCATGTGTCAGAGTATCGCGCTAAGCTCAAGTGGTTGCCAATTCGTTTTCGTCGGAAAGCTTATATCCTCATACTTCTATATAAAATCTTATTTGTTCCTTCCTCTCCAGCTTTTCTTGAAGATACTTTGAATTCTTGCATCACTCCCATTCCTTCAATTTGCGCTCTTCCATTACCCTTCTGTTGAAGATACCGGCTCTTAACTCCAAATTCTTTAGCAAATTTTTTACAGTGCGCGCTGTCCATCTGTGGAATGACCTGCCTCAAAACGTTACCAATTTTTAAAAATAAGTTATTCAAATTGTATCTCGCTGCATCTCTAGAGTGAATGCGTTTACTCCTTCCTTTCAGTTCTATTAGGTACCTATATTGTATTTTGTTTTTATATATTTACACGTTTATTTTAATAATTTTATTATTTTATTGTATCTTTATTGTAACTTCACCTCCTCTCACGTTCTTTACAATCCTGTCCATCCAAAGTTTGCCTGGAAGAGATCGCTCTTAGCGATAAGGCCGCCCGTTGTATCACCGTGAACTAGTTTGTAAGTTAACATAAGTATGTTGTTATTTGATTTTTTAAGGTGAGTACAATAAAGAGTTTTCTATCTATATATCTATATATAACAAGAAAAAAAAAAGAAAAAAAAAAAGTGGTCCCGGTCATCCAACTGTAGCCCCAGCTACTGCGTCCAGTTGTGAATCTAAACTATACAGGGACCTACCACTACCTAAACTAACTTGATACACACAATAAATAAATATTTTCCACACAAGTCACGTATAGATCTCTACATTATAATTATTTCCAAAACTATTCATAATAACCCAAATCGACGACTGTATAGAGAAAATTTAATTTTAGTGTTTTATTTTGTTTAATTTTATTAGATAGAATGGATAACAAGCATTCTGCACCTTTAACATTCAACCAAACTCCACTTTATAATCTGTAGACGTTAACCGAGATTTTTTTTTTATAGTAATAACACTATAATCACTTTATAGCACAAGTAATAGCAATAATCACTTTTGTTACATAATGTTTTGTCTCTTTCGATCGAATTTGAATCTGCCTGTCAATGCAAAAGACAAAACACTTTGTAACTATTCTAATGATAATTAGTAGCACGGTAACGTCGCTGGACTTTGCGGCACACGTGGAAACTGTTTCAAAGAATAAACCTATACTAGAAATGCGTTGAAAACGTCCGGTGCTTCTATTGCTATTTTACTTTCAAAAAACCTACTTTTCCAAGAAACCTCCTCCTTTTCAAAGAACCTGTTTCAAAAAATAACAGTTTTCATTTGGTTAAAAATTAATTTAGTTTAGAAAGTTTCATTTTCATTTCACATTTTCATGTTTTCAAAGGGAAATTGGTTGAAAATCTGTTCGAGTATCGTCTATCATTTTATTTATCGGAATTACGGCTCGATTGAAGTTATGCCTAAATATTTTATACGGTGAATTTTTATTTGATTTTTAAATGTATAGCTTCGACACAATAAGGTATTTTAAAAGCTTTTTATAAACTTATCTGTTGGTATGTTAGATAATGTATGTTGACGACCTCTGTGGCGGGGCGGGCGAACGTTCGCCTGCGACGCCGGAGGTTGCGGGTTCGATTCCCGCCTCGGAACAAATATTTGTGCGATATGCAGATATTTGTTCAGGGTGTTCTGGGTATTTTCTATGTATAATAAAAAGTATCTATCTATGTTATTATATTGTATTAAGTATATCAGCTATCTAGTACCCATAACACAAGCTCTGCTTAGCTTGGAGCTAGATAATGTTGTGTAAACTGTCCAGCATTATTTATTTTATTTATTTATTTAATGTGGGACCAATCTTGAAACTGAATTTTGACCGCAGCTGAAGTTTAGCATTTCTGTCAAGTTCCGATGACAATACAGTATTATGGTGACAGCGAGCTGATCTGATGATGGAGACGGAAGGTGGACAATTGGACTCCTCGATGGATAATAGTAATAACCGTGTTTTGGCTCATTTTGATCAGCACAACCGTATGACTAATTTTATAAAAGCTTTTCTATTGAAAAACATATTTTAGTCAAAAAAACTTATTTTTATTTAACTATAACTTGCCCGCGCCCGTCTGCATGATACCTAGTTAACTATTTTAAGCAAGACAAGAGAATAAACCTTTCTACTGAGACAGTGGCAACAGCATTTGAAGAGCTGAACAACGGGTTCATTGACGTGATAGGGAGATACCTATGTCGAGCAGTGGACTAATGTGGACTGATAATATTCTTAACGATGATGAGGACATTATGTTATAACAACGGGTTCATTGACGTGATAGGGAGATACCTATGTCGAGCAGTGGACTAATGTGGACTGATAATATTCTTAACGATGATGAGGACATTATGTTATAACAACGGGTTCATTGACGTGATAGGGAGATACCTATGTCGAGCAGTGGACTAATGTGGACTGATAATATTCTTAACGATGATGAGGACATTATGTTATAACAACGGGTTCATTGACGTGATAGGGAGATACCTATGTCGAGCAGTGGACTAATGTGGACTGATAATATTCTTAACGATGATGAGGACATTATGTTATAACAACGGGTTCATTGACGTGATAGGGAGATACCTATGTCGAGCAGTGGACTAATGTGGACTGATAATATTCTTAACGATGATGAGGACATTATGTTATAACAACGGGTTCATTGACGTGATAGGGAGATACCTATGTCGAGCAGTGGACTAATGTGGACTGATAATATTCTTAACGATGATGAGGACATTATGTTATAACAACGGGTTCATTGACGTGATAGGGAGATACCTATGTCGAGCAGTGGACTAATGTGGACTGATAATATTCTTAACGATGATGAGGACATTATGTTTTTTCTTGATTGTGGGGCTTTTGCGGAACATACTACAGTTTTGCCGATGTCACTCAGGAAGCAAGTTCAGATTCAGCACTAAGGAGATTCTGGTATGGAAAGGAAGGTGGAAATTTGTTTCAGCATCGCGTAGCTGTCGTTCGTTGAAGACGGACGTTTGGATGCATCCAATACATGTCATACAGCAGTAGTAGAGCTTTTTTGTGAAAGTTCGGGGAAGTTATGCTCGCATTGCTGTGTTCCGGTTTTAAGGGTATAGGAGCCGGTGAAATTACAGGCACATGAGACTTTTCAGCTGCTGGCGGGCGCAGTGCAATGCCACATAGGGCGCGTCCTAGGTGGACGTGACCTATGATGTAATGTGTTAAAGGCAGAGGTTACCGCTTACCATCAGGTGGGCCATCTGCTTGTTCCATCAATCAATTAGCTAAAAAAAAAACTGAACCCGCTTCATTATGTGCGCGGTGCTGAAGCATACGATGCAGTTCGCTTGACACTTAAAGAACGAGGTACTGAATACTAATAGGATAGTAGATTCAATAAAAGGAATACATATTGGCACATAAAACTTAATCGTACAAGTATAATGTGCGACTCCAAAGTTCGTGAGTTCAAGCTAGGTTACATGGTTGAACTGCGACACGAGAAAACAATAAACACACCTAAGTACGTAAGAAACTGCATAATATTTGCATTCTAAGAACTACCAACCAACTTTCCCTATTTGTTACCCAAATGCATGCATAGGATACGGCAGAGGTCTGTTAAGCAGTGAGGAGCTGATGATAAAGTCAAAGTAGGTACATAATAGAAACACACAAGTTAACCTTCAGTTCTCCTTTCTGAATTCAACTGAAACACAGATACAACTTACAAATTAGTAGTTCTTGATTAGGGCGAGTAACTAAACTAAACTTTAACTTACCCCTTGAGGCTACGCTTGTACGCATAGTACATAAGTAAATAGAACTGTTTCAGTATTCTTGATTCCAATAGATGGATAATTATTAATTCGAATGGCTTTGCTCGAGGGTTCATAGGACTGCATTTACTCGATGTCACATCGCAAGGTCGAAGTACATTTCGTAGACTTTTTAACGCCTCTGTACCTACCTGTGAAATTACTGTGACGGTGACATTACTACTAATTTGAGAGTAATATCTCAAGAACGACGTGACGACTCATGTACGGAGGCCTTCTTGCTCATTTTGAAAATAGTTTCAAAATCAAAACAATTGAAGACGTGTTGGAAAGAGTGACAAAAGCAAAGACTTTTTAATAACTTGAGGTGAATGATCAGAAGATAAAAGACAATTTTTCATTTTTTACGACATTAAATAACAATGCCATCCGATTTTTCGGTACATTATAGTATGCAATGGTGTTGAGTACTCAGGGTGATGCTGAAGCTCATTACCAGTCTTTAAAAAATTGAATCTTGTGAAAATGATTTTATATTCTGCAGAAGTTTAAATGAAGTCTACCGTTCCCACAATAAACATCTATTTCATCCGTGGCAAGAACATTTACGGTGTACCTAGGAACTTATCGAAATCTGCCTGCCTTTGTGTCTTCAAGTTATATAATATATTACAGCTTTCTTACTAACTACAACACCATCTCTCAAAGTAACAACAACCCACCTTCTCATCGAGACTATTGACCTTTCACGAATCAACGACCTGTCCGCATGGAACCATGAAGTTGAAGACCTACATAAAATTTGCCTAGCAATCGGCAGTGGTAAACAATCACCTACCAAGGCTAACTTATCTGTGGTTAGTGGACTTATTAATGTTACGAGTCAAGTTTTATTGAACTTTAGGTTTCCAAAACCGTTTCCCGTAAGTACACACTTCGAGGAAGCAATGTCGGTGATCTAATAGATTTAGATTCATCACAAGTATTTTATTTTAAGGAAAAAGTGATAACAAAATGGCAATTACTTATTTCATCGAAATCGGTTCAGCCATCAGCCATGATTGAGTGACAAACATCCAAACATCTAAATATAGTGGTAGGTGGGATGGGATTACAAACCCAACTACTTCTCGTAAACTGGAGAAGCCTACTTAGCTGTGATAATTGTCCTTGTAATTTCATTAACATTATGCTACAATCTGAAAAACTTTTCAAGTTATACAATTGAAACTATCGTGGTTGGGAATCATTTTAAAATAAATAACGGCTTATTACTACTATATTTCATCGCTTTCCTGACGTTACGAGACAATTCAGAAGCCTCTTCATCATGAGCACCGCCGCAATCGCGTTCGACGGTGGACCGACGAATACTGCGGGCGGCGGCGATAGTTTCGTTGCGCGTGCGTCGAAAACTAGTTCATCTACGTCACTGCCCACATCGTCCGTATAAGGCTGCGTACACACTGCACTCACGGTATCACTCTCCAGACCGATTACAGTACTAAAACGTCAGCAAAGCGACGAAATACAGTGGTAATAAGCCGTTATTTATTTTAAAACTTTTCAAGTATTCCCAATCACCTGTTTAGCCAGTAGGGGACCTTGACTGTAACATTATTGACCAACTCAAAGCTAGGTACATATTTATGAAATAAAACTCTGTAGGTATTGTAAAAACATTTCATGAAACCTCGTAATATTTTGAAAGACCTTTTCAACAATAACTCGAATAATAACAAAAACAATAAAACCATTGGGTGTGTAAATAAAAAAATCAATTTAGATACAGGGATGCCTCCCCTGTATCTAATGTGTTCTTTTTAATTAAGTAATTTATAACAAAATATTTTTCAGTGTTTTTATTTCTTAATTGAAGGCATCACCAATTTTTATTACTTTGCAAAATTTCAGCATGATATTACTAATAGTATAGGTACCTACGAGTAAAACGGCTTTGAATACGGACGGACAGACAGACAAACACGGCGAAACTATAATATAATATAACGGGTTTCTTGTCATACTTTCGAACAATAAAAACGTAATTCAGTAGGTACGAAATAGCAGCCAGCTATTTAAATAAATAAATAAATAATGCTGGACATATCACACAACATTATCTAGCCCCAAGCTAAGCAGAGCTTGTGTTATGGGTACTAGATAACTGATATACTTAATACAATACATAGATAGATATTTTTTATTATACATAGAAAATACCCAGAACACCCTGAAAAAATATCTGCAGATCGCACAATTATTTTTTCTGAGGCGGGAATCGAACCCGCAACCTCCAGCGTGACAGGCGACCCTTGGCCCGCTGCTTCGATTTCCTTGTAGATGACTAAAAGCAGGAACCATCATCCATCTTGTTGCCTACGTAATTCAATAAGATATGAAGCAAATCGAAACTGAAGTAACATCTTTACAGTCTGTCACTGATATAAAGAAAATTCTTTTATCAGAGCCCCTCGAGAAAATGAATTCAATAATGATTCGTCCCTTAAGAACCTTTTACACGGCACCGAACCATGGCTTACAGCCATTCCATTTTATTTATTGGGTAGTCGGATGGAAAAAAAGAAATGATGATGCCCACTGCCTTTAACAATGCATTACCGTCAAAGGTCAATGATGCCCACTGCCTTTAAAAATGCATTACCTCAAAGGTCACGTCCACCTAGGACGCGCCCTATGCGGCATGGCACTGCGCCCGCCACCCTGATACATAAAGATGAAAAGGCTCATGTGTCTGTAATTTCACCGGTACCCATACCCTTCA
This sequence comes from Operophtera brumata, assembly GCA_932527175.1. Classification (NCBI taxonomy): domain Eukaryota; kingdom Metazoa; phylum Arthropoda; class Insecta; order Lepidoptera; family Geometridae; genus Operophtera; species Operophtera brumata. The sequence continues at coordinate 7,219,206 of OW052237.1, read as the reverse complement.
ATATTACTGCTTTGCGGCAGAAATGGATATGGTGGTAGGTCTTCCCCGGACGAACTCTTCTCACATCAAAGCCATGTTGTATGAATATATAGCGTAATATTTGAAATACGAGTAGGTACGAAACAAATTTGCAGATTCAGAGTTCCAACCCGGATTAATTAATACTTAGATATATGTGTCTGGCATATTAATTGAGTTCAAAGCGTTATAAGGTTGTATGATTTGGTTCAATATGGCTTATAAGTAAACGATATCGTCTGTAAGTTATGCCATAAAGTTTTTAGATGAGTGCTGACTGACAGCCTGAAGCCTCACACGTGAATCCAATACTAAACTTTAAAAAAAAATACTGGGCAGTTCACACAACATTATCTAGCCCTAAGACACAGAATAAATAATAGTACAAGTACCCAAGATAAGCAGAGCTTGTGTCCAATGTCCAATTATTGTCCGATGGCAATTTTAATCCAATATTAGCACAATTTGACAACTCCCGTACTCTTGAAAACAATTCCGTTCACTTGGATTGATTTTGGAACTGCGCTTGGATTGGCTAAGAATTGTGTCAGTAACTACTATGAAGTTAGCTGCTCTCTGCTTTTGGACAATTCGGTTGGCATTCAAGAGTACGAAATGACACTTGTCCAATACCGATCAATCGGAATTGTGTTCAATAGTAAACCTGCAGATCGGTTGTATATCAGTTGAAGGCACCGTACCATCTACAGCTCGTTCACCGTAAGATGGCACCTGTAAATACTCCATGGCAGATGCCAACTTACGGTGAACGGTCCGGCACGTTCACCGTAAGATGGCACCCGTAAATACTCCATGGCAGGTGCCAACTTACGGTGAAAGGTCCGGCACGTTCACCGTAAGATGGCACCTGTAAATACTCCATGGCAGATGCCAACTTACGGTGAACGGTCCGGCACGTTCACCGTAAGATGGCACCCGTAAATACTCCATGGCAGGTGCCAACTTACGGTGAAAGGTCCGGCACGTTCACCGTAAGATGGCACCTGTAAATACTCCATGGCAGATGCCAACTTACGGTGAACGGTCTGTGTCTAACGTGATATTTGATGGCTAGTGTTACCAAAAAACTATACAAATTGCGACTCCAGCGTGTGTGTAAAGTCTATTACATTGCAGACGGCTCTACATAGAGATATACCCGTTTTTGAGTAAATCACAAAGAGCGAGGCAATGACACTGCGAAAGGGTTGTCTTTTATTACAAGCATTTTTATTTAATAAACGACGGAACTCAAAAATGGTGAAGTCAGTTTTGCTCGTTACTGAAAAAATATTCTTATCTCTGTTCTCCTTTACAAAGACGAAGTCAGATATTTTATTTCTAATTTATTTTATTTTCTGCTTTTATTGTTCCAAAGGCATCCCCTCTCTTTTTAGAGTTTGAGCCCATCAAGGATCCATTCTAAGATCATTTAGTCCGTCCGTCCGTCCGTCCGTCCCAGTATGTAATTTATAAACTTATTTGTATATTTTTATGTTACAGCTTCATAACTTTTACAGTTATTAATCCGTATTACTAGTATTTACTAGTATCCGTTCGCGGCTTCACTTGTATTTTACCAAGATAAAAAGTAGCCTATAGCTCAATCCAGGTACCTACTAATCTATTTATCTATCCAAATTTAATCGCAATCTGTTCAGCCGTTTCGGCGTGATTGAGTACCAAAATACAAACATTATTACTTTGGCATTTATTAAATTAGTGGGATAATGCATATATGAAACTAGCTCCCTACATCATGACGAGTAGGTAGAAGTCCACTGTTGGACTTGGCCATTATCTCCTTTTCATCCTAGGACGAGCAGACGCACTACTCAGTACCAGCCTTACCTCGATTAGTATACTCTCTATTAGTACTAAGCGTTTCGATTCTACCTTTATAATGCAAACTGAGTGGAACACACGATTTGGTAGCCGTTCGTCCTACATGCAGTTAGTCCAAGTCGCGGTTTGTCCAGTAAGCGTTTGGTCCAATACGCAGCTAGTCCTAAAATCTGGACGAACTGCAAATCACTACTGCTGTCTGTCTTTCCTGAAACCTATAATTTGGGTATCTTCAAGGCATGAGTGAATAGGTGCCTTCTAGACCTTTGTGCTCCATCGTCGGTCACATCGTCACTTACCAACAGAGATCGCGGTCAAACGAAGGTCTATCAATGTTAAAAAGGCCTCCCCCATTGAATTCAATAGTTCCATAATGATATAAATAAATAAATAATGTTAGACAGTTCACACAACATTATCTAGCCCCAAGCTAAGCAGAGCTTGTGTTATGGGTAAAATTTACTGGTTTTTTTCTATTTTTTTTGTGAAATTCTTAATGCGGTTCACAGAATACATCTACTTACCAAGTTTCAACAGCCTAGCTCTTATAGTTTCGGAAAAAAGTGGCTGTGACATACACGGACAGACAGACAGACAGACAGATATGACGAATCTATAAGGGTTCCGCCCAGGATTATGCCCAGCAGTGGGCTTTTATAGGCTGTTGATGATAATGAGGTAGGTATCTAAAATATAACATAATACCGAACAGTCACATAGGTACATAGTCCAGATCCCACACTAGAATTCCCTGTGTCGTGCATACCAGGAACTACGAGTACCATGGTACCAGCACCCAGAACCAGAACTAATATTTGCAGATCATACAAACATTTGTCCTGCAGCGGGAATCGAACCAGCAACCTCTCGCATCTCAGTCGGCTACTCGCCCGACGCTACACAGAGGTCGTCAAAAAAAACATGCTTAGAGCTTCTGTGATAGACTTCGTCCGTGGAGGAAGTATGTCCGCCTGACGACGGAATTGCTCGCATTAAATAAATAAATAATAAATAATGCTGGACACAGTTCACACAACATTATCTAGCCCCAAGCTAAGCAGAGCTTGTGTTATGGGTACTAGATAACTGATATACTTAATACAATATATTACATAGATAGATATTTTTTATTATACATAGAAAATACCCAGAACACCCTGAACAAACATCTACGATTGCACAAATATTTGTTCCGAGGCGGGAATCGAACCCGCAAACTCCTGCGTCGCAGGCCAACCTGCCCGCCGCGCCACAGAGGTCGTCAATATACAATGATGATATGCCATAATTACCACTTGGTAGGTGGAATGGTGTTCTCGGTATTGGTGTGTAAGTACTCAGGTGGATGCTGCTGCCCGTTGACTACTGTAATTTCTTATAGTCATCTTTTACAACATTTAAGTGTGGCTGGAGAGAGTCACCAGCTTGTGATTATGGAGCCTTAGTGCAGGACGTCGCGCGCATCATCATAGACTGTCCACTCACCAAATATGTCGGCAACCCAGCAGACATGTTCACCCTTGAAAACGACGCTATCCAATGGATGCAGAAATTTAAAATAGAATTACAGCCTCTTTTGTGATTGTACAAGGCCATACGAATAAATAAATAACAACATTTAAGAAATTAAACGGAGGAGCCTATACTATAGGTAACCTCGCATCTATGAACATTTCACTGAACAGCTGACCTGACCTTTATATCAAAGATGAATCACTTTTTCATTTCAGTGAAAATGTTCACAATAGATGAAGCACCCACAGTCGGTGTTGAATTCGTTCACCGCCTACAGTCTAAAAATGTTCCATTTCACGTAAACACCAAATTGTAAATGAGATATTTTCGTCCCGTGTCATAAATAAAACGTTCCTCATTCACATTACCAGCATCAAACGGATATAGTAACGAGCGGCATGACACTTATTGGTGCTTATTGTAGATCAAAAGTGTCAACCAGGAGCCGTTAACGATTTTCATACGCAATCCACGAGGCCCAATTTAAAAGTTTTTCAAGTTGAACTTTTCCGCAATAACAAAAAATATAGGATTAATAAAAATAGTCCTCCAAGGCAGGCAATGCATCAGCAATGGCCCGTTGTGCAGTTTTCAATGGGTGACAAAGGGTTTGTCTGCCGAGTGTTTAAAAAATGGTGGCTTGACTTTCAGTCATACTGTATCGATAGTAAAAGCTGTTCAGCGAAGAGTTAACTAACCAGCGTTTATTTACAGTTTCTGGCTCTTGAATTAGACGTGAAAACGGGTCTGAGATGGTTCGGTTTCGTAAAGGTAAAGTTGTCTATTGTGGATGCGTCTGCCATGTTTCATACAAAATGTATGTTTAAAACATAGTTTCTAAACAAAATAAAATAATTACATTCCATTTTATCCTAGGAACGACTATAAATAATAAATATTGCTCGACAGTTCACACAACATGATCTAGCCCCAAGCTAAGCAGAGCTTGTTTTATGGGCACTAAGTATATAAATGATATACTTAATACAATACATAACATAGATAGATATTTTTTATTATACATAGTAAATACCCAGAACACCCACCGAGGCGGCGGGAATCGAACCCGCAGCGTCCTGCGTCGCAGGCAAACCGTCGCCCGCAGTGCCACGGAGGTTGTCAAACTATAAACTAGAACTACTGTCAACTATTTTGTTTATTTTATTTATTTATTTTATTACTATAAAGTAACTTCAGAGAAAACGCTCTTAAAAATGAAGCTAGTGCCAAAAATATCTCCAACGCCACTTAGCATGTGTAACTAGTTGCAACACCACATTACGTGTTGTGTTGAGCCATGACGTTTAAAACCCATCACTGGCTCTCGGACTTCATGCATGAAAAATGTGACACGCTAATCAGGCCTCAATCGGCAACCGTGAACAACTCGAGAGATAAATATTCAAAACACTTAACTTTGTTTTATTGGCTCCGGAATGAAGCACTGAAGTGTTTATTCTTATTCTGCGAGTTTAAATCGCACTGTAACACTGTTAACGCTCTGCGGGGTCGGACTTCGAGCGGATAGCGGATAGCGGATAGCAACCATGGAATTTGACACCAACTACACGCGATAGCAGTGAGCTCGAGAGTGAAATTGACTCTCGTGGTCTTGCCACAGATTACTAAATAGTTAAAATTTACAAGCATTTCACTAATTTATCACGACCTCTGTGACGCGGTTGGCAAAGATTCGCTTGCGATGCAGGAGGTTTCGGGTTTGATTCCCACCTCGGAATAAATATTTGTACGATCTGCAGATAATTGTTCTCGATATTCGTACAATTAGTACTTAGATATTACGTTACGTCAAAATGAAGCTTCATGTCATCTGATAATTTGAAACACGAAAGCACCCCTCCCTTACCACTCCCATGCCTCAGGGACTGACTCAGAGATCTTGAACATAATGACTATTAGTAAATAAATAACCTATATAATAATTTATGTTTTGAAAATATAAATTGTAAAATGTACCTACCTTTTTATGCTGTAAAGCTGATCATGGCTTGTACCTTTTGTATATTACCTCATCTTATATACCTTATATACCATCTTATATACCCATGTTTCGTAAAATAAATGGTAAATTGCCAATAAAATAATAGGTAGCTGAGCTTTTAGAAACTTGAGGCAGACCTCGCTGAATAAATCTTTGTAGCATTGTAACATCAAATTAGGTCACAACCATAGATTGCAAAATCCTGTCAGCAAGATGACAAAACATACTAAAAATAAAAAAAACTTTTACATTGTGCAGCCACGCACAGAATTCCACCTACATCGTTCATGAGTCTCGCAACAAGATTTATACCGTTTTAACTCCAGCGTTCTCTTTGTAGAAACCAAACATGTTAGCTGTAAACTGTGAAAAATATTAAGGACTACCACGTGATGCGTACGTAGTCGCAGATTCTCAGACGTTTTCGGTTTATGGTTCGCTCTAAAATAACTAAACGGTTCAAGGTCAGGTTTGGAGTGCTGTAAGCAAAAGTAATATTTATAAAAACAAGAGCTTCTGTTTACTGAAAGGTCGTATGATTGATGTGTTTTTTATTGCACTCAGATTAAAAATGTTGGAAAAATTTACTTTGTTTATTTCCCACGTCTTCTATTGATATAATAAAGTACCTATATCTTATATATATAAAACAAAGTCGTTTTAGTTACACCACTTATAACTCAAGACCGGCTGGACCGATGTTAGTTGTCTCTTTTTTGGTGGATTCTTCTCCGCTCCGAATAGCAGAATAAGTAATAAAATATCGGGGGGGCTGTTTTTCACTGGGGCTACTCGTGCGAAGCCGGGGCGAGTCGCTAGTACTTAATAATAGAACATTGGTGTAACAGGTTGTAGTAACATTACTAAACTAAGGTCGTACCATAGGTCTAGCCAGTATTTAATTCTCGCCAAGCCCCCAACTCCCAAGGCCGTCTCGAAATGAGATTAGAAAGCCAGTCTAGGATCGATTTCCCCCTTCAAAACGAAATCAGGGAATTTTCATTAGAAGTAATATATTTTGTGCAAACCATTTTTCGACAACACGAGAATGTTAAATCGACCATAAATTACCAAATCCCCGAAATTAATTGGTGTTTTTCCTTGAAAAATAAATTGGCTATTCACGCAAGATGATTTAACGTTTCAATGTACCTACATGTTTCAGTTTTAAACACAAACAAATTCTCTTTATGTTTGACCGTGCACGTCAAAGCGAGCGTAGGTATAGTCCAATCACGCCATACATACTCTATTTAATTTTCATTCGTTGAGAGTATTGTATTTGCTTTTTTGATTGCACGGTTTATGTTTTTCTTTGGTAAATCAACGAAAGCCTACGTGGTACCTATGATTTTACTGATGTAGAGTTTGTTTGCCTTTATTCAATTATTTGATTACCAATCAATTAACATATAAACATCATGATCACAATATTACATTTTGCTTTTATCCCTTTAACTAATATCATTTTTATAACGTTCACAATAAAATCGTTACATATAAAATACCATTTCCATAATACCTATCAGATAATAATATAGCATTTATTTTGTGCAACACGTTTTAGACGTATATCATTTTTTTATATAATATTTGATGTTGGTGCGGACTGCTTTTTATCCCTATACCACGCGTGCGAAGCCGCGGCAAATGACTAGTATAAAATACAACTAAAAAAATAAAAAAAATATATAAATACTAATAAAATTATACGATAAGCGAATTCGTATAAAGCCACTACCTAAAGAGAAAAAAAAGCGTATTCGTATATTTTTTTTTTTTTTTTACTACAATATAATATAGACCGCATAATTAGTTGTACTTATAGTATTGTGAACATATTAATCTTTTCCATAACAATAAAGAGTTATTAGAACTGGATTCCTAATAGGTACATCCTTCGTCTAGGAATCCTCTACTAGCATTGCAAAAAATATTCTTTTTTCGCGACAAAAGAAAAACAATTTGTATATATTTAATAGAGTGACCTTCCTCATATTTCGGCAAGCATTGACCCTGACTCATCGTTACAGGGGGTGATCAATTTCTGTCCAGTCGTAACATTCTCACCAGTTACCCGCCTCTGGGCCGTAAAACCTTTCGATAAAACCGCAAGGTGTGAGGGATAAGGCTTTCGACGAAATATAATAAGAAATAGAAATATTGTGAGTATTTTTTCCCAATAAAAAAACTCAATGCGAGTCCTATCGCCGCAAGATTATAGCTACGTCTGACTTGGATTTTTAATAAGTTATGTAACACGGAAAATTCAAATACTTACTTGCCGAAACAAAAAGCAAAGATAGTGCTTAGTAAAATTACCTATAGGTACCTATAATAGCCGCGCCTGGGTATCTGTGCATTAGTGGATTAACAACTAACAACTTCATCTAAGTATTTTTCAATGGAATTTGTACGACATTTTCCTTTTAACTTCTTTAAACTTTTTTCTTAAGATGCTCGACTATTACTCGTTAACTTGTAAAGCCTACATTAGCTGTGATAGTTTTCCTTATAATTTCTATACACAACTGTCATGATTACCAAAAATAACCCTTTAGCAGGCAGGTTGGGGTGGGTTGGGGGTTTTGGGGGCACACTTGTCTCCTAACAAAATGAGCACTTCTAAGCTTAATATTTCGCAAAAAAAAAACCCTATATCGAAAAATTATTTTCACACACCCGCAATATTTTTTTCATCCCATCTATTCGAAAAGGACGACTGGGTTCGCCTTTAAGTGCACCCAACGGTGGTGTTTTCTATGAGAAACTTTTAGTGGGCAGTAATGAGTTTTCCGGCGCACTTATTAAGTTCCTAATTCAAAAAGTGCGCGGCAAAGATAATTGCGGCGCACTTATTGAATTTGGAACCAGCGCCACGCAAATATTGTTTGAATAAATACTGGCTGCTACGACGGCCCAAAACCCAAAACAAAAAAACCCAAAACACACAAAAAACACAAAACAAAAAAAACACAAAATCACAAAAAACACAAAACACAAAAAAAACACTAAAACACAAAAAAAAAAAAACACACAAAAAACACAAAACACAAAAAAAAACAAAAAAACACAAAAACACAAAAAAACACAAAACACAAAACAAAAAAAACACAAAAAAGCACAAAACAAAAAACACCCAAAAAAAACACAAAAACACAAACACAACAAAAAAAACACAAAAAAACAACCATTTGTTTTATTAAATAATAATATTACAATAACATATGAGGCGCCTTTTATTTTCTCATAGTGGGTGATGAAAAGCAGAGTGTATCACACGGGCGCAACATATATTTTTGGCTCGGGCGACGTTCTTTGAATCCCTCGCTACGTTCAGGATTCTACTAAAGAATCCCTCGCTACGCTCGGGATTCTACTCTAGAATCCCTCACTTCGCTCTGGATTCAAAAAAGCGCCCTCGCCGTAAAAATATTATGTTGCTCCCTTATGATACAATCTACTATTACCACACCATGGGATAGACGAGAAAAAAAAACATCCCCACTTTACGTGCAGGGGAGATATCCTAATTTAGGGGAGATATTTTTTTCTCAAGATTTTATGTTATCATTTTGTCGGTGTGATTAAAATGCATAACCATATCAAATTACAGTCTCTGTGACAGACAGACAGACGGACAGGCATCGCGAAACTATAAGGGTTCCTTGACTTGTTGACTAGCGTGTGTTTTTTAACGACACCATTCTTTTACTTTAGTAATTATACATCAATGATACAATTAAGCCTAATTTATGTATGATAACTTGTTTTTGTACATTTCTCCATAAACATAGCTTAAACTTAATGTTGGAAAAATTATAGCATTAAAATAAAATTAATGTTTTAAGTCAACACTAAACAATTTTGCTACAAGACCTAATCTTCTTTTGCACGCGCCTGATCAGTTATTTTATGATGAAAAAATTTAAAAGACAACGAATTTTGATATTAAAAGTTGTTAGTATAATAATGCATGCATAGAATTATTACCCTATAAAACGTATGAGCTTACGGAAAAACCTTGTCGATAACCATTTGTTACCATTTCGCAAGCTACCTAAAACTTTGTACGCGCGACACGTAAAACCTTTTTAGAAGTTCAGAGGAGGTTTTAATACTTTTCAATTCTCTGAAAGTGGGATGGTGGATGGATGCATGGAATGACTAACATTATCCATGATTTATACTAACATTACCTCTGGAATGCTAATTAATAGTAACATTGTACGATACCTGAAAATACAGTGACTATCTATAATCTGAGCCTGATTTTAATCTCAAGGTAACTAATAAATTGATGTTTACTACGAGACGACCCCATTTAAGTTTGACCTGTGATCGGTAAGCCTGATTCCAATATGAATGGGTTTGTATGTAACTTATCACTTAGACCGTGGATAAACAGTCTATTTAGCTTTTACTATGCGTAGGTGTGAAGTAGGTTTAATGTCCAATCAAATCACAATGAAACGAACACGATACCTATGGATGGTCGCCATAAAGATGTTCTATTGTTAGATGATGCTATTGTAGAATTGACTATTGTATTAGTGTTCTCGACATAGTCAAATGATCTAACTATAAGTCAATTTAAGATAATACTCAGTAGATATGGCTGGTATTAAAGACATTCTAATAACTCTACAATGTATGTTAGCATTACTAATTTACCATACACCATGAATGCATAAATATGGCAACTTTGAAAAATCGAACAATGACTAATTATACTTTTTATTAAAACGAGATATTTACCATGATTATTGAGTTTTGTTTGTTCTCGATATTTCGGGAATCGGGGGAAATATCGGGAACAAACAAAATTCAATAATCATGGTAAACATCCCGTTTTTAGTGAACATTATGTACATAACTATGATGGTTTCAAAAGTTAGGTATGTGATGAAAAATGAATTCGATACACTGCCTGTTCATACTCTAGTCCTTCTCATGTGTTCATTAATCAAGCAGTAATGGGCGTAAAAATAACTCAAAATTGTCCCTCTTTATGCATTTTGTCTCTCTTTTGGTTCGGACACCGCTGTTCTTGCGTTCTGTTGTTGTTGTGCTGTTCTGTTTGAGCGTTGACCCGAAGTCCATTTACTTTGAGGTTTTTGACTGGTATCTTAGATAAACCTAATATCTAAACAACGAATTAATATGGTTCCTGATGCGTGTTTGCTTAAAAATAATGCCTACAAATGCTTTGTATTTATTTGTGTACAGTACAATGGTATAATTTAAATTTTTCATTTAAGGTTCTACCTACCAAGGCTTTAAAAAACATTAACTCTATAAAAGTCGAAACATCTAATCTCAATCCCAAACAAAGTTGTCTCAAATGTCTAATGAGTTTCAAGACAATAAATGAAGTCCATTTGTTGTTTTAAGTGTTTGAATTAAGGGGCGAAACGCAAGGGATGTTTATTTTGTTGAATGCTTTACATTGCTATATCGTCTTCATCATCAGCCTGTAGACGTCCACTAGCCGTGCTGGACGATTGCGTTACAAGCCGTGCTTGACAACATCAACAAACGATGCAGTGAGGATGAGGCTGCGTATAATGTTGGGGCAACATTCCCAAACAGTTTTCAGAGATATGCTAGAACTTTTAAGCCGATATTTGTTTACTGAGACATCAAATATAAAATCTGTTTGTGTGGACAAAATCTACATAAAGACAGTAAGTTAAGGTATGTGTTGGACCTACACTACAAAATTTCTGAAAGACCAAATTCCTGTGGCCAGCCCTGTTATGGGGCTTTTATTTTAAAGTGTTTTTATCTTTACCAAAATAATTTTAAGGTAAACCCTCACTTCGTACCTAGAGATTTACCTGAGACTGATTTGCCATACCTGAATGGATTCTTTATAGGCAGGATAAATCGGTCATTTTTTGTAGTTCTTCACTGCGCTACATTTATTTTGCACGTCAAAGGTCTAGAGGTTATTTTTACATGTTTATTGTATGTATCTGTTCATATTCTTCTTATCAAAATAACTTTTATTTAATCTGTGTCAAAATTTCAACAGTTTTAAAAATTGGTTGCTCAAAATATTGTTACTTATTTATTTTGGACTATTAATTTCTGGAGCTTTGATAAGGAGTCTTTGAGTAAACGTCCAGATATTTGACTGAATTTCAGTTTATTTTCATAACAAACTTCATAAAACTTATTATCTGAACAGTATTGATCCATAACTTCGTTCCTAACTTTCTCTGCTTCAGCTAATCTAGAATGCCAACTTTTTACGGCAATTTGTTTTTGATAAACTTTGTAAATTCCAGCTGCTTTGATTATGAAACTAACATTAGCAGCGCATACTTTACGCAAACGAGTATACATACATACATACATAGACACACGCCTTTTTCCCCGAAGGGGTAGGCAGAACCTCAATTAATGGGCCTCTTTTCACAGTGGGTTAAAACATCGTGGAATATAGACGTGACAAGTGGTGAGCTCATCGCCACCTTTGCTTCCCACGACTGACTCGGCTAACGCTTTCTTCCAGTAGCTAATAACATATTCCATAATAAGCTAGCAGTCAGGACAAATCTTATGCTCACGAATCCTATCAACAAGTCCTCAGTATCCAAGTCGCCACAAAATCGTGTCCCTTTTATGAAGATGTTAGGCGAATCACGTTCACCAGCATTAAGTACGTACTTACTAACCTTCGTTATAATTAGTTCATAAAACCTGTCTGCACGTGTTAAACAAAGATTTTATTATGTCTGGTGTGTGGTGATTATTTGTTATTCAAATACAAAACATTGGCAAGAAAAGACGACGCATTCCACGAAGAGCATTGAAGACGAGAAAGCCAGATCACATAATGCTATCAGCTGTTTTGTTAAAGCTTTTATTTAACTTGACCTGTTTTAGTATGTTAGTTAGTCAGTATAGGTATGTTAATGTGGGACAAAACTTGAAACTGAATTTTGACCAGTTAACCGATTGTGGTGAAATTTTGCACACCTGTCAAGTTCCGGTGACAACACAATATGATGGTGACAGCTAATCTGATGATTGACCTGTTAGTATGTTAGTTACTCAGTATTCGATCTTGAAACTAAATTTTGCACCAGTTAACCGATTAAGGTGAAATTTTACACACCTGTCAAGTTCCGATGACAATACAATATTATAGTGACAGCGAAATGATCAGTATGGAGACGGAAGCTGGATAACGGAACTTTTCGATGGAAAATAATTAATTGGCGGTGTTTATAAAAACATAGGTATGTCAAATTTCAGCTCATTGGGGAGTCACCGTTATCGCCACCCGTGAAATTATATTCTAAATAATATATGTATGTAAATATGTAATAATAACAAATACAAGAGTTACTGCTAAGGGGCATAAATATTTAGTACAAATAACATCGAGTAAACTAATACAGTGGTCTCCAAGGACCTCTACTCATTAAACAGGCAGACAAAATGCACCCTCAAATAACGACGGTGGCAAATATATGCGTACAGTTCGTCTTTGACACGCCTTACAACGATATCACGTCATGATGAGCTTCACGATGCTCCGCTTACACTAGTCCAGTTACGGCACGGGCCCCGGATTAGGAAGCAAAATAGATAGATTAGTACGATGAAAGCAGCAGTAACTCGCCTTGGCTGGTGGAGAGATTGTGTTTTTTTGAAACACTAGACTTATCAATTTTGTATCCAAGAGCATATCTTGAGTATTCAAATAAAAAGACCAAGTCCAAAAATTTGGAATGCTAGGATTCTAAATTTTTGAATTGAAAAGTTACTGGAAGTACCATAGAGTTTCTTATTTTACCCAGTTCCATACAAAAATTAGACTTGCTATGTTATACGTTTTTAATGCATTGAATTAGAAGCTTGATTTTTTTACGGCAATGTAAGTTCATTATAGACTTTTATATATGATATAAATTTCAAGTTGACACAATTAGCCGTTACTGAAAAAAAGGTCACATATACAGACAGACATCAAAGTGACCATATAAACGTGCCGTTTTTTTCTATTGAGGTACGGAACCCTTAAAAACCATACTCTAATGTAGGTACATACATGTAAGCTCGCATTTGATTTTTCACCTAATATGCGGGCCAATCTACAACTAGATTTAAAAAGGCCTATTTCGGTTGGTTGGTTTGAGTTGACAATTTCTTTGGATTTGCAGTTGACTGGAATGAATCTAGTCATGTGACTGGATAAGTACAAACAGAGCACAATGTTTTATATTGCCAAGGTTGTAAGGTTAAAAGGGCAAGACAAAGCAACAACTCATATGAGAATATACGACCCGTCATACCTAACAATAGACATACTTAGGAAAATAATACTAATCAAATTTTGATTCTTCAGAATGAAAAATAAAGCGAGTTCATAAAATTTGTGATACTATAGGTAGCGCTGATATAGAAATAGTTTAACGTTACAGTGGGCGTTATAATAGATTTTCCTTCTAATATGGACCGGTGAATTTCAGGAAAATATGATTTTCTACAAAAGTTTAAGACGACCAATGTGTCAACTTAAAAGTAGGTATACATATTACTAGGTGGAAGTGACACACATTTCTGCTACGCTTCGCTATTGTCAATATTGCTTTTAGGAGTGAAATTGAAACTTTTTAATTAAATCATTCTCAGATACGTCCCTAGTTTTTCAAGGATAAGCTTATTTTTACATAAAAAATAATCTTTCAAGTTGTGTCGTAGTTTTTTACACAAAATGAATGATAAAGCTATCTAATTCAGGAAAGTAATTTTATAGTAGACATTATACTAGCTAGCTCCGTAATGATAGGTACTGTACTGCTATTATGATTCTCTCAAAATGATTGATAAACCCCAATTTTATGAAAACATTTAGGCAAGTGGCTCCTAAATGAAGTTTTCTTTCATAATAAAATATCAATTACTCATTCTGTCTTTGAATACTTTTTTATTTTTAACTATTAGAATGCCCAAGACTTCGTCTACGTTGAGTCTTTTCCATACAAACTACAACACCCCGGTGCATCACATTAGAGGGTGAATTTAAAAAAAACACTTAGTGCACCTCAAAACCTTTCTTTAAAAACTCAAGTCTCTAGGACTAATGGTTTAGGGTTAGGCTGTGCATTGTTAGTCAGTCAGTCAGTCAGTCCATCACGCAACGTTTTATATATATAATATATATTTGGATTCAATCATGGAGAACTCTTTGTTGTCTCATGATAAATTAACCGTCAGTCTAATGACTTGACATATATTCTGCATTTAAACCATGGAGGTATAATAGTAATGGAGTGAGTGCTAAAAATAGCATAGAGTGTTCCTTCTTACTCCTATCCTAGAAGATAGCTTGCTATCCTATGTTAGAGAGAAACAAATATATTGTCACACGACAGTCGTCTTTCCGTTCCGTACCCTGAATTTTGGTATCATGCATATACATCTCCCTAGATTGTTACCATGAATGTACTAGTAATTTGACATTTAGCCTGGTACGACTAACACAAATAAGAACAGATAGATTTATGCTTGTCTCATTCCAACACATGAATACATTCATATAAAAGAATGAGACTGGTATAATCGCTAACGTTTCGTTTTTAGCCTTAGTTCCATGCCTTTAGTCCATCTTCCTAGATTTAAACCGACTTCAAAAAAACAGGAGGCGGTTCTGAATTCGTTTGTATTATTTTGAATGCTTGTTACCTCACAACTCATTTGTTACGACCATTTATAAACAGTTTCTAATAAAAAAAAAAAATTTGAAAGGATTATTCCCGGTTGTATCAAACCCCAGTTCTAATGATGGGATTCACGAGGAATCGAGGGAACTTCTGAAATATTATAGGCATACCTAAAGCGATTTTCGTATTTTCAGTAACGAATCAAACATTTGCATTCAGAGAGTATCATTTGATGAAGTGGAACTGATGAACAAGACCACAGATGGCAAAAGCTGAACTTGTAACGTGACATTGGCGTACCATCAATGGTACTGCATAATGGTACAAATGGTCCAGCGGTGAAATTGTGGTCTATTCTTCAAAAGCTACATAACAAGAATTGAACTGAGGGGCTAGTCTGCAAATTTGACAAGCAACTTACACGGCCGTGTGGTGTACTCTACACGGATTTTAGTATGGAGAAATTGAAGAGCGCCCCTAGCGGGCACCTTGAGAACCTCAAATTCCGTACAAAAATCCGTGTAGTGTACACCACACGGCTGTGTAAGTTGCTTGTCAAATTTGCAGACTAGCCCCTCAGAGGTCTACAAATTTGACAAGCAACTTACACGGCCGTGTGGTGTACACTACACGGATTTTAGTATGGGGAAATCGAAGAGCGCCCCTAGCGGGCACCTTGACAACCTCAATTTCCATACAAAAATCCGTGAAGTGTACACCACACGGCCGTGTAAGTTGCTTGTAAAATTTGCAGACTAGCCCCTCTGAACTAAACTTCAAATCGTAGTTCGATGTCACGCTGTCATTTGATTCGATGACGAAGGAACGATGCACTTGGAATATAAATCTGATAGATGAATAGAATAAAATTGCACTCCATTTGATATCATCACATCACGCCCACAGTTATTGGCTTTGTTACATCCAATCGAATCAAATTGTTTGTAACATCCTTTTCGAAGTCTATAAAATATACCTAATGGCTTTTGTCACCTGTCGTTTTATCAGGATAAAATTAGATGACAATATATCAATTTTATCTTTTTTAGCGTCGCTAATGCAAATTGATTAAGGTTTGGTGTGTACGTATAGGCACGATGATTATTTTTGATCGACAGTAACCCTTTTAGACCTTTTTTTATCACGGCTCGGCATTTATCTTGAAAAGGCTAAATGAAGTCCTCATTGAGTCAGTGTTGGCTTGGTAATTTGTAATTTATATTCATAAGGTTGCTCGTGTTGCATATCTAATTATGTTTTACTGACGAACACATGAGACATAGCTTTGGTACCAGCTAGTTTACTACGCGATTTATACATAGCTTGATATAATGTCATCGGTGACAAAATGACAGCAAACAGCCACCCAATAAACGCAAATCATCCGTCGAATCGTTACAGTGTTTTGTCGCTAGAGTTCTAAATTTGAGCGTATGGAGGCACTCATAATGACATCGATACGAGTGTTTCCTTGTACTTGTACTATAATTTATTCTGTGCTATTAACGTTTAGCTACGGAGAAAACAAATATCAAATATTAAGGTGGGGTATAACGCAAAATTCCTAATTTTAGATTTGATTTTTAACTGACTAAATCAAGTACATTATTCAAATTAAAAACATGCAAGGATACTAGATTATAATTCCGAGGGATCACTGTACCAGAAACACGATAGGACAATATTTTCTTTATAAAAAAAACCCAAAGTTACCACTATCTTTAGGCTAGATTCGATTGTTTATTAAAATGGTGCAAAATTATTGGGTAAAAAATTAGATAAATAAATTCAATACAGCAAAGCCGAGGGTTCACAGTAGGGCTTTTGAAAAATTATCTTTATTTTACGAGATATTTAACAAAAACGGCTTTTTCGAACAGCACGAATCGTTTTTTTTTATAAAGATTTCTGCCTGGTGTTGGCGCAGTCTTAACCAATCAAAATTATAAAAAATTCACCCCGATGTCATTGGCCAATATATTTTGGCATTGGCTATCGTCTCACTAACGTTAATTATTCATGCTTTCCCACGCTATCGAATTGTATAGGTACTAGTGTAGTATTATTTTATCTGTGGTATAGGTATGATTCCGTCGCATATCGATGCGATACCAAAAAAAGGTGAGTAATCCTCATATCTCGAAAACCAAAGCCAATTGGCAACAATTTGGCATATTCTTTTCGCCTTCTAGGTGCTCACTATTTTACGAAATTCAACCCCTACTTTTTTATGTTACCCATTCATTTTAGAAAATACATAAGAATGACCTACCTGGTATCGTGACAACAAAAATATTTATATAGGTAGTCTCTACACTATCAATTCCTGTAATAAAAGATGCAAGTTTTTTTTAAACAGTGTTTAATATCCCCGAAGCCTATTATGATATTCTTCCAAAATCTTTAAATGTATTTATAAATTTTTATCGAAATCGGTGACTTGAGTCCTTTTTGAGCATTTTTGATATCTCTTACCGTTTAGAATTTCCTCTGTCTTAATATACTACCTAAATTATCTGTAATAACTTGATATGTATACGCTAATCACTTAGATAACTAACCTAACAACAATATACCACATGAATGAATGAACGAATGAACATATAAATGCGCATGTTATGCTAAGATAGATGTTTGGGTGTATGGGTGCATGGTACATTAATTACTTAATTACGACTGAACTGATTTATATGTTAGTAGTATAATAGAGCTTCTTTGTGAAATTTTTCGTCCGGGGAAGTACTGCCTCCATACCTATTTCTGCCGCAAGTAGTGCTTTCATTGCTTTGTTCCGGTTGGAAGGGTATGGGTACTGGTGAAATTACAGGCACATGAGACTTTTCACCTTTATGTCTCAGGGTGGCGGGCGCAGTGCAATGCCACATAGGTTGCGTCCTAGGTGGACGTGATCTATATGGACGTTCATAGGCAGAGGGTACCGCTTAACATAAGGTGCTTGGTCCGTCATACTAAGTTGTATTAAAAAAAAACCTATGAGGTATTGCATTGGTAATGGCAGAGGTTACCGCTTAACATCTGGTGGGCAATCTGCTTGTTCCGTCATTCAGGTTGTCACAAACTTTGACCAAAACAATTTTGGTCGAAGGTCACAAAGACTGATTTTCAACCCGGTACGAAGTGAGAAAAATTACGACGTGGACAACGGGAATGTAATAAAATAATTAAAAGGATACTGTTTATTTATTATAATTGTAACAAAAATATATAACTTCCTATAATCCAATAACTGAACCTACGTAGGTAAGTAGGTAGTAAATCCATCAGCTGGTGCCAGCTGGAAGAATAGATATCGGCCGAACCCGCAAATCCATCTCAATCCATGTCCGGAGATTGTGACACAAAACTGACGCAATAAGGGAGGTAGGTATGTAATGACATTCAAAATGAGTTTTTTGCGAAAAATATATTTTTCAATACAAGCTTTTATAAAATTAAATTAGTGATCGTAACCGTGTGCTGATCAAAATGATGACACGGCCATACTATTTCATCCCTCGAGGAGTTCGGTTATTCACCTTCCGTCTCCATCATAAGATCAGCTCGCTGTCACCATAATATTGCATTGTCATCGGAACTTGACAGGTACCTATGCAAAATATCATCTCAATCGGTTGATGATAACTGCTCTAAAATCCAGTCGCAAAATTCCACCTGGAAAAACATACATACATCGCAAGTTAAAAATAAAAGCTTGTAAAAAAACATCGTGCACAGTCACAAAATCTTATTTTAAGCATTCATTGAATACTATTTGTTTATTTTATAATTTGGAGGCAACTTTGTAATAAATTTATATGTTCAATCGAGAAAATTTATGGAATATTGTTTTTTTGATATATATAATGGCATTCGTTCTCAATTTTACTATTATATTTATTACAAAGTGAATGCTACAGTATTGTTGATATTTAATCAAAAAGGTCATCCATAGCTATGTGAGGTAGTATAATACTCTTAAGGCACTGTCAAACTCCAAATTCTGCCTTAACTAACTCATTAAATTTCAAGTTAAGTTAATAGTAACATAATAGCACCAGCGAATTGAAAAGTGCTAACAAACATTTGCTACGAATTAGAAAATATAAATCTATCTGGCTCTTTATAATCATATTATTTGTTAATTACTGTTACTTACTTATTAACTTAATAAATATTTACGTTACAAGCGCATTTTGAAGGTTAATTCACAATTTCATTCTACAAAGAAAATTTATTGAAATCGTGTTATGGAAAATGATGAAGATTAGCTTAAATATTTGTACGCTATGATTAACTTTAACTTTTATTTACGCTTTCTTAAACTGAGTAGATTTTTAACGTAGTCTACCCGACTAGTAAGCCTACTTGACTCTTGTCAGCGTCCTATCGGGTCTGCAATTTTATTGGAGTTTACTCCTTCCTTAAGAAACTATTTTCATATAAGGCCCGCGGTACGTAAATAGATGGGGAATAAAATCGTAAAATCGAGCGTTAGCAAAAGTGAAGTCCGTTACGTTTTCCCTCTTCTCAACATAATATTCCCGCATTTTATACATAATTGGACTGGAGTAAACTCCAGTTGCGCGTCGACGCTTACACCCTTTTTACCCTTAGACCAGTGAAATTAGATATTACAATTCGATGAAGTATCGATCAGTACCTATTTACATCAATTTTAAAGTCACCATCATCCCAAAAAAGTCCACTGGTGGACATAGGCCTCCCTCACAGAATGCCTCGTCAGTTTTGAGCCGCCTCCTTCCACCGTTTTCCTGCAACTTTTATAATGTATGTGGTCCATCAAGACCGGGGGTGGGGCGTCAATATGGTACCTACTAATATAAATCGTTTTTAGTTTAGTTTTTTTATGAAATGTATGTTTAAATAACTAGTGAAATTATAATACCTACTTACATCAAATAAAAAACCTACTTAGTGACTAATGATTGATGGTGGTTGGTTTATCTCATGCAGTCATTCGTAAATGAATTGAGATTGATTATTGGGTGGAGTAGAGCGTTTGCACAATATCCGATCCGATATCGTTATCGGACATAATTTCCATACATTTTATCGAACACCGATCAAATGTGATCCGATATCGATATCGGATCGGACAGTGTGAAAACGCTGTTACTACTTATTTACTAGAGTGAGCTAGCTCATTCGATAATCTCACCAAAATATGAAATTAATTAATTTGTCATGTTTAAATCAAATGTGAGCGGCGCCACATTTTATTGCGAATCCTATATTAAAATTAATAATTTGTATCGACAAAAGAATTATATGGCGGCAGTATTTAATTTGATATTAATTCGCAAAATACTCGTATTTAAAAGAATTCGTCCACGAAAGAGATATTTTCGATACAATAGGTAAGTACAGTTGTGACGCAGTCATAGCCATATAAAATACTAGTGCCCGCTTGCGGCTTCACTCACTTTTTACCCAGATAAAAAGTAGCCTATAGCTGAATACATATCTGAGTAGGTACCGAATTTCATCGAAATCGGTTCAGCCGTTTCGGCGTGATTGTGTAACAAACATCCAAACATCGTAACTTTAACATTTATGATATTAGTGGGACTAGCGTAAGGACATGGTGGATAAAGCTTTATAATGGCGACAATTCATCGGTGTCAAAGTCGGACCAGTCTATGTAGTTCGCACGCGATCGGTGGCGTTTGGTGTTTTTTTTTATTTTATTTTTTAATACTAAGAGTGTCGGAACAAGCAGATGGCCCACCTGATGATAAGCGGTAACCTCTGCCTATGAACAGTGCATTATCACACGTCACGTCCACCTAGGACGTGTCCTATGTGGCATTGCACTGCGCCCGCCACCCTGAGACATAAAGATGAAAAGTCTCATGTGCCTGTAATTTCACCGGCAACCATACCCTACAAACCGGAACACAGCAATGCGACCACTACTGCTTTGCGGCAGAAATAAGTATAGTGGTAGTACTTTCCCGGACGAACTCTTTCACAAAAAAGCTCTACTACTACTAAAATTATTAGGTTAGATCATTAGGTGTTATGACAAAATGAAAATTTTGCAGATGGTTCGAGTCGGGGGCCCTGGGCAAGGGCCCCGTGTGTCCTTATGGTAAAGACGGCATTGTTAATGGCACTTTAAACTTTCTAAGAACCTGCTCTACGCCAAATGGTATATTCATTCCAATCTGTATCATCTATTGCGGCGTCCCGTGGTGAAGTTTAACATTATTAACTGTTTTGGCGGTAAATGGTAAAAGAACACTAACTATTAGTGTGTGTGTCTGTTATTATAAGTTTGTTATTGTGTTAGTAACTAACACACATCGAGCTAACACAATAAGAAATTAACTCTTACGCCAAACAAAACACCGGCTTCTTCCGGCGCGGGTGAAAAATAACACAAATGACTAATTTGATCATGAACCTTTCTAAATAGAACTGTTCTGTTTCATAATAAAAACGCTAAATCATGAACACTTGCCAATAATAAAATTTGGATGACCATTCAAACACGAATCGGAATCCAAACAGCTTGCAAAACCAATAATAATACATCTGTCTGTGAATCCAGAATCCAGGACAGATGCGTGCACAGAAATTAGCACAAACTGTTTTTAGAATATTTTTATTTTGGTAGCTACCCGTCCATGTTCTATCATTTACAATTGCTCGTAATAAAATGATGTAACACCTACTTAAACCACAGAAGTTATTTTTTTGTTTTATGTTTTGATAATCTGAAGTCACTGCTGGTGACGACCTCTGTGGCGCGGCGGGCTAAAGGTTCGCCTGTGATGCGACAGACTGCGAGTGATGTGACTATGCCTGCTTGCGGGTTCGATTCCCGCCTCGGAAGGTTCGATCTGCAGATATAGGGTAGGGTAGGGTAGGGTAGATATATAGGGTATTTTATATGCATAATAAAAAATATCTATGTATGTAATTCCATAACACAAGCTCAGCTTAGCTTGTGACTATAATATAATGTTGTGTGCTGTCCAGCATTATTTATTATTTATTTTATTTATTATATTATTTTTATTAAAGATGCAGTGCATCTGCTTGCCAGGCCTCAGCCTTTAGAAGTCCACTGCTGGACATAGGCATTCCTCAAAGAATTCCTCGACGAACAATTTTGAGCCGCATTCATCTACCAACTTCGTGTGATCTTTATAATGCCGTCGGTTCATCAAGAAGGGAATTTACACTGCATCGTCCAGTACGTGGTTGCTACTAGAGAACCCATACGGTGGCCGGTTCTGCAAGCGTCCTATTTTTACATCAGCTTTCTGAGAGCTATTACGTTTACTTAAACTTTATCTCCGTATAAATAATGAACGGCTTACATCCAACCCAAACAAGTTAGCATCAGCTTGACAAATACCGGAGGATATCGAAACAACTATCCGTAAATGTTCCGAGCAGGGCGGTATAATCTTACAAATTTGTCGTCCTTAGGGCTGGCGGCCGAGTTTCGGAAATTAATCCCTAATTGATAATTTATTGGGCGGACATTACAAGATTGTTTCCGAGTATATACGGCCTGAATTGCTAATTTAGGAACAAATTGCCATTTTGTGCTATCCGATTGGGTATTGTACTTGTAGTATTTGTATAAATAGTCTGAAATCCACCCTATTATCTTGATAGAAGCATCTGAAAAACTATTTAGTAATGGACGTTCAAAAGAAAATCAAAATCCCTTCCAAATTACCTACTCCTACTCGCATCTCAGGATTTGAGCCCACAATTAGGTCCCATCCCAAGTAAGTGGGTTCAAATCCGGAGGTAGACAATTTTATGATCGTGCCCTAGCCGTAGGATGTTACATGAAAAATATCATACACAATATTGGAGAACTGGCAACTCGCCCCGGTTTCCACGGGTAGTGTCGGGATCCTCTCTCACCCTTTCCCCCCTCCCCCTCCCCTACTGATCCCCCATTTATCCACACACCAAATACCATCACAATATGCTACAGCAATATATACGTTTTTCACGTAAAAAAATAATGAATATTTATTTTTAGCACTCGCACACAAAATAGAGAATACAAATAATAGAATGTAAAAAAAACAAGATACCCATTGGGTTTTAAAATTAAACATAAGTGAGACCCTACATGTAGCTGTATGGGTAAAAATTGGTCTTTCCCTACGTGCGCGGCTAAACAGGCTCAGCCTCAACCTACTCCTACTAAACTTTGGCTGATATGCGTCTAATATTTTGGTCGCATGATCTTGTCGTCGTAAACGAGCAATATGTAAGGATTATCATGTGAGACGAGACAAGATTCATAAGAAACTGCGGGCAGTTGTAAGCTTACTAAGCACAACTTAACGTTATCTACACTGATATCGTAAAATCATGAGTATGATCTCAAAAGTAATCTTTTCATGACATATTTTAGGTCACCCTCCCATGTAACAACAAAAAAAAATACTGTAAAGCATTGTTTTCCTAACAAAATTATGTGTTTTTTTCCATTAAAATACACTACGTTCAGACCAAGGAGGTTTTATTCATTTTTACTCATTTATGTGGCATAGTATAAGGTATATGGCATGCGCGGTAGAATGTTTTTTGTTTTATTTACGCTATGAATTTGACGCCATTTACGTAAGTAAGTACCTACATAATAACTTTTCATCTGCTTAGTTGATCAAATAAATGTTTTATTGCATGAGTTTAGACAAAGTTTTGTATTAAACTGCACATAACTACGTATGTATGTATGTATATAGGTTTTTAAACTAACACCCCTGTTATAATACTATTAAAACTTCCGTGAGTAATATTCATAACTGCAAAAACCGGTAATAGCTCACGTAGGTACTTGTTCCGAGTCAAACACCCGACTCGAGTTTCTGGGACTTAATACCCCCTTCCTCAAGGAGTATACGCGACGGCTTCCCGGCGACCCCTGTTATGTTACAGTTTCATAAACTACTAATCGCCTTAACCCTTATTTAACAGAAGATATGTTTTCTGGGCAAATTACTAAAGAGAAATGCTTTTTTTTATCTCAATACATCTTTATTTATAAATAAGTTTATGATCCATAAAAAGATAAACGTTTTGTTAACGCAAACGCCCTCGTTTATGTCTGAATAATTTTGGTTTTATTTGTTTTATCCAGAACAACGTGATAAGATTGTAAACATTACCACCAAAATGAAGAATAATTTACGTTTCAATTGCTTCATCATCATCATCATCATCAGCCGGTTGACGTCCACTGCCGTCCGAAGCCTACCCCTCGTGTGCTATCAAGAGACTTGCCATAATCACCACGCTTGGCAGGCAGAGTGGTGATCGCAATATTGCTGCTGAGTTCTCAGGTGAACCTGCTACCCCTGGTTACAACATCCACGGAAGGAGACGAAGGGTCCATTATTAGGCCGGCCTCCGACACCACGGCAAATAGATATAGGAACCTAATTACTGTAACTTATATATGGGAATAAACATGTTTTCACACAACCTGCTCGACAATGTCCAATTACATAATCATGCAACCTTAATGTGATGTAAAGTTGTATGAAACTCCCTAGGGAATAAAGTAATTTGAATTTGGTACGTTAAGTGTGTTTACAAAGAATGTGAAACAAAAGACGTTGTTTGGTGCTGTGATTTTCAGTGTATTTTTATTGTCTCACAAAACGTGTGGAAAGTAGAGTATGCTCCTCTGGAATAAAGCCTATCTTCGTCTTGGGCAGCTTGAACCCATCGCTTCACTCAGGACCCTAAACTCTAAAGTCCCTCGTTACGTTTAGGGTTCAATATGCCGCCCGCGACGTAAGATACTGCTTTATTCCCTTAGAGCATAATCTACTATTAAAGAATCAGACCGCGAGCTATTAACATGGGCACTGAAGTCTGGAAATTACCATATTGCAGTAGGTACATTGTAATAATGGGTCTTAAACTCTTTGCAAACCTTACCTAATTGAGTAATATCTACAAGTATCTACAACGTGCCAAGGTGCCTACCTTGAGTTGAAGTGTTCGCCGAAGTTCATCAACACCACCCTGTGTAAAATAAAACCAAAAATTAGATAACTTACATAAGATAAATCTAAATGCCGTACAATTTTTGAAATAGAAAATCACTGGGCCCGGTTGGCAAGTCAGGCTTAGACGGACGAAAGCCTCGGCCCACATACCTACGTGAGTATCCTACATCTACGCGTAGTTGCTGCCAAGGCATAGAAGATTTTATTGTGGCCAAGGCTTGTATACCTAGTGCTTTTCTTAAACATACATAGACACACGCCTTTTTACCCGAAGGGTTTAGGCAGAGCCTCAATGGGCCTCTTTTCACAGTGTGATGCCCCATCGCGGAATATAGACGTTCCTTGCTTCCCACGACTGACTACTAAGGCTTTCTTTCAGGAATAACACATTTCTTAAATAAGCTAGCAGCCAGGACAAATCTTATAGCCACGAATCATATCTTACAAGTCCGGGTAATCCCTTAGTCGGATTTTACGACATCCACGGGAGGAGACGGAGGGGTATATTCTTAGGCCGAACACTCCACAGCTTAATCAAATATAAAAACAACCGTTTGGGATAACGGTTCTGGAGTGGTGACCATGAACCGGACGATGCAGACAGGGGGGCCCCTTCCCTGGACCGACGATATTTTAAAGGTCGGCAAGTCGGCGGATGATGTTTGCTCAAATAATAAATAATACATTATTCAAATAAAAAAGTTAATTTTCTTACATTCTTTCACATAACAAAGTTCTCATGTTTTTAAATATTTGTCTATTGATTTTGACGACAACACGTTTTATATCAAGGAATTTCAGGCGGCGTCATAATATTTTATTAATGAGACTCTATTTCTTCATTTTGTTAAATCGATTTCAATAAAATAACTCGGACAAATAGAGAAAGGAAGACGGAACATTAACATTACACTATAGCAAACTGAAGCCAGTTTTATATGCGTATGCTTCGACAAAATTTCTTTGGTCGAAGTGCGTATGCACAGATAATACACCGTGTTCTGTCTGAACTTTGTCTATTTCTCTGAGTTAAATGACATTAATATCTAACACTTTTTTTTATTTTGTAGCGCAATAAATATATTAGAACTATGAACCTATCCAAAGGTCATAAGGCCTGTCTAAGACTCAAAGAGCATATTTATCCACTACCAAACTTTTCAACAACACCTCCTTGCAAATTGAATGACGTTAAAATAATCTCGTTCCATATTTGAAATAACATGAACATCAATAATTTATATGTCACGTTTCTATCCTTATAACTTTATTGATTACTGTAATTATTCGAACACTCTGATGTAGCCTACCTAAAGTTTTATGGCCTGAGCATTTAATAAGGACATGCTATGAAAACGACACTCAATATCATGCACAAGGGCTTTTCCCCATAGAGAAGGCCTAGAGTTCAGTCACAGAGGTTCAGCAAGGTGATCTCTTACCTACAGTGTAACCTAATAGTTAGCACAAGTAGATAGAAACCACAACGTTACTCGTGTACCTATATACGCTTTGTAGTAACGAGGTCAAAATTGACTTTGATAAAATAACTAGTTCTGATACAAAGCCACAGAATAATTAGTAGAATATTAACACAGTAATTGTAACTAAGATTGTTTCAGATTTAGTTTAAATCTTCTAAAACATAGCGGATATTATTTATAAATTTAATTACACCTAATTCAATACAGATAAGTGAAAGAGGGCCTTTGTACACAATTCTGAGTACACATAAAAAACAGTTGAGCGTTTATAGGAAGTACTAACATTACCATTACATTTAAAGGGTGTAAGTCAACATTCTTAATTTTTAACACCCCACGCAAAATGAGGGGTGTTATAAGTTTGACCGCTATGTGTTTTTCTGTCAGTAGATCCGATTTGAATGATATTTTTTATTAATATTTGAAAGCAGCTTCTAGCGATGGTTCTTAGACATGCTTTATCAAAATCGGTTCAGGCATTTCTTTAATTTTTTAATATCGTCTTGTGGTTGCCTCTCATATGCTCCTCCATACAACATTTCAGGGTCATGGGGTTGCTGCAAGTACGTACTAAGGTATTCAATTTAAAGTTTTTTTTTCGAGCTAATTGGAGATTACTTTTTGAAATTAGATTTTTATTGGCCCACAGATCACAAATAGAAGGGCAGTAAAATCGTAAATAGAGTGTTAACAAAAAGTGAAGTTATTAAGTTTCCCTCTGCGCATTTATTTGCGCAACTAGCACAGAAATAAAATAAAATAAAAAAATGCTGGACAATTCACACATCATTATCTAACCCCAAGCTAAGCAGAGCTTGTGTTATGCGTACTAGATAACTGATATACTTAATATATCACATAGATAGATGTTTTTTATTATAGGTACATAGAAAATACCTAGAACTCCCTGAACAAATATCTGCGATCGCACAAATATTTGTTCCGAGGCGGGAATCGAACCCGCAACCTCCTGCGTCGCAGGCCAACCTTCGCCCGCCGCACCACAGAGGTCGTCAAATAATAGTACAAGTAACTAGTAAACTGCAGTTGCGCGTCGGAACTGTCACATCTTTTTCAACAACGTAGTAGTAGGACATTCAGGACAACATCATACCTAGACACTTTTAAAATTATTCAAGGGATGACAGACTGCGCAGTGCTGAACATACTAGGTATCATGTCTATGTTGACCATGACGCTTCTGCCGAAGTTTCTTTGGTGACCCTCGGCGAAACCGAACAAATAATAGTTCCTCAGTATTCTGTATGGAAAATACTGTCTAAATTGATATATTCCAGTGAATATTCTTAGCCTCACAAAGCCCGGAAATTAAATTCATGTAGTCATTTCCACTGGAATCGGTATTGCATACATAAGTAAATGCTATCAGCTTCGAAAGCCGACATATCATCAAATCTGTCTGCATGTTCTGATCATAGAATTCTAGCAATTATCAATTATTCTTGTAATTATCATTACAATGTGCCTGGGAACAACACAAAAACCAGTATCTCAAAATGCCGTTGCAAGCTTGTAGTTACTTGGAAAACTACATAATATACTTTTTACTAGAAAATGTATATTTACCATGTTTTTTGAGTTTTGATTAATAACCCAATAATTCCGTTTCTGACCAAACATTTCAAGGATTGTTTTTAGTGTTCATACGGCATTCTGCAGCCGATGTAATGAAAATAATAATATGTAATGTAATGGGCGAAGGTTCTCCTGCGACCCAGGAGGTTGCGGGTTCGATTCCCGCCTCGGAACAAATATTTGTGCGATCTGCTGATATTTTGAAGGGTGGTCTGGGTATTTTCTATGCATAATAAAAAATATCTATCAATGTTTTATATTGTATTAAGTATATCAGTTACCTAGTACCCATAACACAAGCTCTGCATAGCTTGGGACTAGATTATGTTGTGGGAACTGTCCAGCATTATTTATTATTTATTTATTTTATATATTTATTTAGTGTATGTATGCAGCGTGTTGCGCTATGAGAAACTCCAGTTTTGCATAATTTATGATTGTGGGCGACATTGCGCACCCAGCTCGCAGCATTCTAGCTTTCGTTAAGTATTATTAGTTCATAGAACTAGTTTAGGTGATATCTTAATGAAAGTCATTTTTTTTATCTAGAGCAAAGCTTACTATTGACTAGATAATTCTATTTAAAAAAAAACGACTATTTGCAGTGTTCCAAAAAAAAGACTGGTATAAGAAAATTGGAAAAAGGAACACATGGAAGCAGTTCGGTGGAAGCACGCATAATGTAGGGGTAACTCCATTCACACCTAGATGTCACTAAAAGGAAAAACAGAATGCGCTATCAGCTTTCATTCCTTCCAGCACTTCCTTAGTAACAGTCCATAATGGAATCATTGTTACTGCCACATCAACGAATGCTTTCAAAAACAAATTAGATAACTGGTTGCGGACGAACAAACTGTTAACATTAAAAGAGATTAAAGTGTAATCAGTGCAGCAAGTGAAACTAAGACATTTTAACACTCTGAAATAGACACATCAGCGAAAGCGGCTCGTCTATAATTTTAAAAAATAATAATAAAACCATGTTTGCAAGCTAATAAATCCTAATAAATCCTGGTTTCCTGGAATGGAAACCGCTGCACCAATTTACACCAAACATAGCTAAGAAACATCTCTCAAACACTATATTTTATGTAAAGAAAACGTATATCTATTAACTTGGTCAAACTGTTTTGGAGATAAGTTTCTATAACATTCGTTTTTGCGAGCTGATGATCCTGAAATGGAACCGGCTTCACCAATTTATACCAAACATACCCTTGAACCATCTTGCAAAAACCCAAAGTCTTCAAATGGCTCGGCCTGCATCGCGAGGCGAGGCTCTGTGTTTCAGGGTAAACTACTGAGGATGCCTCACGAGGCCAAGCTTGCGAGTCGCACATTGAGGCTGCCGCGCGAGCCCGTGTGGCCGGTGTGGACGCGGCTATTGCACCACCGTCTTATCATTGAATAAAAAAAAACCGGCCAATTGCGAGTCGGACTCGCGCACGAAGGGTTCCGCACCATTAACTACAAAAACGGCAAAAAAAAAAGGTTTGTAAAAAAAAAATTCATGCAAAACGTACCTGTCCCGTGGTTCGAAAA
Source organism: Operophtera brumata (assembly GCA_932527175.1). Lineage (NCBI taxonomy): Eukaryota > Metazoa > Arthropoda > Insecta > Lepidoptera > Geometridae > Operophtera > Operophtera brumata. The sequence continues at coordinate 7,189,502 of OW052237.1, read as the reverse complement.
TGTCCCATTTTACCCTTTGAGTACGGAACCCTAAAAATCTTTTGGCCGTAAAACTGGGTAAAACTAAGGGTAGCTTTGAGTGCTTTATCCCTTTACTGAGATGAAGTACTCAAGCTAGTGAGTAAGAAGGTTAATAAATATTGTATTCTACATTCAAAGAATGGTCAGTTACATGTTACAACCCCGAATCTTGGTAAATAAATGTTTTCGTAAGATAAGGTCTATAATTTGAGAGAGGTTAACGTTTTTACTGCGGTAAATGGTCAGTTTAGCCGAAGGGTCAGGGAAGATTAACAGGAAATTTTGTGGTGTGCCCTAAAACCAAAACGCCTTCTTTTCATTGGCTATTTATAATGTTCATTAGGCTAACTTCAATGGCTCCATTAGAGTTATTAGAAATTCTTTGGGCTCCGTCATAAAAACATGATTCTAAGAAAATCGCCAAATTAATTGGTATTAAATGCCGCAGGTAAAACGACACAATTTCTAACCAAAATAAAAAAGAGAAAACTAGAAAATAAATTGGAAAAGAATGTTACATTAGAGCAGAAATATGGGGTTAACGCACAATGGACCACCTAGAGTTCGAATGCGGAAAAGGGAGTTCTTTAACATGGAGATTATCTGGGTACCCCTAGGGGACCATGTAGGTTTATTTATTTAGGAAAACAAACAGCACATATGAACGAATAACTTTTCTAAATGTTCTACTACTGACTATTGAGATGATTCCGCTTACTGAGTGATTATTACGAGTATACACCACTATTCCAAATATACCATTAAAAAACCTGGATATTCAGTATTCGATAAAGAGTCTATCTACGCAAAAAACGTAACCAAATAACAGTTTACAGGAGTATCCATAAAAAATGGGAACAATAATAATTAGTCGGCTATTAATAGTGCATGTGCCATAGATTACGGCCAAGTTATTATTATACCACTGACACACGCACGAATAACTAAGGCACGAGTACTATGTCTATAAATTAATTCGGATTTTATCAAGACATCAAATTCCAATAACTTTTTAATTCAATTCGAAAAAAAACAAAAATCCTTAACATCTGGTTTTTTATGGTATATTTGAAATAGTGCTGTATAGTGTAAGAAGTATACAGAACGACACATGAGGTAGTTACCTCTAGACCTTCACTTGTTACTATATGTGTAATGAAACACCCTATATACTTTCATCCACTATAACCAAAGCTTCATGGTCCGTGTGTTATGGTTATGTATTACCCCACAAGGACAACACCATAAAGGCCTGAATTACATTTGCTATAATAAGCTCTATGTTCAAGAAAGTTACTCCGGCGTACTTTTCCTTATTTCCCTTACAATCCACTTGTAGGTTAATATTAATTTAAGGGTGGCAAAGGGTATGTTGTACTGAAACAGAGGACCCATAATAAAAATGTTTCTAAATACGTAACAAAGCAGTCAAAAGGCCCACGCTTTTCTATTTGCATCGTCAGACGTATTGTCACTTACCTCAGTTAAGACTAGTAAATCTATATTTGAACCAAGTTCGTTTTATAAAAATCTAAAAACCCGCGTCAATTTTCAGTGTTTTTTCTATTTAGCCCGAGTGCACCCACTACTGGGTATTCCTCCTCTCTAATACAGCAGTCTCTCCGGTCCTGCGCTATTCTCATCCATTACTTCGTCCGACTACTTAAGGTGGATGCTCACGCTTGCGGCGCGCGATTCAAAATTGTTGGTGTTTTTTGCCCATTACAGCTCATCAACACTTCTTCAGATAGCGAAAATTGAGTTCGCGAGAACTAGGAAACTTAACACACATGTTTTAATTGATAGTATCTCATAAAAATCATCAGTTTAGCTACGATACCCCTAAACAAAGAAAAACACTGTAAAAATGTATTTAGGGGTATCATAGCTAAACTGATGATATTTATGAGATACTGTCAATTAAAACAAGTGTGTTAAGATTCCTAGTTCTCGCGAACTCAACTTTCGCTACCTAAAGAAGTGTTGATGAGCTGTAATGGGCAAAAAACACCAAAAAAATTGACTCTCGTGCCGATGTCATCCGACCATCGGGTGGTCTGCCTCTTGGTCGCCAAACATCTCTCATCTCGTTCCTAATAAATTCAAAAAACGGAACACTTATGGAAACACTTAGTTGCACCCTAGATCCTATTCATCATGAAGGTACTGTGATCATCATCAAACCAGACCCCGGAAACTGCGTGAGAAAGACACGTCATGTTGACAACTTAAAGATCAATCTTCAGTACAGACCGTTCACCGTAAGTTGGCACCTGCCATGGAGTATTTACAGGTGCCATCCGTGCCATCTTACGGTCAACGAGCTGTAGTACCTACACTAGATCTTGTTTATCCTATGCTGGCCATCATCAGACCCAGGAGCTTGATGTCATCGAAAGTTAATATTTTGAGGTCAAAATATTAACTCAAAAAGGAATTCCCTTCAAAAAAATTAATGCTACCTGATGAGCCTAGATATGGCTGCACCAATTTCCACCGAACTTAGCTAAGAACTATCTCGCTAACACCATCTTATAAACAACAAAAAAACTGCATTTCAATTACAGCACCCGTTCCGGAATGACAACAAAGAAACATGCATACATAGGTACATTCAGACAGACACACTATGGCCTCAAACGTAAAACACCTCGTAAACGTAGGGGGTTAAAAAATTCAATTATAAATAGGAAGGGTCAAAAGCATCAAATATGTTGTGATATTAAAAATAAGCACAATGAACTTGTCGGGTGAGTTGGTTAATATCAAGGAGAGCAACAAAGAGGTGTGGAAGTTATTAAAATATCGCATGTTTGATCTATTTCCAGAAATGGATCCTTGTGGGAGGTAAGCTTAAAATTAAAATACTTCGAATACGACAATACTTACTTTTAAACAATGAAGTATAATACACAGGAAGTGTAAATGGGCGCATAACACATGTCTCAGATCAGACCATACAGTACTGTCACCTGTGGACATTTAAATCTCGAAAAAGTTACCTTTGCTTATATAAAATTGTTGAAGAAATAAGGAAAAATAGTTTTGGAGTGGAGAAATGTGGGTACCTAGATCGTAAATAAGATAGACTGATGACCTGGGCAACGCAGCAGAGAAGGAGTGGATTCAGAAAGCTCAATTCCGAGAAGAATGACGTCCTATGGAAGAGATCACACTAAGCATTTGGTGGCGATAGTTCAACGAAGAGTTTGGAGTAATTACATGCGCAGTAATTGACGTACACCTTGATTTTCAACCTGGTATTAATAACATCTGCAAAGTTACCGTCCATCTTCCAAATGATGATTCTTGATAGTAACTATCAAGAATCAAAAGTCTACTTTAGCCATGCAATGAGCCTACAGCCAATTCCTCACTATTATTTTCAAAAAGTTCAAAGCGATAAATCCGTAGAACGTTACATAAACCATCTGTTTCACGCAACAACCACAAAAATACTTGTAAACTGTCAGATCGACTAGTAAAAGTGTAACTAAAATTAAAACTAACATCGTATCGTCTGCCCCGACACGTATAAATTGAAAAGTAGGTATTCTGTGAAGCTCAGTGATGTGCTAAACATTATCACGTTGCTTTTCATCACTATATTAGAGAAGCTGACTTAAAACCCTAATCTTTTGAGCCAAAAAGATTTATAGTCTTATTATTATTTTTGTCAATTTGTTAGTTTATAAAAACGGGAAATTTTCACGTACCGTTAAATCGATGTTAGTTGTTATAAAATAAATGCCCTAATTATTGATATTTTGCATGTACAGACCGTTCACCGTAAGATGTCCCCTGCGTTACACTTTTAGTCTGTGTGCCCCCCCCCCCCCCCCCCCCCCCCCTCCCTGCCTTAGTGCCACGTGCCAACCATAGAAAAAATAACTACTCCACGGCAGGGGACATCTTACGGTGAACGTTCTATACAACATTTTATAGGTAATCCTTCACAAGCTTCCAAATGTTTCGGCTTGTATATCTTTGAAAAAAAACTTCAAGAAAAAATGTATAGTATTTTTTTTGTTATTGTTTACAGATGCTGCACATCACTAGTGACGTTAAGGGGCCGCAATAAATCAACAAATGTAGATGGCGCCTGCTAGCTCAAGAATCTCAAGTGCTTATATTTATCAGACATTGCCAAAATAGAGATTTTTGTTTGTGGCTATTTTTGTACTTCCCAAGCTTATTGCTTGCTACCAATAGTTCAAGGTTACTCGCCGAGCTACGGAATGCCTATACGCTAGGAGTTTCTCTGAAAACAGAGTATAGTATTACAACTATATTAGAACGACTACTACTTACCTACTTTATTAATTTTATTTCTTTTAACTCAAAAATCATGATAAATATCCCGTTTCTAGTAAAAATTATATAGTATTAAAGTTTTCGAAATAGCCGAAATGCTGTCAAATAATACCTCGTCTCCCGTCGTCGTACCGAGTCTCATGTAATTGTATAGTTTTAAAATCACTCCGGCTTGAATATGAAGCTAACTAGGAGCAAATTTCGCTGGCTTAGACCGGGCTTGTGATTAAGTTTGTTGCCAAAATAATACGACATATCGTACTGAAAGTGAATACAAATAGATATTCAGTAGTCAGGCCAGGAAGAAGAACGTGATTATCAACGTACCCACGTTTGCTGGTCCTCTAGCAAATAAAACGATATCCCATTTGGTCCCGGTCTTGTCAAAATTGTCAAACACGGCGGGTCAAAACTTTTGAAATTCTATCCCATCAAAGCGTATTATGTTCCATTCAAAGCAACTTTTATCAACATTTTACTTTCTCAGAAGTTATTTTGGTTGCTGTTTCCTTTAATAAACACAGTTTATTCAAGCAAGAGAACCACGAGTCGAATCACCGACTTCGAATCATCCATTATCAATTCATAAATTCAATCAGAGGGAATTAATCGCGGGAAATTAAGGGGAAGTTATAAAGAATTTCCTGTTATAAAATTCACAGCTGTTAGCAAAGAGCTGGTGTGCCCCGAGCCACGAAAAAGACCTTATAGCCAATTTAAGTTTTGAGGTGTTTCGATCGCGCTGTCTCCTTGCTTGTCCCATCGGAACGAGAGGACAAACACGACCTTCTGCTATGTTTGCTTCCCCTAAGACAAACAGGAATAATTACTCGGTACACGGACCCAACTTTTAGTAGACTTAGAGCTTTTTAACAGACTTCAAAAAAAGGAACAGGATATCAAACATACATACATAGGCATACACTTTTTGCCCCGAAAGGATAGACAGAGCCTCAAATGGGCCTCTTTTCTCTTTTCACCGTGGGATATCAATTCGGTTGTTGCTGTGTTTCGAGTAGGGAATGCAATCTCGTTCTCGCGAGATCTCGTTTTCGCGAGATCTCGGCCTTTTTTAGCGAGATTGATCTCGGTCGAAAAATGAGCGAGATCTCGCAAGGTTAACGAGATTAAATTTACGAGTCCGGGGGGTGAAAAGGCGAACTTTAAAAGTTCGCAGATGACTGCCTGAGATCTGATAGTTAATGAGTTTCATTTTAGTTTTGACTTCTTGTTTCGTGGGATACTTATAGGACAACACCAATATTTTTGTCATTAAAGGATGAGACTTGGCACACTTATTCCTTAGCTCGATCAGAGTGGAAAACACCAAGGAGACAGCGGGAGCCACCCTGCTGGGGGGGGAGGGGAAGGGAGTGAAGTTTTCTTACACCGTGCGTACTGTTGGTCGTTATAACGGCTAATTTATAGCTACTATGACAAATGAGGTATCATTTTCGGATAAATGAAAGATGGCAAATCATTTTCTGAAACAAAAAAAACCACCTTTACATATAAAAAAATTGAATTACCACAGAAAATCAAAAAGTTATGAACATTTTTTTTTTCCAGTTACGATAAATTTCTAACGAGTAAAGATATCAGTTTAAAGAAAATATGACTAGAAAGCCACATTCATGCAGATTTTCAGAGGATTTGCAGCATCCGTCTCCAACACCAAATCTCGAAAGTGTCTACGCGTCTGCGATCCTTCGCTTTGAAAGTCTGGGTTCTGCACCGTGCAGGAATATAGAAAAGACTAGGCTCCGGATGAGTCTAGTTTTTTTCCTCTTGGTGATTCTCCTATCCTTCCATATTTCCCCCACCTGACTCATTGCGTTCTTGTCCATCCCAACCCATCTTCGAACTTGCTGGAAAATGTACCACCCACAAAAGGAGCTCTGCACCAGCATTTCCTGCGAGCAGTGTTTCAAGCAACGGGGGGGTTACCATTATTTTTATAGATAATGGTGTCACCAGGCTGTATCTCATGAACCGTGACAGTAAGATAATTGAAATTTTCACAGATGATGTATTTCTGTTGCCGCTGTAACAAAAAATACTAAAAAACAGAATAAAATAAATATTTAAGGGGGGCTCCTATACAATAAAACGTGTTTTTTTTGCTTGTTTTTGCTTTATATTGATAACAGCAATAGTTAGTTTTTTTTTTTTTTTTTATACTACTGAATGACGGAACAAGCAGATGGCCCACCTGATGTTAAGCGGTAACCTCTGCCTATGAACAGTGCATTACCTCATAGGACACGTTCTAGGACGCACCCTATGTGGCATTGTAATGCGCCCGCCACCCTGAGACATAAAGATGAAAAGTCTCATGTGCCTGTAATTTCACCGGCACCCTTCAAACCGGAACACAGCAATGCGAGCACTACTGCTTTGCGGCAGAAATAGGTATGGTGGTAGTACTTCCCCGGACGAACTCTTTCACAAAAAAAGCTCTACTACTACTATAATTAAATTAAATTAAAAATTAAATTAGATGCTTGAAATATACACAGAATATTTGGTTATATATTCACTTTAACAATAAATAATTAAATGAAAATAAAACAAATATTTAAGGGGGCTCCCATACAACAAACCTGTTTTTTTGCCGTTTTAATAGATAATGGTACGGAACCCTTCGTGCGCGAGTCTGAGTCGCACTTGGCCGGTTTTTATTACTATCAACACTAACCTATACCGCCTATAAAAGAAGTTTCTGTTGTCAATATTTTTCCAAGAAAAATTTGTGCGATGCTCTGCCGCGCTGTATTAAATATTATATACCGATCAAACGAATTTCACAAGTGAAGTTCGATCGATATTATATGAGTCTTTTCATTCGAAGATATAAGTATATTCCAAACGTAGTCCCTTGAACCTACATGGTAGTTTGCACGATTTTTTAAAGTCAAATCGATGTTAATAATCGATTTTGAACAATTTTCCACAACCCTAACACCGCGCCGCCGCCGCGCCTTCCCTATAGCTCCTCATTCTATTTAAAGATTATATTTTACAAAACTTTCCCCTGGGAATGTTAGGGGGGGGTGGGTTCTTATATCTTCGAATGAAAAGACTCATATAATATCGATCGAACTTCACTTGTGAAATTCGTTTGATCGGTATATTATATTACGTCTTTTCATTCTCAATATAAGTATATTCCAAACGTAGATGTTCAGAGCAAAAAGTTTTGTAAAAGGAATAAAATACGCAGGGAACTCATAAATCAGGTTTGGGTATTATATACCTAAACAAAAAGCATTCTTGGTTTTTACTTTACCCCACAGATAAAAGAATACTATACTAGTACTTTACCCTTATTGATCAATAAATATTTAAATAACTTTAACAGAACCAATATTCATCGGCAATGAAACGGATCTAGCGAATTCACTGTCGTCCATTATTGGCTGGTTGTAAAACTTGGCAAAAGTGTATGGTGAACTAGACCATCCAGCAGTCTTTCGTATGGTATCTACAGATGCCTTGAACAGAGTTCTGTCCACTCCGTTCTCCGACAACACTACTTATTTGCTAATGGTTTGGGCCATAGCATTTTTGTAAGGGAGTTTACAGGTCAATAAAAAAAAGGTTATTGTCTGCATGTCTAACATCTTTAGTTTTAGTTAAATAGTCCTCAAGTGCTGTGGCTGGGCAAATGTTAATATTCTCTCTAAATCGAGGGAGATAAAGAACAAGTTGTTTGCGACCAGGGCCCGACGTCTGTATTAAATTTGTGATGATAATTTTTATACCATTTGACTGTATATCAGTTTGGTCTACTTTACTATGTAAAAAAGTTTGAATTCTGTGAGCTAGTAACATCACCAACTTTTTTGTAAGTTGGGAAGTTGTTATTACGGTATGTGGTACCCATTTTGCAATTTGATCAAAAACTAATAGTGGATCCCAAGTTGAACTATACATGGGTGCTGAAGGCTTCAATCTGTAAGCACCTTTCAATAAGCGTTTGATAAGATCATCATCTCCTATATTACTATTCATTACCTAAAAGTAATATAGCCAAGCGATGGCTGCCCAATATGCCGTAGCTAGCTCCATTGTTGAATTGTTGGGCTATAAATGACATGATATCTTCACTCGGACCTTCGATGTCTTTTTCGACACAATATTGCCACCACAGTATGAGCTTACTGTACTGTATGGTGTTGTCGGAAAGAGATGCAAGCATCAACTCTAATGCTGATGCTGGAGACCTTCGCTGGATGGACGCCGCCAGCTGAGCTTCGCGACGCCCAGGGTAAGTTGTTTGTGTAGAGAGGGTAATTTTCTCTGAATGGAGATAATAATAAGTGTTTACGAGGCCCCAAAAACATGATTTTAGAAACTAATAAACTATTTAGCGTAGGGAACTATGGCTGAGATAAGAACACTAGTATTCCGTTTGCTTTGTAGTGGATGATCTTTCTTATACATTTAAGTATCAGAGTGAACGGAGGAATAACATAAAAATAATAATTATTCCAATCTAATTTAAACGCATCTGCGGCCATTGCGTCGAGATGTTGCTTCCAGGAGGCGAACAACTTGCATTTGGCATTAGTGCGTGAAGCAAACAAATCTATCTGAGAAGGACCAAAAGTGTAGACTATGTTTTGGTAGGCTAACTTCGAAAGTTCTCTATATCGGGATTAACTTTCCAAGATTCTTCGGCAGCTTCCTTATTGTCTTTGGTGTTTATACCTATAAGAAGCAAATAGCCAGCTCTGCTGCTTCTCACCCACTGCCAAAGTCGCGCAATGGCATTCTACGCGTAACAAAGTTGCGCAATTATTTTTATATCTGACTAAGCTGTTGAGTCCAAGAAATACAACTAGGCGTTCTAGATAGTTAATATGACAATTTCTCTTACTAATACTCCAGCTTCCACTAACGCGATTCCCGTCACTAAACGCACCCTAACCTGTTATTGAAGCGTCTGTAAATTTTTATTTACAGTAATTTCCTTGTCTTATTTTGCTCATATCATGGTGTTTTTTTTTTTTTTTTTTTAAGTTGTATTTTATATATTTCTTTTTTGTGTACAACCTTCCATGCTTTACAGCTGGGCACGCAGCAACAAGGACTCCAATGAACTGAGCAAGTTCTCTGATTTTACATCGAGTTAGACAAATAAGCTGATTAACTAATTCGGCAATTTTTTTTTTTTTTTTTTTTTAATATGTTATTACATCTTTTATGATTTTACTTAATATTCGAGGCGCTACTGATAATCCATACAATAATGCCTTAAAGGCATATGTTTTATTTTAAAACCTAAATTGTAAATACTTTTGATGTTTTGGATCAATCGATCGGTATTAAAAAGGTATGCTTCTTTTAAATATCTTGTGGCCAAATATCCATCTCTTGGTATTATTGTTGAAGCGGTTCTATGATCCTCCATTTTAAAATGTTCCATCGTTATAAACTTGTTCAATGGTTTAAGATTTAAAATAAATATTTTATTACCATTTGATTTAGATGCAAGTAAATCTTTGATATAAATTGATCTGGTAAAGGCATACAAGGAGAAACGGCTCCTAAAATTAGTACATTTTGGATAGCTATACCTAGACATCTCATACTTTTCGTCTTAAGACCAAGATGTATGAGGAATAGATTGTTGTGTTACACGCTTACTAGATGGAATGTTAAAGCCAACACGGATCCACTTCAAAACTAATGAGTTTTTAGTAATATTTTGCCAGCAACTATAGAAATGTTGACCTCTGCCAGCATGTGGTAACTGTTCTACGGCTGCGCTTGAGCCCGGGTCTGCAGCTTGGCTAGGTACTTCACCTGTGCAGGTGTAGTTGGATCTGGCTTACGCGTACTCACTGGTACCGGCTTCCTGAATCCTCCTCGGCCGCCACGGCTTGGCAGATAACGAGGAGAGGCTTCCCAGTTTTTCCAAGTCTGTGGAGTTCTGGGGGGATGCAGAGCTTAAAAAGCTCTTTTTGATCTGAAGACGTTGCTTCTCTATCGCTTTTGACGCTTTTTTCGGACAACTTTATACCGAATTAAGTCTCATCCCAACAAGTATCTTATAGGTATGATGTTTAGGAAACTTTTATAAAGTTTTCAACTTTATTCTCGTCTGACTATCGCGATAGTGCAGATCGCTTAGTAGGTATGCGACATGTGTCACTTAGGTGTTTTGATAACCCTTAACTTGTCGAATTCTTGGGTTAGAAGCATATCTATTGCTGTTTCTGACCGTGACGCCTGCGTCTAGCTGCTGCTGAGCACCAACAAGTTTCCTGTCTCGGTTTCAGGCGCTCTCAGTGATAGCTGTCAAAATGACAGGGTAAATTTTGGAGCCTGTAATAAATTGCAGTTTTGTGGCACGAGATTGTGCTTAAAAAGCTTTTCTTTGTCCTCTTTAGACAAACGTTTCTTAAGCAAAGGCAGCCAAAGCTGAGCCATGCGTGAATTTTCTCTGCATATTCGGGGCCTTCGGATGTGCTAGCTCCCAGTGCAATCAGAATATCAGAGTCTAACTCTTCTGATATTACTGGGCCACGACAACTTCGTGATGTCCGTCATCGAAGAAGCAGAAATAAAACAATGATATTTCTGGGTCACAGTGGGTATTCCCAGTACTATCTAAAACCTCCCAACGTATAAAGACTTTGGCTTAATAGTGAATGCCCATACCAATAGATTTCATCGATTCATTACGCAAGACTATCATTAATATCATTATCATTACATTATCACCTTTGATAATTCTCGATAATCTAGGTACGTTATTACCTTCGTGTTGATTCACGACCAACCCCCAGGCATTTTGATTCGCGATCGTAATTAATTTATCCTTTCGTGTTGATTCTCGACCAACCCCCCAGGCTTTGGCAAAAGTATATGTATTCATATGTTCCGTAATAACCATCGTGTTGATTCTCGACCAACCCCCAAGGCTTTGGCAAAAGTATATGTATTCATATGTTCCGTAATAACCATCGTGTTGATTCTCGACCAACCCCCAAGGCTTTGGCAAAAGTATATGTATTCTTATGTTCCGTAATAACCATCGTGTTGATTCTCGACCAACCCCCCCAGGCTTTGGCAAAAGTATATGTATTCGTATGTTGCGTAATAACCATCATGTTGATTCTCGACCAACCCCCAGGCTTTGACAAAAGTATATGTATTCGTATGTTCCGTAATAACCATCGTGTTGATTCTCGACCAACCCCCAGGCTTTGGCAAAAGTATATGTATTCGTATGTTGCGTAATAATCATCATGTTGATTCTCGACCAACCCCCAGGCTTTGGCAAAAGTATATGTATTCGTATGTTCCGTAATAACCATCGTGTTGATTCTCGACCAACCCCCAGGCTTTGGCAAAAGTATATGTATTCGTATATTCCGTAATAACCATCGTGTTGATTCTCGACCAACCCCCAGGCCTCGGTAATAATCATGTAGACAATATAAGCAAAAAACAATAGAAGGTAAAAACTTACAGTTGTTATCTTAGGAATCAGATGAATCCGATGATAAAATTATTATTCGCCGGCGATTAGCCACTTTTTTTACTTGAACCTTTCGTATTTTTTCTTCGTAATCCTTAATTCGATCAGCACTACATTTCGTAAATTTTTTGAATTGAGAAAATAAAAATGTGGGTAGTTCTATACAAGTTGTGAATTGTGATAATACGTGTGCGCGCTACCATGCACGAAAAAGGAATGAGGAGCTATAGGGAAGGCGCGGCGGCGGCGCGGTGTTAGGGTTGTGGAAAATTGTTCAAAATCGATTATTAACATCGATTTGACTTTAAAAAATCGTGCAAACTACCATGTAGGTTTAAGGGACTACGTTTGGAATATACTTATATCTTCGAATGAAAAGACGTAATATAATTAGCCGTTATAACGACCAACAGTACGCGTGGCGTAAGAAAACTTCACCCCCTTCCCTTACCCCCCCAGCAGAGTGGCTCCCGCTGTCTCCCGGGCGTTTTCCACTCTGGTCCACCTAAGGAATAAGTGAGCCAAGTGTCAAAAATATTGGTTCCCATACATTGAGTGGCTATAAGTATCCCACTAGTTGTTTTGTTATAAAATAACTGTTTTATTATTAAAATACTTTTGTTTGATACTAGAAGAGAAGACTGGTTGTTCATTTATTTCATTTCTTATTTGATTATATAAGTCAAAGCTTACAACTTAAAAGTTTATTTAAAAAAATATATAGATACTACGTCAAACAATGTTAAATAAATAAAAAAATTATAGAAAAAAAATCGTAAATTTTAATGTTTATTTCATAATACTTTTAGTTCTTATTTTTTTTTTCATAATTTATTCAAATATTGTGATAATTTGCAACGATAAACACACAAAAATGCCAATCTCGCGGTATTGTTATTCTTAAACCGCGAGATCTCGCCTGAGCCCCAATTTCGCGAGATTGAATTCCCTAGTTTCGAGTTGAAGGGAATGGTTGCCGATGAAATCACAGGTACATGGGTCTTTTTACCTTTGTCTCAGGGTGACGGGTGCAGTGCAATGCCGCATAGGGCACGTCCTAGGTGGACGTGACCTAGGAGATAATGCATTGTTATAGGCAGAGGAGAGGTTACCGCTAACTAGCAGATGGACCATCTGCTTGCTCCGTCATTCAAATCAAATATAAAAACGATAAATACCTCAATATCAGTACTTGTCTTTTTGCTCGACATTATAGAGAGTAAAAGCAAAATTGGTAGTATTAGAGTTAGTTTATGAATCAAACCACTAAAAAAATAAGAATATCAACACTTCGTCTCTTTTATTAACCGACATCATAAAAGGAGGAGGTTTTCAATTCGTGTGTTAATCTCGTAGATATGTATAGACTGAGGTTGATAAGGTATGCTAAGACTAGTAATGTTGATTGTAGATTACACTTAGGCTAGGCCACAGAATATATGCTAGGCTCAGACGTACCACTTTCCGCCCACAAAATAGTTGTCGTAATGTGGTTGAACTGCCGATCATATCGACCACTTTCGACCACAGTTTGTCGTCCGTCTGAGCGCTGTCACGACATTCCATACCTTACCAGTACTCTCAATATATGAACACTTTTTTGTGGTTCTAATGTGGGCGGATAGTGGTACGTCTGAGCCTAGCCTTACTGAGTGATTAAGCTGTCATCTCGCTAAGCTGTTGTTTGAAACGACCTTGTTTTGGTATTCATTACAACGTAATTAGGGTTGTCAAACATTTCATTTCCTGCTTTTACAATGTAAATGTTGTACCTACGAGAAGGTAATAAGTATATGTACCTACAAGTGATATTTGAGAAAGGTTACCGAACAAAAATATATAAGTGACTGTCTCAAACGCTACCAAATAAGACGCTAGCTAGTGCTGAATATATACTAACACCCTACGCCCAAGTACGAGAGTACTCGGGCGTCCTCTGGTACCCGGACTCTTTTGAGACTGGTGTTATCGGAGGAGTTCCCACACTGAAATGTACACGTATAGCGCTCGTCTCGACTTGTCACGTCGAGGGTACTAGCTGAAAATCAGTGTTTGCTCTTTTAGCAAGTTAATTCGCTGAGCTATAACCCATTTGTGATCCTGCAACACACACGTACTTTTAGTTATAGTTTTTATATGGTTCAAATGTTTATTTTAGTGCATTGCTTTGTTTTTGTGTATGATGGTTTTATTATCTAGTTTTTAGTGCACTATCTTTTATTTGTTTAGAATGTACGTGTGTGATTGGAGATACAAATAAACGTTTTATCTTTCTATCTATCTATCAAATATAATATATTTTTTTTATATGACCTTCTTGTTTTTTCTCCATTTCTCTTGTGTTCTTGCCGGAAGGAAACGGTAACTTGAGCCGTATTTTTTATTTTAGGATTAAATTTGATATTTTGTCTCTGTTACAGCCCTGACCGAGCTTACTGGCTCAGTTAGTAATCTGGATTTACTTGAAATATTTTATGAGGACTTTCCTCAATGTTATGGAATGTTAATGCGTTTTATTTTCACTCGAATGAGGAAAGAGTTAGTATAACAATATTATGTATGCAGTTGTTTAAAATAAAATCAGATGTAGGTATTTAATGAATTTTTCTTTTTGTATTGAGTTTCATGCACAAATTCAACTAAGTAAGTACTTAAATAAATAAATAAATAATGCTGGACAGTTCAATCTGCGATCGCACAAATATTCGTTCCGAGGCGGGAATCGAAGCCGCAACCTCCTGCGTCGCAGGCCAACCTTCGCCCGCCGCGCCACAGAGGTCGTCAATAAAAAAAATAGGTAGAGAAAAATATAATAAGATGTTGGTATTTTATAATTTTCTCTTTTTATATTGAGTTTCGTGCACAATTTTAGCTAAGTAAGTACTTAAATGCATTCGAATTCTACTGATTGAATTTAAATGCGGTTCTTGCCATCAGTGCGTTGCGGTTCGGTGCGGTGCGGTAGCCACCAACATATAAATTAACCATTGGCTTCAAATTCACATCTAATTTTATTAGGCATCGAACCAAAAAATATAATTAGGTTCACTCTTGTTTATTTTTATGCATTATCACACGATTCTATTTATACCGCCACAGCAATTCAAGATTCAAGATATTTATTTATTACAAAACAACAATGTAATAATTTGGGCTAAAAAGTTAGTGAGCACTTATGACTTATTTGCCTTTAGCAGGCATCGCAAATCTTATATATATAAAACGCCACTTATAACTGAAGATCGGCTGGACCGATGTTAGTTATCTCTTTTTTGGTGGATTCTTCTCCGCTCTGAATAGCAGAATAAGTAATAAAATATCGGTGGGGAGGGGGCTGTTTTTCACCAGGGGCTACCCGTGCGAAGTCGGGGCGAGTCGCTAGTTTTTAATAGTAACTAAACTGCAAATTGCTTGATCTGCTCGTTGGTTCAGTTTTTTTACACACGACGGAACGAAGAAGATACCTAAGTGCATAATTTCGTTATTAGAAAGAGGAAATCCGTTTTTAGCCAACTTGGGACAATTTGATACATTAAGGTTTTGTTTCACAATTAATGAGTAAAGTTCTAAGTGAGCAACTTCAAATATAACTGGCTCAATAAACAAGTATTACATATTCATATTCATATTCATATATTTATTCAAGCTGTAGGATCTCAGGGAACTCAATTCATTTACACATCAATGCATCGACGTAAATAAAATGAATGGACGGGCCTTAGGGAACGATAGTTTTGAAGCTTCTAAACAGACCTAGCTAGTATACTTCGCTTCAGTCAGTCTTTGTCACGGCAACGAGTGACAGCTATGCTGAAAAATACCAAAATTAGATACCTTGGTGATACAATGCCTTCCTGTGCTTTTCTGCAAGTGCAAACAACACAAGAAATACAAATAAAGCTTCAGGCATCGCATTTCATTCGTAAGTAAAGGTTTTGTAATATAATTTTCATCAATTGATAAAAAACTTATAAATCGTCGTGTAGTAGGAAAACTACATAAGTAACACATTTTGCGAAATCGACTTTATTGCATGGTTATGATGGCCCATACATGTCGATGGACACGTCTTGCTCTAGAGGACGAGTGACAAGGAGGACGCCCCAGGACATTATCTCAATGTTCCCCACTCTGAATGAAAGTTAACAGACACAAGTTTATACTCGTAGATAGTTTTAATTTTAGTCGACATACCTTTTTCTTTTTGATACTTAGAATTATTGTGTTCCACAATTTTTTTTCATTTTGTTGATTTTATAAGCATTAGTCGTATGATAAGTTTGTTATGTCACTTACTTTGAATTTATAAGTCTGCTAAAATAATGTAGGTGTTTCAGTAGTTTTCTAATATTCAGTCTTGATAAAAAGAAATGATTATAAGTTGGTTTTATTTTAAAATGTATTTTAATATTATATAAATCTATACCCATGGATAGGATTGTCATATTCAAATAAGTAAATAATAGATCATTTCAATTATTCAAAACTTTGGCGAGGGAAAAATACATAGTCGTTTTTTTATTTTTTTCTCTTAATCAAAAGAACTAAAATGTATTATCATTAAATTCGAAAATAGATACAGTACCAATCTATAACATATCAAAACACGGACTGAAAAATTAGTTACGATAAAAAAGTTATTGCCATTTTTGACGCAATAAAACAGTAAATCGCGTTTTTCTCGCGATGTTGGTTTTGTTGTTGTTATTACTTATTTAGTTTTCCAACTACAGCGACGAAATATTTGACAAGACTTCACGCATGACGGATGGTCCGGTACAGACTGCAAAAAATCTGATGCCTAAGGGGTATCGTATTGATTTAGAATTGTAATTTGCATTATTTACGTGCTAAGCACGTCGCTTTAGGTAATTGCATATAATATGTAATGGCATGTTAATTAACCTTACAGCTTTCCAAAAAAAAACTAAGGTAAACAAAAATGGATAGAAGTCATAAGACGAGCAAGAACAGACGACTTTTGGAAGTGGAATACATTTTCCCGTATTTGCTCTGATCATTTTCTACACAATGAATTCTATACGCCAAAAAACGGTTAGTAGTAGTAGAGCTTTTTTGTGAAAGAGTTCGTCTGGGGAAGTACTACCACCATACCTGTTTCTGTCGCAAAGCAGTAGTGCTCGCATTGCTGTGTTCCGGTTTGAAGGGTAAGGGTGCCGATGAAATTACGGCCACATGGGACTTTTCATCTTTATGTTTCAGGGTGGCGGGCGCAGTGGAATGCCACATAGGGCGCGTCCTAGGTGGACGTGACCTGAGGTAATGCACTGTTCATAGGCAGAGGGTACCACTTTTAACATCAGGTGGGCCATCTTCTTGATCTGTCATTCCAAGTAGTATAAAAAAACTCATTGTGCAAAATTCTTAAAACTGCACTCTGCAGTTTCTTAAATACTGGAATTTTTAACATTTATGTTTCCGTACGATTTTTATGATATTTTCTTAGTTTGAAAAAGTAAGTAAAAAAAAAAAAGTGATGAAAAATATATTTTTCACAAATTGATTGAGCTGAAGACCTGTGGACTTGCTTTTCTATTGATTTATATTGTGTATGTTTGAGAGCTGAAAAATAGATACGTAACTACATAAAACAGAAGGGAACCATGTATTTTTGTAAAAGTTTCATTCAATAATTGATTTTTTTTCGGCGATTTTTTGTACTATAAACCTACTGAAATAACTTTAGAAAACACATTGCATCTGTTAAAGTATTAAAAAAAATACAGTTTTTAAGAAGTTCAATAATTTAATTTCACCTAGTTTATTTAAAAGACCGCCAGGAGTGGCGCTATAGAGAAGAGGCCTTTACTCAGCAGTGACTGGATAGATAGATAGATAGATAGATAGATAGTTTATTTGGTGACCGTACCCTAAATCCGAATTGTCTTATTTTTCACGGACGTTTTGTATGGGTAAGGCCAGTCCATTCATTTTACTTTGGTCGAAGCATCAATGTACATTATAGCAAAATATAGAAGAAAAACAAAAAAAAAACATGTTGATAATAGATGCAGCTGTATTTGCGTTTCACAATCCTTTAGTAGTGTTAATCACCACTTTATTTGATCAGTAAGTTAAAAGTTAACGAAAGGATTTAACCTCTGAGGAGTTAAGACGATTAGTTTTGCCGAAACTCAAAATAGACCTTTTTGGAAAGCCTACTCCTCCTACAAAAATGGCCCAAATAATTTTTAAAAAATCATTTAATAGGTATAATATAGTCAAGAATAGAACAATATGTTTACATTTTTTAAATTGCTGTTGCTTTTGACAGGAAAAAATAAAACATTGTTCCCTATAATTTACGCAAGAATTCCTACTCCTTCCAAACGTCTGCAGCTATTTTAATGATTCTTTCACAATATTATAGACAATTTACAGACTTTACACATGATATGTTTACAGTTTCAAAAATAATTATTATTTTTAATCAATAAAACAAAAACTGTAAAACGAGCTGCCACGGGCGGTTCGACCGCGGAAGTCAGTCCGGCCCAAGCGTTCGCACGGGGTACCCGCGTCACTTTTTTGCTCCGTTCCTATGAGTGCCACCGACTGCTTCTGGCACAATAAGACACGATAGCAGTTAGTGTACTCATCGTAGTTTTTTATTTGTGCTTTGTGTTCCTTGAACAAAACATTGTAAATATTGATCGTTATCGTTTAGATATCTTGTTTGCGCGAGGACGCTTGTTGGTTTCTTATCTTTGACGACCTCTGTAGCGCGTCGGCGAGTAGCCGGCTGAGATGCGAATGGTTGCGGGTTCGATTCCCGCTGCGGGACAAATGTTTGTATGATCTGCAAATATTTGTTCCGGGTCTGGGTGTTATGGTACCATGGTACTCGTAGTTTCTGATACCTACAACACAGGGATGCCTTGTGTGGGATCAGGACTATGTATGTGACTGATGGGTGTAATGTTATGTTATCTACTATAAAAATTAGAACGTATATGAAAAATCACGAATGAAAAATCTCGGAAGAAAAACCTTGGATGAAAAATCTCGAATGAAAAATCTCGAATGATAAATCTCGGATGAAAAATCTCGAATGAAAAATCCAATTAAAAAAAAAACCAATAAAGAAAATCCAATAGTAGATAGATAGATAGATATAAAATACTTTATTGTAAGTACACCTTAGAAAATAATAATAGGAACAAAAAGAAACAAAACTTAACTATATAATTATTATAGTAGGTAACAGTTACTGTATGTAACGCAAGAAAAAAACGCAAGCTGTCCACAGTTCTAAGGTTCAAATTAGGTTAGTAGGAAGGTTTTGTATGTAAACAACGAGTGCTCATTACGATGGTATGATTGCAAAATACCGACTAACTCTTTTAACATGCATCAAAATAACTGGAAATAACACCAGCCAAAAACGATTGATTTCAAACTAATTAAAATTATCAACTAAGGTATTCAAAATGTGTGTATACATTTTATGAAACCGGAAAACAAATTTCAACATAAAAAAACGGTAGGTATATGAAATCACAATTACACTTCATAAAAGGTAAACTAAGTACCTAGGTAGGTATAGAAACACAATCACCATGGTAATTATTTCACACATACTTCGCTGCATAAATTGTGTAAAGTCGCTAACTAAACGGCCTTACTTGTGGCATACTATGGCAACACTGCTTCGTTGCTGAGGTACGGAGTTATATTTTGGGGCAATTCTACCAATAAAACTAAGGTTTTTGAAGGCACAGCTGAGATGCATTCGATCAATGTTTGGTCTAAGACAGACAGACAGACACGTGTAAGGGTGTTTTCAGGCAATGGAGAATTCTCACTCTTGCCTCATTGTACATATACGAAGTAGCAATCTTTGTCCGGACGAATCATCAACGGTTTGCCCAGTACCCGGTTTGCAGTCGCCTAGAGGGTCGCCTGCCTAATCATGAAGGTAAAACAGCCTAATTACGTCACAGTGTGTTCGGCATGGTGCCTATCCTTTACAACAAGATTCCTTTGTCAATACGCACCGAAAACAGTATGGTGCTTTTAAAAATAAACTAACGAAGCTTTTAGAAGAAAAGATTTATTACTTGATTAATGAATTTCTAATTGGCAAATTTTATTGTATTACAATCTAATTTATATATGCTAATTTCAATGTCATTTATGTTTCATATTATTTGTTTGTACTTTTTGTTATTATTGTTTGACATTTATTAATTAATTAGGTTTTTACTTGTATTTAATGTTGTAGGCCAGACATGGCAGACTATAGATGCACATTAAGACCTTAACACCAAAAAATGTTACCACCTAGATCTAACAGCAATAAATCATTTATCCTTATTTATCATTATCAGTATTTTACCCGCAGTAACTCATTTATCCGTGTCTTTAGGTAGCACTTCACTTCACTTTAGCCAAAACTGCTGGACTTAGACTTGAAACTTGCAGTGTGTATTATTTTTAGGGCGAGATTTTTCTTTCGAGATTTTTCGTTTGAGATTATTCATTCGAGATTTTTCATACTAGATTTTTCGTTCGAGATTTTTAATTCGAGATTTTTCACTCAAGATTTTTTATTCGAGATTTTTCCTTCGATATATTTAATTCGAGATTTTTCGTTTGAGACTTTTCATTCGATTTTTTCCGTTCGAGATTTTTCATTCGAGATTTATCATTCGAGATTTTTCATTCGGGGTTTGTCATTCTACATTTTCCATTCGAGATTTTTCATTTGAGAATTTTCATCCGAGATTATTCGTTCGAGATTTAACATTCGAGTTTTTTCATTCGAAAATTATTTATCATTTCGCCCGCAGTAACTTATTCATCCGTGTCTTTAGGTAGCAATATCACTTTAGCCAAAACCGCTGGACTTAGATTTGAAACGTGCAGTGTGTATTATTTTTAGGATATGACTGCATGACTAGAGCACATCGTGCCAAACCGCGGCTCTCGCCTGCCGCGCGCCGCGGTCTGCATGACCAGCGCGACGCACTCCACGCCGCGGCCGGCGCCCGCTGCCGCGCGCGCCGCTCGCTGCGATTATTCATTGTTTCTGAATATTGTGCCAATGTTTATGCATAGCGTGTGGTGCGGGCTCGGGATGCAACATTTCCTAGGCTCCGCCCAGATGCCCAAGGTCGTTCGAGGCTATAATCACCTTAAGTCGCTGAGTAACTACTCCATCCTCAACTAGTCCTTTCCATCCTGAGGTTGTCTGGCAGAAATCGCTTTAAGCGATAAGACCACCCATTGTACATTTCTGTTATTTTTGTTATTTAGTTATGTTTTGTATTTCTGTGTGTTATTTTGTCGTAAATGTACAATAAAGAGTTAATCTATCTATCTATCTATCTTCTTAAACTTTTACTTATTGATTGCAAACAAAGCCCATGTTTAAATTCGTCATGATGATACACAAAGATGCAAAAAGTGTTTTCACTCCTCTTGCTCAATAAGACCTTCATTGTGGCGTACCAGAGCGAAGAAAAAATTGAATTTTTTCATCTAGGGAATTTATTAATAATATACAAAAAGTTTTTTTTTTTTGTCTGTCAAATGACAATGAGCCTACAATAACAAAAAAGTCTTTAGTCGTAAGTAGAATAATCATGAATAAAGACTCGACTTATTACTGTTTCATAAAAAAAGAACAACATTTTATTTTTGAAAATGGAACTGATATCGGCGATCTCTTTGGTTCTTCTTTAAGTTGGTATTTGGGTTCTCTCTTTTTTTTTGGCAAATTACTAATTTTATTTAATTTTATAAGTTTTGTCTACAGAAGAAGTATAAAAAAAAATATAATCGCGAAATATTTAGAATTTTTCTCTAATAACTGCAAATTAAATTGGTAGTGACCGTAATTAATTTTTCATATTGTATTGGGTTATTTGGGTCATTTTAGCTCCTTGTATAACAATCTACTATAGATTACCGTCAAACAAAAGTCACGTTATATGTAAGTCACGTGTAAGTGTTAGGACGATCAAATCTTTGCAAGCTATCACGAACATGGACAGTTTAATTAGTATGATGAATTTGGAAACTACACGATAGCTCGTACAGAATAGTTTTTTTTCGGTCCACCAAAACATTTTAGTGAGCTTTCAATCCCATAAAATGCACAATTTATATGGCAGATAGGTACCTACAGAGAAGAGCCCTTGGAGAAATGCACCGTTCGTTTAAATTTAACTTTTTATTGCGATTCACTGAAATGTGCCGATCTGTTAAGATACGCAAATTGCATCTGTCAAGATAATGTACGCAATACAGCTTTAAACTAAGTAAATCGGTGTAATGGGAATTTTACTCAATAAAATACTCAGTCTCTTGCAATAGTAGTCTGTAGTAGGTAGCCTGTGGTTTTTGGTAACCATTGACCGTGAAACTATTCATAGCCATGTTACCTCACAATTCAGGTTGCCTTTGCTACATCTACATACAGGGACAGTACAAAAAAATGTCCAACCCTTTGTAAAAACCGAACTAATGACACCCGTTAGACTGTGAAACTTGACAACGCCAAAAAACGGATTAATTAAAAACTGTCACGACAATGCAAGCTGTAAACCCAACTACGGTGTTATTTTGTTGATCGTTTTAATGTAGATTCCAGTGGGGTAGGTCGGTGAGTCATATAAAAATAGATTTTTTATAGATTACTTATAGATTACGATAAACACTTTTATGTTTCTATAACGCTTGCCTTGTTTGGTAGTATCTTTCAAAAAGTTCTAATGTCACTATATTTGTACTATTATTTATTCTGTGACAATATACAATAGTAAATAGTAGTCAAGTGTTAGTGCATCTCTAAACCACTCGTCAGATGGTGAGTGGTTGGATGATGCACTAGCATTAAGGTGAAGGAAGGAATATCGATGGGTTTTTAGTCGGTATGCCGTTGGGTGCTAGCCAACGGAGAGCCCGACAGACCCCCTCAGCTCTCCCCGAGCTGATGGACATGCGTAATGCATTTTATGCGTATGTATGTGTCATCATCAGTCGGAACTAGGAAGATTTCAAAAAGGCGTTTTTTCGCAGTGATTCTACTAGTTCTCCTGTCATCTAATTGGTTAACGCTTGACCCTTTCGGAGGCATGTGGCCATAAAAAGAGCCTACTATCTGTCATATTCTATATCTACACGATCTCTGTGGCGTGGCAGGTGAAGGTTCGCCTGCGATGCAGGAGGTTGCGGGTTCGATTCCCGCCTCGGAACAAATATTTGTGCAATCTGCAGATATTTGTTCAGGGTGTTCTGGGTGTTTTCTTTGTATAATAAAAAATATCTATCTATGTAATGTATTGCATTAAGTATCTCAGTTATCTATTACCCATAACACAAGCTCTGCTTAGCTTGGGGCTAGATAATGTTGTGTGAACTTGTCCAGCATTATTTATTATTTATTTATTATTATAAAGCTATGAGAATTTTAAATACTTTAATATTATACTTCATAAAATATAGCTTGATCTCTTTTATGGTGTATAGATTATTATTTGACAGCGTCTCTTTCTTGATAGGTATTATAGTTGGTTGCATTTTTTCGCCTCATCACCGCATACATCATTTATCGCATGGTGAAATCGTTATCGAACAAATCTTCTGGGCGTCATGTCATCCCGTCCGACGCCGACATTTCGTCCAAATTACACTTTCGCTTTTTTGCGCGCCCACTGTTTTATGTTCCGGCTGAACTGTTGAGGATAAAAAAAGAAACGGGCACGGTCAAGATGAGATTTTACGGTAAACAACATGTTTTCTTAGGAACCGTTTCGGTTAATTTTACGGGAATTTTCAGCGTGAAATCGTTTATTCTTTGGGCGGGGGACTCTTTTATTTATAATTTTTAATGAGTGTTGCATGTCTCGTACGTTTTTTACCCTCGTTTTTTTATATGTAAACCTATTAATAGAATAATTATTCAGATGTCATCTAGAATTGAATTAGGTACAGGCCATTTTTCACTGTACATCACCACAGAATAAATAATACTACAAGTACGTACCAACGTAACGTCAGTAGAAGAATAATAAAGTAACTACCACGTTGTGCACAAATATAATTATTCTAAAATAATTTATCCCATAAAATTACATATTGTACCTATCTAATATATCACTAATTAGCCTGTAGGTATTTATCGAAGTAGTATATAACGATAGAATGTTGACAGCGTGGCCCACGTGTAAAACGTACTGACAACCTGGCCTAAACTTACCGCAAGCACAGATTACCTAAGTTATAATAATTATGCTAAACTGGAGAAGGTACAGTTAGTAAAATAGTTATAGTATCAATCTTAGAAATATTTAAAACTATCAACCGCATGCAGCTTGGTATAATGCGCGTCATGTAAAAAGAACGCTGGCGGTCATACTTCGTCATACGTTCCAGCGTTCTTTTTACATGACACGTACTCTACGCGCGGTAACGGGATGAAAGTTACATAATTATTTATGTCATAGGCTTTCTATCTAATACACTTATATTATAAAGAGGTAAACTTTGTTCGATTTATTGTTTGTTTGTAACACGATAAACAAAATAACTACTGAACTGAAAATTCTTTCACATAGGTTTCTATAGAGAAAGCTAAATTGTCAACGAGTAACATAGGGGGGGTCTGCTTTAGCAGTTTTTGATGACGTTTGGTTTGGAGGGGGGTATTCCGGCACTACCCGTGCGAAATAAGCATGCGGTTCAATATATTTATGACCGAAAGTTAATGTTTACCCGAGCGAAGCCGGGTTCGTAGCTAGTATATTTATATTTGTTCCCAACTTAATATAGATTCTTCAAATAGACGATAACAAAATACATCTTATCGTCAATGGCAGACCTTTCCAATTTTCGAGGAAATAAACACCTACACTATGTCATATTGCTCTGCCGAAATACTGACCTTCTGCTCTGGGCAGTTCAAGATTATTATCAAAACGGGATGAGATTAACACATTCATACTAGGATATTTTTTTTGTGAAAAATATATTTTTAACCCCCGACGCAAAAACGACGGGGTGTTATAAGTTTGACGTGTCTGTGTGTGTGTGTGTGTGTCTGTGTGTGGTGTCTGACTGTGGCATCGTAGCTCCCGAACGGATGAACCGAATTCGTTTTTTTTTTAAAGTTGAATTTGTCGGGAGTGTTCTTCGCTATGTTTGATCAAAAACGGTCCAGCCGTTTCATTGCGTAGAGCATTTTATATTTTTTACAAAATTAATTACTTGATCAATACAAGCTTTTATAAAATTAGTGATAGTAACCGTGTACTGATCAAAATGAGCCTAAACACGGCCAGTCTACTATTATCCATCGAGGAGTTCCGTTGTCCACCTTCCGTCTCCATCATCAGATCAGCACGCTGTCACCATCATATTGCATTGTCGTCGGAACTTGACAGGTATGCCAAATTTCAGAACAATCGGTTGAGGATTAACTGCTCCAAAATTCAGTTGCAAGATTCCACCCGGATTCTACCCAGACAAACATACATACATTGCAAGTGTGCAACATTTTCACAGAGTGTGTATTTCTATTGCCGCTATAACAACAAATAATACAAATAAAATAAAATTATAATGAAAATAAACGTTATGTTTTCGGCGTTTTTTGCTCGACCTTAAAAGTACCTATTATAGTGTTAAATCTGTACGATGGTACGGAACCCTTCGTGTGCGAGTCTGACTCGCAATTGGCCGGTTTTTATTTATATAGATGAAACTCATCATTGACTTCCTGGCTAACTGATGCTAATAAGTTGAATAAAATAAAACAACATAAATCATCATGACTCAGCCACCAACATTAAGCTAATTTACTGGTGGCCAACTAATATTTTCCTACATTAAATTTATGACTCAAATATTAAAAAGTTTCAGTGAAGAAGTACTAACCCAATTTGTTAATGAGAAGTTATTGCCTAAATATTTCTAAAAACATAAAATACTTTCAATTTACTGCGGAATTTTTATAAATTCATAAGTTACTGAAGTTTCTTGGGAAAATTTTCATTAATAGCATGAATCCAAAACTTTTGGATAAATGTTTTTTGTTTATAGGGTTCTAAAAGTGGCGGCGCAGCTTGATTAAACTTCAAAAAGGTATCCTAAAGGGTCAATTTAATATGCATATCTCATCTAGGCTAGCATTATTTTAAGATATAAGCTTCGCTTCTCAATGAAAGTATTCTAACCATAAATTGTAGTAACGTTATTGCGTCTCAGGGATAAACGCACACATTGTTTCCACATATATGATGACTTTTTGATAATTTTATGATTCTCCTGGTACCTCGGTATAGATGTGGTAATTAGTAACTGATTAAATTCAATCTTTTGGAGATTACGTGGCGTATATAGATATAATGGAGAATAACTACCTATAGGTACCTATCTAAAGTCACAGTCGCTCGTCAGGATTGGAATCTATTGTAGGGGATTTAAGGGGACTTCAATTTGCCATTTTTTTAAAGAAATTATATTTGTTTCATCACACTTGCTCATAAAGTGCCTCTAATTTCACCGCAATTAGCCACATATGAAACCTGTTATCAAACTGTGACTTTTAAATTGCAATTATTCACTAGTGAGTTATAGAGACAGTTGAACATTTACACAGAGTGTGTATTTCTGGTTTATTATTATTTTCTTCACAAGTGTGTTGAAAAACGTCGTATAATACACGTGTATATTGATGATTACCGGGTCTCAATGACGCCTCAGCGGTAATCACCAACATTACACACTATTATTATATATAAGTGTATTGCGTGTCTTTTCCGAATGGTGGATTTTGTCCTCCATAACCTTGTTTTCTACATGTAAAGTAGCTTGTATTCAAATTTCAAATTAGAATTTATAATAATTATAAATTAATATAATAATTTATAGAATTTAATTAGCTTGTATTAGGATCCCAGTTGGATAAGTCTTTAAAAATATAACGAGGTTTCGAGAACACTGTTACGATACAGAGATCGGTTTCATAAAAGGAAGCTTTGAAGTTGTAGTTGAGGTTTAGCCAGTAGGGGTTGGGTACAACCGGATACCTACTCCGCTTATTGAAAATACTTAAAAATATTTCAAATTGTACCACAAGAAAGTTACAAGAATAAATTGTGTGTCAGCTCCAACGTGCGACTGGAGTTTATTCCAAACGACAATACCTAGTTCATTTTTCAAAAAGACAACGATTTCACTTTTTGGTATCGCTCGATTTTGGGATTTTACTCCCCATCTATTTGCGTATCGTGGGCCTTTTATGAAAATCGATTCTAAGGAGTAAACTCTAAAACTATTAAAGCTCCGTAGGCTTTACTAGTTTATGATTGTCGGGTTTGTAATCGATAATAAAAGATCCATGCAAATTTGTTACTATAACTTTGTGTACAATAACCAGATGGCGCGGCTGAAATATGTCCATTCCTGACCCGAAAACGAAAAGGCACGGCTCTAAATTACTTCCTTCCACAAGCCACATGATGACGTCTTGATCTGTGAATTCGCGTAACTAAGCCAAACTGACTTTGGAATCCTTCACTGTGCGTGGTACGACAGTCACTTGGCATCTTTTTCAAGCTTGGAATACTTTAAAGTAAATAGTTACTCTTCCCGCCATTTTCGAAAAGAGACGTTGTCTACTTTTATTTTATTTCTTTTCCTATTGTTTTCTTGAGTTATTTTGTGTTATTTTGGTGGCATTTTAAAACTAATGTAGCTCGTTTAATAAGCACAAGTGTAGTGAAATTAAATGGAAGAGAATTGCGTGACTTTTGAAATTGGTGGAAATTGTCTACCAAAGTTTTAGTAAAATTGGCCACCGTTTTACTAAAACATGACTTGACTGTGACTTTGACGACTTGGAAGGAGTGTAACGTTGCAAAATATATTGAAAATACAATATAGTGAAAATACAGATACTTGAAAATGGCAAAAGCACAAGCCGTGCGGTAAATACACAATTATAAAGAAAAAAAAAAGTAAATAGTTGTACATAAAACTATAACGAAAACTTTGCAAAGCGACAGTATTTTTCAAAATTCCCAAGATGCGCTGGCCTAGTTCAGACAAGTGGCATCTACCTACGTATCTCCATAGATAGTCGCACTTGTACGTGTATGGGTCCCTTAATGTAAGTATTATACAAGGGGAAAAGGAAAAGGACATTTAAGAAAATATGCTCTTAAGTGTTGAGAGTGCCGACGACTGTGTTTGAGAGAACGTCCTTGCAACGCGCTTAGACCATCACATGAAATGGGACCCTTTAAAATTATGAAATCGGATCATGCAGTTAATGTTGGCGATTACTAATGTGCTTACTTAGAACCGAGAATATTATACTTAAGGCCATTAGGGATAATGTAAGGCTTAGGCTTTCGGTATTGTAACACAAACAAGACAAATTGCAGATTTAAGTAGCTTACTTTAGGACTTGCTAAAATACTCAAAATCATGTCTCAAGGTCAAGAGCAATACATTTATGGAATTAAATGCCTAAGTAGATAAAAGTCTTATTACTGAGATACAAATGAAAAACTGTGTACCTACAACTCATATCAAGATCAAAAGCAGTTGCTACATTTGCTATGTGGGTAACTAAATAACATTTTAACCAAATTACGTCTCGCAGTAAAGTGAACGCTGAATGAGAACAATATTTCACAAAGTTGTATAAAAATAATCTTTAAGGCTTTGTAGTCTAATAAAGTCTTCTCATTATTATAATCAAGCTCGGAGTTTTCATCTCCACAAGGGATCTCAAGAAAATATACATTTGGAACGGGTGGTTAGATCCTGACCGGATGTTTTAGGGGCTACCACACACGTCAGAGCCGTGTCAGGGACGTATCAGAAAATTGTGGACTCGGACACACTCCGTTAGGACCAGACTAGACTTTAGATTTACGGTGAATCTCAAAGCGGAGCAAATGGAATTAGTTAAATAAAAAAATATTCGCTAAGATAGGCCATTTTTGATTGGCGGATCAATCAGATTTACGTGATGTTAAGTGGTTGCTTGCTCGGCAAGCAAGCAATGCATTACCTCTGCTTATAACAATACATTACCTCATAAGTCACGTCAACCTACGACGCGCACTATGCGGCATTGCACTTCGCCCGCCACCCGAGATATAAACGCCTATTACCGCATAACGCATAACGCCTGTCACGTGATCCACCGGGCTGCGACGCGTCGGCGATCACACGTGTGTTAGAATAAGTTATAAATAAAGTGTTTTTATATAATATATGTTAGTTTCTAAGGTATTTATGTTAATATGGGCTTACTGTTTAGGTTTAGTGCATTTTTAAGTAAGCCTGAAAAAAAAGATTTTAGATTTTTTGATTTTGATTTGATTTGATAAAGATGCTAGGTCTTATGTAGCTGTAACTTCACTAAAACTATTTTGTTTTGTAAATAATTATTTATTTTTATCTGTACAAGTTAGTGACACAGTTAAGTTTGTATCTTTGTTCCTCTTAATTTAAGCGATTTATTTTTAGGTTAGGTATTGGCTCTTTCTTTATAAACCTTCCAGATCTAAAATGGCTAGACTAATACCTACCTACCTACAGCTGATAAGCGGAGCGAGTATAGCCAAATCTGCTACCTACTTACCTCAACCAACCAGTATGCATGTGGTACGTTCTCCTAACAAAATGACATCAAAAAGTGGTGGCAGCAGCTCCCAGCCTGATCAATCAAGACTTCATCACACTGAACTAGTGCCAAGCAGTATTTTTTGCGAAAAAGAAAGACACCTGACAATGATTTTGCCTACAAATTCAATGAGTTTAAGGAAGAAATGTTGCGCATACTGACAGCATCAAGCAGATGTAACAGTGAAAACATTAACACCATAAGCCAGAATATATCATCAATCAAAGATCAACTATCTGATATAAAGGCGACAACTGAACACCTCATAATAGAAAACAACAATGTAAAGTTACAAATCATGATAATAACAGACACTGTCAAAGAACACGAGGAAAAAATTGAGTCCTTACAAAATGAAGTACAACGACTCACATCTACTCAATCCATGTCACCACCAGTGCTGGCAGCACCGTGCCATGATGACCTGATCGTCGAGCTTCAGGAGCGCGCAGAACGGACTAAAAATGTTATAATGATAGGACTATCTGAGCCACAAGCTGATACTGCGGTAGAAAGACTAGATAGGGATAGATGTGAAGCACAAAAAGTTTTGAAAGCGGCAGCTCCAGAGTGCTCAATCAAGAGAGTCCAACGACTTGGCAAATACAAAATCATGAAAACGCGTCCACTTAAAATTAGTTTTGCCTCTAAAGAAACAGCAAAATCCATATTACGCAATAAGAATAGTATAAATGTAGATGGTTTGCGTATATTTTCTGACCAGACACCCTATCAGCAAAAGTTCATGGAAAACCTGAGGAACGAACTTAAACAGCGGCAGGAAAATGGAGAGACAGACATAAAAATAAAATTTGTCAAAGGAACGCCTAAAATTATAAAGTACCTACCTATGAATTTGCTGATAACTACGAAGATATAAAAACTACTACGACAGCTATAAAGTTCCTTTACATCTCTCATATTCGGTAAGTAGGTCCTTATTACCCCCAAATGGGGCTTGTAGGTGACCAATTAGCGCCCCAGGGTAATAATGTAGCTAGAAAAGCCCTAGGGCGGTAAGTAATTTAAAAAAAAAACTTCACTCTTTAAAAAAGTTCGCGTACATCTAACCATCATACTGGCAATTAGACATCATGCATTCAGCCCAATGACAAAAGAGGTCGCTTCGCTATTCAGCCTTGTCATCGTATGAGTATAATAGTCATCAATTTTAAATAGCGAACGATAGCTCTTCCCGCCACTTTCGAAAAGAGACGTTGTCTACTTTTATTTTATTTCTTTTCCTAGTGTTTTTTTGAGTTATTTTGTGTTATTTTGGTGGCATTTTAACGAATGTAGCTCGTTTAAAAAGCACAAGTGTAGTGAAATGAAATGGAAGTGAATTGCGTAACTTTTGAAATTGGTGGAAATTGTCTACCAAAGTTTTAGTAAAATTGGCCACCGTTTTACTAAAACATGACTCCACTGTGACTGACGACTTGGAAGGAGTGTAACGTTGCAAAATATATTGAAAATACAATATAGTGAAAATACAGACAGATACCGTGCGGCGCCAATTACAAAGAAAAAAAAAATCGAACGGCGAAGATCAATTTCGTTTTTAAAAAAAAATATTTAAAAAATGATGAAAAAAGGCGGGAATAGAAAACTTTTACTTTAAATATTGTTTGTTTTTGGGATTTTTTTATAATTACGTGTTAATTAGGAAAAAAACATGAGTTCTGCAAGTGATGAAGATTATTCATTCTTGTAATGCCGGTTTTTTCTACTTACCTCACAATCGAGATGTAAAGCAGAGTAGTTAGCTCGGGTGTAAGCATCAATAGCACCCTCGAACTATAGGCGCCCTCGCTGCGTTCGTGCGCCTAAATATCTCGGGCTGCAATTGATGCCTTACAGCCCTTGGCTACTAATCTACTATTACGTGAATGTTCCCAGTACCTATTGTTAAACGTGGCAAACTTGATGAAATCAGATGCATAATAGAAACCTTTCCTACAATGCTGCATATTATTGTACTACTGACGGAGAAATGGATAAAGGGTGAAATAAAGCTCGTAACTATGCATTTAATAAAAAAATATTGTTACTATACTACTTACTACTGCACTATATCAACGAATACATATCTTTGGCCATATCCAGCATCTTCTGATATTACTCGCTGGTGCATAAGCCTTAAAAACATCATCGCGACACGGGCGTTGCTTGCTCGCTAATTATTAAAAACTAGGTAGCACTAACTACCCACTACCGACTCTTTTTTAACACGCCTTTATTAGCTTGGGTTGTATCTATGTATGTATGTAACTGAATCTTTGAGCATAATTTTCACCAATTTCCAGAAGTCTGATTAATTTGAAACTTTGCATAGACAGAGAAAGAGAGAGAGAGAGAGAGAGAGAGAGAGAGAGAGAGAGAGTTAGAGTTAGTGTTAGAGTTAGAGTTAGAGTTAGAGTTAGAGTTAGAGTTAGCGTTAGAGAGAGAGAGACACAGAGATAAATCGAACTAAAAAATTAAAAATAAATAATATTTAAAAAAAAAAAAAAAACACGCTTTTATAGCTAACCGAACTAAGAAATAGAAAATAATTTTCAATTTCAAAGAGTTTATATTACAGTAGTAGAAGATCGAACAATCAATCAGTTTTTTTTTTTTTTAAAGCGTGGGGTGCATTTTACTACTTTTCATAACTCTCCTCTCATAGATAGTTGCCAACAGAATGATTGTTACATTTAGTTTATCAAGCACACCACGCTTTTAAAAAAAAACTGACTGATTGTTCGATCTTCTCTGATTCTTCGAACTCTTTGAAATAAAAAAATATTTTCCATTTTTTAGTTCGGTTAGCTATAAAAGCATGTTTTTTTTTTAAATATTATTTATTTTTAACTTGTTTTTGCCTTTGTTTTATCTTTTTCTATTTAGCTATTTACTAAATAATTTTATATAACGCTGTACGGCACACTATTTTATTTTATACATTATCATTATGTTTTCTCTTTAAGTGTTTTTGTAATTCTTTTGAGAAATAAATATATTTAACCGTAATAGAGTTGTGTATCCATTTATATTACCATCAATTTAATTTCTAGAGTTAATTTTGGCATAACTAGCTGTGGAAACAGCATAAAAGTATCTGAACGGAGGAGTAATAGATATTTAACTACCTCTAGAGTAATATAATCCTTCCCTGATATTTGTTCTCAAGTTGTCCGGGACGGATGTGTGTAAGTGGACTTCCAGAACTTTATATAGGTACCTAAGGATCCACTGGAGAGTGGAATTATTTTTGCTTTATTTTTTGCGATCTACCGACATAAATTAGATACGAGAGCTGAAGTTATCTTTATTAGGTAGTTTAGGGGCGTGAATATAGCAGTGATGCTCGTATAATCTCTCCATTAATTTCTTTGCGAAAGTTTCTTGAAAGTTTTGCCAATTTCTAATTCTCTTTTGCTAGGTATTTTGACGTAGTGAGGGCCAAATAGTTTTATAACTTCATAATTCAGTTAAGTATCGTGCTTTGGTGAATTATGGAGATATAAAACTATTTTACTTCGATAGACCAATGACCTTAAATATAAAGGTTGCATGTCATCGTGGCATTATGGGGAAGGCCTATGTCCAAAAGTGGGCTTCTATAAGCTGATAATGGTGATGATGAGGTCTATACTGTAATTTTAAAATGGTTCCCAACCATGATAGTTTTAATTCCATTAATACGAGTAACCTAGTAATAACCACAGACATTCTGAAGCAACTTATTGGAAAATAAACAAGCTTTGGGATATCGAAGTCTCGGAAATATAGAAAGTAATCTAACTTCGACGGTTTCGTATATGGTGGATGGAATAAGATCAATTTATTTTTAACTTCATATCATGAGAAACTTTCCTGAAAGCATTGAGCTTGTAAGATACAGCTTTTTCTTGAAAAGTTTTTTTTTATCATTGATAGACCTTCTTTTGACCACGATCTCACCTGTAGGTAAGTGACGAATTAGATGTATGATAAGATACATTAATATTAGTTTTTTTTAACTCACCAACTTCTGAAACTTTTTATTTTTTATTTTTTAACATTCATAGACCTTTGTTTGACCACGATCTCACCTGTTGGTAAGTGACGAATTAGATGTAAGATAAGATACATTAATATTAGTTTTTTTTAACTCACCAACTTCTGAAACATTTTTTTTTTTTTTTTTAACATTGATAGACCTTTGTTTGACCACGATCTCACCTGTTGGTAAGTGACGATGTGGCCGAAGATGGAGCACAAAGGTCTAGAAGGCACCTATTCACTCTAGACTTGAAGAGACCCAGATTATAGTTTTCAGGAAAGACAGACGACGGCAGTGTATTCCACTCCTTAGCAGTTCGCATTATAAAGGTAGAACCGAAACGTTTTGTGCGAATAGAAGGTATACCAATGAGGTAAGGATGGTACTGAGCTGTACGCCTGCTCGTCCTATGATGAAAAGGAGATGGTGGGATCAGACGGTGCAGTTCCTGGGAGCATTCCCCGAAATGTAACCTATAGAAGATTGAAAGGCATGCAACCTTACGGCGGTACTCGAGACTCTGGATCTTAGTCTCCGCCATATGTTGCTCACCTATAAGCCTGAAAGCTCTACGTTCGATCGAGTCCAAGGCAGCAAGCTGGTACTTGGCCGAATCATCCCAAACATGGCAGCAGTACTCCATACCAGCCCGGACTTGTGCTTTATATAAACTGAGAAGCTGATCAAAAAAAAAGTAAAAAAAACAAAGTTAAGTTAAGTTGAGTTAAGGTTAAGTTAAGTTTAGTTAGTTTTAAAGTTGATCAACTGATTCAACCTATCTTGAAAATATCAGTAGCCTAATAATGGCTTCACTGTGAAAATAGATTCTACGACATTTTTCCATTGAAAAAGGTAATTTTGCAGATCAAAAATTGTAGTTTTGCAGATATTTATGAAATAGCCTCTGCTAGACCAAAAAAGAACTTTAATTCTTATATTCAATGAACTTATCGTAGGTAGGCGAGTAAATAAAAGTAGTTATTTCATTATATTATTATCTTCGTGTGGTTAAGAAAGGTACATAAAGGTGAGTATACACCAGAGCGTTTTCCCGAGCATTTCAATGTAATATAACGTTCCTGCGAATGCTCATCGCTGTGTTCAACGTATTCTCAAAACGAGTGAACATTACCTGTAACATTCCTTTCAATTTGACGTGTCGCTCGCGCACCTCACTCCGCGTAACACGTTACTTTTGCTCGATTAAATGTTACACAAATTCGCTCGTTGGTTTATAAAATCTAGTTGTAACAAAGCGAGCGGTGTGCTCAATGTTCGGTGACACACAGAGCGGCTCGATGTTCTGTTACAAGTAAATGCTCTAGTGTATATATAGTTCTTGTGCTTAACTGGACTGCTTAACTCAGTTAAGCGCTAGAGTTATGTCAAGAACGACGTCTGCCTTTACGCGTCTGCCCGCGCGTTCGGATATAACTTTGGCACTTCGAAAACTCATACAGAAACCTCCATACAGAAACATTTTGATACTCCCTATAACCTACACGGTGAGCAGCCACTTAAATTATTATGATTGTCTGCCAAACCTATCTGTCTAACAACATCCAAATTCTAAACTACCGGTTCATTCCAACATTATCTAGCCCCAAGCTAAGCCAGAGCTTGTGTTATGGGTACTAGTTAACTGATATACTTAATACAACATATTACATAGATAGATATTTTTTATTATACATAGAAAACACCTAGAACACCCTAAACAAATATCTGCAGATTGCACAAATATTTGTTTCGAGGCGGGAATCGAAATCGCAACCTCCTGCGACGCAGACGAACCATCGTCAGCCGCGCCACATAGGTCGTCAATAAACCAATACCACCGCGAATTTGTCTCAAACAAATTGGAAATACGGATTTTAATACAGGACGATGCCTCAATAAAGTAACCGGGTAAAACAAAATGTAGTGCGCAACTTCCGTTTATTGCAAGGATCATCGAACGTGGAGTAAACAAATATGGCCCAATTTATCAGTAATTTTGGGTACAGTCACATTCAAAGAGAAATATAACAATGTTTTAGCAGGATTTTGTAGGTGACCAACGAATATATTTATCAAACAATAAAATCTCAGGTTAGGATAGAAATAAACGGGTTTTTTGATTTTGTGAACTCTAGAACATAAATGACAGAACACAGAGATAAAAAAATGTATTCCACGTACTAGCCCTTTCCTTTACGTACTTTACCAAAGTATATTTATGTAGTTATATGTATCTATTTATTTTTAATTTTCTATTTTGCCCCCAGTAATCAGAATTCGGTTATTTATTTTATAACTAATCCGCGATGACTCACCTAACACTTCATACAGTACCTACCGATTTTTAACTATTTTTGACCATTCGTAGAATCGGAGAAAATAGGCGTGCAGACACGAGATTGATCCTATAATGGTGACGTTTGTACATT
This sequence comes from Operophtera brumata, assembly GCA_932527175.1. Lineage (NCBI taxonomy): Eukaryota > Metazoa > Arthropoda > Insecta > Lepidoptera > Geometridae > Operophtera > Operophtera brumata. Next base: position 7,153,551 of record OW052237.1, on the reverse strand, counting down.
TTGAGGTACGGAACCCAAAAAATAGCAGGATACTGTATCAATTATTAGCAGTGGCCCGCGGTTTCACCCTCCTAAGACTCGTTCCCGTATTCACCTATATTTCAAATTTCATCTGAATCCGTTTCAGCGTGAAGGAGCAACAAACATGCACTCACAAACTTTCGCATTTTTAATTTTAGCGTGAGCAGGATTCGTACGAATATTAAAATGTCGTCTTACGAATCCAGTTATGAAGAAAGTAAAAAAAAACTTTCTACGAAACAAGTTGCGTAGCAGGAATAGAGCAGGCAGCTGAAGGGACTAATTTATACAAGAGTTTTTGTACACGACTGTACATAATAGAGTTTGCTTAATACTTTTGCTTTAGAGGTAGATGATGTTATTTGATAAACCACTTTGTTAATAAAAATATGTGTCCGTTAGGAGTATCAAACGTTGTTTCATAAAAAATTCTTATGCTTTATTATGTGCATAAGTATATCATAATTATCATTTTGACGACCTTTGAGGTGCGGCGGACGAGTTAGGCTGAGACTGAGATGCGAGAGGTTTCGGGTTCGATTTCCGCTGCAGGACAAGAGATTGTACACAAATAGTCTGCAAATACTTGTTCCGGGTCTGGATGTTGTGGTACCATGGTAATCACAGTTTCTGATATACAGATACACGCAGGTGTGTCCGGCCCAAGAATAGACCCCTCCATCTCCCCCCGTGGATGTCGTAAACGACACATAACGTGAAACCCTCAGTGAAATAAGGTCAATTTAGACTTTGCCTACCCCTTCGGGGAACAAGGCATGAGTCTATGTAGGTATGTAAAATAAACAAAGGATTTCCATATTACTTCTCAGATCTGTAAGTCAGATATGGGTAGTCAGAAGTAAGGCTATGGTCAGACCAACGCGTTCAGCCCTAGGTGGACGTGACCTATGAGGTAATGCACTGTTCATAGGCAGAGGTTACTGCTTAACATCAGGGAGGCCATCTGCTTGTTCCGTCATTAAAGTAGTATAAAAAAAACACGATGGAGATTCATTGTCTTACCATTGATCGCCACCGTGCACGCCACTGAACGCGGGATGAACGCATTGCGGGCCTTAGCTTCAGTGATAATTACTAGGTGCCTACTTAGGTTTCCGCGTTCAGGATGGTTTAGGACAGACCCACGTCAAGTCCAGGCTAGTGACGTTAATTTTAATTATTTTCGTCTAAAAATATAGCATAAAGTAAAGGGTTCTGTAAGAGGATTACGTAGACTTCATATTTTCGGAGGCACTCATGCCTTCAAATTGCGGCTTTGTTATTCGACCACTCAACCCTAATCCGCTACTTATAGCTCCTTATGTGATCTTATCTCAAAATAAGTAGGTGTATTGACTAATAATACATATGGAAGCGAAACTACCACAATTTGGTTACTAGAGTAGTTAAACGTACTACAAGCGTCGTTCTACGAGAGTTTGTTCTTTTCACTACCATACTTTAAAAATAAATAAATAATGCTGGACAGTTCACACAACATTATCTAGCCCCACGCTAAGCAGAGCTTGTGTTATGGGTACTAGATGACTGATATACTTAATACAATACATTACATAGATATATATTTTTATTATACATAGAAAATACCCAGAACATCCTGAACAAATATCTGCAGACCGCACAAATATTTGTTCTGATGCGGGAATCGAACCCACAACCTCCTGCGTCGCAGGCGAACCATCGCCTGCCGCGTCACAGAGGTCGTCACTTTGCGTGGGTGGTACGCAGTAGTAGTTGCGTATTACTTTAAAACTAGGTTTGTCCTTGAAATAGCTACACGGATTTTATTTTTTGAATTGACAAGCAATTTCAAATTCGACTGAAAAATAAATAACACAGTTTAGCTATAACAAAAATGTTCTGCCTTTATGAAGAGCGCGGTAATAACAAATATAATATTGAATCACTGGTTTATTCTTGGCCACCGTGCGCTAAGATAGATAGATAGAAGACAGAAAACACTTTATTGTGCATCACAGAAAATTAACTATTATAAAAAACAGTATAAAATCACATCAATCGCTAAATCAGTGACCAAGATGACATGTTATAGCTCTGTGACGGGCCTGAATACTCTATGTTGCCGAAACTGTGCAACTGTGAGCTTTCTGCTATGTCTGACTCATCTCACTCGTCTCGGTACTTTTTGACGACACGAATAATATACAAAAAGGTTGCGTTTCTATACGCTAGTAAATATTATCTTCTTTATGAAAGGTATCTAGAGTAAGCAATAAGAGTGGACAATTTATTTTTACGACGTAATTTAATGGGTTCATAATAGTAGCAGCTCAATAGTATGCACCTACTTAAAAATAGCGTATTATAGCTTAATGTTTAATTTTAAGGTTATGTTTGGTCTACTTAGAGCATTGCAGCCTCCGCATGCTCAATGTTGGTCTAGAATAACTTTCTAATGATCTTACTAAACAAATACATAAATTGTTATTATACAAAATTATAGAGTAAGCTACCTAGATTAAAATCTTAATTAAAATAGTGGTAAGACCTATGTTACGCCAAGCCTCAGATAAATAGCTAGTCTAGGTGTATATAGGTATTTACTGTTTCTATACAACGAGATCTGGTGATACTAGAGGCTAGAGTGAATAGGTGCCTTCTAGACCTTTGTGCTCCATCTTCGGCCACATCGTCACTTACCAACAGGTGAGATCGCAGTCAAACAAAGGTCTATCAATGTTTAAAAAAAAAACTCTCAGGTATCGGTCTGGCATTATTGTGCTATACAGGGCGGCCTAAGACTATACGACATGAAGGGAAATTACCAGATAGGATATTTTGTTGAAAGAAGAGTTTATTTTATTTTTAAAACTTAGTAATACTGCATGCATATATTTAAAAAAAATATTTGCGTCGTCTGTGAATCGAACTAAACATTTAATGAAATCAAACACTTTACGTTATTCTTTAGTTATAAGATACTATGTTAAATAAGAGGAACTGTTATTTTTTAGCCATTCTTTCGATTGGCATCATAAAAATACGGGGTGTTTTTTCCACATTTGAGTCGGTTCCATTCCCAGACGAAGCAATTAATTTTTAGAAAATAGTTGAATGCATTATTACTAAGTTTTACAAATAAAATAAAGTCTCTTTTCAGTAAAATATCCTACCTACAATACTTACTTTCCCTTCATGTCGCATAGTCTTGGGACGACCTGTATACTCACGGTACCATGTACTTTTACATATTGGGCGGAACTGACTACTGCTGGGGATAGTAGGTTGTCGATTGGCGACCACGAATCGTGGGGTAAGAGTTAAGATCTGCAATGCTGTAAGGGTAAGCACGAATAGATAACGAGACTCTAGCAAGACGGTGGCAAATGAGAAATATTAACCAATCAAATTATAAAGATTTTTAATCTCCCCGATGTCATTGGTCAATATTTGTCATTGACTACCGTCTCGCTCGAGGTCTCGCTAACGTTAATTAGATTCAATTTGCCATTTTCAAAAGAAACGTCATTTATTTAATTTTCGAGTTATTTCGTGTAATTTTGGTGGCATTTTAACAGGTGTAACTTGGATAAATAGCACATGTGTGATGAAGTTAAACTTAATGGTGGATTTTCCCTGTAAAAACTCGGTTTTTCTGCCACTATTTAACTGGGTTATGACTACTTATGACTTGACGGAGACTCTTGAAGACTGGACTATAAAAATTATAATTACGCATCACTTGAAATTGGCGAAATTGTTAGGAACACTCCTCAGAAGCTATTTATAAGAAGAGAAGAAGAAGAAGAACTAGATGAATTTACTCGTGTTCCAAGAGCATGTCTAAATATAACGATTACATCGAATGTATCAAAACTTTTAACAGAAACGTACAAAAGTGACTTCCTTATGGCTCAAAGCACTTATTTATCAAAAAAACATTTATTGATAGACCATAATGCTTCTTATCAGAAACCAGTCCTGAACCGTGCTACCATTAAACACGACTTATCCTTGGGATCGTTTGCCGTGTTTTGTCTCATTTGATCGAATTAGAAACGGCATGTCAATGCAAAAGACAAAACACTTTGTAACTAATCCTCCTTGATTCGCGTTTTACAGTAGCATCGAAAGTATTAAAGCCCTCAAACCCTATTAGCAGAGAGGTTTATCTTCAGAGATTATGGGAACCCTTTTAAGGTTGCGGTTGGATTAATCAATATCATCAATTTCTCTTAAATTTCAAGCACATTATTTATTTGCTGGCCCTGAACAAGAACTTTTGATCAATGATGAGAAAATAAGGGTGGTAAAGAGTTCAGTGCAAGACCAAGAAAACGAAATACGAACTCTATTCAAATCCTACTCAATCAGCAATCCAGCTTAAAAACAATTTTGTTAAATAGGCCAAGGACAAGTGTACTAATTGACGGGTATTTATTGATGGATTACCAACAAATTCTGGTGGATTACATGTTAATCAATTAGCAAACTGACGGTCTAAAGGGCACATGCCACAAATAAACATTTAAAAGATGAACCATAAAAAAAGCACCGTAAAATTAGCGACACTAAATAAGAAGGTGTTTGTTTATAATTCGTTAGAGCCTAGAAATAGAAAAAGTTAACATTTTTAGAAATAGGTAGTACGCAATGTTTTAAAGCCCTTTTGCACGCGAACGTGGTTCCACGAGAAAACGGAATTACTATTTGCTAATATTTATTAATATTTGCTTTTATTTGATATTATCTCATCAAACTCCATCCATGAAATGTTGTATGCATGATTAGTGCAATTTACATCCATTCAAGTAGAATAAAAAAAAATAAAAAATAGTAACCATTAAAGAAACTTGTGGAGCGCCCGTAACTTCGCCCGCGTGGATATATTTTCCATCTGCTGCACCTTCTTAGTTTAGAATTTCGGAAATTTGTAATGACGATTAAAAGGACATACCCTCCAAATTTCAGGTCTCTAAGACTTACGGTTTAGGCTTTACGTTGTGAGTGAGTCAGTCTGTCACGCAACTATTTTATATATATATAGACTAACGCACCACGGGTATGATCTAGACATTTATAGTGATAGATCATGAGTACTAACTTCCATGAAGTTTGATGATAATTTGTTGATAGTAGCCAAAATAGAAACACACTTAATTCACGTGCTAAAGGGCGTAAGCGCCCTAACGGTACCAAACGTAAGTGCCATTTCAAACAAGTAATTAATTTAATAAAAATTAAAAAAACCCTCAACGAAATGAAACGGCTGAAGCGATTTTGATCAAACATAGCTAAGAACACTGCCGACAAATTCACCATTCTAACAAAAAAAAATCTAAATCGGTTCATCCGTTCGGGAGCTACGATGCCACAGACAGACACACTTACACACACTCACACGTCAAACTTATAACACCCCGTCGTTTTTGCGTCGGGGTTAAAAAAGAAGATAATAAATAAAAGAACCAAGTAAATATTTCAATGATTGCTACTATGTGTCACTTGTTCTTTATTAAAGAGCTTGAGGAATGGTGTAAATGACATAAAAAGGCTAAAATAATTTGAAATCCAAAAATGGTTTGTTAAATTCTTACTTTGGATTATTAACAGCTCCTGTTACGTGGAACGGATCAAAAATGGTCACTCGTCAGTTACCAAGTTTTAATGAACGTACGGCGTAACTTTAGAATATGACACTGGGCTTTACTGATAAATCCTACTTTTCGTTAGTTCCGGGCTTAGCTAATTTTAGATAGATCATAAGCCGGTATAATAACTTACAACCATAATGGTGTAGATTCTATAAATAAAAAACCGGCTAAGTGTGAGTCTGACTATTGCACCGAGGGTTCCGTACAAACCTGTAGACCTATAAGTAAAAGTTATGGTATTTTTATTGCTAAATGAAATCATCATGAGGAAAGGGGTAGTAAGTTTAAAATTATTAAAATTATTTTTATAACATGATGTAACTAAAAATGTATGCTTTCCGCAATTTTTCCTTTATCTGTGTTTTGACGTTGCTTCGTACCAAATTTCAAGATTCTGAGTTCACGGGAAGTTCCCTGTAGGTTTTGATTCCCTTACGAGTGTCGAAAATTTTCAGCATAAACGACTGTATCTTTTGATTGCGTTGGCTTAGAAGTTTGATTTTTTCACAACTCTAAGGGACAGTAGATTTGAGTTTTTTGTGTCAGTGATGCATGGCTGGTACTAAGAGGCACAAATTAGTTTTATTTTTCTTTGTTTCTGTGTGTGTGTGTGTGTGTGTCTTTTAGTGTGCAATATTGTTGTACTCATGTTGTTGACACAAATAAATGCTATTTCTTTCTTTCTTTCTTTCTTTATTTGATATGAATTGCAGCTTGATACCTCCACGCGTTCCTGAGAAAAGGGGTCTTGACAGACAGACAAACGTACAACAAAGTGATCATATAATGGTTCCGCTTTATCTTTTGAGGTACGGAACCGTACAAAATAATTAACATTGAAGTCTTATGAGATTTTTATTAAACATGATTTTTCAAAACATGCTTTTCTAAAATTAATAATCGAAATCGTGAGCTTATCAAAATGAGCCGAAACACTATCAGGCTTCTATTAATCATCATGATGATGATCCTGATGATGATCCAACAATGGTGAAAATGAACAAAACTGTGGAAAACAAAATGGAGAAACGAATCGCAAGGTATTTTATTACGTGGCATGACATGCGTTTTCTATTCAAATCTACTAAAAACGCCACAATGCTTCTAATTCCAATTTCTTTATTCACATCGCACTAGTTTAATTAAAACTCTACTTCCGTTCACCGATAAGGTTTCTCCTTAGCCAGTAATTGAAGGCTACAGGAACTACATACATCTTGCTCTAAGACTTTAAGTCGAGTACAAAAGTCAAGGGCCTGCCCTTCGGAGAAAGGACGGCTTCTGACTCGATTCAAAATCAATCGAAACCAGGTCAATGTCGAAGCTTCAATAAGTAAATGTTTATGAAAACTAAAACTTTAATTTACAAAGCTATTTTGTGAGGGCGGTAAACCATGACACCAAATCTGATCCAATGATACTCGAACCCATTCATCAGGTGCTTCCACATAGGACGATAACTGCACGCACGACACGACAGCTAATCACATAAGGCCGAACTACACATATCAGTGAACTCACAGTTCCGGCAACGCGTCTGCAGATGTCCATATCAGTGCTACAGTGATGTGGCAGTGCTTTAATTCACAGATGTCAGTACTTAGTTCTCTACGGATCTTCAGGCAAAACGTGTGCGACGTACTAACGCGTCCGTGATCCGGTAAAAAATCACAAAAATTAGTCATCGATTACGTCCGTGATTGCTGGCACCGGCACTGACACTGAGAGCACTGTCTCGTCACTGACACTGACAGGTGTGGACGCGTTGAAAGAATAATTATCACGGTGGTGGTACTGTGCCGAAACTGTGACTTAACTGATATATGTGAATTGGCCGTTACTGACTGTCAACGATATGGGCGATTATACGGTGTGGGGTGAAGGACAGTTGCGGGCGGGCATACCACACCTGTCTGTGCGCTGCACTTTTGTTTGCTGTATTCACTCGAAATGTTACGTTGTGTGTAGTGTGGTGCGTCTTTTTGCCCCTAGTATCATCACGATATCGTGTCGTGTCGTTGTCGTCCAATGTTAAATCGCCCATCTGCTGAGTCAAATTTATCAACGAAGAATTTATCGACAAAAATGTACCCTACATCGAAAGAAAGCAACATTGTCTAAATCTATTACGTTCGACTTTTGACTCGCCTCTTTTTAAAAGCTTTAATTTTTTAGTAATGAACTGACCGCATCTTCGCTCGCTTTTGTCAATATAAAAGTAGCTCCATCCAAGTCATAATCTATCTGTGCCCCAAATTTCATCAAACTTGGTTAATTCGTTATTTTTATTTTTATTTATTTTATTTATATATCTGTCTTTCCGTTACAAAATTTGTAATAAATTTTTCAAGCACTTGCTAATGATGACGGAGACAGAAGGAACACAATGGAACTCCTAGATCATTAATTTGCTGCGTAATTTGCATTGTTTTGCTTAGTATTCGGTCAATCAGTATTTCATAAAAGCTTGCTTGAACAAGATATATGACACAAAAAAACTTATTCAATTCTGGATACAATTTAGCTCCAAATAACTCTTAAAGAGTGACAGATTTCAGCATCTGATTTGCGACGTAATCCATAACGTAATTTATAACATCTTTTCCCAAAGTAGGCTATTTTTCTCTCTCTTGACATTGGTCCAATTCAAAACGGACACTTTTATATCTTTTATTAAAATAGAAAGACGTGATAAATGCTTGAGACATAACTAAAGCGGTTTCAGATTTGTTATATATTATTTAGTATGTCGGGGACTGCTACTCAATGTATGTTTCTGCATACTCAATTTCACAGTAAGAACTTTACATACATAGGTACATAACGGTCACATACATAGTCCTGATCCCACACTAGGATCCCCTGTGTCGTGGGTATCAGGAACTACGATTACCATGGTACCATATTTTTTTTTTTTTTTGGTGCCATAACAGTCAGACACGGAACAAATATTAGCAGATCATACAAACATATGTTAAGCGGGAATCGAACCCGAAACCTCTTGCATCTCAGCCGGCCACGCCACAGAGAACTATCCAAACTCGTACTAAGGGTAATGGGCCCCAATCACGCTTTTTTGAACGTTTCAAACGTTCGAACGTATCATTTTTGGTGTTTGTTTACATTTGGTTTAGCTGATGCACAGATATATTAATACTGATGTAAGGAATGGTAATGCGCTATTTTATTGAAAATAGGTAAAAGTTCGATTAATCGTTACAACCAAACGTATATCTTCCAAAACAAAGCCAAAATGATTAGCGCGACGCGAAATGTGCGCAACGTAACGATTTGGTTGTGGTTTGCTTTGGTAAATTAGCACGCTTAGGTACTTTTACTAATATTTATTCTGTGGCTTAGGGCCCAGATCGATCAAAGCCATTATAAAACACACAAGCATAGATATGTCACGCTAATGGCACGCCGATAATTAACCCCATGTTTATGTTGCAGGGTGTTGCAGGGGGTTGTTCGTGCTATGATAATAGTGGCCCCGGAGAATCACTTCGAACTCATTCGTTTAAATTAATTTACTTAGTGACTTTTCCTGTGATAACCTGATGTGTTAAGGTGGATGCTCTCGCTTGTAGCGTGAAATTCTTTTTTTTTTTTGGTGTTTTATACCCATTACAGCTCATCAACACTTCTTCAGAAAGCGATAGTTAATTTTGCGAGAACTAGGAGACTTAACACATGTTTTAATTGATAGTATCTCATAAATATCATCAGTTTAGCTACGATACCCCTTAAAAAAAAACACTGTAAAAATTTGTTGGGGTATCGTAGCTAAACTGATGATATTTGAAATTCGCGCCTAAAGCGAGATCATCCACCTTAAGTTCGCCTATGTCTGTTCGCAAAACTATGTTTTTTTGTTAAGTACGAGGGATTCCATCACGAACGATATACAAGACCTAACCGAACACATAACCGCAATATGCCACAGCAACTCAATTGCACCTTAATTTCAAAATAGCTCTAAAATTTTCAAGGACTGGATTAATTTCCTTTCGTAATTAGTGTATTAATTTCCCTATTAGAAATAACATCGAACTAATAACGTTAATTAATCATAAAGTGAAACTCTAATTTCGGCAGGTGTTGGTTCTCATATAATTATAATATCGTTTTCACCGGGAGGTAAATATCGAACTTACAGCTCATTACCGACCATCATCATCATTATCACCAGCCTTGACACGTCCACTGTTGGACGAGGCCTCCACATTGTAATGGGATTTGCCATAATCTCCACGCTTGGCAGGCGGATTGGTGATCGCAGTATTGATGTTGAATACTCAATTGGATGCTGCTGCCCATCTCTGGTGTAATCCCTTAGTTGGCTTTTACGATCCCCACGGGAGGAGACAGATGGACCTATTCCCAGTCTGGATAAACCACGGCCAACATATTCGCCAACATTAACTCACGATACAGGAAAAAATTGGGGATAGTAGGTTTTGTCCCAAAAGGGGTTTTCGCGGCCGTCTCAAAACATTATTTCACTGTTAAAAATAGATGGCGCACTGTGGATCTGTCAGAAGAAAACTTGACGTTGTGCAATAACTGACTTTGACAAAAACAAAAACAAAACGGCTACGAATTTTTGACAGTGGATTTTGAGTCAGCGCCATTTATAAAGCCAGTTTGAACTACTTTTTTACTTTTTAATCTAAAAAGCCCTCAATCAGAAAAAGAACACCCATCAGATTCCTAGACCCAGTCAATCCGTCCAATGGCGAATCTGTCTAGTTGTGAATCGGTCCAGTTGAGAAACTGTCCAGTTCAGAATCTTTCCAGTTGCTACGGAGTGTCATTACAACCAGTCTTTTACACCATTAACGTGGGTCCACACCTGCGAGATGAGTGGCTCATCAACTCGTGTGTTGCTCAAGTTGAGTGGCTCGGACCTGGCTCAACATGAGCCGCTCAAACTGAGACACGCGCGGCGTCATCTCGCCTCCGATCAAAGAAAGGTCTAGTGCTCATCTTGAGCCGCGCGTTTCGTTAGTACGTTTTGCTCATACCATTATGAGCAAGTGTTAAATCTCAATTAATATCATTTTCGAGTAAAAAAACTATTGGTACACGCTCGAGACTGAAACCCATCGGCTACCGGAACAAAAGTCGGGGTATCTCTAAACTAATAGACACTTTTAGGTAGTACAATTTTGGCACATTTACCCAATTACTGAAGTGTCCACTCAAAGTCCCGCGAAAAATCATCTCTCTGAACATCTGAAGGCAATTTAACGCCCGCGACTTCGGAATCGTATTTTACGATAAGGATAAAATATATAAATCTCTTGGGTTTTACATATAATTTTTGTGATTGATGGTGACACTCGCTTTTAGATTCTTAACGAATGAACGGCTTTATTTCCTTATGAATTACCCAGACTTGTTGATAACATTCGTTGGTATAAGATTTGTCCTGGCTGCTAGCTTATTATGGAATGTGTTACTGTGTGTATGTGACTTGAAGAAAGCGTTAGCCGAGTCAGTCGTGGGAAGCAATGGCGGCGATGAGCTCTCCACTTGTCACGTCTATATTCCACGATGGTGCAACCCACAGAAGGAACTGCCCATTGAGGTTCTGCCTACCCCTTCGGGGAAAAAGGCGTCTATGTAAGTAAGTATGTATATTTTTAGGTTAGGTATTTCAAGTTACTCATTCGAAGAATCGTTGGTTCTAAATATCTGTTCATAACCGTGGTAATGCAGCCAGTTAGGGAATACGCTTCCATCATTTCATCCAGTGAGCTATTTGTACATCATTTGAAACGGTCTATATATAGCTCAATAGTTTCAATTGAATACTATCCATAATTATATGTATTATGCTACTCGTAATAAATGTATACCTATAGTTTTCGATAGACTGCTAGAGCTTTCCTAAAGATATAAGTGGAATATTTGGAAGGGACTTAAAGTAATGCCAAAGCTATATTAAAAACTTTTCCATTCCTACGAACATACATACTTTTTTTTTTTTTTATGAATTTAATAGGCAACCTAGCATACGGCCCACTTGTTGTGAAGTGGTCACCGTCGCTTATAGACACCGGCAACACCCGGGGTATGGGGTATATACACGCATTTTTACCCGAAGGGCCTCAAAGGTCTCTTTTCACCGTGGGTTGCACCATCATGGAATATACATGTGACATGTGTTGAGCTCATCGCTGCCATTGCTTCCCACGACTGACTCGCTTAACATTTTCTTCCATTAATAACACATTCCATAATAAGCTAGCAGCCAGGCAAATCTTATACCAACGAATTTTTGACTGTATTATTTGTGTGTTGGCCATATAAATGGATATCCGTCGATAATAATCGCCAAACCGCATGCACGAGATATACCGCACGTAAATAGATAATGCTACTTATCGCGATTCAGTGCGTAAAGTGCTGTGTTATATGCACAACGATAAAACACTTTTATAAATTTACCCTATTATTTGTTGAGTTATGTTTATGTCCAGGTTTTACCCCCGTTTATAATCTAAGCGGTACGAGGTGTAAAAGAATCTCTAAAATACCTTAAAGTATTTTTAAAGATTTTCGTAGGTGCCGTGGTGTGTCCGGCCTAAGAATCACCCCTCCGTCTCCTCCCATGGATGTTGTAAAAGTAGACTAAGTGATTACCCGGACTTGTTAGTAAGATTTGTTGGTAAAAGATTTGTCTTGGCTGCCGGAATGTGTTAATTAACTGCAAGAAAGTGTTAGCTGAGTCAGTCGTGGGAAGCAATAGCGGCGATGAGCTCATCACTTGTCACGTCTATATTCCAACAATGGTGCAAGAGACCTTTTGAGGCCCTTCGGGTAAAAAGGCGTGTTTCTATGTATGTATGTTCGTAGGAATAGAAAAGTTTATAATATAGCTTTGGCATTACTTTACTTTAGATAGCTTGCAGCGTTAAAAAGATCAAGTAGGAAGCTGATAATCGCCATCCTCTCCACGGCTACAAGCTACCTCCGGTCCGCTTAAAGAGCCGCAAGAGCTTCCTGCGATCTACGAAGCCCACTGATAAAAGCCCGCAAGATGTGAGTTGTGGTCTTCCCAGAATCTAGCTCCCTCCGATTTTATCCCACCCGCAGAACACCTGCCTCCCGGCCACGAGCAGCAGTGGCCAATTTGGAAGTACCTAAACCAGCTGAGGAATCAAGTTGGTCGCTGCCGAGAGGCTGGCAAAGTGGGGTTACATCGCCCCATACCAGAGTCAGTGTAACTGCGGAGCAAAGCATGACTCACCTGCACTCTCTCTGCCCAACGACCTGCACACTAGAAGACCTGAACCAGGCAACTGAGAGGGGCTTAGCGATTGCTACCTATTGGTCCAATTAAATTTAGCCGTTTAGCCACTGACACGAAAGAAGAAGAATAATTACTTTAGGAAGTCCCTTCCAAATATTCCACTAATATCTTTAGGAAAGCTCTAGCTGTCTATCGAAAGCTATATACAATTAGTAACAGAAATATTAATACAACAATACAACTCTCCTCCTCCTCGAGACGATCTCTGTGACGCGGCGGGGGAAGGTTGGCCTGCAACTCAGGAGGTTGCGGGTTCGATTCCCGCCTCGGAACAAATATTTGTGCGATCGCAGATATTTGTTCACGATGCTCTGGGTATTTTCTATGTATAATAAAAAATATCTATCTATGTAATATATTGTATTAAGTATATCAGTTATCTAGTACCCATAACACAAGCTGTGCTTAGCTTGGAGCTAGATAATGTTGTGTGAACTATCCAGCATTTTTTTTTTTTTATTTATCTATTAACTAATACCTACATAAATAATTATGGATTGTATAAAATTGAAACTATTGAGCTTTATAACGACCGTTTCTTTTTGTAACAAAACCTTATGACTGCGGCTCTGATATTAATCAAAGTGAATTCGACTGTAAATCCACATAAATTTGAACTCCTATGACACTTCCACCGGCCGGTCCGGTGCGCAATAGTTCGGCGGGCTGTTTCACGATCCATTGGTCGGGATAACGAGGTTACCCACACGCGCTCTTTTTGTCTCAGTTATTGTTTTGATACATGTGTGGTTTCAAAAAAGAAACAAAACAGCTTTGACAACTTCACCGTATATATTACTAGCGACTCGCCCCGGCTTCGCACGGGTAGCCGCCCCCCCCCCCCCCCCCTCTCCTACAAATGTTTATCTCCTGGTTCTAAGCTACCTCCCCACTAATTTTCAGCCAAATCGTTTCAGCCGTTCTTGAGTTATAAATAGTGTAACTTAATGTCCAGACAAAAGCCCATAATATTATCAGAAATACACATTTTTCGGCTTTCTGCCGTAGGTACAGCTGCTGTATCGTATTAGGTCGTGATTTTCTTCTCCTTGCCAAGCTTCAGACCACTGCAATAAGAGGCCCGTCTAACGTTTACTCTACAAGAATAAAACCGGCCAAGTGCGAGTCGGACTCGCGCACGAAGGGTTCCGTACCATTATCTATAAAAACGGCAAAAAAACACGTTTTTTGTATTTTAAATAAATATTTTAGTCTGTTTTTAGTATTTGTTGTTATAGCGGCAAAATAAATACATCATCTGTGAAAATTTAAACTATCGCGGTTCATAAATACAGCCTGGTGACAGACAGACGGACGGACAGCGGAGTCTTAACCCGTTAGGTACAAAATACTAAAAATAAAAAAATCCTTACGCTTCTTCATCATTATCATCATCATCATTAGCGTAAATAACTCGACTGTTGGGCATAAGTTCCTCTTTAGAATGCCACGAGAAACGTTGCTGTTCATCCAACGACTTCCTGGGGACGGATAGCAGGATCCACCTGAGTACTTAACACCAATACTTCGAAAACGAATCCGCCTGCCAAGCGTGGTGATTATGACAAATTTTAGTAAACACGCTAACAAAATGGACCCGCACCCTGGCAGCTCCACCAAAGCTCTCGAAAACAAAACAAATTCTAAATATTATCTTTTTTCGAATTTGACTACAAATAATAACAAAAAGAGTAAATTTACAATTTCCAATGACAACGGAACCCTCGACGAGCAAGACTGAGTCAGACTTGCCCGAGTACTATTTTTATTTCAATCAGATAGAGGCGTCCAGGAAAAATATAATTAAAGCCATTCATTGTGCAGAAGATAACGCATTCTGGGAATAATACGTGGGCGCACGTTTTTTCACACAAATTTATCTACTATTTGAGGAAAAAAATAATTAAAAAATACCCTACCCTACATACCTAACTAATACTCATAGTTTTACTAACATATTGAATCCCACACTGGTCCATAGGCTATGAACATAAGGCCCTGTTCAGGGCCACAATACCACAAGCTTCAAGACTGTCAGTCGTGGCATTCTATGTGCGAGATCTTTGTCCAGCATTGGACTTCTGATGCTGATGATACCTCAAGATGGTAACTAACCTTAAGCAGGATGACCAAGAAGAAACCAGTGAAAAGATGAAAAAGAAGAAAGCTCATATACACAAAATTTGGATACCTAGATAGATGCCAGCATGATTCGGTAGAAAACTGGTAAATAAAAAACCCACATTATAGCAAATTTCATCGAAATCGTTAGAGCCGTTTTCGAGAACGTTATATACAAATATATACTATACATACTATATATACCATATATATATAGTTTAAGTATGAGGAATCTTTTTTGCGTCTTAGACAAGCCTCTAAGGTTTAGTTAAATAAAGGAAATGTTTGTGAATAAATAAATAAAAAAAAAAAAAAAAAAACTTGCTCGTTTAGTAGTATAGGATAGGTTAGGATTTAATAGTATAAGGTACTATTTGAATTCAATTATAGAAATGGTCGTAGGTATTTTAAATTTTAAGGTTGTGACTATGTTTGCGGAGGCTCGGTTTGATGGTTTTCACGCCATCATCCGTAAGAAAACACCCTCATTGCTGAACAGAGTGCGGAGCAGTTCCAACGGTATCCTGCAGCTCATTCCTGATCGCTATGACATGCCAGTAATGAAGGCGTTTGTCCAGCTCCTAATCAGGTAGGTCTCGCTAGAGTCTGTTTGTTCGGGATTCTGATGGGAGTTTTCGCCTTACTTACAATTGTAACTGATGTACTTATAACATAATTTTTAAGCAAGAATAATACAAGGTATGTACAAAATACATATGAAACAGTTGTGCCACCTGAAGACCGCTGCAAGCGATCTAAAGGTAGCTCAACTGATCCAAATCACTACCAGACGGAAGCGTCCCTAAGATGCTGGCTGCATTGCCACGCTGAATGGCAATACTAATGCGTTGAGCCAGATAAGAGCCAGCTCTCGGGTCACGCGTCGCTTCGACCAGATGCCCTGAAAGAATTTTGAAAACGCGAAGGGCCCCGGAACCCCACGGACCCAGAGTCTCGACCCCGAAAGGTTCAAATAAGTAAGCTCTGTCGAGACTTGCATATTTGCGTCTTTTGAGGTCCTCAGCGGAATCTGCCGCCGCACCGGCCCTAACTGATGTCCCGGACAGATGAGATGGCGCAAGGGTATCAACGCATGTAGCGTCCCACACCAAAGGCCTACCCTTCTCCCACGGAACAAGAGTCATGCCGTCAGGCCGCTTACCATCGTCACGTAACAGACCATTCGGTTCTAGAATGGCTGGAATGTTAACGCTGGTAAGGGCCCGGCGAATGATATCATTAAGGCTAGCGTGGCGGGAAATCCTACCGGCAGCCCTGGTGCACGATAATCCGTGGTGACCAAGCTGATCAACAGCAGTACCGCACTGGCAGTGATGAGGGGCACAGCACCCTGCACCCAACCGTAAAGAAGTTGCAATACGGAAAGAAACTGGATCCATTAAAGTACCAGTATTGTGTGATGGAAGTGCTTGCAACCAAAACCCTGACTCCTATTTGGAAACGGCCAGGAGACGAGCACGATCTGTGGAGCTTGAGCACGTTTGTAACAGACAATTCCGCGTCAGCTCGCACAGAGGCCCGTCCCATTGCCGTTGAGACGAAAGAGATTTGGGGGGAGTAGTATTGGGGCAAGCACTATGCCAAGCATTTCGAGCCTCGTCTAAGTATGAAATTTTGAGAGTGTTGCCAGAAAGTGCCACAAGAGAAGGAGATAGAATTTTACTAACCAAAGAACAAGTGCTATAGACGGAAGACAAGAACGCTGGTAGGGCTACACTTAAAATTTTACGAATACCTAAGCCTCCTAATTTAACAGGCAAGGAGGCTTGCGACCACGCCCTGTCATCTAAATCGATATTCAAAACCGACGATAACGTGTTCTTTATAATGTTGTCCAAGCCTTCCACCAGCTCACTGTGTTTCCACAGTTGACAACATCTTAAAGCATATGTAAATTTTGGCACAAAAAGGCAAAACTTTATAATTGTAAAAGCCATATGGGCGTTAATTTTGAGCAATCGGTCGGAAGTTCTCATAAAATTTTGAATTTTCTCGTCTACAAATGCCGGAAAAGACTCGTCAAGAATAGGTGAACCAAGGAGGCGAAGCGAACATTCATCTACAACTGTAATGTTTGAGGCCAAACTTTGAAATTTTTCAATGACTGAATTTCTATCCATACAAGTGTCGGAAACAAAAAGTTCGCACTTAGAAAAATTTAGATCTAAACCTATTTGCCGAAATTCATCAATGATGAGTTTTAGATCGCCAAGAACAGTGTGCACGTCGCCACCTAAGGTTCCGTCATCCAAATACCAAACGTTTAGTTTGGATTGGATACGTTGAATAATCGGATGGATGGCAAGGCTAAAAATGGCCGGACCTAGAGGGTCACCCTGCTGACAGCCAACAGCAGACCAAATTATATTGTTCTGATAGATTAATTTAGAAGGTGAGCCGTAACACTGCCAGAGAAATGGGTAAATTTCAGGAATTTTGTCTTTAATTTCTTTTAGCAGAGTGCCCCTATCTACAGAATTAAAGGCGTTTTTTATATCCACCTTTAAAACTACCTCCCCCAAATTTTTGTCCAAAAATGTACGTAAAGAATGTACTGCGGCTTCACAGCCACCTCGCGAACCAAAGCCAAGCTGAATGGGTCGGAAATAGTCGCCTAGATAGGCGGCTTCTTTCCGACAGCAGACTTTAGCTGCCAGGCGGCGGTAGGTGGTGCCCACGGCTATGGGTCTTATCCCGCCGTCCTTTTTTTTTAAAGCGCATAGGTTCGCACCGTACAGGAGCTCCGTGATCTCGCTATTGACTCGACCAGACAACATCAGGTTGATCAGGGTCGTCAAATCTCCCAGAAGGACTTCACCTGCATGGCCAGAACCGCCAGACAGCAGGTCCTTTAGATGCTGTGGAGTCACAGCATCCAGGCCGCCGGCAGAGCCACTCTGAAAAGACATGACGGCAGCGAGCACATCCTGGCCGGTCGTCTCGACAGCGCCATCACTCTCTTGCGGTGGATCGGGGAGGAGGGAATCTGGCCCTGGGGACGGATGTTTACTCTCAAGAGAATTGAGAGTATCATCAGAATTTTGGGCTATCGTGTCACTAGAAAATAGGATACGGGAGGCACCCTTGATGTCACCATCGCTAAGTTTACTCTCTACAAGTTTGTAAACAGTAAATATGTACTAACAAATAAATAAATAAATAATGCTGGACAGTTCACACAACATTGTCTAGCTTCAAGACAATTCAAACAATTCAATTTTTTCAATTTTTGTCAATTTAACAAGCTTGAGCGCCTTCAAAATTTTGCAATAAGGTTCATATTCGGTCTTCGTAAATATGACCATGTTTCCCAGTTCCGCGCTAAGCTCAAGTGGCTTCCCATTCGCCTTCGCCGGAATACTCATATCCTCTCTCTTCTCCATAATATATTGTTTAATCCTTCTGCTCCACCGTATCTGAAGGAGCGCTTTGAGTTTCTCCATTGTTCCAACCCTCATTCTTTTTTTTTTTTTTTTTTTTTTTTTAACATTGATAGACCTTTGTTTGACCACGATCTCACCTGTTGGTAAGTGACGATGTGGCCGAAGATGAAGCACAAAGGTCTAGAAGGCACCTATTCACTCTTGACTTGAAGAGACCCAGATTATAGTTTTCAGGAAAGACAGACGACGGTAGTGTATTCCACTCCTTAGCAGTTCGCATTATAAAGGTAGAACTGAAACGTTTTGTGCGAATAGAAGGTATACCAATGAGGTAAGGATGGTACTGAGCCGTACGCCTGCTCGTCCTATGATGAAAAGGAGATGGTGGGATCAGATCGTGCAGTTCCTGGGAGCATTCACCGAAATGTAACCTATAGAAGATCGCAAGGCATGCAACCTTACGGCGGTGCTCGAGACTCTGGATCTTAGTCTCCGCCATATGTTGCTCACCTATAAGCCTGAAAGCTCTACGTTCGATCGAGTCCAAGGCAGCAAGCTGGTGTTTGGCCGAGCCATCCCAAACATGGCAGCAGTACTCCATACCAGCCCGGACTTGTGCTTTATATAAACTGAGAAGCTGTCCTGGTGTGAAGTAACGCTTTACCTTATTCAGGATGCCTAGCTTCATGGCAGCTGTTTTTGCCTTAGACTCGATGTAGGAGCCAAAGTTGAGAGTAGGCGTGAGCGAAACACCTAAGAGCTCGAGGTGATCTCCTATAGCTACAGGTACATCTCGGAATACAGGAACTTGGAGAAACGGACTTTTTTTCGCCGAGAAGAGACAAGCCTGCATTTTAGAGGCGTTGAACTTGACTAGATTGGCATCGCCCCAGTCGGATACAGCCTTGAGAGTCAAATTCAGACGCTGCAGCATCTCATCTCTTAACTCCTGAATTTCATTCTGCCTAGCTCGCGCAGTGGAAACATATCTCTCCACAACTGTGCTGTCGTCTGCATACCCAATGATACCGGGCATTAGCAGATCATTAATGTGCAGCAGAAACAGTGTGGCAGATAGCACTGACCCCTGAGGTACCCCGGCATTAATAGCCAATTGATCCGACGAGCAGCCGTCAATAACTACTCGAATGGATCTTTCCCTCAGAAAGTCTGCGAGCCAGGAGCAGAATTGAACTGGCAGTCCATAGGCAGGAAGCTTGCCAATAAGGCTAGCGTGCCAAACCCTATCAAAAGCCTTCGAGACGTCTAATGAAACAGCCAGTGCTTCACCATATTTCTCGATGGCCTCGCTCCAAATGTGCGTTGCATACACAAGAAGGTCCCCAGTAGACCGGTTTTGGCGAAACCCGTATTGGCGATCACTGAGGAGGTCGTTACCTTCGAGGTATGCAAGGAGCTTCCTATTCAGTACACGCTCCATACATTTACAAAGTAGGGAGGTGACTGAAATAGGGCGATAGTTAGAAGGGTCAGCACGACTGCCTTTCTTGGGTACAGGCTGCACGTTAGCGAGCTTCCAAGATTTAGGGACTTCACCAGTTTTCAAAGAAAGGCGGAAAAGTCGCGTTAATACTGGAGACAACTCAGGGGCACAGGTTTTCAACACTATGGCCGAGATACCATCCGGACCGCTAGCTTTATTCACGTCGAGACTACGTAGCGTTCTGAGCACTTCCTTTTGCTGGATGCGAATTTCCTGCATTGAAGCTTCGCACCGAGGAAGGCTGGGTGGAGTTTCGCCAGAGGTGTCAAGACGCGAAGCCTCTGCAAATTGAGTGGCAAATAAATTTGCTTTCTCAACCGCAGCGTGAGCTAGGGACCCATCCGGTTTCAGTAGTGGAGGGAGTGAAGGGCGGCTGAAGTTCGCTTCCACCGACTTAGCCAGAGACCAGAAAGCTTTACTTCCCGCAGGGTACGCGGCAAGTTTAGCCCCCAGACGGCCAATCCGATCAAAGCGAGCCTTCCGTATCACCTTCTTGCAAGACTTGGCGGCTTTGTTAAAGGCTTTCTTCTTAATCCGTGCATCCGAGGTTTTACCGTTTCTTGCTTCGACCCAGGCTAGGTAAGCCGCATGTTTAAGCGCTTCTGCGCTAGCACACGCGGGACTAAACCATGGGCGAGCATTGCCTGAAGGTGAAGCATCGGAGAATGGAATAAAATACTCCATTGCTCTTTTGATCACCTCCGAAACAGCATCAGCACAGACCGTCGGGTCACAAGAAGAAAAACAGGTTTGCCGCCAAGGATAAGAAGCGAAGAAATGTCGCATCTCATCCCAATCTGCCGACTTGTAACGCCACACTCGTCTACTACCTCTGGGCGAGGGATCGGGTGGCGAGTATGACGATACAGACCTCACCACACAGTGATCTGATGTACCCAAAGGAGGCAACACTGATACTGAGTGGTGATCCGGCCCGTTCGTCAGCAGAAGGTCCAAGCAGTTGGCTGTGTGGTCCTCAACGTCAGGAATTCTGGTTGCCTCATTGACCAGCTGAGTGAGATTTAGCGTGAGTGCAAGTTTACACGCCTCTCTCCCTGCATGGTCGGTGAACTGGTATGGGAACAGCCACTGTTGGTGGTGGGCGTTAAAGTCCCCCAGAATCACCAGTTGGGCACCAGGATAACGTTGTTGGGCCACATCCGCCGCTTCACAGATGTAGTTGAACAACCTGGTTGTCTCGGAGTCTCCAGAGTGAGACCGATATAAACCAGCATAGATAATTTTATCTAAGCCGGTGTCCACCAAAGTCCATAAAACGGAAAAATCGGGTTCTTCAAGGTCACGAAGACGCAGACAGCAAATGTCCTCCCGGACAAATAGACAAATACCAGCTTTGGGTTTAAAGTTGTGCTCCAGGGCATAGCCTGGGTATGTAAGGTAAGCTGTATCGGGAGGACATTGAATCTGCGTCTCCGTGAGGAATAATAAGTGTGGCTTAGTGGTCTCTAGGTGGTGGTGGACCGGATCGAGATTGGAGTGCAGTCCTCGAATATTGGAGAAGTGCACTTGAAGCGAGAGGAAGTGCTTCCGCTGTAAAGACAACTTATTATTTCTGGACTTTTTCATATTGTTTTTTGAGTGTTAGGTTTGTGGGAAAAACGGCTGTTGAGCGAGGCACTGACCAGCGAAAACTTAGAGACTTACAGCAGGCTCTTGCGCCAGTGGGAGACTAGACTGGAGACTGCGGGGACGCCCGAACCCCCCCAGGAATGGCCATCGGGTCCTCTCATCCGGTCGCCAACCGGCACGATGGAGCATTCTGGGATTTTTCGCGAGGCGGCGGGGCAGCCTTTCATGAGTGGCTAACTCACTAGTTGGGCCCCCTACAACCTGCGGTCAGCCAGCGGAGAACCGTGCTTCGGATCCCGCTACCCTCCAAGCCTAGCCTTCCGGCACACTTGCACCACTGCGGTCTCTAAACCGCACATGCTGAATCAAGTGCACGAACTGCTCAAACCCGTCACTTCCACGATGGCTACACTGGACATCAGTCCGAAACACGACAATGTCGCTTCACGGACTGGCTTTGTCCAGTGGGTGGTGACAAGCCACGGCCGAAGCCTACCACCAGAAATGTTGTTACCCGTTTGGCACCACCCAGAGATCACGTGTAGGGACGCAAGGGTATTTTCCTACGGACGCGGGTAACTTCGATCTCCAAAATTCCAAAATTCATTCTCTTCGTTCATCAGAAAATCTAGCTCTAAAGTTCCCCATTCATCACAGCTCTTTCTACACTGACTCTTTTACGGTGCAAGCTGTTCGGCTGTGGAACTCATTACCGTTGTCGATTCGGCTTGCTCCGTCGTTGCATTCTTTTAAAGATCGTGTCAAACTGTTTTATCTCCAATCGTCTTCTTCGTCCTGTTGAGTTTTCATTGTTCTTTTCTGCTTTTATGTTGTGTTTATATTATTATGTATTTATTTTTATGTATTATAATGTAGGTTTGTATATATTTAATGATATGTGTATTTGTCAAGGTGATAACACCACTGTCCCATTCTTCCATATAGTCCTCTCCATCCTAAGGTTGTCTGGAAGAAATCGCTATAAGCGATAAGACCGCCCATTGTACATTTCTGTTATTTTTTGTTATTGAGTTATGTTTTGTGTTTCTGTGTGTTATTTGTGTACAATAAAGAGTTAATCTATCTATCTATCTATCTATCAAGCTAAGCAGGGCCTGTGTTATGGGTACTAGATAACTGATACACTTATAGTTTTTTTTAAATATACTTCGAAAATACCTAGAACACCCTGAACAAATATCTGCCGATCGTACAAATATTTGTTCCGTGGCTGGAATCGAACCCGCAACCTCCTGCGTGGCAGGCGAACCTTCAGCATCGCGCCACAGAGGTCGTCAAACTTGGTAATACTTTGTTACCTAATTACAATACAATACAATAACGTTTATTGAACAGTAAAATTACAATAACAAAAACATGACACCGTTGGTCCCCAAACTAGGTTAACCTTAAGGTTGTTCCTCGTGGTCAGCTAGGCACGACAACGTCAATAGATGGCGCTGTTGCCAAATTTTGAAGTATTTTATGTATTTATGAATTAAAATGTGCATATTATGTCATAACACTAACGTTCACGCAAATGGTGGTTCATTTGCTATGTACCTAGCTATATTTCAGGTTATTTTAGTCTCTAGTTTTAACATACTTGTGCCGAGCAAATTCCGAGCAATATGAAAGCCTACTCACGCACACAGTCAAGGATATTATTGTATTAGAACTATAACCTAATTTCGGCGCGCGAATTTCAAAATAGTTGGATTAGCGGCTTGGACTGTCGACTCAGAACTTCTGAACCCACGTTACTGCGTTCGATTCTATACTGCCTTTATTTTTTGTATTTTTTTTTTTTACTTTTTTTTTTGTAACCAGTGACTAGATCTCTCGACACTAAAACCACAGTACTGGGTTCGATACCAGACTATTTTTTTTTATAAATGTTTTTGTAATGATCTACAAAATACACTGATTCTGCTTCAGCCAATATTATGTTTGTGAAGTGAGTGTTGTGGTGTGTCCTTATTTCAAATCAAAAAGTAGGTACTCGATTCTTAACCGACCTCAAAAAATGGAGGAGGTTATCAATTCCAGAGTTTTTTATTATGTTTGTTACCTCATACCATTTACGTAACGATTAGGAAAAAAAATTACATGATATACTTCCAGATTGGTGCCATTTTCATTAAAATGTTTTTCTGATGATGGAATCCATGAAGATTGAGGGAACTCCTCAAATATTATAGGCACACATATATCAATTTCGGTATTTTCAGCAACAAGTCAAGCATTTGCATTCAGAATGTTTTTTTTTTTTATACTACTAGAATGACGGAACATGCTGATGGCCCACCTGATGTTAAGCGGTAACCTCTGCCTATGAACAATGCATTACCTCATAGGTCACGTCCACCTAGGACGCGCCCTATGTGGCATAGCACTGCGCCCGCCACCCTGAGACATAAAGGTGAAACGTCTCATGTGCCTGTAATTTCACCCTTCAAACCGGAACACAGCAATGCGAGGACTACTGCTTTGCGGCAGAAATAGGTATGGTGGTAGTACTTCCCCGGACGAACTCTTACACAAAAAAGCTCTACTACTACTATATTTCATGGGTGGCAACAATGGTGTCTCCTGCGATATCCGATTGAGCTGAAATTTGGCATACTCGTACCTATCTAGTTCCGATGACAGTACAATACTATGGTGAAAGCGAGCTGATCTGATGATGGAGACGGAACGTGGACAGCGGAACTCCTCGATGGATAATAGTAGACTGGCCGTGTTTAGGCTCATTTTCATCAGCACACTAATTTTATTAAGTCTTATACCCGGACTTGTAGTTAGCTTGTAGTTCCTGACTGCTAGCTTATTTCAGGAATGTATTATACTGGAAGAAAGCATTAGCAGAGTCAGTCGTGGGAAGCAATGGCGGCGATGAGCTCACCACTTGTCACGTGTATTTCCCACGATGGTGCAACCCACAGTGAAAAGAGGCACATGAGAGGCTCTGCTTACTCTTTCGGGGAAAAAGGCGTGTGTCTATGTATGTATTTATGTTGTATTGGGTATAAACTCCTAGCTATGAAGTCGTTTTTCAGGGTTCCGAAAAAAAAAAATACGGAACCCTTATGGATTCGTCATGTATGTCTGTCTGTCCGTGTATGTCACAGCCACTTTTTTCCGAAACTAATTTTCACACAAAAATAGAAAAAAACAATAAGTTTTTGGGGTTCCCCATACTTAAAACTGAAACACATTTTTTTTTCATCAAACCTGTGTGGGGTATCAATGGATAGGTCTTCAAAAATGATATTGAGGTTTCTAATATCATTTTTTTCTAAACTGAATAGTTTGCGAGAGAGAGAATGATAAAACTAAAAAAAAAAATATGGTGTACATTACCATGTAAACTTCCAACGAAAATTGTTTTGAAAGAGATCTAGTACGTAGTTTTTTTTAATATATCATAAGTTGTAAACCATCCAAGAACTTTTATGTTATGTTACTTGCTGCTACGGAACCCTTCATGGGCGAGTCCGACTCGCACTTGGCCGCTTTTTTTTCTAAAGATTTAGTTACTTTCAGCTTTTATTGATAGATCATCAACTGAAGTCCACGGCTGGGCATAGGCCTCCCCCATAATATAATGCACATAGAAACTTTATTTTACGCCGCATCAATGGCTATTGCTTTACAAAGCACAAGTAAGGCCGCACGTAGAAACTGTTCCCATCTATGGCACGGGGCAACCAAGTACCAGCTGCTTCGTTTTGACTCCTTACAGAGAAGAGCCATTAGCATCATCGGTGACCCCAAGCTCTCCGATACTCTAGAACCGCTTAGCCAACGCAGAGCTATCGGATCTCTTTGCGTGTTCTACTGCCTCTACAACGGGGAATGTTCTGACGAGCTTTCCGATCTCATCCTCGCATCGAGATTTTACCATCGCTCTTCCCGGCACCGTGACAAAGCTCATCCGCACATCATAGAACCCTGGGTTTCTCGAACGAGTCGTTTCTCGAGATCATTTCTTCCCCATAAAGTACTATTATTTATTCTGTGCCTACAAACTATGGAATGAGCTTCCATCTGAGGTTTTAACGCTTGGTTACGTACGACATGTTTTATTTCATGAAAAATGGTCATAAATTCCTTCAGGGTAGGCAGCGCATCGACAATTACCCCCGGTGTTGCCGGTGTCTATAAGCGACGGTGACCACTTCACATCAGAAAGCCAATTCTCGTAATAAAAAATAGTCAAATTAAAGTTCGGATCATGTTACGATCGAGTGTCGATGTCACAAACGTCAAAAATGGTATTCTGCTCACCTGACAATACAACACGGAATGTGATTATATCGAAATGTGACTGTAACTTGAATGTTTCAAAGTTCTGAGAATTCTCTCTTTCACTCTTTACAATTATTATATAGCACTATCCTACTCTAATATATGGTCGCAAGAACCGAAAGTAGATTATCTTGTTATTGTGAGGGAGCAGAATACCAATTTCTCAGTCAATTTACAATACAATCTCGTTTCGGTCAACTTGCAGTGTGGTTATAAAATAATTAAGAGAATTGGGCTTCAGGCCGTATGCTAGTTTGCCAATTCGTATCATAAAAAATAAAAAAAAACTGCCAAGTGCTAGTCGGACTCTAGCACGAAGGGTTCCATACAATAACCTAAAATAAAAATAAAAATTACACGCAAATGTACCAGCCATCACCCAATCACGCAACAGGGGGACAGATCCAACTTTTTTGTTCTAACTGTCACCTTAGGGGGGACAGATCAGTGTGACAAATGGGAATAATTCGTCGCGCTCCATTTCCATTATTGTGATGTCTTGAGTTTGAGAAATAAAGCCGACGAAGTAACAATTCTTCATTGAGGAAATCCGCAGTTGACCCTATTTTCAACAAGTTTTTTTTTTTTTTTTTAAACATTTATAGACCTTTGTTTGTGCACGATCTCACCTGTTGGTAAGTGACGATGCGGCCGAAGATGGAGCACAAAGGTCTAGAAGGCACCTATTCACTCTAGCCTTGAAGAGGTCCAGATTATAGTTGAGTTAGTAATTAATTTTGTAAAAATAAAAAAATAAACCCAACGCTGAACGGCTGAACCGATTTTGATCAAACAAAGCTAAGAACACTCCCGAAAAATACACCTTTCAAACCAAAAAAAACGATTTCGGTTCATCCGTTTGGGAGCTACGATGGGACAGACAGACACACACACACACACAGACACGTCAAACTTATAATACCCCTTCGTTTTTCGTCGGGGTTTAAAAAAGAGGATAACCCATTCAATAAAAATTAATTATATTATTTTTAATTTCGAGGCCTTTGCGACTTGCGAGACAATGAGGGAAAGGATTGTATTTCAAAGAGGCTAATTCTCCTTAAAAAAAAGATTGTTAATTTGTATTACACTATGTATAAAATATTTATCTTTTTTATGTTTTTTTATTTATCTTCACTATTATTTTGTATTTTTTAACCCCCGACGAAAAACGAAGGGGTGTTATAAGTTTGACGTGTCTGTGTGTGTGTGTGTGTGTGTCTGTATGTCCCAACGTGGCTCCCGAACGGATGAACCGAAATCGTTTTTTGTTTTTGTTTGATAGGTGTATTTGTCGGGAGTGTTCTTAGCTTAGTTGGATCAAAATCGGTTCAGCCGTTTTATTTCGTTCGGGTTTTTTTTAATTTTTACAAAATTAATTCCCTGTAAATATGTAAACTTTGTTGTTTTGTTTGTTTGTTTGTTTGCCAAGCTGCGGTGAAATGGCTAGTACAGTATAAACACAATTACCTACTAGTAATAAATTAGTGCTTAGGAACGTACCATCTGGACTAGCGCCTAGAAAGGAATGGAATCGCTTCGAAGCGAATGTCATTTGGCTAGGCCGGCTGATATGCATTGCATGCAAATAATATTATGGAAATTAAAAAAAAAAGTGGCCAAGTGCGAGTCGGACTCGCCCATGAAGGGTTCCGTAGCAGCAAGTAACATAATATCAAAGTTCTTGGATGGTTTACGATTTATGACGTATTAAAAAAAACTACTAACTAGATATCGTTCAAACCAATTTTCGTTGGAAGTTTACATGGTAATGTACATTTTTTTTTTAGTTTTATCATTCTCTTATTTTAGAAGTTACGGGGTTGGGGGGGGGACTTTTTACCACTTTGGAAGTGTCTGTCGCGCAAACTATTTAGTTTAGAAAAAAGTTATATTAGAAACCTCAATATCATTTTTGAAGACCTATACATAGATACCCCACACCAACAGGAATGATGAAAAAAAAAATGAGTTTCAGTTCTAAGTACTAATACTTAGAACTGAACCCCCATTTTTTTTTGTTTTTTTCATTTTTTTTGTGAAAATCTGAATGCGGTTCACAGAATACATCTACTTACCAAGTTTCAACAGCATAGATCCTATAGTTTCGGAAAAAAGTGGCTGTGACATACACGGACAGACATAACATGTCATAGTAAGATGAACTCTTGTCTTCTAAGCAGGAGGCAAAATGTTCAATACCCACCCTGGGCCTGCATATCTGAATCTTCCGAAGACCCTAACTCGCAATTATAATGAATAATACCCCTAGGAATCATTTCAACGAATTTGTTTGAAGATTGTAGTTTCACCTACCTACACAGAACTGACTTCGACTGAAACAAGGCAATTTTTTTTTTTTTTTAAATATTGAATGAGCGAAGCGAGTTCTCTGATTCAACTTGGAAGAATTGGCATTTGTATGTATGTATGTATGTATGTTTGTCCGAGCATAACTTCCGAACCGTTAATCCGATCTTCATGAAATTTGATTGGGAGGTGATAGTATTGGTACAATTTGTTGGTAAGGTTATGAGCTATATCGGTCGGGGGGTTGTTGAGATATTGGGGTCCAAGAGGAGGTAAAAAAAAGTGAGAATATCAGATCAAATGTGGTGTCATATGAAAGTTCCTCGCTTCGACATTTCAAAACTTTTTTAGTTTTTGAGATGTTAGGGTAAATCAAAAATGTAAAAAAACAAAACCTCTAGGGTACTTCCACTAATCCTACAACGCTGTTTTTTTTACGTTTGTAGATTTTATGATACAAATACTGGGAAAAGTCTAAAATTTATGAATCTTGAAACTTGTAGGTACCTATACTCTATAAAATAACAACCAGTGTATAACATTCTTTGTTGACCTCCCGTTTCTAGGAATTTGAACGACGTTGAAGGTCTAACTTTTCGAACCACATGTGGATGTACATAGATATTTTTTTCGAAATAAATAAGGTAACCTTCCTAAACCGTGTGTATTCGTGAGGTCTCAGTTCAAAAAACCTTGTGCGTAAATATATAGGTAATTATGATCAGCTAGTAGTATTTAATTTAATTTTTACGTAATTAAGATAATATTATATGTGTCTGTAATTTCTGTCTAGTTGTTTGTAATTTAATTTTCTCCAGTTCATATGTAGAGACCTTGCAATGCATTGCGGCCTCCGGCTGTCTGGCTGATTCGCATACACATGTCCAATCCTAAATGTTTGTTTTTCTAATATTTTCTATCCGAGCTAATTATGATATGACAGATCGAAGCGGCAACAGCGCTTAGCCGGCGTAAGTCACGAGCTGACAACGTCGCGTGTAAGAGACTTGTAACTGTTGTCTAATCTGCGGCTATGTGTGTTACACTGTCAGTGTACACCCACACACTGACATAAATGAACTAAAATTTCGATGTTATTTTCGCTATTAATCCACTGTTTTCTTCAACCAAATATGTGTTGACGCAAATAATGACCAATATAAAAGCCAACAACAGTCATTTCAGTGTAAAATTATACTCTGTTTGCCCATATTTGTGCTAATACGTTTGTATGGAAAAGCGACCACCTTAATCACAACGAATCCTTTACCGATATAAAGCAAATTGTATTGTAATTACCAAAATACCTTTTAAATTTCACGGCGATTGGAGCAACGGTTAGAAAGTTATCGAAGTCCCATCATACATACCATTACCTAGGAAAGCCGATATAATACTGAGATCTTCCATCGCCCGTTCAATCACCTGTCTGTGCAAAGTTTATACTTCGGGTAATGCTCTGTTTTTTCCAAGACTATATGTTTATCCAAAAATTATCTTCTCTGCATGAAAAATAACTCAATTTTCTTTTACGTCTGCGTAACAAACGCAACATACCGGTTACACTCAGGGGATGTTATAATATTCAGAATCTTGTAACCATGCGATTGAGAAAACAAATGGAATTGTTGAATATTTAACCAACCTATCATGCGAATTCATTCGATGTTACCATATAACCCAAACTTTCTCAAAATGTAAATCCATGGTATAATAATGATAATAATAATGTACGTCGCCACAGGTATGTGCCAGGTATCGCTCCGAGATTTGATGGTCCAGAAGAAAAAATTATATTCGATTAAATACCAGAAGACGTCATCATCTATGAGAATTGAGACAGCCCATCTCTGTGCTAATATTGATGCAATATTATAATTAGGTGGACAGCTGATAATGTAATACTATGAGACCTTAGAGCATTGCAGGCCTCCGGTGTTACTCGATGCCTCCGTACCGGAGGGGAGACGCCATAGAGCTGTCAACCGATACATATTTATTCAGAATTTTTTGCGGGGGGCTTCACTCACTCATTAACATTCCGTGTTGCTCGATGTATGAGACTAACGAACTTACTCCTTGCACAGATAAAATAATACGCTTCTGGCAAGATGATTCTGTGATACGTGCAATTAAGATGATTCTGTGATACGTGCAATTAAGATGATTCTGTGATACGTGCAATTTTGTAACATATTTATGAGAGAAAATAACTATAATACAGCAATTAACGTATAAAATGGTTTCACTTTTTACCGTACTAATCTGCCTACATTTAATATTATTGAATTTGATTAAGTTATGTTGTATATGTCTTATTTAAGTTTTGTGTAGTGAAGCCTATGGAGAAAGCGCTTTACATAACGTGGATAACGGGAAGGGATTTTTTGACCTCCCGTTCTCCACGTTGACGTGGGCAAGACAACGTGGACATCGGGAATAAACCTGTGCTATACCAGTAGAGTGAAATCTAAATCCCGAGCCACGTATATATTACCTGTCCGATCCAATAAAACCAAAAGGATTTTATAAAAAATAAAAGTTCAGTTACTAACTTATCACTGTATGTAGGTTTTTGGGGGCGTATAACTGATCTAGCTAGGTTTCATCACTGGAAAAACACGATATTCCACAAAAAAACCCTATTCCCTATTCGCTTATCTGAGTCAGTCACAGAATATTGAATAGTTTGCTATTCCTCAGCGGAGCCAACGAAATCGAATATCAAAAATTAAATTAAAATACTGGCTGAAGACGGACATTAGAGACTAAACTTACTAAGCACGAAATGGGTAGAGATTTAGATTTTTCAAAATAAAAAAGCGAGGAGCGAAGCTTCGTCACACTAGGTACTTACTTACTTACCGTTTTAAACGTTAGGTAAGTGAACGGTTAATAAGAAAACTTTTTAGAAATAGGTTGATTCTTACAAAATACAGTATAATGATAGAACACGCACTATGCCTGAAATGTAGAGTCAATATTATTATTTCGTTCTGAACTCCATGTCTTCAAGAAAAAGCTGAAAGGATTATGATCCCTAAAGCTTTATAGTACTACTGCGTATTCTGTATCCGGGGTAGATTCACATTTCACATCTTGGGACACACCGTTGTCAAATTGACATTTCGCTGACAGATGCGGGCTGATATCATCGTTTAGCATGCGGGATGATTTGGGAGGTCGTCCATTCATCAATGATAAATGAATGATGGGTGAGTGAATTGATATAATATGACTAAATTAACAGCGAGTGGAAGTAGTTTTCAAAATATAGAACGTTAGGCCGGTCATATCACACAAAAAAAAACGCTGAAATTGCAATAATCGACTGCACTCTCGATCTCGAAAAATAGAGAACATTGAGAACCCTGTATCTTGGAAGCTGTTAGACCTTGAAAATTTTATTGGTGCTCAAACTATCAGGAATTTTGATTACTTTCAAAAAGTAATAGTGACCTTTGTCGTCAAGTGAAGTTTTTCAGCAATAACTCAGCGCGCTTACATTTTAGAATGCTGCAAATCTGGATAAATAGGTACTATCTAGATGGACCCAAACAACATAACAAAATTGCATAAAGCAAGTTTACCGCAATTATTGCAGTTTTGAATGTTTCTGACTGGCCTACGTTTGATTCAACTATTTACCAAGTTTTGTTTAGCTACTACTTGTTTTTACCCGACTGCGCCAGGAGGGTTATGTTTTTCGAGTGTACGCATGTTTGTATCTAATCTGCTAGGGTTGTGTGGACCACTAATGCACTAACACAGCATTCATCTGGGCAAACACATCCTCAGCCTGGATGAGTTGAAATAAATCACCCCTAAGAAAATCCTACAGTTCCTAGCAGCTGTAGGTCATAGCGGTGAACTGTAAACCTGGGTGAGCTGTCTCCAGGGGCGGTATGTAACAAGTGGCTATTAAAATAGGCCTAATTGTTCGCAGTGACATCAAAGCCACAATTAGCTAATAAAAAAAAGTATGCATCTATATTTCATTGGTAGTTCTGTACTAAACGGCTTGATGAATTTTAGCTTGCGAGGTGTCGTTAGATTCGTCTTAGTTATGAGAGTGTTTTTGCGTATATCAAAACTGTTCACGCAGTCAGGTTTTTTCTTTTTCAATAATTAGGTACTTGTTTTTAGAACTTCTTCCATATTCTCTGGTAAAGAATTTGTTCAACTTCTTACGCGTAGGTATAATACACTCTTGTTTGTGCCTTAATAATGCTAACCATTAATATGAGGCTCAGACCCAAATGCTTCTAAGCTTTCGGTCTTCATTAGACCCGCACGGTAAGTTTCATTACCAGTGCTACACAACTTGAGGTTAGCTACATTTATATATGCCAATTACCTTTCGAATAGCTTGATCATATTGTTCCCTTTCAGATAGGATTGATGCTTTATGATTAGAAAGAAAGAAATTTAATTTATTAATTTATCCCCAAAGAACACAATACATACAACTTTCAAAAAGATATGTATCCTACTTTGGACAGAGACCTGTAAAAAAAGATCATACAGACACATTAAGATAACAAAAATAATAATGTGATTTTAGTAGGTAAGCATCAATATGTGTTGTGTAGGTTCAAATGTCCCTGTCTCAATATAAGCTGAGTCAGACCCGTGGTCTTGCGTAATAGACTGAAGTCCGATTTTGAAGTCCATTTTGCTACTCATTGCGCTGCGTGTTTTAAATATTTCTGCTCTTGAAAAAAAAGCTAAAACCATAGCGCAATGAACATAAAAATGGTAATCGACATTGATTAGACAATAGCTGTGCTGGGTTTGGTGCGGGCGGCGCCGCGGCGCTAGTTTTCAGACTTGGTGATGCCACGAACATCAATAAGCTAAGGAGGGATAAGCGATAAATAAATATGTTGGTATGTAGAAACAAAATATTATTGGGTAAGTGCACATTAAAATAAAATAATGTTTTTATAGTCCGGTCGGCATGGATAAGCTGGTAGGCAACAGGCGGGAAGTTGATTTAAGCAGGTATGTACCTACTTGATAAACAT
Organism: Operophtera brumata; assembly: GCA_932527175.1. Classification (NCBI taxonomy): domain Eukaryota; kingdom Metazoa; phylum Arthropoda; class Insecta; order Lepidoptera; family Geometridae; genus Operophtera; species Operophtera brumata. The sequence goes on along the minus strand of OW052237.1, from coordinate 7,120,306 downwards.
CTGGAGGTTACTAGCTGATGAAAAATCAAGCAGATCATAAGGCCCATTCGAAGAAAATTTCAACAACTCAATAGTTACTCTCTTCAAACATTGTTTTTCATTATTTTTTTTAAATTTAATTTTTGATTTTATTTTATTTATAACTTAAGTGTCTAAATTATGTTTTTGTATCTGTTTTTGTATGTTTTTGGTTGTTATTTTTTATTTATTTTTCTGTTTTTTGTCCTACTGTTTCCTAGCATTCTGTTTGTTCTGTTTGTTTTTTTTGTTTGTGCCAAATAAATGTTTTTCATTTCATTTCATTTCATTTTTCATTTCATTTCTTCATGCCAAAAACCAAAGATTATTAAGAGTTTCCGAGTTTTTCTTCGAATCAGTCCTGCTTATTATTTTGTGTTATCACACTAATATTTTAAATTCGTAAATAACTGTATCTGTATCTGACTGTTTGTTAGCTAACGACTGACCCTCTCTGGACGAATATCATGAATTCATAGGGAAAGATACTTTTTCAGAGTAAAAAAACTCTGAGAAGAATATAGTAATTATTATTTGGGTTTCACCGTACCAAAGCACGGGTATTTAACTGTAAGTATAGATATTTTAAAGTTGTTACTTAAGTAATTAAATAAGACGTTTGCTGTTCATTGATGAACCAAAGAGTTTTGTACTACTACTACTACTTCGTGTCACCGGTTCTTTCTTGGTTACCCTGCGTAAGATCAATGACCAGCTTGTGGTATGGTGTCCCTGAAAAGCGCCTAGAGACCTATGGTGAAAGAACCAGTGTGGTGACAGGATATTCGTGTTGTAGTAATAAATCTGTGGCGAGTCTACGTCTGTGACAAAAATGTTATCAGTATTTTTCTTGTAATAAGTAATCGCTCTCGTATCTATTCCTGAAATTCTCTTCAACTTTGACCGCTGATAAGGATGACACATGCCTTTTCTGGGTCATTGTCAATGACAGAACAATGTGTAGGTGGTCCGTTCAGCTTCGTCATTGTTTTAATAGCTACCTATCTCTACGCTAGAATGGATCATCTAGGTATTAATTTTCAAGTTAAAAATCTTATTGGGAAATCTAATACTAATAGATTACCTGAAAAAATCTGACACCAGAGGCCAACACTACCTCATATGAAAAGCAAAGCAATACTAATTATCATCTTACATTCGTAGAATCTAAACAAATTGTGACAAACTTGTCAGGGATGCAAAATTATCCCTGCCAAGTTTAATATTAACACCATTTATGGAGACAGTAAGCTTATTTGATGATGGAGACGGACGATGGATACCGGGACTCCTCAATGGATAATTGTGCTGTTTGTGGCGCCTGTCAAATTACAAACTCATCATAAAATATATTTATTGAATGTCTTTCCAACTGGTGAATGTGGATCGATTTCCAATTGATGCGTGGGGTCTAACCGTTTTTCTCTTTGATCGGACTTCTCTTTGATTTATCTCCGATTGCTCTTACTTATTATTTTTCCGAAGCTTTGTTTTTGGCATATCTCCGGTTAGTTCTTTAAATTGGCCTTGTTTATAGAATCCACACGAGGCAACGGTCCTAACACAACAAACCGTTTAATCAACCTTCTGCAAGGTTTTCGCATGTTAATTCGTATGTTGCTATCAACTAAACATAGACTTAGCATTTAAATGCTAATTGTTAAGATATTGATGCATTAATTCAAATTCTAAAACAAGGTTGCTTTGCTAATGGCGATATGAAGGAGGATAATTTTATGATCACTTCACCCTGACCATAATCTATTAAGTACTTAGTAGATAGGTAGCTACATATAAATACAAGAGGTTTATGATATCTATGACCTAATTTTGCCTTGTACTGTTAGGTCCTCCGGCGGCGAGATACGTGTCTTGTCTTGGAGTACTCGTAGCTATGAAATTAATATATCTTGTACAGGTACTTGCGTTGTAATTTAATAATAACATAATTTCAATAAGACCATAATGATCCCTTGTTTAGACTTCATGTGCTACTCTTTAACATCATCATAAGCCTCCCAAAGAATAGTACGTGTTAAATGTAGTAGTATAGTAAATGTTATTGAGTCGTTTGGGGGGTAAATACGGACTCCAAAAATTACGTGGTATGAATCCGGAATAATTGTTATTACTTTTAGCTTGTGGGATGAATTTCTGGGATCAATATGGATGCACCCGCCTTTGATCCACCTCGCGACCATCAAAATGTCATTGATCCATCGAGCGTGCGGGCATCCAACACTTTATCTGGAACCGAATTATCATCACCCTATGGAAATCACTACTGGACATAGGCCTCCCCATAAAATGACACGAAGAAAGTTCTCGAGCCACCTCCGTCCACCGACTTCCTGCAACCACCATCGAGAGGAAGACCTTCTTACAGCGTCGTCCGGAATGTGGTCGCTTCTTGCCACTCGAAAACCTTTATTCCCAAACAGCTGTCAGTTCACTGCGTTCAATACACGCCTAAACGATCATTGAATATTGGTCAATCCGAATTATTGCAAAGTTAATAAATAGTTTGCTGTCTTGAGTTAATGTAATCAAAAACTTTGAACGCTCAGTTATCAAAACAATAACACAAGTCTCTTGTTGAAAAATATCATTTTCAAAACAAGCTTTTATTGAATTAGTGATCAGAACGGTGTGCTGATCAAACTGAGCCCACTTCCAGTCTACTATTTATCCATCAACGGGTGCCGTTTTCCACAATCCGTCTCAATCGTCAGTTCAGCTCGCTTACTCCATAATTGTATTTTCATCGGAACTTGACCGGTATGCGAAATTCCCGTTCAACGTGCACCGGGAAGTGGAACAAATTTAACTTGTAAGATTTGTTTACACCGGGACCATAAACTAAATAAAAGCTTTAAAAATACTATCTATTGTAATAACTGTACGCGAATTAAAACGCCTGTTAAGCTACTCTTAGTTAATCAGAGGTTGAGAATCCGGCCGTTACACTAATATTTTTGTTAGGATCCTGAACATACACGAGAAAATGTAATCCGAGAATTCCATCTACTTATAAAACCACGTCTTTATTACTCCAGGATTTTATCGCGCTCCTAACAAAATAGTAGAAAAGATAATATCCCAGAAAATTCAGAGATGCCGAGCATTCCCGAAGGACCAGTACATGTAATATTCGAAAATTTAATCAAGAGGAATTTGTAGCCCGTGCTAGCTTTATAGAATCTACGAGCTTGTGTCACTTGGGGCTTTTTAGTGCAATCACCATGAGATAAGTAGTTTTTTTCTCAAGTTATCTAGAACAGCTTTAGACTCTTAAATATGTACACCCTGAGGCGTCCGTGGCGTTATTTTTTCCTAAGTGTTGATGTGACTCCATGTTGATATTTAGGTTGGTATTAAAAATATTTTTCCGTACAAACTTCACCTACTGCTTTAGTAGAGTTCTTTAAACTCTCCATATTTTTGTGTCACATAATGCTCCCATTATGCATGCCGAATTACAGCTTTGCGTGGTTACTGGAAGTAACCTAGAGGTTATTTGTCAATTAGGTCATTTCAGAACAATATTATTCTTTCATGGCCATTACTCTTTTTGACAGTTAGCTTGATATTTTTACAGTACTATTAATATAATATTAGAAACTAATTCAATTTTTCAAAAATTAGGATTTTTACCATGAATAATAACTCAAAAATCATCGTTTTTGTTTTTTGTGATAATTAAGGACTATTAAAGTCAATAATAGTTAGTATGATTTACAGCATAACAGAACCGTTTTTGAGAAAAAGAATCAGATGGAAAGACGAAAATGTTATAATAAAATGGTTTCTTTTTTATTTTGAGGGTCGGAACCCTAAAAATTATCAATGTCTTTTGATAATACCAATAGTATTAAGACTCGTTCGTTAGGCCTTCAAACCGTAATTCGTTACTTATTTTTGCCTGGATTCCAACACCATTTTCAGAAATTACCTAAATTTGTTACGTTTCAGTAATCGTTTTTAATTAATATTCCAGCTCGCCACATTATAACACCAGATAATTTGTACGGCGCCGGCGCCGGCGGCACGCATTTACCCGTTAAATGATCCGCGAAGCATTTTCAAATAATCATTAGTAGGTAAGCCTTCGGTGAAAAATTACCTGCGATCACAAATGCTAATTTAATTGGGGTACTGTTATTAATTCTGTATTCCGTGTACTACTGACAAGTGTGATAAAAATCAATTTTGTAAGAAATGTAGGTCGATTTGTGAACACTATTCAAACATTTTCATATTGACAGAAAGAACAACTAATACAAGTAGAAACAAAATTTTAAAAATACAAATGTAACAATTGAGCTATTTATAAAGAACGTTGCAAACGACATAAATATAGCTCAACTGATCCAAATCACTAACAGACGGAAGCGTCCCTAAGAATACAATTTAAATCTTATTTAGATTCATATTTACGATTATGTTTTTGTGCTGTTGGGCTGTCAGTCTTCTCAAAATTAATTAAATAAATAAAATAAATAAACAAAAAACATTAATGTAATAAAGCTTTTATGAATATAATTGCTTTTAAAATCTCCTAGCTTTTAAAGGTATTATTAATACACGAGCCTTTAAAAGGCAGGAGCTTTTAATTAGGTATGGCAAATTCCATATTTTATTGAAAATAGTTAGTGATATTAGAGCAAGACGGCCTCCGTACCGGAGGCAAGTAATAGTAGGTAATACAAAAAAAAAATTGCCGGCTCTGTCACAGAATAACAATTAGTACAAGTAACTCTGTTTACGCGAGCGAAGCCGCGTGTGAATGCGTGCTACTATCATCCTTCGCGGGTTTTCTAATAGTTCTCATAAGAAACTGAGAAGTTTGCTATATAGGACGCCACTAAATAGGAGATTAAAATCTAATTTGAAGGTTTTTTAAGGAAATTAACACAAATTATTAATAAAGAATGTAATTTTCTTTGTTCGTTAAGCAACAATTAGAACTTAAATAATTTTCAAAAGTTTTTAAATAGCTCAACTGATTAATTTATATTTTGTGGCATGTACTACAATATAATAGAAAAGACGTTGTATTATTATTTCTATAAATGTAATCGAATGCAATAAACCTACAACCATTATAATAACAAAGCTCTATATATGAAAACCGAACTTGGAAACAAAACAAGCAAATGCTATTACTGAGACAGAAACTTAATCACCGTCAAACTTTTCTCTTTTATGATAATCGTAAACAGTCTTAACTTCATAATAAACCAAGTTAGGGTAACAATAACAATAGTTTTAATAATATAATAAACCTACCTAGTTTAAAATAATATTTAAAATCCTGAATTATAAATATGCAATGTAGAGCCAGTAGAGTACCTAAGGTAGTTATTAATTGTGTGTACTTAAAAAGTTCTTACTTAAGTTAAGTTATACTTAAAACCATTTTTCATAATAAATACTATAGAAATCGACGAAACCATTTAACGGTAATTAAATAAAACAGAGAATTATTATGAATATAAAACTTACAGGTCTCCAAACGTTTCCTTGACGGCTCTCCTAAAACTAACGATCTTTAAAATATCTCAAACGATAATCATTACAATCAAAAAGAAAAATCTCACACAAAAACTTTTTAAATTTCAAAATCCGAACAGTTCCGAGAATTCTGCAAAAGTTCTAAACTTTTTAAAAGTTTTTATTTTTAAAACAGAGAGTCATTATGGCCAGTGTTATACCAGTTTTATGTCACATCGCTTTACTTTTTTTGTCATAATTATTCGATTGTTTTTTATTTCGCGCGATTTTCGAGGCGAGTGCCGATGCCGTACGCGTCGGCGCGTTCTCTCTCAACGGCTTATACTCGACAAGTGAACATGGAACAGGGAGCTATCCCGCCGACGCGGTCACTCTATCAAGCCGTTGAGTTTTTGCACCCCGGTTCATGTCAGTAAATTAAAGAAGATTACTGCCAGATTGAGCGGTGGCCGCTTTAAAAAATCGGGGGAACTTAAGCGGATGTCTAAATTTACTCTCTCATTCATCGATATCCGCTTTATTTGGGTTATGTCACTGCTTTGATATCAAATCATTTTTATAACCAGATCTTCCGGTGTGTAACGAGGTGTTAATATCCAAATGATACCTTCAGAATGTTTAACTATAGACCATATATTTCACTTTAAACAAATGTATAAGCGACTATTAAGTCATATATTATGATGTGTCGAGGATACAGAAAGGCGACGCAAGGCATATTAAAAGTAGCCATTATAATCTAGAGCTTCCTACAGGTTTTATTTGAATATTTATTTTCTGAGAAGCCTTGCATAAATGTTTGACACATTATGTATGACTAGATACGACATTTTGTGGGCAAATTACTGAAATAGCTGGATTTAAGAGGTGTGTATCACTAGCCCATTAACAAATTGAAGTTTGCTCCTATTTTAGATATTTATTAATTCAAGTTTAGTTGTCGTAAAAGCCGACTAAGGGATTACCCGGACTTGCTGATAAGATTCGTTGGTATAAGATTTGTCCTGGCTGTTAGCTTATTAAGGAATGTGTTATTACTGGAAGAAAGCGTTAGCCGAGTCAGTCATGGAAAGCAATGGCGGCGATGAGCTCACCACTTGTCACGTCTATATTCCACGATGGTGCAACCCACTGTGAAAAGAGGCCCATTGAGGCTCTGCCTACTCCCCTTGGGGGAAAAAGGCGTGTGTCTATGTATGTATGTATGTAAGTTTAGTTGACTTGTAAAAAATAAAAATACTAATATTTACCAGCGGTTTGACAGTTTCTTATTAAATGTTACATTTACAAAATAGCATGGGATTTGGTTATTTTTTTCCATACTAAGTTATTTGATGTGATTTGGAAACGATATACTTAACTTAATGGAAAACGGACAAACCAGATCAGTCAGAAATCCATCATGTCTAAACCATGGAGTTTGATGAGATAAATCATCAAATCTATATAAGAATCAAAGTCCTGACTGACTGACACGCACAGCCCAAACCACTGGACAGACTTGAAATTCGATGGTGGATTTCTTTTAGGGTGTAGTGGTACTAAGAAAGGAATTTGGAAAATTAGCCTTGTAAGTGGACCAAAATGGGTTTTAAATGATAAACTAAATGCTCTGTATTAGTATCTGTATTACGGATACTCTGTATTACGGTAGTACTTATATACTTGAAATTTTATATTTCATATTTATTTACTTAAAAATCACAAACATCATACATATTCATGATAAAAAAAAACAGAAAAGAACAAAAATAAATTCTGATATGTGCAACAATAATGGTGTTCTACATATAAAATTTACCACAAACATTGTACCTACTCAAAAGGGAAAATAAAATAACAGAAATAAACACTAAATTAAGGCAAATTAAAAATAAGAACTTAAAACTAAAGCTAAATTACAAAAACATAAAAAAGTCATTACATTTTAATGACTTGCGATTGAGCCAAAGTGGCTCAAAATCTTATTTATCAAGGTTCGTAGCGGGTCGCAAAATATGTCTATTCTGGTTTGTTTTTGTTTAAATCATTTGTATTGGTTACACATTCGCGTAGAAGGTACTTGTAAGCCCATATTAGTTCTTGATCAAGGCGTATTAGTTAACAAATTAATGTTTCAGCGGTAACCAAAATTTTCCTAAAAAAAGGCTCGGGAACGATTTCTTTGTAAGAAAATAAACTTTTCGTTTTAGCCAGACTTCAATACGGTGTATTTGTTGAGATTACAATATTTTCAGGACTTGAGGTCGCATTCTAGGAACCCTAAATAGAAAAAAACTGAGATTAGTCTCAGTAAGAATGAGTTGCTTAAATCATCATTATAAAAAACAACACGAAAAAGTGACAAGTGTAAAAATTTATGTGAGATAAAAGATTAAAAGGAAAATAGGCCTAAATTTCACGCTACAATAATAAATCATGTTCGTCATTTTCATACAAGATCTGTCAAAACTGAACAAAAACGGCCCCGAAACAGACTTTGAATGAATATCTAAACAAGCGATCTCGCTAAGCGGAGTCTTAAAACGCTTTCGGAATTTGATAAACTTTTTTCATATTTACCCGATGCCACTTCCACTGGTTAAGTAGGTATTTCAGTGTTACCTACTTGTATTCGTATTTCAATTATTTATTAGACTTGCTCGTGGGCTGGGAATAGCGAATCAGTGGCGACGAAGTGCGGGCAGCATATTAATTCCTTTGTAGGCATTCGAAGAAAGACTTCTCTTTATAAAAGAGCAGTGGTAGGAAGTCAATTAAGAAATTCATTAAAATTTATAATGCTTGTTAAAACTAGATAGGTACCTAACAAGGATAACCGAAATCCCAAAATCTTTTAATTTCAATCAAAATTTTGAAAATGTAGAGATTACAGTTCGAAAGTATATATTTGATATTTTCGAATTATCCGAAAAACTGATATTTAAGAGATACTATCAATTAAAACATGACATCTGTGTTAAGTTTCCTAGTTCTCGCGAAATCAACTTTCGCATCTGAAGAAGTGTTCATGAGCTGTAATGAGCAAAAAAGCGGCCAAGTGCGAGTCGGACTCGCCCATGAAAGGTTCCGTAGCAGCAAGTAACATAATATAAAAGTTCTTGTAGTTCGTTGTAACTTTGATCGATATTTTAATAATAGTGTATTCAAACCAATTCAAACCAGTTCAAACCAATTTTCGGTGGAAGTTTACATGGTAATGTACATCATATATATTTTTTTGTTTTATCATTCCCTTATTTTAGAAGTTACAGGGGGGGAAACATTTTACCACTTTGGAAGTGTCTCACGCGCAACCTATTCAGTTTAGAAAAAAATATATTAGAAACCTCAATATCATTTTTGAAGACCTATCCATAGAAACCTAACAATACTTTGATTTTGGGTTTGATGAATATTTTTTTTGAGTTTCAGTTCTATGTATGGGGAACTCCCAAAATTTATTGTTTTTTTTTCTATTTTTGTGTGAAAATCTTAGTGCGGTTCACAGAATACATCTACTTACCATGTTTCAACAGCATAGTTGTTCTAGTTTCGGAAAAAACTGGCTGTGACATACGGACGGACATACAGACAGAGAGACTTGACGAATCCATAAGGGTTCCGTTCTATGCCATCTGGCTACGGAACCCTCCAAAAAATTTTAATTTCGCGCCCCAAGCTGGAGCATCCACCTTAAAGAAATAGTTAAAAAAACTGTAAAGGGTGAGTGAGACTCACCCCCTGAGGGTTCCGTTCTGTAAACTCGTAGCGTAAATTACGTAAATTATTTGAAAATTTACCCTTTTCGAGTTTCTCATCAAGAGTTCGTTCGTCCGTAACATAATGCTTGATCCGCCATTCCACGTAGTATAAAAAAAAAAAACATTCAAGGATAATGGCATATGAAATTGGCGTGTTGTATGGGTAAACAACATAGACGAAAAAATATATATATATAATATATTTAATCAATCAATGTATGTTCCATTGCTATCTACGCACTTCTGCCATCTACTAGGTAGGTCATTGATTTCTTTGCTGTAGAAACTATGGGAGCGAGAATCAACTAAATCTTTGAAGGCAGTTTGGATTGCCTCACCGGAGGTGAATTTTTTTCTTTGGAAGAAGTTGTCTAAATTCCGGAAAAAGTAATCCGGTATAAGCTGTTGGAGCAAGTTCCGGAGAGTATGGTGGGTGTTCATTATTCATCACAGGTTATACGATTCAAAATTCCTTCATTATTGACGACCTCTGTGGAGCGGCGGGCAAAGGTTGACCTGCGACGCAGTAGGTTGCGGGTTCAATTCCCTCCTCAGAACAAATATTTATACGATCGTTCAGGGTGATCTGGGTATTTTCTATGTATATTAAAAAGTATCTATCTATTTTTTTTTTTTTTTTTTTTTTTTTTATTAACTTTTTACAATGTCATTACAGTAAATAAACACCAAATCGACAAAGAAAAAGAAAAATAAAACTTATAGATAAACTTACTTGTTAAGATATTTAACAGTTTCGAGTGTAAATTTCGACAATGAAATAGTAAATAAATCAACATCGTCCTCCTTACATAATTCGTTGACTATCCGAAGAGCCTTTGTGAATGGTACATGTCCGAGGAGATTAGTTCTTGCAGTAGGCATAGAAAGGAGCCTATGTCGGTGCGGCCGACCGCTAATGTAGTTATCCGGTACATACAGACCCACACACATCAGCACTCGCGGATTGTATAACATATCTCTTAATACCTTAAATATGTACAAAACTAGCGTTGCCTCCCGTCTAACCTCCAGCTTAAAATACATTTGGATCGAGGCCATCGAGAAATACGGTGAAGCACTAGCTGTTTCATTAGACGTCTCGAAGGCCTTTGATAGGGTTTGGCACGCTAGCCTTATTGGCAAGCTTCCTGCTTACGGACTGCCAGTTCAACTCTGCTCCTGGCTCGCAGACTTTCTGAGGGAAAGATCCATACGAGTAGTTATTGACGGCTGCTCGTCGGATCAATTGGCTATTAACGCCGGGGTACCTCAGGGGTCAGTGCTATCTGCCACACTGTTTCTGTTGCACATTAACGATCTGCTAATGCCCGGTATCATTGGGTATGCAGACGACAGCACAGTTGTGGAGAGATATGTTTCCACTGCGCGAGCTAGGCAGAATGAAATTCAGGAGTTAAGAGATGAGATGCTGCAGCGTCTGAATTTGACTCTCAAGGCTGTATCCGACTGGGGTGATGCCAATATAGTCAAGTTCAATGCTTCTAAAACGCAGGCTTGTCTCTTTTCGGCGAAAAAAAGACCGTTTCTCCAAGTTCCTGTATTCCGTGATGTACCTGTAGCTATAGGAGATCACCTCGAGCTCTTAGGTGTTTCGCTCACGCCTGCTCTCAACTTTTGCTCTTACATCGAGTCTAAGGCAAAAACAGCTGCCATGAAGCTAGGCATCCTGAATAAGGTAAAGCGTTACTTCACACCAGGACAGCTTCTCAGTTTATATAAAGCACAAGTCCGGGCTGGTATGGAGCACTGCTGCCATGTTTGGGGATGGTTCGGCTAAATACCAGCTTGCTGCCTTGGACTCGATCGAACGTAGAGCTTTCAGGCTTATAGGTGAGCAACATATGGCGGAGACTAAGATCCAGAGTCTCGAACACCGCCGTAAGGTGGCATGCCTTTCGATCTTCTATAGGTTACATTTTGGGGAATGCTCGCAGGAACTGCACGATCTGATCCCACCATCTCCTTTTCATCATAGGACGAGCAGGCGTACGGCTCAGTACCATCCTTACCTCATTGGTATACCTTCTATTCACACAAAACGTTTGGGTTCTACCTTTATAATGTGAACTGCTAAGGAGTGGAATACACTACCGTCGTCTGTCTTTCCTGATAACTATAATCTGGGTCTCTTCAAGTCTAGAGTGAATAGGTGCCTTCTAGACCTTTGTGCTCCATCTTCGGCCACATCGTCACTTACCAACAGGTGAGATCGTGGTCAAACAAAGGTCTATCAAAGTTTAAAAAATTAAATTTAAAAAAACCCACCATTCCCAGCACGAAGAGGGTGGGGTACATTAAGGGGAAGAAAGGATACACATGATACAATTTCATGTATAAAAATCTTGCAAACTTATTTTGCAGTTTTTCCACCATGATTTTGTACTTTTTCTCATGGGGATTCCAAATCATAGCACCACTTTCCAATCTACTCCTCACCAAGGCATTGTATAATGCCTTGATGGAGCTAATATTTTGGAAACTACTGCATTGTCGCAATATAAAGGCTAGATTACGGAAACATTTCTTACAAATGTCAATAACATGATCCCGAAACCGCAGCTCCAGGTCAATGTGGAACCCTAAATCCCGGACCGATGTTACTCGAGCAATGACATTTGTGCCCAGCCTATAGTCATGAAACACTGGATTCCAAGCTCGGCTGTAGGTCATAATGCAGCATTTAGCATCATTAAAGCATAGTTTGTTATCGCAACTCCACTGAATAACAATATGAGCAATGTCTTTCTGCAGATTTTCGCAGTCTGTGATGTTATTGACCTTCAAAAAGAGTTTTAAATCGTCTGCAAATAGCAGACAAACAGAGGCTTTAATGATGTCCGGAGGTCATTATTTAATGTATTGTGTTAAGTATATCAGTTTTCTAGTACACATGACACAAGCTCTGCTTAGCTTGGGGCTAGATAATGTTGTGTGGACTGTCCAGCATTAACTATTATTTATTTATTATTGGTCGACGCGTGTTTGTCGGTTTGCTTCACTCAATTCATGCGTAATCTTACGAGCTTTTTCACTTTTTCAATTTGTTTCAAGTGAAGAAAAACAGTTTTATCACTTACACCGAAGCCTGCAGCTAGCTCTGACGTGGTTTGCGATGGATCTGCTTCCACGGTAGCCTTTAATTCTTCATTATCAACTTAAGTCTCCGGCCGCCACGAGGCTTGTTCTGTAGGTAGGGCAAAATTTCCAGAACGAAAACTTTGGAACCAAAAACGTACCGTGTACCTTGCAGTACCTGCGCCGTACACATTAATCCTTCGAGCTGTTTCTGCAGCGCTGGTGACACAATGGAACTCGTGTTCGTAAATAACACGATATTTTAAATTTTCCATTTTGCGAAGAAAACAATGTTAAAGAAAAATCAAATTAGGCTAAAACAAATGAATTACTAAATTCGAAACACAAATAAAAGAGCTTTAATTTGAAATAAATTTGAATTTGGAATTCCTAAGCATAGAGCAAAATTTGGGATCAAAGTGGCCAGTTCTAATATTTAACCCTAGAAACACTTATATGATGTTTCTTTAAAAAAAAGCACATAAGAACACTGATTTTTAGTAAAAACGTGAAATACATACCGTTGTCCCTATATCTCAAAAGTTCACCAGTCAAAACATCAAAAAAAACTAGAATCCTAGAAGTTTTATAGGAAGAAAGAAAATTTATTTATTTCCCCCAATACACACATATAACACAAAAACAATAAACAAAAAAAAGTACTAACTAGGCAGCAAATATAAAAATAAAAATAAATAAAAACTAATATAAACTACATAGTTCATTATTTTTCAAGTGTAAACCACACTTTATGGATAACATAACATGTTATCCATAAAGTGTGGTTTACACTTGAAAAATAATAAACTATGAAGATAAAGCAGTGGTGTCATCTCTTGTCAATGTTTGAAACTAATTTCGGACTTTGAACAGAAGTTTCTAATGAAACACCTTGTAGATGGCTCCCATCGGCGCTATAGCCGAGTTGATAGTGCTCACAAATTTTGTCTTCAGCGTCATAGTGTTCTATGGCCGAACTGGTAAAGGCATTGCCGATCACAGGCAAGGTTGCGGGTTCGAGTCCCGCTGGAACGGAATTTTTGGGTTACATTTAAATTTAATATAAACTAGTTGGAAAGATGAATGAAACACATGAATACTGAATAATGAATGAATGAAAGGCAATCGATATGTGTTGTGTGGGGTCAAACTGGTCCCTGTCTTAGGATATGCTGCACGAGACCTAAGTTTATAAATATTGTCCTTTATTTTTGTGAACGAATAAACTCGAACATGTCTGATTGGTATTTGTTTCAAACAAATAAAACAAAATACATATTTGCCGATGTTAACAATTTTCAATTCATTAAATTGGTGCTACACGTGCGTTTCACACGTTCAAATTATACACATTTGAAATGATAATCCATGCAAAAGTACCTAAGTTCCGCTGTACGGAAGATGTACAACGGAACTCCTCGACGATAAGGAAGTTTTTGGGCTCATTTTAATCATCTGACGGTTCCAATTAACTTATTACACAATCAAAAACATAATTTCCAAAAAAATACATAGTTAAGGTGGAGTATGCTGCAAAATTACCAATCTTAGACTTGATTTTTAACTGACTAAATCAAGTACCTACAATATTTATTGGACAGGTACTACATTATATAATAACGAGGGATCACTGTAGCAGTTACCTGTAACTTTTGGCTAGATTCGATTGTTTAATAAAATGGTGCGTATTATTGGGTAAAAAGTAAAATCAATGCAACAAAGCCCAGGGTTTACTGAAGGGGTTTCATTAAATTATCTATATTTTACGATATATTCAATAAAAACTGCTTATTCGTGCGACGCGAGGCGTTTTTTTGTATAAAATTTCTGCCTGGGGCATGAGTTTATGATGAGATTCCAGTTGACTTTTTTTTTGTAACTAAGGTATACCTTTGTTTGTCCACGATCTCACCTGTTGGTAAGTGACAATGTGGCCGAAGATGAAGCACAAAGGTCTAGATGGCCCCTATTCACTCTAGCCATGAAGAGACCCAGATTATAGTTTTCAGGAAAGACAGACGACGGTAGGGCATTCCACTCTTTAGCAGTTTGCATTATAAAGGTAGAACTGAAACGTTTAGTACGAAAATACGTACGTACGTTTAGTACTTTTATATGACCCAAATCCGGCCATTCTACTAAATATTATCCATCGAAGAATTATGTTGTCTTCGTCCTATTCAGAAGGAAAGCTCTCGAGATGACGTTAAATCTCGGATGAAAACTAGATCTTTTTCAAGGGCATCTCAGTGATGAGTGCCCCCTCAGTGAATTCTTTCAAAAATAGTTTAACATACATTTAAAGTGCACTAATAAGGACGAATATATACACGCATCAGCTCCGAGAGCCTGTGTATAAATAAATCTTTGGTATTTTAGTTTAATTTGTCTAGTAATTATAAATACGCCTAAAAGGACCCAAAATTATGTTTCCGACAGAACAGAACATAACATCAAAGGCACAAATTTTGGTAAGCTGTTCCGAAAACTATGATTTCGTGACCTTAGCCTTTTAAACCACTTTATTCGAGAACTTCATATATAAATACTTTATTCCGGTAATCTAAACGTGCTACGGTATTGTAGAGTACTTATACAGGGCGTCCCAGGACTATGCGACATGAAGGGAAAGTACCTTATATATTGTAGATAGGATATTTTGCAGAAAGGAGACTATTTTATTTTTAAAAGTTAGTAATACTTCATTCAAAGATTTTCTAAAAATTTCTTGCTTCGTCGTCGAGTCGAACCGACTTATATGTTTACGGCGATAATGCGCAAAAGATCTGCGTCCCTGATGCGCCGGGTGCGCGACAGCTCCAACAGCTACCTACACCTGTTTGCACAGAGGCTGGACACTGACTGTCTATTTATGGAACACTGAACAAGAGCGTATATTGTGCTCTCTTGACCAGTGTTCGATAAATATTTAAATTTTTATATATTTTGAAATTGAATTTTAAATTTAAATTTTTCTAATTTATTTTAATTTTAGATTTTGAATTGAATTGAAAATATAAAAAAACTCCTCTTATTTTTATGATGCCAATAGAAAGAATGGACAAAATATTATAATTCCTCTTGAGTAATGGTATCTTAAAACAAATGAATATTTTGAAATTTATCATTTTCATTTTTCATTTAAGACTGTTCGATTTCCAGATGAAGCAAGTATTTTTAGAAAATCTTGGAATGCAGTATTACTAAGTTTTAAGAACAAAATAAAGTCTCCATTCAGCAAAATATCCTATCTACAACATTTAAGGTACTTTCCCTTCATGTCGCATAGTCTTGGGACGCCCTGTATACAAAAAGAGAATGGTCATGGGTGATGAGGGCGTGACAGTGTTTAAATACATACACATATAGACACACGCCTTTTTCCCCGAAGGGGTAGGCAGAACCTCAATGGGCCTCTTTTCACAGTCGGTGGCACCATCGTGGAATATAGACGTGACAAGTGGTGAGCTCATCGCTGCCATGCTTCCCACGACTGACTCTGCTAACGCTTTCTTCCAGTAATTCCATTAAAGCTTACAGACAGGAATATCAACGAATCTTATCAACAAGTCCGGGTAATCCCTTAGTCGGCTTTTACGACATCCACGGGAGGAGACGGAGGGTTCTATTCTTTGGCCAGACACACCATGACAGTGTTTAATTACCGATTTTGTATTACACTACCTCGTCATTATAGCATGATTACAAGATCTTGAAAAATTAAACAGTTAAATGTTTTATGGCGGGTTTGGGTTGTAATAATATATAAACTTCCGGTATTCGCCAAACTATTCTATTTTCGGACACATTATATTCAGCAAAGCGAGTCTATTTGACATGGATAGGCTTAGTTTTAATACTTTCTGTCCATTACCCCACGTGGATTTGGTACAATGTGTTCATCCTTCAGTCCTACTGGAATATAAATAGTATAGTTTTAAATTATATAAAGTCTCTCAGTAAATAGTTGTCTTATAAAAGAAAGGAAATAAATATGCTCCAATTAATTTAATTTATTTACAGAAAGGAATAATACAACTAATACAAATAGGTATTTTGTAGAAAATAAATGAACCGGTTTAGCCATCTGAAGACCGCGACCGTTGCAAATGATCTAAAGGTAGCTCAACTGATCCAAATTACTACCAGACGGAAGCGTCCCTATGATACTGGCTGCATTGCCACGCTGAATGGCAATACTAATACGTTGAATCAGATAACAGCCAGCTATCGGGTCACACGTCACTTCGACCGGCCGCCCTGAAATAATTTTGAAAACGCGAAGTGTTCCGGTACCATACGTGCAATGGTGAAGATTCCACAGGACGTATCCGCAAAACCTTACTTTAAAGAGCTCGAAATACTCACCCTTCCATGTATTGTAATAGCGGTGCGGTAGCGGCGTACGTGAGGAGTAACATAGATTTGTTTAAAAAAAATAGTGACACTCACAAGTATAATACTCAGTGAGCGGACAAGCTCACCACCTTGCCTCATACTCTCGCGAAGTCGGGAAAGTTAACGCGCACAATGGGACCGATAGTTTACAACAGACTACAAAGGCAACTAGCCTGACATCATTTAAGAGCAATCTAAAACACTGGCTCACTGACAACAGCTTTTAAAGCTACGAGGAGTTCCTAGCCTGTGATGCATTACCTATTAATGTTTAGTTAGATTACTCATTTATCTTATTTAGATTTGGTTATGCTTGACATTGTATAATAACGATAAAAAATTGTTTTTTATTGACACACCCAAGACGACGTTTTTTTTGACGACCTCTGTGGTGCGGCGGGCTTAGCTTGGCCTGTGACGCAGGAGGTTGCGGGTTCGATTCCTGCCTTGGAACAAATATTTGTGCGATCGCAGATATTTGTTCAGGGTGTTCTGGGTATTTTCTATGTTTAACAAAAATATCTATCTATGTAATGTTATATATTGTATTAAGTATATCAGTTATCTAGTACCCATAACACAAGCTCTGCTAAGCTTGGGGCTAGATAATGTTGTGTGAACTGTCCAGCATTATTTATTTATTTTATTTATTGAAATTTATTATGGTAGTACTAACCGATGTATAAAAAAGTGACGTATAGTTCTAGCAATGTATGAAATAAATGATTATTGATTATTGATTACCCAATGGACCCAGAGTCTCGACTCCGAAAGGCTCAAATAAGTATAAGCATTGTCGAGACTTGCATATTTGCGCCTTTTGAGGTCCTCTCTTCATGTCTTCCGCATAAACTCATACATAAAATTTAAATTTTAGTTAGGTGCCTACTTCATTTTTTTTTCCATTTTTGGTAGTGTTTTATGTTCACCAGCCCTGTTAGACGAAACCGTAGAATGCAATGGTATTTGCCATAATCTTCACGATTGGCTGGCAGATTGGTGATTGCAGTTATAGGGTTGAGTACTCAGGTACTGATGTAATCCCTTAGTCAGCTTTTACGACATAAATACTCGCAGTGTATACTGGTTCAAAGGATTGTATTCGTGGGTAAAATAGGAAAAATAAAGTCCTATGGTTATGGTTATGTTGATCGTAAAAATCCTGTTTTCGTCCACGTTTATCTACTGACCTAGTGATAGTAAACAGGCACCCAGCTAAGGTAGTTGTACTCATTCATATTATCAATTATGTATTATCAAGGTATCGGTGGAATAAGAATTTTAATCTGAAAAACTTAACAAGTGGTACTCATATAATAAATATGACCACCATGGTTTGAAAAACAACTAAAAACTGAAAAATATTAAGTGCAGTGAATACCTAAGTGTTAATATTTTTAGACCCTACTCCTCTTGTATTTATTGATTATTGCCTACATTTAGGTCAGAATCCGGAAATAAATATTCGTGGGATGAATCCATGGGATCAATACGGATGCATCCAATTAGGTACAAACATGACTAACTTCAGATATTTTTTTTTGTTTGAAATGTAATATTTATTGAAATGAAATGAAATATTTATTGAAATGAAATGAAATATTTATTGATTGTGAAACTAGGTATAAAATAGTGTTCAAATGTCATGCTAAAAGTCCTCTAGTTCCTACCATAAGGTGTACAAATCAAAGTTAAATTTTTAACTTTGATTTGTACACCTTATGGTAGGAACTTATGGAGTAAAAAAAAAAAAAAACTGATTGATTGTTTGATCTTCTACTACTGTAATATAAACTCTTTGAAATTGAAAATTATTTTCTATTTTTTAGTTCGGTTAATTAAAAAAAACGTGTTTTTATTTGATTTAAAAAAAAAAAAAACTGATTGATTGTTCTATCTTCTACTACTCTAATATAAACTCTTTGAAATTGAAAATTATTTTAAATTTTTTAGTCGGTCAACTATAAAAGCGTTTTTTTTTTTTTCTTTTTTTTTTTCATTTTTTATTTCTATTTATCTCTCTTTCTCTCTCTAACTCTAACTCTAACTGTAACTCTAACTCTAACTCTAACTCTAACTCTAACTCTAACTCTAACTCTAACTCTAACTCTAACTCTCTCTCTCTCTCTCTCTCTCTCTCTCTCTCTCTCTCTCTCTCTCTCTCTCTCTCTCTCTCTCTCTATGCAAAAGTTTCAAATTAATCAGACTTCTGGAAATTGGTGAAAATTATACTCAAAGATTCAGTTACATACATACATACATACATACATACATAGATACAACCCAAGCTAATAAAAGCGTGTTAAAAATAGAAGTTAAAATCATTAAAAATAGTTAAAAATAGAAGTTAACATTTAAAACAAATAAAGACAAAAACATAATATATACTTACTTACTTACTTACTTACTTACTTACTTACTTACTTACTTACTACATAATGTACATAAATACTTATCAGTTACAATTAAATTATCATGTCATGCAAAATTATCCTTAAAAAATTTGTCAACAGAGTAGTATGCCTTTTCAATCAGCAAGTTGTTGAGAGCATACTTGAACGTATTTTATTATAAATAATTGGTGCCATACAAAATACACTAATACGCATAAGGCGAGTTTTACAAGAGCGCAGATGCAAGCAACCTTCACTCCGGCTGCCCGTGGGGTACATGACAAAAACCCTAGGGTTCCGCGATACCCTT
Organism: Operophtera brumata; assembly: GCA_932527175.1. NCBI lineage: Eukaryota > Metazoa > Arthropoda > Insecta > Lepidoptera > Geometridae > Operophtera > Operophtera brumata. Next base: position 7,100,834 of record OW052237.1, on the reverse strand, counting down.
GTAGGGGGTTCCGCAAGAATTTAGAAAAAAAAACTCTCTTGTCGACCTTTCTGACGCGGCGTATCACGATTCACGAGACACAGCCGAACTTAGTCGCCTCGAACAATTTTACTAAGTATGTAACTGTTACATGGTACTTTTATTATGCTTATTAATAAAGAATACACTTTTAAAAACTATTGTTTTATCGTAGGGTTCCATCAAGTATGACGTGACCTATGATGTAATGCACTGTTCATAGGCTGAGGTTACCGCTTAACATCAGGTGGGCCATCTGCTAGTTCCGTCATTCAAGTAGAATAAAAAAAAAGTATTTCGCTTTTCAAAAGGGTTTCGTCACCAAAAAAGAATGAGAACCGCTGACCTAGTGGAATAAAGAAACATACATACATACATGAACCTGACGAACTCTTTTTTTGGGACATTCGTGAAAGGCCTCTTTACAAAGAATTTTGTTGGCAGCGTTTAGTTTCTTACTTCATCAAAGTCATATTAAAATATAAATGCTAGTAAAAAAAAACTGTTGTATGCTTACATTGTGTGTATTCTGTAGAGTACAGAATACACACAATGTAAGCATACAACAGTTGTTTTTTTCTTTCGTATGAGGTAGTCTCTGGAGTCAGAGGCAAAATATCAGTGTATTTATCAGCTTACAATTGATACAGAAGAAACAACCGCTAATCGTGATTTGAATAACTGAGCAACTCGGGAGAACCTTATACCATAATGAACTTACACGACGCCATTTGACGAGACGTTCCACTACGCCGAGCCATCATGTTCCATTGATCGAGTCACTCCATTCAATTACAACGGTTTCAAATTTACTGGCGCAATGTCCTGGATTATGTGGATTGTCTCAATAATTGGCGTCGTGTAAATGGTCCATAAATAGGTACAGATACCAAAGTAAATAAGTGATCTATAAGTAGGTACTAGGAACGCAAAATGCACCAATACTTAAAAGTAAGTACCTAGTTTAAAAAGTGTTTTAAGCTCCGTATAGTTTAGGAACTTATAGGATTCACTTACCGTTCGTAAGAATGACATGTCTCATCTAGCACTTTAATTATACAGAATGACATGTCTCATCTAGCACTTTAATTATACAGAATGACATGTCTCATCAAGCACTTTAATTATACAGAATGACATGTCTCATCAAGCACTTTAATTATACAGAATGGCATGTCTCATCAAGCACTTTAATTACCTACAAAGTATCGGCCAGTATCGGCCACGGCCCGGCTCACGGCCACATCGGCACGGTCCGACTGGACAGGCTCGAATCAATTTAAAAACTACCTAACAGATGGGCCTGACTGGACACGCTTCCTTTTATTGGACTGTATCCTACCTACATACTTCCTTGGAAAATTCTCAGGAGCCACGGATCATTTTTATCAAATACAAAAATACAGTTCGATAGAATTCGTTCTTCAAAAAACTAAAGAAAAAGTCAATTTTGTAACACAAAAATAGCGAAACAGATGTGAAAAATTTCCCTCGTAAAAATAAGTCGATTTAAAGACCGCAAACAATAGTCTGCCAAAGCTTACGAGGAAGGCTAGACGCTGAAAAACAATAATGTGGTAAAGCTATTTTTAGACAAGTCTGAAACATTATCGGACGCGACTTAAAGCCCTACAAACCTATCTGGCCCGGTGATGACGTTGCTGTTCATCAATGTTGTCAAACTATTTAGAAAGGGCGAGGTCACAGACCGTTCTCACCGTTGGCACCTGCCATGGAGTATTTACAGGTGCCATCTTATAGCGAACGAGCTGTAGTTCCACTTTTAACTATCAGTCGCTATGTCAGACAGTGTGCACGTCGTTTCGGAAGCGTCGTGTGATAGATATTTGTCGGAAGTCTGAGCGCTAAAGGACACTCAAGTGACCTTACACAGAATAAATAATAGTACAAACTTTGACAAAATAATATTATATTGTATAATAATATGACACCCAACGTTCACATAAATAGTCCTAATCCTACACTAGAAGATCCCCTGTTTTGTGAGTATCAGGAACTACGAGTACATATTGTAACATAATATAACACCCAACGTTCACATAAATAGTCCTAATCCTACACTAGAAGATCCCCTGTGTTGTGAGTTTCAGGAACTACGAGTACCATGGTACAAGAACACCCGGTATTAGCGATGACAGTAGAATGGTCCAACAATTATGCGATTGACGTATGCTATCAGAATGCAACGTGGTTTATTGTATTGTATTATGACTGTAGAAATATAATCTATTCAAATAATCGAATGCCGTTTGTTTATAGGCCTGCTGGCTTAAACTTATTGATGATAGTTCGCACCCTTGTCATCGATATAATAATTATATATAAAATCGTTGCGCGACTGACTGACTGACTGACTGACTGGCTGACTATCAACGTACAGCCTAAACCATAAGTCCTAGAGACCTGAAATTTGGAGGGTACGCCCTTTTTATGGTCTAGGGGTGCACTAAGAAAGGAATTCCAGAATTTCAACCCCTAAGGGGGTGCAGCGGGGTGTTTAAGTTAGTATGGAAAAGTACACGCGGACGAAGTCGCGGGCATTCCACTAGTGTGTAATATATTGACCAGATACAGATAATTCGCGACTGTCGGACGCGTCCGATAGTATGTTTACCAATCGTGTAACTGCTGGAGAGACATAATAAATCTTATAAACTTAAGTCCAGAGGCACAGAAGATAATATAAGTAAGTAATAGAATAAACTTCTGCGGGTACCTAGACACAAAAGTTTCACTTGGTATGCACTAAAGACCTGTAAATATCTATGAACATAGGTATTTATGTTTTGTAAGAAAAAATATTGGGATTGGGTGAAAACAAAAATATTAATAAAATATAATCGTATATATTTATTTTAATTAATGACGGAGCAGATGGCCTTCTCTGCCTATAACCACACTATAACAATGCATTACCTCACAGGTCACGTCCACCTAGGACGCGCTCTTTATGTCATTACACCCGTAACTTATTGACATAAAGATGAAGTCTCTGCTGGAACACAGCAACGCGAGCACTATGTTTGGCGGCAGAAATATTTATGGTGGGAGACCATCCGTGGACGAACTCTTTCACAAGGAGTCCACTGTCACTTTTTCCCGTCCAAAGTGTTACCTCCTTAGACACACACCTAATACCAATAGTCACCTTAGGGCACCTAATGCCCGGGCGAAAGAGAGTACGCATGAAGTAGCTTATCGCGAAGTATGGTATGTATGGTGCTCTATAGAAATGACAGCTCACTCATATTTCACAAATCAAGGTGACAAATATCAGGAAACCACAAGTTATCAGATAGAAAATGCTAGGCCATGCCAAAGGTACACGTAAAACATAGTACTTACATGTAAAACCAGCAATAGAAAGCTAATTTTACATTGAAAGCCGGTCTGAGAGAGACAGGTCTGCTTGAGAGGTAGGTAGCAAAGTTTGAAGTGTTCTGAAGAAGTTCAGTGCCTTCTATAAATCTGGGGTGATTATCCCATGTGTATTTAGGATCGCGAATGTATTTTTAAAGCCATTTTCTTGGATCCAGGTAGGCAATTCTGTAGAAACACAAATACTTAATGTACATAATAAGTTTTTTGTGAAAAATATATTTTTCAATACAATCTTTTAAAAAACTAGTGATCGTGCACGTGTGCTGATCAAAATGAGCCCAAAAACGGCCAGTCTACTATTATCCCTTGAGTATTTCCGCTGTCCACCTTCCGTCTCCATCATCAGATCAGCTCGCTGTCACCATAATATTTCATTGTCATCGGAATTTGACAGGTATGCAAAATATCATCTCAATCGGTTGAGGATAAATGCTTTAAAATTCAGTTTCAAGATCCACCCGGACATACATGCTTGTAATATAATCCGTTTTGCAATTCGATGCAAGCGTAGGTTACCTTGTATTAAAGTAACTATGTGAATATAATGGTTTAGTTTTCTTGTGAAAGCGCGAATATTTTCTAGCAACATAGACTTATTGATAGCAGTTGCGACATGTCGGATTCGCTTTGATGTGAGTCGAACACACTTCGGGATACAGATCTAGTTATAACTTATGGTACATATGTGCGTATAACTGCTATGCCTTCAGTTTTCACGGGACGTCTTTTTACACCCTGAATAAATATACTTATATACCTACACCTATGCATACCGTCATAGCGTCAGTCATGAGCAGCTGGTATTAAATTCACGACCGGTGATTACAGCTGAGAGTTATTATAACCCTGGTATAAGTGATGCGAGGCTTTCGCCAATTGCGTCACATTATTCAGAGTATGAAGGTCAAGGTCAACCCGTCATTGTTGCCGTTAGACGTTTGAAACTTTTAAAAGGGGTGTTGAGTAGCCTGATTTTTCTCGGCATGGTCGCGAAAACAGGCGAGCTTTCACCAAGTTTTTAAGACGGTTTTAAATGATATATGTGATTCAATGAACAAAATAATCCGATCATAAACATTTGAAACGTAAAAATCGCTACTACCCGCACAAAAAGTTCTGAGATCTTATGTAGTACGAAGTCGGGCATTCTCAAAGAACCTTTCATATTTTAACGTCTTGAGCCTACTAAACCATTATTAACTTTTATTACTCCTTAATTTTATTACGCCCTCGTATGTGGGTTACCCCAGCTTAAGGTGGGGCATGCTGCAAAATTCATAGTCGTGTATTTGATTTTTAGCTGACTTAATCAAGTACAATATTCAAAATAAAAATATGCATGGATACTAAAGTATAATTCCGAGGGATGATCACTGTACCAGAAGACGATAGGACTTAGAGCATTGCAGGCCTCCGTACCGGAGCGAAAGGACAATATTTTCTCTATAGAAACCCAAAGGTACCTCTAATTTTTGGCTAGATTCGATTGTTTTTTAAAATGGTGGATATTATTGAGTAAAAAATTAGATAAAGTAAAATCAATACAACAAAGCCGAGGGTTTATTGTAGGGGTTTTGTAATTGTTTCTATATTTTAAGAGAAATGTCTTTTGCAATGTTTTTTGACTGCTTGTCAATACAAGCAGTTTGAAATTCGATCGAAAGAGCCAAAACATGGTGTAACTATTCCTCTGATATTCTGCGTTTATTAGTAGCGGTGTTAGTAATTATTGCAGACGTATCAATCTGATCCATTTTATATACAAAAAAAACTAAATATGAACATATAGCGACTCCAGTGGACGTGGTTAATGACTGAAAGTAGTCATCTCTTTTGTGCAGCGAATTGAAAAAGCCCGCAAACAATGAACTATTTTTGTGACATCTCTGTTTATAGTGCGATCACGTCCTATTTCATACCGAGTGAGCAAACATATACCATCAAAATAGGGCAGAGGGAGAAATATATACAGAACATGTCTATGGTATTATGAGAACCCTATGCACAGATACGAACATATTGGCAAGTGTTGTATGGCCGTTTGTCCACCACCGCGGGTGGACAAACGGTCTATCTGTTTGTATAGAGTTGTAATATAATTTCATGTCATTTACAAAGCAACAAATAAAAAAAAATAAAAAAAACTTTATATCAGGCTTATTGAGAATTGTACTAACCTAAATAATAAGCTCATAGAAACATAAATACCTTAAAAACTAACATATGTATATAAAAACACTTTATTTATAACTTAATCTAACACACGTGTGATCGCCGACGCGTCGCGGCCCGGTAACAATTTACCACATAATATGTCACGTCCACCTAGGACGCACCCTATATTGCACTGCACCCGCCACCTTGAGACATAAAGATGAAAAGTCTCATGTGCCTGTAATGCATGTAAATGCAAAGTGTTAGGCACACTATGAGTGCTTTCATATGCACTGGCTCTTTTTACCCAGTAGTTGTCTGAGTAGTGTAAAAATTGGAAGTGTCGGACTCCGGTACGGGCTTCCGGTAAGAACACTTTTTTCAGTAAAAGCAGTAAATTTGTTTGACAATGACTTTTACGAACAGCCCATTCCGGTCATTTTTACCGGCGCATTTTATATAATTTTATAATAATATCTTTGATTTATATTTTATTGGATTAGTTTTAATGTTTTTGTGTTTTAATGGGTTTATATAGATTTAATTTTATGGGTGTAAATAACCTGAAATAAATGATTAATAATAATAATAATAATTCTGCTTCTTTTCAGCAGTAAACTTGATTTTGTTGGCAAAATTGAGGAAATTTTCTTTAGAGGCTATAACTAAACGAAGAAAAAGAATATTAATGTTTCCATATGATTTTCAGTTCGTTAGACAACAGAAGGGGGCAGCCCTTGCTTGACTTGAGCAAAATCCGTGGTTCACTCTGGGCCTCAACGGAAGATCAGCGCTGGGTTGCCAACGTGGCCTAGCAAACGCTAAGTTGAGGACCCTTTTGTGGCTTGCGTCAGGCACACTCACAAATTGCCTTTATTATATCTGTGTTATTTGTTTTTGTTTTAGTTTTTATATAGTTCATATCTTGTTTGCTTTCTTCTTGGTGTGTGTTTGTATAGTCATAAATAAACGTTTATTTCTTTCTTTCTTTCTTTCTTTCAAAATCTCCACACCTCTCTAATGACACCATTCGTACGCGCTCTATGTCATATTTCACCTCTGCGCAAAGGAGTTTCGTTCTTATTTTCCGCAAAAAAACTCACATGACCAACATTTTGGATATAAACATTACGAAAAAATAGGATTCGTAAGTTACCTACACACATACAAGTTCTGCGGCAATGTTAAGGTTGTTTTGCGAATAACAAATGTTCTTTGAGCCTCTTCGAGCGGAGTTGTTTAATATTTATGGGGTACTTAGTTAGTAAAGGTTTTCTTTTATTTAGATTTTGGTTACAATTTGCCAAAATATATATCGTATTCTGCATTTTAATGGTTTACATGCTTTATTTTGTGACTATAAAAACCAAACAATTAAATAAATATAAAGCTTGACAAACTTTATATTTAATTTTTTGACAATAAGGACTAATTATTTTTTATTTTTTGACATGATTTTCTATATTTTTGCATTACTTTCATTTTCATATTATATGTTTTAATTTATAGTTTTAATTTATAGCTTTAATGGAAACCTTAATAATGTTGTGATAATGTATAAAAGTATTGTATTTAATTAATTACTTACCATAAATTTTGTACGCCTAGCGCAGATCACAGTGCACTTAAAAATATTGTAAGAACTTTTATACCTACCTGTGTTTCACAAATAAAGATATTGAAATTGAAATTGAAATTGAAACTTTATACTATGTTTAATCACCATGGTGAACAGTGGTAACTCCTATAATTTTATAGTTTATTATTTTTCAAGTGTAAACCACACTTTATGGATAACATTAAATTTGAATGTAACCCAATGTGTATTGGCGCTATAGTCGAGTTGATAGTGCCCACAAATTTCGTCTTCAGCGTCATAGCTCGTTCTACGACCGTATTGGTAGAGGCATCGCCGATCACAGGCGAGGTTGAAGGTCGAGTCCCGCTGGAACGAAATTTTTGGGTTTCATTTAAATTTAATCCTATAAGTTCCACAATGAAAGGGCTTGAGCCACCTCCATCCACAGTCTTCCCGCAACCTTTACAATGTCGTCAGTCTATAGAGTTGTCTATATAGTGGTGTTAGTGTTACTAACCCCTGGTGTAATCCCTTAATCGGCTTTTAAGGCATCCACGGGAGGAAACAGAGGGATCTATTCTTAGACCGGACAACACCTCGGTTACTCTACCTAAAATTTGGTAGTGAGTTTAATTAACTGATTTAAGTTGATTAGTTAAGGAAGGTTCTATGGGAATGCCCTACTACTACTTGAGATCTCATAACTTTTTTGTATAAAAGTAGTGAGACTTGACATCATTTTTACATTGAAAATGTTTTATGGGTTATTTTTATTCTCTAAAAAGTTGTCGATATCCTTGTTAGGGTCACCGCACCATCCAATTGGTAACTGACATAGAGCAGGATGACTAAAACAAACTGGCCAAGTGCGAGTCGGACTCGCACACGAAGGCTTCCGTACCTTCGTACAACATTTAAGAAACCGCCAAAAAAAACACGGTCCTGGTATAGCCTCATTTAATTTTTAATTTGTTTTATTTTTATTTATTGTTATTATAGCAGCAATAGAAAAACATACAGAAAATTTCAACCGTCTATCTATTACGATTTATGCCGCACGGTCCTTCACCCGCTGATAGACAGACAGGCGGACGGACAGCGGAGGCCTAGTTATAGGGTCCTGTTGGCATCCTTTAGGTACAGAACCCTAAAAACCAGCGACTTGACGAAGAAGGTTTATAAAACATTATTAACGTCTATATTCCACGATGGTGCAATCCACTGTGGAAAAACCCCATTGAGGCTCTGCCTACCCCCCTTCTGGGAAAAAGGTGTGTCTATGTATGTATGTAGGTATGTAATATTATTTCACAAGATTTTCAGTATTACTTTATTCATAATAACATTCTTTAAAACGAGTGTAATGTAAGCTCAACTATAAAATGCTTTTAGTAATATATCTGTGATTTTACGTAGCTGAATTTGAGTTTTTATTAGCAGGGGTAAGTTTATGTGAAAGGGTAAATTAGGACCTTTAACAGCCTCGAGCATTTAACTTGAAATGGATATACAATTTATAGGAATTCTTCTGAAAATAAAGTCAAAATTCTCGACCTTTTAATCCAATGCTCACAAATGGTTTTATAGGGGTTTGTTTTAAATAGGTACGTTCACAAAATTATCTGTCCCGGCCTTCGACCAAAGTAAAATAAATGGACGGGCCTTACATATACAAAACGTCCGTGAAAAATAAGACATTTCGGATTTAAGGTACGGTCAACAAATAAACTATCTATCTATCTATATATCCAGGTAATACCCACTGCTGAGTAAAGGCCTCTTCTCTATAGCGCCACTCCTGGCGGTCTTGTAAATAAACTAGGTGAAATTAAAGTATTTAACTTCTTTAAAACTGTATTTTTGTAAAAATACAAATGCAATGGTTTTTTTAAAAGTGTTTTCTTTAGGTACAAAAAACAAAAACAAAAAACAAAAAATCGCTGGAAAAAAAAGGAAATATCGAATGAAACTTTTACAAAAACACACGGTTCCCTTCTGTTTTATGTAGTTACGTATCTATTTTTCAACTATCAAACATACATAATATAAATCCTTCGATAGAAAAGCAAGTCCACCTAAGGTCTTCAGCTCAATAAATTTGTGAAATATATATTTTTCATCACTCATTAACCTAAGAAAATATCATGAAATTCGTACGTAAACATAAATGTATAAACATTCCAGTATTTTAGAAAATGCAGAGTGCATTTTTAAAAAATTTGCACAATGCGTTTTTTCTATACTAAGTACTTGGAATGACAGATCAAGCAGATGGCCCACCTGATGTTAAGTGATACCCAGTGCCTCTCTGAGGTAACAGTGCATTACCTCAGGTCACGTCCACCTAGGACGTGCCTTATGTGGCATTCCACTGCGCCCGCAACCCTGACATATAAAGATGAAAAGTCCCATGTGCCCGTAATTTCACCGGCACCCTTACCCTTCAAACCGGAACACAACAATGCGAGCACTACTGCTTTGCGCTAGAAACAGGTACTTATGGTGTTAGTACTTCCCCGGACGAACTCTTTCACAAAAAAGGTCTACTACTACTAACCGTTTTTTGTATAAAATTAATTGTGTAGAAAATGATCAGAGCAAATACGGGAAAATGTATTCCACATCCAAAAGTCGTCTCGTCTTGCTCGTCTTATGACTTCTAGCCATTTTTGTTTATCTTCGATTTCTTTTGGAAAGCTAATAGTTTAACTAACATGACATTACATATTATATGCAATTAACTTGAGCGACGTGCTTAGCAATGGTTTGACGTAAATAATGCAAACTAAAATTCTAAATCAATACGATACCCCTTAGGTATCAGATTTTTTTGCAGTCTGTACCGGGCCATCCGTCATGCGTGAAGTATACAGAAGTCTTGTCAAATATTTATAACTTTTTTATCAATTGATGAAAATTATATTACAAAACGTTTACTTACGAATGAAATGCGATGCCTGAAGCTTTATTTGTATTTCTTGTGTTGTTTGCACACTTACGAAAAGCACAGAAAGGCATTGTATCACCAAGGTGTCTAATTTGGTATTTTTCAGCATAGCTGTCACTCGTTGCCGTGACAAAGACTGACTGAAGCGTAGTGCGCGAGCTAGGTCTCTTTAGAAGCTTCAAAACTATCGTTCCCTAAGGCCCGTCCATTCATTTAACTTTGGTCGAAGCTGGGCTTCGACCAAAGTAAAATACTTAGGTCGAACGTCCTGGGGGTAAAACTGAAGATATTAGGTACCTAATTTGATTTACAAGTTATTTATTTTGTAAATTTAATATCGCCCAGCTGTTATTTTTAGTGTTGTAATTTTTTTTATTAAACGGTTTACACTTAGTTACTGATGCACACGTCTATCGGATGATGATGATGATGACTTAAACATTTGAGGATGTTTTATATGGTTTTGTTTGATTCTCTTCTTACAGGAATAATAATTATTAACATAGAATCAAAGAAAGCCATCAAAGCTACCAAAGATAAGTACCTACCTATACTATGTTAGGTATAACTTTTGAAACTATAATAGTTATGTACATACTTTTCATTTAAAACAGGATATTTACCATGATTATTGAGTTTTGTCTGTTCCCAATATTTCGGCACAGTTGCATGCGCCATGATCACGGGAGAACTAACGAATGTCGTTGCGAGTACCTAGATGTTGTTTGCAGATATATCCACAGAGTACCTTTAAATGATATATCGATCTACCCTCTTTCTCACTTTTTTATTACGAAGATACCACTAAACTCAATAATCATAGTAAATATCCCTTTTTTAGTGAAACGTATAATACTTAGGAACCTACTTACCATGTGTTCTCATTTCTCGCTAACTCTTTACCACTAAACCCTCAAAGGGCAGTGCACTACACCATCATACTATTGCGTAATCTGCGGCAAGACTAAGATAGAACCTCCCAGAATCGCTTTGCATACAAAAACGGTCGTGCAAGCTACTTCCCTCATTACACGCCATTAGTACTCCTCCTAGCTACTCTATACAGTCCAACGCTCAATTACACAAAACTTCGGCGAGATTGAATTTTATTCCATTGTCATAAAGCCTATTTCCTAAGTTATTGTTGCGACTATTCGTAGACTGTACTTCCGCTAATGTTACTTGATAAAAATATACAATGCAAGCATTTTTCACACGACAGAGAAATTCTTATGGAATCGAAATAGCTTAAAATAAAGATGCAGTAAAGACAAGATGAAACTTGAAAGTAGCAGTTTTATGGATGTTAAAATCTGATTGGAAGAAATCAACAGAATCAAATAAAATACCTACTTGTGGGAACTTTCGAATACGTCGATAAACACATCGCTCTGTGACTCTGTCTCCCACATAATGGTCACCAGTGATATACATATTTTTATTGAAAACAGTTAGTACTTTACTTTCTTATGAGAATTAGCATAAAAATTAAGAAAACTGGTGTTCAGTTTTAGTAGCTTTACTTACAAAAAGAAATAAACAGTGATTTGAATGTACATCAATTATATTGGACAAAAACATGCGTTTCGTAGGTATGCATCTAGAGTCTAGTCTAGATGCATACGAGTACAGATCCTCCAACTTATATGCAGTTTTTTTTTTTCTAACATTGATAGACCTTTGTTTGACCACGATCACCCCTGATGGTAAGTGAGGATGGGGCCGAAGATGGAGCACAGAGGTCTAGAAGGCACCTATTCACTCTAGCCTTGAAGAGACCCAGATTATAGTTTTCAGGAAAAACAGACGACGGTAGTGTATTCCACTCCTTAGCAGTTCGCATTATAAAGGTAGAACTGAAACGTTTTGTGCGAATAGAAGGTATACCAATGATGATAAAATGTATGTAGATGATAGAAAACTACATACATTTAATTCTACAGATAAGTTGGTGTATCTGTACCTACGAAACGTATGTCTAGATTCTAGACTATACCTATCCAGCAATGTTGTTTGTACTATCATTTATTCTGTGCCCTTGTGGACTACTCATAGGACAAATATGTAGGACCACGAGAAAAATCTTATAATTTTGGGAAAATACATACATACATAGCCTTTTTCCCCGAAGGAGTAAGCAGAGCCTCAATTGGCCAATTTTCATCATGGGTTACACCGTCGTGGGAATATAGACGTGAAAAGTAGTGAGCTCATCTCCGCCATTGCTTCCCATGACTGACTCTGCTAACAGTTTCTTCCAGTAAATAGAGCTAGCAGCCAGGACAAATCTTATACCAACAAAACTCAATTTTACAAGTCTTTGGGAAAATGTAAGTTTATATCAAATACGATAAATGAAACGTTGTATGCTAGATTACGATTTCATGAAAAGGAGTTTGTTCGGTTATTTTAATGATGTCGCGCGATGTCGTCGAATATACAATTTCGAAAGAGACATTAATTTCAATTTGTATTTTTTTTTTTGTAATATCGTAATTTTGGTTGTTCTATTTTAACAGTGTGTCTTAGTGAAAGATAGAAGTGTAGTTATAATTTAAATATTATTGTATTACCGTGTCTTTCCAAATGGGTGGAATTTAATATAATAATATATAATAATAACAATAATAATGCTTGACAGTTCAAGTTCACACAACATTATCCTATTTGTTATTTTCTCCCCATACGTGCAAATTGTGGAATGGGCTCCCTCCTGAGGTGTTTCCCGCTAAACTACAAAAGAGCCGTTTCAAAAAAATATTAAAAAGAGTCGTTCAGGGCAGGCAGCGCATTGGCAATACCTCTGGTGTTGCAAATGTCAATAGGCGACGGTAACCGCTTACCATCCGCCGGGCAGTAAGCCAAATTGTCGAGCTATTACATTAAAAAAAAACTAGCCCCAATCTAAGTAGAACTTGTGTATGGGTACTAGATAACTGATACCTTTAGATCGTTAGCTGCGGTCTTCAGATAGAACAACAGTTTCCTATGTTTTTTTTTTATTTTTCACTTACCTTGTTTTAGTTAAATAAAATAAGTTTTAGAACATGATAACTGATATACTTAATACAATAATACATTACATAGAAAGATATTTTTTTTTTATTCATATAGATAATACTCAGAACACTCTGAACAAATATCTGCAGACCATACAAATAAAATAAAATAATTAAATAAATAAATAATGTTGGACAGTTCACACAACATTATCTAGCCCCAAGCTAAGCAGAGCTTGTGTTATGGGTACTAGATAACTGATATACTTAATACAATATATTACATAGATAGATATTTTTATTATACATAGAAAATACCCAGAACACCCTGAACAAATATCTGCGATCGCACAAATATTTGTTCCGCGGGAATCGAACCCGCAACCTCCTGCGTCGCAGGCGAACCTTCGCCCGCCGCGCCACAGTGGTCGTCAAATCAATCGTCAATTTGTCCAACACCTCAACTTTACTAGGACATGACTTGACTTAGACTTTAATCATTTAACTATCTAAATACATTTGAAACTGGCAAATTTAGGAAGATTGAGATGTTTCTCAGAGGCTACGAGAAAAAATAATTGAATAGTAGATAGATAGATAGATAGATAGATGACAGATGAACACAAGGAAAATATCACAAAATAAAAATAAACAATTAGTACAGTACAATGGGCGGCGTTATCGCTGAGAGCGATTTCTCCCAGGCAACCTTTTACAACACCTTTACAACGTGTAGCAACACGTTTTTTCAGCTTGCGTCATATCTAAGATCAGAATCATTTGTTATCAGAAACAGGTTCCTAGCTAAGATGATTGGAATGTCTATGTCACAAGCAAACATTATTATCCAGGCTCTCAATGCTCTATAAATTCCTCACATGGAAAAATGCTCTTTTCTCCGCAAACGGCTCATAATGTCTGGCTGGTCATAATTTGTTCTGAAATTCCTACAATTTTAATAAAATAATGATATTGCAGAACAGAAGCGGCCATGTGTGTGTCGGCAACGCGCATTGTAGGGTTCCGCAGTTGCCCGTCACAATATGCGGACTGAGAGAGTAGTTACGAGTACGGGGGCTTTCCGGTTTTATACAACAACTTCATTTTAGTAATTTTCAATGAAATTCATACGAAATTTCATAATAGTTCACATAATCATCGGGATATATTATCAAGTATAAATAAATAGGTTTGTATTTTTAATAATAGATTTGCCCTAATAACTCAATAATGAAATTAATTGAAAGCTATTATAAAATAAATGTTACTTGAAAAACTCGTAGTCTACAATAACAATAGATTTGATTTCTTCTCTGGTGTTACAAATCCATGTAGTGCATCCATCACTCATCTTGAAGTAGGTATAACTGTATATATTCTGTGGTATAACTCCGATATAACATAGGCTATTTTGGTATTGCCGTGCAGGTGTCGGTTCCTGATTCGCTGCGGGCCCCACCGGGACACGCACTATGTGCCAAGTTGGCTCTGACAAAATGTTTTTTTTTTCAAAATTTATTAACTGATCTATTCAATTGGTAACAAATCATAATGTAACTACTGCACTGCTGACAAAATAACACATAAAAACAAGTCACAATTTGGGTTCTATATATAGATTTATTTGCTGACAGATCTACCATTCTGAGTACGAAGCTATTATTTATGGGAGAAACCTATTATTTTGAGAACAAAGTTTTTATTCATGGGATGGACTTCGATATTATTGTTAGTCCATCTTTTATTAAGATACATTTGCATTGTCTAAAGCTAAAGCTAACTAAACGTACCGCCATCCTTTTCTTTTATATATAAAAAGCAAGGGACTGGGATTCTATTTTAGCTTTGACTTTAGAGAATACAATCTCAAATCGCTACCAATGTCATTAATTTAGTAATTAATATCTGGAGACCCTTTTTATTTGAATATATTTAATGGGGATAGATCTATTACTCAGAGGATACAAGATAATGACATATTTGGCGACAAAAAACATAGTTCCCTTATTTTGTATTTATCTATATGATTTAGAATATTATTAATACCTCAATGTTTAAAAAACCTTGGTGGAGATGATGATTCAGAAGCTTCTTTATTATATATTAAAAATAATACAGATGAAATGATAAAAATATTTAAATGTAAAATTACAAAAATGAAATAATCCCCAAGTACCTAATCTATAAAAATAAATTGAATTTGTAAAATTATTCTGTAGACCAATTATTATTATTGGTTTTTCAAGCCAGCTTCTTTTTTCTACAGCTATCTAAATTAATTGAATGTATTATTTTAAACTACAAGTTCTTTCTCACAAGGGATTTCAAAGAGGATTTTGTGCCATCTGAATTCTAATGAAAACTTTTAATTTTTCCTATTAAATATATTCGTAGCAATTTAATTTATTGTGTATTTTAATTAAACCAAAAAAATATTATTAAATTGCATCAATAGCGGTCACAGCTGTCTATGGCGTCTCTGTACACATGAAGCCAAAATATATTTGACAAAACTCAACCATAAATAAATAAAAAAGCTGGACAGTTCACACAATATTATCTAGCCCCAAGCTAAGCAAGTAGTAGCAGTAGTAGTTTTAGTAGTAGTAGAGCTTTTTTGTGAAAGAGCTCGTCCGGGGAAGTACTACCACCATACCTATTTCTGCCGCAAAGCAGTAGTGCTCGCATTGCTGTGTTCCGGTTTGAAGGGTAAGGGTGCCGGTGAAATTACAGGCACATGAGACTTTTCATCTTTATGTCTCAGGGTGGCGGGCGCAGTGCAATGCCACATAGGGTGCGTCCTAGGTGGACGTGACCTTTGAGGTAATGCACTGTTCATAGGCAGAGGTTACCGCTTAACATCAGGTGGGCCTCTTGCTTGTTCCGTCATCCAACTAGTATAAAAAAAAAAAAAAAAGCAGAGCTTGTGTACTGGACTGGTACTGGATAACTGATATACTTAATACAATATATTACATAGATAGATACTCGTATTTTTCCTTTATGAATTTCTACATATTCGTGATATTTTCAGGCCCGTAGATATTCTGGAAACACATGTTAGTTACAGGTTTCTTTGTTATTACAACGAACAAAAATTCATGCATATTCACGTTTCAAACGTTGATTCCTGAAAAATATCGTTTGAAGGTGAAAAAGCACCTGTGTCTGTTTCCGATAGATTTATACTATATTTTTCAAGCTATTATTTAACTTCATTTGTACGTATATCTTTATACCTAGTTAGAAATTGGCAATCCATTTTCAAGCATTTGCTGGCACTGGATTGAGCTGTATGGTATCTGTCAAGTTCCGATGGCAATACAATATTATGGTGACAGCGAGCAGATCTGATGATGGACGCGGACTACACAGGGTGGGCCAACGGAACTCCTCGATGATTAATAGTAGCCTGGCAGAGTTCGGACTCATTTTGGTGAGCTCACAGTTCCGATCACTAATTTTTAAAAGTTTTTTTTGTAGTTATTTTTCAGCATTAAACTTATTAAGATGTTTATTTTTGTTTTTTTTATTTATGCCGTGGTAATTCCGGCCCATGAATATTCGCCTCCGTCTCCTCCCGTTGATGTCATCAATGCCGACTAAGGGATTACACCAGGAGATGGGCAGCATAAACCACCTGAGTACTGAACACCAATTACTGCGATCACCAATCTGCCTGCCAAGCGTGATGATTATGGAAAATTCCCTAATTGCATGCTATGGAAGAGCCTCGACCAGCAGTGGACGTCTAAAAGCTGCTGCTGCTGATGATGATGATGATGTTACTGAACTAGCAGGTGAACGACCAGGAGGCCAATTCTCGGATTGTAGAGATTATCTCTAATTAGAGATAATGTCGAAGCATGAATGTCTACAAAAAATGTCACAATAACCATCAAATCGTATTCGATTTGAATGATTTTGGTTGACTTATTTCTATCTGCGACATCACAAGAATAGCAAATTAAGATTTTATTCGACATTCGACATATGTCGAATTCGACTTAATCTCTACAATCCAAAAATTGCCCTCCTGGAGTTTTGGTTATAACGCAAAATAACCAAACTTAGATTATTTTTTAACAGACTAAATCAAGTACAATATTCAACTTATAAATATTCATTGATACTACGCTATAATTCCGAGGGATCACTGTACCAGAAACACCAGAGGACAATATTTTATCGATTGAAAAAAAAAAAAAAAATTACCTCTAACTTTTGCCTAGATTCGATTGTTTATCAATCGCAATCGAATGGAGCATATTATTGGGTAAAAAAATAGATAAATATAATCTATACAACAAAGCTACTAGTTTACTGTAGGTAGGGGTTTACTCTATATTTTACGAGATATTCAATAACAACTGTTTTTTCGAGAGGCGCGAGATTGAAGATATCTGCCTGGGCGCAACCTTAAGCTATAACCCCTTTTTGAAAAATCTTCTTGCAATAGTTTATTCCCTACGAGTTTGAGCTATAAACCTAAACATCTTCTAACATAAAACAGAGATAAGTTTTCCATTACATTTGATATCTTAAACCCAGATTTGTTAGGTACACACAGCTCATGTTTTACAAGCGCTACGGATGATATGTTTGTGGTATATAAATAGTCGAGAGAATGGGTATCGTCCATGATGCAAATCGTAAAGACGTTGCTGGTGAAACATCCATACAAAATGCTCTCCCACACAGGTGCGATATACCGGCCGGTATATCGCACCTGTATATCGTATTTTTATGTATCTCCTATTTCTTCCAACTAACCAAGTAGTTTCATAATTTTCATAATTGCGTGAAACGCAAGCATTTTTACTTTCTTAAAGAAACACTGCAGGAGATTTGTAAGAAAACCCATTATATCCCGATTTCTGTTAAGTATCGCTGAGTATCAGATAGCAGTCACAACAGTTCGCCTGAATGAAACTACGCTATAATAAGGTCATAAAATCACCGTGGATTTTCGTCAGCGCGAACTAGAATGCGGATAAATTATACAGTTCCACCTAGTTATGGAAAATGAACTAAAGTTTCTATACAAGATTAAATAAAGTTTTAAAGTTAAATATAACTAAACTAACTAACTAAACATTAGAGTAAATATTTTCTAAAATTGTAAAAAAAAACACAACTTCCTCATCGGCCTATAGAAGCCCACTGCTGGACGTAGGCCTCTTCCATAAAATGCCACGACGAACGGTCACCCACCACCGAATTCTTGCGACTTTTATAATGCCTTAGGTCCATCGTCCAAGTGCCCTTAGTCCAATTACACTGCGCCGTCCGGTTTGTGGTCGCCAACTCGCCACTAGAGAACCTTTATTCCTCAACGGTTGCCAGTTCTGCGAGCTCAACTGGCTAATTCTGAGGTTTAGGAATGTCGAAAACAGCAAGCAGCCTAAAAAAAATCCGTCCTTAACGGCTCGTACCCGTCGTCAATTAATGCTTTTTTTATTTTGATTCAAGTTTCTTATTTTCTGATGTATAACATCTTTCCTCTCGCTTTTCTATTATCTGTGGAAGTGAAATCGTGAAAAGGGGCGGAAGTGTGTTAGGTATAGGAAATGCGCATTTCTCCGAGAGGTTGCTTCTATCAGCCATGTTGCTTATTGCCAAAGGAGGTGCGTTTATTTTTATTTTTTATACAACTTGTAATGACGGATCAAGCGGACAGCCCACCTGGTGTTAAGAGGTATATACCCTGTGCCTATGAACAATGCATTACCTCATAGGTCATGTCCATCTAGGATGCACCCTACGTGGCATTGCACTGCACCCGCCATCCTGAAACAAAAGATGAAAAGTCTCATGTGCCTGTAATTTCTCCTGCAACCATACCCGCAATGCACTGTTCATAGGCAAAGGTTACCGCTTAACATCAGCTGGGTCTTTTGCTTGTTCAGTCATTCAAGTAGTATAAAATAAAAAATAAAAAAATAATAAAAAAACAGATGTCAGATGTTACATATGCGACTACTGTAACGCTCGTTTCTTTTGATCATCTTTTGTCGCTAGAATGAAAAGCAGATTACGAACCTCGCCCATAGTACTTATAGTATATTTTAATCTGTCCCATAGTAACTTCTTGTTGCATTTGTTTTTTCGTACCAAAAAGCCACCGTTCGGTTCAACAACCTACTATTGTACCATCGGCGGTAATATCGGTGGGTATTCCAGCCGGCATTACGGCACCTGTGTGGGAGAGATAAAGTTCTACTGCTGGAATCACTGGTTAATGTGGTTTACTGCGTTTCCAAGTGTTGGTCAATAACCCGATGCAGTGAATAGTTTACTGCTCATGCATTAATGGTTCTAAATATGGCTGCTTCGATCATCGATTTGTGAGAACATAATATAATAGTGATGTTTATGGATGTGTACCTCTAAATACCTGTGTAAGCTGTGGTTTAAGAATAGACCCCTCCGTCTCCTCCCGAGGATGTCGTAAAAGCCGAATAAGGGATTACACCAGGAGATAGGCAAAAGCATATGTGATCTCCAAAAAAAACTGCTAACCGTGGTGATTATGGCAAATCTCTATTGCATTGTAAGGTACTTTAAAAGGCCAAACATGGCAGTGCTTGGTCATCCCAAATATTGGCTTATGTGCGTATTATTTTATATGTGGTATAGGGTTACCTATTCAAAATGTTTTTTTTTTAAATTGCTTACATTTACAACTTTGGCTTGCCTCACCTACCATCACAAATAACACATAACCACTAGAATTCCCCGTGTCAGGCACTATGGGTTCATGGTACTACAACAACCAGACCCGGAACGAATATTTGCAGATTATGCAAACATTTGTTCCGCAGCGGGAATCAAACTCACAACCTCTCGCATCTCAGCCGGCTATTCGCCTACCGCGCCACAAACGTCGTTATAACCACGAGAATTCGCTGTGTCGTGGGTATCAGAACCTACAAGTACCTACCACGTTACCACAACATCCAAACCCGGAACAAATATATGTCCCGTAGCGGGAATCGTAGCCGCACTTCGCATCTCAGCCGGCTACTCGCGCGCTGCGCTACGTAGGTCTATATTTCACGAGGTTGAACACAGCTGTCAACTGCTAGGGACTTTTACCTAGGGGGTAGGTACAACTAAACCTCAGCTGTAGTTTCTGGTGAAACATGACCGAATTTTGGCATGATTCTTACATAAATTTTCCATGAACTTGAACACCAAAACACTTAAACAAAAGTGTTTTAAAACTACTACCGGCATATGACGTCATCCTCGGAATATAAACAAACAAACCGGGCCAAGATGAGCTTTGTAAAAATATAAAATACTTATGTACGTAACACTGAAAGTAAATAATGTGTAGGCGCACTATATAATGCAAAGAGAAAAACACGCAGCTGAGCAGACGTTAGAGGCCGTAATATATAATTTTGCCTACCAAAATCGTCCTGAAACTCAGTACCTACGGCACAGAATAAAAAATAGTACAGGTACATACAGGCTCTATGAGTCAAATATTTTAAAATATGAAAATTTTATATTTTTTCATTGGTGCTGTAAGAATGAAATGAAATGAAACAAAATCTCTATAAAAAATAATATGAAAAATCCTTGTTTCGCACACGTTCGTCAAGAGTTCGCACAAGAGCTCGTCCGGGGAAGTACTACCACCATACCTATTTCTGCCGCAAAGCAGTAGTGCTCGCATTGCTGTGTTCCGGTTTGAAGGGTAAGAGTGCCGGTGAAATTACAGACACATGAGACTTTTCATCTTTGTCTCAGGGTGGCGGGCGCAGTGCAATACCACATAGGGCGCGTCCTAGGTGGACGTGACCTATGAGGTAATGCACTCTTCATAGGCAGAGGTTACCGCTTAACATCAGGTGGGCCATCTGCTTGTTGCGTCATTCAAGTAGTATAAAAAAAAAAACAAAAAAAAAACACGTATTGAATGAGATCTCAGGAGCCCTACGATATTTCAAGATAATTTTTACTAACCAATTTTTATTAAGACTGCAAAGGTAGTTTTTTTATAAGTTTTATAGTTTACTTGTAATATCGAATTGTTTGATTTTTCGTTGTGCGAGCGTAATTGTGTCACTCTCTAACTTATTCGATCTTTACTGAGTTAGATAGTGATGGAAGTTGGTGGCTAGTTGCCTCTTTCTGAGGCGGCGTGCGCCATCGAAATCCTGGCACCTAGTATAAAGAGGGATTTCCATTAAGTTCCATGTTTATTACCTCTTACGACCTCTGTGGCGCGGCGGGCGATGGTTCGCCTGCGACGCAGGAGGTTGCGGGTTTGATTCCGGGTGTTCTGGGAATTTTCTATGTATAATAAAAAAAAAATATCTATGTAATGTATTATATTAATTATATCAGTTATTTAGAACCCATAACATATGCTTTGCTTATTTATCTAACTACAGGTAGGTACCTAACCATGTTCCCACAACACCCAACACCAATCATTGATATCAATCTTCTCAGTAACTCTATGAAATGTGAATCAATCTTTATAGTAATTGTATAAGATACTCACAGTGGTGTATCTGTTATTTTATATTTAACGCATGTCTGGTAATTTATGCTTAGCTCATTGAGACAAGGCGTGCATTGATCATGCGCTTCCCATGTGCGCATGCTCGATTCATCTAACAAGATGC
The DNA here is from genome assembly GCA_932527175.1 of Operophtera brumata. Taxonomy (NCBI): domain Eukaryota; kingdom Metazoa; phylum Arthropoda; class Insecta; order Lepidoptera; family Geometridae; genus Operophtera; species Operophtera brumata. The sequence continues at coordinate 7,079,090 of OW052237.1, read as the reverse complement.
AGCTCTTATACTTACATGTCGCAACCAACTGGGGCCCAATTCTACTAAACCAATTGTATTTAAATTGTTAATGAATTCTCCCATAATTGTCACTTTTGACACTATTGGTATTCAGGTCTAGCGCTTAACTGAGGCAGTTCCTGATGTATGGGAGCGGTACGGGGGGTGTTTTTGTCTCTCAAATTATCAGATGAAATAATGTACGAACGACGTAACGAAAACACCCCTCCCGTACCGCTTCCATACCTCAGGGACTGCCTCAGTTATGCGCTAGACCTGGGGCCCAATTCTACTAAACCAATTGTATTTAAATTGTTAATGAATTGTCTCATACTCGTCACTTTTGACACTTTTGGTATTCTACTAACTCCAATGGTTTTTCAATTTTATTATTATTGTGACCTATAGAAACAATCGTAAAATCTTTCTTCGTAAAAAATCGTAACATCATAAATTTAGCAGACTACATTTTTAATGACTATTGTAGTTGAATTGTAATTGCATACCTACCTAGTACATATAAGAAAGGTTTTTCTTTCAAAAATAGTTGAATTGCTTCCTATTATAAAAAAAAACTCTATGGGCCCCTGGTTGAATCAGCCGTTTTTGCACAGCTGGCCTTTTCATTGATGTGTAATTTCTGATAACTCACCTCCTTGGTAACAAACAACATGGCTGATAGTACCAACCTCTCGGCAAAATGCGCACTACCAACCTTTCGGAAAAATATTTTTCCCGGTAAATTACTGACTTCCAAACTGAAACATCCCGCTTCTTAAGCTGCTTACGTCAATGCATTGTTTCCAACAAACTTTTAAAAATGATTTACCCACACATTTTAGTAAAAAAACTGGTAATGCGGACTGAGCGAGTTAAAATGGGTCCGCTGCGTCATATTTTTAGCTTTAGTTTTTAGTTCTTATTCTTAATTTTGTGTTCCTTGCTGTTATTTTATTTTACCTTTGTTGTGGTTTGTTTGTGGTAAATGTTATAGAAAACCATTATTGTTGTATATATCAGAATTTATTTTGTCCTTGTAATTTTTTTGAATGTGTAATATGTATGCATGTGTGTGTTTTTTAAATAAATAAAGTATAAAGTCATGGCGCGGCGTCGCGCGCTAGTTTTGAACGGACTCGCTTAGCTTCGCTCGCCCTGCAAAATCCGCTGGCAGTGGAAGGCAAATGCTGAAACTCTTTTTTAGTGGAAGTGCACAGCTAATTTCCTCCGGTCCGCTCAGTTCGCTAGCTCTGTTTCCGCTCATTACCATTTCTCAGTGGAAAGCGGGCATTACGCTCGCATGTCATTCATATTGTGGAGTAGTGTCTGAGACTGTCTGATTCTCCAAGCGTGCAATGCAAGAAAACGTCGCCGTCAGTCCTTTCAAAATAGGCTTTTCAGTGGAAGAAATAAAGTTACACCAAGTTTCAGCAGTTTGACGACCTCTGTGGCGCGGCGGGCGAAGGTTCGCCTGCGACGCAGGAGGTTGCGGGTTCGATTCCCGCCTTGGAACAAATATTTTGTACGATCTGCAGATATTTGTTCAGGGTGTTCTGGGTATTTTCTACGTATAATAAATAGTAGATTATGCACTATGGGAATAAAGCCGTGTCTTACGTCGCGGGCGGCATGTGAGCGTAACGAGGGACTCTCGAGTTAACTCCCGAGCGTAGCGAGTGATTTATATAGAGTCCTGAGTGAAGCGAGAGGTTCAAGCTGCCCAAGACGAAGACAGGCTTTATTCCAGAGGAGCATACTCAACTTTTCACACCTTCTGCGAGACAATAAAAATCACAGCACCAAACACCGTCTTTTATTTCACATTCTTTGTAAGCACGGAGGCCTGCAATGCTCTAAATTGTAAAAGCACCTTTTTTTTTGTTGAGTTTGGTGGCCAGTTCAATTTTCGAACGAACCTCTTTTTTACTTAGGGTTTTCCACGAGTTTCCACACGAATTTGACGTTCCAAATTCAAATCTCATTATTCCCTAGGGAGTTTCATACAACTTTACATCCCTTAAGAGATAATGCTTTAATTTACGTTGAGGTTGCATGATATGTAATTGGACATTGTCGAGCAGGTGGTGTGAAAAAATAGCATTTTTTTTTTTTTTTTAATACATTTATTTACAGAAATATTAATACAAGGTATGTACAAAATACATATGAAACAGTTGTGGTACCTGAAGACTACTGCTAGCGATCTAAAAGTAGCTCAACTGATCCAAATCACTACCTACCAGACGAATGTAATGTATTATATTAAGTATATCAGTTATCTAGTAGGTACCCATAACACAAGCTCTGCTTAGCTTGGGGTTAGATAATGTTGTGTGACCTGTCCAGCATTATTTAGTTATCGTCGGACAAACACAAATACTTACAAATATAATCCGATTCGTTCTTGTTGATACAGAGAACACACAACGCTCGATTAATAAAAATATACAGTTTATTTTCAAAAAATTCCCTCCACATTGCATTTTTTTTTTTTACCTATTATTGACCTTTGTTCCACTATCTTACCCGTTGGTAAGTGACGATGTGGCCGAAGATGAAGCACAAAGGTCTAGAAGGCACCTATATACCCCTGAACTTTGAGACTCAGATTATAGTTTTCAGGAAAGACAGACGAAGGTAGTGTATTCCACTCCTTAGCAGTTCATTTGTTGCACCCTGCGTAGTTCGACTGATAGTTCTAAGCAGCGCGATGCATAACATCATTTAAACCATTGATTTCTATATTTTTAACCCCCGACACAAAAACGACGGGGTGTTATAAGTTTGACGTGTCTGTGTGTGTGTGTGTGTGTGTGTGTGTGTGTGTAGGTGTGTGTGTGTCTGTCTGCCTGTGGCATCGTAGCTCCCGAACGGATGAACCGATTTCAATGTCATTTTTTTTGTTGGAAAGATTAATTTGTCGGGAGTGTTCTTAGCTATGTTTGGTCAAAATCGGTTCAGCCGTTTCATTGCGTCGAGGGTTTTTTTAATTTTTACTAAATTATTTACATTATTTAAATCAATGGTATCAACCCTGTCAAAAGTACTTACTTTGTCATATTTTTTTTTTTTTTTTTTTTTTTTTTTTTAACATTGATAGACCTTTGTTTGACCACGATTTCACCTGTTGGTAAGTGACGATGTGGCCGAAGATGGAGCACAAAGGTCTAGAAGGCACCTATTCACTCTAGACTTGAAGAGACCCAGATTATAGTTTTCAGGAAAGACAGACGACGGCAGATTATATGAGCTATAATCCCATTCACACGTCAAACGGCTCTGCTTCTGCAAGCACAAGGGAATCTTTCAATTACGCACCAGTTCAACAGGGTTGGCGCTGAAAATAATCACTTATTCAATTTATTCAATTGTATATTTTTGGAGCTCTTGTACCTACTTCCGCTTCATTTTTCAGTTTTTGATATTATATTATAAGGTGACAAAAAAGACGGGCCTGATGTAAAGCAGTCACCGCCGCTTATGGACCTCTGCCGTGTTGCAGAGGAATTTCGAATAAGAGCAAAATCGGTGAAGATGATATACCTACAGAATGAGTTTTTTTTTTCATCGACATTTATGCGAATTCTGAAACCGTTATAGTTATAGAAAAGAGAGAGGCATCATTTTTTTTTTTTTTTAATGCCGTTTTATGTTCCTTGTTTGATCGTTATGGATCAACATGAAGCATAGTTCATACAAGTTTGTGCTCGTGAGGTCTACGTTACATGATAATATGATTATCATTTTTTTTTACAAGTGTAAATCCTCCAGTTGCTCCGTTAATGCTTTATATTTTACGACCTCTGTTTCGCAGCGGGCGAAGGTTGGCCTGCGACGCAGGAGGTTGCGGGTTCGATTCCCGCCTCGGGTCAAATATTTGTGCGATCGCTGATAATTCAGGGTGTTCTGGGGTATTTTCTATGTTAATTCAAAAATATCTATCTATTTAATGTACTGTATTAAGTATATCAGTTATCTAGTACCCATAACACAAGCTCTGCTTAGCTTGGTGCTAATAATGTTGTGTGACCAGAGTCCGGCTTTATTTATTTATTATTTATCCAGTAACAAGCGGAGTGATGGCACGAATCCAGACACCACATAAGCCATCCTCAGAAGCCATTTAATTAAAAAAACAGCGAACCTTACTTTAGTCGCATACGATCATGGCCTGCAATGCTCTAAGCATACGATGTGTAACATCTGACATCTCACCTCCTTGGTAATGAGCAACATGGCTAACCCAACCTCTCGGAAAATTGCACACTTCCTGTAACACACATCCGTCCCTTCTCACGAACTTACAGGAACAGATGCAGGAAATCGAGAGGAAACATGTTAAACATTAAAAAAAGATGTCTTGAGTATTTATTGATTGGTAACCCTAATCCAAACGTGCAGAACATGACACATTGATTTTGCAAATGCACTTATCTGTGAAAGCTATTTCCACGGCTCTAGTACGACCAATAAATAATCCCGAGGAACAGCAAACGCTAAATCAGGAACGAGGATGAGTTATTGCACTTTGCTTGTGGGTTGGAGGTTTTTGAGGTTTAATTTGGAAATTGGAATGACTGTGTCGTTTGTTTTCGGAAGAAATTACAATTTCCAGGTATGCCGCACCTAAAGGCTGCGTAAATTGGCGACGCAGCGATTATTCGGCTTTGTTGAGTAGAAAGAACTCTTCCTTTGTAACAAGCTTGACCTTGTACCCCACGTCCGAGTTTAGCAGCAACCATCGTAACGATGATCGTGACGACGATCATCCGTATATTAGTTCTATGTCAGAAACGGCACTTATTAATGGCTATAGTTACCTACTATGTAATATACACTGACGATCGTCGTCACGATCCTCGTTACGATGGTGTTTGTAAAACTCGGACTTGGCGTGCAGTTAGTAGTTAGTTAGCGTGGGACAAACACTAAAACTGAATTTTGAACCAGTTAACCTCGAATGATTTAGCAAAATTTTGCATACCTGCCCAGTTCCGATGTCAATACAATAGTAAGGTGGCAGTGAGCTGATCTGATGATGAAGACAAAAGAACAACGGAACTCCTCAATGGATAACAGTAGACTGGCCGTGTTTAGGCTCATTTTTAGCAGCACACAGTTCCTATAACTAATTTTATAAAAGATGAAAAGTGAATAGACTCTCAAAAGGACAGATTTTCAATTGGACAGACCCTCAAGAGGACAGATTCTCAAGTGTACAGACTCAAAAGGAAAGATTCTCAAAATCACAGTTGCGTTGAGTTCTACTATTATTTATTCTGTGGTTGAAGTCGGAAATTGACGTAGGTTTCAGCCCTGTGGATATAAACGCGAGATAGATTTCATCATGACGGGCTACGATGACTTTATAGGTCGCAGGAAGTCAGTGGATGGAGGCGCCTCAAGACCGTGCATCGTTGCATTCTGTGGGGGTGGCCTATGTCCAGCTGTGGACATTAACCAGATTATGATGATGAAACTGAATTACTTCAGATACGTTTAGGTATACTTGACTACCTACCTGCGAGTATTAAGGTAGATGCTCTCGCTTATGAAGCGAAATTATTTAATTTTTGTGTTTTTTGCCCATTGCAGCTCATCAAAACTTCTTCAGATCGCAAAATTTGATTTCGCGAGAACTAGGAGACTTAACACACATGTTTTAATTGATAGTATCTCATAAATATCATCAGTTTAGCTACGATCCCCCTAAACACATTTTTACATCGTTTTTTTTTTGTTAAGGGGGATCGTAGCTAAACTGATGATATTTATGAGATACTTTCAATTAAAACATGTGTGTTAAGTCTCTTAGTTCTCGCGAAATCAATTTTCGCTATCTGAAGAAGTGATCATGAGCTGTAATCAGCAAAAAACACCAACAAATTTGAATTTCGCACCACAAGCGAGAACCCTCCTTAACAATTAACATCGTTGCTAATAACAGTTCAGGATAGGTACTATAAATTATTCTAGCTAGCTTGAAAATGAAAGCTGGTAAATTAGTAGGATTAAAGTAATTGGAAATTAATTATTAATATACCAGCAGGCATCTGACGCTTGGCTTGTTGTATCTCTAAAATTATTTTGCATAAATTATTTACTTACTCAAAATTACAAACAGAAATACTTACCAATGTTATTACTTGTAGAAAGCCTTAGCAGAGTCACTCGTGGGAAGCAATGGCGGTTATTAGCTCACCGCTTGTTAGATCTATATAATATTCCCGTGATGTTGTCCCATACCTATTTCTGCCGTGCTCGCATTGCTGTGTTCTGGTTTGAAGGGTAAGGGTGCCGGTGAAATTACAGGCACATGATACTTTTCATCTTTATGTCTCAGGGTAGCGGGCGCAGTGCAATGCCACATAGGGCGCGTCCTAGGTGGACGTGACCTATGAGGTAATGCACTGTTCATAGGCAGAGGTTACCGCTTAACTTCAGGTGGGACATCTGCTTGTTCTGTCATTAAAGTACTTAGAACAAAAAATAAATAAATAAATTGCAACCCACTGTGAAAATAGGCCTTTTGATACTCTGACTATCCCTTATGAGAAAAAGGCGTGTAGGTATCTGTGTATGTAACGTTGGGGTCAAGCCAAGCAACAATACAATACAAGCAATCGCTTTACAGACTGGGCGGTTCTGGCGCCTATATGCTAGATTGTTGGAACCATTTCATTAAAAATTACTATTTAAGTATCTGCGAAGCAGCAGTAGGTAATAACGTTTTTCTCTCCTTAATAACGATTTAATGTTATAGCTAATGAACCAACTTAGGTCCAAAAATCTTGAAAGTACCTACTTAAGAGCTCCTCAAGATAAGGGCATAATGTAACATTAACCTACAATTGCTTGGCCCGCTATCCACTAAACCAACACAACCACACGCGTTAAACAAGAACAATTATTGAACAAAAACAACACGACTGCGTGAGTACTTTTAACATACCCAGTGTCACTCTCACTATGGCCAAGCCATCCAACATTTATCCATCCATTTGTTTATGTTTTTATTTAGTTCCTATCTATCTTGTTTGTTTTTTTTTTTGTTGGTGTGTGTCTTTGTTTGTATAGTCATAAATAAACGTTTCTTTCTTTGTTTCTTTCTTTCAACAAGCCATCAAGCCGTTTAGGCTACAGAGCGTTCCAAAGAAAATAATTATCGATAGTGGAAAGGCAAAAGTGCTAAAGCGCCATCATTTCAGACCCACGGTACCCCTGGCCATAACCCTGGCGGTACCATAGGTCTTTTAAAGTTAAACGGTACCACCGAGTAAGTGACCCTAGTGATGTGTTGACCTAGCCCCGCGGTTACGTTTGCACCATTGATTTGCCCCATTAATGGTGCAGACGTAACTGGTTAGTTACGTTTGCACCATTCAATTTGATACAACATACTAACCTTGCTTTTCTCGCCATAAAAATTTGTTTATTTAGCGTTTGTTTTTGACATGGTTTTTTGGATAGAATGTTCATCAAAAAACAAGTTCCTTTAGGAACATTCGGTTGACTTTGCAAAATTTTGAAATTCCAAAATGTATAATTTCCCGCAATGTTGTTTCTTTTTAGTGTTGTATTATTTTAAAGTTGTGTTCCTATAATGTTGACTTTTTTGGGATCACATAGTTTTATCAATCTATAAGGCGCTCAGAACACGACAAAATTTTGAACTCTCAGTTGTGGCAACCGGCAAATCGCAACTATAGCCGTTTTTTTGGATGACAGCTGTCTAAATTGATTCAGTCATATTTGGGAAACTACTCGTGCTCGAGTTTCGTTGTATCGCTCAAATGAAAGCTGATGACAAAATCTACATTTTGGATGACAGCTGTCAAAATTGAAACAGACATATTTCGGAAACTACTCTTGCAAGAGTTTCGTTGTATGGCTCAAATGAAAGCTGATGACAAAATCTACATTTTGGATGACAGCTGTCGAAATTGAAACAGTCATATTTCGGAAACTACTCGTGCTAGAGTTTCGTTGTATGGCTCAAATGAAAGCTGATGACAAAATCTACATTTTGGATGACAGCTGTCAAAATTGAAACAGTCATATTTCAGAAACTACTCTTGCAAGAGTTTCGTTGTATGGCTCAAATGAAAGCTGATGACAAAATCTACATTTTGGATGACAGCTGTCAAAATTGAAACAGTCATATTTCGGAAACTACTCTTGCTAGAGTTTCGTTGTATGGCTCAAATGAAAGCTGATGTCAAAATCTACATTTTTTATGACAGCTGTCAAAATTGAAACAGCCATATTTCGGAAACTACTCTTGCTAGAGTTTCTTTGTATGGCTTAAATGAAAGCTGATGACAAAATCTACATTTTGGATGACAGCTATCAAAATGTTATTTTTGTTTTATTTATTATTTCTGTCACCAGGCTGTATCTCATGAACCCTGATAGTAAGACAGTTGAAATTTTCACAAATGATGTATTTCTGTTGCCTATAAAACAAAAAATACTAAAAAACAATAAAATAAATATTTAAGGGATATTACCCATATAAAAAAAGTGTATTTTTTGCCATTTTTATAGATAATGGTACGGAACCCGTACCATTCATGCGCGAGTCCGACTTGCACTTGGCCGGTTTTTTAATACGGTCTGTTTGTCTGTTTTTTCTTTTCCCTATTAATCAATGGTGCAAACATAACTAACTAGTTATGTCTGCACCATTAATGGTGCAAACGTAACTAACCAGTTACGTCTGCACCATTAATGGGGCAAATCAATGGTGCAAACGTAACCGCGGGGACCTAGCTATCTCTCGTATGATAAATGGGTAATTAGATAGATAGATAGTTTTTTTTTTGAGCGATTGGTTTCAAAAATTTACTATTTTCCGTTTTAGTTCATTTTATTTACCGCCAAGTTGTGCTTTGATTTCATAGACAAAATGTATTTTTAGTCATTTAGAATAATAAAAAATATAGTAGGAGTTGGTACCTAAGGTGGAGAACTTAGGTGAAGCACGGGTCCGGACTCATTACATCACTATTAATCGGTGGTACCGTTTAACTTTAAAAGACCTACGGTACCGCCAGGGATATGGCCAGGGGTACCGTGGGTCTGAAATGAAGCGCCATTTTGGTCGTAATTGACTTATTTATATATCACTGAACTGGTTTTTTTTTCTGCGTCGATCTATCTGATTTACCTACCTTACCTAGTTGAGATACTTTTGGTTATTGATTAATGAAAAAGCTAATTTAATTTATTGCGTAGAAGTTGTGGGAAGTAATGAATCTTGTGTTTTTTTTCATGCAATTGCAATGAGTTGATTTATCGAATTATTTAGAAACACAACTTTTGCTTCCCAACTTCTACAAATAAATAAATAATGCTGAACAGTAAACACAACATTATCTAGCCCTAAGCTAAGCAGAGCTTGTGTTATGGTGACAACTGATATTACGTGTCGATTTGAGTACTTTTTTGGTGCTTTAGCACTGCAAAATTTCTTACTTTTTCATTAATTTATAGTCTAAAGCGTCGTATGTTTGATGTTTTTGAAGTTGATTCAAAATTTCTTACTTTTTCAATTTCGTACTTTTTCTTTGTCGATATATAGGTAGGTACTTACCTACACTCGAAAACCCCTCCTGGCGCAGTCCGGTAAAAATACTGTAAGTACCTGTTTCAAAGGCGCAGATTTGAAAGAAAATGCGCCAAATTCACTTCAGATTTATAGTTGAAAAGAGCTATAACTTGACTGCATCTTTTCTTGTTTTCTCCCTACCACCGAGACATACCTACAGAACGTTCACAGTAAGATGCCCCCTTGGTTGGTCCCCTGTGCCTTGGTTGGCGTAAGGTTTTAAACGACACTGACAGCCATTCCGAAACAATAAATGGGCCACAACTGGCCCAGGACCAGACGTTATCGTGGCCGACCTTATCAACGCGTCGATAAGTGTTGCGTTGGGATGCATCGGTAGCTTCAGTGGACTACGGACCTTGCAAAAAAGTTAATTAGTGTGATTAATCTGATTGTCGAAAGCGAAACGGTCATTTCGGAAAGGGCCCGCTGCTGCGCGGTTAATGTGGATAGTTTATTGGATAAGTACCTACGTTGAAGACAATAATGTTTGATTGGTCTGTTTTTAACCCCCGACGAAAAAACGACGGGGTGTTATAAGTTTGACGTGTCTGTGTGTGTACGTGTGTCTGTCTGTCGCCTCGTAGCTCCCAAACGGATGAACCGATTGCATTTTTTTTTTGTTTGTAAGGTAAATTTGTCGGTAGTGTTCTTAGCTATGTTTGATCAAAATCGGTTCAGCCGTTTTATTGCGTTGAGGGTTTTTTTATTTTTACAACATTAATTACTTGTTTACTATTAAAATACAATTTAGGTAGGTGCCGCGGTTGTAGAGAAATTTAGCAAGCAACTACACGGGCGTGTGGTGCGCAGGTACCTACACTACACGGATTTTAATATGGAGAAACCGAAAAGTGCCCCTAGCGGACACCTTGAGAACCACAAATTCCATTTAAAAAACCGTTGCTTCCTTACTTCTTTCGCCTCTCTTCCACAGCTCTTCGCAAAGCATGCGCTTAGGTAAACGTTCACCTGTAAGTTTGGGTGCCGCCGCAGATGTTTTCATACTCTAAATTGCTAACTAAAGTATGGAGATCACTAAGCAATCGATAAAAGCCGTTCGCCTTTCATTGCTTTCCCGTCAGCTGTCCCTTATTTACGCAAAGTTAGCGGCGCACGCTGAACTCATGTCTGTCAGCTCTGATATCAGGATATGTGGAAAATGGTTATTGCAAAGGAAGGTCACACTCACAGAAATTTGAAGTAAGGAGAATTGATAAGAAGGCTTGGCGCATGTAGCCAGTGTTTGAGCAAATTGTACAGACTCTTTCACTCGCGCTCTTGTATTAATTAAAGTGTTTATGATATTATGTGTAGCCGTGGTGTGTCCGGCCTAAGAATAGAATAATAGAAGAATCCTCCCGTGGATGTTGTAAAAGCCGACTAAGGGATTACCCGGGCTTGTTGATAAGATTCGTTAGTATAAGATTTGTCCTGGCTGCTAGCTTATTATGGAATGTGTTATTACTGGTAGAAAGCGTTAGCCGAGTCAGTCGTGGGAGGAAATGGCGGCGATGAGCTCACTACTTGTCACGTCCATATTCAACGATAGTGCAACCAACTGTGAAAAGAGGCCCATTGAGGCTCTGCCTACCCTTTCGGGGAAAAAGGCGTGTGGATATATGTATGTATGTGTAGCGGAGCAAAAAACAGCGACATCGGTTTCAATACAAAACAGTCTGGATAACACATCTCTTTACTTCAGATATTCACACTTATAAATCTATTACAGGCTTCTGGTCTAATAGGACCGATTTTTTATATTGTACTGATCTTATCCTGAATGATTTTCTAAATGTCAGCGAGGATTCTCACTGACTTTTCAATTATTTATAAGTAATTGCACGTGGATTCGCGAAAGCCTTCCGCAATACATTAATACATACATATACACACGCCTTTTTCCCTGAAAGGGTAGGCAGAGCCTCAATGGGCCACTTTTCACTGTAGTTTGCACCATCGTGCGGGTGTACAGACGTGACGAGATTTCTCCACACGACTGACTCTGCTAACGCTTTCCCCCAGTAATAATACATTCCTGGCAGACAGGACAAATCTTATAGGTACCAATGAATGTTACTAACAGTCCAGTTACTAGCAGTGACTAACACTTCTCCTTACTTCAGATATCTGGTCCCACGTGTAAATCCATTACAGCGAGGATTCTCACTGACTTTTCAATTATTTACAAGACATTGCTCGTGGATTCGCGAAACCCTTCCGCAATGATGTGTTAAAAGGCTTGGAATATGAAGACTTTGCCATTTGGCTGTCAATTTATAATGATATCGGAAGCAGGTATAGTAACATACACAGTTTATCTTGTATCATATTATCTTTTATTGCCCGGACTTGTAGGCGTATTTTGTTGGAAGAAGTTATGTCCTGGCTGTTGGCTTTCTTAGGAGTGGTTTTACTGTATGGATAGTTCAGAGAAGGAAAACTTGACACAAACCCGGCTGGGTCTAAGTCGTAAAGCACCTGCAACCGAACCGACACCACACGTATTGACTCGTCATTCCTGTGGGTCCTGTCGGTAAGGTCGAGAGGGTAGCGTAGGTTCCTGGGAAGGCCTATGTTATCAAAACTGTGTCCTAGGCAGTGTGGCGTCAGTGGAGAGGACACTCTACCCACTTCAGCTTGCTGAGGAGTGGGTAACAACACGGAGAGTGGCAGTGACCGGTTATAAGCGCGCGCAGATAGACGTAAGCGCGGGCGCCAGGGGTCACTCTCGTCAGTGGGAGGGTCCATCGTAGGCCCATTGACTAGTTAACGCCCGCTTCAAGCCGGGCAGCCCCCGGCCCGTAAGTTACTAGTCCGTCTCGGTGCTGTTTTGTTTCCTTTGGGTGTGGGGAACACTAGGATAAAAACTATACAGGCGGTGCCGTTACTTGTTTCACCTGCAACTAACAAGAAGAAAGAAAAAAACTCCACAAAAAACTTACATCCATGCGATTGCAACATGGAATGTCCGAACTATGAGGACAGGCTCCCCGGACACCTGTGGAAGTTCTATTTGCGACGAAAACCTTCGCAAAACAGCTGTCATAGACACTGAGTTATTTAAACTTAATAGCGGCTCTTCAGGAAACTAGGCTGCCAGATGAGGGATACCTTGGTGAAAGTCACTTCACATTCTTCTGGAAGGGGAAAGGTGCTCATGAACATCGTGAGCATGGAGTTGGATTTGCGATACGAAATAATTTGCTCAATTCTGTTGAAGGCCCACGAGGAATTTCAGAACATATAATGGTTCTTCGCATGATGTCATCCAGTGGATATATTACCATCATTTCAGCTTATGCACCTACTCTAAACTCAACACCCGAAAAGAAAGATCAATTTTACGACCAATTTACTGAAACGGTGCGTTCGGTGCGTTCCAGTGATCGCCTTATCATCCTTGGTGATCTCAATGCTCGAGTAGGTAATGACACGGTAGCCTGGCCAGACTGTCTTGTTAATCATGGCATAGGGAATATAAATGAGAACGGTCAGCGCCTCTTGGAGTTTTGCTCCCAAAACCTGCTTTGTATTACCAACACATATTTCAAAGGAAAAGATGCGCAAAGTATCCTGGAGACATCCTCGGTCAGGACACTGGCACCAACTGGATCTAGTCCTCACAAAAAATAAAGACTTAAAAGATATCAATCACACACGATCCTACCATAGTGCCGACTGTGACACTGATCACTCTTTAGTGGTAAGTAATGTTTGCCTAAAACCCAGGAAAATTCATTCATCTCGTCCCAAAGGAGTTAAGAAGATTGATGTCTCCAAAACAAGAAATGATGAGATGGTTGAAAATTTCCGAAAACTGGTTCTTTATTAGATGAACACTTGGAACTCGAGCATTTCAGCCCATGAGGAATGGATCAACGTAAAACAGCTTTTAACAGTAACAGCCGCTGAAGTATTCGGCTACAAGAAACCAGCAAGCAAAGATTGGTTCCAGGAAAACTTCGAAAATTTAAAACCACTGCTGGATTCAAAACGTGAAGCTGCATTGAGACATCGCCTAAATCCATCTAGCCAAACGCGAGTTGAACTTGGTAAGGCTAAGGCATCACTGCAACGCAATACTCAATATTTTACCAATGCATATTGGGTAGAGCTTTACCAGAGTATACAAGATTGTGCAGCCATTGGAAACTTCGGTGGAATGTATCAAGGCATAAAAAGGGCAATTGGTTCAGTTCCAAAAAAAACAGCACCACACAAGGAGGCTAACGGCTCTGTCATCACTGATGGAGAACGTCAGCTGAGTCGTTGGGTTGAACATTATACCGAGCTGTACTCCCAGCCTATAGATATACAACCTGAGGCGGTGAACATGATCTCTATACTACCAACATGGGATGAGCTGGATGAAGTGCCTTCTTTAGAAGAGTTTCACCTAGCTGTTAAGCAGCTTAAGAGTGGTAAGACCCCAGGAAACAACGGTATTCAAGCGGAACTTATAAAAGTGCAGTGTGTTCTACCTTTACTGTACAACCTGATTGCTAAGTGTTGGCTAGAGGGATATGTGCCTCAGGACATGCGTGACGCAAATATTATCACCTTATACAAGGGGAAAGGAGACCGCGGCGACTGCAACTGCTATCGTGGTATATCCCTTTTGAGCATTGTGGGTAAGCTTTTTGCTCGTATTATCTTGAGCAGACTGCAGAAACTAGCTGACCGCATATATCCCGAATCACAATGTGGGTTCCGTGCCGGGCGCTCTACCACTGATATGATCTTTACTCTTCGACAATTGCAGGAGAAAGGCAGAGAACAAAAAACACCATTATTCATGGCATTTGTTGATCTCAATAAAGCCTTTGACACGGTCAGCAGAGAGGGTCTATATACAGCTTTAGAGAGGATAGGGTGTCCTGCCAAAATACTAACCTTAGTTAAGTCCTTCCATGACAGTATGAAAGGCACAGTTATCTTCAATGGTAAGTCATCCGAGCCATTTGAAATGCGACGGGGTGTGCGTCAGGGTTGCGTCCTAGCACCTACCTTATTCGGGATCTTCTTTTCGCTGCTCTTGAAGGCTGCCTTCGGTGATACAACTCAAGGGATTCATCTATACACAAGATCGGACGGCAAACTTTACAATGCCTCCTTACTCAAGTCCCAACGACATCGAGATGACCTATTTGTAGATAGCCTTTTGTTTGCTGACGATGCAGCCTTCGTCGCTACTACATCTATTGAGCTTCAAAGTATCCTAGACAAATTCGTGGAAGCTTGTTCATTGTTTACTATGACGATAAATGCAAAGAAGACTGTAGTGACGGTGCAAGGTGACGTAGATAGACCACGAATTCTGTTGAACAATGCACCTCTGGAAGTTGTGGATAGTTTTTGTTATCTGGGTTCCTCAGTGTCGAACAATCTCTCTCTTGACGGAGAGATCAACACCCGCATCGGCAAAGCCTCTACAATTTTCGGGAGGTTAAGTGCAAGAGTATGGAATAATAAACACCTTACAATCAGAACCAAGATGAACGTGTATCAAACATGCATCTTGTCCATACTCTTGTACGGAGCTGAAACTTGGACATCATATGCCAAACAGGAACGAAAACTCAACAACTTCCACATGCGTTGTCTCCGAAGCATTTTGGGCATTTCCTGGAGTGATAAAGTTACCAACGAGAGGGTCTTGAAAACTGCACAGCTGCCTAGCGTCATTGCCTTGCTGAAACAAAGGCGTTTGCGATGGCTTGGGCATGTGCACCCGAGGGACCCTTCTCGTTTGCCGAGAAAAACGTTACTTTCAGAAATCGCCGATGCCAAAAGACCTGTAGGACGCCCAATGCTTAGGTTCAAAGACAGCCTTAAACGCGACTTGAAAACTTTCAATATAGACCAGGCTAGCTGGGAGAGTCAGGCAGAAGATCGCAACTCGTGGCGAAAAACCGTAGCTGACGGAGTAATCGCCCACGATAAGGCCTGGTTTGACCTGCTAGCTCACAAGCGGACAGTAAGACACGAACGCGCCGCTAACCCTACAACACCTACAGGGACTCCATTCATTTGTCAAGAGTGCGGCCGTGGCTGCCGCTCCCGGATAGGCCTATTTAGTCACGAAAGCAAATGCCTAACTGACGCTGCTTAAATCATCTTTCGTAGATGTTATAAGGCCCATGATGATTATCTTTTAACACGGTACGAAGAAAAAAAGAGAAGCTACTTAAAATATCCAGGTAGGTAGTCAAAAGTAAGATGTAAGTAAATGGAATCAGTAAAATTTCGTAAAACTGCACACTCTACGCTTGATAGGTTTAAATAATGCACATTATTTATAAATAGCAACTTAATAATGATAGGTATGTAGAATAATAATAATAAATAATAATAGTACCTATGTTAGCAGAGCGACACCAGGCCACGAGGTAAAGCTGGTGTTATTGTTGTTGTTGTGTTGCTTTCTTAATTAGATTTTTATTAATGTAGGATATAGGGCATCAATGCTTTTCTCATACTATTTCAAAGTACCTACTTTCAAAGGCTAGTCATGATTTTTTGTTTATAAATAGCCTACAGAAGGTTGATGCCCTATGTTCATAAGTCAGAGTGATAAAGTGTTCCTGTGAGTTTGCATCTGCATAGGTACCTACTTACCAACTCACATCCTCTCCTATCCTACTCCTACTAATATTATAAACGCGAAAGTTTGTAAGTATGGATGGATGGATGGATGTTTGTTACTCTTTCACGTAAAAACTACTCGATGGATTTGGATGAAATTTGGAATGGAGATAACTGGACTCCCGGAATAACACATAGGCACAGTTTTATCCCGATATTCCCACGGGATCGCGACTTACTCGGGTGAAAACGCGGGGCGCTGCTTGTAATATTATAAACGCGAAAGTTTGTAAGTATGGATAGATAGATGGATGTTTGTTACTCTTTCACGTAAAAACTACTGGATGGATTTGGATGAAATTTGGAATGGAGATAACTGGACTCCCGGAATAACACATAAGCACATTTTTATCCCGATATTCCCACGGGATCGCGACTTACGCGGGTGAAACCGCGGGGCGCTGCTTGTAATATTATAAACGCGAAAGTTTGTAAGTATGGATGGATGGATGGATGTTTGTTACTCTTTCACGTAAAAACGAATGGATGTTTTTGGATGAAATTTGGAGTGGAGATAACTGGACTCCCGGAATAACACATAGGTACATTATAATCCCGATATTCCCACGGGATCGAGACTTACGCGGGTGAAACCGCGGGGCGCTGCTTGTTGTATATAAACAGAGTTCATCTCGGATGTCTGTTACTTACGATCCATATTTAGGGCTCTCAGAGACATTGGACCGGGATTTAGGGCAGTTTTATTTACGATTCTATCAACAAAACCATATTCCGCATAGTAAATACACTTATTAAGTTTATGTGAGATGATGACGAAAAATTACTTTTAATTTTCCCTTCGCACTAGTGAACACAAAAAGCTAAATTATCTTTATCTATACTAATAAGAGGAAAGTTTTTTTTTTTTGTGTGTGTGTGTGTTGAGTGTATGTTTGTAATGAATAAACTCAAAAACTACTGTGCCGATTTGAAAAGCTCATTCACCATTGGAAAGCTACATTCACCCTGAGTGACATAGGCTACCAGGGGGGAATAGGAGGGGAGGGGGGCTGTTTTACATCCTGAAACTACACGTGCAAAGCCGGGACGAGTCGCTAGTCATAAATATGAAAACAAGGTCGCTCGACATCGCCGCGCTTGCGAGTTGCGCACGCGCACCACTTGAGAGGACTATGACTTTCATGTAACATACCAGAGATTTCACACCCTTAAAAAAATATGTTCTCATTTCAAAACATAGTAACCTAATGCGAGCAATTCCTTGACGGCAGACATACTTCCTCCACGGACGAAGTCTATCACAGAAGCTCTAAGCATGTTTTTTTTGACGACTGTGTAGCGTCGGGCGAGTAGCCGGCTGAGATGCGAGAGGTTGTGGGTTCGATTCCCGCTGCAGGATAAATGTTTGTATGATCTGCAAATATTAGTTCTGGTTCTGGGTGTTGGTACCATGGTACTCGTAGTTCCTGGTACGCACGACACAGGGAATCCTAGTGTGGGATGGATCTGGACTATGTATGTGACTGTTCGGTGTTATGTTATATTTTAGATACCTACCTCATTATCATCAACAGCATTACCTCATAGGTCACGTCCACCTAGGACGCACCCTATATGGGATTGCACTGCGCCCGCCACCCTGAGACATAGATGAAAAGTCTCATGTGCCTGTAATTTCACCGGCACCCTTACCCTTCAAACCGGAACACAGCAATGCGAGCACTTTGAGCTGCTTTGCGGCATAAATAGGTATGGTGGTAGTACTTCCCCGGACGAACTTTTTCACAAAAAAGCTCTACTACTACAAAAATTATTCCTAGGCGGTTTATTCTTAGGCCGGACACACTACAGTACCTACCAACCGGACAAAAATATTTCACGTTTTTTTTTATATTTGAGCACTTACCTTATCAATCCTGCAGCTAAACCAAAGAATTTAGAGTAAACAGCTAAAGTAAACGCTAGCTGTTGTACCTACTTACCCAATACAAACCCCATTATTATTGTTTCGCCTTTTCGACTATACTATCGAGGTCAGCTTCATTCAGCCCGTGATGGAGGAAACCAATATCAACGTGAACGTAACCAGGATTTTTAAGAGGAGGCAAACTGTATAGAGCCTTAAAATAAGGGTATCAAGTATTTTTTTATCTGTGGTACAGGTTTGTAATTTGGAACTGAAAAACAAAAACCGAACTGCGTGTCGAAATATCGTTTTTCTAAGCAGAACTCCGTGGCGTATCTGGCCCAAGAATATACACCTATATCTCCTCCCGCGGTCGTCGTAAAAGTATAATAGCCGTTGTACTGGCTGCTAGCCTAATTAAGGATTGTATTATTACTGCAAGAAAGTGTTAGCATAGTCAGTCGTGGGAAGCAATGGCGGCGATGTGCTCACTACTTGTCACGACTATATCCCTCGATGGTGCAACCTACGGTGAAGAGGCCCATTTGGGGCTCTGCCTACCATTTTGGGGAAAAAGGCGTGTGTCTATGTATGTATGTATGTATAATTATAAGCGTCCCTAGGGAACTTGTAGAGAAACTCATTAAAAACGTAACTACATAAAAAAAAACAAATATCGACTCACAATCGATAGTCGGAATACCGAATGCAAAACTTAGATCAAACCGTAATAGACCCTCAGCAAGCCCAGTGCCTCAATCGCGTTATTTTAAACATTATTACCAAAAATCAAACCAGCGATCACGTTATTTCGTACGTCTTGCTTGATAAAGGGATCCTTGCTTGAATTGAGCTGTAATTTCCTTAATCAGCTGAGTTTCAGCACATAATAAATAATAGTGTTTCAGGCCAATTCAAGCAAAAATCCTTCAATCAAGACATACAAAATAACGTGATCGATTCTGGTTTTGTTTTGGTAATTGGGGCCGGCCAGGCCTCGGGACTGATGGAAACTAGATATTTTTCTGGTTTAGGGTTAAAAGAGGGGTAGGGTCCTGTCCTGTCCTGCCTGACTACGTCCCATTACCCCCGGAGCGTTGATACGCCATCGCGTTTAGAGGACACGGAGTTACCGGTAGGTACCGGCACGCTTTGATCTCTATGCAAGAATTTCAGACACTCAATATCCGTTTTACAATTTATTTTCAGAGGACTTCGGGAATAAAAGCATCCCTTTGGATGGGAGTGGACAGTGGATTAATTCAATTTTACTGAGAACATTCAACGTAGATACCAGAGTTACGTAGCCTGAATGAAAGAAGTTTACCTACCTACAAGCTCTTCGCCATACAAGTTTAGTAGGGTGTAGGTAAGTAGGTAGTAGGTATATATACCCAGACAGAGTAGAAATAAACTTTTCCCGAAGGTGTAGGCAAAGCCGTCCATGGTGCAGTGAAAAGCGGCCCATTGAGGCTTTGCGGCATGTGTCTGCGTGTGTCTATGTGTGGCTAATTAGTTACTTATGACAACAGGACAAAAATACGCAACATAGAAACGCACAGCCAATAAAACTTACAAAGCTGTTTTTTTTCTGCCTCTGAATGATCGACAGCTATTAATCTTTAACTTTCCGACCCCTTGAGTAACACAAGCCAACTACCTACCCACTTTCTTAACCCTTGGTATAAATAGGAGTCTATTTGGAGCTTTTCCTAAAACGTGGGCGTGAAAAATTCGGGAAAACATCACAAAAATAAGAGCAAATCACGCAGATAACGCGCAACCCATCAAGTGAAATAATCTACAATTTGATTGGATGACTAGCGTAATGCTATACCTACCTACCTACAGTAACTGTCTAGGTCTACCAAGAAACAAAAACATTGACAGTACGGCAACTTTACATACGCTCATTGTCCACCTCTGAATCGAATAATAGCCGTTGCCTAGAAGTTAAAGTTCCGCTGGTGAAATCAAGTTTCGCGACTCGTTTCAAATCTTTTTCATACCCTTTTATGTAAGTACTAACTGACCCGCTCGCGACTTCGTCGACGCGTAGACTTTCATACAAACTTTAACACCCTTTTTCAAACCCTTAGGGTGCGAATTTTCAAAAATCGTTTCTTAGTGCGCGCCTACACCCCTTAATAAATGCTTGTGCCAAATTTCAGACCTCTCGGCCCAGTAGTTTCCGAGCTTTCGTGATGAGTGGTCAGTGAGTGAGTGGACTTCTCTTTTATATATATATAGAGAAGATAAACGTGCAATAACTCAATGTGAGCTCGAATCGTGTTCCCTCTATGGTGTTAAGGCAAAGCTCAGGAAGTGGCTGTTTACACTTGATTATGATGAGACAGATTCCTTATTGGTCGTTTTGGTTTAAAACAGGGTTTCCCAAAGTGGGCGATAACGCCCCCTTGTGGGCGCCGCAGGCCTAAAGGGGGGCGGTATGAGACTCAACAAAATAAATGGGTGCGTCAAATCAGACCGACTTTCGCATTTTAATAGTAATTAGTATTCCTAGATAGGTCATTTTCGTAGATAATAGACCGCGGACAATCATGTTTTTGTTAAATAACCCGGTTTTTGCATGTTTAATTTAAACATATAGTGGTTTTTAAGAAAGTGAAAAAATGGGGGCGCTAAAAAATAATTATGGGGTCGCTAAAAATAATTAATTCTCAAAGTGGGCAGAGGACCAAATAAGTTTGGGAACCTCTGGTTTAAAACTAACCTTATTCACTCATCATCACGTCATACACTCTCCTTTCACCATCTCACATACACACTCACACTACATACATCTCATTTTCACCTTCACTCCCACCTCTACACAACCATTGTAGATATAATGAATTTACTTTTTTAGGAATTTAATCTTTGATCTTTTCATTCGTTGATAGCTATAGTTCGTAGTCTCTCTAGTTGGTTGGTTGTTAGTTTATATTCTAAAATTGTTATTTGTTTATTTTTTATTTATTTTTTGTAAAGTTTGTAAGAATGCTTTCCATTTTATTTATTATTATTGTCTCTCATTGTTTCTCATATTAAATCGTATTTATTAAACTATTTCCGGATACCCGCGATACAGGCTAGCGGGATCCATTGTGTATAACCAAATTGTGTGTAATCTGTTTTCTGAAATAAATTTGTTTGTATTTATTTGTTACTTTTTTATTTACACTTTACCTACCCACCACCATAGCACGACCATAGCTACCTAGCACGATGCGATTGATATAAGATAGGTAGGTATAATGCGCGTCATGTAAAAAGAACGCTGGCGGTCATACTCCTTCATACGTTCCAGCGTTCTTTTTACATGACACGTACTCTACCTACTTATTTTTCAGATAGTTTTTATAAAACATTTTTAATTTCAATGAATGACGGGTCAAGCTGATGGTTCATCCGACCTCTGCATAGAACAATGTATTGCCGCACAGGTATCATAAATATGTATATAAGTATATTACCATCTATGCTCACAGGTCACGTCCACCTAGGACGCGCTCTACGAGGCATTGCGTGCGCCCACCACCCTGAGAATCTGCATGAGACAAGTCTCATATGCCTGTAATCCTACTTCAAACCGGAACACAGCAATGCGAGCACTACTGCTTTGCGGCAGAGATATAGAACTAGCACATAAGCTATCTGGTAGTACCTATTATACTTGTACTATTATTTTTCTGTGCTGGTATGTAGGTTGTTAAAGTAAGTAGTACCTTGTACTACTATTTAATCGGTGGTAGTACACCGCAGCAAACAAAATAATATTATCATGAGAGCAAGACAACATAAAACGCCAAAAGATTACTTTCAAGATAGGTCCAGAAAATTATTATACACTAGTTTAGGTAATACCTACCCAATCTTCAGCCACAAAACAAAACAAAACAAGCAGTAAAAAGAATAGCCTAGTTTTATAGGATATAAAGATAAGCAGGAATTACATCCCTTAGAATTGCGCGGTACGCGTGGCGTTGAGGAAAACCAGCGGATTGATGACCCGCTAAGATAAATCGATGGATGACATCCTCTGGTCAGACATTACACTGAATGGGTGCGAGATGGATGACCCCGCAATTATTTGGGACAGTAATCCGATAGGACAAAGTGGCGGTATTAGGGGTATGTTGGAACGTGGCTAATAGCTAATGCCAATGTGGGACCACTAGAAGGCTCACTTTACAAGTACCTAATTTCCTTTTATAATGCAATACAAAAGTTTTGAAATAGGTAAGTAGATAGATAGATAGATAGAAAATACTTTATTGTACACCTTAATAGCTAATAATACAACAAAAAGAAACAAACTTAACTATATAATTAAACGTACAATGGGCGGTCTTATCGCGTAAGTAGGTACCCTACTCGCGGCCTACCTACCTGAAAACTTAACTTCGGTAACTTCCCCATCCACGTAGGTAGGCAGGTACTAGGTAGGCTCTTACTAGGTAGAATAGGTTCACATGACACACATAATATAGGTAGGTACCTTTATGTAGCAACTTTAGATAGCTACGACCAGTGCCCAATTAACCTATATTATTTACATTTGACTACCTACTTACCCACATATATACCTATCTACTTAGATTTCTTCTAAAACTGCCCCTACAAGTTTATCTACTCACGCACGAAGGGATGCATTAGGCTGGACCACCGAACAAGAGCGCCTGATTCGCATCTACTGAAGTTTCACCAACAATGGCTACCCTTCGGCTTAGTAGAATCCCCATAGAGAAACGCTATGACTTCCCATAATAAGTCGGGTTACGGCACGTTACGGGTAGGTAATAATTTGAGGAAAATTAGGTCACCCACATAGCGACTAAGCTAGAGGCACATCAGGGCACAATATGCACGTCGTCAAAATAATCCAGTATTTTCGACTTTCCACTTTCACATTGGACGATAAGATAACGACACGACACGATATCGTCGACGATACCAAGGACGAAACGATGCGCCACACCACACACGACCGCAGCACTTCGGATTATTACGACGACCTCAGTAGCGCAGCGGGCGAAGGTTCGTCTACGACGCAAGAGGTTGCTGGTTCGATTTACGCCTCGGAACAAATATTTGGACGATCTGCAGATATTTATTCAGGGTGTTCTGGGTATTTTTCTACTTACGTACATATAATTTAAAAAAATACCTATCTATGTAATATATTGTATTAAGTAGGTATATCAGTTATCTAGTACCCATAACACAAGCTCTGCTTAGCTTGGGGCTGGATAATGTTGAGTGAACTTTCCAGCATTATTTATTTATTTTAATACCTATGGGTAGGTACCTACTCGCTCGATAGCGAGAAGCTGCTTGTGCTGGCCTTGTACGCGTGTGGGCTATTTTTTACAAACATTTACAAGGAACCTAAAGTTTAAACCATATTATTTAATAAGCTCATTTGGAAATTAGTTCATTACTAGGCATGATAGTTTTTTCGTGTGCTACAAAATGCAATGCAAAAGTTGAGGATGGCATGGAGGACTTGCTTCGCTGCCATGTGAATGTAAATTGAGACCATTAAGTAGTTCAATTTAGCTCGATAGATGGCACTGACTCAAGTATGCTTGTCAAAATCAACAAATGCATTGTCTGTACTTTTGTGTGATAGTAACATAATACCACGATAATATACAATGACTAAAAAAAAAAAAAAAAACTACGTTGTTGACTTTGACATTTCACTTCATTTTGAAAGCTAGGTTCAAAGCAGCGCCTTCTATTAGCGCATGATTTGAAACGTCCGTGAAAACCCTCATTGTAACGCCACAGAATAAATAATAGTACAATAAACGCTAGGAACCATCAATCTAACCAAAAGGTGTACTAAACTTGGTACTAGATATCTAGTAAATTAGAACCACAGATGAAGTACAACATCCATGATTAAGCATAACCCTTCCTTCTATACTTTAGCGGTGCGTTTGCCAAATGGATAACTTTTCTAGGAATTATGAAGTAATAGCTCGAAACGGAGGCCTGCAATGCTTAGAGCTTAGCATTAGGGCTCGAAATGTGCAGATCCCAGCATCAAGGACTTCGTGATACTGTTGGCGCGCCGACAACTGCAGCATGAAGGCATTTCATTAACGAATAAAAAAAAGTAGTTTGATTTGATTCGATAGATGGCGCTGACTCAAGTATACTTGTCAAAATAACAAATGCATTGTCTGTGCTTTTGTAGGTTTGTACACTAAGTCCATGGTATGAATATCACGAAAATATATCACTACGTTGTTGATGTTGACATTTCACTTTATTTGGACACTTTAGCTTGTACAGAGCTGGCGCCATCTATTTTCAAGGCTATAAACATGATGTGAAACGGCCGTGAAAACCCCTCAGCACCACTGCACTGCACACGCGGCCGCCTGACATCCGAAGATCCGGTCCTAGCCCCTATCACTGCGACTTAAATGCAATTGTTTTTTTATGTGAAGTCTTCTAAAGAGATGAGTAGCTATAGCTAGCAATAATGTCGGCCAAGGAGCTGGGAAAATCGTGAAGTTAACTGAAGAAGCTATTTCATTTACAACCCCTCAGGATTGGCAAAAACAGTGAACACGTAAAAAAATAAGATGATGATGACGTTTATGCAAGTGACAGTGATATGTCTGGAATTGTTCCATTCGACCATAATTACTGTAAGAAGAAAAAAATTGTTTATAATTTCAATTGTGTCATCATTTACAACCTTACTAGTCTTATAACTGTATATTATTTAAAAATAGGCAAGTAAAACACATTAATCTGTGGTAGGTACATACAAGTTTAGATAATGTTGTCGGCGACCACCAATCACCAAGTGGGGTAAATGCTACATATATTGTTGGCAGCACCGTAGGCAATGCTGCCAATACACAAAATAAGTGCCTTGCTTTTGTGAACGATCTGAGGGGCGAGTCCGAGTTTACACACACCATCGTAACGATGATCGTAACGACGAGTGTACGTGTATTGCGTAGTAACTAGCCATTAATCTGTGACGTTTTTGGCACAGCATAGCATAGCATAGCTAGTTATTATGTCATACACGTGCGATCGTCGTTACGTTCATCGTTACGATGGTGTGTATAAACTCGGACTCGCCCCTCTGTAGTGGTGCCACAAGAGTTTGCCAATGACAGATGACATAAAACATAAAACCAAAAAAGTGCTGGGAATCTGAGGAAAGCATGATTCCAAAAAAAAGAAGAAGAAGAAGAAGAAGAGGAAAGGATGGACTATACTAAGTCTATGGAGAAAACATAAAGGGTAGACGAGAACGGATCTTTCAGTGTGATGTCATTTGTCAGTGTCATATTCTAGAAAATGTCAATGCCATCAGGAATTTATTGATTTTGTGTCATGTGTGTATTGTGTACAATATTTCTTATTTGTGTATTTATTTGAAAATTGAAATGGAAAGTTATTTAGGTAGACACAAGTGTGGAGAAATGCCAGTTAATATCCACTGTTAACTTTAATTTAAACCAATAGAATGGTGCTTACAAGTCCTGCCTACAAGTACAGCTACACTCCACTGTTTTCGGAAAACGAGTAAGTGTTCTAATTTGTCTAAATGAGCAACAAACTCTTATGATTTATTTGTTAAAGTATTCAATACTAACATTATTTATTAGTATGTACTTTCTTAGTACTTACCTAATAAGTGTTTATCGTGTAGGTACCTACTTAACACAGGTAACGTAACACAACACCCAACAGTCACATACCTACATGGTCTTGATCCCACACTTAGGATTCCGTGTGTCGTGGGTATCAGAAACTACCAGTACCATGGTACCATTACACCCAGACTAGGAAAAATATTTGCAGATCATACATACAGTTATTGTGCAGCGGGAATCAAACTTGTAACCGTCATCTTAGCCGGGTACACGCCCAGCACGCCATAGAGGTTGTCAGCCATAATAATATTGAATTTATTTCTGAGAATTTACACAATTAGGTAAATTGTCTTACTATAAGTACCTATGGCATAAGTTATGTACAGTAAATACTTCTTTACACTCTTAGTGGTCTGGTCACAAACAAATACTGTTCAAGGCAAAAGGTAACCCTAAGGCAGACTTGGACTCAGAATAAAGACCCCTAATTGAATCTTGTAAATACCTACAACTTCACACACTGCTGGGTAGGCCTCACCGGACTGCACCACTCCTAATCTAGTCTCTCATCCATCTATCTATAGAAATTGTGTCTTTCGTCTTCTCTCGATCTTAGTTGTGAAGTTGTGAAGTCTCCGTCAAGTCATGACTTAGAAAAGCAGTGGGAGCTTTTCAAATACTCTGGTGGTCAATTCACTTAAATTTAACTCTTTAAATAAGCAAGCTGTATTGGTTCAAATCACTAAAATACCATGATATAACAAAAACAACATAAGAATTTTTAAACAAATCAGGTACAGAAACCAAATCTCTTTTCGAAAAAGGCAGAAGGAATCTCCAGATCGTTTAACTTTTAATGTCAGCTGTTAACTTAACTTTAACTTATAATGTACTTGTAATGTGTGACGACCTCTGTGGCGCGGCGGGCGTAGGTTCGCCTGCGGTGCAGGAGGTTGCGGGTTCGAATCCCGCCTCTGAACAAATATTTGTGTGATCTGCAGATATTTGTTCAGGGTGTTCTGGGTATTTAGTACATATACCTAATAAAAAAAATAAGTAATGTATTGTATTAAGTATATCAGTTATCTAGTACCTATAACACAAGCTCTGCTTAGCTTGGGGCTAAATAATGTTGTGTGAACTGTCAAGCATTACTTATTTATTTAATGTGGCTGACACCATACTATTGAAATGTTATGAGGGTACTACATCCCTACATAAAGCCATCCCACTCGTTACCAGTCCTAACTGACATTAACAATGTGTAGTTTTTGAGCAGTTCTTTGCAGAAAAACATAATGTAACATTAATGCCTGTTTAAATTATACTGGGATAAAAAAGCTATGCTTTGAAAATCTTCACATATGGAAGACAAAACTTATGCTATTTTCAAATTAAAAAAATACCATCTTGAGGTATATGATATCCAATAAAAAAATAACACAATTAAACTAATCTATAAAAAGAAGTGTGAAGGAAAAAAAACGCGTCGACTTCTGCAGTTCCTCCCTTTTTTCACCAGTTAATAACTATTGCTATTGTAGTGTTTCCACATAAATTCCTTTTCTGAAAATTGAATTTCTGAAATCTATCCTTGACTGAGGACAACTTGAAATAATCCAAAGACTTCATTATGTTCATTATTTTACTTGTTCTTCGAGATTCCATAAAAATCCTCTTTCATGATCATCATCATCAGCTGCTAAAAGTCCACTGCTGGACATAGGCCTCCTCCATATAATGCCATGGCGAATGGTCTTGAGCCTCCTTAATCCACCTACTTCCTGCAACCGTTACAATGTCATAGGTCCATCAAGAGGGGGGTAATCCTACACTGCAACATCTGGTTCATAGAAACCACTCTTGAACATTTCTTCCACAGCCGTTGTAGGTTTTGCAGGCTTTATGGCATGCCCGTGGCCACTTAAACCAACACATAGACACACGCCTTTTTCCCCGAAAGGGTAGGCAGAGTCTCAATGGGCCTCTTTTCACCATGTGGGTTTCACAATCGTGGGAATATAGACATGGCAAGCAGTGAGCTCATCGCCGCCATTGCTTCCCATGACTGACTTGGCTAACCCTTTCTTCCAGTAATAACACATTCCTTAGTAAGCTAGCAACCAGGACAAATCTTAAAAACAAGTCCTAGAATCACTTGCAAATAAATTGAAAAATCACTAAAAAAGAAATGGTGTTTTTTTGTGTTAAACATTATTAAACCTTGTTAAACATTATTTCCAACATCATTCCTCTGTCTTCTCCCGTGGATGTCGTAAAATCCGACTAAGGGATTACACCACGGGATGGTTAGCAGCATCCACCTGAGTACCTAACACCAATACTGTGATCACAAATCGGTCTTTCAATCGTGTTGGTTATAGAAAATCCCCCATTGCATTTTATGGGGAAGGCCTCGTCCAACAGTGGACGTCTAAAAGTCGATAATGATGATGATAATGCTCAAAAACCTCTATAAGTAGGTACTATTACAACATTCTTAGTGACAAATGAGTCGGACAGTCCAGTAAATTCTAACTGTATTTTGTGTAGTTAGCAAATATGCATAGGTTCTAACTTCTAAACAATCTAAACCGAGATATCGGAGAAGTTATCATACAGTGGTTTGTATATATAACTAAGAAACTACCTGCCCGGTTGATTGTGCGATAACGGTCTGTTTCCATTGTCGCTGCCGCGCGCCAGACTCATATCTATACATATTCATTGCAATTTCTTACATTAATTATAGCAACAATTTTACATCTGAGGTAGTCTGTCTCTTAAATTATAGGTATAGGGAAAACATCTCGGTAAAAGTTGAATGTGATTTAGTAAATGTCATCAGGTTCTAATATTAAAGAGAGATGTGTATGGTCTTGTCCGCGTCGCGTGGTTGCGATACTTTGATAGAGATATTCATAATCTGCTGTACAACTTAGGCGCCTCTATCCACCGACTACCTGCGACCGTTACAAGGTCTTCCAGCGAATGTCATGATTACGAGTATTACCTATATTATCGGCAAATCGACGCGACAGTGAGTAATGTAATTTTCCGTTCTTGTGAAAAAGCTTGAAAACATCCGCCAACTGTGATCAGTTTCGGAGAAATAAGTACCTGTTTCAACCCTTTATGCAATCGGATGGGATTCCTACTCTAGGTCCTGACGTCGGATAAACATGGTGAAGTGGACTTCAACATTTCACGATATGACGATTTTACCTCATCATCATCATTATCGCCAGCAGCATTTAAACGCCCACTGCTGGACGAGGCCCCCGATAATATAATGTCAGATAAAACAATGGGGGATTTACCATAACACCACGCTTGGCAGGCGGATTGGTTATCGATTTTACCTATCTACTATTATTTATACGATTGGCACGGCACAGATTTATCGCGATAGTGCAATTCACCGTACCACCTCAAACAATGGAGTCACGCGACAGTACCTAGTGGGGGGTGCAGACCGCTTGAGTGGGCGCTCCAACCAGTCAGTACCCAGTGAGAGGCGCGGGCGTCGAACGACTAGCCGGCCTCACTACCTCACCCCTTACCCTTTCTACCATTCTGAACCTTAAAACTAGTGCCTTAAAGTCTGGATTGTTCTTATGCTGCTGTGAGAGACCTAGACCAGTGACCCCGACACGTGTAGTGCACGATGAACGAAGAAAATACTGTCAGTGAGGACCTGAAAAGACAAGCGGCTTTGTTCTACAATACCACGCACAGGTTTGTTGCAAAACAATTGTTGGAATGTCGGCAGTTTGGCGGATCTACCTAGGTACCTATGCCTTGCTTGAGGATGTATTGCTAGACTGGATGGAGTGGAGTGGAGCCCGTATCCCGTGACAATACGGTCGGTTATTGATTACTTGGTGTTTGTGTGTGTTTGTGTTAAGTATTAAACTTACCTTAGTACTTATTAAATAGCTAATAGTGGTTATACGTACTTACGTGGTTTTGCTTGACGCCTGTTCAGGCGCTGTCTCGTCATATCAATGTTTTGCTTACGTCTGTATGTACAGTAGGTTAGGTATGCCCACGAGTAGGTACATGTATATCCTCGTAGTCATACTGATATGACAAACTAGTAAGACTGCAAGGAAACAGCGGTATGTCGTCTACTTAGTTCTACTTCATCGGTAGAAAGTCTTATACTTTAAGATAATATGTAAGCAAGCCTTTAGTTAACTAAGGTTGATTATAAACTTAACCATTCAACTTGACTGGATTGTTAGTAAGAACTAGAATGAATAGTATACCTATATAGGTACATAAAATACGCACCAGCCACCAACTCATGCATGTTTTTTTGCTATTTAGTTACGCTGTGTGAGTATGAATGGTTGCCGTTACATATAGGTAGGTACATTACGCAGCGACAATCACATATTTGCATAAACTATAAATTATTTGCCATACTTATATAGCTAAACCCAAAAGAAACCCCTCCACAAAATGCAGAAAAGCGAGATAAATATTACGAGGTATTTCAATAAAATTCTGAATTGTTTTCTCGATGTGATATTAGAGAGCCTTAGTCCATACCTCACCAGAGTTAGTAGCTAGGTACCTACAGTCTACACCGATCAAACAGTCTTGAAAGTTGTATATTTCGGCTTCCGCCAATATATTCCACCCGACCAATCCCATGGGATCAATACGGATGCACCCAAAAAGTTCGATCCAGATGGAGTCAATCAGTACGAAGATTCAGACATTGAGCAGGAAAGTTTCAGCCTTTAGCCAATATGATTGCCATTTGGTACAGAGCCCTGAATGCGCAAGGTTCGACGCGCACTTTACCGGTTTTCCTATTATTCTTGAGATCTCCATACTCGAGTCGCGATAGAAATGTTGCCTGTGTCCGAATGTCGTTTTTCTATACTCCGTCGCCAAAACCGCTGCATGTAAGGTAAGGTAGGCTAAGGCCTAAGGCTTAAGGTAACTTTCATAATATCGTCGCGTAAGACTTCGTGTCTTCAGTTTGTCTTCATTTTAGCATCCTGTTTCATCTCCACCAGGCTATCTATCATTCGGAATTATTAGTTGCTATAAAATAGACTAGTCTTAATATTTCTATGTTCGTTGTCTGCAATGTAGGTAATTCAATTGTAAACCGGTCTAGCTAGATACCTTCTGCTTTTTCCGGCTAACTCGCCACAATCGTCTGATTCGCTCTTAGGTCATAGTTGTGGTTAAGTGATGTGATGTTATAGGGATATGTTCGTTAATGGCAGCCTTACCGCAGTTTAAAATGAAGATAACTATCTAAATTACTATGTAAAATGATTCTCAGAAATGTTTATCCTCGCGAAAACGTGACTTGTTTACCGATAACAGAAGCTTCTAGCTGTTGATGATGGCACTGAACTCCATACAGAATTCATTACACGGCAGACCCACATTTTGCACTTACCATGTATATAGGTGTCTACTTACGTTCATTTCTGTATCGTTTCAGCGGTGGTTGATGCTTTAGCTGATGTTGGTGATGATGTTTTTCTCCAGTGACCTTTGCTCGTTTTATTTCGGAATTTAATTGGTCTAATTCGTAACACATTAGTTTCACATAATTGCTAAGTAATAGTTAACTAATTAAGATTGCAAGTTTATTTAAATTCTACACCAGTATACCATAATATAAAGAATCGGACGGATGAGGTATCTACTGGAGTGGAGAATACAGTTGGCATGAAGAAGACCACCGGAACACATTGGACACGAAATTATCACGCTGGACATATCTGGGTCCAAGAGAGAAGAGATACCTAAAATGATACAGACATGTGGTCAACAACGACCAAAAAATACCTTGCAATGTTTCCCCACACGACGCGTCAGACATAGGTGAAGTAGAGAGAAAAGACAAAGAGAGGTGTAGACCCCACCCTCCAGATGGGATTAATAAATGTCAAGGAGCGAGAGAGAGAGTGACGAAAGATGTATCAGAATCCGCTTTCCGTTCATACCAGCTTCACCGTATCTGTCTTTATAGATTACGACGAGCAAATTCGAGATAGGAAATCGACATCTCAAGTCATTTCCTGCAGAAATACCACGACCCTGTTTTTAAAAGGACGTGTCAGTAATCTAGCAATTTCCCCCAACCAACTCATGTTTCCTCTTGTCGAAATTACTTGGCTTAGTTACGCAATTTTTACATTGCTCGGTAAATTTAATAAAAATAGGTTTTGTTTGGGTTAGTTAGTTGGTTTTATTAAACTTACTTTGCTTGTCGTTTACACCAATTAATTACGGTACATTTAACACCAACGAGTCACACAGGAGTGTTAGGTTTGTTTAACTATATATAGTTGGTATACATGAACATAAGTAAATTATAGTTAGTACCTAAATACTTACATACTTCTAGGCTTTCCCAGTTTTCCTCCGCATTAAATTTCAAGCCATGCATTCTCTAGTCAAAAGTATTTTATTCATTGTAATCACAAGGATAATTTTGAATCGTCTTATAACCTAAAATTACGTGCTTACTCCTGATCCAACGCGACCAAGCGTCTATCTAGTCACGCCCGCACGATGTCTCTTTTCAGCAAAATTATCCTGAAATTAATAAAATACTTTTGACTAAAGAAAGCATGGCTTGAAATTTAATGCGGAGGAAAACTGGGAAGGCCTAGAAGTATGTAAGTATTTAAGTACTAACTGTAGTGTAGCTGTAGTCTTCTTCACGATTTCAAAGGACTTGCTCTCAATATATTGTTGACAAATTAATCTAACTTCCACGCAAGATAATAAATATTCCTTCTGATGTAGCACAACACCCTTTGTCAGTTCTTCCTGAATTTGTTTTTATGGGATTGTGCCTACCTGACAATAAATTATCTACTTGTTTTTTTTACTACATATACTTATATCATATTATAGGTACACTTAGGTGAGTGTTTTACTCACAATTAGATAAATTGTGCATAAAGATATTTTAAATAAAACCGTACTTTTGCCGCATGTTACATTTATGGGTTGGTTACAATAGTTCGTTTTGTCATACAGTGAATGAATTTTGTTCATAATTACAAATTCACGAAAATTCGTAGCCTTGCTTTTCACGATCACGACATAACTTTGTATGTTGTATGAAGTTGTTGATGTATTGTCCCGTGTCTATTTATCTAAGTGTGAAGTCTGAACGTGAACACCTAATTACAATTTTAAATTTAAAAATATTTATGTACCTTGTATCTCCTGACCTTCACGTTTCCTGCTTTGCCGTCTAGTTTGGTACAAATAACATTCACATACATAAAATCTGACGACTGTATATTTTCAGCGCCCGAAAAATACCTATGCTAATTTTCTTTAGCTTCGGTTTAGTTCATGTAGTTATGTACCCTACCAAGTTAAGTTTTTTGCCATAAAAGTGACATATTATTTCAGAAGACACTGTTTAGTTCGATTTAAATTAGTTATCATCTGCTGCTAAAATCTGCTTCCTCAACGCAAATTCACACGTATGCATTCAGAAATTTCTGAAATGTTTCAGTCAAAAGAAATCTCTGTTTCTGTATTTTAATCAGTCCACGCGCATTTTATTGCCGTCACATCATATGATCAAAAATACATGCACCAATTGTTTTAAGATGTAGAAAGTGTGATGAAAGTTTAATAGAAAATCTGAAGCAAGAATAAAAATACTTTTGTAATCAAGTATTTCGTGGCAACTAAACAAGAGTAGCCAATTTGTGAGTAACGCCAAAGAAGATTGAATCGTTTGGAGAGTAGCTTAAGTGAATATTGCGATCACTTTATTTGAGTACTTACCTATCTAAAGAGGCTTTTCGCTTGCAATACTACTTGCTATAATTCCAAGTAAGATGGCGGTACCATGGATGGTATAAGATGGCGTCTTTATCATTGGTCTGCAAACGGTCTAGGAAAAGGAAAACTCTGAAATCAAACCTGAGAAAGCTAGTAAGACCTAATTTACTTACTAAAACCTGGGTATACTAGACTCTGCTTGCAATTAATTGGCTAGTTAGGCTGATAGTATTTATTCCAATATGAGTAATGTTTTGAGAGAGCCATTTATGTTCAATCCAACTCTTGGAAACAAACGACACCATCTAACGGGAGAAAGCTATCCAGTTTTGTAGCACGAAACGATAACTATTTTATAAAGATTTGGTTTTTGAACAAGTAGAAATCATAGCTAACATAATTATTTAATTTATTCATGGAACCACCTCCTGGGAATCATTACCAAGTTTATACTGAGCAAAACAAAGCGATTTAAACTGTATCAGCCATAACGGATAATCGAAAAACCTACTAAATATTTTGGTAAGAAAATGCTTGTTTTCTCTCTAGGCCTTCATATCTTTAGAGGTAGGTTAAGTACCTATTACAAAATAATTGTTATAAAGGGTGAGAAAGCCGTGGCAGGAATCACACCAATTACTTTCCCATCAGAGCGAATAATGAGACCATGAAGCCATTAATGTACTGTATCTGCAGTAGCCTTGAGAGCTTTGAGCCAATTATGGTATTCCTTAGTGGATTGTGTCATTAGGTAATTGCATAAATGTATGTTTGGCTCCAGTTTTGAGTTTTAGGAATTCGTAATGATGTGTTTCATCGCTCATATTTTCCCAAAGGAGGTATGAATCCCTTCATTTGTTAGTTCTTAAAGATAATAATATAATTACTGGTCTCTTTTGTTAAAAACTAGTTTATTTCCAATAATTCGTCTCAAACCTGATAAACTAAATGCTAATAAATTGTCACTATCACAATTAAACATTCCAATGTTTTTACAAGTAAATAAAGTCGAAGATATTATAAACTAAATCACGTAAGGAACTTGAACATTCGACCCAAAAACCTTAATCTTAGAAGGAAATAAACCCTCGATAAAGTCCTGTTATAAAGACAAAAGGACTATAAAAGCGAACTACTAAAACGGAATATCTAGTGTTTGTGTTGCTAATGGGGGAACCCTCTCAGGAAGTGTTGCTCTAGATTACTTTTAGTTGGTTTAGCTGGCGTAAAAACCGTATCCGTACTTATGCAAGTTTATTGGTGTATTTATTCTGTTTATAGAACCGGGTTTTGATGATAAGGTGCACTAAAGTGCAAACACGTTAGATTTGATATCAATCGTAACAGATTGTATCTCAAAATCGTGCTCCACGAGGGGTTCATTGTATCTATCAGATAAGTAAATATAAAGCAGTTATAAAATGTAATCTCCCATCACAAAACAAAAACCTATTCTTACTGAACCAAGCATTTGTCACCTTGATGCGGTAACAGCCGTGGAGAAAATGCATATTGTCACTGTTATTTGTTTCTAAATAAAAATAACAATGCTATTGGTAGGTATTCAATTATTTTACTCACCTTGCTCGGAAATATCGTCACTATGGATCAAGGTGAAAACAATGTAAATGAATGAAGAATAAACCAGACACGCGTTAGTTCCTATTGAACCAGGCAGTGTAGGGTACCAAAGTTAAAACTTGTAAAAATCTAGTTAACTATCTAGTCGCTGTAGAGTTGAATGCGCTATCGGGTTCATTCCTTGTTTGGACAACTCTTTGTACCGGTCTCCTTGGGTCCTTGCCGTCCTTTTGATTTGGGTGTTTTGCAGTTTGATTATTTGCTTAAACAACACTAATATGTGATCAGCTGATTACGTTTGTCGAGCGAGATATATATACCTCTGTAACAGAATGGTTGTAGAACTCTTTGTTACGTTTGAGATCTTGTGGTATCCCAACGTGTCGTCAGTTTGTTTGTAGTTACCAACTGGGCCGAATGAAACCCGTCCAAGAAGATTCGAGACGGGACCTTCAAAATAAATTAAGTATTGATTCTACCGCCATTGCCATGTTTTTCTAAGTGTCCTGCCCAATCCAACTCTTCTCATCGATGTCCAGACCACTTAGTCTGACCAGCCTGCCTGCAATATATACTCGTATATAGTCTTCCAAGTAACTCCAGGGATATATAGCGTTATTGCTTCTTTAGCGGATTCATTTATAGGCCTCTTTATTGGCAATAAATGTCCATTACGACGAGAACTTCGCTTCGCCCGACACATTATGCTAAACTGGTTCTTATTTTTCAACGATTTATATCTGTGCGTTACTGGTTCGAGTCTGGATTCAATATCATTTGAGTTTGCCGATTTACTCAAATACCTGTATAAATAACTGTTGAACATGTTGAACTATGCGTGTTTGAAATTAAATATTTTCCTTGAAAATTCCGAACAAACGCGAGACTTTACGTTCCAACGAAAACACAAGAAGCGTACGGTCGCCCTTATGACAACTATAGTTACTAGAATTGATGTAGGTTTGTCCTTTCTATCGCATTTGAAGGCGCTTCGTCCACACGCTCGCTAGATTAAGGTCTGCTAGATACAATTTCAGAAATTGGATTGTCTCGCTCAAATTCGAAACTCAACACTGGCCTAGCTTTTTCTATTTTCTTTCGGAATTCGAGAATTCCATAGACTTGGTGTGTAAAGGAACACACCCGAATTATTTAACACTATTGTAGGTATATGTTGTACTAACCTTTTGCCCCGCGGGTTCACACGAAGGGTTCCGTGCCATTATCTATAAAAACGGCAAAAAAAACACGTTTGTTGTACGGGAGCCCCCTTAAATATTTATTTTATTCTGTTTTTTAGTATTTGTTGTTATAGCGGCAACAGATATACATCATCTCTGAAAATTTCAACTGTCTTACTATCGCGGTTCATGAGATACAACCTGGTGACAGACGGACAGACAGGCAGACGAACGGACAGCGGAGTCTTAGTAATAGGGTCCCGTTTTACCCTTTGGGTCCGGAGTCCGGAGCCCTAAAAAGAACACAAAATATCATCAAAATCCGCTCAACCGTTACGGAGTTGAGTGGAACTACATAACGCGAGCGTAGCCGCGAAAACAGCTAACAGCGAGGCTATGCAGCTTCCTAAAAATAAATTTAAATGAATGAAATGAAAATCAAAATAAATTCGGACAGTTTTTTCGTAGTCTATACTTGCAAAATAAGTCGCCTTTTATTTAAACGGGATAATGTATAACGTTCTATGTCCACCCACCCTGAAAGTCCTTACTAAATATTGGTGTTTTTTTTTAAATTGGATTAGTTGTTTCTGATATTACTTCCTACATACAAACATACATTCTAGGTCTGGTTGCGTTGGAAAAGGAGTAAAAGTTTTTTTTTTTTTAAGACGATTATAATGATCCTTGTGATTTTAATGAATAAAATACTTATTGACTTTGACTTTGAAACTTACTAACTTTACTTCTTTATAATATTAGTGTAAATATCATAGGCTCTGTACACAGCGACATTAGACAGGGTGATAAAGACATAACCAGTAGGTACCATCAGAGAAGAATAAAAATTCTTGTATGTTGAAATTTTTGTTTTTCTGTCGCTGTTCAGCGAATCCTTGATGATAAGTCCCTTCATTATAAGTCGAGACCTTGCCTCTCGTAGTTAATGTACAATCCCCACTGCTACAAGGGTATTGTTTATTTTTCTATATCCGCATATCTACTGAATGCTTCTCGTATCTCCATTTTCATTGACAAACGTTATCCAAGCTTTGTGATACTTGGTGCTATTTTTACAAGATTTTATTTAGTCTACCTTATAGTTATGACGACCTCTGTGGCGCGTCGGGCGAAGGTTGGCCTGGGACGCAGGAGGTTGCTGGTTCGATTCCCGCCTCGGAACAAATATTTGTGCGATCGCAGATATTTGTTCAGGGTGTTCTGGGTATTTTTTTATGTATAATAAAATATATTTACCTATGTTATATATTGTATTAATTATATCAGTTATCTAGTACCCATAACACAGGCTCTGCTTAGCTTGGGGCTAGATAATGTTGTGTTGAACTGTCCAGCATTATTTATTTTATTATTTGCAAATATGATCCCAGTTCCTGTTACACGTTTTTTTTTGTATACAGCCACAATTAAAATGAGTGAGAATACATCACTAGGTCATGGAAAAATACTACAAAAGCAGATGAAAACAAAACCAGCGCATCATAATAAAATAATAAACGTGATAGGTAAATATTAGGAAGTAGATTTGATTTTATCGCTAACTTCGTTACATGCGAATAATTTGAATGCTTGCCAGTTTTTGCGAGGCACCTATCATTATGATTTGAGAATAGATCCGCATCGGATAATGCTTTGTACACCGGTTACTAGGTCTAATGTACCGACCATTGCTATACCTATGTATAAAATCATTGCGTAAGTAATATTTAGCATTATTTGATTATATAGTTTTTTTTACATTGATAGATCTTCGTTTGACCGCAATCTCACTTGCTGGTAAGTGACGATGTGGCCGACGATGGAGCACAAAGGTCTAGAAGGCACCTATTCACTCTAGCCTTGAAGAGACCCAGATTATAATTTTCAGGAAAAAAAAGGAACCGTCGTTTTTCTTTCCTCCTTGATTTTCCTTTTTTTTTACAATGTAATTGTATGTTTGTTCCACTCTTAGCAGTTCGCATTATGAAGGTAGAACCGGAACGTTTTATACGAATAGAGGGTATACTAATGAGGTAAGGATAAAAATAAGAATAAATTTATTTTCAACAAAAAACATAAAACAGTTGTATACTTACACAGCTAAACACTCAAACAATTAGAATTTTATAATAAAAGTGAAGGTATGTGTAAGTTTATACAGTTGGAAATCTTTACATCCCGTGCTAGTTGTAAACTGTGTTACGGCGAGGTAATGATTATCTTCCCATACAAACACAAGTCTGCAGTATTAAGTCTTATTGAATAGTGTGTACAATCGTATAATACCTGTTCAAAAATAAAATAAAACATAAAATATAATGTAGGTAAGTATGGTACAATCATAATGTTGTGCATTTTGTACCTACGTATATATCTATATATATATTATATTTTTAACATAATTTTGTACATTTAGCAAAGTCGCGAGCTGAAGATAGCTTAAAATGTATATATCAATAAAACAAAGTTTCTTCCTGCTGTCTGTCTGTCTGTTTGTCCCTATGTATGCTTAGATGTTTAAAACTTTGCAACGGATTATGATGCGGTTTTTCCATAGATATAGTGATACAAGAGGAAGGTTTATATGTACATGCATAATATACCCGTGCAAAGGCGGGGCGGGTCGCTAGTAATGCTGAGCCTTGCGACTGCTCGTCCTATGATGAAAAGGAGATGGTGGGATCAGATCGTGAAGTTCCCGGGAGCAATCCCCTAAATATAACCTATAGAAGATCGAAAGGCATGCAACAATACGGCGGTGCTCGATAATCTGGATCTTAGTCTCCGCCAATGTTGCTCACCAATATAGGTAGCCCCATACTGATTTAATGTGTCGTGTTGTGCGTGGGTATTATTAAATAAACAACTGTTTGAACTAACTCTGCTGTTTCTTGAACTTTAATCTTGAGGCAAATCTCAAAGTTCAAGAAACATTATTTTTATGTTGTCACGACTTGTTATGTAACTTTTCAACACAGACTAGTAGATTGCTATCTATTGTCTGCAGGATGACATTTTGACACGATGAACTTGGCAGGTTGTTTCAGTTTGTAAGTTCTTGTGGAAAGCCTCTATCTCACACGGAATAAAAACCTTCGAAATTGGACCAGCAATAACGGCGTAATCGGATTGAACGAAAGAACGCGTCTAAAGAATTTCTCGTCTCCTATATAATAGGATACGTTATACATCATAGATGTGGTTATAAAATAATAGTTTTTTCGAGGGTCCATCTTCCTTATTGTGCGTCGAATCACCCTCGTCCTATCCAATTGCCAGAACAACGTACATAATCCTGATCCACCATTATCATTTATTTGAATTATTGTATCGCAGTTCACAGCATCCCGCACTCACCAGATAATTACCCGAAGTCATCAAACTGTACTCGTAAATCGACAAAATTAAATGATTTGTTACTAACATTAAAATGGTAACTGGGTCGCAACCTAATTAGGTCGCCTGACGCCAACCCCCGTCTTATGGCAACAGGTCCGGAGTATTAGGGGATAGAAGAGCCATAGGTTTGTGATTTTCAGCTTATATAATATTCCCACTGTTGGGACGTGTTAGAGCCTAATTCCTGAAATCTAAAGTCCCTTGGGACTCAGGCCAACACTCGACTAGCGATAATCAGACCGTAAACCCTGCGAGCCTAAACCAGATGGTTGGGTGTACTTAGAAATGTTAATTCTAGGACATAAACTTTATCAAGCCCCATCCCAAACTTGCAAACCCCTCCAATACTTACATAAACCCCCTCCAGCTGTATTCTGACTACAAACCTGGCTGCTATCGAATAAATGCCGCCATGGGATTTCTTTAACGACTTATAACACGGAGAGTCTAACCAAATTGGTCTCCAGAGGTGATTGTTTACAGTGGCATCCCCAAAAATATAAAATTTGGCGATTTTACGACGGATAATTTGCTTTGTGACGGGTATTCCTTTAGGTATTTACATTGGAGACTAAATCAGTATACGTTATATAAGTTTATTATGATTTTCTACAAATTTTAGACAGGTAGATGATGGATGGTCCGGAACCTTTTTCCATACAAACTTTGAGGAACCAATGTCGGTGATAAAAGAGGTAGTCAAGTATTATTTCATCTAACATGGCTAAAGCAGAAATAATCATTATTTTTACAAAAAAACTAAAATATACTTATTAGTACTACCTACTACTATCATTAGAATAAAAATGCATGACCAATATTTAAAAAAAAAATGAATGCTCTTTGTATTTTTTTTTAATAAAACTGGCTGGTTGCCAATTTGTTATCACTTTTTCCTTAAAATAAAATACTTGTGATGAAACTACATCTATTAAATTACCGATATTGGTTCCTCTAAGTGTGTACTTATGGGAAACGGTTTTAGAAAACTTAAGTTCAATAAAACTTAACTGGTAACATTAATAAGTCCACTAACCACAGATATCTGAAGTTAGCCTTGGTAGGTGATTGTTTACCACTGCCGATCGCTAGGCAGATTTTATGTAGGTCTTCAACTTCATGGTTCCATGCGGACAGGTCGTTGATTCGTGAAAGGTCAATAGTCTCGATGAGAAGGTGGGTTGTTGTTACTTTGAGAGATGGTGTTGTAGTTAGTACGAAAGCTGTAAAATATTATGTAACTTGAAGAAACAAATACAGGCAGATTTCCTAGAACTTAAATGTTCTTGTAACGGCTGAAATATATGTTTATTCGTTTGTTGCCCGTGGTACTACCAGTATTACTACCAGTAGTACCTAACACGGGTAAGAAAAACCCTAGAACTATCAAGCGATCCAGTTGTACCAC
The DNA here is from genome assembly GCA_932527175.1 of Operophtera brumata. Taxonomy (NCBI): domain Eukaryota; kingdom Metazoa; phylum Arthropoda; class Insecta; order Lepidoptera; family Geometridae; genus Operophtera; species Operophtera brumata. The sequence continues at coordinate 7,037,971 of OW052237.1, read as the reverse complement.
GGGAAGTTTTTTTGTTGATTCATCGATTACCTACTTATAACAACTTGCTTACTTTCCTTGTGACAAAATAGTTACATGTTTATGGTCTAACTAAACCACACAACATAAAATCCAAGAGGCTGTTAAGTCAAAGTAAAGTCAAATTCCTAAAAAATCTTACTTATTTTTAGTAAAATCTACACAGTTTATGAAAAAAAAAATATGTTTAATAATCTTTATCATACTTCTAAGGGCATGGTAGAGCCCAAAACACGATTTCGAAAAAACGTGATTTCTGCTACCTATGTGTTTATAATGTAAATATCTGTATTACCTATCAATTAAAGAAAGCATAGTAGATTTCTATTTTCAATTACTCAGCAAATAGTTTAAATACTGTTTATCGTGATTTTAGTTCACTTTTCGTTACGCGATTCTGTCACTTTCTAACTTACCTGAACTTTATTGAGTTAGACAGTGACGGAATTTGGCTGTTGTCTGCCTCTTATTAGCTATTGTGAATACTGCTGTAAGTAGGTATAATATATGTGATATGAGCTGCATTGTATTACAACCATCAGATTAAACTTTCCGACGTTGCACACTGTGTCCATGCAGTTAAGTAGAAACTCTGACTACGGGTATATCGTACGTATTATATTTCAGGGTTATATTCACATTTTAATGAGGTTTTCTGATTACAATTTACGAGTTCACGAGAAATGGCTATCTTCGCCTTTGGTAGAGAATGATTAGTCTTTGATTAGACGCCTTCTCTAGAGAGAGTGTCAGACTTTTTATATTTTTTACTAGCTGTGCGGTCTACTTGCTAGGCTAGATAGAGATCGGCATTCCTAGCTAAAATAAGATTCACCCTTTGCAGTCGTGATTTAATTGCCATGCCAGCTAAGACTTTGACTCCAAATCACTGCAATACTCCCTTTCATTGCTTCCGTTTCTGTTTTTTCCCTACCCTTACTTGCTGGACCGAGATTCAGTCTAGCTTGTCATTTTAATTACTCGCATACAGTGGTGGCCATATAATTAAGAACTCTGATATAAAGGGAAGATTTTTTCCAACTAAGATGCAAACTAATTGTATGCATTTGTTTTTATTTCTCTCGGTATCGTAAAACATTTCCATATTACCACTGTATTCATTGATACACATGATTGGCTAAAAATCAATAGGCAAACTTTTTACACTACTTTTAAACAAAGTATTCCTTATTACTGGCTGGTCACGTAATTAAGAACGCTAAGTAGTTTATACCTTTATTCAAATTTAAATAGAGAACACTCAGTCGATTTGTTACTGTTTGTATAATTTTGGCGCCATTACGTGCTGTAAAAGATTAAAGGTGATTGCTTCTTTAGAAAAAACAATGGGAAAAAATAAAAGTTGTGATAAATCTACAAGGGAAGTAATAATAAAACTTCGCCGGAAGAATTGGTCTTATAAAAAGATAGCCGACCATCTGCAATGTTCAAAAACGATGGTTTTCCACGCTGTAAAGCATTTTGCTACGTATCAAACTACTTCGAATGTTCCACGTGTACCTAAACAGAGAAAAACAACTCCTCGAGATGACCGAAACATCGTTCGTATGGCAAAACAAAATCCTTTTAAAGGGTCCAATGAGCTTAGAAAAGAATATTTTGGTGAAAACAACCCTTCAGCAATCTCAGCACGCACTATTCGAAGACGTTTGGTAGAAGAAAAATTGCACGGTAGGATAGCAAGAAAGGTACCCATGTTAAAACTTTGCCACAGGCAAGCCCGGCTTGCATTTGCGAGAAAGTATGAAAACTGGACTGTGCAACAGTGGAAATTTTTTCTTTTTTCTAACGAGACGAAAATAAACAGAGTATGTTTTGATGGAAAACGATATGTACGACGTCCCCCGAATACAGAATTTGACCCAAAGGACACGAAAGTTACATTAAAGCACGGTGGTGGAAATGTGAAAATTTGGGGTTGCTTTTCTGGACATGGTGTAGGACCTGTAAAGTTGATAGAAGGTAACATGGATCAGTTCCAATACAAAAATATACTGGAAGAAACAATGTTACCATACGCTGAAGACGTTCTACCGGTCATTTGGACATTCCAGCATGACAATGATCCAAAGCACACTGCACGCACCGTAAAGGAATTTCTTACAGCGCAATTAGTTTCTGTCTTAGACTGGCCTGCTAACAGTCCAGATCTAAACCCAATAGAGAATCTGTGGTTTGAAGTAAAGAAAAAGGTTTCAAATACAAAGTGTGGAAATTTAAGAGAGCTGTATGACGTTTTTTTAGAAGAATGGAACTCTATTTCTCTTGCGAAATGTCAAAAATTAATAGAGTCAATGCCTCGCCGATGTAAAGCTGTAATTAAAAGCCGTGGATATGCTATTAACTATTAATTTTAGTTAAATATTTATTAAATTTATTTTTATGTTTCCTGTGCTACATAATATTGTGATTTTTTAAATCTAAGTGTCATACAAAACAATTCCCGAGCTGTTAAATAAATCGTTCTTAATTATTTGTCCAGTTTCAGTACTATTTGAATGTCTTACTTTGATAAAATCAATAAAATGTGCAAAAAATAGTTAGCGATTTCATACTTTATTCTTAAGTCAGGTTGCTCTATTAATGCGACTATTATATAACATAACTAGTTGCTTCTCAGAAGGTACACATCTCTGTGTATGATACGATTTAAATAAAAAACTTCTAGAACTTCAAATCGTTCTTAATTATATGACCACAACTGTATGTATTAACTGTGTTCGGAATATATAGGTTAAAAGTTGTTTCTTTTGTATGAGGCGAAGAAGGCGAGCGCACTATGTAATACTGTGTTTTTGTGTGTAATACAAGTAATTAATTTTGTAAAAATTAAAAAATCCCCCCCAACGCAATGTTACGGCTGAACCGATTTTGATCAAACATCGCTAAAAACACTTCCGACAAATTCAACTTTATTTATTTTAGTTTTTTAAATAAAATCGAAATCGGTTCATCCGTTCGGGAGCAACGATGCCACAGACACACACACACAGAAAAAAACACGACAAACTTATAACACCCCGTCGTTTTTGCGTCGGGGGTTAAAAATAATATACACCTTCCTTTAAAGTTTTGATAAATTTTGTTGATGAATTCACTAACTTAATTCATAAGTTTTGACTCTTCCCGCCATTTTCGAAAAGAGACGTTGCCGACTTTTATTTTATTTCTTTTCTTATTGAGTTATTTTGTGTTATTTTGGTGGCATTTTAACTAATGTAGCTCGTTTAAAAAGCACAAGTGTAGTGAAATGAAATGGAAGTGAACTGCGTGACTTTTGAAATTGGTGGAAATTGTCTACCAAAGTTTTAGTAAAATTGGCCACCGTTTTACTAAAACATGACTTGACTGTGAGTTTGACGACTTGGAAGGAGTGTAACGTTGCAAAATATATTGAAAATACAATATAGTGAAAATACAGATACTTGAAAATGGCAAATGCAAAAGCCGTGCGGCGCCAACTATAAAGAAAAAAAAACATAAGTTACCAAATGTTTCAAAAATTCAAACGCGTAAGAAGTAAGTCTTAAATTGGATATCAATTTAAAAAGGTGTTCTTTTTTTCATCGATTGTAGTACTTAATTCGAATAGTGTATTTAATTTATGATTTCACTACATATAAAGCTTAGAAATACCTACTATAATTATATATTTAGCTTCTTGGAAATTATAAGAACACTTATCAAAAAATTAAAAATTCTAGAGCTCATTGTAGACATTTCGTAAACCTGCATTCATTGATTTTGATTAAAACTATAGTATTCGAGTTTTTTAGAAAGTTGATGGGTATACATAATTTCAACAACTACCTACTATAGTGATCAAGGTGATCGGATGATGATGATCAGTGAATTGAAGTGATGGTGGTTAGCGAAACTCCTCCATGGTTAACTAATAGTACACTGCCGGTATTTGGACTGATTTTGATCAGCAGGTGGTTCCGAATACTAATTTAATCCTTATTATCAGCATCAAAAGACGAATTCTAAAAGCGAGTACTGAATACAATAAGTTTTGTGTAGTTGAAGCCTATGGAGACAGCGCTTTAAATAACGTGGACAACGGGAAGGGATTTAGTAACTTCCCGCTGTCCACATTACCATGGAAAAGATAACGTGGACATCAGTAATAGACAACTTTTAAGCTAAAACTTGGTATTAAAATTTCGCGTGATCGAACCGTCCACTCGTTAGATACATAAACGGAATCCTGTCAACTATGTAATGTACCTAGTCATTATCTTCTTACCCAATACAGTCCTAAGTGATACACATATTATCGAAGTTCCTAAAGCGATCTTACTTTACCTTCTATGGTAGGTACCTACATACCTAGTTGACTCTAAGGTTAAATATTGACTCTCCTAGAAAATGCAACACACACGAGGTGCTAATGCTATAAGCTATCGCCACTGAACAAATCGAGAACGATAAAAGTCACCCGATCGATTAGATATTTAACTATCTAACGCCCACCTGCTTTAGTATACTGTTATGTAGCCAGACGTGACTTTGACGTCATTGACCAATTTTTTTATCAAAAGCCTATTCCCTTCCCACAAGCCATTGTTCGGTATGTAATAGATTGTATTGAAGAGTTTTGCAAGTCATATCTTTTAAACAGACTGCAAAAGGCGGCTGCTTTATGAAGATCAAGCACTGCAAGGCTAGTACGCAATAGTTCCTATACAGGCTAATTTTTTACGCGATTTTATCCTGGATTGTTATGTACGCTGAACAATACAAAAGTGGTATATATGTGTGCAAAAGTTACACATCAGTGAATCACACTTTTGTAACTTTTGCACACACACACATACACACATACCACTTTGTATTCTTTTTTTATTTTAGGTATAAGTCTTTATTGAATATTGTATGTCTGAAATGGGCAAACTGTTTGTACTATACAAAAACCCTATCATCCTAAGTTGAAACAGTTTACAATAAAGACTATTCTGATTCTAATTATGATTCTGGCACTACCAGACCTTGAATCCAACAAAAGAACCTGTTTTAAAATAATGTACGCATATATTTTCGTAGCTCTAAATAAAAAATCTGAAAGATTTACCAGTAGCACAGAATAAATAACAGTACCAGTAGGCATTTTATCTGTGTGCACGGTAGCGCACCCGCCAAGTCGTGCGGGTGAAGCAGTACCGTTACCTTTTATCGAAGTAATTCAGGCACTTTTCAGTCCGCTATAACTTCGTTATGAATTGTAATATCATACTGAAAATTATGTCTCAAAGACTTCATAACTCCCATAGCTAGATTACCAAAATTTAATGTTTTAGATGTAACAGTTTTAAAGATATTTGCTATCAAAATTACGTTAATTTGCCAGTCACTCTTTCATGATCAGTACCCACATGCGCGGTTACTTGGTAGGACTTGTGCATTCATTTCATCATAGTGCATTACGACCTTTTAATTATTCATTAGGAGGGGATGGGGAGTAGGGGGCGGAGGGGGGATTGGGAGTTCATCACAGCCATGCTAATAGCCACGTAATAAAAGTTGATATGGTTTAATTTATTGAAGTTGTTTTAGTATGGAAGGTTCTATATGAATGCCCGACTTGTCACTACATATTAAGATCTCTGAACTTTTTGTGCGGTAGGTAGTAGCGGTAAATGTTTTTGTTGGAATATTATTTATTACTTACCAGAACGTTCTCGATTATTCCAGGGAGCCGTCCAAAGATCATCAGCTAACATGGAGGTTCTGGCGTCGACGGCGGCTGGTCGTGGCTCTGCTAGCATTCTTCGGATTCTTCAACGTATACGCACTGCGCGTGAACCTGTCTGTGGCTGTCGTGGCCATGACCGAACCCGTGGAAACTGAGCTGGCTAATGGCACTATTGCAATGGTGAGCATCTTAGCAAAAATCATAAACAGACTGCTTTTTTGTGAAAGAGTTCGTCCGGGGAAGTACTACCACCATACCTATTTCTGCCGTAAAGCAGTAGTGCTCGCATTGCTGTGTTCCGGTTTGAAGGGTAAGGGTGCCGGTGAAATTACAGGCACATGAGACTTTCATCTTTGTATCTGGGTGGCGGGCGTTGTGCAATGCCACATAGGGTGCGTCCTAGGTGGACGTGACCTGTGAGGTAATGCACATAGGCATAGGTAATGTTCATAGGCAGAGGTTACCGCTGGGCCATCTGCTTGTTCCGTCATTCAAGTCGTATAAAAAAAAACCTACAAAGTACGCACCAACGGTTTCCCTTCCACAGAAAGCGAAGGCGCAAAACGTCTACTTCTCATAATGAACACCGCACGTTTTCTCAATACGTACAATTCGCAAAACGTCCGCTTCGCAAAATATACACCAGATTCTTTCGCAAACTTTTCACTGCACGTTTTCTCAAAATTACCTCTTCGCAAAATGTATACAGGATTTTATGTAAACTTCGTTTTGCTTCTAAAGTAGCTTAGTAGTAGTAGTAGAGCTTTTTTGTGAAAGTGTTCGTCCGGGGAAGTACTACCACCATACCTATTTCTGCCGCAAAGCAGTAGTGCTCGCATTGCTGTGTTCCGGTTTGAAGGGTAAGGGTGCCGGTGAAATTACAGGCACATGAGACTTTTAATCATTATGTCTCAGGGTGGCGGGCGCATTGCAATGGCACATAGGGTGCGTCCTAGGTGAACGTGTCCTATGAGGTAATGCACTGTTCATAGGCAGAGGTTACCGCTTAACATCAGGTGGGCCATCTGCTTGTTCCGTCATACAGTAATATAAATATTATATACAAATAAATTATCTATAATTAATCTAAGTAATGTATTTACCGACTGAATATTATACAAATTTACGCTTTATTTTTTCTCTAGTCGAAGGAGGGACATAAAACGGGTTTTAGGGGGGCCAATTTCAAAAAATAAAGCTTTCGATAAAAGTTTCACCAATGGTGTTTCTATTCTATGATTTATTTAGATTACATCCTCAAGTAATTACTGTATTAACATCATTGTTGTAACCATTACTGTTACTGAGTGAGCATGTAACGCAACGACTCCAAAATTTTAACATAGCGTCTTAATTGAAAGATTTAGTTTCAAACTTTGTTCGGCGTTTGTCTGTCTAAAAACGAATACCATTCCCAAGTTTATGCCGTTGATTGTTTTCCCAATGTTCACGGTAAATTTTAGCTGTAGGATGAGTGGAATATTTTTGCGGCAGAGGGGCAAGTCCGAGTTTACACAAACCATCGTAACGGTGATCGTAACGACGAGCGTACGTGTATTGCGTAGTAACAAGCCATTAATCTGTGACATTTTTGGCATAGATTAATAGGTAGTTATTATGTTATACAAGTACGATCGTCGTAACGTTCATCGTTACGATGGTGTTTGCAAAACTGCGACTAGGGCCTCAGAACCCAGAAAGCATCATCACATGTCCAATAACAGAAAATTGCACCAATTTCTGAACCGGCGTATTTCTGAAATGACTCCCAATTTTTTCCAGGAAATTTAATTTTATTACGCGAGTGTAATTTTTCCATACTCCGCTCAATATTCCATGACCTTCACATGAAGTGTTCATGATGTGTTATCAGGGATTTGATATTCCACGATTAAAGTATTTATAGCCTATAAACATTCTTTGATAGTAAAAAAACAGTATATTAGTCCTCTAAACTTATCAAAATAGGCTATTTTCTCCTCAAATTATTGTTTTCTCTTAAGCGGCCGTTTTTGCTAAGCACTAAACAAAATAGGCATCTATTCCAATTCATAAGCTTTTAAATTAGATGTTTTTTACTGAGTTTATTAAGTCAGTAGGTCCCTAGCTTGGCTACTCTACCATAATCCCAGAATTGCCGTGGTGTGTCCGGCCCAAGAATAGAACCCTCCGTCTCCTCCCGTAGATGTCGTCAAAGCCGACTAAGGGATTACTCGGACTTGTTTGTAAGATTAGTTGATATAAGATTTGTCCTAGCTGCTACCTTATTATGGAATGTGTTATTACTGGAAGAAAGCGTTAGAAGTGTCAGTCGTGGGAAGCAATAGATAGATAGAAAATTCTTTATTGAACAAGACAAAAAGCAGTACATAGGCGAACTTAATGCTAATTAGCATTTTCTTCCAGCTAACCTTTGTGTAATGTAGAGTGGGTGGTAGTGCTATTAGAATTAACTATAGGTTGAGATTAAATGATAAACATAATTAAATACCAATAGCTAATAAATTGTCAATAGCAATGACGGCGATGAGCTCACCACTTGTCACGTCTATCTCCCACGATGGTGCAGCGCACGGTGAAAAAAGGCCCATTTGAGGCTCTGTCCACCCTTTCGGAGAAAAAGGCGTGTGTGTGTACTTACGTATGTATATGTAAGTATACTCTAACCAAACAGTGGAACTGTAAACAAAAATATTCATGATTGCTCTTTAAAAATAAAGATGAAAATAAATGTCTTGTGATGTAAAATTCAACATGTTTTTTTTTTCATTTTACTATTTTTTTACAATGGAAAGCGAACAAAAAAAAAACGTCATGTCCACTTCTATGATGGCTTGGTATGTTTCAGATTGGTAATAATCATTAACAGCCAATGCTGTTGACAAACCATTACTCATATTTGTATATACTGTGCAGTATTAGAACTGTACTTTTTAATGCTCACCCATGCGAGCCGAATTATCCTTACCTTGCTATCGTCCATTGCATCACGAATTTATTTTAATGACGTCATAAAAATCAACGAGCCCTTCAAGTAGCCCAGGCTTGGAGGGCGACTATTAAATTTTATGAAACATCGAGGACTTTATTCACTCGAAGCTTTCATGTGTTTTATGGGAACGTAAAAATGACCTTATCTTCAAGGACACCTACCGAGTTATTGGACTCACACTTGCTACTGGTGATTAAGATCTTGTAGAGAAAAAAAGGGTTTTAATTTCTGGTAGATTTATAACCCCCGACGCAAAAACGACGGGATTTTATAAGTTTCACGTGTATGTGTGTGTGTGTGTGTGTGTGTATGTGTGTGTGTGTGTGTGTGTATGTGGCATCGTAGCTCCCGAACGGATGAAACTTTTTTTTTTTTTCTTTTTTATTTGTCGGGAGTGTTCTTAGCTATGTTTGATCAAAATCGGTTCAGCCGTTTCATTGCGTCGAGGGTTTTTTAATTTTTACAAAATTAATTACTTGTGAATGATGTAACGATTTCAGTTGTCATAAAATGATCAATGTGCACACGCAATGCATACACGGAAAGTTATCAAAGCCTAGGCTGGACATGTTACGGCAACGTGAAAGAATAATATTTTACAACTAAATTAACGATTTGTGAAGGTAGAGCCTGTTCAGAAAGAGAACCGTCGTGACCAAATTGTGAACTAACGTTTTCTTTAGTTTATATAACAACTAGCGACTCGCCCCCGCTTCGTACGGGTAACCCCCGGTGAAAACCAGCCCCCCCCCCCCCCGATATATTATTACTTATTCTGCTATTCGGAGCGGAGAAGAATCCACCAAAAAAGAGATAACTAACATCGGTCCAGCTGATCTTGAGTTATAAGTGGTGTAACTAACACGACTTTGTAATATATATATATATATATATATATATATATATATATATTGAACCCTTTACGGTAAATGTTGATCCAGTATGAAGTCTGAACAAATGTTGATCCACATATTTCTCATGTATACTTTACTCCCTATCGAGCTAACCAATATACTTTGATCTGACGTTATAGTGCGCGAGGAAACACTGGATCTGAATTGATTGGTTTTCAAGATACTCGTTTTCGAATCGTTCAACTATCGTTGATCCACTAACGGCCAAAAAAATTATACTGAAGCGTCATTTTTAGATCCATATCATACATAATTTATACGCGAAGTTGGCCTATATAAAGTTGATCTGGAGCCACAAATGCATTGTGGGTGCTAAAAGGCAAAGCGGCAACGTCGCATTTTGTGTGACAAGTACGAAACTTGATAAAAAGAGATGGCATAATGGACGGACGGACATCAATCAACAAGCCGCGCGCGGGCCGTCTTTTTTCGCGTCTTACCTACCTACATATGTTTTAGTTTTAATTTGTTATGTTTGTTGATTGTGGTAAATAATTATGTAACTTAGTTCTTGCCCGAGAGGAATAGGTAAATAAGATGGGTTTTTAATTAAGTATTTAATAAAAGATAATTAATAAAATAGGGCCAATTGGAATTAAAGCACCATGTTCCGTAACAATCGCAAGGTAAAAAGCAAGGACTTTCACTGGTGGAGTCACGTAAGTTAATGGAGATACATAGGTATTGGACTAGTAAAATTCTGTACTTTGCGATTGTTACAGAACACGTTTTATTTTTATTTTTTTAAAATTGATAGACCTTTAGTAGTAGTAGAGCTTTTTTGTGAAAGAGTTCGTCCGGGGAAGTACTACCACCACACCTATTTCTGCCGCAAAGCAGTAGTGCTCGCATTGCTGTGTTCCGGTTTGAAGGGTAAGGGTGCCGGTGAAATTACAGGCACATGAGACTTTTCATTTTTATGTCTCAGGGTGGCGGGCGCATTGCAATGCCACATAGGGTGCGTCCTAGGTGAACGTGTCCTATGAGGTAATGCACTGTTCATAGGCAGAGGTTACCGCTTAGCATCAGGTGGGCCCAGATGGCCCACCTGTTCCTTGTTCCGTCATTCATTAGTATAATAAAAAAAAAATACCTTTGTTTGACCACGATCTCACCTGTTGGTAAGTGTCGATGTGGCCGAAGATGGAGCACAAAGGTCTAGAAGGCACCTATTCACTCTAGCCTTGAAGAGACCCAGATTACGTTACGTTCATTGGAGTCACATGTTTTTTTAATAAATATTTTATTTGATCAACGTCTAGGCTCATTTGAGACCGAAAATACATTGTATCTTGATCCAGTTGGAGCCACATTTGTGTAAGGTATAAGGTTACCTACCTATTAATGTATGGTTTTTATTGTTTTTTACTTTTATTGATCCAATATATAGTACCTCCATTTAAAATACTCTTGTCACCTCATCAAATATGTGTTTTATTTTCGTAGAATAGCAAATAATTCCTATCAGCTTCTGCCCGTAACTTTCGCTTATAAGAAATAAGGGTGAGTGAAGGGTGGGTTTAAAGGATTTACGTGATATAATATGAAATGAGTAGACCAACCAGAGGGGAATAAACGTTCTCGAGAGGCAACCAAAAACCCGAAAAAAAGGGGAAGCTCATGGCATCACATATTATATTAACAAACTCGCAGGTAGTCGATGGATAAGGCAGCACAAGACCATTCGTCGTGGCATTCTATGGGGGGTGCCTGTGTCCAGCAGTGGAATTCTGCAGACTGATGAAGATGATGAATTAAGTAATAATACTAACTAAGATGATATGAATGAAAGCCACTGTTGGGAATAAGTCTTTTCCATCTTATGCACTCCAAACTCCAACTCCCCCGGTGTAGTAACTTGTACTATTGGTATGGTGACTGGGTCTGACCGCTTCTGGTACATATCGAGCTAGGGTTCTACTGTGAATAAAGATGGCTGACGCTAGGGTAGTATTTTTCTACTGCAGTGTGCTCGGGTTAGTTAGGTATTTGAGGCTTAGTGTACGCATTCAGGCAAAATGACAACTTGCTTCAAATAGTTCTTATTGTTAGAGAGCTTTTATATGAAAATGTTTGTCTGGGGAAGTACTACCACGGTGCATTAAACCCTAGTCCTACCAAAATACATAATTCTGCCAAAAAACATTAGTGCTCTCATTGCTGTGTTTCGGTTGAAGGTGCCGGTGAAATTATAGGTACATGAGACTTTTCATCTTTATGTCTCAGGGAGGTGGGTGCCAAATAGGTAAATCCTAGGTAGTCGTAACCTGTGATTTAATGCATTGTTAAAAGCAGAGGTTACATGAACAGTGGGTCAAGAATGACCGGATTAGCTGCTCCTAAATAAACCAATCACTTGCTATAGCGTCAATAACAAATTCTGATTTTGGGTGCAAATTGTAAATGTATCGTGTGACAAATCAAACAAAAGGTCTTGTTGCTTGTAATGTGGTGTTCAAATATATTACGTTATTATAAACTTCAACACAAAACGGCAGATCATACCGTTTCATTACATTAGGCTATTTCTATTCCTATTATGTTAGGTACCTATTTGAAAAATATCTACAAAATCCTACCTCACACAGGGGGTAACTTAGTTAATGGAAATACGAGTACATATTGAACAACAGTCATCAACTTGCCAATGTTACGTAACATGTTGATCCGATTCTAAAGAGTAAGTTTTAGGATACCGTACCTACCTCAAAAGTTACCAACTTAACCAATATAGGATCACTCTCATGTCTGTCTGGCTGTCTGTTTGTCCATCTTTCACAGCCTATTTTCTCTAAAAGCTCGACATGAAAAAAGCTCGGTTCATATATTTCAGGCATGTACCACCTACCGTCGAACAGGGTTAGATTTATTGGTATTGAAATTCAATCGCATGTAACTTCTTTAGCTTTAAGATTCCGTAGCAAACGCAAGGTAAACGCCATGGACTTTTGGTGATCTAATTCGTATCTCCATTAGTTAATGTGGCTCCAACATGAAAAACGTGTTGAGCCTACACTATTGATACTTTTTGAAGTAAGGAACCCTAAAAACGGCCCATTTGAATTGGATCCACATGTTCCGTAGCAAACGCAAGGTAAATGGTATGGACTATTGGTGATCTAATTCGTATCTCCATTAGTTAATGTGGCTCCAACATGATAAACGTGTAGGTTTACTTGGCACTGAAAAAACTCACCCAATTTCATGGTAATTTAATTAACTGTTCGTAAGTTATTCTAGGAAAGACATACCACAAAAAACTATTCATCCAAGTTTAATCGGAGAACTCACTTCACTCGATCATTAAGTCTATTCAGTGTGAACTACATTTGTTTATGAAGATACATGTTGGATCAACCAAAGTAGGTAGGTACTACATCGCATGCGTGAAGTAGCGAAATGAACCAGTCATGTGTGTCTCCTCTTGAACCAAGGACAGTGTAAGGGTTCCGTAGTCAATTCACAATCCCATAGTAATCATAAAAGTATTCATCACAGGCAGTTCAAGATATTTTTTTTAAAAACCACTTTGTTTGTTTTATGTAAAACTACAATAAAATTTGTCCTCAATTATAAAACCCAAGCTCAACGCCCAGATTCCTTCAGAGCCAGCAATTAGTACAAATTACAACGGTGGCGTTCGCGTTAGCATAAAAAACCTATGCCCAAAAGTGGGTTTCAATCAGATCATTTTAGTTAGCCTGAGCTACTGGTGTCCCCCAGTTTTAATTTTACTTTGGCTACCCACCTCTATGTTTGATTTTATGTGTAGGTAATGTTTGTTGACGAAAGTAATTTTGTTTCCAAGTTTCGGTAGCCATGCAATAATTAAAATGGTTTTTGTGTCTGTATTTTATAGTTAATTTAAAATGGCCCGTTTAAACTAAATTAACATGTTCCATAACATCGATCCCTTTACGGTAAATGTTGATCAGGCGCGACTTCACGCGAGCTCTTTGTTGATCCAAAAACACAAGTTGATCCGGGCGACTTTTGTTGATCCAATATGTATCTCCATTATCTAATGTGGCTTCTAGATGATTCACGATTTTTTAAATGAAATTGTTAATTTTTTTAATCTTTGATAGTCCTTTGTTTCACCACTATCTCACCTGTTGTTAAGTGACGATGTGGCCAAAGATGGAGCACAAAGGTCTAGAAGGCACTTATTCACTCTAGCTTTGAAGATACCCAGATTATAGTTTTCAGGAAAGACAGACGACGGTAGTGTATTCCACTCCTTAGCAGTTTGCATTATAAAGGTAGAACTGAAACGTTTTGTGCGAATAGAAGGTATACTAATGAAGTAGAGATGGTACTGAGCCGTACGCCTGTTCGTCCTATGATGAAAAGGAGATGGTGGGATCAGATCGTGCAGTTCCTGGGAGCATTCCCCGAAATGTAACCTATAGAAGATCAAAAGGCATGCAACCTTACGGCGGTGCTCGAGACTCTGGATCTTAGTCTCCGCCATATGTTGCTCACCTATAAGCCTGGAAGCTCTACGTTCGATCGAGTCCAAGGCAGCAAGCTGGTGTTTTGCCGAACCATCCCAAACATGGCAGCAGTACTCCATACCAGCCCGGACTTGTGCTTTATATAAACTGAGAAGCTGTCCTGGTGTGAAGTAACGCTTTACCTTATTCAGGATGCCTAGCTTCATGGCAGCTGTGACTTAGACTCGATGTAGGAGCCAAAGTTGAGAGTAGGCGTGAGCGAAACACCTAAGAGCTCGAGGTGATCTCCTATAGCTACAGGTACATCTCGGAATACAGGAACTTGGAGAAACAGATATTTTATCGCCGAGAAGAGACAAACCTGCGTTTTAGAGGCGTTGAACTTGACTAGATTGGCATCGCTCCAGTCAGATACAGCCTTGAGAGTCAAATTCAGACGCTGCAGCATCTCATCTCTTAACTCCTGAATTTCATTCTGCCTAGCTCGCGCAGTGGAAACATACCTCTCCACAAAAGTGCTGTCGTCTGCATACCCAATGATACCGGGCATTAGCAGATCATTAATGTGCAGCAAGAACAGTGTGGCAGATAGCACTGACCCCTGAGGTACCCCGGCGTTAATAGCCAATTGATCCGACGAGCAGCCGTCAATAACTACTCGAATGGATCTTTCCCTCAGAAAGTCTGCGAGCCAGGAGCAGAATTGAACTGGCAGTCCGTAGGCAGGAAGCTTGCCAATAAGGCTAGCGTGCTAAACCCTATCAAAGGTAATTGTATTGTTCTCGATTTGTAATCGAGAAAATTTATCTGATTCGTGTTTTAGGTGCTATAATGCTCATAGCAATATGATAAAGATTAACATGTAATTTTTTAACCGTCTTTTAGCTGAACGCTCTCACAAATATCAATGTTTTTCAGGTACCATTTAATGAACCAGGAATCACAATTGTGACAATGTCATAGTACAAAATTAAGGATGATACATTCATCTTTAGAGATAGTGAATAAAAACTGGGGAGTTTCATACAAAATTTTCACATGAATATGTTTTAACCAACGCAAGAATAAATAAATAAATATATATGTTACTTATTAGAGGTAATAATATCAATGTCAATAAATGAAAGAACAAAGAGCAGATTCAGTTTTTAGGCTCTTTGTATAAAAATATTGTGATAATTACAAAAACATTTTATCGTTCCAAAATTTCCATACAAAATTTCCACGAGTCTGCCATTCTGCCGTCAAACGCCATGTCGTTTTTATTGGACTGAAATAGGTATTCCAAATTTGAATTTGTATTATTTTGTGAGAGCGTCCTTAATACATGTAACTTGTCAAAGGATAAATAAAGAATAGAATTGAGTTGAGTTGTAGTATGTCCTATGTTCTATTGATACTTTTTGAAGTAAGGAACCCTAAAAATGGCCCATTTGAATTGGATACACATGTTCCGTAGCAAACGTAAGGTAAATGGTATGGACTTTTGGTGATCTAATTCGTATCTCCATTAGTTAATGTGGCTCCAACATGATAAACGTGTAGGTTCACTTGGCACTGAAAAAACTTACCCAATTTCATGGTAATTTAATTAACTGTTCGTAAGTTATTCTAGGAAAGATATATCACAAAAAACTATTCATCCAAGTTTAATCGGAGAACTCGCTTCACTCGATCTTTAAGTCTATTCAGTGTGAGCTACATTTGTTAATGAAGATACATGTTGGATCAACCAAAGTAGGTAGGTACTACATCGCATGCGTGAAGTAGCGAAATTAACCAGTCATGTGTGTCTCCTCTTGAACCAAGGACAGTGTAAGGGTTCCGTAGTCAATTCACAATCCCGTAGTTACCAGAAAAGTATTCATCACAAAGTGTTCAAGATATTTTTTAAGAAAACCACTTTGTTTTGTTGTATGTAAAACTACAATAAAATTTGTCCTCAATTATAAAACCCAAACTCAACGCCCAGATTATTTCAGAGTTAGTTGCCATACCAATTAGTACCTACAAATTACAACGGTGGCGTTTGCGTTTGTATAAAAAACCTAGGCCCAAAAGTGGAATTCATTCAGATCATCTTAGTTAGCCTGAGCTACTGGACCCCCCAGTTTTAATTTAACTTTGGCTACCCACGTCTATGTTTTATTTTATGTGTTATGTTTGTTGACGAAAGTAATTTTGTTACCAAGTTTCAGTAGCCATGCAATAATTGAGATGGTTTTTGTCTCTGTATTTTATAATAAATAAAAAAATGGCCCATTTAAACCAAATGAACATATTCCATAACATCGATCCCTTACCGGTAAATGTTGATCTGGCGTGACTTCACCCGAGCACTTTGTTGATCCAAAAACAAGAATATGTTTTCATTATGCGATATTAACATGACAACCTCTTTTTTATCGTGGCATTAGACAGAAGAGGTAGAGGAGAACAACGTTTTCATAGACCACTTTTTTGTGAAACTCCGCTCCAGAATTTTTTGAAAGATAAAATTAAAATTGCTTTAACATATTAAAGGGTGGGAAGGGGTTGTTTGACACAAAAATAGTCTATACAAACGTTGTTTCCCCCTACTCCCTCTGTGTTATGCCGTGATAAGAAAGGGGGGTTATGTTGTCATCGTAAGCCTATGTAAGCCTATGTTATATCGGTGTCTCATACTTCAGAACGAGTGACAGTCCGACATGGATTTATAACATTAGAGAACAGTGATCGCCACGTGAGCTGCGAGCGAGCCGAAGGCGAGAGTGGCCCGGCAGAGCCCGCAGCAAACCTGAACCGACACCTGTACGCCAATACCCAATAACCTATGTAATATCGGTGTCACAACAAACACACTAACACACTCAAACACAAACTTTCACCTTTATAATATTAGTGTGATGTTATTTAAAAATGGCTTATTGAAACCAAATTAACATGTTCCATAACATCGATCACTTTACGGTAAATGTTGATCAGGCGCGACTTCACGCGAGCACTTTGTTGATCCAAAAACACAAGTTGATCCAGGCGACTTTTGTCGATCCAATATGTATCACCATTAACTAATGTAATGTGTGTGTGTGTTTTAGTAGTAGTAGAGCTTTTTTGTGAAGAGTTCGTCCGGGGAAGTACTACCACCATACCTATTTCTGCCGCAAAGCAGTAGTGCTCGCATTGCTGTGTTCCGGTTTGAAGGGTAAGGGTGCCGGTGAAGTTACAGGCACAAGAGACTTTTCATCTTTATGTCTCAGGGTGGCGGTCGCAGTGCAATACCACATAGGGTGCGTCCTAGGTGGACGTGACCTATGAGGTTATGCACTGTTCATAGGCAGAGGTTACTGCCTAACATCAGGTGGGCAATCAGATTGTTTCGGCAATCGGTAGTATAAAAAAAAATGTGGATCTTAGATGTTTCACGATTTTTCAAATGAATTTGTTTACATTGGCTACCCACCTCTATGTTTGACTTTATGTTTTATGTTTGTTGACGAAAGTAATTTTGTTACAAAGTTTCGGTAGCCATGCAATAATTAAGATGGTTTTTGTCTCTGTATTTTATGATTAAATATATTTATATTTAAAGTACATTTTTTGTTTATTATTTACAGAATGAATAAAAGAACTAAAACAAGGTATGTACAAAAATACTTAAATATAGAAAAGAAAAGAAAAAAAAGAAGCTAACACAATAAATTGAATAATTTTATAATAAATTTAAAAATGGCCCATTTAAACGTAATTAACATATTCCATAACATCGATCCCTTTACGGTAAATGTTGATCTGGCGTGACTTCACGCGAGCACTTTGTTGCTCCAAAAACACAAGTTGATCCAGGTGACTTTTGTTGATCCAATATGTATCTCCATTAACTAATGTGGCTTCTATATGATTCACGATTTTTTAAATGAAATTGATTACATTGGCTACCCACCTCTATGTTTGATTTTATGTGTTATGTTTGTTGACGAAAGTGATTTTGTTACAAAGTTTCAGTAGCCATGCAATAATTGAGATGGTTTTTTGTCTCTGTATTTTATAGTAAATTAAAAAAGGCCCATTTAAGCCAAATTAACATATTCCATAACATCGATCCCTTTACGGTAAATTTTGATCAGGCGCGACTTCACGCGAGCACTTTGTTGATCCAAAAACACAAGTTGATCCAGGCGACTTTTGTAGATCCAATATGTATCTCCATTAACTAATGTAATTTGTGTGTATGTTTTAGTAGTAGTAGAGCTTTTTTGTGAAAGAGTTCGTCCGGGGAAGTACTACCACCATACCTATTTCTGCCGCAAAGCAGTAGTGCTCGCATTGCTGTGTTCCGGTTTGAAGGGTAAGGGTGCCGGTGAAGTTACAGGCACAAGAGACTTTTCATCTTTATGTCTCAGGGTGGCGGTCGCAGTGCAATACCACATAGGGTGCGTCCTAGGTGGACGTGACCTATGAGGTAATGCACTGTTTATATGCAGAGGTTACTGCTTAACATCAGGTGGGCAATCAGCTTGTTCCGGCAATCGGTAGTATAAAAAAAATGTGGATCTTAGATGTTTCACGATTTTTTAAATGAATTTGTTTACATTGGCTACCCACCCCTATGTTTGACTTTATGTGTTATGTTTGTTGACGAAAGTAATTTTGTTACAAAGTTTCGGTAGCTATGCAATAATTAAGATGGTTTTTGTCTCTGTATGCTAAAATACATTTAAAAATGGCCCATTTAAACCAAATTAACATATTCCATAACAGCGATCCATTTACGGTAAATGTTGATCTGGCGTGACTTCACGCGAGCACTTTGTTGATCCAAAAACACAAGTTGATCCAGGTGACTTTTGTTGATCCAATATGTATCTCCATTAACTAATGTGGCTTCTAGATGATTCACGATTTTTTAAATGTAATTGATTACATTGGCTACCCACCTCTATGTTTGATTTTATGTGTTATGTTTGCTGACGAAAGTAATTTTGTTACCAAGTTTCGGTAGCCATGCAATAAGATGGTTTTTGTCTCTGTATTTTATAGTAAATTTAAAAATGGCCCATTTTAACCAAATAAACGTATTCCATAACATCGAACCCTTTACGGTAAATGTTGATCAGGCGCGACTTCACGCGAGCACTTTGTTGCTCCAAAAACACAAGTTGATCCAGGTGACTTTTGTTGATCCAATATGTATCTCCATTAACTAATGTGGCTTCTATATGATTCACGATTTTTTAAATGAAATTGATTACATTGGCTACCCACCTCTATGTTTGATTTTATGTGTTATGTTTGTTGACGAAAGTGATTTTGTTACAAAGTTTCAGTAGCCATGCAATAATTGAGATGGTTTTTTGTCTCTGTATTTTATAGTAAATTAAAAAAGGCCCATTTAAGCCAAATTTACATATTCCATAACATCGATCCCTTTACGGTAAATGTTGATCAGGCGCGACTTCACGCGAGCACTTTGTTGATCCAAAAACACAAGTTGATCCAGGCGACTTTTGTAGATCCAATATGTATCTCCATTAACTAATGTAATGTGTGTGTATGTTTTAGTAGTAGTAGAGCTTTTTTGTGAAAGAGTTCGTCCGGGGAAGTACTACCACCATACCTATTTCTGCCGCAAAGCAGTAGTGCTCGCATTGCTGTGTTCCGGTTTGAAGGGTAAGGGTGCCGGTGAAGTTACAGGCACAAGAGACTTTTCATCTTTATGTCTCAGGGTGGCGGTCGCAGTGCAATACCACATAGGGTGCGTCCTAGGTGGACGTGACCTATGAGGTAATGCACTGTTCATATGCAGAGGTTACTGCTTAACATCTGGTGGGCAATCAGCTTGTTTCGGTAATCGGTAGTATAAAAAAAATGTGGATCTTAGATGTTTCACGATTTTTTAAATGAATTTGTTTACATTGGCTACCCACCTCTATGTTTGACTTTATGTGTTATGTTTGTTGACGAAAGTAATTTTGTTACAAATTTTTGGTAGCCATGCAATAATTAAGATGGTTTTTGTCTCTGTATTTTATAATAAATTTAAAAATGGCCCATTTAAACCAAATTAACATATTACATAACATCGATCCCTTTACGGTAAATGTTGATCTGGCGTGACTTCACGCGAGCACTTTGTTGATCCAAAAACACAAGTTGATCCAGGTGACTTTTGTTGATCCAATATGTATCTCCATTAACTAATGTGGCTTCTAGATGATTCACGATTTTTTAAATGAAATTGATTACATTGGCCACCTACCTCTATGTTTGATTTTATGTGTTATGTTTGGTGACGAAAGTGATTTAGTTACAAAGTTTCAGTAGCCATGCAATAATTAAGATGGTTTTTGTCTCTGTATTTTATAGTCAATTAAAAAATGGCCCATTTAAACCAAATTAACATATTCCATAACATCGATCCCTTTACGGTAAATGTTGATCAGGCGCGACTTCACGCGAGCACTATGTTGATCCAAAAACACAAGTTGATCCAGGCGACTTTTGTCGATCCAATATGTATCTCCATTAACTAATGTAATGTGTATGTGTTTTAGTAGTAGTAGAGCTTTTTTGTAAAAGAGTTCGTCCAAGGAAGTACTAGCACCATACCTATTTCTGACGTAAAGCAGTAGTACTCGCATTGCTGTGTTCCGGTTTGAAGGGTAAGGGTGCCGGTGAAATTAAAGGCACAGGAGATTTTTCATCTTTATGTCTCAGGGTGGCGGTCGCAGTGCAATACCACATAGGGTGTGTCCTAGGTGGACGTGACCTATGAGGTAATGCACTGTTCATAGGCAGAGGTTACTGCTTAACATCAGGTGGGCCATCTTCATGTTTCGGCAATCGGTAGTATAATAAATATATATGTGGATCTTAGATGATTTACGATTTTTTAAATGAATTTGTTTACATTGGCTACCCACCTCTATGTTTGATTTTATGTGCTATGTTTGTTGACGAAAGTAATTTTGTTTCAAAGTTTCGGTAGCCATGCAATAATTAAAATGTTTTTGTCTCTGTATTTTATAGTAAATTTAAAAATGGCCCATTTAAACCAAATTAACATGTTCCATAACATCGATCCCTTTACGGTCTAGGAGTTCTAGGACGACCTCTGTGGCGCGGCGGGCGAAGGTTGGCCTGCGACGCAGGAGGTTGCGGGTTCGATTCCCGCCTCGGAACAAATATTTGTGCGATCGCAGATATTTGTTCAGGGTGTTCTGGGTTTTTTCTATGTATGATAAAAAAAAACATTAATACAACAACAATTAAATATATCAGTTATCTAGTACCCATAACACAAGCTCTGCTTAACTTGGGGCTAGATAATGTTGTGTGAACTGTCCAGCATTATTTATTATTATTATTTATTACGGTAATTGTTGATCAGGCGCGACTTCAAGCGTACACTTTGTTGATCCAAAAAAACAAATTTATCCAGGCGACTTTTGTTGATCCAATATGTTTATCTATTAACTAATGTGGCTCCTAGATGATTCACGATTTTATAAATGAAATGGTACACATATCAATAATTACAAATACCTAAAGTATTAAAAACTTTGTATGGTCTGCCGTTTTATTTTGCAGGGTGTTTTTCTGTTTACGTCTGGACGTCTACCAGGTAGATAGATACAAAAACATAAAAACATGCAAATACTAAATATAATATAGCCTAGCTAGCAAGTTACTAAAATAAATCCTTAATTAGCTAAGGATGCGCGTAGGTACAAATAAGCACTATGCTAAATAGAGGCATGGCAATGTTTAAAAAGCAACTACCCCTAGCAACATGTGTAATGGCCCGAGAAGGCTGTAACTATTATAGATTTCAAATTGACCTAAACCCTTACCTAAACAAGATAACATTATCTAACCTTAGACCTTAACTTAGATTTAACCAGGGTTTGAAATTTAAATTACAAATAATAACAACTCCTTTTTAAAAAAATAACCACTTAACCACCTTAAACAGGAATATTCTTTGAATTAAAAGCTAGAAATACTGAGTGCTATATCATTTCTGGATCTTCATCAAGTAGGAAAGTTAGTAAGTCCCTACGTTTTTTTTAAAAACAAAGTGAAATCAATCTCTTTGAAAAAATGAGCAAAACACATTACGTACAACTTGTCGGACTAAAACCCATTTAAATGATTAATTTGTAATAGCGCACCTAGAAAGGTTCAGAGCGGCAACGTCGCAGCCGTCATTAGCCAATCACAGAGTTTGCTGCAACCTGATTGGCCCATTTGAATCAGATCAACATATTACGTAATCACCGCAAGGTGGATTTGTATATTGGATCAACAAGTGGCTACGTGATTTCAGTGCCACATGATCGCACATGTTGATCCTGTTGGAGCCACATTAGTTAATGGAGATACATATTGGATCAACAAAAGTCACCTGGATCAACTTGTGTTTTTGGATCAACAAAGTGCTCGCGTGAAGTCGCGCCTGATCAACATTTACCGTAAAGGGATCTCTATATATATATATATATATATATATATATATATGTATATAGAGAGATTTCATGAAATACGTATATACATTTAACTACACTCAAATCGAAAAATTCGAATTACGAATTCAAAGACGGTTCTATACAGACGCACTTTAGACGCATATACATAAAATTAAGAATAAAACTCATTATAGTACCGCCAACTGTATCATAAAACTCATTATAGTACCGTTTTCTTTATTTTTATTAATTCATTAAACTAGTCTATGGTTATAGCCTGAATATGAAAAAAAGGCGCACGCATGCGCAGTTCGAACTGTGAAAAAATGGCGCACGCATGCGTAGTTTGAACTTAATTTCCCGCGCTTCCCATACATTTTTTTGCCGATCGTGTTTTTCTTTGTTTATTTTCAATTTTTCCTATGAGTGAAGATAAAGTAGTGTATGAAACTGCAAATAACTTAGGTATTAAAACATTCGAGTCAACCTATTATCGCATTTGGCTTCGCCTCATGCGATAAACAGACTCTCGTGTTTTAATACCCCTTCTTATATGACAGTTGCATAAACTACTATTATTTACTGAAAGAATAATACAAGTATACAACTCTTTCTTTAGTTTATGATTCAAACTTTCGGAATTTTGAATCATAAACTACAGAAATAGTTACAGTTGTAAATGGATCAAAAAGAACAGACGCGCTATTTTATTGCCCGCTAAACAAAAAGGTAAATAAGCACAGCTGCGCCCTCAAATCCCACGACGTGTCTCTTTCTGAACAGACTCTAATTTGTTTGTGTTAAGTAAAATACTAAAATTATCTATACTAATATTATAAAGAGGAAAGATTTGTACCTATTTTTGTATGTTTGTATGTTTGTAATGAATAGGCTCAAAAAGTACTGGGCCGATTTAAAAAATTCTTTTACCATTGGAAAGCTACGTTCACCCTGAGTGACATAGGCTACCAGGGGGGGGGGGGGGTACGAGGGGGGGGGGCTGTTTTTCATCTGAAACTACCCGTGCGTAGCCGGGACGAGTCGCTAGTGAAATATAAGAAGGCTATTAATGTGTAGGCCAGTTCCACGATACATTATTTACCCAGGTGGCAACTGCAGCCAAGTGGAAACTAACACAGTTTTACATAAATCACTACTTCATTCTAGTTTGAAATAGGGAAATTCGAGATGTGATGACAAGCTTTTACATAATAAATCCGTTAGCGAATTTTAATTGACTAGTTTACTACCGTTTTTTTATTGAAGTGTCAGTCGCCTATACTTTCACTTGTATATACGGTAAACTTGTGAGTTTGAATGTAAAAGGTAATCTCCGGAACTACTGATCCGATTCTGAATTTTTTTTCACTGAATAGAACCTACTTTATCCCTGAGTGTTATAGGCTATTTCACACGGACGAACTCGCAGGGGGCGGAGGGGAATCTTTACTATTAAGTTTGTCTGTGAGTTTGTATGTGATAAACTCCGGAACTGCTGATCCTATTCTGAAAATGATATTTTAATGGGAACTTCATTATCCCTGAATGCTATAGAAACTTAGTTTTTATTCTAATAAAGGTGAGAATACAAAATTATACATCGGTCAAGTCCATGGACGTAGAATTTTCGCGTACATACTAGATCTATGGTCAAGTCGAAGAAAAATTAGGTAGGTTCTTAGATAATACTATTACAACTTCCATGAGTAATATTCATAATTGAAAAAAAAAACCGGTAATAACTCACGTAGGTACTTGAGTCGGGTGTTTTACTCGGAACAAGTACCTACGTGAGTTATTACCGGTTTTTTCAATTATTTTCTTAGATATTTTTAGTAACAAATTTAAAAACAAAATAGCATCGGCTATATTAGTTGTTAGTTACTTATATACAGCGCCAGCGAGCGGAGGCCTGCAATGCTCTAAGTACAGCGCAAATACTTTGTATTGGTCTGTGTTTTGTGTCAACCACTGACACAGACAATAGAAACACTATGTAAACTAAATTCTTCTTTATAACTTCAGGTGCCAGAATTTGACTGGAGCTCGCAGACCAAGGGGCTGGTGCTCAGCTCGTTCTTCTACGGATACATCGTGACCCAGCTGCCCGGTGGATGGCTGGCTGCTAAAATAGGAGGTAACAGGTTTGTTCCGACATTAGACCACTTCGCTTGTATACTCAATATATTTATACTGTGTTTAGTCCTCATTACCCTGAATCCTTTCAACACTCTGGTTCTTTATTAGTCTTTGTAGTGTGAGGAGCCTGATGTGGTGTGTCCGGCCCAAGAATAGACCCCTCCATCTCCTCCCGTGGGTGTCGTAAAAGCCGACTTAGGGATTACCCGGACTTGTTTGTAAGATTTGTTGGTATAAGATTTGTCCTGGCTGCTAGCTTATTTATGGAATGTGATAATACTGGAAGATAGCGTTAGCTGAGTCAGTCGTGGGAAGCAATGGCGGCGATGAGCTCACCACTCGTCACGTCTATATTCCACGATGGTGCAACCCACTGTGAAAAGAGGCCCATTGAGGCTCTGCCTACCCCTTCGGGGAAAAAGGCGTGTGTCTCTGTCTATGGATGTATGTATGTGGAGCTTGCGAAAAAAAAGAGATGTTTTTTTTTGTTAATGAGGCAGATCAGTAGTTCCGGAGATTACCTGCATACAAAGTCACAAACAAACTATTAGTATGGATTAATAACAAATTCCAACAGCTCTTACGTTTATTTGTAACGCAACCGTAAGTGATAAATTATATGTAGTGTCTTGGCGCGTGTGGAGTCTGTAGCAAGCGTTGAGGTGCTCATCATTCGTAGCATACATATGCATACAAATTGATAGAACGTGCCGTGGTGTGTCCGGCCTAAGAATATACCCCTCCGTCTCCTCCCGTGGATGTCGTAAAAGCCGACTAATGGATTACCCGAACTTGTTGATAAGATTCGTTGATATTATGTCGATGAGCTCACCACTTATCACGTCTATATTCCACGATGGTGCAACCCACTGTAAAAAGAGGCCATTGAGGCTCTGTCTACCCCTTCGGGGAAAAAGGCGTGTGTAAGATAGAACGTCCGAAATGCAGCGCCCAGGGGTGCGAATTTTATCGATGATTTGAAATTACTGATGATGATAATAAGATCAGCTATGCCTTTGAATTCAATTTGTACTAAAAGTCATCATCATCAGCCCCGAGAAGGATTTCTACCAGATCGAGAGTTGATTTCGTAAAACGAACCCTCTTGTTTTTGCATTAAAGTCGATATTTCAGCCTAGACTGGTAGACCTCCAATCACTTAACTAGGCCGTCTGAAAACCAGCGCTGCACTAAACATAGGTCTGGTGCAGCATATCCTGAGACAGGGACCTGTTTGACACACAGGTCAACAGGTGACACACACAACACACATCGACGCGTTTCTACTTTATATTAGTTTTTTTTTGTATACCTACTTTTGGCTTAGTACTAGATTTTTGTTTTTGTTTTCATGTTTTATGTGTGTGTTGTGTCTTGAGGAAAAATAAACAAATGTTCAATCTTTTTCTTTCTTTTAGTAGTCCGCTGCTGGGCATAGGCCTCCGCATAAAATGCCATGACAAAAGGTCTTGTAACCTTGTACGCTTCTCGCGACCTTAACATAATACACATTCATACACAATACAGTTACAACAATCTTGTTTACTGGTATTGTAACTACAAGTAAGTTTTTTTTAAAATTGTATGTATATATTTACTGGCAAATTGGTTTGCCATCAGGCTAGATGGCAGGATTGACAGGGTAATAAATGTGGCCGTGACTTTATTTAATTTTCACTAACATTCGCACTCGGCTTTGCGTGGTACCGGGGTAAAAGAAGCCTCTACATTTGTGTTAATTCGACATTTAATGTGGAACGTTTCGCTTGACGCGCGAAATTCAAATTTAATCATGTTTTTTTGCTAATCACAGCTCATCAACACATCTTGAGATAGTAAAACCTGATTTTGCGAGACTTAAGACGCATGTTTTGATTGATAGTGTCTCATAAATACAAATACAAAAATATTTATTTTGCCAACACAAACTTACAGAGAAACTTACAATTAAAACATTTACATATTATTATCAGTAAAAAAGTCGCCACTCAACGTATGCTGCGACAACGCAAACCTGCTGCAGCGCTGATTTTACGTGACGCCAGTGAAAAAATATCATTAATGTAGCTGTGTGTGTATTTCGGGGGGGGGGGGGGGGGATATGGTGCGTAGCGTTTATCGAACGCTTATGTAATCTCGCAAGCTTGTGACTTTCCGGTACGCTAACTTGCATATTGTCACCTTGTCAACAGCTCCACCCATCGGAATCCATTAGTAACACCCAGACATCCACATATTTACCTAGTTTCGATCACTAAACACCCAGACCGGGAACAGATATTTCAAGATCATGCAATCATATTCAAATTCAAATACAAATTCAAAATCTTCATTTAAGGCATACTGAGAAATGCACTAAACCTAAACAGTAAACCCAATCAACATAAATACCTCAGAAACTAACATACATATAAAAACACTTTTTTATAACTTAATCTAACACACGCGTCATCCGCATGTCGTACGCTTAATCTGCTATGTCGAGCAGTGGGTGTCGAACCCGCAACCTCTCGCATCTCAGCTGGCGAACCCAACGCGCCACGAAGGTAGTCAAAACGTTAGTATCAAACAAACATCCACACTTTCGTATTAAATGTTTATTCACAGTATAAAATAACCGTTCGAAAACATTATGCAACTCGCTATTGTGAGTTATAAATACGTTCTCTTGTTATGTAACAATATACTTGATTTGGTTATTGTGAATAGTTTCTGCAAACAGGTCTCCTATTGTTTTTTATTTTTGACATTTACAAAAAGTCAGTCTGTAAATGTTAAAAGTTTTTTTGGTGTGTTACGTTACACACCAAAAAAACTTAGGACCCACTGTGAAGAGGCCCATTGAGGCTCTGCCTACCCTTTCGGGGAAAGAGGCGTGCGTCTAGGTAGGTAATGACAGGGCGGATGACGTGATAAAATGACTATCAAATTATCGGTATCAAAATCGGATGTGAGACACCAACGACAACCAGCAACACGTAAACTACAAAATGAGCCGCTTCAAAAAAAAATTAATAAGAGTAGGGCAGGCAACGCATTGGCAATACCTCTGGTGTTGCAGATTTCAATAGTCGACGGTAACCGCTAACCATCAGGCGGGACGTGTGCCAGATAGTCGAGCCATCACAAAAAAAAAAAGACTTGATTGGTGGTGTTTGGTGTTATGACAAAATGAAAAAAAAATCTGATCGACTTTTTTATTAAATCTAAGTATATCATCATCGACAACATCAGTCTGTAGAAGTTCACTACTGGACATAAGTATCCCACATAGAATACCAACCATCATACCATATTAGAAAATAAAATCTAGTAACGAATTACCGAGTAAAATACCTCAGAAGATATAAGATATAAACATATATGAAAAGCCCCCTATCTAACAAAAAACGCCCGCTCTGTTTTAAAAGATATCTTAAGCTTTTTTAAAGCTTTGTGTATGATGGACCAATCAGATGGCCCACCTGATGTTAAGCGGTAACCTCTGCCTTTATCATAATCATAATCATAATCATAATCATAATCATTTATTCACAAGAATGTAGGTATAATAGATGTTAAAAATAGAAATGTTCCTTTACATTCTGCCTCATAAAGGCGTGCAAAATTAAAAACGAATGTCACTATTGTAGCTAATCTAATAAATATAATCTAACAACAATTAACAATGCTTTACCTCATAGGTCATGTCCACCTAGGTCACGCCCTATGTGGCATTGCACTGTGCCCGTCACAATGCTCGTTGCAATGTGCCTGTAACTTCACAGGCAAGCATACCCTTCAAACCGTAACACAGCAATGCGAGCGCTACTGCTTTGCGGCAGAAATAGGTATGGTGGTAGTACTTCCCCGGACGAACTCTTTCTCATAGTATGTGTTCTCCATTTTAGGGTGTTCGCGATAGGCATTGGTGCTACTTCCCTGCTGACGCTTTTCACGCCGCCTCTCGCCCACACCAGCACTGCCTTGCTGATCGCCGTACGGGTCATTGAAGGACTTTTTGAGGTAACTTTTTTCTAGCATTTGTCTCCGCCAGCGTGGATCTAAGTATTTAATATTCAAAACCTTCCTCATAAAATTCCATGATTTGGTGCGACTGAGCTGGTGTATCGCTATCCTTATCGTGTTTGTTTTAGGGTTCCGTAGCCAAATGGCTAAAAACGGAACCCTTATGGATTCGTCATGTCTGTCTGTCTGACTGTCTGTCCGTGTATGTCACAGCCACTTTTTTCCGATACTATAAGAGCTATGCTGTTGAAACTTGGTAAGTAGATGTATTCTGTGAACCGCATTAAGATTTTCACACAAAAATAGAAAAGAAAAAAATAAAATTTTTGGGGTTCCCCATACTTAGAAATGTGAAGGATAGCGTAGCAAGAATACTATTTTATGGATGTTAATCACTTTCACTTTATTACGTTGTCACTAGTACTTGTGTTTACACTTTGAAATCTCGATAGCAACTGCACGTTAGTTCCTGAGTAAGCGCATGCTTTATACTAAAACGACTGAAGCCGAAGCTAGACGACAGTACTGGTCTCGATAAAGAATGATCGTGTTTACTCGGGAACGTGCTTACAACCAAATAACAAGTTTTTAAAACAGACTTACATACACACAAATCAACTTAGGTATTGAAACATTTTACAAAAGCTAACAAATAAAACTCTTTTCTTTTTTTATCATCAAACCTTTACGTGGATAGGTCTTCAAAAATGATATTGAGGTGTCCCCGTAACTTCTAAAATAAGAGAATGATAAAACAAAAAAAAATATATGATGTACCTACAATACCATGTAAACTTCCACCGAAAATTGGTTTGAACGAGATCTAGTAAGTAGCTTTTTTTTAATACGTCATAAATCGTAAAACATCCAAGAACTTATATATTATGTTACTTGCCGCTACGGAACCCTTCATGGGCGAGTCCGACTCGCACTTGCCCGCTTTTTTATAGTTGGCGTCGCACGAAGGATAATTAATTATAAACCAGTTCAAAAAATGCGAAAATGAGATTTGGCGAATACGCAGCAGCTGGTTGGTCTTATTTGGAGGCTTTCTTCTCAAAGAGGACCCAATGTCCAATGGAGTGCTGAAAAAAAAATGTCATTGCACTTAAGTGAACGTACAAAAATGTTCTACCAGTTCATTCCATAATTTTTAGTGATTTTTTTGGTCATTGATTTACGCAGCTAAACTAATGATATTTATGAACACTATTAATCAAAACATGTGTGTTAGTTCTCATAGTGAGTTTCAGCAAAATCTGGTTTCGCTCGAAACCTGATTTTGCTTAATAGTTTTGATTTATAGAGTTCATAAATATCATTAGGTTAGCTGCGAATGTCAATGAACAAAATAACCGGCCAAGTGCGAGTCAAGTGCGACTCAAGATGTGTGATTATCAAAATCACAATTTTTTTTTTAATTTCGCGACATAAGCGAAACGCTACACCTTTTTGTTGAGCGAGCGCTAGTTTGTCACTTTGTAACCTACCTGAACTTTACTGAGTTAGATAGTGACGGACTTGGCTGTTGTCTGCCTCTTAATCTTACAAATTAAAAGGCTAAGATCATTGTATTATTCTGTGCTAACGATTTGAAGTTCCATACAACATTTACTAATTGCCTGAAAATCATATCTTATTCCAAGTCTGATTTTACTTAGTTCCTGATACCCACGACACAAGGAATCCTGGGCTGAGATAAATAGACGTTACTTAGCACATACGAATACTTAGCATTGTCTCTGTCCCTCTCTAGCACGCGTGATTTGTCATGTGTCTGAAAGTGACAGGGATAATGCTAAGCATTAGCATGTGCTAAGTAAGATCTATTTATCTGGGCCCTAGACCACAGAATAAATATTAGTACAGGTACAGAAGACTCACTTAGCGAAAAAAATTATACAAATAGCGACTCTTGCTGGGACGCAACAAAGTGCAATTCAGCTCGCATTAGCGCTCAATGCCTATCGCGACATTCACCTAAACATTTGCTCTCTCTTCTAACGCGTTACTCTGTCGCTGTCTGGCGCGGAGTGATGCGCATCGAAAGGGTTGTCGACATATCTAATCAAAAATTGAATAAACCTTCCGTTAGATAGGTGGTTAGTCAACATTGTAGCACAGATTATGTATTAGTTACTTCGTAACGCGCAAGACAGCTAAAAGAGGCCGAACATAGGGTCGGAGCTTTATGTCTCAGGGTGGCGGGCGCAGTGCAATGCCACATAGGGCGCGTCCTAGGTGGACGTGACCTATGAGGTAATGCACTGTTCATAGGCAGAGGTTACCGCTTAACATCAGGTGGGCCATCGGCTTGTTCCATCATTCAAGTAGTATAACAAAAAAAATATCGAAAGCAGGTAGGTATTTTTAACCCCCGACGGAAAAACGACGGGGTGTTATAAGTTTGAGGTGTCTCTGTGCGCGCGCGCGCGTGTGGTGTGTGTGTGTGTGTGTGTGTGTGTAGTTGTGTGTGTGTATGTGTCTGTGTGTGTGTCTGTCTGTGGCATCGTAGCTCCCGAACGGATGAATCGAATTAGTTTTTTTTTGTTTGAAAGGTGAATTTGTCCGGAGATATCAAAATCGGTTCAGAAGTTTCATTGCGTTGAGGGTTTTTATTAATTTTTACAAAATTAATTACTTGTAGGTAAATTAAATAGTTACAAAGTTATATGGATATTATAACGATGAGATATTAAGTTGGTAGGTAAGTATAGTTTTTCTCTGCTTAAGAAGTTAACAAGCTACGATTTAATTTAAAAACATCAGTAGGTTAACCAAAACCATCGATGACCAAAACATATTATTATTATGAACTGAACTCGCTCTAAATAACCTAACCTACATAAAGTACCTTGCGAGTACCTATTTTCATTTTGAAATAGGTACATATTAGGTACATATTATGTACCTACGAATTACGTAAGTACCACATGTTATTATCAATATTGTTATTATGTAGAAATAAAGACTTATTTATGTTTTTTTTATTTTTATAAGAACTAAGAATGACGGAACAAGCAGGTAGCCCACTTGATGATAAGCGGTAACCTCTGCCTATGAACAGTGCATTATCACATAGGTCACGTCCACCTAGGACGCGCCTTATGTGGAATTGCACTGCACCCGCCACCCTGAGACATAAAGATGAAAAGTCTATGTGCCTGTAATTTCACCGGCAACCACTTCCAACCGGAACGCAGCAATGCGAGCACTACTGCTTTGCGGCAGAAATGGGTATGGTGGTAGTAGGTACTTCCCCGGACGAACTCTTTCACAAAAAAGCTCTTCTACAGCTAATTTAGAGCGATTCAGAAGTAAAGTCTAATTAAGCACGTAAGTAGATCGGTAAGTAGGTAGGTACCTAAATTCAAGTAATTACTTAAACCTATATAACAACCTAGATCTTTGAAATCTATTCTGTATGCACAAGAAATCACACCTATGAAAGGCATTACTTCGATATGTACCTACAGAAAATAACTAATGTACCTACATCAATCAAATAACTTAAATTTCTTTGTCCTTCGGCAATGCAAAAAATGATAATTCTTTATTTGTTCTTTGACTATTGCATCCATATACAGCACAATATGTACGCGTCGGCATATTTGCGCGGGAAACGTGTTGCGCGAGCGCTCAGGCGTGCGTCCGACAACCGACTGTCACTTGTTCCGTCTGAGAATCGGCCGGGCTGTAGGTATATATCGCGCGACCTTGAGCGAGTGATGATGCCCTGCCTAGACTAAGTAAGTGACGACCTCTGTGGCGCGGCAGGCGAAGGTTGGCCTGCGACGCAGGAGGTTGCGGGTTCGTTTCCCGACTCTGAACAATTATTTGTGCGATCGCAGATATTTGTTCTGGGTATTTTCTATGTATAATAAAAATATCTATCTATGTAATATATTGTATTAAATATATCAGTTATCTAGTACCCATAACACAAGCTTTGCTTAGCTTGGGACTAGATAATGTTATGTGAACTGTACAACAAAAATAACTTATCTGACTGGTGCATGTTATTCCAGGGCGTGACCTACCCGTGTATCCACGCGGTGTGGTCCCGCTGGGCGCCGGCTCAGGAGCGCGCGCGGCTGGCGACCTTCGCGTTCAGCGGCAGCTACGCCGGCACGGTGGTCTCCATGCCGGTGTGCTCGCTGCTGGCGCACTACACCGGCTGGCCGGGGATATTCTATGTTTTCGGTAAGTTTTATGGTTCCGTAGTCATCAAGACAAGTAACCCTAATAGTTTCGCCTTGTCCGTCTGTCTGTTCGCGCCTTAGCTCGGCGACTCAGTTCCTACTCAGTAGGAAGCAGTAGTGCTCGCATTGCTGTGTTCCGGTTTGAAGGGTAATGGTGCCGGTGAAATTTCAGGCACATGAGACTTTTCATCTTTATGTCACAGGGTGGCGGGCGCAGTGCAATGCCACATAGGGTGCGTCCTAGGTGGACGTGACCTGTGAGGTAATGCGCTGTTCATAGTCAGAGGTTACCGCTTAACATCAGGTGGGTCAACTGCTTGTTCCGTCATTCTAGTAGTTTAAAATAACTAAGCTGTAATTTGGCTTGGGTATACATGTTGATCACGCCGACAAAGTGGTAAAATAAAATCTTGGATGTTTTTTTATTAAGAGACATCCCTTACACATAATCTAGGGATGTTTCTTTTTTCTCGTCTATCCCATGGTGTGGGGTGTCGTTGGATAGGTTAAGGTTAGGTTAGGAAATTAGGTCCAAACAACTAACAAAACATTAACTTGATTTTTTCACTTGAACAAAATTATCGCAGAGTTTTTTCTTATTTTTATAATATCTTGTGCAATCGAGCTTCACTGCGTTTTGTAAAATCGTTTTTATTAAGTGTACCCTTCTTCTTCGTCGTATTCTTCATTAATGAAGGTCGTGCCCGTCTTGAAAGGATTTAGTGGAGATGCTGACGAGCTTCTTCCACGCTGTTCTATCCTCGGCTTGTCTCAGGGCAGCGGTGATAGGGAGGCCAATAAGTGCCTTGACTTGATCAGACCAGCGACTAGGTGATCGACCGCGCGGTCTTTTTCCATACACTTTTCCCACTACAACCAGTTTCACAAGGTAATCTGGCTGTCTTCGGGCTATGTGTCCAAAATAACTAAGAATTCGCTGGTAGCAGATGGTGGAGAGTCTGGTCTTGATGAGCAGCTGGTCAAGTATAGACTTGTTGGTTCTTTTTGCCGTCCACGGGATGCGCAACATTCTCCTCCAGCACCACATCTCAAAAGCGTCTATCTTTTTTCTATCCACCGCTCGGATCGTCCGATCGTCCGGTCGTGATCGGAGTGTACCCTTACGATCTCTTATTACTAAGTGTGTCGCTTCCCTTACAATCTCTAACCTAATGTTTCTCTTCAGCCAGTATCGTCTATTTGAATTCAGAATAAGACTGTTCGAAATTCGAATTCGGGCGCTCGGCCGCGGAATCACGCGCGGAGTAGCAAACTATTCAATATTCTGTGACTGACGCAGATTAGTGAGTAGTGAAAGGCGTATCGCCCTAAAAACCCACTACACAGGGTGGGACAAATTTTTGGCCCCTCTTTTTTGACAAATGTAATTTTTAGGGCGTACCAATATGATAGGATTGTTGCAAGAAATTGGTAACTAGATAGTGACGTCATCTGGTGTTAGTCACGTGGTAGCGTCGGAGTAGCAGACCTTGTTTTCTTGGATCATGTTCAATTCCACGTCGGGTATTGAAGAAGTTTCGAATAACATATTCTAGCATATTTTACACATTACACTTACTTTTCACTAGAAACGGGATCATCATGGTAAATATCCCGTTTCTAGTGAAGTACATAACCTTCGAGCATATTTTGGTCGAAGTACATAAACATGATAGTTTCAAAAGTTACTTACTTTAATTTAAAATTAATTAGATTTAATAAAATCTAAGTTTATACCTGCTTAATTATAGTTTATTATTTTTCAAGTGTAAACCACACTTTATGGATAACATTAAATTTAAATGTAACTCAAAAATTTCGTTCCTGCGGGACTCGAACCCGCAACATCGCTTGTGATCGGCGATGCCTTTACCAATTCGGCCATAGAACGAGC
Source organism: Operophtera brumata (assembly GCA_932527175.1). Lineage (NCBI taxonomy): Eukaryota > Metazoa > Arthropoda > Insecta > Lepidoptera > Geometridae > Operophtera > Operophtera brumata. The sequence continues at coordinate 7,003,181 of OW052237.1, read as the reverse complement.
TATGACGCTGAAGACGAAATTTATGGGCACTATCAACTCGGCTATAGCGGCCGATGGGAGCCATCTACAGGTGTTTCATTAGAAACCTTCTGTTCAAAGTCCGAAATTAGTTCGAAAAATTTAAAAGAGATGACACCACTGCTATTTCATCATTGTTTATATTTAAACCGCTGGAACGAAATTTTTGGGTTTACATTTAAATTTACTTAATTATATTTAATTTTAACATGGCTATCTGCAATGTGTACCTGTTTAATTATTACTGATTTATATTTTCAATTTGAATTATTGACTACATGTTTAGAAAGTTTTTTTATATAAAAAAAACTGAAGAAAGCTCCTTTTTTATTTATTTCACCTGTAATTGTATTTATTTGACCTGTAAATGTATTCATTTACGAATAAATTGATTATTCTGATTACCTGTAAACATTGCAGGTATAATGGGTCTGGTGTGGACAACAATATGGTGGATAGTGGTGAAGGAATCGCCTGAAAAAGACCCGCACATAACTCCGGCTGAACTTAAATACATTCAGGTGAGGTACTAGTCTACTACTTTCGCTTGTGTGTCCGGCCTAAGAATAGATGCCTCTGTCTCCTCCCGTGGATGTCTTAAAAGCCAACTAAGGGATTACACCAGGGGGCAGGCAGTAGCATCCATCTGAGTTGAATATCTCGTAAAATATAGATAATTTTCCAAAAACCTTCGGCTTTGTTGTATTTATTTTATTTATCGAATTTTTTGCCAAAACCATTTTAATAAAAAATCTAATCTAGCCAAAAGTTAGTGGTAACTTTCGTTTTTTTCTCTATCGATAAAATATTGTCCTTTCGTCGTTTCGTTTCGTTTCGTATGAGGTAGTGCTGGCCTCTGGTTTCGGAGTTTGTCCTTTCGTGTTTCTGGTACAGTGATCCCTCGGAATTATAATGTAGTATCCATGCATATTTTTAGTTTTAATATTGTATTTGATTAAGTCAGTTAAAAGTCAAATATACGATTAGGAATTTTGCGTCATGCCCCACCTTAAGAGAAGCCTATTTGACTCTTCTCAGCCTCTTAAGACGATATGTTAAAATTTTGGACTCCTTGCGTTACACGCTATCTCAATAACGGTAAAGGTTACAAACTTGATATTAACACAGAAATTACTTAAAAATGTAAGTAATCTAAATAAATCAAGAACAGAAACACGATTGGCAAACCTTTTCTAGATAGATTTATTTTTTGAAATTAGCTTTCCTAAAACCTATTTTATACCTCTCAATAGAGACAATATTAAGCGTTAATTTTTATACTCTTCAGTAGCTAATCACATTACTTAGATTAAAGTAGCAGGATTTATTTTTATATTTGCTACTTTTTTAACCCCCGACGCAAAAACGACGGGGTGTTATAAGTTTGACGTGTCTCTGTGTGTGTGTGTGTGTCTCTGTCTGTCTGTCGCATCGTAGCTCCCGAAATGATGAACCGATTTCTTTTTTTTTTTTTTGAAAGGTGAATTTGTCGGGAGTGTTCTTAGCTATGTTTGCTCAAAATCGGTTCAGCTGTTTCATTACGTTGAGGTTTTTTTTTTAATTTTTACTAAATTAATTAGTTGTTTTTATAATTCCCGGGTTCAAGTTAGTAATAGCGCTGTCACTTTCTTGCAGCTATTGTCTTCTTGCTAGACTCCGCCCATTCGGTATTTTAACGTACCGCCTTAATGATGTTTTCAGGACTCCCGCGGCACCCAAGCGGTGGAAGGGTCTAAGATCCGCCACCCGTGGGCCGCGATGCTCCGGTCGGGCCCCGTCTGGGCCATCGTGATGGCACACTTCAGCGAGAACTGGGGCTTCTATACGCTGCTCACATTCCTGCCCACTTTTATGAAAGGTATGTTGTACATTGCTGGTAAAGTAACTCGGTAATGTATGAGTAACAAGGGGTTATTTTAGCTTTATAAAATAACCCCTAGAGACTAAGAATAGACTAGAGTTTTGCACGTAGCCCCATCTGCGGTTCACTGAGTCAACTTAAAATAATCGGCCGTTGTATGTATGTGTTTGTTCAAGGAAAACATCGGAACTGCTAATCCGATCTTCATGAAATTTGGTGGATAGTTAATTTTTTTAACTTCGTGTACAATGGAGAAAGCAGATGGCCCACCTGATGTTAAGCGGTAACCTCTGCCTTTAACCACATAGATCACGTCCACTTAGGACGCACTCTATGTGGCATTGCGCCCGCCACCCTGAGACATAAAGATGAAAGTCGTAAATTCACCGGCACCCATACCCTTCAAACTGGAACACATTAGTGCGAGCACTACCGCTTTGCGGTAGAAATATGTATGGACTTCCCCGGACGAACACTTTCACAAAAAAGCTCTAATAGCAATAAAAACGACTTTAAACTATCAAATATTACTATCAAACTCTTGGATTGTTCAGATATTGGTTTCCAAGAGGGGGTAAAAAAAGTGAGAGTCAGATTAAGTGAAGTTCCATATGAAAGTGCTTTGCTGGGACATTTCAAAACTATTTTCAACTCTTTTATAGACAATGTAGTTTTTGAGGTATCAGAGAAAAATCTAAAATGTAAAAAAAAAAACCTCTAGGGTACTTCCAGCAATCTTAGAATGCTGAAATTTGGTACGCTTTTAGCTTTTGTGCAACAAATACAGGGTCTAAAAGTCTAAAAGTTAATAATTTCGTAACCTATACTATATAAAACGATCACCAACGTAACATCCATTGTTGACCTCCCACTTGAAGGAATTTGTACGACGATGTAGGTCTATGTTTACGATACAAAACACTTTACAATGATGCCTATGGTTTTTTTGCAATACTGCCATCATGACACACTTGCTAGATTATTTTGAAATGATAACTGACTTCACAAAAGGAAGTTATCAATTAATTCGTCAGCTACTTAGTCTAATAAGTGTTTAGTATTTACGCCCCGTTGGGCAGTCCTAATCAAAGGTTCTTTCGATGATGCGTAGGAAATTATCTCGAGGTGGATCCGTGAAAATTATATCACAGTAAATGTTTCTAGAAGTCGGTTAGAAAAGTAAAGAAAGTAGGTAATCTACATCGCGTGTATTCGTGAGGTCTCAGTTCGGGGCGAACCACTAGTATAGTACATTAATTTACATATATCGCGTGGTCTCAGTTCGGGGCGAACCATTAGTATAGTAAATTAACTTACCTACATCGCATATATTTGCGAGTTCTCAGTTCGGGGCGAACGACTACAGACCGTTCACCGTAAGATGTCCCGTGCCTTGGCAATAGTGCCAACTAAGGCAGGGGGCATCTTACGGTGAACGGTCAGGGGGCTTAGTACGACAATTTGATAGTATTCGACTACATATGTGAAGTTTCAAGTTTCGTTTCCTTCCATACATTTTCATACTTGCAGCGCCTCTAGCGAAAACGAAGAGAAAACTAAGGACGCTGTCAGTAAATGTATTGAAGCAATCGAAACTTCATATAGTTTCGAATACTATCAATTTATCGTACAAAGCCTCCTGTAGTATAGCAAATGACCTTGTAATTGCAGATGTGTTCAAGTTCGAGACGGCGCAGACGGGCTGGCTGTCGGCCGTGCCGTACCTGGCGATGGCGGTGACGCTGCAGGGGGCGGGGCACCTGGCAGACTGGCTGCTGCAGCGCGGGACGCTCTCACGGACTAACATCAGGAAGCTCTTCAACTGCGGCGCCTTCCTAGCTCAGGTACTCGCGATAACTGCCCTACATCCGCATAAGCAAATTATGTCTAAACCATTCTAAATAAAATAAGTTTTTTGTAAAAAAAAAAAAAACTAATACATGGTTTTATAAAATTAGTGATCGTAACCGTGAGCCGATCAAAATGAGCCTAAACACGGCCAGTCTACTATTATCCATCGAGGAGTTAAGTAGTCTCTATCATCAGTTCAGCTCGCTGTCACCATCATATTGTATTGTCCTCGGAGCTTGACAGGTATGCCAAATTTCAGCACAATCGGTTAAGGATAACTGCTTTAAAATTCAGTTGCAAGATTCCACCCGGATTCCACCCAGACAAAGATACATACATTGCAAGTTAAATAAAAGCTTGTAAAAAAACCAATTACCAATTAACAATTGACCAATTAGGCCATGGAACGAACTTTGCGGTGACGAAATTAATGGGTAATTTTAAAGTTCCCCAAGTTCTCCACTTTTAAAAATTACAAACTTTAAGGGGTACGCTGTGGTGACATCTATATTACAATGTTCATGGAACAAGCTCGAGATCGCTACGAAAAAACACTCAAATCGGACAAACCATCACGATGTTATAAGTGTAGGTACATTTTAAAAAAACGATATAAATTCTAATCAGACGAGTTATAACCTCCGCCTTTTTTGAAGTTAGTTAAAGTCTCAATAAACTTTTTCTTTTTTTCCAGACAATTTTCATGGTAGTGGCTGCGTATTCAACTACTGTAGTTGGATGTGTGGTGTTCCTTACAATCGCCGTCGGACTTGGCGGCTTCGCTTGGTCAGGATTCAGGTAAATATATTATGTACCTACCCATTTAACTCCTTTTAACTTTTACCTACCATTTTTTTGTTGATTGAAATAAAACTTAACATAGCTAGTAATCTACACTTATATTATAAAGAGGAAAGATTTGTATTTTTGTGTGTGTGTATGTTTGTAATGAATAAACTCAAAAACAACTGTGCCGATTTCAAAAATTCTTTCACCATTGGAGAGCGACATTCACCTTGGCATAGGCTAAATAATGGGCTAGATAATGTTGTGTGAACTGAGCATTATTTATTAATTATTTTATAGCTTCGCTATGCCTCACTAAAGTAGTTGGAAATAATTTAAAGTACACGTCAAGTGATTTCTCCCAATCTATCTATCAACGTATGTATTTTTGATCAAAACATTGTATAATTTCAGTGTAAACCACTTGGACATAGCTCCGCCGCACGCCAGCGTGCTGATGGGCCTCTCCAACACCGTGGCCACGCTGCCCGGCATCATCAGCCCGGCGCTCGCGGGCGCCATCGTCAGCAATAAGGTACATCATCATAGCTCCGCCGCACGCCAGCGTGCTGATGGGCCTCTCCAACACCGTGGCCACGCTGCCCGGCATCATCAGCCCGCGCTCGCGGGCGCCATCGTCAGCAAAAAGGTACATCATCATAGCTCCGCTGCACGCCAGCGTGCTGATGGGCCTCTCCAACACCGTGGCCACGCTGCCCGGCATCATCAGCCCGGCGCTCGCGGGCGCCATCGTCAGCAAAAAGGTACATCATCATAGCTCCGCCGCACGTCAGGCTTTGTTTTTTTTACCGAGTGAAGTAATACAACATTAAATAGTGTATTGAATTTATGATTTCACTAGATAAAAAGCTTAAGAATACCATATGATTATATTTTTCTTGGAAACTATATAGAACTCTTATCAAAAACTTGAAAATTCTAGAGCTCATTATAGACATTTCGGCTATAGCGCCTTAACAATCAAATGTACTAGTTGTTATTTTGCGGCATGTCTAGAGCAGAGCTTTTTTGTGAAAGAGTTCGTTCGCATTGCTTTGTTCCGGTTTGATGGTTATGGGTGCCGGTGAAATTACAGACACATGATACTTTTCATCTTTATGTCTCAGGGTGGCGGGCGCAGTGCAAGGCCACATACGGTGCGTCCTAGGTGGACGTGACCTATGTGATAATGCACTGTTCATAGGTACCGCTTAACCTCAGGTGGGCCATCAGTTTGAGCCGTCATACCTAGTTGTATAAAAAAATATGTCTATTAACAGTTGTGTATTCCGTGATTGCAGAGCGCTGAGGAGTGGCGGATAGTGTTCTTCATCTCGAGCGGCATCTACCTGGCGGGCGCGGTGGTGTACGGCGCGCTCTGCTCGGGCGAGCGCCAGCCCTGGGTGCTGGAGCCGGACTGCGACGCCAGCTTCGACACCGACGGGGCCAGCGTCACCACCGCCAGGGGATACGACAACAAGGCTATGGACAACTCGGAGATGTAAGCTATACACTACGCGCTGATTATGATAACTCGGCCCGTTGCAGGAGGCGTCGGCCAGCAATGGACGGTAAAGCTGGCCACTACGTCCACGATCACTCCACCGTATTAAATAGCGTACGTAATATATGGGCAAACTTTTATCGTGACTAAGGTGAAGGCTACGATTCGGACGGTAATGTCCATTTCGCAAAATGTCCCGCGCATAAAAATAAACCTTTTTCGTATAACGTCCCGTTTGCATAACGTCCCGTGTGCAAAATGTCCCGTGCGCATAATGCCCCGTTCACATCAACGTCCTGTTACGAACGTCGCTGTTGTCGCATAATGTTCATTATAAAAAACAAGTTTTATTTCTTAAATATAGATTCAATCCTCTTCAGCCAGTATTGTCTATTTGAATTCAAAATAAGCCTGTTTGAAATTCGAATTTAGTAGCAGCGGGCGAGTAATAGCTAACTATTCAATATTCTGTACTGACTAACTCAGATTAGCTACAGACCCGGACTGTTCACCGTAAGTTGGCACCTGCCATGGAGTCCATAGTTGGGTATTATTAAACTAATGGACATTTTACTTTTTTGACATTATTCGTGCAAATCGTATTTACAAGTGCCATCTTACGGTAAACGAGCTGTAATAGGAAGTTGTAATTAAAGGTTTGGACTCACGTCAAATGGCATGGCCGTGAGGGGCCAGCTTAATAATGATGATTTATTAAATGGCCTCAGTGAGTCGTTTTAAAATCTATTTGATTAGATAACAAATAAACCTTGCCACACATCAAATAATGACGATTTAACTAGACCACTCTGAAGTTAGCCGTTTGTACTGCCTGTGCCGTCGTTCGGAAGCGACGGCTAACTGCTATCTTATTTTATTTTAAAACCTAGATAAAATATATTTTTTTGTGCGGAAAGAGAATGTGCGTTGGATAAGAGGGCGTGGCAGTGCTCAGTTACTGGTTTTGTAATCTTAACAACACTGTCTCGTCATTATAGCTCGTCTAGAAGTCTTGACACTTGTAATGAGGAGTATATCTTAGATGGCCAATAGGCTTATTATGAGCTCTTATTTCCATTCAGTACAAAATATTGGTTCGTCGTTGACATTCCCCATCGTTGAATGACTTAAATCGCAGATGTCTATAGACCGTCTGTGACTATGCCTCTAAATATAGTTGCGGACATCACGGAACCGATATATTGTACTGAGTAATTTCTGAACTGGATGCAAATAAGAGTTTATAAAATGTCTGCAGTCAGGTTGTCAAGCAAAGTGAGAAACTGATATATCATATTTGTAGTTCCGTTTTTCGCCGCGCCTATTCTGTTCCCGCACAGACTGTAGCCTAATTATTAGTTTATATTATAGAATGTAAACTATCGTGATCGTATTTAAGTTATGTTAATCAAGGTACAGAGGCCCGAGTCTGAGTTTTGCAGCGACCATCGTAACGGTGACCGTGACGACGTTCGTACGTGTATTACGTAGTAACTATCAACTAACCTGTGGGCGCGCACGATAGAAACGGCACAGATTAAAGTCCTAGTTGTTATATTATTCACAAACGATCGTTGCAAAACTTTGATCAAGGCCTCAGTTCTGTCGATGGAGCCTGACCGAGTTGAAGTTAGCCATTAACTGCGCAATATATTTTAGCTAATTTGTTTATGCGTCGTAACGGCCAACTTCAGCTTTGACAGTACAGTGCGGCTCATTATATTGGCTGCCCTAAAGGGGAAATTTTTCATCGCAAATCTAATACTTCTACCTTCTATTCGCACAAAACGTTTCAGTTCTACCTTTTTTTTTTATTCATATAAAAGGAAAAGGGCTTTTTCGCTTATGCGGTGATGCCGCCCTCGTTACAACATAAAGAGTTAACAATCAAATTATAAGGTTCATAATCCTACCCTTAATCCACTAATTTATATATTGGTTTGGCTTCATCCGATAACGGGTATGCCAGTATGCTATTACAGTCACCAATTAAGTTTAAATTTAAATTAATACTATTTCTCACGCTAGAGTTCTGAACACATTCCATTAATATGTGATATACGTCATCAATAACATTACAAGATAGGCAATTTGGAGAAGTAATTTTAAACATCAAATAAGAGAATTTGTTACAGGAATGTGTCCAGATCGGAGCCTCAGAGCCTTCTATTCGCACAAAACATTTCAGTTCTACCTTTATAATGCGAACTGCTAAGGAGTGGAATACACTACCGTCGTCTGTCTTTCCTGAAAACTATAATCTGGGTCTCTTCAAGGCTAGAGTGAATAGGTGCCTTCTAGACCTTTGTGCTCCATCTTCGGTCACATCGTCACTTTCCAACAGGTGTTATCGTGGTCAAACAAATGTCTATCATTTTTTTTTTTTTATTACTTGTTTTGGTACCTGTCAAAAGTCTCACTTAGGTGTGAATTTTGAACAAACAATTAACACGCTTTGTTTCTAGATACTGATAAGCGCCACTAGCGGATACTTTTCGGAACCTCAATTCAGTACTAAAATCGTGTGTCAATACACCGTGTCAATTGTCAAAAATTGACTAGCACTCCGACTAAAGTTTCTAATGAACGCCCCTAGCGGACACTTTGGGAACCTCAATTTACATAAAAAAACTAGTTCATTAGAACCTCCGTATCAATTACTTGTTAAAATCTAAGATTAAAGCCTCAGGCTCGTCGACCCTAGTCTGAGTTATGAAAACCATCTCGTAATGCGACTACGCTGATAGTCCGTGAATGATGTAGTAACAAACAACGAATCTGTGCGCGCTTGATATAAATAGTACAGTTTAATGGCTAGTTACTACGTAACTCACGAACGATCGTCGTAATCGTCTTCGATGGTTGCAAAACTTAGACTTGGGGCCTCTGTGCAGCCAAATATATCGACCGTACTGTAAGGACCATTTAACTATGTGAGATTTTTATTATCGGTCGCTTAGCTTGTAAAACGTTACGTAGCGGCTTTGATTCCCGAATCGGGACCAATAAATGTAATTAAAATAATATAAGAATAAGCGTTCAGCAATTTATGTACCTAGTGCAATGCTCACTTTCACAAACCACTTCAGGGACAAAAAGAAAAAGTTTGAAGTTTGTCAGTTTGACATGCGCTGAGTATCCCGTAAAATAACATGTGGTTGGTGGAAATGGGCGTTAGTTAGAACATTAAATTAGAACATTAACTACTTTAGTATCAACATATAGTATAAAAGTAAGTCGTTATATGTGTCTGTCTGTTTGTCCGCATAGTTCCTCTAAATTACGCAACGGATTTCGATGCGGTTTCAAATATCATTGAGATAATGTCTTCCGGAAGGTTTATATGTATAATAACTTTTCGTGCGAAGCCGGGGCGGGGCGCTTGTGCTATAATACAAATAGTATACTATACTATTCTGCAGCGTTAAACCGAATTTCGAAATGCACAATCTTCAGTCCTATTCCAAGTCGATAAGTTCATTATAGTTATCATATAGTTAATGAATTTTTGATTACATTTTTCATAGTATTATGCATATTATTCTCATATTCAAACAATTCATATTTAAAAGATGCATCTTAAATTGACAGGCATTCGTTACGTCAATGAACATTTTACGTCATTTGACATGAAATAAGTGTCCCTTATGCATTAGGTGACACCTAATCAGTTGGTTAAATAAGCATTAGTCTTAAGCTTAGTGATTTAAAAGATTTGTGATTTATTTTTCTTGGTGGTATTTTAATTTGTGTTGTAGGAATATTCTTAAAGCCGTATTTTTATTATGTAGTATTTAAATCTTCGAATCTGAAGTTGAGACACTTACTGCAAGTTTGCCCTTTTGCACTAAACATAAGGTTAGGCTTGTCCTAGTTAAGATACAACTAAGCCTAAGAACAGCCTAGCCTAAGAGCAATAGCGCACTAGCGGCTAGGCCGCAGCGGCCACAACGCGCGGCCCGGCCGCAGGGGTTGCGATTTGCAACGCGGCCAAAACCTCGGCTACGATCGTCAGTTGCACATACAGCGCGCTTCAAATGGACGTTGAGGAAATAGCAGTGCTTTTGTATCTTTTGTATGATGATCACAAATCACGCTGTAGTTCCACAATACGTGCGGCCGCCGCGGCTAGTGCGCGCACACTGGTGATTTAACTACAATGCAATTGATCTCAGTGGCCGCAGCGGCCAGCGACTGAACACGGGGCCGCAAATGCGTCGCTTCGATCTCGCTGGCCGCTGCGGCTTGGTATGGCCGCTGGCGGCGTGCGGCCAGGTGCGCGTGCTCTATGGCGATTTCATACTAATGTATCTATCTCGATGGCCGCCGCGACCTGGCCGCTGCGGCCTAGCCGCTAGTGCGCTATTGCTCTTAGTGGACTAAAGAATGGCTCAGGGTTAGTGCAAGCAACTTTATCGTTAGGAGTAGTCTAAACAAGAGGCGATTCTTATGTTTAGTGCAAATGGGTGTAAGAACCGTACAGAATTCCTCTTAAAGAATCCCTTACACTAAATCGAATTTTGAGAATATTTAATTTACTATTAATTCATTCACTTCTTTTCATAAAACTATTCATAAGTGGTATATACCAATCCATTCCGCCTGCCAAGCGTGGTGATTAAGCCAAGGCAAAGCGCCTCGTCCAGCAGTGGACACCTAAAGACTGATGATGATGATGATGATGACGATGATGTGACGACCCTTATAGCGCGTCGGTTGAGTAGCCGGCTGAGATGCGTAAGGTTGCGGGTTCGTTTAATGCGGGACAAATGTTTGTATGATCTGCAAATATTTGTTCGGGGTCTGGGTGTTATTCAATTCAATTCAATACATTTATTTCAGGCAACAGTGAAAAATGTACATTGTACCTAGACAACGACCCATAGTAATATATACCTTACAACTAACATACATATAAAGATATTTATAACTTAATCTAACACACGTGTGATCGCCGACGCGAAATCTAATATATCACTACTGAAAATATAAACTACGGCTCTGAGACATTTTGTACAGTTCTATACCAGCTATGGTTCTTATATATATTGACGCGGCATAAAGCTTTTTTATATAAATGTGATAATTCGTAGATTTAAGTATTTGAAGACATGTTTGTATAAGAATTTTATGTTTAATTTGTATTTATTCATAGTTTTTAAAGATCTGTTGATGTTTAGATCTGTATTGTATGTAACTAAATGTATTACATATCTGTGTAAGTGATTTTAATATGGACATGATTTATTAAAACATTATTGAGCTTTTATGGTTTCTTTTATCCCACCTATCCTGTTATCCGAAGCTTTAGATAAACTAGATAAACTAGTACAAATGTTAGCAGACGTGATGTGTCTAGCCTTAGAATAGCCGCTATCCTCCCGTGGAGGTCGTAAAAGCCAGCTAAGGTACTTGTACTAATATTTATTCTGTGGCTAAGGGTGTATTTATAACTTTAGGGGGTTGGCATACTGTGATCACCAATCTACCTACCAAGCGTGGTGATTATCGCAAAGCTCCCTGTTGTTTCTGAGGAGGCCTCGTCCAGTGTATGTCTAAAGGCTGGTGTTGATGATGAGGGAATATAGGAGATTGGTTAGAGAGCACTGACAAAATAGTGTGATCAAGAGCAAAAACTACAACATATAAGAGCTTGTAATAACTTGGAATAATGTCAAATCCTCCACGGCCTATAATCACGGGACAGTGTTGTTGGTATCAACACAAAATGGAAAGGCACTGCTTTCATCTCCCACGCCTGTTCACATGGTTCTCATTCTCACGAAGAGCCGCAAAATAACCTTATGGCGCCATCTGTATTTTTTCTATGGTAAACTATTTTTCCTTGTCGAAGTAACTTTATAAAGTAATTTTAGAAGCCTCATTAATAAAATTGGAAATCTTTGCTGAAACATTGCTCCCTTTTGTCGGGCAACAATGGGATGTATGAATAAAAGTGGAACTGTTATAACATCTAGGATTCATATTATTAGCAATAACTACAATTAATTCAATGAAATGCATTATAATACAATTATCTTTTTTAAACTATTACCCAGCAATCCAAAATAATCTTTATTTACTTCTTATCAAATATTCATTTCGTAAACTCGCTAGGAAATTACGCTCGTACCCAAATTCACCGAATTCCTAAAGTTCCGGTTTTGTTCCATTTCCACTATAAGATCTTTTTTGAATTATAAATCGTAATTTAGGCCACATAATTATTTTACTGTATGTTATTGTTTTCATTTAATTAAATACAGTTTTTAATCACTAAATTTTCAATTTTCAATTATTAAACAAATATTTAGTTTTATGAGTACTTTAACGACCGCCAATTTCGACCGACTACATCACGCCGCTCGTCGGTCGGTCGATGTTTGTCGGCAAAAGTATAAAGAGAGCCGACACTTTGCAGCGCCGCCTTTTCGCCAGTTGGATTCAGAAGCGCATGCGACGGACAAGAAACATGGTGGAACAGAGCAAGGATTTGACGAGGAAACTCCTGGACTTGATGAAGGAGAGCGGGTACCCTCTGGTGCAGCAGAACGGACAACGCAAGTTCGGTCCGCCGCCAGATTGGAACGGCGCTCCGCCCCCGAGGGGCTGCGAAGTCTTTATCGGTAAGCTCCCGAGAGAAATCTTCGAAGATGAGCTGGTGCCTATCTTCAGGAAGTGCGGGAAAATCTACGAGATGCGTCTCATGATGGACTTCTCTGGATCCAACAGAGGATTCGCGTTCGTCACCTACACGAAACGGAGCGATGCCATTCGCGCCGTGAAAGAGCTCGACGGCTACCAGATAAGGCAGTACAGACACATCGCAGTAGTAAAATCTGTCGACAACTGCCGCTTATTCGTCGGCAGTATCCCGAAGAACAAAACCAAGGATGAAGTTTTCGAAGAGCTCTCTAAGCGGGTGACCGGTATTATCGACGTGATTCTGTACAAGAACTGCTTTGATCATAGACTGAACAGAGGCTTCGCGTTCGTGGAGTTCGCTTCTCATCGTGACGCGGCAATGGCAAGGCGAGCGCTCGTCCCGGGATGCGTGACTCTCTGGGACCACGAAGTGAATGTGGACTGGGCAGAACCAGAACCCGATATTGCAGACGAGCAGATGAAAAAAGTAAGTTTTTGAATTGTACGCTTGCGATTTCCTTATTCCTAGATATTACGCATGTAGGCGTCCGAATCCGACTAGGAACCCTTCCGTGGCCATTCGGTCCGTCCGTCCGTCCGTCCGTCCGTCCGTCCGTCTGTCTGTCAGTGTCATTTGTCTATGATAATGGTATAGGTAATCTAGATTTTATAAAAATTAAATTGTGTAGGTAGGTACATTTAATTTTTTTTATTTTACACTTAGTTTGGTGTTGGTAAAAAGATCTTAAGTAAGGCAGTGTTTTCCTACACCATTTATTTATTTGTCCTACCGTCTGCGAGATAATTCGAACACTTCTGAAGCGTTTCATATAAAATGCAGGTATGGTATCTACCTATCATAGGTAGATAGATAGGCGAAAATGTTAATTAGCATTTTCTTCCAGCTAACCTTTGTGTAATGTAGAGTGACACATCATAGTCTACACTTTAAACAAAATTATCTCTGAAATGCCTTCTCGGGTTCTGCATGGTGCGACACGCACTTGACTTGTTATTTTAAATTTCATTGCTCAGTTTATATGTGCGATCTTTTTCAATTGCCGATTATAATGATTTAATTATAGGTATCAGATTAGGTATCAGAGCTGGATTTCTAAACAAGTGTCCTGTTTCTGTTTATTCGAATTAGTCCCAGCCTATCTAAACATGCACCTACTTTGTAAGATTGCTAAGCATCCTTGCCTTTGCAGGTGAAGGTGCTCTATGTTCGTAACTTCCTAATTGGGACTACCCCAGATGCAATAAAAGACGTATTTGAGAAAGCTACACAAAGGAAAATTGAGAGAATAAAAAAAATCTACGATTATGCCTTTGTACACTTTCATGAACGTGACCATGCTGAGCTGGCGATGAAAAAGTTACAAGGCACAGAGATAGACGGCAGTCGTATTGAGATCAGATGGGCAAAGCCAGTCGATCGCGAACTATATAGAATTCAAAAGCGGAATAGAGGCAATGCGAAGTTTAACAATAGTTCTGACATGACTTCAACCCTGTTACTTTACAAACAGCACTTGGAGAAGAAGGAATACGCCAACTCTCCTAAGGAAGACGAGGGCATCGGCTCTGCATATGGTGGATCTCCATGTGGTTCACCAACCATTGTCAAAACCGTGATCCCTCTGACCAGTGGCAACGAGAGCTACATGCTGGCGCCAGCGAAGCTTGATTCTCTATGCAAAAGGTGAGTAGGTACCTACCTGTTACAAATTATATTGAAATTAAAATACCTACCTATATAATGTTTTTAAAAGCTTTTATTTTGGCAACCTCTGTGGCGCGGCGGGCGAAGTTTGACCTGCGACGCGGTTGGAGGTTGCGGGTTCGATTCCCGCCTCGGAATAAATATTTGTACGATCGCAGATATTTTTTCAGGGTGTTCTGGGTATTTTCTATGTATAATAAAAAATATCTATGTAATATATTGTATTAAGTATATCAGTTATCTAGTACCCATAACACAAGCTCTGCTTAGCTTGGGGCTAGATAATGTTGTGTGAACTATCCAGTATTATTTATTTATTATTTAACTTGTTTGTCTAATCTTGCAAGCTGAATTACAACCGCTACTTAGCATTAGATTGAGCTGAAATTTTGTATAGAATAGGTACCTGTCAAGTTCCAATGACCATACAATATTATGGTGGCAGTGAGACGTTCTGATAATGGACAACAGAACTCCTCGATCGATAAAAGTAGACTCTCCGTGTTTGGGGTAATTTTGATCAGCACATGGTTTCAATCACTAAATTGAGTTGTTGTAGTAGAGCTTTTTTTGCGAGCTGTCCGGGGAGTAACCATAGGTACCTCTGTCCCTAAGCAGTAGTGCCCGCATTGCTGTGTTCCGGTGAAATGTCTGCGTGGCGGGCGCAGTGCAATGCCACATAAGGCCGGTGCTTCCTAGGTAATTTACCACTTAAAATCTAGAGGGCCATCTGCTTGTTCCGTCATCGAAAAATAAAAAAAAACAATTCCAACCAAAAAAAAACTAACGTTCTCGTTTTTCTTTAGATACATGTGGGCGCCGCCTGTGTACGAATACCAGAAGTTCATGGACCCCCAAGGCACCGAGGTGTGGTTCGGTCGTGTTGAACTCCTGCAAGTTGGGATGCCGCTGCTGAATGTACCACAACGCATCGGACCCCTGTGCACTGGTGTATGCCACAGCTTGCGTCAGGCGCAAGTAGAGGCTGCCGAGGCTGCGCTTAAGGTTATACAGGTAGGTACCTGTGTTGATCGATTGATCCCTTATTACAATTCTCGCACAAATGTGGAAAAATGTTGAGCGACTTATGGATCCAACTTTTCGGGTGAAGCATGGCATGGCTTGACCCCGGCCCCGGCCCCGTCCTGTACCTATTTAACTTCTTTTTGTGTACCCAAATCTGTACCCATTTGTCATCCCGCAAACTTCGTTTGTGGGGCTGTACATCGCACCCTCATTGGTTCTAAATTGTTTAAAGTCCTCGGTGGGCGAGCAGCCAGCTGACATAAGAGGTTGTGGGTTTGATTCCCGCTGGCAGGGCAACTTTTTATATCTTCAAACATTTGTTCAGGGTTTGGGTGTACGTACCAAGGTAATCTTAGTTCCTAATAGCAGGCGTAGCACACTTTGCACTTTACGTATGAAGCTACAAGTAGGTACCAGGCAGCCTACACTTGGTAGAGTCATTTCAGTGAGTCTGACAAGATAAGTTACCTGAGCTGTAGGTTTTGAGGTGTACCTTCTGTACCTGTTATTATGTATTCAGTGCTAATTAATACCCACGACGACACTAATAATTTAGCTAATGCTTTGTTTGTCCTTGCAGATGTTGAGATCAGACCTGGTCCAGCAGACTTCCCCGAGGCCGATGCAGACCGTGTACCCGACCATCGTGCCCCCCGTGTCCTCCATGACCCCCATGACCCCCATGACCCCCATGAACCCCATGGCGAGCTGCGTAGGCCTCCAATACGACTACATGAACGCGTCCCTATGCCGTCAAGTCTCCGTCATGCCGACGCTGTGGCGAAGCGTCTGAATGTATACTATGTAACTGTATGTGCCGGCTCTTCACTTGACGTATTTGCGCAAATGTTTGTGGTATTTTTCCAAAGCCAAATCAATTGAGCCGAGTGCTATTTGCCTTCGCAAAAATACCTATGCCTAAATACGCCAAGTTAAGCGCTAGCTTTAGGTTTAGAAATTCCCGCCTTTTTCTAGGAAACAGGAAGGTAATTTGTTTTTAGACAAGTACCTATGTTTGTTTTATAACATGAATTTTCAACCTTATCCCTGAGAGATAAAGTAGAAATTCATTAATTTCAAATAGTATGTTTTAGCGTTTTGTTATTGCTTGTTACTAACAAATTGAGCAATTATTGAATTGTGATATTGTTAGCAGCAACATTAGAGTAAGTTTGACCCTATGTTTTGGTTTCACGCGTTTGGACACACCTACATGACCCTGACTAAAATTGTTGTAACATCAATTTATAAATTTGACTAAATTTAAGAACGCGTAGGTAAGTAAGTTTGACCCTAAGTTTTGATTGGTTTCACGCGTTGAAAAAACTAAAGTTACTACAAGTGTTGTAACATCAATTTATAAATTTGACTAACTTTCAGGACGCATTATCACAGAATTTCCATTTATTTTTTGATTCTTATAATATTAACATACTTTATAGGTATTACGGTTGATTTAAGTAAATTCATTACTTTATTTTATTTTGTTTAAAATAGGCATTATTTACACTATGTAAAGCAGCCAAAGCTCTATACTTCCTTGTGATTATACCGCGGTATATTCAGAGAGAATGTATTTTGGTTAGAGTATATTTCTTAAGTTATTAACTAAATAAATAATTACATTACGCCCACCAACTATTTTACTATTACTGGAAACTCCCATCCTTTGGTTCCTGCGAGACTGCGGACGCGTAGTGAGTTTGGAATTCTGCGGTACGATTGGGCTAGTTTTATGAATTTTATTAGAATTCAATAAAAGTTGTGGATAAAACCCTACTGTTTCTGTAGCCGAAAGATTGCGGGTTCGATTCCCGCTGCGGGACAAATATGTTCCGGGTCGGGGTGTTAAGGTACCACAGTAGGTAGGTACTCTTAGTTCGACACGGGAATCCTAGTGTAGGATCCGGACCATGCTTTTGACGTTGGATAATTTTTTGGATGGGTATACATACATACAGACGGGTAGTACTTATAGAGCTTGGCTAGGTAGGTCGTAAGTAGCTTACACCACGGGATAAATATTAGGACACGTAGGTACATACATACGTGGGTGGGAGGGATACAGTGGAACAGTGAGTATAGCCAGTTGGGGACACCGGCGCGGCGCCCTGTGGAAACACTGGCCGAGGTCAGCTCAGTTTTTAAATCTTGAAAAGTAGGACGGGTTTCCTTATAGATTTTAAGGAAACTTTCCCTGCAGACCTGCTTATCAAAATGATATACCAGGGCCAGTCGGGAATTAATATTTGTTCTCGTGAGGTGGGACAACACGCGGTCGTTCGCAAGGGTTAGGCACTTGTCCCACCGCCGGCGAGTAAGCGATGTGCTATCGGCGAATAAACGAAACAAAAGATAATCGCTCCCGTGTAAATAAAAGAGAGATTATATTCATAGTTCATCGCTGAGCGTTTCGTTTTGTATTCGTTTATCGCTCGTCGCCGGCGGTGGGACCCAGGTGCCTTAGATTCTTGCTGATGGACAAATAATAAAAATATGATATATGTGGATAGGTATGTATGGTCTGCAAAAATTACCCTGGGGATCCGTGGGGGACGGGGCCTTTCGCGCTTTGAAAGGTCTTTCAGGTCGGCTGGTCGAAGCGACTCGTGACCCGAGACATACCGTTTGGCATACCGATCTGTCGAGTTCCGCTGACAATACTTACAATATGATGGTAACAGTGAGCTGATCTGATGATGGAGATGGAGGTGGACAACGTAACTCTTCGATGGATAATAATAGACTGGCCGTGTTTAGGCTCATTGTAATCAGGGCACGGTTCCGATTACTAATATTATAAAATATTGTAGGTATTGGGGATAAATTCCTAGCTTAAAAAACTGTTTGTTTTTTTCGAAAAGAATTACTTATTTAGACTTTGTATAGGTCCTGCTTGTATTAGTTGTTATTCTTTCTGTAAATAAAATTAAGACATTCATCGTCCTCATCATTAGCCTACAGAAGTCCACTGCTGGATAGGCATCCTCCATTTTTTTAAAATAAATAGCTTATTTTCTTTGTTTTGCAATAAAGTGTTTTCCATCTATCTATCTTCTATGGATTTTAATTTTATTTTAGGTACCTAGGTATTGTATTTTATTGTAGACTTCATTTATTGTAATTATTTATTTTATTTTATTGCTTTTTTTGCCACGACGAACGATCTTGAGCCGCATCCATCCATCATTAATAAGTCTTTATTGTTATAAGATTTGTGTCTTGCTCCGATGAAATAAAGTGCACAGGTCTATTTGAATGAATATTTATTAAAATATTACTCTCCAAATAATACGTCAAAATATTAGATTATATGAATTAAATTAGATTAGATTATTTACAACGATGCTATCCGATCAAGCGGACACGGAAGAAGAGAGAGAGTATATCTACACACAGAGCATTCAAAACATGCACAATTGACTTTTGACATTGACAGTAGTATAAAGATCAAAGAGCCTATATTTCTAACACTTCCCCTTAGGGTTTTTGATACGACTCTACCAACAAAAAAAAACGTTAGACTCTATCATGTCAATACTAACTCTACGTTAAGAGAATGTAGAGTATCACAAAGACTCTATATAAATTTAAACAAGACTCTGTCTGTCTAACACAGTATATAAGTAAGTCTACATACATGAATACAAGCAATTAAATAATGATATAATGCCTACGTCTACTTAGGTATTACATTCATTTCATGTGTAAATAATTTATGTTTACATCCACTCAAAGCTTTAGTTAGTACATCAGCTGTCATTTGTTCAGTTGACAAATACTTTACTGTTAAGAATTTTTTCTTAACTAAATCTTTAACATAGTGATAACGAAGATCAATGTGTTTTGTTCTTTTATGACAATACTCTTTGCATTCCAGTAGCTTGTGTGCACTTTGATTGTCATTGTACAATGTTATTTGAACATCAATGTTTACAATTTCTGACAGAAAGTTCTTAATAAAACAGAGATCTTTACAAGCATCAGAAATAGAAATATACTCAGCCTCTGTACTTGATAATGCAACGCAACGCTGCTTGCGTGATTCCCAGCTGATAATATTGCTACCCAGCTTAACTACAAAACCAGTATAAGACTTACGATCTACAATGTCGTTAGCCCAATCAGCATCAGAGAAGGCAGTTATATCTAAATTATTAGATCTATAGAAACATAGACAATAATTTATAGTACCTCCTAAATATCTCAGGATGCGTTTCAAAGCTAGCCAATGAGTCTTATTAAAATTGTTGCTAAACTGGCTTAGTTGACTACATGCAAAAGCAATATCGGGCCTAGTGCACACAGATAGATACATTAGACTACCTAACAGTTCTCTGTAGCTATACACATAGTTATCAGGGTGTTCACTCTCATCCATTTCAAGTTTACAATTGAGTACCATAGGAGTGGACACTGGTTTGCAATTTTGCATGCCAAATTTAACTAACAATTTATTTATATATTCTGACTGGTCAAGTTTTATTATATGTTTAACTTTGTCTCTGAATACATTCATACCTAAACAGTTAGTAACAGAACCTAAGTTCTTAACATTAAAATTATCTTCTAGAAGAGGCAATAGTTCATTTTTGTCACAGCTATAAAATATGTAGAAATCGTCGACATATAATGCTACAATAATGATTTGTTTATCTATTGTCTTACTATAAACACAAGGCTCACATTTACTCTGTTTATAATCATTTTCAGATAATAATGTATGAACTTTTGCATTCCATATTTTACTTGCCTGTTTTAGGCCATAAATTCCTTTTAATAGAAGACAAACTTTACTATTTTCACTATTTGAAAAACCCGGAGGCTGTTCCATATAAATGGTTTCTTTCAGTTCTCCATTTAGAAATGCAGTAGTTACATCCACATGATCAATATTTAAATTTAGCTCATTAGCCAAACTAAACAAAATTCTCATAGTGCTATGTCTAACTACGGGTGAAAAAGTTTCATTGTAATCAATGCCTCTAACTTGTGTGAAACCTCTGGCGACCAGACGAGCTTTGAACCTGTCGAACTTACCAGAGGCGTCGTGTTTACGTTTATAGATCCACTTACATTTAACAATGTTTGTATTTGGTGGTCTGTCGACTATTTCCCACACGTTATTTGCAATGAGCGAATCATATTCGCATTGCATGGCAGATTGCCAATCTTGACTGTCAGCACAAGACATGGCTTCCTCATACGTGAGAGGATCGCCTGGAAGTGCATGTTGCGCCACGAGAGAGAAGTCCGTTATATAATCCTCATACCTCAAAGGCGGCTTGGAACGAGTAGTACGCACAGGACGGTCAGTAGAGCATGATGGCAATGGCTCGGGGGTACTATCAGCTTCCCCTTGAGGTGCCGCAAGATGCGATGACGTTAGACGCTCAGAGAGCGCGTCACTGATCGGCGAACACTGTGAGCCGGCCTCATTCTCGCTGCCTGTGACGTAATGCTCGTCATCAGCATCTGAAATCATTGTATTATCTATTTCAGAATCAGCTGACACAACATTTGGATTCAGTTCAACAGTATGACTAGAATTCGCATTACTATTAATGCTAGAATTCAGCTCAATATTGTCACCAAAATCAAAATTGTTTAAAGTAGAACTTGGTTCTTTTTCTTGACTAGATTTAATATTACAATTTAATTCATTATCATTCAGTTCATAAAATATAAAATGATTACTAGAATCTTTAGAATTATTATTAATATTATTGTCAGTCTCATAAAATTTATTTTCTATAAATGCTACGTTCCTAGATATGATAACCTTTTTAGGGTTCATGGGGTCAGCAAGTCTATAGCCCTTAGAGGTCTCACTATAGCCTACAAATAAAAACTTCTTGCTTTTAGCACCTAACTTATTCCTTCTTTGCTCAGGTATAAGTGAATAAGCAATGCAGCCAAATACATGGAGATGACTAAGATTAGGCCTCAATCCAGTCCATTTCTCCTGTGGAGTAAGGCCGGACAAAGCAGTTGTTGGGGACCTATTTTTCAAATAAATGGCAGTCATTACTGCTTCACCCCAAAAACGCTTCCCTAGACCTGCCCCTTGCAGCATGCATCTTGCTTTTTCTAAGAGTGTCCTATTTAGGCGCTCAGAAACACCATTTCCTTGAGGACAGTATGGAATACTTGTCTGATGGATAATTCCTTCCTTTTTAAGGTAATCAGAAAACATGGTGTTGCAATATTCTCCCCCATTATCGGAACGCAGTATTTTAACTGGCAAACCCAATTGTTTTTCAATTTGAGTTTTTAAATTAATGAAAGTAGAAAATACCTCATTTTTCCTCTGTAGCAGAAAGCCAAAACTTTTCCTGGTGAAGTCGTCCGTGTAAGTCACTAGATACTTAGCGCCACCCCAGCTAGTGGCAGGCATGGGGCCGCAAACATCAGTGTGAATGAGTTCCAAAGGCTGGCTTGCCCGGTGGGCATCTTTGGTTGGAAATGGCTGTGCTGCCATCTTTCCTTCCATGCATGGTATGCAGTTCTTCAGTTCTTGCTTGTCATTGTCCTGGAACAACACACCATTAGCCTTACCATCCCTTAAAGCTAGCATACCTTGAACTCCTAGGTGGCCTAGCCTCCTGTGCCAGATATCAATCGGCACCTCGGCTACGTTGGCACTCTGTACCTCCTGCTCAGGCAGGAGCGTTGAAGAATGCACCACTTCACCACACGTAGACAACCGACTTGGAATATGGGCCTTACCAAATAATTTGTAGATCCCATTTTTATTAACGGCCTTACATATTGGACTGCCAGAGATAACACACTTTTGAAAGATATGGCAACCCTTATTATTAAAAATTACTGTGAAGCCTTTATCACATAATCTACTAACACTCAGTAAATTTACAGACAGTTGAGGGACATAGGATACATCTTGAATACATCTTACCAAATCATTTGCCTCCAGTAGCACATCACCAGATCCTAAACAATGTATTTGTTCATTGTTGGCTATTTTAATTACACTTCTACAGTCTTTAAAATCTGTTAGCCAATGTTTGTTGTTACACATGTGCGTCGAACAGCCTGAATCAATCACCCATTCCTCTTTGTTGACGAAGAAAGCTGTAGCGACAAAGGTCTTATCACCATCCTCTTTGCTCTTCTTATCACGCCGAAGCTTGAAGCACTTGTTTTTCAGGTGACCTTTCTTCTTACAGTATGTGCAGGTTTTTGATTCTTTAGTTTGTCTTGAAACAAACGCTGTTGATGTAGCACCTGGCTCAGACTTACGAAATTCTTCCTGCAATAGTCTGGTACGTACTAGTTCACTCGATAGACTTCCTGTCAAACAGATGGTCTCAAGGCTGGAGACAAGATGATCATAATCTGTAGGTAACCCGCTGAGTAGCAGCTCCGCGATTTCTCCATCTTCAATGTGTTTTCCAATATCAGCCAGTTGTTGTACAAGCGTCATCACAGATTCTACATATTGAGTGACCGATGAGTATGTAGTCAGCTCAATCCTGTGTAATTGACGTAACAGCAGAACTCTGCGATACAGTCCTGTGTCTTCAAACACTTTAGCCAAGTTCGACCAAGCTTCTTTACTTGTTTTGGCATTCTGTACATATTGGTAGCAGTGAGGTTTCACTGCCAAGCAGATTCTAGCCAGAGCCCTCTGGTCTTGATAATCAACTACCTCATTACCTTGAATGCAATGCCACAGATTTTCTAAGGTTAATGCCATTTTCATACAAAATTTCCATGTGTTGTAGTTGCTCATTCCATCCAGCTTATCGATGTTGTAGTTTCCCATCGTTGTATTGACATGAGAGCCGCAAGTGGACACGGTGGCAGCTGCGATATTTTCGCCTGGGATCAGCGGTGCAGGCGTCGACGCCATCACGAGCAGAACAGAGCAGAATGTCACGCACGCGCACACCAAAAATGCACGCGGTCTTCAGACCCGCGCTTTTCTCGGAACAAGATTTCGAGTTGCAGTTTCCTTATATGCCTGACTGGGCCCATAACCTGTTATAAGATTTGTGTCTTGCTCCGATGAAATAAAGTGCACAGGTCTATTTGAATGAATATTTATTAAAATATTACTCTCCAAATAATACGTCAAAATATTAGATTATATGAATTAAATTAGATTAGATTATTTACAACGATGCTATCCGATCAAGCGGACACGGAAGAAGAGAGAGAGTATATCTACACACAGAGCATTCAAAACATGCACAATTGACTTTTGACATTGACAGTAGTATAAAGATCAAAGAGCCTATATTTCTAACATTTATTACAATAAGTTTATACTTATTGATTACCTTTAAAGGTAAGTAGGTACTTATTATAATTCGTTCTCTAGTCCCAGTTTTATAACAACAACAACAACAAACTCATTGCAACAACTCTACTGTTGGGTTTTATTTATTCTATAGAACCTATACATACCTACCTTATGCATTTCTTGTACCTACAGGTTATACTGAATAGGGTAGGTAGGTAGGTACGTTAAAGGCAATTTATTCCCTTCAAACAAAAATGCCAACTTGTTGCAAAATGCTTTTATTTACCTACTTGACCTCGGGAGGATACATAATGGTCGAGACGGGATAAAAAAGTGAGATTATTATTCTTCAGTGTCGTTCTTCTTCAAATCATCTCTTCTTTTAATACAATGACTAGCATTGTACATCTGTGGGCACTCGCATGAGGCCACGCAGGTTGTATTCCAGTCTTTTCTATAGTGATCACCTTTGCAAGCACAGCCCGGTTCACATGGAGGCTCATCAGTGCAATCGTAAAACGCTTGCATTGAGAAGCAAGTCTCGGGAGGGCAGGTCTGCTTGCAGTCAACATATTCTTCATTTGGATCGTCACAAGTTTTACCTAATAAGAAAACATTCATTTAAATATATGGTGTGTTCCGTGGGCCACTGTGTCATATCCCGCACGGGACATTTCAGGACCTACGCCTATAGGTACCCATAACTTATAGTGATATACTTAGGTATAGGTATAATTATTCCATATATCTACAAACTATCACGAATTGGTTACACCTTTGGTTACACCTGGATTGTTTGTAGATTGATTGAACTACCAAAACGCAGGGTCTTTATTCTTTATTGCACACAAGAAAACACAAAATAAACAGTAAGAGGTAGCGAACATGTACAGAGGCGAGCTTAACCCTAAAAAGAGTTCGTCGTTAGAATACCTACCTAAACGTGTATTCAAAAATACTTTTCGTTTCTCGTTCAATCTATATACCTAGGTAGGTACCTGATAGACGTAGGTAAGTAGATAATGTACCTATTCCCATCCCATAGCCAACAGAAATGCCAGGTTATTTCAAAAAGCTTTTAATACAAATACAAATACAAATTCATATTAAGACTGGATTTTTTAATTAAATTAAGTGTAGGTATACTTATTCTACCAATCTTCTCCGGAGCTAGTGACGTTCTTCTTCAGTGCTAGTGATGTTCTTCAGTTCATTCCTTCGCTTAACACAATGATCATCATAGTACATCTGTGGGCACTCGCATGACGCCACGCAGCTTGTATTCCAATGTTTTCTATAGTAACCACCTTTGCAAGCACAGCCTGGTTCGCATGGAGGCTCATCGTCGCAATCGATAAACGCTGAAATTGAGTAGCATGTCTCGGGAGGGCAGGTTCGTTTGCAGTCAACATATTCTTCATTTGGATCGTCACAAGTTTTACCTAGGAAAACATTAGTCTGAATTATATGGTGTGTACCGTGGGCCACAGTGTCATATCCCGCACGGGACATTTCAGGACCTACGCCTATTGATTTACTTAGGTAGGTATATATATATTCTATATATCTGAAGACTGGCACAAATCGGTTTGTTTGAACATCGATAAAAATACAAAAGAGCTGTGTCGAAAAATAACTAGGTATACACGTGTGTTAAAAAATACTTTTTGTTTATAGTTCAATCTATACAGGGCGTCCCAAGACTATGCGACATGAAGGGAAAGTACCTTAAATATTTTAGATAGGATATATTGCTAAAAAGAGACTTTATTTTATTTTTAAAACTTAGTAATACTGCATTCAGAGATTTCCTAAAATTACTTGCTTCGTCTGAGAATCGAACCAATTTAAATGTGAAAAAAACACCCCGTATTCTTATGAGGCCAATCGAAAGTATAGGTAAAAAATAATAAATTCCTCTTAAGTAACATAGTATCTTATATAACAAAGGTACGTACTAGTGCTGCTGTCTGTTTCTTCATAGGCGTGAGTAGATAATGTAGGTATTCCCATCCCATAACCAACAGAAATGCCAGGTTGTTTCAAAAAACTTTTATTTACTTAACTAAGTCTTATTAAGACTGGATTTTTTTATTAAATTAAGTGTAGGTATTCTTATTCATCAGTGCTAGTAACGTTCTTCTTCAGTGCTACTGACGTTCTTCTTCAGTTCATTCCTTCGCTTAACACAATGATCATCATTGTACATCTGTGGGCACTCGCATGACGCCACGCAAGTTGTATTCCATTGTTTTCTATAGTGATCATCTTTGCAAGCACAGCCCGGTTTGCATGGAGGCGCATCGTCGCAATCGTAAAACGCTGAAATTGAGAAGCATATCTCGGGAGGGCAGGTCTCCTTGCAGTCAACATATTCTTCATTTGGATCGTCACAAGTTTTACCTAAGAAAAATATATATTTTTTTTGTTCCGTGGGCTACTGTGTCATATCCTGCATGCGACATTTCACATTTCCTAGTGATTTACATACATAATTATTATATGTATCTGCAGACTAGCACGCTTCGGTTACATCTGGTGTGTTTGAAGATTGATTGAACTACAAAAACGCATATGGTCGATAAAATACCTACACGTGTATTCTAAAATACTTTTCGTTTATAGGTAGTTCAATCTATAATCACGCAGGGGAGTCGAACCAATTAGTTCGTGCTGCTGTCTGTAGTTATCTTCCTAAGCATAAGTAGATAATGTATTCCCATCCCGTAACCAAAAGAAATGTCAAGTTGTTTCAAAAAGCTTTTATTTACCTAATTCATATATTTTTACTAAACTAAGTTTTGGTATTCTTATTCTTCAGTGACGTTGAAATTAAAGTATAGTGACGTTATTCTTCAATTCATTTCTTCGCTTAACACAATGTTCTTCATTGTACAACTGTGGGCACTCGCATGAGGCCACGCAGTTTGTATTCCATTCTTTTCTATAGTAAGCATCTTTGCAAGCACAGCCCGGTTTGCATGGAGGCTCATCAGTGCAATCGTAAAACGCTAAAATTGAGAAGCATGTCTCGGGAGGGCAGGTTTCCTTGCAGTCAACATATTCTTCATTCGGATCGTCACAAGTTTTACCTAGGAAAATAATAATTTTATTTCTATCGTGTGTTCTGTGGCCCACTGTGACATATCCTGCACGCGACATTTCAGGAGATAGGTACGCCTACGGCCTAGTGATTTAGGTAAGTTACACTTTTAACTACACAAGTTAACTACACAATTATTTTATGTAAAAACCAGAACGAATTGGTTATCCCCTGTGTATTTGATGATTGACTGAACTACAAAAACGCAGTGTCCATAAAACAAATACACCTACCTCCATCTATAAACACGCAGGGGGATTAACTAATTATGCTGCTGTCTGTATCTACCTAAGTGTAAGTAGATTCTTAATACATTCCCGTAACCCACAGAAATGCCAGGCTGTTTCAAAACGCTTTTATTTAGCTTATTCATTAGGTTGGATTTAACAGGGTTTTTAAAGGCTGTAAGTAGGTACTTAGTCATTCTTATTCGTCATTCAGTGACGTTGAAATTAATGTAGGTATAGTGACGTTCTTATTCAGCTCATTCCTTTCCTTAACACAATTTTCATCATTGTAAATCTCTGGGCACTCGCATAAGGGCACGCAGCTAGAGTTCATTTCATTTCGAAGGTGGCCAGGTTTGCAGGCACATCCTGGCAGACACGGAGGCTGATTGCGGCAATCAAAAAACGCTACTATTGAGAAGCAGACGTCTGGAGGGCATCTTTCTTTGCAGTCAACATATTCTTCATTTGGATCGTCACAAATTTTACCTAGGAAATTAATAATTTAAATAAGTAAAAAAAAAACCTGCATCCAAAGGTTGTCTAAAGCAATCGCTTCTAAGTGATAAGACCGTCTATTGTAGTTTTAATTACAAAGTTAAGTTTTGTTTATTTTTTATTTAATATGACTTAAAAGTATTTTCTGGTCTATTTATTTTATTTCAACGGTGTATGTGTGTGTTGTGTTGTGAATTTGTGATCTGTCTGGGCCACTCGTGTCATATCCCGAGCGGGAACTTGTGACTTATGTAAATAATTATTCCCTTCATAGATTATTTTCTACCTACCTAAGTAAGTTCGCAATTTATTCCCCTAGCCAACAAAATTCCAGATTGTTTCCAAATATTTTTATTAATAACTAGGTAATAATAAGGTGGTTGTTTAGTTGTTTTTCAGCTCATTCCTTCTCTTCTCGCAATGTTCAGCGTTGTACATCTGTGGGCACTCGCACGTTGGCACGCAAGTTGTATTCATTGCTTTTCGAAGGTGGCCAGGTTTACATGCACAGCCAGGTGTACATGGAGGCTGATTACGGCAATCGAAAAACGCTAATATTGAGAAGCAGACCTCTGGAGGACAAGTTCTTTTGCAGTCCAAGTATTCTTCATTTGGACCTTCACAAGTTTCACCTATTTAAGAATAAATCATTTTACTACAAAATTATGAAGATAATCTCAGGTTGTTGTGACATTCGACGCAAATACCGACTCTAAACGTTAGAGATTTTTGCATTTTCAGTAGCATTTCTTTCTTTAGCACAGTCAGGATCCTTTGCCTTTTCAGGGCATTCACAAATGGGTATGCAAGGCGAGTCGTCGATGTCGTCATCTAGCCTGAGAAAGCCAGTCGTGCAAACACATCCTGGCCTGCATGGGTGCGCGGTAGAGCAACGGTATTCAAACACTAACGAGAAGCAGTCTTGCGGAGGACAGTGCCGCTTACATAGAACATAGTCTTCATTAGGACCTTCGCAAGTTTGACCTAGGTGAGAAGAAGTTATGTTAAGGGCACTCTTATGGAGAGAAGTCTCGCAGATTTCTCGACGAGACAGTGAACACGTCTTCGGAAGACTTTCGGCGAAAGTTCTCGCCGTGAGTGTGTAAAGAGCAGCCGTGCACACATATAGGAACCTACTTATACAATACAGATAGGTATAGGTACCTAAAAGGCTAACGCCTTTTTCAGGCCTCTTTTCACCTGGATCGCACATTCGTTAGAATATAAACGTCCCCAATGTTGAGTTCATTGCCGCCATTGCTATCCCACGACTAACTTTGCTAACACTTTCTTTCAGCACTAAATAAGTTGGTGCCGGCTAAAAAAAAACCTTCCTAAAATTGCCCAACAATATAAAATGATTAGATCAGCGTTCGAAAATTTACTTGAATTCATTATGATTCGATTGTTGTAGGTAGTAGGTACCTATTTAACAGGTAAATTTGTATAAGTTAATTTAGAAAACTGCGGAAAAAAAGTAGGTACCTTACCTACCTAAGTACTGCAGAAACCGTGGTGTAAAAAAAAACCCCTGGTCTCGTGGATGGCGATAGTTAGGTACACCAGCACCACAGACCATATAGGTATCAAGATAGACACCTAGTGTCCTAGACAAGATATTGCACTTAACCTACTTTTTTATCTTTTTTTTTTAACAATGGTAGACCTTTGTTTGACCACGATCTCACCTGTTGGTAAGTGACGATGCGGCCGAAGATGGAGCACAAAGGTCTAGAAGGCACCTATTCACTCTAGCCTTGAAGAGAGTTAGATTATAGTTTTCAGGAAAGACGGACGACGGTAGGGTATTCCACTCCTTAGCAGTTCTCATTATAAAGGTAGAACTTTAACGTTTAGTACGAATAGAGGGTATACTAATAAGGTAAGGGTGGTACAGAGCCGTGCGCTCGTCCTTTGATGAAAAGGAGATGGTGGGATCAGATCATGAAGTTCCTGGGAGCATTCCCCGAAATGTAACCTATAGAAGATCGAAAGGCACGCGACCTTACGGCGGTGCTCGAGACTCTGGATCTTAGTCTCCGCCATATGTTGCTCACCTATAAGCCTGAAAGCTCTACGTTCGATCGAGTCCATTTCAGCAAGCTGGTGTTAGGCCGAGCCATCCCAAACATGGCAACAGTACACCATACCAGCGCAGAATACATATTAGTACAAGTATACCAGCCCGGACTTGTGCTTTGCTACTTTGCGTGTTCTACCAAAGATTTTATAAAACGGCCACCATTTTACTAAAACATGACGTGACTGTGACTTTGATGACTTTGAAGAATTGTAACGTTGCAAATTATATTGAAAATACATTAATAAATTAATCGAAAATGGCAAATAAAAAAAGCCCACTCTGTGTGAGTAGGTACTGGTCCTTCCTTATTCATGGGACAATTAGGTACATTTTATATTTTACTTAAACTACCTAAGTATGTACCTACCGCGTAAGTAGTGGGGAGTTTTTCATATTCCCCCATTGGAATGATGTAGTGAGGCACATGAGACTTTTCATCTTTATGTCTCAGGGTGGCGGGCGCAGTGCAATGCCACATAGGGCACGTCCTAGGTGGACGTGACCTATGAGGTAATGCACTGTTCATAGGCAGAGGTTACCGCTTAACATCAGGCCATCTGCTTGTTCCGTCATTCAAGTAGTATAAAAAAAAATGTGGGGTTTATGAAACCAAACCAACAAAATCATGGCTCGGCCAGTTAGGGCGAGAAGAACTGTGTTTTTTTGTAAGTTTACTTATGTAGGTAAATATTTACTTTTGGGGCACTTTTCAACAGGCACGCATTGGTCCTTATCATCCCTGGCGAATCCATCCTCGCAATAGCACCTGGGAACGCATATTGCATTGACTGTGGGACAGTTTGTCCTATTCTGAGTGGCCAACTTTAAGCACTCGTTGTCGCACTCGGTTCCACATGAGAAGAACTCGTTCGGGCCTTTGCACTGATCTGTAAAAAAACATAACGATTTAAAATCATGGGTATCTACGTAGGTATTAGTACTGACGCGAGGGGACGTGGTGAAATAATTCTTACCACATTCTTTCTCAGTAATGCAATCTCCAAGTGCATTTTTGTAATAGCCAGGTTTGCATACGCATTTCATTTCGCATTTCTTTTCGCTCTGCTGGCATTTGTATTGGATACCGCGAGTTCTGCATGTTGTTTCAGGAGGACAGTCTTGCACGCATGAAAGTACTTCGTCATGTTTACATTGTGGTAGTTGTGGAGCTGGAAACAGAAAAGCAAAGGCCTTTATTATTTTACTCTTCTGTGAGTATGTTCAATTAACATGTACCTACTCCCGGAGTGTGTGGATGAGGGGGAGGGTAGGTATAGGTATACCAGAATCTCATGGCATAAAAAATAAAAAACAAATAAAGATTTTCATATGGCAATACCAAATTATCATCTGTCTTGTGAAAGTACGAGTTGTGTCAAATCTCTGAGCTTACGAG
Source organism: Operophtera brumata (assembly GCA_932527175.1). NCBI lineage: Eukaryota > Metazoa > Arthropoda > Insecta > Lepidoptera > Geometridae > Operophtera > Operophtera brumata. Next base: position 6,972,188 of record OW052237.1, on the reverse strand, counting down.
TAGTTTTCTTGAAAATACTTAAAAATTTCGTATAATTGTCGAAAAAACCACTTCGATCTCAAGCAAGAACTATTGTTTACAATGTTTAACAAAAAAATTGCGAAGAAACTGATGAAGATCAATCAGAATCTTCGATTTTAAAGCGCGTGCATCTGTTGACTGGTGAGTAGGACAGACTAGTTTTGGTAGTTTATTATGACTATATTTCTTTATAGTGTAGGTATGCTTTATTACGCCTTGTTCACAGGGGTTTCTGTTACTACTATACGACGAATTATTATAGAAAGCCGATCTAATGGTGGTGTATTTTGTACGCCCGGGAAGAAGAGGAAAAGTGGAAATAAAAAGATCAAACTGGATAGTTTAAAAGTTGAAAATGATTACATCTAACAAGACAGATTAGTTGAGATGCAAGAAGAACGATTCATTATAAACACCTCCTTATCTTCATCGTCATCCTTTTCGTCTGATGAAGAACCAATGCAGATTTAATACTTTGAGTCATTTTCTAGTTCTGGATGAGGATCTTATTTACGTAAAAAAATAAAATAAGTGATTGATTGATTTTTTATTTTTCATGCATAAAATTATAAATAGATGCAATATTCATTCACATAAGATAGATAATAATATGATCATGTTTCATAATAAGTACTTGTTAAGTGCCAAAGGCTGGTTGGATGCAAGTTGCGCAGGACCGTTCACGGTGGAAACCTATGGGGGAGGCCTATGTTCAGCAGTGGACGTCTTCCGGCTGAAATTATGATGATGATGATGACTTTTTATATGATTGATATACCTATTGAAAAAATAAAGTATCAAGATGTTTAATCCAATTCCCCCAGTGTTGCTTACCACACAATTTAATTTCCTATTTTGCCATCAGATTCTGGTACACCTATACCTACGCACCTCTGTCTACATTACGAGGACGGAGGCCGCATTGCTCTAAGTGCATCACGAACGAAACGCAACCAATGTCTTGACCTCGACTGTGCTTTTTCTTTTCTTCATATAATGGCTTCTGAGGAGTGCTCCATAGAATAATTTAACCGATGTCATTCGGCCTAAGCTAAGAAGAAGAAGAAGAACTATTGTGTAATGTGATTGTCAAAAAAATATAAAAGACATTGTCACTGTCAGCATGCTGTCAAAAAAGTGATTTATAATAGATATGTCACTGTCAGTTTAGTTAGTTATAGGTTAGCCCTCTGTTGTGTTCTGTGTTGTTTTCCTCTTCGAATAGTATCATAAATCATAATGCGTGCGTGAGATCTTTACTAGATAAATGTTGAATTCCAGTTTGAATTCCTCAAAATAAAGTAAATTTGTAAAAATGTGGGGACGAAACGAATTCCTTTACAGGAAATGTGTTCGCTTGGTGCCGTCGCGGTACCCAAACTACTCTACATACACTCTAAAACTACCGAAACGGAGTGCTCAATCGTTTTTGTATGTTGAAAATACTGCTCTGTTGCCACTACGGACGTTAAAAAGCGGCAATCACAACGTGTGTTCAAGATATTTGCAGAACTCTGTCGCCTACAGTTCTACGTCAATCAGAAACCTCCAGGATGTTCGTCCCATAGTAAAAACTCAACCTGAACCAGACTGCAACTCCTACACTTGCAGAACACACTCTTGCGGCGAGCTGAGGCCAGAAAACAAAGGCCAAAAAGTGATTTTATGTGGTTGGGTCCAATTTTCCCGCCTTTCCAAGTTTTTGCTCCTCAGGGACGCTTATGGTCTAATACAATGCGTCGTACACGAAAATAATGTAAGTTTTTCTGATATTCTACTAGAAACAGTTGTCAAAATTGAAGGGAAAGTGACATTACGTCCAAAAGATACAGTAAACCATTCCATGGCCACTGGAGAAGTAGAGGTTGTAATAGAAAAGTTAGAAGTCCTTAATAATGTAGAGAAGTTGCCTTTCAATTTGAGGAGTTACCAGAAACCTAAGGAACAACTGAGGCTGCAGCATCGCTACATTGATTTACGTTTCCCTGAGATGCAACATAATTTGAGGCAAAGATCTTACATGCTACATTTGATGAGAAGGTTTCTAGTTGAAGGGCACAATTTTGTTGAAGTCGAGACTCCTACTTTGTTTTGCCGCACTCCTGGGGGTGCTCGAGAATTTGTAGTACCTACACATCATTCAGGCCTCTTCTATTCACTAGTCCAAAGCCCTCAGCAATTCAAACAGATGCTCATGTCAGGTGGCATTGACAGATATTTCCAAATTGCAAGATGCTATCGCGATGAAACAACAAGACCGGACAGGCAGCCGGAATTCACACAGCTTGATATTGAACTCTCTTTTACAAACCAAGATGGGGTGCTATGTATGATTGAAGAGTTGCTACACAACACATTTCCTAAAACGCTACCTAAACCACCTTTTAAAAGAATAACTTATAAAGATGCTTTGGAGAATTATGGAACTGATAAACCGAATTTAACTTATGGACTGAAATTTCTCAATATAAAACCCTTTTTGTCTGATAAAGAAAGTGATTCATCTGTAGGTGCATTTGCTCTGCCCTATCCAAGTAAAGCAGGAAAACTGACAGCTAAGTACAAGGAAAAAATCAGAGAATCAACCAAAAAATACAACACAAAGATTATTCTACCAGAAAATGTCTCGAAAGAGCTTGGAATGGATGTTGCAAACAAATTACAAAGCAACATTGGACAGGACCAGTCTATGATCATTGCAATGGGTGAAAACGAGAATGCTTGCTTATGTTTAGGGGAAGTGAGAGAAATGTTGGCTACCCTTCTTCATTCTATGAACCTCCTTGAGATCAAGGAAAACATTGAGCCATTATGGGTTGTGGACTTTCCGCTATTTGTCAAGGGTGAAAATGGCTTAGAAACATGTCATCATCCATTCACCGCTCCACACCCTGCAGATATGCATTTGCTAGACACTGAGCCTTTAAAAGTAAGGTCTCTGGCTTACGACATAGTTATGAATGGGAACGAAGTTGGCGGTGGATCAGTGAGAGTACATGATGTAAAGCTTCAAAATAAACTCCTGAAAATGTTGGACATAGATGGGAGTAGTCTGTCTCACTTCCTGAGTGCGTTAGGAAGTGGCTGCCCTCCGCATGCCGGCATAGCTTTAGGTATAGACAGACTAGTGACTCTTGCATGTAATGCAGAGTCTATTAGAGAAGTGATTGCATTCCCTAAATCACATGATGGCAGAGATCCATTGTCAGGAGCACCAAATGTTGTATCGGAGGAAGATAAAAAGTATTATCACATAGCTACTGTTGATTGAATCTAGTTTTAATAAATGTAATATATACATACCTATTTTTTTATTTAGTTTGAAAACTAACATTATTTGCTGAGGTAACAATTACCAATGCAGCTAATATGCACTGATCTATGTAGGTACTGTAAAAACTAGGAGACGCCTACCTGCTCAACCTGGGCCTATACTTACTTTATAATTTGTACAAAAACTGCCACAAACAAATCAAAACAATTGTATAACCTAACACAAAAAAATCTACATAAGTAGGTACTAGGTATTAAAGAAAACCATTACATACAGTACTAGCGACTCGCCCCGGCTTCGCACGGGTAGCTCCCGGTGAAAAATAGCCACCCCCCGATATTTTATTACTTATAATTTCTCCCGTTTTTTACACATTTACCACTATATCTTTGCTCCTATTGGTCGTAGCGTGATGTTATATAGCCTATAGCCTTCCTCGATAACTGGACTATCCAACACAAAAAGAATTATTCAATTCGAACCAGTAGTTTCGGAGATTAGCGCGTTCAAACAAACAAACAAACAAACAAACTCTTCAGCTTTATAATATTAGTATAGATGTGGCAAGATAGTCTTGGGTATAGTATTATCTTATCTGTGGTCTGGGTAAGAACCTTTTCTGGTCGTAGTTAGAGAGGTTATTTTTAGGATTGTTTTAAGTGAATTAGGAAGAAAACAAAAACTAAAATACTTGCATTTTGTTAAAGTAGGTAACGTGAAATGTTACTTTTCTGAAAAAAAAAACAAGTCGTGCTCAATCGGCTCTATTTCTGACAAGAAATAATTTACCCTTAAGTAACATACCAAATCAAATAATATTGTCTTGGTCCTTTGGGTTTCCCTAGTGAGTTGATTAACCCAACTAGTATTTTTTTAAAGAAATGCTCTCGGAAGCTGATATTTAAATTTACAAAAAATGATCATTTATTTATCTTCAAAAATCACGTAACTACAACAGAAAAGGAAGGAACTTACACTGAGAGTCCCATTATCTTGCCACAACCGGTATAATAGGTAATCTGTGTTGCCTACCTAACATAGGTACCTACCTAGGTACTGCAGATAGAAACAAGGCTAATAAATAACACGCATATGCTCCGCCGATAATAGAAACATACCTACCTGGACTTGGTAACTACATTATCCTACCCTTGTCTAATAATAGCCCAGTCTGACTATAAAACCTGTCTGGAAACCTGCCTTTTAATAATTTTCTTTATGCAAGTAATAAATTAACTGATCTATCTCGTATACTGCAGACTGGCCGTGTTTAGGCTCGTTTTGATCAGCACACGGTTTCGATCACTAATTTCATAAAACTTGTTTTGAAAAAGATATTTTCAATAGAAAACTTATTCTAGTTGTTAGATAGGTACTTTAAAAACTCCTCATTTTATCCTGTACGTTTAATTAGTCTACTTCAGTGGCTTGATCATAAAACTTCATTCTAGCTAGTTTATTCCTTACCTATACAGGAATAGGTACCTAAACAAAAGAAAACATTGGCGTGATTCGGGGTGCTCTACCTTCAGTATTTCGCTTGACTTTATTTAATGGAACTACCTGTATCTATTTATAAATAAACTAGCAGCTGCCCGTGACTCATCCGGCGTGTGACCTAAGTAGCTACTTGCAAAGACGTTATCAACATCTATACCTACTTAACCTTCCTTTGATAAATGTCCTACATGACCGTGGAGATTGCATCTCTGCCCTCTCTATACTTAAATAAACGTCGACGGCAAATTCTGCCTGTCTGTATGTTATGTACTTACAGTTAGGTTGTACGCGCGTGTGATGCCTCTGGTATTGCAGGCGTTCATAGGCTACGGTAACCGCTTACCAACAGGTGGGCCGTAAGCTTGTTTGCTACCTTGGTAGTAAAAAAAAAAAAAAAAACTCTAGTTCTACTGAACTAATTTAAATGAACGTCGCGAAACTGCAGTATAGACCTCTCATTGAAAGGCTACTTCTCATATAAACTAAATAATCTAATCTAAATACTTACCTAAAAAAATATAATAGACGTGCGTCAAAAATATTTTAATGAGTCTTTAAGTTGTTGTTTATTTTGACCGAAAAAAAACCCTAATAACTTTTGCGTGTAGGTAATTGATTTACGCAAAAAATCTTACAGGTTCCAAACGGCTGAAGTGATTTTAATGAAATTGTGGTATTGTTTGATATTGTGCTTTCACAATATCAAAGCAAATTAAAAAATAAAAATAAAAAGTTACTTGGGACGGTTGCTGTTTTTCGTCATTTATGGACACTTTTCATTTCGCCGGCGCTTATCACTTTCTTTACCTGAACGTTTCCTAATGAGTTAGTTAGTGCCAGAATTTGAGGCAGTTCCACGCAGGCGGCCGGCGCGGGCGATGCCGCGGCGCGGGCCAATGCTCTATTAACACTTTGTAGAGATAATAAACCAATCTAAAACTGCACGCCTTTCCGCCAGAGACATGCAGTACTGTTAATACAATTAACCTTACCGGTATAACCCGCGCAGAAAACGACGTAACAGGAAAAGAACACAAAAAACGCAGCCTCCATCTCGTGTGAGCACTTAACTTGTTCTGCTGGCTTAATAAACGAAGTTTCCTTTTATACAATTTCTTGAAATGTTACTTGTTTTTATTTGTATAAAGTAGGTAGGTACCTATACAAAGTCCCTCTTAACCCGTTTGTATGCAGATTTATCCTCAACGCAAAGCAGGTGCACTGTAGGGCACAGAGTATACTAAGTCATATCTAACCAACTAGCAGGTATTGAGAATCCTACTTTATTGTAGCCTACCTATTCAAAACTAATTATTTACAAGTGTCCACCTGCGGCTTCGCTCGCGTTTTACCAGAATAAAAAGTAGCCTTTAGTACAATCCAGGTCATAATCTATCTATGTACCAAATTTCATCTAAATCGGTTCAGCCGTTTCGGCGTGATTGAGTAACAAATATCTAAACATCGTAACTTTGAAATTTATGATATTTGTGGGATAAATTTTAAAGTTAGGATGTTTTGTTGTTACCTAGCCAGTAACGAAACGGCTGAACCAATTTCGATGAAATTTGCTAGGTAGGTTTAAATTGATTCAAACGGATTGTGACATGTAGGTAAGTTTTTTACTTGGTATTTTTTTCATAGAACATAATCCATCCTAAGGTCATAGTCATACGACATAGCCTTCAGAATTAGCATTTTCAAGTGGCAATGGGCGGAGGCTAGCTCGAGGAACCGACAATCGTTGGGGAATAAAGGTTCTCAAGTGGCGACCACGAAACGGATGACACAGAAGAGGAAGCCTCATGCCTTTTTTAAGGTCGCAGGAAGTGCTAGCTATATAGGGCCTTTGTTGTAGATATTCCTATTCCACTCTTCCTTATTAGTAGGTATTCCTTAACTACCATACATGTAATAAAATCGGCTCTACCAACAAAGGCTCTAGTCTACGCGAAGGCTATATAGGGCCTTTGTTGCAGGTATTCCTACTCCACTCTTCCTTATTAGTAGGTATTCCTTAACTTTACTATACATGTAATATAATCGACTCTACCAACAAAGGCTCTAGTCTAGACGAAGGCTATATAGGGCCTTTGTTGTAGGTATTCCTACTCCACTCTTCCTTATTACTAGGTATTCCTTAACTCTACTATTCATGTAATAAAATCGACTCTACCAACAATGGCTCTAGTATAGGTGAAGGCCTTTGTTTTAGGTATTCCTACTCCACTCTTCCTTATTAGTAGGTATTCCTTAAGTCTACCATAGGTACATGTAATAAAATCGACTACCAACAATGGCTCTTGTCTAGGCGAAGGCTTATATAGGGCCTTTGTTGTAGGTATGTGAGTAGTAGTAGAGCTTTTTTGTGGAAGAGTTCGTCCGGGGAAGTACTACCACCTATTTCTACCGCAAAGCAGTAGTGCTCGCATTGCTGTGTTCCGGTTTGAAGGGTAAGGGTGCCGGTGAAGTTACAGGCACATGAGACTTTCATCTTTATGTCTCAGTGTGGCGGGCGCAGTGCAATGCCACATAGGGCGCGTCCTAGGTGGACGTGACCTATGAGTAATGCACTGTTCATAGGCAGAGGTTACCGCTTAACATCTGCTTGTTCCGTCATTCAATTAGCATAAAAAAAAGGTATTCCTACTCAACTCTTCCATATTAGTAGGTATAGGTACCTTGACTCTACCAACATTTACTTAATAAAATTGACTCTACCTGCAAAGGCTTAAATTAGTGCACCTGATGTCTGACTCACTGACCCACTGACTGACTATCAATCAACTCGCAGCCTAAACCGTTAGTCTTAGACCCGTGGAAGGTACATTTCCTTTTGTGGTCTATAAGTACACTAAGAAACAAATTTCCGAAATTTACCCCCTAATAAGGGGATGCGTGGGGTGTAGAAGTTCACGCGTCGAAGTCATGCGCGATTCACTAGATCATCATTGTCTTGCCCTTTTCCCAATTTATTTGGGGTCGGCGCAGTACGTCTTTTTCTCCCACTCTCCCCAGTCAGCCGTCACCTCATCATTCACTCCCTTCTCATTCATATCATCTCTCAGGCAATCCATTCATTTTTTCTTAGGTCTTCCTCTGCCTTTCCATCCACTAACATTATTTTCTTAAGTTACGCATGTAACTTTCTTAGTTACATGCCCATACATACCAAGCTAAACGATTTCCTTTCAACTTTTCTGCCACTGTGCAATTTTCAAACTTCCTCTTATAATACTCATTCCTTATTTTATCCATTCTTATTCACTAGATAAGGTTCAATAAATAAAATTGTGGGGTATTTTATATGTTTTTATTATGTAAACTACAGAATAATCCTGGCGGGATTAGGTACGATGTAGGTATTCTTATTTTTCAGTGCTGCTCTCATTCTTCTTTAGGTCATTTCTTCTTTTCTTGCAATGTTTATCATTGTAAATTTGTGGGCACTCGCATAAAGGCACGCAGGTTGAATTCTCTTCTCTCCGAAGGTAGCCAGATTTACAGGCACAGCCTGATATAAATGGAGTATTACGGCATTTAAAAAACGCTATGACTTTGATGCAGACCTCTGGAGGACGAATTCGTTTGCAGTCAACGTATTCTTGATTTGGTCCTTGACCAGTCTTCCTACGTATGAATAAATCATTTATTTACTAACTCTCTAGTAGATGCCACAATCTGTTCTAAACGTTTGAGAGTTTTTCATTTTTAGTAGCATTTCTTTTTGCACAGCGAGGATCCTCAGCCATATAAGGGCAGTCACAGATGGGTATGCAAGGAGAGTTTTCTAACCTGAGGAAGCCAGGCTTGCAAGCACATCCTGGCTCGCATGGATGCCCGTAAGAGCAAAAGAATTGGAAGATTAATGAATAGCATTCTTCCGGAGGACAGGATCTCTTGCAGTGTAGATATTCTTCATTGGGACCCTCACAAGTTTGTCCTAGGTGAGAATAAGACGGTTTAAGGCTGCTCTACATTCAGATCGAATTATCGTCAAGACGTCTTGGTGCGTTTGTAGAGCGGCATTAATATTAGTAACCTACCAACTACAAAGATATTTATTTGTGTCATATAGTTACACGTAGGTCTTTACATAGACTAGAGAACAGTGGAAGGAAGTGAATTGATTCAATAAATATAAAAAGAAAAGAAAAAAAAAAGCTGGACTGTACACAACATTATATAGCCCCAAGATAAGCACAGGTTGTCTTAGGAGTACCTACTAGATAACTGATATACTTAATACAATACATTACATAGATAGATATTTTTTATTATACATAGAAAATACCCAGAACACCCTGAACAAATATCAGCAGATCGTACAAATATTTGTTCCGGTGCGGAAATCGAACCCTCAACCTCCTGCGTCGCAGGCGAACCTTCGCCCGCCGCGCCACAGAGGTCGTCAAATAGAGCTGTCATGCATTTTTAGTTGCGTTTATTCTCGCTCAGTGACAATCGGGCCCCATCTCGCTAATTTTGAACGTTATTAAATTTACCAAAACAAAACCTTCACGTTATTTCGTACGTCTGGATTGAGGGATCCTTGCTTCAATTGAGCTGTAATTTCCCTCTATGATCCGCTGAGTTTTACACTTATTCATCTAAGTAGGTACCTTCTTATGCTCAGGTAGATAGGTCTCTTATCATAGGCTTTCTTTTTGGAAATTCTAAATTGATTAGTGCAAAAGGGTCTTAATAAAATCAAATTTGGTAGAAGTAAACGCCACACGCATTTAATAAAACAAAATAAGCCAATGATCAAACCTGAACAGAATTTTAGCGTCTCTCAAGTAACAGTAATAATTCGGTAAATTTTCAACCGCATTTCTTTGTACAGTTAGGGGAACCCCTCATTTCAGGGCAGTCACAGACATGTACGCAGGGCGAGAACTTGTGTACCCTGAAGAAGCCAGATTTGCATGCACAGCCTGGCTGGCATGGAGGCTGTGCTGAACAACTGTAACGAGATACTAATGATCTGCAGAGCTCCGGTGGGCAGGTTTTCTTGCAGCTTACGTATTCTTCATTTGGACCCTTGCAAGTTTCATCTAGGAAAATAAGAAATTTGGAGTGACATGCATGCATTAACTGGAAATACAATGTTAAATCTGGCGTGTGTACCTAGTAGGTGCATAACTTTTAAGAAAATGTACCAATAGGTTATATAAAGATGGTTTTTAGGGTTCCGTACCTCAAAAGGTAAAACGGAAACATTATAGGATCACTTTGTTGTCCGTCGTCTGTCAATACCCTTTTTCTCATGAACGCGTGGAGCTATCAATCTGTAATTCATATCAAATACTCAGGTCTACTGTCCCTTGGAGCTGGTTAAAAATCTAACTTCTAAACCAACGCAATCAAAAGATACAGCCAAATCTGCAAATTTTCGACACTCGCAAGGGAATCAAACCTACAGGGTACTTCCCATGAACTCAGAATCTTGAAATTTGGTACGAAGCAACGTCTTATAGCACAGATAAAGGAAAAATTTCGAAAAGCATATTTTTTTGTTACATTACATCATATAATAAAAATATTTTTTTATAATTTTAAACTTACTACCCCTTTCCTCATGATGATTTCATTTAGCAATAAAAATACCATAACTTTTAATATACCTACAGGTTTGTACGGAATCCTCGGTGCGCGAGTCCGGCTCGCACTTGGCCGGTTTTTTATAGATATGCAGGAATATATAAGAGGAGTGTGTATGTTAATTATATTGTAACGCCGACTGACTTGCATAGGTAACTCATCGTAGCGCCAAATGTTGACGAATTGACGCATGTAGAGTTGCTAGCGCCACATGTTGTTAGAGCAGGACGCATCATCTGTCCTTTTTGGATGTTTCGTGATATTTCTATTGAATGCTCGTTATTACCGGATTTTTCAAGAGTTCAAGGCCAATACAAAGCGGATTTCGTTCGAAGGTAGTCAGTTATTAATTGGCTTTCAGTGTGAATAAATCAAGTGACTTGAAAGTATGATAAAATGTGAACAGTGTAGTGAAGTACATACGGCCTTAGTGGAAGAGTGAATGAAGTTTTTTTTAAGGTAACCGGTTTTCCATGTGATTATTTTATCTTGAACTCTAGCTCGTTACAATATGTTGTTAATTGTAACTATTTACTTTTGGGGCACTTTTCAATGGGCACGCATTGCTTCTTGTCGTCTCTGGCGAATCCATCATCGCAGTAGCACTTTTTATTGCACATAATATTTTTGATAGGACAGTTTGTCCTATTCTGGGTGGCCAACATCGAGCATTCGTTATCGCACGCAGATCCACATGAGAAGAACTCATTCTGGCCTCTGCATTGATCTGTAATAGAAGCATCACGATTTTAGTATAACGGGCACCGTAAGCAACGTGCGCGTGGCTCAGAGAATTAAAAAAAATTGTCGATATATAATCAAAGGCGCGTGGATTTAATAATAACAAGCAACGCCCCGCGGTTTCACCCGCGTAAGTCTCGATCCCGTGGGAATATCGGGATAAAAACGTGCATATGTGTTATTCCGGGAGTCCAGTTATCTTCATTCCAAATTTAATCCAAATCCAGCCAGTAAATTTTACGTGAAAGAGTAGCAAACATCCATCCATCCATCCATCCATACTTACAACCTTTCGCGTTTATAATATTAGTAGGAGTATTCTTACCACATTCTTTCCCCGTAATGCATTCTCCAATTGCATTTCTGTAGTAGTTAGGTTTGCAGATGCACTTGTGTTTGCACCTCTCAACGCTCTGTATGCAGCTGTATTGGATGCCACGGGTTCTGCATGTTGTTTGAGGAGGACAGGCTTGCACGCATGAAAGCACTTCGTTTTGTCCACATTGTGGCTGTTGTGGAGCTGGAAGGGAAGGATGCAATTTATAATATCTAGTTTTTGCAGTTGAATTAGTTTATTACGTTCAGTGAGGAAAGGGTGCACGAATAAAAAAAAAAAAGAAGTTTATTTCAGTAACTTAGGTCTACAATTTTACATTCAGGGTTTATTACGACCTCTGTGGCGGGGCGGGCGAACGTTCGCCTGCGACGCCGGAGCTTGCGGGTTCGATTCCCACCTGGGAACAAATATTTGTGCGATATGCAGATATTTGTTCAGGGTGTTCTGGGTATTTTCTATGTATAATAAAAAATATCTATCTATGTTATATATTGTATTAAGTATATCAGTTATCTAGTACCCATAACACAAGCTCTGCCTAGCTTGGGGCTAGATAATGTTGTGTAAACTGTCCAGCATTATTTATTTATTTATTATCTCGTTAACTTAAATGGCTCCCTATTCGAGAGCGTAGGAATTTGAGAATCCTTTGTTTACTCTTCTCAGTTCTAAAGGATCCGCACACCCCTTGCTATCTAAAGGATCGTTTCCAATTCCTAGATGACGCTCATGACAGGGTACTTAGGTCTGCTGATAATCTTCTTCTTGACATCCCGTTACATAGGACTTCTTTCCGATCAAACTCTTTTTCGGTTGTGGCTGTTCGGCTTTGGAACGAATTGCCGGTAGATATTAAAAGGGCTGACTCGAGGGAGTCGTTTAAGAGGCTGGTACGTGAACTGTATAAGAAGAGGCTAAATTATTAGTTTCCAATTCAGTGTCAGTGTTTCACAATCTATGTTACTGCAGCCTGTTTTAGGTATATACCTTTGTACTTTCCCTACTAAGTATGTGTTTTATTGTCACGGTAATTTATTTATGTATATTATTATTATTTTGTGAAACTGTTTTTATTTTTGTTTATGTTTTTGTTTGGGTATTTGTATTTATTAGTATATTCTATTTAGGTATCCTTTTAGTTTTATATTTTAACTTGTATTGTTATTATTATTTTCTGTGGTACTTGTTTGTAAGGCACGCCTCACCATCTTTCTGCACGTCCAGGATGACTGGCAGATAATGCTGTTAGCATTAAGTCCTCCTTGCACTATTGTCTTGTGTGAAAGTTTTTAAATAAATAAATAAATAAGTTTACTGCTGGACATAGGCCTCCGCCATATAGAGCTACAACGAAGTCTTGTTTAAGCCGCTCACGTTCACACTGTTTAGAATTCTAAATACATACGGATACTGACTCTGTCTATACCTAATAAATCAAATGGAGATTTCTTAAAGAAAATAAAAATATTTAATGATTTTTTGAAGAAATCGACAAAGTTTGGGTGATCAACTCGATGAACCTATACCTACTTTGTGAAACACAATGAAAAAGTACTTACAAGGTCAGTACATTATACTAGTATACCTATACCTACGTAGGTGCGGTTCGTGCGTTGACCTGTTGGAGTAAACAACAAGGAGTGTTTACTTGACCTATGCTTGTCCATCCTATTTATTATTATTATATATATTTATCTTGGTTCAACCCAGTTTTATATAGAAACATACAATACAACTTATACGTGAGTTATTTAATTTTAGATACTTATATTTTAAAATAATCTAGAGATACAAAAAAAGAGTTCAGTAGTGTAACATGCGAGCCGCGACAAAATTTTAGCGTCGCATTATCTCGTGAAAACATAGATAGATAGATAGATACGTTTATTAATAAAAAAAGGTTCATTACATAGTTCATTATTTTGTTGTAACCGCGTAAACCAAGGTAGCTTTGTGATGGTTACTCACATTCGCTTGACTCGCACTATTAACTAACTAAGGTAAGTACATAAGCATAAAATACACCTCTGTCATACCTATTTACCAACAAGTAGGTAACAACAGCCGGTACAATATAGGTATTTACCTTGGGGTCTTTTTTTACACCCATTTAAGCTGGATACCTCACGTTATAGAGATTTCAAGAAGGTTCTATGGCTCGTTACACTCCATACTTCTTGCCAACATCAACAAAAATATCCCTAGTCAACTCGCTCCTTGTGCCGATTATCGATTATGCTGACGTCGCCTTTTTAGATCTGGCTGAGGAACTTCTGAGTAAGCTTGATCGTCTTCTCAACACTTGTATCCGCTTTATATATAATCAGCGTAAGTACGATCACGTCATTCTTTTTCGTGCAAAACTTAAATAGCTCCGTATTCGAGAGCGTAGGAATTTGAGAATTCTTTGTTTACTCTTCTCAGTTCTAAAGGATCCGCACACCCCTTGCTATTTAAAGGATCGTTTCCAATTCCTAGATGACGCTCATGACAGGGTACTTAGGTCTGCTGATAATCTTCTTCTTGAAATCCCGTTACATAGGACTTCTTTCCGATCAAACTCTTTTTCGGTTGTGGCTGTTCGGCTTTGGAACGATTTGCCGGTAGATATTAAAAGGGTTGACTCGAGGGAGTCGTGGTGCGTGAACTGTATAATAAGAGGCTAAATTATTGGTTTCCAATTCAGTGTCAGTGTTTCACAATCTATGTTACTGCAGCCTGTGTTAGGTATATACCTTTGTACTTTCCCTACTAAGTATGTGTTTTATTGTCACGGTAATTTATTAATGTATATTTTTTTGTGAAACTGTTTTTATTTTTGTTTATGTTTTTTTTTTGGGTATTTGTATTTATTAGTATATTATATTTAGGTATCCTTTTAGTTTAATATTTTAACTTGTATTGTTATTATTATTTTCTGTGGTACTTGTTTGTAAGGCACGCGTCACCATCTTTCTGCACGTCCAGGATAACTGGCAGATAATGCTGTTAGCATTAAGTCCTCCTTGCACTATTGTTTTGTGTGAAGGTTTTTAAATAAATAAATAAATATTTACTAGGTAGGCAGGTATGAGCAAGTTTAACACTTTTGAATTACAATTAAGTGAGGTATACTATGCATTTAAATACTGACCGGTATAGTACACTAGTATATACTGAAAGGTATAGGTATATACTTAGGTGGTACTTATGTAGGTACTTATATCCATATCGGACAGCCTAGCCACTCCATTAGCTCACAAACAGATCAAAACTGCTTATATTTACTGCACTAAGTAGGTATTATGTTATCGTGAACACATGTGTTTGTAATATAAGTACATATATTTGGAACACAATAAGGTTATGTTATAATCATCAAAAATTATGATAAAGTACACCTACCATAATATTATCACTGACTGGTATTGCAGACGTAGGTGACAAAAAAGCCAGGCTCAAATGGGACAGGGCGGCAATACCTCCCAACAGGAGGGCGAATATCAGCACACCCTGGATACCTGAAGGTCGGCGACCTCGGGGTCGGCCGAGAAAGCGTTGGCGGGGCGATCTTGTTAATTTTGAGAACGAGTGGTGGGAGACTTCCAGGGACAGGGACAAGTGGAAGAATTTGGGTTGCCCAGCAATGGGACAATATAGGTTAAGGAAAAAAATAAGTGATGTTTATGAGATGCCTATTATGAAAAGTAATTTTCAGACGATAGTTTTATCTGTTTATACAGGTACCTACATGCCTACTTGATCTACTCAATGTTGTCAACTTCCTTTTGTTCTAGCATGTACCTACCTTTGAACTATAATTTAATTTAGTTCGAGCGAAACCTACGGCTACGTACCTATCATATATATTTAAGATAATAAATATTTTTTTACGTTTATGGAAATCTTACATATAACCTGTGCTATTTTGATTATACTTATAAAGACTCCATTATGTAAAACTTTTCTAAGTTCAATATTTAAAGTACTTTTAATCCATGTAGAATGGCCGTGGGACACACTGTACGTTCATTGGTAAGTTACCTATTATAGCCACGAGTATGTACCTACAGGTAATTAGGAAAAAGGTACCTGCACATATATCCTCAGGAACACAAGACCCGTCGGCAGCTCTCAAGAACCCTTCAACGCACACGCATCCTTTCTGGCAGAACCCTTCCGCAAACCTTGGGCAAGTTATAGGTTGACCTTTCTCAGTGCAGTTCAGAGCTCGACATTCACCTTGGATGCAAGATGAGTATCTTTCGTCAGCTGGACATATTCCAGCTGAAAATAAAATTGTTAATGACTTGCACGCGAAGTTGGAACCGAAAAATAGGAGTCTTCTTACAGTTTGATTACATCCAAAATTTTACAGTACGAATGCATCTATCTGGATAGGCATAATATTTACCATAGCAAGGTTTCCATACGGGAGATGCATACTCTAGTTGACTCCTAACGTCACAGGGAAATTGTTAATAGTTTTGGCTTCCGTCAAGCTCTTTGAAAGACGCATGACAAATCCGAGAAGGAGTGGTGGGACACTGCCAAGGACAGGGACAAATGGAAGACTTTGGGGGAGACCTTTGCCCAGCAGCATATTTATTCTGTACCAGCAGAGCGACGGAAAATACCTAGTACATTATGTACAAGTGTGTCGTGTTGGTGGTTACTGGCGTGCCTGACGGCTCGGGTCTTTAGTGAGCCAAAGACGGTAATCATCAATACATACGTGTATCATACGACGTTTTTCATCACATTTGTGAAGAAAATAATAAAAATCAGAAATACACACTTTAAATGTTCAACTGTCTCTATAAGTAACTCACTAGTGAATAATAGCAATGAAAAAGTCACAGTTTTATTACAGGTGTCATTATCTGCCTAATTGCGGTGAAATTAGAGCCACTTTATAAGCAAGTGTGTTGAAAAAATAGTAATATGAGAAGTGATGTTTATGAGTTGCGAATTATGAAAAGTGATTTTCGGACGATAAGTTTTTATGAGGAAAATGGGGATCCTATTACAGGCATTATCAATCTGATCATACAGCTACATGCCTACTTGATCTACTCAATGTTGTACACTACCATTTGTTCTAACATGTACCTTTGAACTATAATTTAATAAGTTCGAGCGAACCCTACGTATCATAGAATTTTTAAGCTAATAAATTAATTTAATTTTTTATGGAAATCTTATATATAAACTGTGCTAGTTGGATATATCTATCTACCTGCAAGATTATGTAGTAATATAGACTTCAATGCGTAATGAAAAACTGACAAATCACAGGCGATAGCTAGATATTCATATTCCCTTTATTAATATTCAATAATATTTATTCTTAGCTTAGGATCACAGGGAAACTGTAAAAAACAGAATTAAAAAAACGAGCGAGCCTTACAGTACAAACAAGCATATGATGTGTAACATCTGACATCTTACCTCCTTGGTAATAAGCAACATGGCTGATATACCAACCTCTCGGAAAAATGCGCGCTTCCTGTTACACACTTCCGTCATTTTTCACGAAATCAATGCCACAGATTGCAGGATAAGAGGAAAGATGTTACACATCAAAAAGTTTGGTACACTTTAAGAAAGAGCCACTGTAAGTATAGAGCTTTGTCGAATTATAAAGGAACTCGCATAAAATTATGATGTCAAATTAACAAAACAACATCATTCAAGCACTTTACGCTATAACAGTCCAAGAGACGCGTGTACAGTCGGGCCTTTCCGTTAGGCATTTTTTAAATTGATTCGAGCCTGTCCGGTCGGACCGTGGTGAGCCAGGCCGCGGCCCAAATTAATAGTAATTATGAGCGGCTGATGAATTAAATTAGAACAAATACAAAAAAATTGCAAGCTGGTGTTCAGGGGCTTTGTCAAACTTATTATTAATTCCAAGCTGCTGTGTCAGTAATACCTACTCACCTTTGAGTGTGTCTTTTTAAATGATACCCTATAATATTTTTTAATGCCCTTTCTTTGTTCCGGAAGTTCATTGTAAAATCTCACATAATTATTGGATTTTTATATCCTGGCTATGGTGTGTCCTCTATGTCTCCTCCCGTGGATATCGTACAAGCCGACTAAGAGATTCGACTTTGATTACCCGGACTTGTTAGTAAGACTCGTTGATATTCGATTTGTCCTGGCTGCTAGCTTAGTTCTACTTAACTTTAAGAAAGCATTAGTCGAGTCAGTTGTGGGAAGCAATGACGGCGATGAGCTCACCACTTTTCACGTCTATATTCTCATGACGGTGCAACCCATGGTGAGAGAGGCCCATTGAGGCTCTGCCTACCCTTTCGGGAAAAAAGGTGTGTGTCTATGTAGGTAGGTATGTAGTAAATGCGGAGTTTATTAATCTTTATAATTGCGCATGTTGACATTATATTATGTACCTACATCACGATTCGTGTGGTCGTGATTCACAACCTCTGTGGCGCGGCGGGCGAGTAGCCGGCTGAGATGCGAGAGGTTGCGGGTTACCAGATTTCTAAGAAGTTCGTTTATAGAACTAGTATCGAATAAAAATCAGAGAAAAATTATATCTGGCCATACAGTACATTAGTAAGTGTATGATATATATTATTTTAATGTTTATTGAATAAGTACCCTAAAAAAATGTGGTGCACACTGAAAAAACTCAATTAAACCGTGCTGGAAACTATCCTCTACTACAGGTAAAAATATAAATATAAAACTCAATTAAACCGTGCTGGAAACTATCCCCTACTACAGGTAAAAATATAAATATAAAACTCAATTAAACCGTGCTGGAAACTATCCTCTACTACAGGTAAAAATATAAATATAAAACTCAATTAAACCGTGCTGGAAACTATCCTCTACTACAGGTAAAAATATAAATATAAAACTCAATTAAACCGTGCTGGAAACTATCCTCTACTACAGGTAAAAATATAAATATAAAACTCAATTAAACCGTGCTGGAAACTATCCTCTACTACAGGTAAAAATATAAATATAAAACTCAATTAAACCGTGCTGGAAACTATCCTCTACTACAGGTAAAAATATAAATATAAAACTCAATTAAACCGTGCTGGAAACTATCCTCTACTACAGGTAAAAATATAATGAAAATGACAATAACTAATTTATATTATAATTTTCCGATAACAAATAACGAATACAATTTTAGTATTTTTTTCGACTACACTTTTAACTGTACCTTGTACAATATCGTAATAACGCCTTATCACAGAATAAATAATAGTACAATCTGATAGACGATGTGTACCTGAAGCGCAAG
Source organism: Operophtera brumata (assembly GCA_932527175.1). Taxonomy (NCBI): domain Eukaryota; kingdom Metazoa; phylum Arthropoda; class Insecta; order Lepidoptera; family Geometridae; genus Operophtera; species Operophtera brumata. Next base: position 6,953,441 of record OW052237.1, on the reverse strand, counting down.
ACGTGAAAATTCGTAGACTTGTTGATAAATAGGTACTCAAAACTAAATATTACCACAGATATTACTGTGAATTGGGCAATGTACCAGATACCTATCTCATTAGATAATGAGAGATTTCCGCTGCGAAAAGTAGTTTTCTGTTTTTGGTCCCCGAAACTTAAAGGGGCTCTTACTGTTATTTGTGTTTTTCGTTCACTTTTCGTTGCGCGAGCGCTATTCCGTCATTTTTTAACTTAGCTGAACTTTAGAGAGTTAGACAGTGACGTACCTAATTTGGCTGATGTCTGCATCTTACTACCTAAATGAGGAGCAAAATTAGGTCTGTATGTAGGTAGTGGAGCGAGCCATATTATGATGTGATGTACTTATGGATTTATGTATTCATATTTTTTGACTTGTAACCGTTTTTGTTATTAATAAATTACTATGACTATGACTATGACTATGACTATTAGTTAGCTAATCTTACCGGTCTCAAAGCCCGCACAGAAGGCGACGAAACAGGAAAAAAACACAAACGACGTAGCCTCCATCTTGCTTGACCACCTAACTCGTTCTGGTCGGTTGATATGCGACATTTCCTTATATAGGCAACGTCTTGCAATTGTTTTTCATTTTATTTTTATGTGGATAATGAAGTACCTATATATATCCTCAGCACAGGTGAGTGTAAAGTCAGTACTTCATACAAAAAAAACACCACGCACCGCTTGAATAAGCGGTTTTTATTGAATATCTCTTAATATATAAGGTAAACCCTCGGCTTTGTTGTATTTCTTTTATTTATCTAATTTTTTACCCAATAATACGCTCCATGAAAGCGTTAGTTGAGTCAGTCGTGGGAAGCAATGGCGGCGATGAGCTCACCACTTGTCACGTCTATATTCCACGATGGTGCAACCCACTGTGAAAAGCGGCCCATTGAAGCTCTGCCTACCCCTTCGGGGAAAAAGGCGTGTGTCTATTTATGTATGTAATACGCTCCATTATAATAAACTGTATTTGTTCTGTTCTGTTCTGTTGTAGGTGTTCTGGGTATTTTCTATGTATAATGACGACCTCTGTGGCGCGGCCAGCGAAGGTTGGTCTGCTACGCAGGAGGTTGCGGGTTCGATTCTCGCCTCGGAACAAATATTTGTGCATTCGCAGATATTTGCTCAGGGTGTTCTGGGTATTTTCTATGCATAATAAAAAATATCTATCTATGTAATATATTGTATTAAGTATATCAGTTATCTAGTAGACATAACACAAGCTCTGCTTAGCTTGGGGCCAGATAATGTTGTGTGAACTGTCCAGCATTTTTTTTATTTTTATTTATTTAGTAACAATCGGATCTAGGCAAAACATAGACCTGACTTTGTATTTTTTTCTATCGAGAAAATATTGTCCTATCTTGTTTCTGGTAGAGTGATCCTTCGGAATTATAATGTAGTATCCATGCATATTTTAATTTGAATATTGTACTTTATTTAGTCAGTTAAAAATCTAATCTAAGATTGGTAATATTGTGTTATACCTCACTGGCTTCTTTCTCGGGCACCCTGCGTTAGATCAGAGACGGCTTGAACAGCAACATTGAGAACCCAAATAGTGCGAAAGTGTGGATGTTTGTTTGTTACTCAATAACGGCTGAACCGATTTAGATGGGTAAGTATAGCTAGAGATAGATTATGAACAATTGAAGCAAAGGCTAGTACTTCTTAGCTGACTTCAAATAAGTTTTTTCTGTGAAATATTTTTTTGAAAACAAGCTTTATTACGATTAGTGATCTAATAATAATATCTAGCCTAAATACGTGGGTGTGTCGCACCGTGTAGTTATGCTCTCGTAAAGTAGTAAATATTCAAAGTTTATGGTGTAATTTTGGTGTGCCGCTCTCATAAAGCTTCAAGGAACATACTTTCGATATAATAGTAACTGTGAGTCTAAGGATAGGCCTAGGATAACGAAGATAAATTGTTAAAACAAACAACAAACTGTGATTGCGGCGACCGTTTCGACCAGCAGAACCAATAAGGCGTAATCGACGCGCTATGCATGGCGCTTACGACCTATGTAGCGTAGGTACTTTAGGGTAGAAGCGGGTAATCCCAGTCAGGCGAGAATGCCGGTCAATATAATATCTCCCATATTATGGTGCCTAAACGCAAGCACCCATACAAAGCGGGTGGCGTGATTAGTCCTGGCGCGGGTGCAGTGCAGCAACCCCCGATCAGTTCCCGACTTGCGTTGCAGTGGACCGCATGTCTGTTTGTTTCCCAACATTTTGTTGTAATTTTTGGGTGTCGGAACTTAAGAGGTGAGAGTTTGTTTTACAGTGCTTCTTACATTGTTAGTTTTAATTATTGCTGTGTAGCTATTGACCTACTCAAATAATCATAGAATTTGAACACTTTGCATCAAGTTTTAAAGATAAAATATTTTTTCGCATATAGTATCATGTCGGGCAATGCCGGTCACGCTGACCGGTATTAACCACATCGTAAGTCTGACGAAGGTTAATTTATTTCAATGTGCAAGATTAAATAATAATAAGAATATTTTATTAATTTTTAATGCGCGAGCAAGTTAATACAAACCCTGGATGTACTGCAACCGATTAGTACTGACTACGACAAGCCATCAACTTCAGGATTTCAAAAACCGATCACTGCTAAAGATCTTCTCCCGATACCAAAGAAGTCAACAAACAAGAAAAATGTACAGGGTGCATTTAGAAAACAGCATGCAACAGTTTAAATAGCGACCCTTAACAAGGAAGTTCTAGAACAGAAAGAGAATAAAAAAACTGCAAGAGAGATGAAAAAAGCATCCGGTATTAATATTAAAGTCGAAAAAAAGAAGACAATTAAGAGAAAGACGAATTGTTAATGTTAAAAAGGCAAAGAAGAGAGTTCTTCAAGATACGGAGACGAACGGAAGTACATCAGACTCAAAATTAGATATGGTAGACTTACGGCAAGATGATGAGACCGATCTTGACGATGACTTGAAGAACAAGTGTGTAATCTGTGACGACTATGGGCAGAACAATGAACTGTGGCACAGATGCGTGTTATGTGGTCTTTGGGCCCACGCTGAGTGCTCAGGATATGACATGGACTGAGGGTTTATATGTGATTTGTGCCTCAACCGAGCATTACCGGTATTATCAACCTGGTGACCGCAATTATCCGCCATGTCATGCAATGCCGGTCAAATCCGTTTTTATTTTAAGTGTTGATTGTACCCAATTTTGGCTAACTATTGATCTCAATGATTGTCATTATCTTAGAAGAATACTTTAAGTTTTGGTTTTAAATACTTCTATTAATAAATGTTGATTATTCGCAAATTTATTGTGATTTCTGCTTAAGTGACCGGCAATACCCGTTTTTACCCTAATCCGTGAATAATAGTTGACCGTATACATTGAGGTAATATTACCTCAATGACCGTATATTCTATTTTGTTAGCGTTAAATAACTTGGAGTAATTGTTATAAGCCTGCCCTTGTAACCTATTTTTACTAGATATAACTTTTGAAACTATCATGGTTATTGTACATAATTTTCACTAGAAACGGGATATTTACCATGATTTTTGAGTAGTAGTGGTAGTGGTATCCTTCGTAATAAGAGTGAGAAAGAGGGTAGATCGATATATCTGCCAATAACATCTACTCGCAAAGACTTTAGTTAGTTCTCCCGTGATCATGGCGCATGCAACTGTGCAAAATAGCGGGAACATTGAAAACTCAAAAATCATGGTAAATATCCCGTTTCTAGTGAAAATTATATTTTTACTTGGTTTAAAAGCTATTTACTGTAATCTATTATTACCGTTCTACTATGTCATCGCTTAAGGTGTAATTACCAAAACGTGCGAGGCTTGAGAACGAAAACTCATGCATCTTATCGCAATGTCTGTTGTTCTAATTATGATATTATAATCCTTACTGAAACGTGGTTGAATGCAGGTGTTTTAACGAGTGTGCTGTATACCTTCCCTCCCCTATCAAAAGAGCAATATTAGAACATTTCATAGCAAATTGCAATCGGATCATTGAGATTTGTGATGTTCCCATGTGTATAGTTGGTGATTTTAATTTGAGACGAATAAGTTGGCAATGTATCGGTAAATCTACGCCTGATTTTACGTTAACATCTTTGGAACAGGCTCTGGTTGACTTTGCGTTCTTAAATAACTTTAAACAGTATAACACATTAGTAAATTCTCAGGATAAAATACTCGACTTAGTTTTCACAAATCTTTCATCGTTTCGTGTTGATTCTGTAAATGATTCGCTCGTCAATGTGGATCCACTTCACCCTCCTATAATTGTATGCACCTTTAATTGTATATAATTGTATGCACCTTTGTTATATAAAAATCACATTAAATATAAAAAACAATATTAAAATCCCAAATTTTAGGAGGGCAGACTACAATAAGATAAACAGGTATTTGGATAGCCAAAACTGCCAAAACTGGCTAGTGCTTTTTTCTGACTGTGGAGATGTGAATGACATGCTCTTTATTTTTAATACACGACGACCTCTGTGGCGCGGCTGGCGATGGTTCGCTTGCGTCGCAGGAGGTTGCGGGTTCGATTCCCGCCTCGGAACAAATAATTTGTGCGATCTGCAGATATTTGTTCCGGGTGTTCTGGGTGTTTTCTATGTATAATAAAAAATATCTATTTATGTAATGTATTGTATTATGTATATCAGTTACCTAGTACCCATAACACAAGCTCTGGCTTAGCTTGGGGCTAGATAATGTTGTGTGAACTTGTCCAGCATTATTTATTTATTTATTTATTTAATACAATAATTAAATCAGCAGTTGTTAAATTCCTTCCTTTACGCAAACCAGTGAATAACAAACATTCAATCTGAAGAAACTATGAGGCATAGGGGTAATTAAGTATAAAAATCTTTTGGACAAAATAAGACTCCAATCCTTGACTAAATTATATGACAAGTTGTGTACTGCTTGTTATAACGTTTATATTTCTGGTATGGAGGATATGATAGGTAGTATATGTAAAGGGATTTTGGACGTACATTAAAGCAAAGAGGAAAGCTGTTAGTAGCTATCCTGCTATGATTACTGACGGCAATATTGAGTCCTCGAATGGTGTAGAAATGTGTAACCTATTTGTAAATAACTTTTCATTTGTGTATGATAAAACTCAAGCTATAAGTAATATCTCTTCCCAAGACCACCCAGATTTTGTAAGTGAAAGCCTTGTGTCCGTAAGTATCACCCCTGAGAATATATTACAGAAACTTAAAACTCTGGACAGTAACAAAGGAGCTGGTCCCGACGGGATTCCAGAATATTTTGTCACAAACTTATGTGAAAATCTTGTGGCACCGCTAAATTGCATTTTCAAAAAATTGTTTTTTATTCAATTTTCATTCACACGTAAAATCAAAATTGTTCTTCATCTCACAAATAGCTGTGCTAGAGCTTACTTGTATCAAGGATTTGGGCGTTATACTTGATAGCAAACTTACTTTCGTTCCTCATATAGATAATGTCGTTAAGAAGGCTTCAAGGATGCTTGGATTTGTTATTAGAAATAGTAAGGTGATCAAAAGTATCAAAACTAAAAGATTATCTACTACTCTCTTGTACGTAGCATACTAGAATATTGCAGCACGGTATGTCGTGCTCATTATGCTATACATAACATGCTGATAATTAAGCTGAGAATGGAGAGGGTACAAAAGCGGTTTCTCTAGCATCTGGCTCGAGGTACCAAGCCATCGAGCAACGCGGCGTTGCTCGATGTACCAAGCTTGCAAAGAGACATGTGTCATATGACGAGAGGCTAGAGCAGGGATCCCCAAACTATTTTGGACAAGTGACCCCTTTTCCAAAATGAAATGTTACCTCAGACCCCCATGGCCAAATTACCTACTTTTAAAATAAATCCCCTTATTCATAATGGTCCGCTAACTTAAAACAGCTGCTACAGAGTGTTATTTTTCATTCTGACTTAGGTCAATAGAAGACAGAGTGAGAATTAGCAATGCTTTAAGTTAGCAGACTATTATGAATCCTATCTTTAGTTTTTTCCTATTGATACAAAATACCTAGGTACTAAGGTACCAATTGGAAAACTTTGCACTTGGTTAAGTGTGTACAGTTGAATTCATTTTTTCAACAAAATTTTACAAAATAAAAAGACATACAATTCAGTAAATATCAAGTTTAATTTATAATGATTATTACAAATTAAGTACTTAAAGAATCTTAAGTAGGTAGGAAATTATATTTAAAAAAGTATTAATTCGCAAAGAGAAAATAAAACATTCAGTGTTATGGATGAACCTGGTGTCTATCTACCAATATACACGTAACACAACATAAACAATACAGTACCTACCTACCTATCTTGAAAGTTTTAAATAAGAACTTGTGTTAATTTAATAGGGGTCGATTTTTAGACCTCGTTGACCCCCAAAATCAGTTTTCGTTTATGTCGACCCCTAGGAAACCGATATCGACCCCAAGGGGTCGATATCGACCACTTTGGGAATCCCTGGGCAAGAGCATTTCAAAGTCAATGCATTATCTAATTATAAATGTAGAGATTTAATAGATCTGCAATTTCTTTATAAACTTCTGAGGAATAAAATTGACTGCCTCCAACTATTAGTGAAAATTGGGTATTTTGTACCAAACCTTTTGTCCCTCGACGTTATCCACGATACAAAATTATACCTCTCGTTCCACCTTTTAGAAGGACAGTTCTAAGCAAAAGGTCTCCCATTTAACGTCTTTGTGGGCTTTACAATGAGTTAGAGGATTTTGATATTGGCTTTCACGGAATCACTAAAATGCGATCTCTTGTTTTAAGGAATTGATCCGCGTTTTAGTATCGTTCATACATCTCGTTCTCCCAACCAATAATTATTTATTTTATATTTTCGCTATTTAATGTTTACTTGTTTTACTAACGAACCTGCGACACATGGGCTGACACTCGCTGACTTCACTTGAACTTAATGTAACTTAATGTTGAACATATTTTTTTTTAAATATGCGGATCTAGACTTTAACTTGGACTGCGAGTGTAGTTGATATTGTATTGTAGTACCTGTATGCTAAGTATCTGTGTCATCGTTTTAGAGTTTTGTATTTTCGGTTCGGTATAGCGATATATTTTAAAGTATTGCCTACTATTTTATCTTTTGTACTTTTGTGTTGGCTGGTATGCTCATAATATTGTGTACCTATTTACCTAGTAATAAGACCTATGTTAGAATAGTTAACTACCCAATTGTTTAATTACTGTGATGTTGTGTTTGCCTGTAATTGGTTTCACATGTAGCATAAGACATTTATAGTTTACTTTTTCATATATTTGTATGTAAAAACTGTTGGTAAACCTAATAAATAAAATAAAATAAATAACACGACCAGTCTACTATTATCCATCGAGGAGGTCCGTTGTCCACCATCAAGAGATGAGGTAGTGTGACCTCGAGGAGGTGAGTAAAGGTAATAGGTATGTCTTCCCTAGCCTACGGTTGATCGTAGCGAGATGTCTTCATCAGACTGTCATCGCCTAGTTGGTTGTCTCCACTACCTGGTTGTCTCCAACGACGCATCCTACTTATTTTAAGACAAATCTCTTATAGGTAGGTACGCTCCTAGCCTAAATAACTTATTTACACCTAGAGCTCCCTAGGGAGCAAAGTAGGAAAAAGGTCGACTGATCGTAGCGAGTCTACGATCAACCTACCGTATTTTCGTAGGCTAGGGAGGTCATATTATTATCTTTTATCGACCTTCTCGAGGTCACTCTACTTATACTCATCTTTTCTCAGAGGTGGTGGAATACATCAGGAAGAATGCCGGAGTGGGATTGAGGGTCATGAAGTTGGACTCTCGTCATAATGTGAGGGTTAGCTCGTTTATGGTGAGTGTCCCTACGGAAAATGTGAAGACTTACTTGAGCCCTCACTTCTGGCTGAAAGGGGTGAAGTTCCGGCGGTTCAAGGACCGCCTGTCACATGATCCTCCGAGCCGCGACGCGTCCGCGATCACACGTGTGTTAGATTAAGTTATAAATAAAGTGTTTTTATGTGTAGGTATGTTAGTTTCTAAGGTATTTATGTTGATATGGGCTTACTGTTTAGGTTTAGTGCATTTCTCAGTAAGCCTGAAATAAAGATTTTGAATTTGAGTTTTCGAGTTCACAATACCCTACTTTCTTAAAATACCTTGAAGTAGCCTACGGTTCGTCAAGAATTTACATGACAGGCGAGCTGGAACACTACAATGTGCACTATAAAAACACACTGTATTTTGTAATAGTAGGTACTATAATTATATATTCAGGTTACGATCCTGTTATGAAATAATGTGTACCCTAACACTTACGCAGCTAGTTTGTCTATGGTCTAAGACCTGAGGTAGGTATAGGTAATGTGAATTAACTTATGTAATGTTAGTGAATTTATTGCTAAGGTAGGTAAATAAATAAGGTTAAGAAAAAAAAAACGACATCTTTTTATTTTTACAATAAATTTTATCAGGAAGACCAAGATAATTCAAACTTAATTAGTAGAGACGGTTCTATATAAGTAGGTATTGGAAATATATGGATCTATGTCCCGCAGTGGTCTGTAATAGGCTATGAGGCTATTCTAGATGATGATGATGATGATTTTTAGCCGACGAATTAATTAATAACCTCTTTTTGTGAAGTCAGTTATCATCTCAAAATAATCTAAAGAGTGTGTCATGATGGCAGTACCTACGTACCTATTTCAAGAAGAACTATTGTAAAGTTTTGGGTATCTTAATATTAGACCTCGTTCAAATTCCTAGCAATGGGAGGTCAACCATGGATGTTATATTGGTTAATCTATTCGAATAGGCTCAAAAAGTAATGGGCCGATTTAAAAAATTCTTTGACCATTGGAAAGCTACGTTCACCCTGAGTGACATAGGCTACCGGGGGGGGGGGGGGGGGGCTGTTTTTCATCTGAAACTACCCGTGCGAAGCCGGGACGAGTCGCTAGTGTTTTATAAGGTACAACATTCAAAATTCATAAATTTTATACTTTTCCCTTTATTTGTGTCAAAAAAGCTACAAGCATACCAAATTTCAGCATTGTAGGATTGCTGGGAGTACCTACCTAACCTACCCAAGAGGTTTTGTTTTTTACATTTCTATTTTCACTAAAAACTCACAAACTGCAAAGGTAGTCTAAAAAAAAATTAAAAATAGCTTTAAAATGTTCAAGCAAAGCGCTTTCACAGGACACACCAATTGATCTGGATGTCTTACTCGCTTCGCTCGTTCAATTATACTAGACTAGTCTAGATACGGCTTTCAGTAATTTATACAAATAGGTAGGTAGATACGATGAATGATGATTACGCGGGACGGGGTTGGGCGGGGAGGGGAAGTAGGTACATACACACTGCACTGTAGGTAACATATTTTTATTCAGGTTTTCTCTTAATTATATTGATTTTCCGGTTAAACTTAGGTACATTGGAATTACCCGGACTTGTTGATAAGATTAGTTGGTATAAGATTTGTCCAGATGTCTGTCTCACCACTTGACACGTTTATATTCCACGATGGTGTAACCTACCCCTTCGGGGAAAAAGGCGTGTGTCTATGGAATTAATCGAGTAAACGACCTGAGGTTTCGAGCTATTTAGACGCCCTTTTGTTTCAGTGTATCTCTCTGTCTCATAAATATTGTGTGTTATTCTGGCTGCGCGGCGCGGAGTGCACGCACGTATGGGTATCATTTACGAAAGTTTTTATAAAAAAATTTAGATTGGGGTTGGGGAATCCCAACACTTCCCGTGAAGTTAGGCGAGTTGCTATTGCTGTTGCATTTAGAATAAAAACTAACTTGGGCACTGTTCTTCCGGCACGCAACAGCCGCTCTCGTCCCTCAAAGTGCCTGTCTTACAAACGCAGCCCGTCTTGCAAGAACCCTTCGCAATGCCTGGACAAGGCACTGGCTTGCCTTTTTGAGAACATTTTTGTGCACGACACACTATCTGTGTGCACTCCGAGTACTCTTCGTTGGGTGGACAGGTTTCAGCTGAAATAAGATTTTCCGTTCAAAGGTACAGTTTTGAAGTCAATATTAGAAATAGTCTTCTGTTGATTATGATTATAAATAAGCCGATGACATTAGTAAAACGAGTAAAATGTTATAACAACAATAACATTATGGCCCGACTACAGTGAACCCAGAATAAAGGGTGAACCATATCATTAGGGACTTATGTGAGAACATTTTATTTTATCAAGTAGGTATATCTTAGAATTGAAACTATCGTGGTTGGGAATAATTTTAAAAGAAAAACGGCTAATTACCTCTATTTTTCGTCACTTTGCTGACGTTTCGAGACTGAGTTCAGAAGCCTCTTCATCATGAGCACCGCCCACGACCGCGTTCGACGGTGGACCGTCAGAAAAGTGACGAAAAATAGTGGTAATTAACCGTTTTTCTTTTAAAATAGGTATAGCTTGAGTAAATAAGTCATGCAAAATTTAAAGAAAAATCTCAGTGTCATTCAGAATGTTTGTTTTCTTTCATTTGATAGGTATCCCACGGCCACGCGATACGATACCAAAAAAAAACCAGATATCCCACTTATTTGGGTGCAACATCCGTAAAATTGATTTAGTTCGTATAAAATGTTGTCACCATAATAAACAAAAGTTTTTTGTAAAAAGTATATTCTTTTTACACAAAGGGCTTGGGTACGATATTGTTTACGCATTGCATCGAGTAATTACCTTTGCATTCCTTTTCGGGCACACAGTCCCCGTTCTCGTTCCTTAATGTACCTTCCATACAAATGCAGCCAGATTTACAGGAGCCTTCTGCGACTGCCGGACAGGCGATGGACTGTCCTGATTGTGTGCAGTTCTGAGCTCGGCACACCGCTTGGGTGCAGTTTGAAAACTCTTCGTTGGCGGGGCAGATACCAGCTGAAAGTAAAAAGAACGTAGTGGTTACTTCGTGGTTGTATGTTGTGTGAACTGTCCAGCATTATTTATTTATTTATTTTATTTATCATCAGCTTTTCCGACTAGCGAGAGTTGAAGGGTTACTATTACCACTATTACCCGATGTACCTACCTACTACCCCATAGAATTGAACATCAGCATGAGAATAGTAAAGTAAGTACGTGGTGTATAGTCGTAATATTTCTAAAATACTTACTATACCTATCAGGGTGTTCTGGCTAGCTTATCGTATGAATGCTCCTATAATTTTTCTAAACAAAGTTGGTACTCACGGCATTCCCCAACAAAGATGCACCTTCCATTCTCATCGCGTCTGTAGTTCGGACGGCACCTGCATTGAGACGGCAAGCAGCTGAGGATGGAGACGCAATTCGCCAACCTTTCCTGCTCCTCTTTGTAACTCTTGGGGCAGTCGACGGGAGCGCACGCGTTTGGGCAATCTACTACGACTTCGTTTTCGCCGCATGTAGGTGCTGTGATGCGAGCAATAAAAGAGATAGTTTCGTAAACAAGTTTGTAATAGTACTTCAAATACTTTGGTCGAAGGTATAGAACGCTTTCTGGATAACGGATTAGATTAAATAGTCAGGAAGGTGAAGCTTGCAAAGAATAATTCTAAGACATAGATCCTTTACCGTTTAGCCAGAATTAATGCACACCACACATAACATAAGCGTGTAAAAACTTTACCTGGGCATTGATGTTCAGGCACACAGTTCCCGTTAGGATCCCGCAGAGTACCCTCTACACAAACGCATCCCTGTTCACAATACCCTTCCGCAATCCCTGGGCAGGGTACTGGCTGTCCTCTTTGTGCGCAGTCTTGTGCGCGGCAAACACCTTGTGTGCAGTTTGAGAATTGTTCATTGGCTGGGCACGTTATAGCTGAAATTTGTTTATAATAATTAACTTTACCAAAAAGAAGAAGTTTGTTTTATTTTTTATTCAGGTCCTATTTCATCTGATATCGTGGTTCCTTCGCTTATCCCAGCCCAAAAAACCAACACCGAATAACAATTTTGGCCAGTATTCATGCGTGGCTCTATTCAAACTAGTAGGTTAGTAAGTACTACAAAAAATGTATTCAGGCTTGTTCTCAGGTGATGTGTTGGCAGTGTATTTCTAGCTTTATTTAGATTATTATCATGAATTAATAGATGTTAATTATGTTACATGCATTGCTGCACAAGCCAACATGTTCACTCAATAGTATACCTTTGCTGGCTGGAGTGCTGTAAAGATAGAAAAGCTTGGGTGGTGTTGAATATTTTGTTCACTTACGATAACACTGGTTTTCCGGCACACAGGTACCGCTATCTGTTCTCAGGTAGCCTGATTGGCACACGCACCCACTCAGACAAGATCCTTCTGCTACTGCTGCGCAAACCAACGGCAGTCCTTGCTGACTGCAGTTCAAATGTCGGCAGATAGCCTGGGTGCAGTCAGAGAACTCTTCGTTGGCTGGGCAGGTAGCTGTCAAACAAATCATTTAGCTAGATAAGTTCTATTTCCTCGTAGTTACTTGGTTTTTAAGTAGGTACCTAATGACTACTAAGGTTTTCAAAGGGTTGCTTGTTTAATTAGCCCTTGGAAAAATACTTGACTTTTGGGTTTTGAGTGCTTTGGAAAACAAAAAACAAATACGGTTATAACCAAAATAGAAGTAAACTACGTTCGCGTGCAAAGCGCCCTATTGGCAAACGGAGTTTACCTCTATGAAGGCTGTAAAATTATAGGTATAAGGGATCGATCAGGGCAAGGAATCGAACTCAGGGGATCCATCAGGAACTACTCTCACAGACGGGCGCTATAATTTATATTACATAGCAACTGTAACGAAAGTTTTTATCAAAAATACTTTTTCTCTTTTCTCCCCGAGTATGCTCTTGTCCAAGAACATAATATATAACAAAGATTACAACTGACTAAGTGCGGCGCGAGCAGCATCTTTGTTGACTGGAGTGTTTTAAAGATAGAAAAGCTTGGGTGGTGTTAAATATTTCTCAACACACTTGCTCATAAAGTGGCTCTAATTTCACCGCAATTAGGCATATAATGACACCTGTAATCGAACTGTGACTTTTTAATTGCTATTATTTACAAGTAAGTTACAGAGACAGTTGTACATTTAAACAGAGTGTGTATTTCTGTTTTACACCTGTACCTAATCAAACTGTGACTTTTTCATTGCTATTATTCATTAGTGAGTTACAGAGACAGTTGAACATTAACACAGAGTCTGTATTTCAGTTTTATTATTATTTTCTTCACTAGTGTGTTGAAAAACGGTGCATAATACACGTGTGTATTGATGATTACCGTCCTCGGCTGTCTTAAAACCCTCACCTAACGGCTCAGGTCTCAATGGCGCCTCAGCGGTAATCACCAACATTACACACTAGTACAATAATGTACTATTATTTACTTACGATAACACTGGTTTTCCGGCACACAGTTACCGCTATCTGTTCTCAGGTAGCCTGATTGGCACACGCACCCACTCAGGCAAGATCCTTCTGCTACTGCTGCGCAAACCAACGGCTGCCCTTGCTGACTGCAGTTCAAATGTCGGCAGATAGCCTGGGTGCAGTTAGAGAACTCTTCGTTGGCTGGACAGGTAGCTGTCAAATAAATCATTTAGCTAGATAAGTTATATTTCCTCGTAGTTACTTGGTTTTCAATTAGGTACCTACTGGCTACTGGCTACTGGTTTTCAAAGGATTGCTTGTTTCACTAGCCCTTGGAAAAATACTTGACTTTTGGGTTTTGAGTGAAAACATAAAACAAATACGGTAATAACCAAAACTAGAAGCAAACTACGCAAAATGGCTTAAGCGCCCTATTGGTACACGGAGTTTACCTCAATAATGCCGTAAAATTATAGGTATAAGGGATCAATCAGGACAAGGGATCCATCAAGAACTACTCTCACAGACGGGCGCTTTAATTTATATAACATCGCAACTGTAAATACCGCACGCTCAGAAGGTACTGTGCTAATATAGCTTTGGTTAGAAGCACGATCTAGGTTTAGAGGCTCTTTCAAATGTTAAGCCTACCTTTATGGATCCGTTGAATTTATTGTTATGTATATGATTTACTTGATGTTTCATCAAAAGATGATTCTGATTGTGAATTTAATACTTATGCGTTTCGAAAGTTATACGCGATTATACGCATGCCCAATCTACATTACATATACTCTATCTACGGATGATTTCATTGTTCTGTCATATAAATAAATGGCTATTCGGGTTATATTCAGAGTATGACTGGTAAGTATACCTAAACTTTAAATGGTTGTCCTTTAATCAAAAATAAACCAAGCCGTGGATTGGCAGGTACGGGCCGATACGGTAGGTAATACATACCTAATTACATAGCCCAAAAATATTTGATGCAAGCCAATCCGAAGCAGAACACTGTTTGGGTAGTACAGTCTCGTGTATGAGTGTTATTCTGGCTGCGCGGCTCGGAGGGCTCATAATCGATATCACTTACGAAAGTTTTTATCAAAAATATGTAGTTTTTTTCTTTTCTCCCCGAGTTTGCTCTTGTCCAAGAAAATAATATATAACAAAAAAGTTTACAACTATCAAAGTGCGGCGTGAGCCGCATCTTTGCAGCTTCACCGGGAATTCTAGTGTACAGGATCACGACCATGGGTTATTGTTGTTGTTATTGTTGAAGTTAGAGCATGGTATACAACCATTTTAGGTTTAGAAAATACATTGTGTGTGTCAATTAAAAAGAATGTAAGAATGACATCTTGTTCTCTCCGTTATTAAAAAAGAACTGAAATGAAGTTTGCGTTTGTAATTTATTATATTCAAGAAAAATCGGGAGTCGACAACCCGTAAGTGTTATTTATGATATTGGGTGACTCTTGGGTGTTATATATATTATATAAAACTAACTTGGGCACTCGTCTTCCGGCACGCAACAGCCGCTCTCGTCCCTCAAAGTGCCTGTCTTACAAACACAGCCCGTCTTGCAAGAACCCTCCGCGATGCCTGGACAAGGCACTGGCTTGCCTTTTTGAGAACATTTTTGTGCACGACACACTATCTGTGTGCACTCCGAGTACTCTTCGTTGAGTGGACAGGTTTCAGCTGAAATAAGATTTTCCGTTTAAAAATACAGTTTTGAAGACAATAATTATAAATAGTCTTCTGTTGATCATGATTATAAATAAGCCAATAAGAATAAGAATAAGAATATCTTTATTGATCAGCTGTGTACATGGAGATGTTTAAAAAAAAATAGTTTCAACAGCCTGCCCATTTCGAGCGTACAACTTATATGTGCGAAGTTTAAATATAGGTAACTTAGGTAACAATTATTAACTAAATTACAATCTTAAACTCCTAAACTCTTAATCTAAAACCTATAGAATAATTAAGTTGACAGCAAACAATTTGCGATCTTCAAATTATTAATTCATAGTATAGTATACTTTAGAAATAAGCCATGCCTTCAGTTTCTTTTTGTAAATAATACCATTTAATATTTTTAGATCTAGGGGCAGAAAGTTATAAATTTTTATGGCCATGGCATATGCACTATTAGCATACATACTGTTGTTAAACTGTGGTATACAGATATTGTACTTATGCCTAGTTCTCTTAATTTCAATACGATTCGACTTTATTTCCCAAAAATAATTTTCATTATTTTTTACAAATAAACACGTTTCATATATATAAATACCAGTAACCGTAAGGACATTATTAGTTTTGAAAACATCAGGAAGGGTGTCAGTACTATCTAATCTAAATAAAATTCTTAAGCATCTTTTTTGTAATATAAAAGTTGAATCAACCGCAACAAAGTTTCCCCAAAATATCACTCCATATAGTGACATTATGACATTATCATAGATGACATTAGTAAAACGAGTCAAATGTTATAAAATCTATAGCCCGACTACGGTGAACCCTAGAATAAAGGATGAACCATATCATTAGGGACTTATGTGAGAACATTTTATTTTATCAAGTAGGTATATCTTGTGTATTTAAGTCATGCAAAATTAAAAGAAAAATCTCAGTGTCACTCATAGTCCAGTAACTTTGTCGTCTGAAAGTATGGGGTAGTATGCGTCAAATCCGGTAGTTCTGATTTTTTGCATACTTGTGTATGATGTTAGCCTAATGAATAATCCAAGTTTTTGACCTCGAGCCCCGAACGCAACCTTGTCAAAAATTGAAAAGACCCATAACACCTCATCCGCAAGAGGTGTTGTGGGGCTGCAACTCTGGTCATCATTTTGGGGTTCACTTCATCCCGCTAGAGTTATTCGAGTGACGTCTAAAATATTGCATAAAATTCCGAAGTTCGAAAAAATGATAAACTTTGAAAGGCTTAATCTCAGAAACTATTGGGTCTACAGATACAGTTCTAGTATAATATTGTAGCAAATTTAGTCTACTTTAAAAACGTCCTTAGAAAGTTTTCTTAAAAACTAGTCCTTTAACCCTAAAGGACTAGTATAATCTATAGTAGTATAGTTTTCTATAATCGCCAAAATTGGAAAAAAAACTAATTTTCGATTTTTGACAAGGTTGCGTTCGGCGCTCGAGGTCAAAAACTTGGATAATTCATGAGGCCAACATCATAAACAAGTTTGCGAAAAATCAGAACTACCGGATTTGACGCATACTGTGATGTATAAAGTTACTGGTCTATCAGAATGTTTGTCCTCTTTCATTCGATATCCTACAGCCACGCGACACGATATTAAAAATAAATCAGAGATCCCACTTATTTGGGTGCAACATCCGTAAAATTGTTTTTTTTCGTATAAAATGTTGTCAAGTATCATAAGTGTATCATGTCAATCATAAGTTTTTTGTAAAAAAGAATATTCTTTTTATATAAACGGCTTGGGTACGATAATGTTTACCCATTGCATAGAGTAATTAATTACCTTTGCATTGCTTTTCGGGCACACAGTCCCCGTTCTCGTTCCTTAATGTACCTTCCATACAAATGCAGCCAGATTCACAGGAACCTTCCGCGACTGCCGGACATGCGATGGACTGTCCTGATTGTGTGCAGTTCTGAGCTCGGCACACCGCTTGGGTGCAGTTTGAAAACTCTTCGTTGGCGGGGCAGATACCAGCTGAAAGTAAAAAGAACGTAGTGGTTACTTCGTGGTGGTATGTTGTGTGAACTGTCCAGCATTATTAATTTATCTATTTTATTCATCGTCAGCTTTTCCGACTAGCGAGAGTTGAAGGGTTACACCACTATTACCCGATGTACCTACCTACTACCTCATAGAATTGAACATCAGCAGGAGAATAGGAAAGTAAGTAAGTGGTGTATAGTCGTAATATTTCTAAAATACTTACTATACCTATCTGGGTGTTCTGGCTAGCTTATCCTATGATTGCTCCTATCATTTTTCTAAACAAAGTACTCACGGCATTCCCCAACATAAATGCACCTTCCATTCTCATCGCGTCTGTAGTCCGGACGGCACCTGCATTGAGACGGCGCGCAGCTAAGGATGGAGACGCAATTCGACAACCTTTCCTGCTCCTCTTTGTAACTCTTGGGGCAGTCAACGGGAGCGCACGCGTTTGGGCAATCTACTACGACTTCGTTTTCGCCGCATGTAGGTGCTATGATGCGAGCAATAAAATAGTTAGTATTGTAAACAGGTTTGGTATATAACGCTTTCTGGATAACGGGTTAGATGAAATAGTAAGGAAGGTGATTCTTGCATAGAATAATAATTATAAGATATAGATACTTCGCCGTTTAGCCAGAACACGTAGTCATGCACACGTAAAACAACACAATGAGCGTGTAAAAACTATACCTGGGCATTGATGTTCAGGCACACAGTTCCCGTTAGGATCCCGCAAAGTACCCTCTACACAAACGCATCCCTGTTCACAATACCCTTCCGCAATCCCTGGGCAGGGTACTGGCTGTCCTCTTTGTGCGCAGTCTTGTGCGCGGCAAACACCTTGTGTGCAGTTTGAGAATTGTTCATTGGCTGGGCACGTTATAGCTGAAATTTGTTTATAATAATTAACTTTATTTTTTATTCAGGTCCTATTTCATCTGATATCGTGGTTCCTTCGCTTATCCCAGGCCTATATTTCCAACACCGAATAACAGTTTTAGCCAGTATTCATGCATGGCTCTATACAAACTAGTAGGTAAGTAAGTACTTCAAAAAATGTATTCAGGCTTGTTCTCAGGTGATGTGTATGCAGTGTATTTCTAGCTTTATTTAGATTATTATCATCAATTAATAGATGTTAATTATGTTACATGCATTGCTGCACAAGCCAACAGGTTCACTCAATACCTCAATACCTTTGTTCACTCAATCACCTTTGTTGACTGGAGTGCTGTAAAGATAGAAAAGCTTGGGTGGTGTTGAATATTTTGTTCACTTACGATAACACTGGTTTTCCGGCACACAGGTACCGCTATCTGTTCTCAGGTAGCCTGATTGGCACACGCACCCACTCAGACAAGATCCTTCTGCTACTGCTGCGCAAACCAACGGCAGTCCTTGCTGACTGCAGTTCAAATGTCGGCAGATAGCCTGGGTGCAGTCAGAGAACTCTTCGTTGGCTGGGCAGGTAGCTGTCAAACAAATTATTTAGCTAGATAAGTTCTATTTCCTCGTAGTTCCTTGGTTTT
Source organism: Operophtera brumata (assembly GCA_932527175.1). Classification (NCBI taxonomy): domain Eukaryota; kingdom Metazoa; phylum Arthropoda; class Insecta; order Lepidoptera; family Geometridae; genus Operophtera; species Operophtera brumata. Next base: position 6,934,757 of record OW052237.1, on the reverse strand, counting down.
CAAGTAAGTACCTAATGACTACTAAGGTTTTCAAAGGGTTGCTTGTTTAATTAGCCCTTGGAAAAATACTTGACTTTTGGGTTTTGAGTGCTTTGGAAAACAAAAAACAATTACGGTAATAACCAAAATAGAAGAAAACTACGTTCGCGTGCAAAGCGCCCTATTGGCACACGGATTTTACCTCTATGAAGGCCGTAAAATTATAGGTATAAGGGATCGATCAGGGCAAGGGATCAAACTCAGGGGATCCATCAGGAACTACTCTCACAGACGGGCGCTATAATTTATATTACATAGCAACTGTAACGAAAGTTTTTATCAAAAATACTTTTTCTCTTTTCTCCCCCAGTATGCTCTTGTCCAAGAACATAATAATATATAACAAAGTTTACAACTGACTTAGTGCGGCGCGAGCAGCATCTTTGTTGACTGGAGTGTTTTAAAGATAGAAAAGCTTGGGTGGTGTTAAATATTTCTCAACACACTTGCTCATAAAGTGGCTCTAATTTCACCGCAATTAGGCATATAATGACACCTGTAATCGAACTGTGACTTTTTAATCGCTATTATTTACAAGTAAGTTACAGAGACAGTTGTACATTTACACAGAGTGTGTATTTCTGTTTTACACCTGTACCTAATCAAACTGTGACTTTTTCATTGCTATTATTCATTAGTGAGTTATAGAGACAGTTGAACATTAACACAGAGTGTGTATTTCTGTTTTATTATTATTTTCTTCACTAGTGTTGAAAAACGTCGTATGATACCCGTGTGTATTGATGATTACCGTCCTCGGCTGTCTTAAAACCCTCACCTAAAGGCTCAGGTCTCAATGGCGCCTCAGCAGTAATCACCAACATTACACACTAGTACCATAATGTACTATTATTTACTTACGATAACACTGGTTTTCTGGCACACAGGTACCGCTTTCTGTTCTCAGGTAGCCTGATTGGCACACGCACCCACTGAGACAAGATCCTTCTGCTACTGCTGCGCAAACCAACGGCTGCCCTTGCTGACTGCAGTTCAAATGTCGGCAGATAGCCTGGGTGCAGTTAGAGAACTCTTCGTTGGCTGGGCAGATAGCTGTCAAACAAATCATTTAGCTAAGCGATAAGTTCTATTTCTTCGAAGTTGCTTGGTATTCAAGTACCTAGCTACTACTGGCTGACAAATCTTGTATACCTACAAAGGGTTTTCAAAGCTTGTTTCATTAGCTAATGGAACACTACTTGACTTTGAGTTGACTTGTTTGAGTGCTTTTGAAAGCATAAGTCTTTGTGCCATGAGGTGACCATATTGTATTGGTGTCTGCAACCTTCTAAATATCTAAATGGGTTACAAACGTTATTGGGTTGAAACAGGAAGCACTCCAACAAAGTCTGCAACTCCACAGCTATGTGTTTTTTAAACATTCATGCCGACAGTTCTTGAAGAAACTTTTATACCTGCCTTTGTAATCTTTCAGAAACCATCGAATGTGCTATTTAGAATTTAAACTTCGGTCATTGAGCACATTAGCGCCGTGCAGTTTGACTAATCCAAGTGTACACTTCAATTCACAGTCAAATTACATATTAATCTATGTGTTTCAAAATAACTAAAAATAAATTGAATTTATTTGAATAACTGACTTTAAAAAATCAACGAAAGACTCCATTATGTAAAACTTCCTAAGTTCAATATATCAATTCAATAGTTCATGTAATAAAAGTACTTTTCCTCCATGTAGCATGGCCGTGGAAGACACTGTATGTTCATTGGTACGAGTCTACAGCTATCTATAGCTACGAGTACCTATAGGTTATTAGGAAAATGGTACCTACCTGGACATTTATCTTCAGGAACACAAGACCCGTCGGCAGCTCTCAAGGTCCCTTCAACGCACACGCATCCTTTCTGGCAGAACCCTTCCGCAACCCTTGGACAAGCTATAGGTTGTCCTTTCTGAGTGCAGTTCAGGGCTCGACATTCCGCTTGGATGCAAGATGAGTATCTTTCGTTAGCTGAACATATTCCAGCTAAAAATAAAATTGTTAATGTCTTGCACTTGAAATTGGAACCGAAAAATAGGAGTCTTCTTGCTGTTTGATTACATCCAACATTTTACAGTGCGAATGCATGTATCGGGATAGGCATAATATTTGCCATAGCAAGAGTTCCATACGTGAGATGCATACTCTAGTTGACTCCTAACGTCAAAGGGAACGTGTTAATAGTTTTGGCTTCCGTAAAGCTCTCTGAAAGACGCAAGACAAATTCCAGTGGTCTTCAAGATTTACTGACTATTTTGACAATATGGATATCGAAGAGCAATTTGGAGACATGGTGCACCCCAAGATAACGTAGGTATACTATAACTTTTCGAAAGTAGGTACTTGTATTTGTAAAGAGTAGTTTTTAGAAATTTACATTTATTCAAAAAACATTCATACATTTTTAATTATATTTAAGAGTAATGGTAATAACAGAACATTTAGAGGGATTAAGCTCAAGCTTATTGATACTAAGTGAATTAGATTAGCACTCAGGTTCCACTTTTTTTGCAATAAACCGTGGCTTGCTGTGTGTAGGCCAGAAAGTTAAACATTTCTGTCTACAGACAGTTCGCTCGCGTAACACAGCTTGATGTATATTTATAAAGGTACTTACGACATTGAGCATAGGGCCCACAAACTCCATTTTTCCTCCAGTAACCGGTAATGCAGCGGCAAGCCGGTCTGCACTCCTGGACTATACCGATTCGTCCTGGCAGAGGACAGCGCCCTGTGGGGGTTGCTTGGCTGCAATCGTCGGTGGGACATAATGGCGGGCACGAGTTGTACTCTTCGTTTTTTCTATGGCATTTGAAAGCGGCTGAAAATATAAAACCTTGAAAAACCATCAACCAATTCACGCAGTTATGTCGCATCTAATAAAGAGTGCATAAGAACAATCTACTCACGTAGGTTGTTGGTTTTGTAGGCTTTCGTACGTAACCAAAGGTCTGCTCATCCAGCACAACTGTTTGTTTCGTTCGCTACAACGTTATCACCAGCTAAAAGACGTGTCCGCTGCCGGACATTGGCCTCCCCGATATAATGCTATGACGAACAGTTTTGAGTCTGGTTTCAACATCCATCGTCTTTCTACGACCTCTATGAACTTTGACCTAAAAGCTGGCTCATCAGGAAATTCAGAGGCCTTAGACAAAGTAACATGCTATCCTATCCTATTCTACTAATATTATAAATGCGAAAGTTTGCGTGTGTGTGTGTGTTTGTTACTTCTTCACGCTGAAACGGCTGGACGGATTTGCATGAAATTTGGAATGGAGATAACTGGACTCCCGGAATAACACATAGGCACATTTTTATCCCAATACGGACATGAGACTTACGCGGGTAAAACTGCGGGGCACTGCTAGTTGACTATAAGATATCTAAATGTCACGTGGTCTGTTATTGTATTGTATTAGTCTTTATTTTACTTTGGTCGAAATATTCATTTCAGACCCACGGTACCCCTTTAGACTGTAGGAATAGAATCGCTTCGAAGCGAATACTGTTTGTCTAGGCTGGTAGGAATAGGTACTCACGACAATTCCTTGTAGGTATGCAAGTTCCGTTTTTACTCCTCTTATAGTTAAACCTGCAGGTGCACTTAGGTTTCTTTGCGCACGGTTCAGAAAGTACTTTCGGTGATAGCTTGGCTTCCTTTTCGTTTTTGGGGCAATAGTCGCCGATAATGGAGTTTGGACAGTTGTTGACTACTTCGTTTTCTTTGCAGACCAAATCACCTAAAAAAACCATCAATTCGATTTCAGTTAGCAGAGAGTTAGGGACTTAAGAATGAGGTGTTAAGTAGGTAGGCAACTCTGCTGCACCATTTAACCGGCTCTACCATTACTAGCTGGAGTGTTGCAAAAGTAGATCAGTTTGAATGCTGTTGTTTTTTTTACTCTTACCATAACATTGGGTTTCCGGCACACAGATACCGTTAGCTGTCTTCAGGTACCCTGATTGGCACACACACCCACTGAGACAAGATCCTTCTGCTACAGCTGCGCAAACCAACGGCTGCCCTTGCTGACTGCAGTTCAAATGTCGGCAGATAGCCTGGGTGCAGTTAGAGAACTCTTCGTTGGCTGAGCAGACAACTGTAAAAATAAATGTTTGTTTGCCGAAAAATATTTTTTTAAAATCATGCTTTTCTGAAATTTGCTATCGGAACTGTGAGCTGATCAAAATAAGCTCAAACACTGCCAGGCTACTATTAATCATCAGTAACAGTTCCGGTGTCCACCATCATCAACTCACTTTTACCATAATATTCTGTTGTTATCAGAATTTAATATAGGTACCTATGTCAAACTACAGCTCAACCGTTTATCCGGATATGGTCGAAAATTCTATCACCAGATTTGTCCCCCGCAGACAGACAGTTCCGTTGACCACCTCCTGTATCCATCATCAGATCAGCTCGCTGCCCCATAATATTGTATTGTCACCGGACATTGCTACGTTTTTTTTTATATTTAGGCCACAGCTTGTTTGTTAAGAAAGAATGCAAAGAATATAGACCAACCGCATCATGATATTTAAATCTATGATCCTCAGGAACACTGAGAACTCAGCGGAGTGAACCATCTGCCGATATCACTTAAGGTAGCAACTTATAAAAAAACCGGCCAAGTGCGAGTCGGACTCTCGCATGAAGGGTTCCGTACCATTATCAATAAAAACAGCAAAAAAAACCCGACCAAGAGCGAGTCGGACTCGCGCACGAAAGGTTCCGTACCATTATCTATAAAAATGGCAAATAAAACACGTTTGTTGTATGGGAGCCCCCTTAAATATTAATTTTATTCTGTTTTTTAGTATTTGTCGCTATAGCTGCAACAGAAATACATCATCTGTGAAAATTTCAACTGTCTAACTGTAACGGTTCATGAGATACAGCCTGGTGACAGGCGGACAGATAGACAGACATACAGACAACCAGACGGACAGCCGAGTCTTAGTAATATAGGGTCCCGTTTTACCCTTTGGGTACAGAACCCTAATGAAATGCTCAGGTACCTGGACATTTATTCTCAGGAATACACTTTCCACTGCTATCCCTCAAATAGCCCTGCACACACACGCATTCCTTCTTGCAAGATTTTCTTGCTACTCTAGAGTAAGCTATGGGACGGTTTCTTTGTGTGCAGTTCTGTGCTCTGCCTAGATTTTGCACACATTTGGAGAGCTCTTCATGTTTTGGGCAAGTAGCTGCAAAAACAACAGAATACTAAGATTCATGATGAGTAGAACAGAGTTTCTACGATATGAATAGACTTGTCACAGGCAGCTACACAGATGTGTAGATATCGTATGCCATTTTATATACTACCTAAGTATGAAGGTTATCAGACAAAATTTACCTGGACATTTATCCTCAGGGACACAAGACCCGTTGGCAGCTCTCAAGGTCCCTTCAACGCACACGCATCCTTTTTGGCAGGACCCTTCTGCAATGTCTGGGCAAGCTATAGGTTGACCTTTCTGAGTACAGTTCAGGGCTCGACATTCACCTTGGATGCATGATGAGTATTTTTCGTTGATCGGACATTTTCCAGCTTAAAAGAAAATTGCTAAGCTATAGACTTCGTATAACGTTATAGAAAATAATAAGGTTTTGTATTACTTTAAGTTTTCTCCATAGAAAGCCTAACGTTCCTATGAAGCTCGCGAATATGGAATCAGGAAATTTGTCTTGGTCCATTCTGATGACTAACATGCACTAATTTGTTATTGCTATTTTTGTAGGGTGCTTGCTTGCTATGGATGCGTGGATGTATATACTCATGCAGCACATTGTGTTGCGCCTCTTGTCCGCTGGCTCCCTGTTCTTCCAATAGCCTATAAACCGGCGATGAGGTGTGGCTTCACTCTTCGACCAAATACTTTGGTCGAAGGCTTCACAACAGCTACCAGTTGCGCAGAGTGGGGGTATGGAGTTATACCCCCTGGATACTATTCTCTCTGCAGTTTCTCTGTTTATGTTGCACTGCTTATAATACTCACGGCATTCAGCATAGGGCACACAAACTCCATTTTTCCTCCAGTAACCAGTAATGCAGCGGCAAGCCGGGCTGCACTCCAAGACTATACCAATTCGCCCTATCTGAGGACAGCGCCCTGTGGGGCTTGCTTGGCTGCAATCGTCAGTTGGACATAATGGCGGGCACGAGTTGTACTCTTCGTTTTTTCCAGTGCATTTGAAAGGTGCTGAAAATATATTAAAATCAACACATATATTTAGTTCGTAGTGGTTATTCGTTTTGTAGTTCGATGGTGCAACCCACTGTGAAAAGAGGCCTATTGTGGCTCTGCCTACCCCTTCGGGAAAAAGGCGTGTGTCTATGTATGTATGTATGTAATTTAACTTCACGCCTTGCGTCTAAAGTGCCTATATACTCAGTGCTCATCTAGCTATTAGTTTTCCAACATAATTATCATCAGCTGGCTGATTAACACTGCTGGATGGTTTTGATCCTTTCAAACTAGCAAAAGAAGGAAAACTCACGACAACTTCTGGTTGGAATGCAAATCCCATTTTCATTGCTCCTTTTGTAGTTGAACCCACAGATACACACAGGCTCTCCGCACGATTCACTTTCTTGTTGGTCTTCCGAGCAGCATCTTCCATTATCACCTTCAGATTTTGGACAGAAGTCGTTAATACATTTCTTGGGACAGGAGTTCACAACTTCATTGTCTGAGCATACGAGGTCACCTGAAATTAAAATAAAATTAAATTATTGTGGTTGGTAAGGCTACGGGCTGCAATTATCGAGTGATTGCCATTACATGAATCTACAGCCACGGGTGGGCCTTATCCTGGTCAAGCAAAATTCTCCAGCCGCGTCTGTCTTAGGCTTTTTCTCTCTAGCAACTCTATTTTACTTTATTTCTTGCTGTATTCCATCCGGCCATCTGAATTTGTGTCTGCCACGTGGTATTTTTCCGTCGGGTATATATACCTAATATAGTGTGCTTGTAAAGTGATATGATTTGTGATAGTGTGTATAGTGTGATATGTAGTGTGTATGTGTGTAGCAAAAAGTAAAATTAACGAAGGGATTTCAAATCGGTGGAGACAACTTGCTTGAGCAAAATAAATATCAAAGCTTTCAGATAGTAAATCAAAGAAAGAACCAATAAGAGACCTGCAATTTACTATGTATTGCTTTAGTTTCCTTTTTTACACATACCGTAACATTGACTCTCAGGCACACAAGTGCCGTTGGCAGTTCTCAGCAGACCATATTGGCACACGCACCCGCTCTCACAGGAGCCCTCTGCAACGGCCGCGCAAGCTACTGGGTATTTTTTCTGGCTGCAGTTCAGGCGTCGACATAGAGCCTGCGTGCAGTTGGAGAACTCCTCGTCAGGTCCACATACAACTGAAAAGAAATTGCACTTACAGACAGAGTCCACTGCTGGACTTAGGCCTCCCCCATTAAATGCTATAACGGACGGCCTTTGAGCCACCTCCATCCCCTGATTTATGGACTAGGGGTCATATTGCGTAGTAGACTGACGTTAGATTTCGATGTCCAGTTTGTTATTCATTGCGCAGCGTGTTTTAAATATTTCTGTTTTTAACCCTCGACGCAAAAACGACGGGGTGTTATAAGTTTGAAGTGTCTGTGCGTGTGTGATTCTGTCTGTCACCTCGTAGCTCCCGAACGGATGAACCGATTTCGTTTTTTTTGTTTGAAAGGTGAGTTTGTCGGGAGTGTTCTTAGCTATGTTTGATCAGAATCGGTTCAGCCATTTCATTGCATTGAGGGTATTTTTTTATTTTTACAAAATTAATTATTTGTTGTAAAAAACCTAAAACGCAACGGACAGCAAACTGGTAATCGTCATCAAAAGTCAGTCTACTACGCAATTCCCACGCAGGTTGAGGTATATTGGCGTCAGACAATTTTTTTTAATTCTCTAAGATAGCAATGAATTCATTAGCTAGTGGTTCGCCCGAATACACGCGATTTAGGTAGGTTACTTTATTTCTTTTGAAAAAATATCTGTGAGTATATCCACATGAAATGAACGTTCGAAAAGTTAGACCTACAACTTTGTTCAAATTCCTAGAAACGGGAGGTCAACAATGGATGTTATACTGATTATTGTTTTATAGAGTACAAGTTTCGATATTCATAAATTTTAGACTTTTCCCAGTATTTGTGTCATAAAAGCTACAAAACATTCAGCAAAATTTCAGCATTGTAGGATTAGAAGAAATACCCTAATTTTTTTTTTTTTTTTTTTAACTTTGATAGACCTTTGTTTGACCACGATCTCACCTGTTGGAAAGTGACGATGTGGCCGAAGATGGAGCACAAAGGTCTATTCACTCTAGCCTTGAAGAGACCCAGATTATAGTTTTCAGGAAAGACAGACGACGGTAGTGTATTCCACTCCTTAGCAGTTCGCATTATAAAGGTGGAACTGAAACGTTTAGTACGAATAGAGGGTATACTAATGAGATAAGGGTAGTACCGAGCCGTACGCCTGCTCGTCCTATGATGAAAAGGGGATGGTGGGATCAGATCATGAAGTTCCTGGGAGCATTCCCCGAAATGTAACCTATAGAAGATCGAAAGGCACGCGACCTTACGGCGGTGCTCGAGACTCTGGATCTTAGTCTCCCCCATATGTTGCTCACCTAGAAGCCTAAAAGCTCTGCGTTCGATCGAGTCGAAGGCAGCAAGCTAGTGTTTGGCAGCAATACTCCATACCAGCCCGGACTTGTGCTTTGTAAAGACTTAGAAGCTGTCCTGGTGTGAAGTAACGCTTTACCTTTTTCAGGATACCCAACTTCATGGAAGCAGTTTTTGCCTTAGACTCGATGTAGGAGCCAAAGTTGAGAGTAGGCGTGAGTGAAACGCCTAAGAGCTCGCGGTGAGGAAGGCCCTAGATAGAGGTTTTGGTTTTTTACATTTTCGATTTACCCTATTATCTCAAAAACTAGATAAGGTAAAAAAAAACATAAAAACTGTTTTGAAATTTGGAAGCGAGGAGCTTTCATAAGACTCCCCATTTTATCTGATATTCTCATATATTTTTTTCCCCCTCTTGGACCCCAATATCTCAACAACCCCCCGACCAATGTAGCGCATAACCTTACCAACAAATTGTACCAACACTATCTACTCCCCAATCAAATTTCATGAAGATCGGATTAACGGTTCAGATGTTATACTTGGACAAACATTCATACATACATACATACAAACGCCGATTCTTCCAAGTTGACTCAGAGAACTCGCTTCGCTCGTTCAGTTATCTCTAGCACCCGTTATAAGGATTGCTCCATAATAACATACGTTACCTGGTTTGTCCCCTGAACAGGAGCTGGCTCCAGCTCTTGAAGAACTGGAGGACGATGATGATACAGAACCTTCAGTAGTACTCTTTTCTGCGGACCTGGAGCTGGATGAAGCAGCATCTGAAAAACCTTGACTAAGTTTATTGAGCACGGTAAGCAAATCCTTTGAATAGATAGGTACTTTGGTTGTGCAATAAGAGAAGAGATGCATTCTATCCTTTCAACACCCTGGATCTATCATCATCGGTCACACACAAATTTTCGTTTATAATATTAGAGTGAGTACAAAAATCACTCTCTATTATTAGAGTGTGGTCTATGTGGGCTTCCTAAACACGTGATCCTTGCATAATTGTTTGCAGGCACAGATAAAACAATACTACTTATATAGTAATGTAGGTATGGTATGTTTGTCCACATATTTCTCAGAAACAAGTTTTTTTTTTTATTGAATTAAGGCGACGAGTTGGTTCACTATTATTTCGTATACGATTTCGTTTATGTTCGTATACACCAAAAAAGGTTTAAATAAGTTTTTTCTGAAAAATATATTTTTCAATACAAGCTTTTATAAAATTTGTGATCGTAACCGTGTGCTGATCAAAATGAGCATAAACACGGCCAGTCTACTATTATCCATCGAGGAGTTCCGTTTTCCACCTTCCGTCTCCATCATCAGATCAGTTCAGTTGTAAATTAAATAAATACTTACAACTGTATTATATATCTAAAATATAGCGACTCGCCCCGGCTTCGCACGGGTAGCCCCCGGTGAACCCCCCCGCCCTCCTACCCCTCCTCCATTTGTCAATCTCCTGGTTCTAAGCTACCTCCCCACCAATTTTCAGCCAAATCGGTTCACCCGTTCTTGAGTTATAAGTGGTGTAACTAACACGACTTTGTTTGATATCTAATATATAAAAGGCAATGTCCTGACTGACTGACTGACTGACTGACTGACTGACTGACCGAGGTCCAACGCACAGCCTAAACCACTGGTCGTAGAGACTTGAAATTTACAGGGTGTGTTCGTCTCGATGCGTAGGGTTGTACTAAGAAAGGAATTTTGAAAATTCGCATGCAAAGGGGTCCAAAATGCGGTTCTAACTTAAAACAAAAATGCTCTGTATTTTGGAAACCGTTAGTAGTAGAACCATGAAATATGACATGGAGATTCCTCAAATAAAATTAACAAACATGTATTTCAGCGATTCCTGAAATTTTCCTGAAAAATGGCAGGGGATCGTTTTCTTTGTAAAAAAATAAAAAAACTTTAGTTTTTACAACGCACAGGCTAGACCTCAAGGTTCAAATGGGACCCCTAAATTGAAAAACTTGAGTATGGTGTCGTTTCAAAGGTCGTTTCACGGTGTCGTTGTTGAAATCAAAATACTTTCAGGACCTCAAGGTTCAAATGGGACCCCTAAATTGAAAAACTTGAGTATGGTGTCGTTTTAAAGGTCGTTTCACGGTGTCGTTGTTGAAATCAAAATACTTTCATGACTTCAAGGTTCAAATGGGACCCCTAAATTGAAAAACTTGATTATGGTGTCGTTTCAAAGGTCGTTTCATGGTGTCGTTGTTGAAATCAAAATATTTTCAGGACCTCAGAGATAAAATGGGACCCATAAATTGAAAAACTAGAGTATGGTTTCAAAGGTTATTTGACGGTGTCATTGTAGAGATCGAAATATTTTAAGGACCTCAGGGTTAAATGGGACCCCTTAATTGAAAAACTTGAGTATGGTTTCAAAGGTTGTTTCCCGGTGTCATTGTTGAGATCGAATTATTTTAAGGACCTCAGGGATAAAATGGGACCCCTAAATTAAAAAACTTGAGTATGGTTTCAAAGGTTGTTTCACGGTGTCATTGTTGAGATCGAAATATTTTAAGGACCTCAGGGTTAAATAGGACCCCTAAATTGAAAAACTTGAGTATGGTTTCAAAGGTTGTTTCACGGTGTCATTGTTGAGATCGAAATATTTTAAGGATCTTAGGGTTAAATGGGACCCCTAAATTGAAAACTTAAGTTCAGTGTCGTTTCAAAGGTCGTTTCACTGTGTCGTTGTTAAGATTAAAATATTTTCAGAAAATAAAGGGTAAAATGTGACCCCTAAATTGAAAAACTTGAGTGTGGTGTTGTTTCAAAAGTCATTTCACGGGGTGGTTGTTGATGTTTAAGTTGTTGTCTGCACGCCGCGCCGGAGATGTTTTCAAACTACGCGCGGACGAAGTCGCGCGCGGGTCATCTAGTATATATATGTATAAATATGTAAAATATATCTATTATTAGAGTGTGATTAGTTAGACGAATCTACATTAAAAATGTAGAGACATCGGTCCCGTTTGCTTGTAAATTGTAAAAGGTTACTTTGTTTTAAATCTTGTATCAAAGTTAACCAATCGAGTTATGCAACTTAAAAAATAATTCAGTGATATGAAGAGTTAGGTTGCTAAATATCACTTTCATAATGTTTTGTAATTGAAGAGTGTTTTGCAGAGAAAAATGTAGGTCCCTGCCACCAACATTTCGAGTACGTCATCATAGTATCTTTCAACAAATGTGTAAGTTTTATCAAAATTGGATCAGTAGTTTTCAAGATATGGGGAAACACGTCGTCTATTGAACCACATGAACGGCGCAATTCTAAATCGCGAAACTCGTTCTAAAACGTTATACCTACTTATCTAAAAAGTTGGTAAAAAAAAATGTCTTGTTACTTTATTACACTGGTAATGAGCGATGGTAGCCTAACGGTTCAATAGTGCAACTCAGAATCCAACGATACCGGGTTCGATCCTAGGCTCCGCACCAATGACTTTTCTAAGTTATGTGCGGATTTCCATCGCTCTGTGCTTCGGAGGGCACGTTAAGCTGTCGGTCCCGGCTGTTATTGATTAATAGCAGTCGATAAGCCATGTCAGAGGCCCTCGGGCGGCTTGACAAACTCTGACACCAGAGGCCAGCACTACCTCATACGAAACGACGACGACGACTGGTAATTAAGTAAAAACTTTCTGCACATGTTTTCTATTTATTTATTATTACCTATTCGTCGTGTTTCATAAAGTGCTTAACTATTGGAGGTCGGTAGGTAGGTATCTAAGTACCATAGAATACGTACGCACATAACTTGTGGTTAAAGTTATTTATTCTCAAAGAACAAAGTTCGCTCATAAATAAATATTATATAACAATATTATTGTACTGGTTAAGTCCAGTGATACAATAGTAACAGTACAGTGCTTTGATAAAATTAAATATTATATAACGTTAAATGTTTCAGTACATAGTCTTTTAATCACTTTTAAATATAAAGTCACTTGTGGCTTCTTTAACACTAAATATAGTTGTTCTCCTTTAAATGTTACGTTTTCTTCCCATAATTATTTTGTTCTAGGTTGTGTCAATACTAAAATTATTAGAGTTTCTTGTGTTTAATTGTGTATTTGGGTTTTCCTTTTAATCATTATATCTGTGTGATCTGTGTGTATATCTCCTTTTATTATTTTCCTTATAAGACATCATGTGTTGTGAGTGTACTTTTAGTTTATACTCATCAGTTGAGTTTCCTTGTGTCCTTGTAAAGAAGTCATAATTAATTAAGACTGACAATCATGTTTTACATACATACATACATAGACACACGCCTCTTTCTCCGAAGGGGTAGGCAGAGCCTCAATGGGCCTCTTTTCACTGTGGGTTGCATCATCGTGGGATATAGACGTGACAAGTGGTGAGTTCATCGCCGCCATTGCTTCCCACGACTGACTCACCTAATCATGTTTTGTACATACATAAGCAGATTCTTCCAACTTGACTCAGAGAACTCGCTTCACTCGTTCAATAATAGAGAGAGATGTATTTTTCACGACAAGTTTTAATGAAATTAGGCTTCAGACTGATTGTAATGATGGAATTAGTACTCTGAACCATGCAAACGAGCCCAAACACAGCCAGTCCATAGTGGAGTTAATTGCCTACCTCGCGTCTGCCTTGCTGTCACCATAATATTGTAATAACATCGGAATAACAGTGTGCGAAATTTAATAATCGGTTAGAAGTGGGTACATTATGATACAAGTGAGCTAAGTTGCTCATTACATTCGAGGCGGGATTGCGGGCGTAATGGAGCCGGGAGCTGTAATGATCAATGCTCACGCGTTTCATATGGCGTTATTCAACACACTTGCGAAGAAAAAAGTGAATAATATTCCGCCAAATAACGATTTATAATTTTTTCTTACAATTAAATCGACATCATTTTGTTATCATTTAATATAAACTAATATTTATTCCGTGGTAGAACCCCGTGGTAGTAAATTTTAATGGATTGAAAAAATGAACTGTTAAGTAAATTATGAAGGAGTTTTTATTTGTAATAAAATTGGCAAAATACTCGCACATTATAAAATAAAATAAATAAATTTTATTTTATTTTATATTAAGGGCTTTAACGAGCAAGTTTGTTGAAAATTAAATTATTAAATTAAAAACAAAAAACTTGAATTTATTTTTATTGTCATAGCCAATTAGCTAAAATAACGCCTTAAATAAAAACAAATAGGCCTTTAAAAAGTAAATGATTTAAAAATCTCACCTGCTGTTGAACTTAAAATGAATATTAAATTCACAATCACCGCTAAGCGAGTCATCTTCACTACGTCAGGTGTCCGTATGGTTATCACGATCTACTCGTAAAATAAGGAAAACTAATTTTGTTGAAATTATTTACTTCACTATTGATTCTATGAAACGAGCAGTTGTTCAATTTATCCAGTTGGTGGTACCAAACTACCTTAAAGTAAGCAATTTGCATATTAATTGCGGTTATTTGATAAAATTGTGTTTTTTTTGTTAAAAACATTTTTAGTTTGTACAAAGTATGTAGAGACAGCTGCTTTGTAAAGTAAATGATACGATAATTGAAAAATAAAAAAATAATTGGTATATTGGCCTCTGTATCGGTTATGGAATTTACAACTATTAGAATTTTCAAAAATATTTCATTTACAAATTCTGCCCAGTTACTTTTTTTTTATAGTACTAGTGACCCGCCCTGGTTTCGCACGGGAACGCTACCAAATTTGATATTGGAGTCCATAAGGAACATACATACACACATTTTGTATTAGGGGTTAAAAATGATGAAATTGCCGATTTGTATTGAAAAATTGAAACTAGTTTTTTTCTAAGATAAAAACATATTTATTAAATCAAAATATTTACCCTCATTATCTATACAATGCTGCCATCTTAACGGAACTTCATTTATGCCTTTACGATAGAACTCTGGGATCTAGATTCGACAAACTGTGTGATAACATTTTGTACTGCCACCTGAGAAGTTTTTTTTATTACTTTGTAAATTGTCCAAATCACGAAAAAAAATGGTAGTCCGTTGGAGCAAGGTCTGGCGAGTACGGAGGATGACGTATGGTTTCTAACTGCAGCTCTTGTAGAGTTACAACGGTTTCTCGTTCAGTGGCGTTATTCACCTGTTATTCGGTCATTCACGCTGAATAAGAAACCAACTGAAAGCCGAAAATCGAATATATTTTTAAAAGAAGAATCCCATTGGTATCGTGTAAAAATGTTTCACACGAAAATCTCACACCATGAAGGTTTTATGTCAATTCAAAGTAACTTACTTGATACTTTGAATTGACATAAAACTATTTAAAATTAAAATTAAAATATTAAAATTATTTATTTAAAAAAAAGTTGTTATTGTATTAGTTGTATAATTCTTTCTGTAAATAAATGTATTTTTATATGAGTATAAATAAAACAAGCGAGCCTTACCGTATTCGCATATGATGAATAACATCTGATATCTCACTTCCTTGGTAATAAGCAACATGGCTAATAGTACCAACTTCTCGGAAAAATGCGCGCTTCCCACTTCGGTCGCTTTTCACGAAATCACACCCACAGATTTGCAGGAAAGCGAGAGGAAAGATGTTACACATCAAAAAACTTGCGGGCCCTTACAAAGCTGTGCTTTTTGCTAGTATACAGGGCGTCCCAAGACTATACGACAAGAAGGGAAACTACCTTAAATATTGTAGATAGTATATTTTGCTTTAAGGAGACTTTATTTTATTTTTAAAACTTATTAATACTGCATTTCAAGATTTTCTAAACATTACTTGCTATCTGGGTATCAAGTAATCTTGATCTGGGAATCGAATCGACTTAAATGAAAAATAAAAATTAAAATGATGAATTTTACGTTATTTCTTTGTTTTAAGATGCCATGTTACTCAAGATGAATTGTTATTTTTACGTCATCATAAATAGAAGATGAGAGTTTTCACCTCAACTTATAGCTAAATATAACTAATGTATTTCTAACATAGTTTTTAAGAATAATACTAACAAATAATGGACCTAATAATGTCTGATTTAATAAATGAATTATTTTATTATAAATATTTTTGTGTGTGTTTTTTTTCACATTTCAGTCAGTTCGATTCCCAGTAGAAGCAAGTAATTTTTTGAAAATCTTTGAATGCAGTATTACTAACATTTAAAAATAAAATAAAGTCTCTATTCCGCAAAATATCCTATCTACAATATTTAAGGTACTTTCGCTTCATGTCGCATAGTCTTTGGACGACCTGTATATAAATATATAGATAGAAGGTAGAAAAATTGCCTTTATATTTTGCCTGATAGGTAACATGTATTGTCTAAAGAGAAATGTATTGTTATTGTCTAAATATTATCATCAGCATCATTAGAATGTGTAACTCTTTGAGGCACTTCTTCTTCACGGGCTAGTCTAGGATTCGAGTCTTCAACACCTGTAACAAAACGATTTTTGTTATATTTACTAACATATTATATAATGTGTGGCTTAGAGCAATGCGGCCTCCGTATGATGTGTGGTAAAAGATGGGTGTATATTTTTCAAACTATGGTATCTTTTATTTAATTTTATGAAGGCCCCGAAAAGAAAGCAAATGCAGACGGACCGAAATAATGATGATGATGATGGTGGTATCTTTTGAAACACTGATTCATCATTAAAGTTATTGGAGTATATACTCCATAAACGGTATGCAAATAGATGGGAAGTAAAATCGTAAAATTGGGCGTAACATAAAGTGAAATGTGTTATATTTTCCCTCTGCGCAACATTATTCGCGCATGTTATACTGAACTGGACTGGAATATACTCCAGTCGGGCGTCGGAGTTGCCAGACACCTTTTTAACCCCCGACACAACTAACCGCTATGTGTGTCTGGCCTGACTGTGGCACCGTAGCTCTTAAACGGGTGAACCGAGTTAAATGTGCTTTTTATTTGGAAGTAAGTATGTTTTTTAGCGATGGTTCTCAGACACTTTTTATCAAAATCGGTTCAGCCGTGGCATAGCGTTGGGGTTTGTTTAGTTTTTTTAATTTCATTTTGTTTGTGTTTTTCGTTTGTCATCGTTTCTTTCCTGAAAACTATAATATGGTCTTATCAAGACAAGAAAGAATAGGTGTCCTTCGTGCTCCATCGTCGGCCACATCGTCGGCCCATCGTCGGCCACATCGCCGGCCACATCGTCAGCCACATCGTCGGCAAAACCGTCGGCCACATCGCCGGCCACGTCGTCAGCCACATCGTCGGCCAAACCGTCGGCCATTCGTCGGCCACATCGTCAGCCACATCGTCGGCCAAACCGTCGGCCATTCGTCGGCCACATCGTCAGCTACATCGTCGGCCACATCGGCGGCCACATCGTCGACGTTACAAAAGTAAAAAAAAAAACTCCCTCATGCAGGGAGGTGTTTTTTCATCGTCTTCTCATTTCTCGATTCGACGTTGATTCGTCAATGCACGCTAACCAATTTTCACCCAACATTCATCTCGCAAACACCATCTTTCATACATAAAACCTCATTGAAATCAGCACACTCATTCCGGAGTTATGACGGAAGCTACCCGGAATAGGCGTGTGAATTCAGAACATATGAATTTACTTTGACTTAGTTTCTTACAAATCCTAAAAGCCAAAACTTACCAAGGAATTGAAGAGCTCAAAAGAGGTGTAGCAGTCTAGCACTCCTCATACGGAACACAGATTCCCTTCTTCCTGTTGAATCCCTGCTTACACCTGCACTCCGGGAAGCATTCCACCACCATCAAGATGAGCCCGAAGGTCTGGCAGGTTCGCTGCGAGCAGTCGTCAGTGCAGTATGAAGGGCACGCCACGTACTCTTCGTTAGGGCGTTTGTCGCAATCGAATGGAGCTGTTACAAATAAATCATATTCATTTTATTACACCTTGTTTTTTTTTATACTACTTGGAATGACGGATCAATCTCACGGCCCACCTGATGTTAAGCGGTACCCTCTGCCTAAGAACAGTGCACTATTACATAGGTCACGCCCTCCTAGGACGCACCCTATGTGGCATTGCACTGCGCCCACCTGAGACATACAGATGAAAAGTCTCATATGCCTGTAATTTCACCGGCAACCATACCCTTCAACCCGAAATACAGCAATTCGAGCAGGTGGTAGTACTTCCCCGGACGAACTCTTTCACAAAAAAGCTCTACTACTACTTGGTTTCTTCATTGTGCCACTTGCTTCTGGCCACCGCGGTTAAGGTCACCGACCTGCTGCGTGGTGGCCTTGAAAATAACCAATGTAGTAAATAAATGTGCCCCTTTTCGTAATATTATGACATTTTAAATTAATATAGTTGAACAACTAAAATGTTATTAAATATATTATATAAATTATATATTATTGAGATTATATTATGAATGTTATGTTATTCATAATAAAATAACATAAATAACATATTAAAGAAAAAAAACTCGTATCAATGGTTAAGTCCATACTTTGTTAAAAAAACCTACATGTTGTAAGTTGGCTACTTGGAATCCTTGAGCTACCTGCTATCATCTATGCATGTCTAGACGATGTACTCTACATTTTCAGCTGGACCTCATGGTCCGTGGTTCTACTATAGATAATAAAATCTAAAAAAAATAACTTGGTAGGTACCTTATTTTTAGGTAATAGAGGTATTTTTATGTACGTAATTTTCTGTACCTTTATTGTATGAAACATTTACATCTATCTGGAGTCTACAGGTTATTAATTTGTATCCTTAGAGCATAGCAGGCCTCCGTACCGGAGGTAAATGGCCTTGGGTCAGCGCTCAAACTATCCGAAACAAAAGAAAAACAAAACGCATAAAATAAACAATTCTTTCAAATTTTATTCGTCCATTGCTGCTTGATTATTGAACACATTTGCAGGACTAAAGTGTGAACCGGAAGTGTATCGAACTCATTTGTCATCGTTCAAAATTGTATAGTTTTTGCCCTACTTAGTTAGTGCTAAGCCTAGAGTTATTAGAAAATCTTTACAACTGGTGTTCTAGATTATAGAGTCCCGGGGGTGAAAATGTTCGGATGCACAATATAAATCAAGTAGGACCTATGAACCCCAGAAATGTACAAAGTATAATTATAATTATATGTGCGATAATATAATAAAGTCATTCATTTAAATAATATTTATAACTAGCGCCCCGCGGTTTCACCCGCATAGGTCTAGATCCCGTGGGAATATCGGGGTAGAAATGTGCCTATGTGTTATTCCGGGAGTCCAGTTATCTCCATTCCAAATTTCATCCAAATCCTTCGAGCTGTTTCAGCGTGAAGAAGTAACAAACACACTCACACACAAACTTTCGCATATATAATAATAGTGTGTTTTTTGGTAACTTACGGCACTGTTGTGTAGGTATGCAGGTCCCATTTTTAGCGAACTTCTCATTGAACCTGCATATGCAGCCAGGTTTCTGCAGGTCAGGGTCCTTGCTGCACACCCTCGAGTAGTGTTCAGCGACTGGACACTTGTCTAGGTCGCATTTGGTAGCGTACTCCGTTTTGATTGCGTTCTTTCTTCCACAATCAAAGTCATCCTCTGGTGGTATAATGGACTCATTTAGTTATCCTTGTAAAATGTGTTTTTATTAGACTAGGTACGGCAAGGCCACTTATGTTCCACAGTAGCGCCAAATGTATTCGTCCGATTTAATGCTATGTTAATCAATTCGTTATTTTAATTCGTTGTTATTATAAAGCCATTTTATGCATATATTAGACTACATTTTAAACAAACAACACCAATATGACGATTTTGAGATACCCACCCCTATTTTTGAACGAACGTATTTATTTTTTGTAGATAGTCAAGTTCAACGCCTCTAAAACGCAGGCTTGTCTCTTCTCGACGAAAAAAGTCAGTTTCTCCAAGTTCCTGTCTTCCGAGATGTACCTGTAGCTATAGGAGATCACCTCGAGCTCTTAGGCGTTTCACTCATGCCTACTCTCAACTTTGGCTCCTACATCGAATCTAAGGCAAAAACTGCTTCCATGAAGTTGGGTATCCTGAATAAGGTAAAGCGTTACTTCACACCAGGACAGCTTCTAAGTCTGTACAAAGCACAAGTCCGGGCTGTTATGGAGTATTGCTGCCACGTTTGGGATGGCTCGGCCAAACACCAGCAGCAGCCAGCAACTCGATCGAACGCAGAGCTTTTAGGCTTATAGGTGAGCAACATATGGCGGAGACTAAGATCCAGAGTATCGAGCCTTTCGATCTTCTATAGGTTACATTTCGGGGAATGCTCCCAGGAACTTCATGATCTGATCCCACCATCTCCTTTTCATCATAGGGCGAGCAGGCGCACGCCTCCCTTACCTCGTTAGTATACCCTATATTCGTACTAAACGTTTCAGTTCCACCTTTATAATGCGAACTGCTAAGGAGTGGAATACACTACCGTCGTCTGTCTTTCCTGAAAACTATAATCTGGGTCTCTTCAAGGCTAGAGTGAATAGGTGCCTTCTAGACCTTTGTGCTCTATCTTCGGCCACATCGTCACTTTCCAACAGGTGAGATCGTGGTCAAACAAAGGTCTATCAAAGTTAAAAAAAAAAAAAAAAAAAAAAAAGTAATCCTTTGTATTGGAAAATATATCTTTTACGAGATTTTGAATAAATGTAATAAATGTAATAAAGATAATAATAATATTTAATTTAATTTTGGATTATATTACGAATATTATTACTTTTAAAAATTGTTTAATGACGTACCTAAGTACATGTATAGTGTCAAAAGGGAAATAAAGATAATCATTAACATTATCAATGACATTGTAGTTGGTACCACATACCTAATGTTGTAGTCCACCGTAGTCGGGTTATAGTTTTTATATGTTTACTTGTTTATTTGTTTATTTTCTGCCGATTGTTTTGCTTCAAGACACGGTTCATGCACCCGACACGATACAGGTTTTAGCAACTTGGACCCGAGTTGACCCGACTCGGTTAGTAGACATTGAACAGGAAAATTATTACGCTATACCTACTTCCGCAATCAGGTACTTTTAGAATAGATATTATAAACTTTGTGACGTATTTCCTCATAAAAATACCCAATTTTCTTAAGCGGGGATTTTTCAATTTGGTAAAACCTACAATCTAAATGGTCGTAAACCGAGTAAAAAATACACTGAGGTCCTAGTCTAAGTTTCGCAGCAATCAACGTACCGATGACGATTACGATGATCGTCCGTGTATTACGTAGCCACACCGCTAGCCTGGTCCATACAAAACGAACTTTGATCATCATTTCGATTCTAATTAACTCAAATCAATGACATTTTGTAATATCAATCTACAACTAAAGATAAGATAAGAACTGTCTTGTACCTACCTAAAATTCTAACGAAATAAATATATTTGTATTTGTATTTGTACAGCTCGTTCACCGTAAGATGGCACATGCGTTTTACTCTTAATGGCCTTGGGAATAGTGCCAACCTAGAAAAATAAATACTGGTGCCATCTTACGGTGAACGGTCTGTAGAGACTAATATGTGGTTTGATAGGTTTCCGTTAAATTGCATAGAATCAAACTAGCATCACTTATAAGATTTTCAAACCTTTAAGTCCTTTTAATCTGGAAATCATATAATTTTATAAGAAACTAACAAACCACCAAATAATAATATATTTCTGTATTGATCTTAAGTTCGAAATTTCATGCAGTTTGATGAGATAATATCTGAAATAGGAGTAATCTTCGTTTTATAACTTTTGAAACTATCATGGTTATGTACATAATTTTCACTAGAAACGGGATATTTACCATGATTTTTGAGTTTTATATGTTCCCGATATTTCGGCACAGTTGCATGCGCCATGATCACGGGAGAACTGACTAAAGTCTTTGCGAGTAGATGTTATTGGCAGATATATCGATCTACCCTCTTTCTCACTCTTTTATTACGAACGATACCACTACCATCGGTTTCATTGTCACAATTCACACCAACTCGACACACAACACTAACGGACCAAAAACGGACGGTCAAAAATCATGGTAAATATCCCGTTTCTAGTGAAAATCTTCGTTTTGTAAGTATATGTTTTGTTTGTATCGTTTGTAGGGCGCAAGCGCTGTAGCGGTACACTCATCTGCTTCTATCGAGCGCCCGCGCAGAGTAAAACACGGACACAAGGCGTTAGATTCAATGAATATTTTTGTATGAGGCGAAGCAGGCGAGCGTACGTTCTGATACCGTGTTTGTGTGTATACAAAATGATATAAAAATGCCCTTTAAAATCTTGTAAAAGTTTTTTGATGCACTCACTAACTCAATAGTTAATTAATAAGTTACCAAATGTTTCAATAATTAAAAGATGAAGTCAACAATTGGATTCCAATTTAAAAAAAATTTTTTTTTTACGTTTGAAGTAATAGTGTCTTGAATTAATGATTCCACTAGATAAAAAGCTCAAGGCAGGTTAAAATACCGAATGGGCGGAGTCTAGCTAGATAATAATAGTTCCAAGAAAGTGACACGCTATTGCTCACTTGAACCCGGAAAGAGATGAGGTATAGATTTCTTCAGCTCGAAAGTAACAGA
Source organism: Operophtera brumata (assembly GCA_932527175.1). Taxonomy (NCBI): domain Eukaryota; kingdom Metazoa; phylum Arthropoda; class Insecta; order Lepidoptera; family Geometridae; genus Operophtera; species Operophtera brumata. The sequence goes on along the minus strand of OW052237.1, from coordinate 6,912,435 downwards.
CGTAAGCAACCATCGAGCAACGCAGGCCTCCGTACCGTAAGCAACAAATGATGAATCTTCGTTCTGCTTTTGAAGTAACAAATATAAAAAAAAAACTCTACTATTAATCTGAAATTGTGATTTCCTTCTGAATAGTATACATACGCTTAACATTTTTTCTAATCAAAGGAGGGACCTAAAAGGGTTTTAGGAGGGCCAATTTAACAAAATAAAGCTATAGCGAAATGTTTCACCAATCATGTTTCTTGTCTATCATTTATTTAGATTACATCCTCAAGTAATTACTGCTTAGAGCATTGCAGTTGCAGGCCTCCATACCGGAGACATCAAGTTTGTAATCTTCACTGTTACTGAGAGAGCATGTAAAGCAACGACTCCAAAATTGTGACATATCATCTTAAGAATACCATATATATTTTTTCTTCTTGGAAACTATAAGATTTATCAAAAACTTAAAAATTCTAAAACCTTTCGTGAACCTGTAGCGCCTTAATCGTCATCGTTACTGGTTACTACAAAACATAGAATAGGCTCTCTTAAGTGTTCCAATGAGTCACGATATCTCGTGAGTTATATCTGTTTCAAAATTAAATGAAAATTTAAAAATATACTAGAAAAAAACACATTACCTGCGGAAATCGTGACTTTGGCGAGCACAAGAATGATAAAACAAGACACGATATGCGTCATTTTGTGAGTGATTCTCAGACGGTTATGACATGCTACTGTTTAACACCTTCATAGGTAAATCTATTGGTCAAACAATGGATGTATGGACATGCACTAAAGGCTACTTTAGACACTGACTCATTAGTATCTACCTGACAAGGTCGCTAAATAAATTAAGTTCCTTAGCAGCGGTTCCGTGGCAGAATCTTAATCTCACCACGAACACAGACCATTATCTTTGCACGGGAGCCATCACCGATGCATCACCGACTGACTACCTACCATAGACTAATTTCTGTTGTCTTTTCTGCAGTCTACATGGAAACAGGCAACTGTCGGCCCACAGACTCACATTATGATTTAGGTACATACACTACAACCAGAGTCACTAGGTAGCTAAGTCTATTAGTCAGTCAGCCACACTACTTAGTCAGCCACAAAGTGGTGCCTAACTACCGTGGCTACGCCCGTTTCACACTTTGATAAGTGCAAGTTCCAGTGATTAGTGCATGTGCTTTATGATTAGTACTAAGCAGTATTCGACACCACTCACAATACACGTTTTGTATGCACTAATCACTCACACTAGTCACTAACACTCCGCTCTCGAACTCGCACTCGAAAGTGTAAATGCTGTTTCGTGCACTAATTAGTGTAATGTTAAGCAATAAGATATAAAACTAGCTTATTCGTCCGCTCGTGCACTTACCTAGTAAATAAAAAATAAATAAATAAATAATGCTGTGGACATCTTCACACAACATTATCTAGCCCCAAGCTAAGCCAGAGCAAACGCAGAGCGTAGTAACTCCTTACTACGAATTCCTTTCTTTTTAATGAAACTAATAGGCAAACTAGCTTACGGCCCACCTGATTTAAAGTGATCACCGTCGCTTATAGACACCGGCAACACCGGGGGTACTGTCGATGCGCTGCCTACCCTGAAGAAATTTAAGAACACATGACATCTACATCACATGATTCTACATGGATGTTTGTCCGCGCGTAAGGTGTAGTATAGGTACCTACCCATCTACTGTACCTACCTAGTACCTACCTTCTATGCATTTGAGGAACGTATATTAATTTGATTATCTGTCTATTTGTTTGTCTGTCGATTTAGCAGCGCTAGTTAGTCAATTGTAAAACCGCGCTCTCAGATCTTGCATGACGACCTTCAGAGCTAGCCACACTAATTAGACAACGTCTAAAGCGGCCATAAATTATCTAAATAATAAGAAAAGTATTTAATTAGTTAGTAGGGTAATGCAAACATGAAAGAACTGACGAGAAGCAGCTGATTAGTCTACGCTGGTATACGAGCATAAAACATGGTTATGACAAAGTATCTGAAAGACTGTTGTATTTTTCATCGAAGGCGAATAAAAAATGAAAAACGAATGAAAGTTAAATCCTATTGGTTTAACTATAATAGTTTCGATAGCTTCTGATACAGATAAAATAATACTATACTAGTACAGATAACTCATGCCATACAACGAAACACGACCGCCATAACTCGGGCTATTGTGCGGGCTATTTTGGCTGCCTCACCTGGGCGCTAGATGCCGCTAGCAGCGCAAATGATAGCTAGAGCCACCTAGCACCTGCAACTGTAATTACCGCGTAAAATGCGCACACACTCAATAGATGGCATTTTAAAACGTGGGTCCGTCGCACATAGAGCTACTCAAAAAGAACTAGTTACAAACTCAAATACTAACGAGTTGTAAAAATTTGTTGTTGTGAAAATTCAAATGAAAAATGAAATAAACTATCAGTTTATTCACGAAAGGATGTTTTTTATACTGCGTGAGTGACGGAACAATCAGATGGCCCACCTGATGTTAAGCGGTAACCTCTGCCTTTAACAATACTTTACCTCATTATGATTCCATTGCCACGGTAATGCTGCATGTGGTGTAATAAAATAGTTTGCCTAATAATCTCTGAGATTATAAGCTGAAGCTGAAGATAGTAAAGAAGTGACTGAAACCTTACAACATGAGCATCTATATTGCGTCGTGTGCGAGGTACGGTTTCTGAGTGGTTTGTAATTGTAATTACTGATTAGTTCCGTCATTTTTGGGTAGCTCCATGTGCGACGGGCCTTTATGACGATTATGGTTTTTTTAACTTAACATCTTTATTAAGACTGCGTCAACCCCAGGCAGAAATCTTCATAAACAAAAAAAACGCCTCTCGCCCGCTGCTTGAAAAATCGGTTTTTATTGAATATCTCGTAAAATGTAGATAATTTTACAAAACTATGTAACTTTGGATTTTTGTATATCTATATTATATAAATATATAAATATTGTCCTATCGTGTTTCTGGTACAGTGACCCCTCGGAATTATAATGTAGTATCCATTCATATTTTTAATTTAAATACTGTACTTGATTTAGCCTGTTAAAAATAATATCTAAGATTTGGAATTTTGCGGCATAGGTTAATGTGGGGTACATTAACCACCTAGATGACCCGCTCGCGACTTCGTCCGCGCCTAGTCAGAAAACTTTCCCGGCGTGCAGATAACAACTAACCACGCCGTGACACAACCTTTGAAACGAACGGACACTCAACTTTTACAATTTAGGAGTCCATTCCTGGAAAAATTTGAATCCCAACAACTACCTATAAGTATCGTGAAATTATATTTTACAACGTCGAAAATACGCTGAAATATAGCTAAAACGTAAAGTGTATTTTTAACAAACACTACGTTCCCGTGCCAATTTTCATATATTGCTGAATCATATGTTTGTTAATTTTATTTGAGGAAACTAGGTACCTATGAACCAGTTACGAAACCCCGGTTTCCTTGACAGCCGAAGCGGAAATTTCAAGTATCTACTGCCACCGCTTTCTGAAATACATACCTAACATTTTTGTTTTTACGTTTGGACCCCATTTTGAAATCCTTAGCAGACGAATTTTTAATTTTCCTTTCTAAGTACACCTTAACACCCTTAAAGGAATAGGTACACCCTCTAAATTTCAAGTCTCAACGACCAGCGGTTTAGGCTGTGCGTTGTCACTCGGTCTGTCAGTCAGTCAGTCAGGACATTGCGTTTTATATATAACTAGTTCGTCTTTGGTTACAATGATATACTAGTCAGACATTTTATTTGAAATTTTTTGAATAGGACGGAAATACTAGCTTTCTCTTTCATTTCGGGCCCGACATCATTGGCGGGTCATCAGTTTTTTTTAAATAACGCCATCTATCAAGTCAGTCCTAACTGTGGTACTACAAACAAACTGTGTCAAACCTCAACCTAGTTCAAATTATAACCACTAGGAAAACGACATCATTAGATTTTTCTAAATATAATTAAACTTGATTGAAGAGGCATTTATTTAATTTTCCCGTGTTATGGGTATTTTTTGAACTTAGAAAATATTTTTTTCAGGACCTAATATTCATTTTTCACATACTTCAATAACAAATCTATACCTGTTACGCCATTTATTTAATTTCAATAAAACAATATATTTTTTCTTTGGGATGAGACCTCGTGGCTTCTGTATAAGAACGAATTTGTTACGTTCTTGTTCTAAACGCCATCTTCCCCATTTGTAGTTCAGCGATTCACAAGGTAACCTTTTTGGGGAATGGTTGCAAGTTTTACAAGATTTCATCACATTTCCACGCTTGAAGTAGTTCAATTGTTTGTCGCTAGATGCCACTGTGCTTGATGTTCGAGTGTAGATGAGATGAACCATGGGTGTGCGTGTGCCAGACCAAATACCAAATCAAAGGCACAGATAAAATAATACTATACTAGTATCAAAGGTAATTATTGCCTTGAATCTCTTTACAATTTTTCATATTACTATTATTTATTATTAATGAAAACCTTGCTTAGAATCAGGTAAGTACATACTAACCTTCTATATACATATATTATGTCATACATTCTATATGAATTATTGTAGGTATTAAACTCTGTCTCCTCCCTTGGATGTTGCCAAAGCCAACTAAAGGATTCTAGGGGATGGGAAGCAGCATCCACCTGAGTACCTCTTCAACACCAATAGGTACCTACCTACTGCGATCACCAATTTGGCTGCCAAGCGTGGTGATTATTTATTTTTTATTTTAGGCAGTAATTTAAGTACTTATATTATTATTATTATTATTTATTAATTTTCTTAGACTTATCCTATATTTCCCTTCTTGTGCACTACCAATACATATTTTTTCCGCAATACACCAAGGTTATCTGGAAGAGAATGCTTTCTAGCATTAAGTTCGCCTTTGTACTTCTTTGTTTTATGTGCAATAAAGAATTTTCTATCTTTCTATCTATCTATCTATCTATCTATCTATCTATCTATCTATCTATCTATCTATCTATCTATCTATCTATCTATCTATCTATCTATTACGGGAAATTCCCATTACATTCGACCGGGGAAGCTTGTTCAGCAGTGGACGTCTAAAGTCTGCTTCCGATGATGATGATGATGATGAATATCCATGCCATGGTTCAACAATAAATAAAAAATTAATAAATATTGCTGGACAGTTCACCCAACATTATGTAGTCCCAAACGAAGCAGAGCTTGTGTTATTAGATAACTGATATAGGTAGGTACTCAATACAATACATTACATAGATAGATATTTTTTATTATACATAGAAAATACCCAGAACACCATGAACAAATATCTACAGATCGCTCAAATATTTGTTCCGAGGCGGGAATCGAACCCGCAACCTCCAGCGTAGTTGGCGAACCTTCGCTCGCCTCGCCACATAGGTCGTCAATGATGGTTGCCATGGTTTCAACCTTACATAAAATAAACAAGCAGACTGTTTCCTGAGAAACCTTGTTCATGTAGAATCTGTGATATCAGATAACACCCCTTAACGATATTATGAGCGCATCCATCACTCATTATTGACACACTTCCTGTTTGCACTTTCCATGCTTTTAACATGACCCCATATTTACTTAGTAATCCGACACGTGCGTGTTGTGATACCACGATGTGAAACTGTTCGCGACCTTATTGTTATTACTACTTCCCTTATTTTCTCCAAAATAAACACATAACTGACATATTTTTAGGTTCTATACCTCAAAAGGGAATAACGGAACCAAGGGACATTATTGTGTCTGTCAGTCCGTCAGTCACAGCATAATATATTAAGTATGTTCTCCAAAAATACTGGACAAAAAAAGTTGAAACTCGGTTATATACAGAGTTCATTAAAGAATCGTGTACGTGCAGCGTAAATGAACGAATTCTGATTTGGGAGTCGATTTTAGGAAGCAAAATAGAATACTTACTATAAAAAAGCCCTTGTGACATATCAAATAAAAGGGCGAGTAGAACACTTTTTTCATAGTTTTCAAATACATTAATTAAATTGATCTTAAAGAAAATATAGGTACCATAAATATAAATGATGATATAAATAATCATGTACGCGTACGTACCTATACCTAGTATTTTCGTTTTCTATTTATTTGGACCCAACCATAAGAATAAGAATATTTTGTTTGCTCGAATACAGGTAACTTATTACTAAGAGGTGTTACAATACAATTATGTCCCTTTTATATATTCCACCATCTAGACGGTGTAACCGAATGAGCTGAAGTTTTGCATGCCAGTCAAGTTCCGATCGCAATACAATAAGGTGACAGCGAGGTGATAACAGGTCATACATCTTCCTAGTAAATAAATAAACAAATAATGCTGGACAGTTCACACAACATTATCTAGACCCAAGCTAAGCAGAGCTTGTGTTATGAGTACTAGATAACTGATATACTTAATACAATATATTACATAGATAGATATTTTTTATTATACATAGAAAATACCCAGAACACCCTGAACAAATATCTGCGATCGCACAAATATTTGTTCCGAGGCGGGAATCGAACCCGCAACCTCCTGCGTCGCAGGCCAACCTTCGCCCGCCGCACCAAAGAGGTAGCAGGTGGACGACGGAACTCTACGATGATAAATTTGGTCTTATTTTGATCAACTCACTATTCTGATCACTAATCTACATCTACACTAATATAAGTATAATAAAGAGGAAAGATTTGTATTTTTGTGTGTGTGTATGTTTGTAATGAATAAACTCAAAAACTACTGTGCCAATTTCAAAAATTATTTCACTATTGGAAAGCTACATTCACCCTGAGTGACATAGGACACCAGGGGGGGATAGGAGGGGGGGGGGGGGGGGGGGGGCTGTTTTTCATCCTGAAACCACCCGAGCGAAGCCGGGACGAGTCGCTAGTTTCTTATGAGCTTGTTTCGAAAAACATGTTTTTCAACAAAAAACAGTTTGTTTGCACAAGTTCAATTCATGTCAGTGCTCTGAGTGACTTGTGAACAACAGACTGAAAAGTTTTCTCGTAAATCGCTGTGACTGAATTGATGAAGATTGTAGTGGTCACAAAATGCCTAGCTTACGTATTATACGGCCAGTTTTTTTTACATTGATAGACCTTTGTTTGACCACGAGCTCACCTGTTGGTGATGGCCACATCATCACCTAAGTGATGATGTGGCCGAAGATGGCGCACAAAGGTTCGTTCGTTATTACTTCGCTCATTACTGTCCATTCAAAGGTTGCCTGGAAGAAATCGCTTTCAGAGATAAGGCCGCCCATTGTACTATAATTTGATTTAGTTAATCCTTTTATTATTGCGTTTTTTTTTTTTTTTGGTGTACAAGAAAGTGTTAATCTATCTATCTATATCTATCTAAAGGTCTAGAAGGCACCTATTCACTCTAGCCTTGAAGAGACCCAGATTATAGGAAAAACAGGAACGACGGTAATGAATTACGGTACACGGTATCTGTCTGTATCTTTGAAAAATCATCACACTGAAACTAGGTACTAGACGGATTGTTGAAACTTGGTACAGTGTCACGATACCGTTCACACTATTTTCTCATATCAATTTACAGTACATAACTCAGTCTCCAATGTTTTCTCTTCTATTTTATTACGTGTCGTGTGTATATTTTGTTTACCGAAAATATTTCTGCGAGCATTTCCAGCCACAGCGTGTACGTTCGTGCCTACGTGTGATCATATTGTATTTTGAGCGCCGTCTCGTTTCCACACTAAATTATACATGGAGGCAATTTTGAAGGCTCTCACAGGAATTGAAAGAAAATATTTTTGCTTTTCTGTGGCTAAAGGTGTCCTTCTTTCATTACTTTCTCGAGAGATTCTGCGAAAACATAATTCAAGTTCGTTTTTTTACCACCATCACCATCATGACGACCTCTGTGGCGCGGCGGGTGAAGGTTCGCCTGCGACGCAGGAGGTTGCGGGTTTGATTCCCGCGGGATTACTGTTTCAGGTTTAAACTCAGGCCCATCACAAGCGTAACTACAATATAAGTATACTAATAATGCTGTGCTATATTTAATGTATATTATAGCAAGCTACCACACACGTAGCTATAATAGCCGCCCGTGGAAAATGCTGCGCATTCAAAATATGTCGGTATATGCTTAGACTGTGGACTTATGTACTAGCTGTACCATAATATAAATTACAGTATAGGTTGGTGACGTCATAGAAATATATGTTCTTACTTGTGCGGTCACTCAAAGATAATATTGAAAATGTATAGCCTATTTACCTATGTTTTATTTTGTACATACCTACCTGTATTAGTTGTATTATTATTTCTGTAAATAAATGTATTTTATATTAATATATAGCATAGCTACATCTGTGATGGGCTTAAAACAATTAAGCGTTTTTCCATGGTTCAGTCAAAAACAAAACAAGGGTCTTAAAACGACAAAAGGATTTTTATTTTTCTTCACAAAGAATAGGCAATTTGCGGATAAGGCAGTACTTTCTCTCATCTTGCTCTTCCTTAATTTAATAATGATGAGGAAGAGTTTTGAGAAATAAAGAACTGACAGCCTTTGTAACCGAAAATATAAACGCTCATTTTCAAACAGTTTTATCTAAAACTCTCAGACAAATAAGGAGTGTAAAGGCGGAACATTGCCCTATAGCAATCTGACGCCAGTTTTCTATGCGTGTGTGCGTGTTTCACAGGTACACTACACTAACACGCTACACAGACTCAGAGTGATGAGCGTACTCTGGATGCATTCTGAGTTAGTGCGTCTAGTACCTACTATATTATGATTAGTTACTATTTGGTAGAGATTGGTATAAGCCTGAGGTTATCATCATACAAAATACGATCCATTTTTAGTGTCCTTTAGAATCCTTATAGTTTCGCCATGTCCGTATATCTGTCTGTCCGCGGCTTAGCTCAGAGACACTTGGTACCAGAAAACTGTAATTGGACATGGGTATACAGGGGTATACATATTAATTACGGGGATAAAGTGGTAAAAAAAACTTGAAACAAATACTTTTTGGGGTAGTAAAGTGGGGATGTTTTTTTGTCGTCCATACCATGGTCGTAGTTTAGGTTGTTAAAAAGTATTGTGGGTGTGTGAAAATCATTTTTAGATTCAGGGATCCGTTTTCGAAATATTAAGCTGTTATGTGTTAGTTTTTGGTCAAGTGGCCAACTAAACGGTTGTTTTTGGATATGTGAACAAAATCACGGCAGTAGTTCCTATATCTAACGAAGTTAAAAGGAAAACTATTACAGGTACGAAGGCTTTACGAGTTAACGAGTAATAGTCGGACAACTTATTAAATGTTCCTGGTAAAGTAAAGAGGAAAACTTCGGACAAATTCCATTGAACATTACTTAGGTGAACTTGTTAGTTGTGTAAAACAGGAAAGCCCCTTAGTACGTCAGCTTAGTGTGACTTGTAACAACGGAACCCTACAATGCTCGTAGCTAACACGCACTTGGCTGCCGCTGTCCGTCTGTCCGTCTGTCACCAGGCTGTATCTCATGAACCGTGATAGTTAGACAGTTGAAATTTTCACAGATGATTATTTCTGTTGCCCCAATAACAACAAATAGGTACTAAAAAACAGAATAAAATAATTATTTAAGGGGCCTCCCATACAACAAACGTGATTTTCTTTCCGTTTTTATAGATAATGGTACGGAAATGGTGCGCGAGTCCGACTCGCACTTGGTTTCTTTTTTCTACTAGGCTGACTTCTCACTTGTGACTATTTAATGTAACCGATCCAACAAAAGGATATTGCTATCTATGAGCTTTTAAAACCACGTATCCCTCTATAATAGTACAATAGAAACCAGTATTACCCCGGAAATATATCCAAAGCCTTATTCAAGTAGCTCAGTGGCCGCGCTTTATTGGAAATCGACAATACATCGCGCGATGTGTTCCACGGCGGCGGAGCTTTATCTGCATAATCTCAATGCCTGAAGTGCTATTGTGGGTGCGAATCGTATAATCTTTTTCTTGGAGAATGTGTTTTAGTTAGAGAGAAACTATCTTTAGATACATACGTTAGATACACGCCTTATTCCTCGAAGGAGTGTATTTGCAAAATCGTAGGATGAAAGTAACCAAAGGTTACGGGTTTGTCTAAGTTTCCACGGGAACCAGCCGGGTTGTTGTTGTATTCTCGCAATTCGGTAGTCAGTATACAGAATTGCAACAACAACAACACAAACAACTACAACAGCAGCAACAATCATATGTGATCCCCAATCCAGCTGGTTCCCGTCGTGAGACAGACCAAACCCCTCCAGAAAAGACAGTACCTAAGCGATCAAATCAATCAACAAATAACTCAAATAAAGTGGCCAAGTGCAATTTGGACTCGCCCATGTAGGGTCCCGTAGCAGCAAGTAACATAATATAAAAGTTCTTGGATGGTTTACGTATTCAAAAAAAACTACTTACTAGATCTCGTTCAAACCAATTTTCGTTAGAAGTTTACATGGTAATGTACATCATATATTTTGTTTAGTTTTATCATTCTCTTATTTTAGAAGTTACGGGTGGGGGGAGACACATTTTACCACTTTGGAAGTGTCTCCCACGCAAACTATTCAGTTTAGAAAAAACTATATTATAAACCTTAATATAATTTTTGAAGAACTATCCATAGATGGGACATGTATGGGATTGATGTTTTTTTTTTGTTGGGTTTCAGTTCTAAGTATGGGGATCCCCAAAAATTTATTGTTTTTTTCACAGAATACATCAGAATACCAACTTTCAACAGCATAGCTCTTATAGTTTCGGAAAAAAGTGGCTGTGACATACACGGACAGACAGACAGAAAGACAGGCTGACAGACATGACGAATCCATAACGGTACCGTAATTTTGTTACGGAACCCTAAAAATAGACAACAAGCTTTTTATTATATCAACGTCGAACACAAGAACTCTCAAGCCTGCTGAGTGGTTATTAGAACTTGCAGAAGCCTTGAAAGAAATGGCGTAGATTATGTGTGAACCGTGTTGCATGGCACAATCTGGAGGAGGCCAATGTCAAAAGACATACTAACCAACTGAGTGAAATTTTAGATCAAGAATTTAGTGAAACAATATTTCTAGGTAACTGTATTAGATAAGCAAGTGAATGTTAGTGCTAGAAGTTAGAAGGCTATTTTCATTTTATTTCTCGAAAGAGTAGGGAGACTGGGAAAGCCGTAATGGGTATCTTTTTACCGTGGGTTGCAAAATCGTAGGGTGAACAGGTATGTCTAAGTTTTGTATTCGGTATCCTGACTACCGAATTTCGGGTCAATATTTGTTTTTATAAGTTTCTAAACAAGTCCGCTAGGGGCGCTTATCATCTTCTGCTCACAAAACCAACATTTTGACTCGCATTTCAGTATTCGTTATTCCGACTGGTTCTAACTAACTATACCAACGCTTTTCTAGTAATAACACATGTCTATTGGGTAAGTATGAATTTAAATTGGCGTAAGAGTATTGAGTTGATAATATTTGTTAACGTTTGGCCATATATTTACATACTACTTCCAGTCGTTGCCAAGTGAAATAAACAATACTGCCAAGTTTAATATTCTTGGCTACACAGGTGTGAAATAACAGCCGGAAGGTTTCCTACCTAACATTACATTATATTGTATATTCGTTATGTGGATTATGTATCATAAACAAGTCTGTCATAGATGTCCCAGTCTGGATTATGTCCTGGATTTATAACTTGACACAGGCTAAATGCGTTGGAATAAATATGAATGGTATCTAAATAAATGTTATCTTTCTAATTTGTTATTAACAATAGCGCTGGCAGCTTGCTTCAATAATTTCCATAATGGAGGATTTCATTAATTGTCCCAAAGCAATAGCAGCTAAGGCCACATTTACACATAAATCAGGGCACTAGCAAAACTCATAATTGCAAATATTCTTGCAAATATTTTTGGTGTTCGCGATACAGGCTTGCCTAGTGCGAACACCACAGGATAATTAAATCTACTTCGGCAAATAAAGTTTTTTTTTTTTCATTTTCATTTTCAATAAATAAATTAATAATGCTGGACAGTTCACACAACATCATCTAGCGCCAAGCTAAGCAGAGCTTATGTTATGGGTACTAGATAACTGATATACTTAATACCTTCGACCAAAATAATACAATACCATAGGTAGATATTTTATATTATACATAGAAAATACCCAGAACACCCTGAACAAATATCTGCAGATCGTACAAATATTTGTTCCGATGCGGGAATCAAACCCGCAACCTCCTGCGTCGCAGCCGAAACTTCCGCCGCGTCCCAGAGGTCGAATAGTTACAAATTATTTTGTGTGTATCGATGGAATTGTAAATTGCCTAGAAATAGCACTTGCTGTATTCAAAGTAACGTAACCGTAACGTAGAATTATTTTTGTGCACTTGAAATAGTTTAAAATTAAGTATCTGATACTGGAATTAAAAGGGGCCAACTGTTTTTAACCCCCGTCGCAAAAAGATGGGTGCTATAAGTTTGACGTCTCTGTGTGTGTTTGTGTATGTGTGGGTGTGTGTGTGTGTGTCTTTTTTTTAAAAGAGTTCGTGCGGGGAAGTAATACCACCATACCTATTTCTGCCGCAAAGCAGTAGTGCTCGAATTGCTGTGTTCCGGTTTGAAGGGTATGTATGGGTGCCGGTGAAATTACAGGCACATGAGACTTTTCATCTTTATGTCTCAGGGTGGCGGGCGCAGTGCAATGCCACACAGGGCGCGTCCTTAGGTGGTGCACTGTTCATAGGCAAGTGTACCGCTTATCATCAGGTTGGCCATCTGCTTGTTCCGTAATTCTAAGTAGTATAAAAAATAAATAAAAAAACCATCATGGTGAAGCTGGCCTTTAGATCCTTCACTACCCCTTCGGTCTGCATTAGGTGACTTATACACGTAGCAAGGAGTCCGGGTGCCTCGTTCCTCAGTGTGGTGGCCTTCTTCCTTTGTTTCTGCTGAAACCCTACTGTCCCATCGACAGAATGGGACCCAGATCACCGACTTGCCGGTGCCATGACGCGGCCGGTACAATTCATAAGTGCTGTAAGCAAACAGGTCGGCAGATATTTTAATAATTTGACAATTTAAAAGCAGGACGCCTGGGTATTACCTCTCCTGTGCTATCGTGCATAAATTAATTAAGAATTGAAGTGTGAAATTATGCTTTAATTTTATTTTTAGACTTGCGTTAGCTTTTTCTTCAGAGAAGATATTAAGACTGCGCCAACACCAGGCAGAAATCTTCAGACAAAAAAAACACCACGCGCCGCTCGAACAAGCGGTTTTTATTGAATATCTCCTAATATATATATAATTTTACTAAACCCCTAGGGTAAACCCTTGGCTTTGTCGTATTTATCTAATTTATTACACAATAATATGCTCCATTCTAATAAACAATCGAATATAGGCAAAAAATAGACCAAACTTTGTTTTTTTTTCGATCGAGAAAATATTGTCCTATCTTGTTTCTGGTAAAGTGATCCCTCGGAATTAATTTGAATATTTAAGGTTATTTAGTCAGTTAAAAATCTACTCTAAGATTGGTAATTTTGCGTTATACGCACCTTAGTCCAGGAACTTTGGCATTTCACTTCGGAAAAATTCCAACCAAGCTGAAAATTTGTGTACACGTACCTTTTAGCTCCCCAAATACCCTCTGAAAAGTCCCACGAGTCCAGGGGTGTGCATAACTTTTGACAGCTAAAAAACGGTGAAAAAATTACCTTTCGGTTGTTTGCCAATATCTTCGTTCCTGGCGATCTTACCGCTATGAGGTATACATATAAAAAAGAAAGAATGGAAAATTTTCTACAAAAAAGGTTATCGATTCATCGATAAAATTAGTAATTTCCACGGAAAAAGATGCAAAACATCGGATTGAGTTTTGTAGGTTTTGTCTATTGATCAAGAAGTTGTCTCTATTGTCATCACGATCTATTGTCTATTGTCATTAGGTGAGCACGTCGGGGTATGTCACGGGGTTTATAATTCTTGCTCTACAATTAAACACACAGTGTTACGTATACTTAAGCGTCGTTGTCTAAAGTTTTTCGATTGCGACCTCCCCGCTACAAGATACACTCCATTTAACTTCCAACGAACTGTGTAAAAGCTATTTAACTTGTGGTGGAGCTTTTTTAAAGTGTACCCTCAATAGAACAAAACTTTGACACTGCCCACCTGGGACCTAAATTAGTTAAAGTTTTTTATCATCCGTACGTCTTCTAGGAATGCCGTGGTGTGCCCAGCCTCAGAATAAACCTATCCGTCTCATCCCGTAGATGTCTTTAATGCCGACTAAGGGAATACACCTGGTGATGGACAGCAGCATCCACTTGAGTTCTTAATTTTGTGAACTATCCTAGATTTAGTTAAACGAATGGAGGCGGCGACATAGAGTCAAGTTTGGATAAACAATGAACGCAATGCGCAGAAACTTTCCCTCGGGGACGCAAGATTAATGACGTTCCTAGACGTTATGTCGAACAACAAATAGAGTGTAGATTCTCTTACGGAATATTATGTAGCACACGACAAATACAGTCCTTAAAAATGTTGTTGTGTCTCGAGTTGGTTGTGGGAAAGCTATAGCAGCGATGAGCTCGCCAATGGTAACGTAGTATGTATTTCTACGATTGTTTGTCCACACTTTCACAATTTTCTACGATTTCTCACTTTTATAATTTTATTAATGCGACCATCCATTGGCAAGCTAATCTGTTTTATTCAATTTTAGATCGTCATTGTAGGTATTTATTTGATCTATTTTAAACGCTTTCTTTGCTACATTCTTCAGTGTGGTCATGAGTAAGTATAATATAAAGCTGGTCTTTTTTTTATACAGTATGAATGTTGGATTATGCAGATGGCCCACCTGATGTTAAGCGGTACCCTCTGCCTATGAACAGTACCTTATCACATAGGTCACGTCCACATAGGACGCACCCTATGTGGCATTGCACTGCGCCCGGCACCCTGAGACATAAAGGTGAAAAGTCTCATGTATGTGCCCAGTTTGAATATGAAAAGTCTCGTGTGCCTGTAATTTCACCGGCAACCATACCCTTCAAACCGGAATGTGAGCACTACTGCTTTGCGGCAGAAATAGGTATGGCGGTAGTACTTCCCCGGACGAATTCTTTCACAAAAGGCTCTACTACTACTAAATTCCACACTTCTAATGGATTTGTAGTTCTATGACGTTCCATATAAGAGCAAAACAAATTAACATTGAATATTTTCGCTTCTTCTCCATCAGATTAACTGAGACTGACTGAACGTCGTCGACCATACAGAAACCGTTTCCATCTCGCCCCGACTGTACTGATGACTTTGTACAAATAAAATCAATTCGTGACACTGTGGTACCGGACGCCATGGGAAACATTCGAAAATCCACATTGATGCTCCGCATACTAAGTTCAATAAGTTTATAAAAAGTAATTAATTTTATAAAAATTAAAAAACCCGCAAAGCAATGAAACGGCTGAACCGATTTTGATCAGACATAGCCTAAGAACAATACCGACAAATTCACTTAATAAAAAACAAAAAATTAAAAAAAAAAGGATCATCCGTTCGGGAGCTACGATGCCACAGACAAACACACACACACACACACACAGACACGTCAAACTTATAACACCCCGTCGTTTTTGCGTCGGGGGTTAAAAACATGCTTGTATGAAATTAGTGTTGTTATTGAACAAACAGCCATTTATGATTTTGACTAAAAACATAGCAATGTTCTCTAAAAAACGCGTCTATAAATAAGAAAAGCCATTTTTCAACCATTTGAAGGGACGCCCACGTGACCTTTAAGTATCCCTATTCTCAGGCAAAAATAAATGACATCTAATACCCAGACAATGGCCCAGACAAAAAAGTATCTGTCTCTATTTTATCTCAATTTGGGTGTTTGAAAGTCAAATATTTTATCCGTAAATCGTTGGAGGATTGCTATGTATTCTTTCAACCTAGGTCCATTATCGTTCTACATTAGATATTGTAATGTTCTAAAGTCCTGCCACGAGAAGCTATAAATTTTGTAAACACTAAAATATAACCCGACCAAGTGAAATTGCTGGTTAGTTTCGTATTACACGTATGTTAATTTGATTGAATTTGGGATAATTTGTTGTTGATTGAATTTTCGTAACTTTATTTTCACAACTGCTCGACAATGTCCAATTACATATCATGCAACCTCAACGTAAAGTAAAGCATTATCTCCTAAGGGATATAAAGTTGTATGAAACTCCCTAGGGAAGTGTTTTGAATTTGGAATGTCAAATTCCTGTGGAAACTCGTGGAAAACTGTAAGTGAAAAAATGCCCATATGGCATTGTAAAGAAGTTTGTTAGAAAATCAAACTGGCCACCGTAAGAATTCATTAGTAAGCAGAACTCAAAAAAAAAAGTGCGTTTGCAATGAATGTGAAACATAAGACGGTGTTTGGTGCTGTGATTTTCAGTGATTTTTTAATGTCTCGCAGAAGGTGTGAAAATTAGAATATGCTCCTCTGTAATAAAGCCTGTCTTCGTCTTGGGCAGCTTGCACCCCTCGTTACGCTCAGGGTTCAGTATGCCGCCCGCGACGCTTTATTCCCATTAGTGCATAATCTACTATTACAAAATGTATAGCTTCACGTGGCAGGGACTTTATAAAACCTTTATTAAACATTACATAACTTGATGACCTTTGTGACGCGGGGGGAGAGTAGCCTGTTGAGACGCGAGAGGTTCAAGACAAATATTTGCATGAACTTCTAATATTTGTTCCGGTATGTGTGTTGTGGTAATCGTATTCCCCAATACCCAAGACACAGAGAATTCTAGAAGGAATCAAGACTAGTATAAATAAATAAATAAATAGATAATGCTGGACAAGTTCACACAACATTATCTAGCCCCAAGATAAACCAGAGCTTGTGTTATGGTTAACTGATATACATAGATAGATATTTTTTATTATACATAGAAAACACCCAGAACACCCTGAACAAATATCTGCAGATCGCACAAATATTTGTTCCGAGGTGGGAATTGAACCCGCAACCTCCTGCGTCGCAGGCGAACCATCGCCAGCCGCGCCACAGGGGTCGTCAAAGTATGTGACTGTTGTGTGTTATGTTATAACGCAGACCGTATTATGAAGGAAAAGTTAATATCAAAACCTTTCCCAATGTGTTTGTACATTTTGTACATAATAAAACTTAGCTTTTGAAATTAAAATTCAAAAACCGCTGAGGTGAAACAGTTAACTTGTAAATTTTTGGTAATAATTTTTCCCACTAAAATCGTCCTAGAGCTCAGTATCTTCGGGTTATACGAGTCAAATATTTTGGATAAGTAATGACAATTAGATATTTTTCATCGGTTCTGTAAGAATATGAAAACACGATATGAAAAAAAACCTCGATAAAAAATTAATAAGAAAAACCCTTGTTTCGCATACATTTTGAATGAGATCTGGAACCCTACGCTATTTCAAGAAACATTATTTTTACTACAACAAGGAGGTAATAACTATTTCATAAGGCACTTTTTTGATAGGTTGTATAGTTTCTTGTCATAAGGAACTATTTGATATTTGGTCGCGCGAGCGCTATTCTGTCATTTTCTAACTTACCTGGACTATCTTAAGTTAGATAGTGATGGAAGTTGGCGGCTAGTTACCTCTTAAGATTTATTCGAGTCTGCTACATGGTTATATTACATCAAACTTATGAAATACTTGGCTCTCGGGAGATTAGAGCACTTCCCTTACAGTTTGCGAGAACCATCAATCAACGAAGCTACTGCGCGATGTTCCTATAGATTATGAATTTGTTATTCTTCTTAGTGTACTACGTACATTAAGGAGAAATGCGTCCATGATCGATCTTTAATATTTTAGTGTAGGTAAATGTACTTTTGAACTTCTTTCTGCTCTTCTTACTAATTTTTAGGCTTCCGTACGCAACGGGACTGTTTCACAAAGCTAACGCTGTTTGTCTGTACCTATGCCTGGCTGACTGTCACATATGGGTATGCTTCGGTAGCCGTAAGAGGTAGCCAGTTATTTTTTGTACAGTTTATTATGTTGCGGCATTAATTTTGCGTATAAGAAAATTTTGTAAAATTATAAAACCACCAATGAAAAGTTTGAAACGATTTTGATAAAGCATATCTAAGAACGATCGCTAGAAAACCTACTTTCAAATTAAAAAAAAAAACACATTCAAATCGGGATGGTGCTTGCCACAGACATACACACATAGAGGTCAAACTTATAACACTTTTTGCGTCAGGTGTTAACAATAACAAATACTAAGGAGGTAATACTACACATAATGTGAAAATGTCAACTGGCTACCCTCTCGGTTGCCAAAATAATACCCTGTGACAGACTTTCAGCTATGTAGACAGACAGACAGTAGGCTTATTAACTTTTTTTTTTTTTTTTTTTTAACATTGATAGACCTTTGTTTGACCACGATCTCACCTGTTGGTAAGTGACGATGTGGCCGAAGATGAAGCACAAAGGTCTAGAAGGCACCTATTCACTCTTGACTTGAAGAGACCCAGATTATAGTTTTCAGGAAAGACAGACGACGGTAGTGTATTCCACTCCTTAGCAGTTCGCATTATAAAGGTAGAACTGAAACGTTTTGTGCGAATAGAAGGTATACCAATGAGGTAAGGATGGTACTGTGTCCTATTTGCACCCCTTGGGTACGGATCGAACCCCAAGACACCCCAATGTAATTCCATGAACAGAAATTATGTATATCTAAGTGGTAGAGTTTATCTAACATTATACGAGATCGTTTCAGAGTAACCCCAGTCGGGATTTTACGCTCCAATGACGTAACGCGAAGGAATCGTCTCCGGGGACACCCATGGCAAGGTTCCAAATGATTTTGCGGCCGAGATAACGGAGAATCCTGTCTAACTAACAAAACTAGATCAGGCTTATCTCTTGCAGAAATAACTGTTAGTATTATGTTAATTAATTACCTAAGTGGAGTCGTATTTATTTGGTTAGCATATCCTCCTCTTACTATCAGATGGACAGACGTTGAGCTCGCAGAACACACGTCTTATATACTTATCTACACTAATCTACACTTCTACACTAATATTATAAAGAGGAAAGATTTGTATTTTTGTGTGTGTGTGTGTGTATGTTTGTGATGAATAAACTCAAAAACTACTGTGCCGATTTCAAAAATTCTTTCACCATTGGAAAGCTACATTCACCCTGAGTGACATACCAGTGACTACCAGGGGGACGAATAGGAGGGGGGGGGGGCTGTTTTTCATCCTGAAACTACCAGTGCGAAGCCGGGACGAGTCGCTAGTAATATTATAAAGAGGTAAAGTTTATCCGTGTAGGAGATAATCTCCGGAACTACTGATCCAATTCTCAAAACTCTTTTCTTTAAAGGAAGTTACAATATCCCTCAGTGCTATAGCTATATCTATTTCTAGCACTTTATTTTTTTAAGCGTTTTAAGGTCATAATGCAACATATAAAGCAAGCGTGCCTTTAACTTTACTTTACGCACTAGTTCGGTATTATTATTTCAGTAATTACCCTTTGAGTATTATTTTTGTTACGAATATTTAGATTATATATTATTATTGCGTATTATTTTAATAATCCGATACGGAGTACGCGCAATTTTGCTTAGGGTGGGTTCTACCAAACGAGAGTAAATTTTATTGTTAGAATAAGTCGCCTGTTATTCGGGAGTAAATCAATTTTACATTTACCATCTTCAATTCCAAGAATACCGGCCTATTCGGGAATAATTGTTAAACAACCACTTCGCGTGGAATAACCGAGCAATTAAAAAATAACCAAGAATATTTGAATGGCGGGTGGGTGTACATAATCTTGTACACCATCCGGTTATAGAACAACATAACAACATTTACTTGCAACATTCGTTCATCTTTCTTTTTGCTATTCGCGTATAGTTATTCCAGAAGAACCTATACATACTTAATTATATTTACAGTGTTTTTTTTTGTTTAGGGTGTTTGTAGCTAAAGTGATGATATTTATGAGATACTATCAATTAAAACATGTGTCCTAGGTTTCGCGAATTCAACTTTCGCCAACCTAACTAAAATTGATGAAATTGCCAACGAAAATTAAATTCACGGACACGTTTAGTTTAGCCCAACAAAGAAGCGACTGGAAAGGGTTGGAGGAGGCCTTTGCCCAAAAATGGGCAGCCCCACAATAAAGATAATTAAGTATATAGAAATTTTAATAATGTATTGATCACAAAAGGAAAGGAAAAAGAAGAAGAAAGCAAGATAAGTTGATCAGAAATAGATGATGTTAATTAAACTTACCTACTTAGTATAATATATTTAATAATTGTAATGTGTGTAAATGTTTTAAATCAGTAGTGGGACTTTCAACTCATCAAATTAATTGAATATTATTATTATTTGTTATTAGGGGAAATAAATGGCTTATATATGTTTACACATATGTGTCCTAGTTTTCTCGAATTCAACTTTCGCTATCTGAAGAAGTGTTGATGAGCAGTTATAAGTAAAAACATAAAAAAAAAACATTTCGCGCCACTAGCGAGAGCATCCAGAGTAATAAGATTTTATTTTCATAAGATTCTTAAGATATTTAGAAAACTATAAGCTAGTTAAGTTGGTCCATGTTGGGCACAGGTTGCTAACTCCATAGTACAATTAATAGATGCCAGCGTATCCAACATTTACATGTCAAAGTGCTACATCTCTATTGAAGCTAGAGAGTTTCCCATAATCTCTACAGTACAAGAGTACTTCATTCTATGCTATAAGCCTCTGGCGTCGCGGTGGTTCGCTTACAGCCCTGTCGAGAGGTGTAATACTTTAACGCAATTCGAAGGAAGCTTTGCTGCATGTCATTTTGAAGGTTTTTTATGTACCTACATTACCCGGACTTGTTTGTAAGATTCATTGGTATAAGATTCGTCCTGGCTGCTAGCTTATTTAAGGAATGTGTTATTCCTGTAAGAAATAACATAGGCTGTAATAACGGGGAAAAAGGCGTGTGTTTGTATGTATACACATACACAGACACACGCCTTCTTTTCCGAAAGGGTAGGCAGAGCCCCAATGGGCCTCTTTTCACCGTGGATTGCACCATCGTGGGAATATAAACGTGAGCTCATTGCCGCGATTCCTTCCTATATATGCTATGACTGACTCATGCTAACGCTTCCTTCCAGTAATAACACATACCTAATAAGCTAGCAGCCAGGACAACGAATCTTATAAACAAGTCCGGGTACTTGTTATTTATCTACACCTATTATATTTAACTTTAGTTTTTCTATGTAGCAAAGGTTATAAAAAACAGGACAGCGCAATTATGGCCCATAGGTATGGTTGTGTGGGTGTTGCTCTGCGTAATAGTTTTTATGTGTCAAAAATGTGTATAACAGGCACAATAGTTAATTCATAGTGTAACAGGGGCTTAAGAAGTTAGCTTACACCCCCCTCACCCCGCCAACAGACAGCAGCGGACAGTGGGCGAAATAAATTAGTACTAATAAAACGTAGACGATTCCGAAAAGGGGGCCAAAACCTACAATTTGTATGAAATTAAGAATTTGTAGACAAAATAGCAAATAGCGAACAGACCGTCGATACCTTCCCGTTCGCCGGCCGCAAGCACGCGCCGATAAATGTATTGTGTAAATACCTGTATTAACGCTGTATTGTTTGTAATCGTGAGTCGAATCAATAAATGCCATAAGAGATAGTTCCATCACAATTGTTAATTTATTTATAACGTGTCATATAATGTAGTCCCTTTAATAAGTTTTCTATAAAAAATATAACAATTATTATTACATCATTTATTTCGGTTTCACACCATATATTATTATGTTAATAAAGAGTTGTTAGTAGACATTATCACATATAGTATTTCTAAAATTAAAAATTATAGCTTCTCAAAAAGTTTGAGCATTGAGCTAATCATGTTTGTGCTGGTTCCGTATATAATAAGTATCATACAAAAATGTAAGGAACAGTGAACAGTGCCAAAGTGATTTGAAATTTTCTCATTTCTTATTTAGCGATCCTTATTTCCTCCACCAAGGATTACAAGTATTACAACAAAGCATCGCCGGAAAGCCATTTACATCTGAAGAAGCATTCTGAACATTATTACATCTTTATCCGTAACATTTTGTTCACCTTACAAGGATATTAGACTGTTTTTCTGATACAAAGATGACATTATAAAGATCAAACAGGTAATCTGTGGATGAGTCGGCTCAAAGCCCTGCGTTGTGGCATTCAATGGTGAAGGTCGATAATAATGATGATGTTTTTTGTGATATAATTATTATAATAGGGCCCTTCGCTTTTAAAAAAAATATTTAAGGGCGTCTCAGCAAAGCGACGCCTGACCCGAGAGCAGGCTCTTATCTGGATCAACGCATTAGTATTGCAATGCCATTCAGCGTGGCAATGCAGCCAGCTTCTTAGAGACGCTTCTGTCTGGTATTGATTTAGATCAGTTGAGCTACTTTTAGATCGTTAGCAGCGGTCTTCAGGTAGCACAACTGTTTCATATGTTAGTTTTGTACATATACCTTGTATTAGTCTGATACAATATTAGTTGTATATTTTTTTTTGTAAATCAATGTATATTATGTCTTATAATTATAATTATATGTTGTGTTATTTATAGTCTATATATAATAATATAATATAAGTAATATAATATAAGTTTTCAGTGTTTCGTACCTTAAAGAAAAAAACCAGCCGGTACGGAGGCCTGCAATGCTCTAAGATTTAAGACGAGAGTGCCTTCTAGACCTTTGTGCTCCATCGTCGGCCGCATCTTCGCTTGCCAATAGGTGAGATCGCGGTCAAATTAAGGTCTAACAGTTTTCAAAAATTAAAAACCTTGTTGTTTACAGGAATACCTAAGCAGAAATCCTCAGTCTTAAATTTGCACGGGAAACAGAAAATGTATTTTCGAAGAGAAAATGCGTATAAAATTTATTGTTTAATTTAACCTAGCAAAAATTCGTATAAATGTCTTGTTTCATTTAACCGAGCAACCCTCTCCACGAGAGTACAACTCACTCTTTTTTTTTGATCTTGTTGTTATCTCGTGGACTCTAGCGCCAAACGTGTCTAAACTGACCTACAACGACCGTGTACATACTCGTACAAGGGTTGAAAGAATAATTATCTTTGCCCTCGGCTGTCTGAAGCCAGGGTTTCTCAAATTACCGGCGTCCATCTTTTGACGGATGTAATATAACGAAAGCGTGACTTTCTTTATGACGTTAAATCACTGTGAAGAACATTCATACATACATACATACATAGACACACGCCTTTTTCCCCGAAAGAGTAGACAGAGGCCTCAATAGGCCTCTTTTCACAGTGGGTTGCACCATCGTAGAATATAGACGTGACAAGTGGTGAGCTCATCGCCCCCATTGCCTCCCACGACTGACTCGGCTAACGCTTTCTTCCAGTAATAACACACTCATTATAAGCTAGCAGCCAGGACAAATCTTATACCAACGAATCTTATCAACAGTCCGGGTAATCCCTTAGTCGGCTTTTACGACATCCACGACGGGGGGGGGGGGGGTCTACTCTTAGACCGGACACACCACATGCGTTAAATAAATTATTGACGTCAGACACAGATATGCGTTGTCCACACAATAGATAGTGCAACTTTTTTCCCATTGACCCCAGTGGGCAGAACAGGTTGTAACAAACGGGAATTAAAGTTTATCTAAAAAGCGTAGCGAAAATTCAAAGTCTATGGTTTATTACGTCATCAAAAGCCGTAAGACGTCCACTATTGGACGAGGCTACCCTAATACAACTAAAGTTCTGGCTTATTGAACAATGTTATTATTGATGAATTATTTTATTGAATTTTATTCTCTTCATAAACACGATATTTCATTAGACAATTTTATTTTTTGCATTACTAATGTATTATGTACGAGTATACAATGTAATTGTAAATTCTATTTAAGAACTAACCTGTAACTCAAAACGTTATGAATTGAACTGAACCACAGAATATATAATAGTACAAACTAGAACGCAATGGGGGGATTTGCCTTAATCACCACACTTGGCAGTCAGATTGGTGATCGAAGTTATGGTGTGGAGTACTCAGATGGATGCTGCTGCCCATCCCCTAGTGTAATTCCTTTCACGACATCCACGGGAGGAGATGTAGTGGTATCTTCTAAGGCCGGACACACTTACGGTGGTATATTACGTACCTACGTCAAAAGAAGGACGAAGCCGCTATCTGAAGAAACCCTGGGTTCAGAAGATTAATTAGTTGAAGATACAAACAAAAAGAACAATGGTTTTTGTTGTAACTAATCGAGTTTTTGCGAGACGTATAAATACACGAAGGGTGGACTGAAAGTGGGTGAATTTCTTGCGATCCCAATCTTTAATAATACATTAGGGTGTATCGATAGTTTCAATCTATATCTTTATATAGGTTCAACACGTGAGATCATCATGCTGCTCTTGCAAAACTAGAGCATCCGCTGCTCTTTGCAATTTAGCTCTACCTGTTAGTTGTACTTAGCTTAGCTAAAGTACAACACTTACTACTAAAGTTAGTTCTTAAGTACTTTAGCTTAGCAAAGTAGTAGGTTTTTCTTTAGCTTAGGTTAGAGCACTAATATAAGCCTAAAAGGTAATTTATTTTGTAACAAAGCTTTATCTAAGTCTCAAATAAAAGCTCCATATTAGTCTAAAATTACACACGAGAACCTCATTTTTTTTGAAGTTCGTTTAGAAGATCATTTTGTTTAGAATAATGCTCTATACTATAAAGTCTAAAAGTTAATTTATTTTGGAACAATACTCGATCTAGGTCTTAAATAAAAGCTCCATATAATCTAATAGGTAACATAGTTTGGAATAAAACTCTGTAAAATTCTAAAAGGTAATTTATTTTGGGACATTAATCAATCTAATTCTCAAATATAAGCTCCATGTAACACTAAAACATAATTTAGATTGGAATAAAACTCTATATAAGTCGCAAAGGTAATTTAGTTTGGAACCAAATTCTTTATACCTGAGTCTCAAAGGTAATTTACATACATACATAGACATACGGCTTTTTCCGTGAAAGGGAAGGCAGAGCCTCAATGGGCCTCTTTTTACCGTGGGTTGCCACACCGTGGGAATATAGACGTGACAAGTGGTTAGCTCATTACCGCCATTGCTTCCCTCGACTGACTCGGCTAATGCTTTCTTCCAGTAATAACCCAGCAGCTAGGACAAATATAATAGTAACGAATCTTACTAACTAGTAACATAATTTAGTTTCGAACAAAGCTCTCAATAGTAAATTAGTACAAAAATTAAATCCAACTTGAAAACAAGATTACAACAAGGACCATTTTCAGTGATCTATTAAAATTGAAAAACGGAACACTTACGGAGGCACATCGGTGTCTAGCACAAGTGATATAGAACCCCGAAGCGAATTACTCTATTATCGACTAGATGTCGCTACTGAAAAAATAGAACGCGCTATCTGCTGTCATTTGAAGCAAAGGCATGAGTTTCCTCCAAAAAAATTCGAGCTGATTATCCTGGAAACGGCCAACTTCCATCAAACACAGCTAAGGACAGTCTCAAGCCAGCTTTCAAACAAAAAAAAACCGTTTATGATCTACGATGCCACAGACAGATACACATACACAAACTCGTCGAACTGGTGGGTTAGATAGATCCTCTTGTAAATGTTTTGACTCCATCGACACAACATGTAAAACATTTAACTATGCAACTCACCAGAGTCAATTATTGAATAAGGTCAGTACAGTCAGCATTAAATCAATGCTAATTGATAACGGCTGCGGTGATTGTGACAACAGTTCCTGTCATTGAATCGCTGATGAGCTGATGTTATAGTTTATCAATGCTATATGCCAAAAACACAATCAATTCTTTCAAAAAAAATATGTTAAAGCTGTTTTCTGAATTCAAAATGTGTATAACACTGTACTGATAATTATACCAAAACTCTTGACCTGGTATAGCCAGGAAATCGATAGACCCAAGTGGGCGATACTTCGATACATTTTTTGGTCGGGAATTGGTATTTATTTGCAACAACATTCAAAAACTATACACAAAAACATCTGGTATAATCAACATAGAAACAAATATTAAAAAGTCGTTGCAAACAGGTCCTAACTCAGTATAATCATATATATTCTGTGGTATAATGCAGGTTGTAAACAACCTACGCTGGTCTTCCGTTAAGAGCCATTTTGCTAACAATAGTCACAGATAAAATAATACTATTTATAATAAATAATACAACCATGTTAACACTCCACACGCTCACATTATAACTTATGAGTTTATTTGCAATTTAACAACTACTATATGTTATTAAATTGTAAACACTATGATTTGTGTAATAGTTAAAATAATTATAAGTCTGAACATTATTGTTGATGTTGAAAATGGTTAATACCATTTTTATGTTACACCTACTGGGAAGAAACTGACTCTTGAGTCCTGACATACAGGTTAGAAGTTAAGGAGTCAGAGCTTCATTTTAATATGTACATGGGTTTATTCAATAAATGCTTTACTTACTTACTTACTTACTAAATAGTCTATAAAGTCGCGGAATGTAGATAGATACAATAAAATACAGCAAATAAAAAAATCTTCATAAAATTACGGGGAAAAATATGGACAAATAGGTACGCACATATTTCTTATTAGCAATATTGATCGTAGATACATAAAGTATTAAAACAGGTTCATAACTATAGCGTGGTTTAATCTTGCTTTCTATTTTTTTTTTATCCTCTGTAGGTTAATCAATATTTTGTAATGTAGTAAACATTGTAAGAGATGGTGACTGCTCGGAAGCAGCCAGCGGTTCGTGTATTTAATCGCAAAACCTAAACCGCTCCGGTCGTCCGTCTATTCCTGGCCTAAATGAATGCAAAAGCCTACGAAGTACATCCGATGTCCCTCAATAGAGCTATAAACTGATGATCTAGATTGGAGGGCTGCCTACCTAGGGCTATTATCCACAGTTCGCCATTAAATTATATTGTTAGTCACATTTTCGAGGCTACAGGCTTCCCTTTTGTGATTAATTAGGCTTCATTGGTATTGGGAATTGATTATGACATGGCATTATATAATTTTAGTTTGTTTGATAATAAAGGTTAAGGAATCCGAATCCGTTAGGATTTCCCCTTATTGACCCATCCCAATAAAATACCCGGTATAATATAAACGAAACGAAAAGGTGTAACTCATCCTCAGATCTCTAAAGCCATAAAAGCCTACAAACATGAAATTGGGCATGAATGTTCCTTTTGGCTTTTCTCTTCTTTGTTTTCACTAAGAAAGGAGTTTACGAAATTCAATCCCTAAGTATATAAGAGGTGTTTAAAAGTTTTTATGTACAGTTAGAATGTGCCAAATCAATGTTTTAACCTGCCTTTGGCTAACCCTTAGTAGTACCCTATATCCTCACGGATTTAGAGGTGCCTTGGAGATTAAAGTTGTGAGCCTATGAGCGTATTATAATTGTGCAAAACGCCATATGTTCCAGCATTATACAAAAACCCCTGACTTTTCTGGGATGATCAAGAGGGATAGAGATAATCACACTTGCACGCTATTTTTTGTTTATCCGATGGCAAGAGACGACCCTAATCCCCACACTCGGTCCTAATTGCATTAATTATGCGATTGCACTAAGTGGGGCGTTCAAACAATGTGGGATTTGCATCTCGGCCTCGAAACTGTCGGCACCAGTCGACACCCAGAGGCATTCTCATAAATACAAACCCCATTTCTCTTTATGAATTTACGGAAAAGTTTCTCACGCTTACTGGCAAGACGAAAACTTAATAAAGGTTGTGTGAATGAATTTGCTAGATTATAAATTTAAAAGTATTTTTGTAAAAACCTTTCCTAAAACCATGCCTTCTTGTAAACTTAATAATTATGGTTACACTGTCAAATAGCAAAAACTAAACTGTTGTTGTTTTGTAAAGTCCATCGTAATTCTTGTTTATTTTTTAAAGCTTTTGTTTATTTAACATCACTTGTAAGAACGAAATAACTAAAGCGCTTGTGTGGCCAAATCATGCAATTTAACTTTAAACCAATTCCACCCAAACGATTGAGCTGAAATGTTGCATACCTGTCAATCTAAACAAGATTGGAATTAAAAAAATCTATCTAATTTTATAATTTTTGCAATTGCTTAGAGTTATTTTAATTTCTGTTTTATTTGTATTATTATTATTATTTTTATGAAATTACACATGAGCATGTACATAATTCCATGTAAAAAAAAGGGAAAGTACTACTAACCAAGACACAAGTTTTCTTAACTTAATTTGGTTGGTAGGGCTAGTTAACACAGTAATGTACCTATTAAGTGAAATAAAAAATTTGAATTTGAATTTGAGTTCTGATAATAGCATTATTACTCCTCAATGGTTAACCTGGCAATATTTGAGATCATTTTGATAAGCTTAGGGTTTCGATAAATAAGTAATTTCAAAAACGCTTGTGTTTTGAAACAAAATGCTTATTATAAGTAGATGTTATAATAAGTATCTATTATTTTTAAAAGGCGCATTACTCACATTTTATTAGAACAAATATTAGGTGGCCAAAATATTATTTAAAAAAAAACTTTATCCTTCCCACCATAATATAAAAGGGAAATGCAATATCTTCTCAGTGTTGTCACTTTATTAGAGTTGTTTTTAGGCGATGGTCCATTTTGGGGACAAAAGTAAACGGAAAAGAAAGATGATACCTTTGAAACCCTTGAAAATGCAAAAAAATATCGCGGAAAAACTTCACCTACCGTTTTGATCTTATTGAAATTACGAAGGAAATTATATAGTTAAAATATAGCTGTTCTATTATATTGGGCATCAGTGATTACGATACGACAAATGATGGTCACAAGCTGCTTCATATACTACTACCGTGGATCTATCGTACCTACCGTACCTACGTTATCTACGTTACCGATACACAACAAGGCAAGTAGTAGTAGTAGAGCTTTTTTGTGAAAGAGTTCGTCCGGGGACGTACTACTCCCATACCTATTTCTGCCGCAAAGCAGTAGTGCTCGCATTGCTGTGTTCCGGTTTGAAGGGTAAGGGTGCCGGTGAAATTACAGGCACATGAGACTTTTCATCTTTATGTCTCAGGGTGGCGGGCGCAGTGCAATGCCACATAGGGCGCGTCCTAGGTGATCGTGACCTATGAGGTAATGCACTGTTCATAGGCAGAGGTTACCGCTTAACATCAGGTGGGCCATCTGCTTGAACCGTCATTCAAGTAGTATAAAAAATAAAAAAAGGCATACCAGCTACTTGTAGGTAATATATTATTTGAGTATAATTTTGTATATGCTCGGGACGCGGCGATGCAACCGTTACTTAGGCTTAGCCTCTGTAAGCAGCAGTTAGATGCTGCAAATTAAATCTTATAAACTGTTTTTTTTTTACCATTTTCGGTGATAAATTAAAATTTCAAAAAGGAACATATATGACGCACAATTGTGTTGTCTAGCACGAATAATGTAGGCCCCGAAGCATATATTCTTCGCATGAATGTAGTAGTACATGGATTGAGTGCTAAAATAGCATAGAGTATTCATTCTTACTCCTATCCTAGAAGATAGCTTGCTATCCTATGTTAGAGAGAAACAAATATATTGTCACACGACAGTCGTTTTTCCGTTCCGTACCCTGAATTTTGGTATCATGCATATACATCTCCCTAGATTGTTACCATGAATGTACTAGTAATTTGACATTTGGCCTGGTACGACTTACGCAAATAAGAACAGATAGATTTATGCTTGTGTCATTCCAACACATGAATACATTCATATAAAAGAATGAGACTGGTATATTCGATACCGTTTCGGTTTTAGCCTTAGTTCCATGTTTTAGTTCTCATTCCGAGGTTCTTAGATATTATTGTTTGTTATTATTGTTGCTAGACATATGTTTGTGAATAGAGTAATTATAATTACTTTATTCACGACTAGACGTCGCCTCAGGATAAAATAGAACGCGCTACCAGCTGGCTTTCCTTGCAATTGTCCACCAAAAGCATTTTTGCTTGACGATGATCCTGGAATGGAAACGACTGCATCAATTTCCACCGAACGTAGCTTAGAACTATCTCGAAAACACCATCTTTCAGATAAAGAAAACGGTATCTAAATCGGTCAAACCGTTTTAGAGATAATGGGAACATTCGTTCGCACACACATACACTTCTAAACGTAAAAACATTTGTACGCACAAACATAGAGAAGAAAAACAACTTACTTACATAAAGTACATGTACAAAGGCGAGCTTAACCCTAAAAGAGTTTTCTTCCAGCAAACCTTTGATGATAGGGAGAACTGATTAATAGTGGTGAGTACGTGTGCAGAAATTATAAAAATATACGTAAACACTTAAAAACGACGAGTATCTACCTACAAATATAAAACGCGTACGCAACATAAACATTTACCCACTCCGATCCGTCGTGGGGTGACCATGTGCTCATATTTTAATGTATTCATCTCAAATGCTATCCTATCACACTGTCAAACAAAGATAAATAGCGCATGTGTTTTTCTCAATTCTCCAGAGTTTTTTGTAGTGGAATCACTACGCATAGAACGGAAAACAGAGTTGATAAATCCCGAACCGGATTATCGTTATCGACCGGTATTCGGTTTCAAATCCTTTGTTTTGTGTTTGTTTCCGCAGTTGTTATAAAGGGTTAGTAGTTTTGTTGTTTTAATATTTTGAAGTGTTAAGATTACCCGGTAAAAGCAATGCAATATAACGGGTATCTAATATACGATGCACAACAATATTTTAACACTAGCAACCCTACGAAAAGTTATGTTTCGTAATGCAGTAGTCCTAGTTAAAGTGGTTGCTTCTTCATACTAACGTATTTTACCAAATATGAGAAATAATAATTTTACACCGTTATGAGTGTTGTGCGGTTTTATATTTGCGGCAAATTATATTTGGTTGAAGAAAACAGTGGATTAATAGCGAAAATAACATCTTAATTTTAGTCCATACAAGTCATTTCGATGTTATTTTCGCTATTAATCTGGTGTTTTCCAACAACAGTCATTTCAGTGTAAAATTATACTCTGTTCGCCTATATTTGGTAAAATACGTTAGTATGTAAGAGCAACCACCTTAAGCAACGGCGGTGATGAGCTCACCACTTATCACGTCTATATTCCGACGATGGTGCAACCCAACGTGAAAAGAGGCCCATTTGAGGTTCTGCCTACACTTTCGGGGAAAAATGCGTGGGTCTATGTATGTATGTATATATGCATATATTGTTTATGCAACGAAAACCAACAAATACCAACCATTAATCGGCTACGGAATAAAATGTATCAAACTCGGTATTTCGGTAGTATCTAACTCTAGTTTTAATAGTAGTAAAGCTTTTTTGTGAAAGAGTTCGTCCGGGGAAGTACTACCACCATACCCATTTCTGCCGCAAAGCAGCAGCGCTCGCATTGCTGTATTCCGGTTTGAAGGGTATGGTTGCCGGTGAAATTACAGGTGCATGAGACTTTCATCATTATGTCTCAGGGTGGCGGGTGCAGTGCAATGCCACATAGGGTGAGTCCTAGGTGGACGTGACCTACGTGGTAATACCTACGTGGTTATAGGCAGAGTTACCGCTAAAGCTCAGGTGGGCCAACTGATTGTTAAATAAGTATTTAAAAGCTTTTTGGCGAGTGTTCTAGCCGATTAAGGTCAGGAAATATTCGTTTCTGAAAATTTTTAGTTCCAGTTAAATTTATGTGACTGTAGGAATGCAAAATAAGCTTGAATGTTAGGAGGAAAGCTTTGCTAGTAATATTTTCTAGATATGACGATGTATATGAAATAGGTATATTTTGTTTGAATTCAATAAGTACTTTGGATCGTACGTCATTACAAACAACATAGATTGCTAAAGGATTTGTCACACTGGATGCGATCTGCGGTCTGCGGTCTGGTCAAAGCGAACGCAGCCCACATTATGTATGAACAACATTGTTCATACATTGTTCACGCATACTGGTGGTGTGACGAGACGGGGCAGCCGACCGACAACGTTGTTCATACATGATGCGGGCTACGTTCGCTTTGACCTGACCGCAGACCGCAGAACGCATCCAGTGTGACAAATTCTTAAAACATAACCCTTCTTTCTCCTTTGAAGCAGTCGGGTAAAAACGTGTATAAAACTTTGAGTATACTCACGTACATCATTAAAAAGTACCTACCCTTTTGAGGATAACTTGGCCTTAAAAACAACTTTCGTAGCCTCATCGCTACCCCAATAAAAACGCTTCGATTGGCCGAAAGTCCGTAAAGTTAGGTACTAAAACTACCTACCTGCTACAACATTCAGGACTTGGGCTGTGGTGAGTATAAACAACTTGTGGGTCTTACGGCTGGCTTAAATTTCAATAATTTGAGCGAGACCTCCTTGAGATATGGCCTCTAGTGAACCTACTGCTACATTAATGAAGCTTAGAGCACGCTTTCCTCCTTCTAAAGAAACTACCACCAAGATAATTATTTCTTTGATCGTAATAGATAGATCAAAGGTAACAAAAAAACTAATTCAAGTGAGAACCAATAACTCGACAATGAATAAAGGTAAACCCTTTATGGCGAATCGCTCAAATACAGAAAACATGCAGAAAGCTGCATTCATTCAGTAGTTTCAAATTTATGAGATAACAACGTATTCATTTGCCTTTTGTGAAATCATTTTTGTGAATAAGTGGTCTAACGCTGGTCCGATAAACATATATTATGTTCAGCTTCAGCTTTCTTTGCTTTAACCATAGACGTAGAATTTTTTCGCTACGCTAAATAGACAAACGAAGCGTGGGAGAGAGAAGTCATTTTTAAATGTACCCCGTGCAAGAAGAAAAGTGACAGCAACAATGTATTGAATGTGACATGTTTTGCTTGAGTACATGCGCATACCGGACGGTCTCTTGTGCAGTATAACTAATTTTGTTATTATTTTAGTAATCTTACTATTAAATAACAAATATTACTTTGTATGTCAATGGTGTCGTGTTCAGTTTGTGACTGTGAAGATACAAGACGTAATTATCCGGGAAAATACACGTTTCACAAGTAAATAAGAGATTATTGGTAGTTCGATTGTATTGCTTATTTTATCAATTCTGCTTTAGTAAATGGCCTTAAAACCAGTTTCATTCGTAGATTAGGACTTTCCCTTATATTTTTTAATAATATTTCGTTGCTGCACCTAGAAATAAACAATATTTTATGTAAAATATAAAAATGTTTGATTACGATAGGGCTTGACCAAGTGATGACGTCAGAAATATCGATAGTCCTGTTGCAGTCTATATCGTTGTATAATGCGCATCATGTAAAAAGAACGCTGGCGGTCAAGCTTCTTCAGGCGTTCCAGCGTTCTTTTTAAGAGATTACTTACTTTTCTACTTATTTGAGAGATGTATAACTATGCATTGAATGAGTGCCTATCTAGTTTACTACAAATAATGTACAATTATAGTACGCGTCATGTAAAAAGAACGCTGGAACGCCTGTAGAAGCTTATTTATTTATTTATTTAAAAACTTTCACACAAGACAATAGTGCAAGGAGGACTTAATGCTAACAGCATTATCTGCCAGTCATCCTGGACGTGCAGAAAGATGGTGAGGCGTGCCTTACAAACAAGTACCACAGAAAATAATAATAACAATACAAGTTAAATTTTTGTCCATCCTAGAATGGAGGTTTACTTTGTTTGGAGTAAATTTGTGTGCTCTGTTAACATTTTACCGTTTTTTTTAAATCTATAATAACCAGGTGGACATTGAGGTGTGTGTTTTTGTATTGACTATTGAAAAGGTAACTTTAAAGCACCACGGGTGTTTTTATTGCAGTTTGTGTAGTAGATATTTTGGAGTAAATATTTACGTTGTTGATTATTACACACGCCTTTTTCCCCGAAAGGGTATATTTATTTTTTATTTTTTATAAATAAATATTGTTTATTTCTGCTTAATAAAATAATAGGTAACAAATTAAATTTAAATATACCCCAAAAATTCCGTTCCAGCGGGACTCGAACCTGCACCCTCGCCTGTGATCAGCGATGCCTTTACTTTCGAACTTTGAATAGAAGGTTTCCAATGAAACACCTGTAGATACAGCACTATCAACTTGGCGCTATAGCCGAGTTGATAGTGCCCACAAATTTCGTCTCCAGCGTCATAGCTCGATCTATGGCTAAATTGTTTAAGGCATCGCCGATGACAGGCGAGGGTGCGGGTTCGAGTCCCGCTAGAACGGAATTTTTGGGTTACATTTAAATTTAATGTTATCCATAAAGCGTGGTTTACACTTGAAAAATAATAAACTTTGGGGTAACAAATTGTCTATAGATAAAGTAACAGAGTGAAAAATTATATGGGCGTAGCACGGCTGATATAAAATGTTTTTGTGCTTTCAGATTTCCAAGTAATCCTTTGCTACGAGAAAAATGGTTATCGGTTATAAGAAGAGTGGGATGGACTCAAATAAGAACTCCACTAGGTATATGCAGCAAACATTTTAAGTTTAAATTTAAAAGGGAAACTCTAAGATCCCACCTATAAATAAAACCGTAATATTTAGGGGTCAATAAATAATAAAGGTATATTTATTAACTGTATTCAAAATTGGAATAAGAACCTTATTCTCTTTATGACGTCAAACCTGCCAAACTGTGTTCTTCATGAAAGACTTAATCTGCATTAAGATGTATTTATCTACCATACACATCACGGACGGATGATGAATTCTATCGACAATGTAAAAGTGTTGGTCGAGGACAACACTATTTTTAACTCAGACATAGACTTTCACCAACACGTGCACATATTTTTTTTGGTTCCATCTTCGATCTCTGATTGTAGATCTAGTACATATACTAAATCTATGGCTTTAACAGTATGTTTGTTATTATTTAATCTGTATTCTACCAGGTAACACCTGTATAATATTTTATCAACCCTCACACCCGAGTAAACGGAGCACCCGCAGTCGACTGAACGACCCGATTAGTCCGCGAATATAGGCTTTACATCGTCATCTGAACGCACCAGAGACCGGAGTGACGACACTGATATAGAGGCGAAGGTATTGATGAACTAACACGTACCGTACCATTTCGGACGTTTCCGCATTTTCGAAGCGAGATTTAGTCCATTTTTATTTATTTTTATTGTCAGGGTGGTATTTTAACCGGTTTAGTTTATTTAAAGAGCATAGTGTATTGAAATTAAATAAAAGTGTAATGCGAGTATTTTCAAATCTACTCGTTTTTGAAATGGTCCACCATAATCTTAGTAAATTTTAACGACTTGACAAAAAAATAGTTTTGACACTGTCAAACATTGAGAAAACTTTCCTCATCAGATATTAGGCATGATGATAGTAATCACAATAGTAACCAAAAAAAAAAGCGGGCAAGTGCGAGTCGGAATCGACCATGAAGGGTTCCGTAGCAGCTAGTAACATAATATAAAAGTTCTTAGATGGATAACGATTAATGACGTATTAAAAAAAAACTACTTACTAGATCTCGTTCAAACCAATTTTGAGTGAAAGTTTACATGGTAATGTACATCATATATTTTTTGTAGTTTTATCATTCTCTTATTTTAGAAGTTAAGGGGGGGGACACACACTTTTTACCACTTTGGAAGTGACTCTCGCGCAAACTATTCAGTTTAGAAAAATATTATATTAAAAACCTCAACATCATTTTTGAAGACCTATCTATAGATACCCCACACGTATAGGTTTGATGAAAAAAAAACACTGAGTTTCAGTTCTTAGTATGGGGAACCCCAAAAATAATTGTTTTTTTTTTCAAGTTTTGTATAAAAATCTAAATGCGGTTCACAGAATACATCTACCTACCAAGTTTCAACAGTATAGCTCTTACAGTTTCGGAAAAAAAAAGGCTGTGACATACACGGACAGACAGACAGACAGACATGACGAATCCATAAGGGTTCCTTGTCTTTGACTACGGAACCGTAAGGAAAAAAAAGGCTGTGACATACACGGACAGACAGACAGACAGACAGACAGACAGACATGACGAATCCATAAGGGTTCCTTGTCTTTGACTACGGAACCCTAAAAACCATTAAAATTATTGATTAAAGTTAAAGAATGAAAATATATAAAACGCATTCAGAAATTTTTCCGTTTTCTTATACAAAGGGAGATTATTACGATTTGGAATAAATAAAATACAAAATATAGCATCAGCCATTTTATGCTACTCCCAGGAGAATATTGCTTTTAAAAGTGAATAATAGCACATATCTATGGTATTGATGGTTTGAACTAAGTATTTTTATGCATCCAAGTATGTTCAATTATGTGTTTTTGTTTCCGATCAATGGCTGCACAAAACCCTTGAAAGTTTCATATAGGTACATATATTCTTAAGCTTAGAAGCGAACCACTGCAAACACTGCTTAAACAATTATGTAAAAATTCAAAAAGAACCCTCTACGCAATGAAACGGCTGAACCGATTTTGATCAAACATAGCTAAGAACAATCCCGACAAATACACCTTTCAAACAAAAAAAAAAAACCCTGTCCGTTCGGGAGCTACGATGCCACAAAAAGACACACACACGCACACACATACACGTCAAACTTATAACACCGCGTCGTTTTTGCGTCAGGGGTTAAAAATACCCTTTTTAGACAACTTCGTGAATTGATGGCATCTTAGGGGCATCTCAGAGCGGTGACCAAATTTTCCGTGCTCTACAATTTGAGCCCAACAACACTCGCGTTATTATTTCATCAAGGCGGGATGTCAACCTAACAGCCTATAAACGCTCTGCAAAGGCATGATATGAGTGACATAAACTGAATGCAAAGGCAGAGACTCCATTACACATTCCTTACTACGGGGCTGGGTCATGACTTGAACCTGTTAATTTTCTATGTGCCGTGCGAAATCACTAACTATGGCTCACATAAACTAAGCCTTGGTGCACGAAGGCTCAAAGCCGCGTTGGGGGCTGAGAGATAGGCTGATGATAACGATGATGAATGCAAAATGTTCAAAACGTACTGATTTTCAGGGTTCCTAGTAGGAAGGTACAATTTTTTTTTTTTTATACTACTTGATTGACGGAACAAGCAGATGGCCCACCTGATGTTAAGCGGTAACCTCTGCCTATGAACATTGCATTACCTCATAGGTCACGTCCACCTAGGACACGCCCTATGTGGCATTGCACTGCGCCCGCCACCCTGAGACATAAAGGTGAAAAGTCTCATGTATGTGCCCAGTTTGAATAAAACTCTGCAAAAGAACGAGAAATTAATATTTTCCATGGTATAATTCGTGAATTCCTAATGGTTCCTGGCTTCGCCATTCCGAGTAACGATAGTAACGTGGGAAACACCAGCTACGTCATCACCAATGAGAATTGAGACAGCCTTCAGTAAAGAGTAATTTAACACCCCGACCGCCATATATTATTGTACCTGTCCCGGACTTGTTAGTAAGATTCGTTGGAATAAGATTTGTCCTAGCTGCTAGCTTATTAAGGAATGTGTTATTACTGGAAGAAACGGTTAGCCGAGTCAATCGGGGGAAGCAATGGCGGCGATGAGCTCACCACTTGTCACGTCTATAGTTCCACGATGGTGCAACCCACAGTGAAAGAGGCTCTGCCTACCCTTTCGGGGGAAAAAGGCGCGTGTCTTTGTATGTACGTCCGATCCGATAAAACCACAAGATTTTCGTTTCTTACACCAAAACTATCCTACTAAAAATCTACGTTCAATCACTAACTTGCTTGTTTCATTACTTGTTTCATTCAAACTGTCAGGAATTTTGATTACCTTAAATAAGTAATAGTGACCTTTCTCGTCAGAGACTTTGATTACCTTAAAAAAGTAATAGTGACCTTTCTCGTCAGAGACTTTGATTACATTAAAAAAGTAATAGTGACCTTTCTCGTCAGAGACTTTGATTACCTTAAAAAAGTAATAGTGACCTTTCTCGTCAGAGACTTTGATTACCTTAAAAAAGTAATAGTGACCTTTCTCGTCAGAGACTTTGATTACCTTAAAAAAGTAATAGTGACCTTTCTCGTCAGAGACTTTGATTACCTTAAAAAAGTAATAGTGACCTTTCTCGTCAGAGACTTTGATTACCTTAAAAAAGTAATAGTGACCTTTCTCGTCAGAGCCTTCCTATGAAGTTCCTATGTCGTATTTTTTTGCACAAAACTAAAAGTAGTGTAGTTTTTCAGAAATAACTCCGCGCGCTTACATTTTAGAATGCTGCAAATCTGGATAAATACTATCTGGGTGGACCCAAACAACATAACCAAATAAGCAAGTTTACCGCAATTATTGCAATTTCAGCGTTTTTTTTGTACGATATGACTGGCCTAATATTTTGTAAAGATCAATCGTCTAGCGTCTAGTGTAACTTATTGCGAAGCCGGCGGTGTTTATCGGTGTGAACGTATATTTTCTAAGCTTCGCAAAACTTTAAGCCATAAATTCTCTAACTTGTGAATCTCGATCGGAACTTATGATTGCCAGTCCTCACTACACGATTCTTAGTGACCGAGCGAGCGAAGCGTCTCTGCTTCGAGTACTTGTACTATTATTTATTCAGTGCTTCAAGTTCAATTTCCAATATCAGTTTGTTTGCAGATATTATGGGTCTAAGGCCCGTAATATCAATATCAGTTTAACCCATGATTTTAAGTTTAAACGGACGCAATTAGTTTAATCTGACAACTTAAACTGCTATTGATATTACGGGCGTCATTACATAGTTATATAGATTCCAAGTCAAAAAAGTAAATAATTAAATAAATAAATAAATAAATAAATAACGCTCCACAGTTCACACAACATTATCTAGCCCCAAGCTAAGCAGAGCTTGTGTTATGGGTACTAGATAACTGATATACTTAATACAATATATTAAATACATAGATATTTTTTATTATACATAGAAAATACCCAGAACACCCTGAACAAATATCTGCGATCGCACAAATATTTGTTCCGAGGCGGGAATCGAACCCGCAACCTCCTGCTTCGCAGGCCAAGCTTAGCCCGCCGCGCCACAGAGGTCGTCAATTATGCTTATTGTTTGTAGTTCAGTCTATAAACACGCCACATTTTCTTTGGAAAGACTCGAAGCTCTCGTCTGAAAGTTTAATGGCCGCTTGCCATCTCTGAAACCAGATAGTGCAGTCAATTTAAACAACTTATCCGGTGAAGTGGTGACGCTAGTTGAGTTGAGATAGGATAAACATTTAAATAATGTTTTGAAGACGAAAGTAAAAGAAGCCAAGAGAGCGTTGGCGGGACGATCTCGATAGGTACATTTGAGAAAGAGTGATGGGATACCGCACAAAAGAAGATAAGTAAAAGGATTTGGGGGAGACCTTTGCCTATTAGTGGGACGAAATAGTTTTTTTTTGTTAGGAATATATTCGAATGTTCAATGAGATATTTTTATCTACATTGCCGTATTAATTACTAAAGTCCGCCCGCGGCTTCGCTTGCGCTTTACATATAACATAACATATACCGTGCTAAACTAAACGTAGAATATCCTTAGAATCCGATTGAGTTTTAAACCGCTTGTCAATGCAAAACACAAGGATAATCCGAGTTTTATACCCTAGGAACAATTCTATTAGACATGTCTTGGAACTTATGTTGGGTTAAGCAGGATATATCATATCCTAGCAAAAGCTCGTGCTATTTAATATGACAATAACCAACTCACAAAGGTACACATAAAATGTTATTACCCAATTTCCACCAACATTCACCACACAACTGAAATTTAAGCTTAGTCCCATTGAAGCTGGCTATAAGCGGGATTACCACGCAAGTATTTACCACTACACTAACTAGACTGAACTCAGACTAGTCTTAGGGTGCGTTAGTGGACAAAGCAGGCAGATCCAGGCATAAGTGGATATAACTCGCACGGGCGATTCTTTACACTTACTAGACTATCATAATCATCAGCCTACAGAAGTCAACTGCAGGACATTATTGCTACATTGAACAGTCTTTTTTAGTTCAGAACGCGAGGGAATTTTCTAACGATACCTATACTACAAAGTAAAATAAAAAAAAGCAGAGAGGAAAACATCAAAGTCACCTTAAAAATTGAAACAACAAAGCATTTTAAAGTTGGGCCTTTTTTGCCGTCTCTCCAGCTTTCAACCAATTAAAAGTTATGGGAATTAGTCTCTGAAAATTACAATCACAAACAGACGTAAGTACTTAATCAATTACGACTTTTCGATGTTTTAATCCTGTAATAATTAAGCAAGTTAAATTATTTAATTTTGTTACACATTTGTTACACTTTTTAGGGTTCCGTAGTCAAAGACAAGGAACCCTTATGGATTCGTCTTGTCTGTCTGTCTGTCTGTCCGTGTATGTCACAGCCTTTTTTTTCCGAAACTATAAGAGCTATACTGTTGAAACTTGGTAGGTAGATGTATTCTGTGAACCGCATTAAGATTTTAACACAAAAATTAAAAAAAAAACAATTATTTTTGGGGTTCCCCATACTTAAACTGAAACTCAAATTTTTTTTTTCATCAAACCTTTATCTATGGATAGGTCTTCAAAAATAATGTTGAGGATTCTAATTTTTTTTTTTCTAAACTGCATAGTTTGCGCGAGAGACACTTCCAAAGTGGTAAAAAGTGTGTCCCCCCCCCCCCCCCCCCATAACTTCTATAATAAGAGAATGATAAAACTAAAAAATATATATAATGTACATTACCATGTAAACTTTCACTCAAAATTGGTTTGAACGAGATCTATTAAGTAGTTTTTTTTTTAATACGTCTTTAATCGTAATCCATCCAAGAACTTTTATATTATGTTACTTGCTGCTACGGAACCCTTCATGGGCGAGTCCGACACGCACTTGGCCGCTTTTTTTTGTTAAAGTAAATACATTTGGCCAAGATGTTTTTAGATGGCTAAAGTTTTAG
This sequence comes from Operophtera brumata, assembly GCA_932527175.1. Taxonomy (NCBI): domain Eukaryota; kingdom Metazoa; phylum Arthropoda; class Insecta; order Lepidoptera; family Geometridae; genus Operophtera; species Operophtera brumata. Next base: position 6,871,207 of record OW052237.1, on the reverse strand, counting down.
TGATAAGACGAAAGTAGACAGACAATGCAAAAATAAGCTTTTAATTATAAGGCCGGCCACATACACTCGTAATTCCGAAACGGAATTCCGAAACGGAATTTCGAAAAGGAAATATCGAACGCAGGAAGACCATACAAACACTAGGTAATTTTCCGTACGGAATTTGTATGGACTATATTTCATTGCGAAATTCCGTTTCAGAATTCCGTTTCGGAATTACAAGTCTATGTGGCTGGCCTTATAGTGTTCGAGATTTTCACATAAAAATATTGGAAGGTATTACTTAAAAAAACAAACTGAAGGCTTGGCTAAATTCTAAAGTAAATTAACCAAGCCAGGCATATTAGTAATTTATAATACTATACAATGAAATAATATTTTGAAGATCGAAATTTAATTGCATATAACTTACTTAGTTTATAGGTACCTACCTAGTTTAAGTTGATAACTCAACCTACTAACTTTGTGAGCATGTGAGTGTGTGCGTGTGTTTGTTACTTCTTCACGCTGAAACGGCTCGATTATTTGGATTTTTGTAATGGAGATACCTTGACTCCCGGAATAACATGGCACATTTTTATCCCGATATTCCACGGGATTGAGACATAAGCGCGTAACACCGCAGGGCGCTGCTAGTTATCTAATAATTGTTATATTTGAACTTCGCACTTTTGTTGTACGCTCTAAATGGGCAGGCTGTTGGAACGATGTGTTTCATTTTAAACATATCTATGCACATGTACACAGCTGAGTAATAAATATTTTTTCACACCACCTGCTCGTCAATTTCCAATTACATACCATGCAACCTTAACGTAAAGTAAAGCATTATCTCCCAAGGGATATAAAAATGTATGAAACTCCCTAGGGAATAAAGTGATTTGAATTTGGAACGTCAAATTCGTGTGGAAACTTGTGGAAAACTCAAAGTAAAAAAATACCCATATGGTATTGTAAAGAGGTTTGTTCCAAAACCGAAGAAATAAGAAGGACTCAAACAAAAAATAAAAAGGTACGTTTACAGAGAACACAGACCAAGAGTGTACTACAAAGAATGTGAAACAAAAGAAGGTGTTTAGTGCTGTGATTTTCAGTGAATTTTTATTGTCTCGCAGAAGGTGTGAATAGTAGAGTATGCTCTTCTTGAATAAAGCCCGTCTTCGTCTTGGGCAGCTTGACCCCCTCGCTTCTCTCAGGACTCTATATAACTCCCTCGCTATAGAGTCCCTCGGGGTTCAATATGCCGCCCGCGACGTAAAACACTGCTTTATTCCCATAGTGCATAATCTACTATCTTATTCTTATTATCATAAAAATTATGATAATAATGTTTATGATAGTCATAAGTATTCAGCCATGGATTATTCCAAGAATTACTTATAAAGATAACTGAAGAGTACCTATTGGTATGTTTACATATATGTTCATTTGAACAAACACGTTACAGGTGGGCACGTGACTTCCAGCGGATTGTTCAAAGATTCAGCCACTTATTCTAAGAGGCTTTTTATTCTACTTCGACTTAGCAGGCTTTTTCTTGAAGGCTCTAAAATGACGCTTGAAACACTTGATACCTAGCCTCTGTTCTTACGTAATGCACCCGCCCGCGGCTTCGCTTACAATAAATGGGCAGATAATTGTGTTAATTCAACTCATATTCTTTAACAAGTGGTACTTACATAAAAAGTATGAAAAAATAGGACTGCCATGTTTTTAAAATCAACTAAAAATAAAAAATAAACGGTTTGAAGGGATTCGGACGGTAATTTCCCTGTGAACGGAACATTTCAGCACGGGACGTTATGCGAACGCGACGTTATGCGAACAAGGTTTATTTTTAAGCGCGGGTTATTTTGCGAAATGGATATTACCGTCCGAATCGGTTTGAAGTACATGCAGTAAATACCTAAGTGTTACATATTTTTAGTACCTACAGCCTAAGTTCTACACATTGATTAAAAACACCATCAGGTTCAGTTTTTTTTTGAAGTTTGGTCTTTTTAATTTGGACATCATGGGCACCCTATTTTTTTTAATTTACATATTTCAGACGTGTAAATTCTAATCATCTAAATCGGTTAAGGCATTTAAAAGATATGGTAGGGTAAAGAAACATCCGTACATATGTGAACCTTGAATACCATACAATACAATCCTATTTTGTGGTACCTTCTGCCAAGGTACGACTTAGACTTAGATTAGACTTCCAGCCTCCGTGTGTTGCGCTGGCTAGTGCGATTGTTTTAAACAGGAAAGAGGTAAAATTTTAATGACTAAAGTTGACCCAAAATACAAACAGCCCCCTTATTCGCTTCGACCAAACGTGACATAACGCGGGCTCGTTACGATATCTGCATGAAATCATTGTTCAGAATACATTGTGACGTCACACGTTATTTTCAAGTAACGTGTTGTGGCTATGGTCATAGCGAATAAGGGCCCAGGTCAAGCTAAATAAAACCGTTGAAAAATGAGGCTGGTGGTATAAAAACCTCTTTTGAATAGAGGTTCGAATTTTAAAAACCTTTTCCATGCTAGCGGATAAAAATCACTTTTGCATTCAGATTTCGAATGACAAAACCTTTCTGAGCTTGTGAAGTGAAAACGGCATTTATAACATTAGTAGGATTTTCATCCCTATCAGGAAATAACTTTTTAAACCTTACAATTGAGGTTCAGAGCGATTCTTTCGGTAATTTTCCTACCTGCCTCAATATAGGCGTGGCTATTCCATGGCTTGGTTCCACCTTTTTACTGTTCCCATTTCTTACAGCATTAAGAGTTATTTGGTTTGAATTGTCTGGGCCACATGAGTAATTCGTTGCTATATTAACTTTATTTGCCATCAAATAATAAAGATTAACTCAGATGTTGAGTTCTTGACACTTCACTGCGTATAGTACAAACCCTTTTAGTCTAAACCCAAGCACTCAGAACAAGCCTTCGTACCGGAGCCCTAGATTACGACTAGCATGTCGCTTTCAAAATTAAATCATAACTAATACTGTTTAGACTCTGTTGACGTTTTACACAAATATAATAGAATCGTAGTGTGTCCGGCCCAAGAATATAACCCTCCTCCCATATGGATGTCGTAAATGCCGACTATGGGAATACAGCAGCATGGCAATGGGCAGCAGCATCCACCTGAGTACTCGGCACCAATGAAGCGATCACCAATCCGCCTGCCAAGCGTGATCATCATCACAATCATATTATTATCATCATCGTGATGATAATAATAAAAAACTACTCACCTTAGTAGCTTCAGAATTTGTAATTATTTTTTCATGTAAGCCTGTTCTTTGGTAACCTAACAATGGCAATGCCATCCACATTCAAGCTCTTGCAAGAAGTTTATTGACCGAGCGAGCGAAGGCCTTATAACAAAATTTGCTTTTCATCTGTCCGGATGTAGGTATGGTCGTATTTTTCAACTAATCTTGACGAAACTTGAATTTCATAGATGTTTTTGTGTTGGTGCTTTTGATGGGTAGGGTATTTCCGCCAAAATGGGGGAATGTTTGCTGCGGCGCCATTTACCGGCTGATATTAATAATATAGCTGATATATTAATGCGAACTGCTAAGGAGTGGAATAAACTACCGTAGTCTGTCTTTCCTGAAAACTATAATCTGGGTCTCTTCAAGGCTAGAGTGAATAGGTGCCTTCTAGACCTTTATGCTCCATCTTCGGCCACATCGTCACTTTTCAACAGCTGAGATCGTGATCAAACAAAGGTCTATCAAAGTTTAAAAAAAAAAAAAAAAAAAAATGCCAGCTAGCAAAATCAGTCAAGAGGTTGTTGATATAGATTATGCAAGTAGCTTCAAGTATAAAATCCTCGTAAAGGCAGCAGGTTTAATAAGAGTATCTTAATAAGAGTAATGAGATAATAATAATTAGTAATAGGTAAGAGTTCTTTGTAGTAGAATATTATTATGGCGATATGTATAACTGTACATATCTCGTGAAGGTTTTTGGAAATAGATAACTAAAAATATGAAAAACATAAGATGATGTTTGGATGTAAACTGAACACAATTCTTGCAAAAAAGTTTGTGCGTTCGAGGTCTACTGTTCGCAGAACTACAAATTAATAGCACGACGTTAAAAATGAAAATATTGTCCTAGAAGAATAGAAGTGAGCTTCGTTTTAGCCGCCACGCATATTTCTTTCTTGATACGACGTTTGCGGAGACGGCCGGAATGAAAGATTAATGAGCAGGGCGAGTCGGGACAAAAGGTTGTATACGCCCGGTTGAACTGGGATTCAGAAAGGTTACAAGCGACCTGCTGCGTGAATGCAAACTCTATTGGCCCGCTTTTTTTGGATGCAACATCCAAAAAAGTGGGGTCTCTGAATTTTCTCCGTCATAATTATTGATTTTGTTTGTATTGTATTATGTACTATGCAAAATATAGCCTATGTCACGAATATATTTGACACCTCATCCATCAAAATCGGATGAGTAGTGGAACCACAGATAAAATAATACTAAACGTGGAACATACGTAACTACAAACATTAAGACATAGCTATAACATTAACAATACAATAAACAAACTGTATTTTTATAATCTGTTTATTAATTGTACTTGTTTTTAAATAAATACTTTACTATACTTTACATACACTTGAAACACATAACTCTCCTTTTGGCGCAGTCGGGTATAGAGAAGTGTTGAATGCATATGGCAAACCAATAATAGTGATTGCCTATACGCCACCGAGCTCAGCATATTTTTCGCTTTTCCGCAATAGGTAGTCATCCCTTTCTTTTCTGCTTTCCGATGATAGTGTTGTGTGATTTTGCAAAAGAATAAACTTTCAACAAAAATATTCTTTACTTTTTGACGAATGTAACGCGATTAAAATATTTCACATGAATTGGTCAGCAAACAAGTTTTAATCAAACTTTAAAAACTGTTTTTAGAATGTGAACACCAGTTTTCCTACAAATAAAACCGCATTGAAACTTAGCACCCATTGCACCCTTGATCCTGTTCATCGTGTGCTGGTCGTCATCAGACCTTGTAGTCTGCAGGCGAAAGACATGTCATGTCATATTCATTTCCTACAGCCTTTTAGACAACATCGAAACAAGCGAAGGAAGAAGATTGATTGAACTAGGATTCACGGGGAATCCCTGGAACAATAATTCATAGACAAACGAAAATATATGAGTGCAATATCTAACAGAAGTCAGATTCAAAATGATACTGTCGCTGCCGAAGACAAGTGTGAAGAGAGCCAGCCGACACGTGAGTGGCGGAATTACTAATGGTTTGTTCAATTTACCGGATTCAATTCGGATTCACGTTAGAGCTAAAAAAGGAGCTGTAGAGCTAAATATTATTTTTTGGAGCTCTAAAAGAGCTAAGTTGGCAACACTGATCATTAACAATTTCGTTCAGTTTTCAAAGTCACAGATGGTTGGTACCAATTTTTCCCTGTAAAAACGTAAAATCTCAGTTTTTCTGCCACTATTTAAACTAGTTTATGACTTGACGGAGACTCTTGACGACTTGACTATAAAACTATAATAATTATATCACTTGACATTGGCTAAATTGTTGCAAATAATGCACAGAAGCCATTACCTAAGATAAGAAGAAGGAGACGCAAAGAAGCCTGCCCACCACGAGTGTGGTGGGCATGCTCGATCCTATGTGTCGACAAGTAGGCACCATAACCTCTTGGTCCTTTCGTGCGTGAAAAAGTAAAAAACGGACTTCAATCCGCCATTTTTGATGGAAAAGTCTTAATTTGTATCTAATTTTATTTTATTGTACTTCGTTTTAAAGTTATAGGTATCGTGTAATTTTGAAGGCATTTTAACAGGTATATAACACATACATGCCTAAATTCCCGTTATAAAAAAATTGCGAGCTGATTATCCTGTAAACAACGGCTGCACTAATTTCCACCAAACATAGCTCAGAAGCCCAATTCTCATAATAAAAAATAGTCAAATTAAAGTTCGGATCATATTACAATCTAGTGTTGATGTCACAAACGTCAAAAATGTAATTCTGCTCACCTCACAATACAACGCGGAATGTGATTATATCGAAATGTGACTGTAACATGAATGTTTCAAAGCTCTGAGAATTCTCTCATTCACTCTTTACAATTATTATATAGCACTATCCTACTCTAATATATGGTCGCAAGATCGAAAGTACTGTTGTTATGGGGGAGCAGAATACCAATATTTTAGTCAATTCACAATAAAGTCTCGATTCGGTCAACTTGCAGGGTGCCTTTAAAATAAATAAGAGAATTGGGCTTCAGAACACTCTCGATGAAGTTACAAAAGTTCAAGTTTTCAAACAAAAAAACTAAATCAGTTCATCTGTCTGGAGCTATGATGTGATAGACATAGATACTCACAGACACACTGATTCACACAAACTTATAACACAATCTCTTTGCGTCGGGGTTCATCAATTGGACGTGATTTTTACTAGATCACTAAGAAAAGCTGTTATTATTGTATTTATTTGACTCGTTGAAATATTTCCTGTAACCTGCAAAAAACAACCTTGCTGCTTTTAAAACGTTAGCGAAACAACGCAAAATTGCAACCAGCTGGGACAGAGTTATTTTGCAAGTTTTGCTATTTATTACTGACGTATATTGCCAAATAGTGACTTGGTAGGCAACAAATGCAACAAAGTTGAAGTTGAACCACTTTTGAATCCTAAGGCGCGTCTGCTGGGACTGTTTTTGTTATTTCACACAAATCCAATACGTCACGCCTTTCTCAACACGTATTTCTAACAAAAAGCGGGCTTATATCATATATTATGTCAATCGGGCTTGGCTTAGCAGTTAGGCCAAACATAATCACACAAACATGTTGTCCGAGACGGATAGATATCATTCGCGCGTCTGCTCAAGGTTTGCTCAGAGGCACTCGTCTAAACTCAGTTTTATTAGAGTAGGTAAGTACTATACTAACAACCATTTGTTTCCCTTCATGTCGCAACAGACGATCTAAACTAATGTTTTGTTAGAAATTTGGTGGAGCGGACCCGCCTTTAGGGCGCGCCCCGCAGTGAAAAGGGTTGGTATAACTTATCTCTATTCTTAGATTGCGATATAAGTAAATCTCTTCCACGAGATGACGTCACATCTCGTATGGTTCGTCTCAGATTTGACGTTATCTCGTAAAAAATTCCTCGACTGTGCAAGTTAAAAACACTTAGCTAAAATAATGATATGGTGAGCAAGGAAACGAATTTACCGAGCTATAGAGAGGGCTAAGCTCGGAGTCTCTTCGAGGGATAATATTCGAAATGAGGTTATCCGGACAAATAACAAAGGACCTGAAGATAATTCAAGCTGAAGTAGCAGTGAAGTCTAAAAGTCAAAAAAGTTCTGCCGAGGAACTGATAACCGTTTGTAGTAAACGAGTTCTTGAGTGGAGACCGCGTCTAGACGCGATCTCCACTCAAGAACTCGCAAACGTAGTGGCTCACTGGCTAGACGAGTAGGCGACTTATGCATGGTTGCGGGCAGTAACTCAAAGTCAAAGTCAAAGTCAAAATGTATTTATTCATTAAAATAACATGGATCATTTTGAATCGTCTTAAAAAACAAATTTATTATTTAATCCTGTTCCAACGCAACCAGACCTAGAAGAATCAGGCAACAAACACGGTAGTCAAGCAAAAAAATCATAAATTTCAGACGCGGCGGAATCCGTTGTTTTGTTTGTTGAAATATTTCTCTATTTTATAATCCACCGAAGATCTCCATCCACCGACCAACTTCTAAGTTCTACTGAAAAGCTACAGTTAAATGACCAGTTTACATAAATTGATTGGCACCATCAAAATGTGCAAACTTTGGTGTGGAAGTGGAACCGAGTGAAGAGCATTGAATCTTCTAAAACCTTCTTCGGATGCCAAGGTACTAATAAACCTATGTGATAATAAAATTTATTCAGTCTACCCGTTGACGGGTTAGCATACAAGGTTCATAGCTGCGATCTTTATAAAATAATAAAAATAATTTTCCTGTGTTTACGGACATAAAAACAAACTAAAAGTGTTCTGTTACGTGCAAACCTTACGTGACGATGTTATTTCAGTCCTAAATAAGCGCTATAAACTAAAAAATAACAATGTGAAAAGTGAATAATAACAGCAAAAAGTGGACCATTTGAATTTAAACAAACAAGTACAATTAACAAAACTGTGAGTAAATTGCCTTAACTGACTCGTAAACAGTGTATTTAATCAAATATTGATAAAAGTGATAAATAAATTAAAAGCATATTCATCGTTCATCACAGGGTTTGGCTACCCCCAAATTATTTTTTCTTGCTGAGCGACCAAGTTGAACTCATGCCGATTCATAACAAAAAACGGTATTACTTGTGACCCATAATTTCGTTATAACGATAACGAGCTCGACGGCGCAGTGGTATCTGTCATGGATTAGACGACGCTGATCGACGGGTTATAGAGTGTTCGAACCTCCAACGGTTGAAGACTTTTTGTCCTTCGATTATTTTTGTTTTTTTTTTGCTTTTGAAAGATAATTCGAAACAAATGGACCCAATTTTATTTTATATTTTTTAACCATGGATATGGACAGCAACGTGACATTTAGGCGTATGCGACGGTATAATTCTGAAAATGACCTCACGCATCTGAATAGTACGATAGCAAACAACTCAGGAGTCATTTTCCGATGAATCAATGCGAAGCCTACCCGATGTCTCTATCTGCAACAACTCACGTATCATAGATTTGGAGATGCAAGTAGAACAAATCAGGCAAACTCTTTCTACAGCAAACCAGGAAGTAGACATCCTTACAATTGAAAATAGCAGTCTAAAAAAAGATATAGAAAGTTGTAACATAATAATAAAATCTCTAAAATGTATGCAAAGTCCTGTGCCAGAAAGGCAGCGCTGTCAATCACCTAGAACTAAGAATAGCGAGAAAAAGAAACGGCAGTTGTTTACTCCACATATACAAATACAGGCACGCGATGTAGCAGTACAAACAGAAACCCGCTATCCGACACCAAGAAAACCAGTCAAAAAATGTAACAGAAAAATTCAACTATCCTTAAAACCCAAAAATAAGTACATAAACAAAAGCTTTTTTAAGAAATTGAGAATATTAAAGAGGAAAGTTTAAAACTTACAGAAGGAACTGGAGGAAATTAAGATTGACAAGAATAGGATTCAACATAAAATATTAGAGTGTGAAACAAAAAACAAAATACATAAAAGTGGTGACGAAATCCCTTATAAAAGGTTGGTTGAAAATATGGAAAAGAAAAGTGTGAACATTTTTTCTGATAGTTTTGGAAGTGGAATGGCAGTCAGGATATTAGAGCAATCAAACTCTATCGATATTATCAACTATTGTAAACCTGGCGCTAGGAGTGGACAAATATTGAGTAATTTCAATTATCACACAAAGAATCTACAACAAAATGATCTGGCTGTTATAATGATTGGGAATTATTATGAAACAAAAATGGAAATACCTTATATTGAAATGATTCGAAATATTGTGAACAACAACTCTAGGAATTTTAATATACTACTAGGAAGTATCGTTTACGATGGGAAGAACGATTCTACAATTTATAAAATTAATACTGAACTTGCCCGCTTAGCTACAGTGTCAGATAAAGTGAAGTATCAGGACTTAAATAACATAAGTAGAATGTTAGTCAAAACCTTCATGTCTGGAGAAATCTTAAGAACATGTACAAATTTTAAGGGCTCCTCATGCTTACAGTTTATAAAAACAAATTCAGATCTGTCTTCAAATTTTCTGAAAACTTCCAAGATAGTAGTAAATGGCTAACAATAATCCACTCAAATATACAGAGCATAGGGAATAAATATTTAGAAATTGAACTTCTAACTGAAAACACAAACTGTGATATACTCTGTCTTTCAGAGACATGGGCGAATGAGTTCAAGATAAATGTAATGACTATTGAGGGTTACACTCTCGCAGCATTTTATAATAGAAAAATGTTCGAACATGAAGGTACAGCCATTTTTCTAAAAAATGGAATAGACTTTAAAACGAGACATGACATTATTAAGCTTAGTTTTGAAATGAACTGTGAAGTAGCAGCAATAGAAGTAAAGTTTTGTAAAATGGTGATAATTTGTGTTTATAGACCCGATTATGATTACTTAATATTTGAAGATATAATGACAAAAATTTTAGAAAAAACATCTAGAGAAGGAAAGAGAATTGTAATAGCAGGAGATTTTAATTTAAATGTAATGACAAATAATAAATATAACAAAAAAGAGGTTCAAAGATTTCTTAAATTACTTGACGAGTTTAAATGTAGGGTTGTGTTAAATGAACCTACAAGAACTAAGAAAATGACCGCTACTTGTATTGACAATTTTATTATAAATGATGATGCAAATTTTAATCATCATATAGGAAAAGTTTTAAAATTCAAACTGTCAGATCACAACGTTATACTTTTGAATTATGATTTAAAAAGTAAGAAAATTAAAATTTCAAATGAGACAAAGATTTCAACTAGAATGATGTCCCACATCAATAAGGATTATTTTCACTACCTGTTTTGTAAGGACATTGAAAATGTTAATTGCGCTGTAAATACTACTCATGATGCGAATGGGAAGATGAACATCTTAATGGATCACTTTAAATATTGTTACTACACTGCTTTTCCTTTAAAAACACTCAAAATTCAAAATAATAAGAAACATAAATTGTCCACTAAAGGTATAGATATATCACGGAATAATATACAAAAACTAGAGATATTACAAAATTTATATCCCTGTGCAAATAGGAAAATTAAACTTAAATTATATAAAAAAGTTTTTAAAAAGGTACTGGCAACAACAAAGAAAATAGGTTACCAAGCGAGAATTCGAAAATCTACAAATAAAATCAAAATGACATGGAAATTTGTAAAGGAACAGCAAAATAAAACATCAGGAAATCATAATAATAAAATTAATAAAATTAGAAATTCAAATGGAAATTTAATAACAGGCTGTAAAAATATAGCAAATAGCTTCAATCATTTCTTTAATAATATTGCAGGCACTTTAACAAATAACTTAGACGTTAGAGTAAATAACTGTAGTAAATATTTAGGTAACTCATCAGAGAATAACATATTTTTTCAAATAATTTCTCATTCTGAACTTAGGAAAATTATATTTAGTATTAAGAGTAAATCATCTAAAGACATTTATGACATGGACACTAAAACAGTGAAAGAATTAATTTTATGTAATAATAATATGTTTGACATTATTCTGAAAGTTTTTAATGAATGTATATTGCAGGGTGTTTTTCCAGATAGTTTGAAGATCGGTAAAATAGTGCCATTATTTAAAAAAGGAGAAGCTATTGATATCGGAAATTACAGACCGGTGTGTATATTACCAGTTTTATCAAAGATTTTAGAAAATGCTATCAAATCTAGAATGATCACATATTTTGAATCCAATAAACTATTTACGGAATGTCAATTTGGTTTCCGAAGAGAGAGGTCGACAGAGATGGTTGAGAGAGCAGAGTGGCGCAGTGGAAGCGTGCTGGGCCCATAACCTGATAGATATGGCAGGGATTGACAACACACTGTCAACAACAAACTGTTAAGTTTATACTCATAAAACTTGTGTCTATGTTCCAACAAACTCGATATTTTAAGGTCTTATTTAAATAGCAGAGTTCAAATAACTAGCGTTAATAATATGAGATCAGATACGGAACACAGTACCATAGGTGTGCCACAAGGTTCCATACTCGGGCCACTACTGTTTCTGATCTACGTTAATGACTTGGCAAACTGCCTACCTGATTGGGCATTGATTACCCTATTTGCAGATGATACACATGTAGGGATTAAAGACAGAAAACTCGAAATAGTTGAAGCTCAAACTAATATGGTTATACTAAAATTGAAACAGTGGTTTGAAACAAATGGTATTATTCTAAATGCTGATAAAAGCACTGTTTTAAACTACATTAGTAAAAGAAGAAATAAAAATGATACCATCCGGGAAGTTACATTTTTGGGATGCACTCTTGATTCAACTCTATCCTATGATAGCCATATAGACAAAATATGTAAAAGGCTTGCAAGCGCTAATTATGCGTTGTTTAGGCTGAAACCCTTAGTTGATAAAAAAACTCTTTTATCAGTTTACTATGCTTACTGCCATTCCATTATAAGCTATGCAATATCAGTCTGGGGAAACGCTTCTCAAATTGAAAGAGTTCTCATTTGCCAGAAGAGATCATTAAGAATTATATATGGCTTACAGAGATTAACTTCTGTCAGAGCTTACTTCAAGAAAGCAAAGATATTGACGGTGGTATCTTTATTCATATATAACTCTCTTATAGAAGTACATTTGAAAAAAGATCACTTACCCATGAAAATGCATGTACATAATTTTAACACCCGAAACAAAGAAAAGTTATGTGTGCCAAAAACCAGACTTGTTAAGACGTATAAACAAGGCATCTGTCTGAAACTAGTTATGTATAATAAACTACCCCTACAAATAACACGGCTGCCTCTAATCCAATTCAAACATAAACTTAAAATATTTTTTGAATGTAATCCATATTACCATATTGAGGAGTACATGAGTTGTTCATTTTCTGATTTGCTTGACGTGTAGTGACGTGTCTGCTGATGAACCTAACTATTTTACATTTTATTTTTAAGTTATGCTGTTTTATATTGCTCTGTATTTTCTGTATGTACTTAATTGTGCATATTATATTTTTATATCGTTATATAAATAGTATTAAAATTAAAATGTACCAATTTGACATGCCAATGTTATGAAATGTAACGAGATGGTTAATAAATAAATATCTAAATATCTATGTTTTTTTTTTGACGATAATTCTTACTACTAGGTGGGGAGCGCCTGTGTGGTGCCTCGAGAACAAGTGGAAGCTGATTCAAAGAAAAAAAAAAACAACTTAAAAGCCTTACTTAGGCAGTCAAAAATAAGATAATAGAGAGAATCAGCAAAACTTCACAAGGCAGACCACTCTACGCTTCATATACTCATAAATAACACATCAATAACAAATTATATGTAGGTACAGACATTGCAAATTGACAAATTAGGTGTCGATGGGCAGAGCGACATCAGGCCACGCGGCTTTATCATTTACATAGTCATGTAGTGTGTAATACGTTTTCTTAATTAAATTATTCTTTATGTAGGATTTATATCTTCGAATCGAAAGTTTAGAAGCACTTTCTGGAAGTTTATTATAGAACCGAACAGAATTCCCCATAAAAGACCCACTTGCTTTTTTAAATCTAAATTTGGGAATACACAGTTTATTTTTATTTCTCGTGTTAAAACAATGCACTGGATGGAGTGATCCGAAAAACCGGACTCAGTCTTGCTCTATGCTTATTTATCTATGCTCTATGTCTTGACCTACGTCCAGCTGTTTAGTGAACTGCAATAGCTCGATGATGATGACGAAGCGTGGGGTAAAGTTAAAAAAATAACAAAACACATTTTTTATACCGTGAAATAATATCCATGGAAAAGAAAACATTACTGAACACATACGGTTAAAATAACACCGAAATACGATTTTGCGAACAAATGCCTGTTTTGTTTATTAACCAATTTGAGGTTCACGAATATTACGGACGTAAATATGCGAGTAAAAATGAGGTTTATTTAGAATTCCAATTCCCATTGGCACGAAACTCGAAATAAAACTCAGTTTTATCGCTAACTTAAGAGGAGGCTGGTTGTCTCGCTCGCAGATAAACGAAGTTTGCTTCTAATTTAGATATAATATAATAAAATATCATTAAATTTTGTAGACATGATCCAGACATCATTATAGACCTGCAGTTTCTCGGTTTTTTCGAAGTCGCACAATTCAAACATTTGTACTAGGTAATATAAATGTATTCTAAGTACCTAGACTGTGTCCAATATTCTAATGACTTTATTAATTAAAATCCAAATTACAGATCCACAAACTTACCTGTACCTACAATGAAATGTTTGTAGTTCTCTATCATCTACAAACATTTCATTCTACAGTTAAGTTGATGGATCTGTAGGAGCAGACTTCTTTTGTATGAAGCGGCAGCTCACATAGCTGTCATAGGACTGTTAGCCGTGGTACTCGTAAATCCTATGACGGGGAACTTGGTGTGTGATCCTGTCATATTGTCTAATCAATATCGATTACCAGTTTCCTGTTCATTGCGCTGCGTGTTTTACCTTTTTTTCAAGAGCATAAATATTTAAAACACGCAGCAGAATGAATAGCAAACTGGAAATCAAAATTGAACTTCAGTCTTTTACGCAGTACGACCGCAGGACTATGTATGTGACCGGTGATAAGTTATTTTATGATAATATATAAGCGTAATATTGTGAAAACGCGTCCGATGTTCGGTGTCCGGTCACCCCAGCCTTACTTCAGAGCCAACGCTTCTGGAAAATTTACTTGTCAGTCATATATATGGTACGTTTACATAGATTATCCTGGACTAGAAACGTCAAGACACAACTCCAAACTCTGGATCTATAAAGAATTATTACAAACATTTTAGGCGACTTGGTAACAGCTACAATTTACACATGTCGGTAGCTACGTGTACCACGGAATAGTTGTTTAAACAAGCAGTATTGAAGTCGGTTATTACTAAGCGTAAACATTGCTCAGGTTATATCGAAGAGAATGCTTTCTAGCATTAAGTTCGCCTTTGTACTTCTTTGTTTTATGTGCAATAAAGAATTGTCTATCTATCTATCTATTGCTTTAACTAAAACTCAACATCGCCATGCAGCTGGCTGACATCCACTGCTGGAAATAGGCCTTTTCTTATAATTCTACGACCAACTATCGTAAATCGCCTCCATCTACCGACTTCCTGGGTCTTCTACAACTTCGTTGGTCCATCGAGTGTGGCCCGTTCTGAGGCTGTCAAGAGTCAGACACGTATGTTTTTTTTTATGAAACCTGTTGACAAACTAGTTTACGGCCTATCACTGTAAAGTGGTCACCGTCGCTTATATAGACACCGGCAATACCGGGGGTATTGTGATTGTCGATGCACTGCCTACACTAAAGGTTTTTTTTTAACCTCAGTTGGAAGCTCATGTTCACAGTTTCGAAGTTTCGCTGAGTCTCATGTTTGCAGACACGAACAAACAACACGAGTGTCTGACGTTTGCTTAGTTAGGGCACAGATAAAATAATACTATACGTTAGGGCTTATTAAGACAGACAGGCTAGCTCAACTCCCGATCATGGGTTAAAATCCTGGTTGTGCACCAATGGATTGAATATGTGCGCAATATAATATGCACTTAAATAGTGAAGAAAAACATAGTGAGGAAACTGACATGTACTGGCAGAACCCAAAATTCCAAGCCATATGGCATGTGCATGAAAAGGATCTTCCAGGCGCACACCCTTTTTTCACCACGGTGGTTCTTTCACTATAGGTCATTAAACCCTTTTTAGGGTCAACATACTTCAAAGAAAGAATCGGTGACACGAAGTAGTACTTAGTAGTATTCATCATCACCATCAGTCGGACGTCCACTGTTGGACAAGGAATATAAACCAATGGGGGATTTGCCATAATGAACACACTTAGCAGGTGAATTGGTAATCGCAGTATTACAGTTAAGTACTCAGGTGGATGCTGCTCCCTTGATGTCACTTAGTCGACTTTAACGAAAGCCATGGGACGGAGGTGTTTATTCTTAGTACGGTCACATCACGAAAGTTGTAGTAGTACTGCTTGTAAAAGCTATACCACACTGTGCATGTGGTACTCTCACTATATACGGCTAACTTTGTGGCCTGCGGCTAAACGTACCCATAGCAGGTGAGAGAATTATTCAGGAACTCGTGTCCCAAGTCTATTATTGGTGCCAAGTTAAATGGAGCGGCGTTAAATGCGGTCTAAGTTCTGAGTTGAAAGATTAGTCTGGCGATATAAACTAGGTGGAGTCAGTTGAGTCGTTATCAGTTTGAGAGCAGTTCTAGTAGGTAAGAAAAAAATTACAAAATACACACCGGAATTTCTTCTTCTTTTAATTATGGCCTCTGAGGTGAGTCTTCTTAATTTTGTTAATTCAATTCAATTCAATTCAATACTTTTTATTTCAGACTATACACAAATAATACAAAACATATAAGGAATAGTCCATAGTTTGGATAAATAAATATTATTACTACACTACTAAAATATACAAGTGATATATAATATCAAGTATAATTATTTTGATAAAATTATATTGATAAAGTGGTCAGCTTATATATTTTGTGTCGTAACCATAGACGTAGAATTTTTTCGCTACGCTAAATAGACAAACGAAGCGTGGGAGAGAGAAGTCATTTTTAAATGTACCCCGTGCAAGAAGAAAAGTGACAGCAACAATGTATTGAATGTGACATGTTTTGCTTGAGTACATGCGCATACCGGACGGTCTCTTGTGCAGTTTAACTAATTTTGTAATTATTTTAGTAATCTTACTATTAAATAACAAATATTACTTTGTATGACAATGGTGTCGTGTTCAGTTTGTGACTGTGAAGATACAAGACGTAATTATCCGGGAAAATTCACGTTTCACAGGTAAATAAGAGATTATTGGTAGTTCGATTGTATTGCTTATTTTATCAATTCTGCTTTAGTAAATGGCCTAAAAACCAGTTTCATTCGTATATTAGGACTTTCCCTTATATTTTTTAATAATATTTCGTTGCTGCACCTAGAAATAAACAATATTTTATGTAAAATATAAAAATGTTTGATTACGATAGGGCTTGACCAAGTGAGACGTCAGAAATATCGATAGTCCTGGGGTGCGTTCAATGGGTACACTCCAAGGGTGTCGTTGTTTTTTTAACAACGCTCTGAGGCTCTGAACGACTTGGATTGACACGGAATGTCAATGCCACTGTAAATTTTTGATGTAAACAAACGCTTTTTCACCCGGTGTTGCCAATTTAGCTCTTTTAGAGCTAAATTCAGCTCTATTTCAACATTGTCAGCTCCACTTATTTTCAAAGAAGTTAGTAGTATGAATGAATGAACGAAAAAACCAAAGCCTTATTGTTATTGTATCTGTGTAATGAATTAGAATGATTTGTTGAATCTTATTACCTGCATTGTTTATTTAGCTCCTCTTTACTGAAACAATTAGCCTCGTTTGAAATCTTTTTTTCCCATTGGCTTTTCATTTTTTTTTCCATGTGGTTTATCATTTTTAGATCTCATGAAGTAGAGTTTATTTTTATTTTCAATAGTTATAGAAAATAAAGCCGCCAAAGTCAGTTTTTTTTTCCAAAATTTTGTTACCAAGTTTTTTTATTTTGCATTTGACCTAGGAACTTGTTTTGTAAATATGGTACTTGTTATGTATTTAGATCGATATAACTACTAACACCCTATTGTACCTACACCAAGAATTAAACGTAATATCAAAAAAAAAACAGTAAAATGTGCGGCATTATCGCTGAAAGCATATTTAAGTGTGTATTTATATTTTACCAATATATACAAAAAACTTTCAAAACATTTCGAGAATTTTCTGGTACGTTTGGTACGGAACCCTGAATGCGTGTGATCCGACGAGCACTTGACAACAAAGATCCTTCCAGCCTTGATAGGTACTGACAAATTTGACAAATGCTAGCCTTGATATTTCACAGAAAAAATATTGGCGATGTTTGCAACATCATCATCAATCAGCCATTATAAACCGCTACTGGACATTTGTATTTGTATTTGTATTTATTTTAAAACATTACATCCATTCTTACAGGTATAACCTAATACAACAGAGTAGTCAGCAAAAAAAAAAATACATGAGTCAAAAAGATGCAATACAAAGCAAAGCAAAGCAAAGCTAAGCTAAGCAAATTGTACACATTAAACTAAAACAAATATATATATAATTACTCATTATACAAATTAAACAATTCAATAAAATATAATCATTAAATAATTAGATTCAAAATCTCTATGTCAACAGGTACAATAAATTAAAATAAGTAGCATATTATTTACAATAGCACAAATTAAATAGTATAGCCCCTGCGAATTCACTCTGCGAGCAGTGGAATATATCCACACTAGCCGCTATGTCATTAAGGGTTCGTATGGTGCGCGTTAGCGGTGCTTTGCTCATCAGGTTAGTCCTTCCACGAGGCACTACGAGCAGAGGCGGTCGTCTGCGCCGCCTTACGTACTCGTCCGGTACGCACAGTCTCATCATCTCCAGGATTGCTGGATTGGATATCATACCCCGGAACACGGAACATCTGAACATATCTGTGGATGTTATTTCATTAATATCGGTACAGCGTGATTGATTAACAAAGTCTTAGAGCATTTAATAGCAAAGTAATTCAGGAGCTGATAACAAGTCCTGTATCACTTTATAAAAAAATCCTCTCGTGGAATCTGGAACTTTCGCAGTTACTATATTACTTGTTGGGCTTACATAAAATATTTCTCCATCTATGGATGGAACAGGATTTTTGGGGAGGTAGGGTGGGATCGACTTGACTTTGACAGCAATCTAACGTCAAAATCGTAACAACCGAACACCCACTCAAAACGGTGGTTGTTCAGTTAGGGTCACGTGACGCTAACCGAACGCTCTAACTGAGCCTCCGAACGGAACAACCCATACGCTTTGGTGACAAGCACATGATTTGACTTTGACAGACGTCAGAATTGTCAGAGGTGGTTGTTCGGTTAGGGTCACGTGACGCTAACCGAACGCTCTAACCGAGCCTGTGAACGGAACAACCGTACACTCTGGTGACAACCAACACTCAGAGTGTACCCACTGAATGCACCCCAGTCTATATCGTTGTATAATGCGCATCATGTAAAAAGAACGCTGGCGGTCAAGCTTCTTCAGGCGTTCCAGCGTTCTTTTTAAGAGATTACTTACTTTTCTACTTATTTGAGAGATGTATAACTATGCATTGAATGAGTGCCTATCTAGTTTACTACAAATAATGTACAATTATAGTACGCGTCATGTAAAAAGAACGCTGGAACGCCTGTAGAAGCTTGACCACCAGCGTTCTTTTTACATGACGCGCACTATACCTACCTATAAATTAAATTTTTGTCCATCCTAGAATGGAGGTTTACTTTGTTTGGAGTAAATTTGTGTGCTCTGTTAACATTTTACCGTTTTTTTAAAATCTATAATAACCAGGTGGACATTGAGGTGTGTGTTTTTGTATTGACTATTGAAAAGGTAACTTTAAAGCACCACGGGTGTTTTTACTGCAGTTTGTGTAGTAGATATTTTGGAGTAAATATTTACGTTGTTGATTATTACACACGCCTTTTTCCCCGAAAGGGTATATTTATTTTTTATTTTTTATAAATAAATATTGTTTATTTCTGCTTAATAAAATAAAAGGTAACAAATTAAATTTAAATATACCTCAAAAATTCCGTTCCAGCGGGACTCGAACCTGCACCCTCGCCTGTGATCAGCGATGCCTTTACTTTCGAACTTTGAATAGAAGGTTTCCAATGAAACACCTGTAGATACAGCACTATCAACTTGGCGCTATAGCCGAGTTGATAGTGCCCACAAATTTCGTCTCCAGCGTCATAGCTCGATCTATGGCTAAATTGTTTAAGGCATCGCCGATGACAGGCGAGGGTGCGGGTTCGAGTCCCGCTAGAACGGATTTTTTGGGTTACATTTAACTTTGGGGTAACAAATTGTCTATAGATAAAGTAACAGAGTGAAAAATTATATGGGCGTAGCACGGCTGATATAAAATGTTTTTGTGCTTTCAGATTTCTAAGTAATCCTTTGCTACGAGAAAAATGGTTATCGGTTATAAGAAGAGTGGGATGGACTCAAATAAGAACTCTAAAAGGGAAACTCTAAGATCCCACCTATAAATAAAACCGTAATATTTAGGGGTCAATAAATAATAAAGGTTTATATATTAACTGTATTCAAAATTGGAATAAGAACCTTGTTCTCTTTATGACGTCAAATCTGCCAAACTGTGTTCTTCATGAAAGACTTAATCGGCATTAAGATGTATTTATCTACCATACACATCACGGACGGATGATGAATTCTATCGACAATGTAAAAGTGTTGGTCGAGAACAACACTATTTTTAACTCACACATAGACTTTCACCAACACGTGCACATATTTTTTTTGGTTACATCTTCGATCTTTGATTGTAGATCTAGTACATATACTAAATCTATGGTCGTAACCGATATTACAAATCGTATTCTACTCAATTGACAAAATAACATGAAAACTTACTAGTAATAACTTACTGGGAATAGTTGTGGCAGTGTTTGGGCTCATTTTGATCAGCTCACGGTTCCAATCACTAATTTCATAAGAGCTAGTTTAAAGAAAACTACTTTAAACTTATTTTTGTAAAACTGTCTTCTTGTCTGGCATTATGTTTGTTTTGCAGAACCTCTTTTGAATTAAACCTTTGCCAAGTTTCAACTTTATCCAACTCTAAACAATTTCCTGAGTGCAGGTACAAATAAACTAGTGTAAAATCGAAGTTTTGTCTCCTCGGTCTCAATTACTGCAGTAATTGGAGTAAGGTATTGCAGAGCATTGAACCTTCATAAGAAGAAACCTTTTTTTTAGTATCTTTTTAAGAAAATTGTGCGCTGGGCAGGTCTGTAATTTGGAAACACTCGGAATAACAAAAACTGTGTTGCGAGTCGAAATGACATTTTGTACGCAGAACATGATGAGCGCACTATAGCGGTCTCGTTGAGAAGCTTACAAAACCAAATATTGACTCGCTAACCGGGATACCGAACGCAAAACCTAGACAAACCTGTAATAAGCCCTCTGAACGTGTGCTGATTAAAATTAACCCAAACACTGCCATGCTAGGAGTTCCATTATCCACCTTCCGTCATCGATCAGCTCGCTGTCACCATAATATTGTAATGTCAACGAAATTTTAAACATACTTATTCTAAATTTCAACAGCTTTTATATATAAAAGTAGTTATCGGAACCGTGTGCTAATCAAAATGAGCTTAAACACGGCTAGTCTGCGATTATCCATCGAGGAGTTCCGTTGTCGCTGGCACCATATAATATTGTATTGTCATCGGAACTTCACAGGTAGGAATGCATCAATTCAGCTCAATCGGTCAAGGTTCAATATTTATAATATTTTCAAAATTTGTTTCACATACTTACTAAACTAACATACTAGCAGTTCAAGTTGTTGAAAGAAAACGAGCAGAAAGACAACGAGCAGAAAGACGGCCGAAACTCTTAGTACGAATAGAGAGTATAGGTACTAATGAGGTAAAGATGGTACTGAGCCATGCGCCTGCTTCTTCTATGATGAAAAAGAGCTGGTGGGATCAGATCCTGAGCACATTCTATGAAATGTAGCCTATAGAAGTTCGAAAGGCATACAAGCTTACGGCGGTGCTCGACACTCTGGTGCTATCTGCCACTGTGGTGCTGATTTCTGGTGGACAAGTTAAAACATAATAGATAATTTAAAAATATATATTATAGTATGTTTTAGTGTGATATGGGTCGGATCGTAATCACTACGAGTTTATTGATAGATGCACAACAGAAAATCGCGAAATATATAGCAATAAAATTTATTCTACTGGTGTAGTAGTTTATCTGCTAACAATTTTGCTCTCCACTACCGTCCTCTCGCGGCTTCGCTTACATGGTATATGTAACCAATCCAGGTTTATAGTCTCTACCTAATTTCATCGTCCGTTCTGGTACGGCGTGATTTAGTAACAAACATATATATAGAAACTTTCGCATTTAATAATTGTTGGATTCATGATTAGGTAACTTATTCACACATTGTTGGTAGAGAGAAACTTAAACTGGTTTCAAGCCATTAAATCGGCTCCATTGTCCGCCGGCTTAGTTTCGTTAACATAGTTTCGTAGTTTCAGAAGTTGGGGGCAGCTAATTGTGGACGATGGAATTAGAGAACAATTTGTTATGTATTTGAAAGCTTTTAACCTGTTTTTAGAAGTATTATTGTATGCTGCACCACCTCTAAGTGGTCATCTTGTTACTCGATGACGTAAGGTTGACTACGGTCCGCGGTCTTACCAATACCCTGTAGGTCATGATCACCTAGAAAAGCCTTTTTGTGCATAAGTTGGTAATCGCGTCAGTTATTAAATAGTAGCATACAAAAAAAAAATGAGAACGAATTTGACTATTTCTTTTTTGGGTTGTTCGACATCATAGTCCGTATAAGGATTTTAGAGAAAAATATCTAATTTTGGAAGTTGGAAATTTCGGAAAAAACTAAAAATGCTTTTCTTTATTAAAAAACTGTATGAACTCAAGACCATTGGACAGGACAATGTCAAAACGATAGCGTAGATACCACAAAAACATATGAAAGAAAAAAAACATTTATAATAACTACGATATCTATTTATAACATTATTTGGCGACCTCTGTGGCGCTGCGGGCGAAGGTTGGCCTGCGACTCAGGAGGTTGCGGGTTCGATTACCGCCTCGGAACAAATATTTGTGCGATCGCAGATATTTGTTGTGTTCTGGGTATTTTCTATGTATAATAAAAAATATCTATCTATGTATTATATTGTATTAAATATATCAGTTATCGAGTACCCATAACACAAGCTCTGCTTAGCTTGGGGCTAGAAAATGTTCTGTGAACTGTCCAAAATTATTATTATTGTTATCTACAGACTTAATTTAAATTATAAACAATAAATATTTAATCCGCTCTATGCGATAAGGTGTGAAGCCAAACCGGCTCGGTCCCGGAGGAAGGGGAGGGGGGGAGGGGAGGGGGGGGACTGGAACTGTTCTTTTATCCTGACACAACGCTTGAAAAGCCGCGGGTAAAAGCTAGTATGTACGCAAGGCGTAGGCATAGGGATTCACTTATAACCGGAACAGCAATACATGCATTAGTGATAGGTTTAGTATACTGGTAGTAAGTACTTCATAGGAGCACTCTTTAGAGCAGCATTTAGACGTTCACTGCTGGACGAGGCTTCCCCTAGAGAATGCATTCCATGCATTGAATGAATGGATTTGCCATAATGGAAATTATGCGGAATGATATGTGCGGAAATTATGTGGGAATTATTATGGTTCAAGCGGAAGATCATTGTTGTGTTGCTACAGCACAACAAATGCTGAGCTGGACGCCAATTTGTGTCAGTGATGAAAGAAAGAAAGAAAGATTTATTTTTTTAGCACACATTTAATTTATCAAACAAACAACACACTTAAAATAAAAAATAAAAGAATGTAAACAAAAAAACAGAAATACAAAAACACAAAATACCCATAGGGTTTTAAACTTACAACAATTATAAAACAAGAGCCAACGTGAAGGAATGGGTAAAAATTGATGCGTACTGAGAGGCACAAATTAATTTTTCACACCACCTGCTCGACAATGTCCAATTACATATCATGCAACCTCAACGTAAAGTAAAGCATTACCTCCAAAGGGATATAAAGTTGTATGAAACTCCCTAGGGAATAAAGTGATGTTAATTTGGAACGTCAAATTCGTGAAAAATTCTAAGTGAAAAGAAGCCCATAAGGCATGGTAAAAAGGTTTGTTCGAAAAATTTAACTGGCCACCATAATCAAAACTCAAAAAAAGAAAAAGGTACGTTTACCACAGAAGAAGTAATACATTACAAATGGCAAAGGCACAAGCCGTGCGACGACAAAAAAAAAACATATACATTACAAAGAACACAGGCCAAGAGTGTACTAGGTACAAAGAATGTGAAACAAAAGACGGTGCTTGGTGCTGTGATTTTCAGTGAATTTTTATTGTCTCGCTGAAGATGTGAAAAGTAGAGTATGCTCCTCTGGAATAAAGCCTGTCTTCGTCTTGGGCAGTTTGACCCCTCGCTTCACTCAGGACTCTGAGTCCCTCATTACGCTCAGGGTTCAATATGCCGCCCGCGACATAAGACACTGCTTTATTGCATAATCTACTATTATCTTTCTTTGCTAATCTTTGTTTATGTGTGTCGTTTTCTATCTGCGTTTGTTGACATTTTTTTTTTCTTTGTTTCTTTCTTTCTTTCCATAATCGCCAAGCTTGCAAGACGGATTTTTGATTGCCGTATTGGTGTTGAGTAGTACTCAGCTGGATACCTGCTGCCCATCCCCTTGTGCAGGTAAACGCTTATTCGGATTTCATTACATCCACAGGAGGAGATGGAGGGGTCTATTATAAGGCTGGACACCCCACAGCTGTAGCTCTAATAGGTACTAATGTAAGAGCTGATGCCTGGTTTTGAGCAAAAAAATGTTTTTTTCAGTATCAAAAAACCAGATATCATTTACGAATAAAATACTCTCGAAAAGTTAGAGTGTTCTATGAAGCGCTCAATCAGATTTTCGATTCGCATGCAAATACATTCCAACTGCAATGATGCCAAGTTCTTTTATTCGCACCTACTGAAGTTCCGTTCCGTAGATTCTTTGAAACCTTGTCGGGAACTTAGTAAAAGTTTAAGCTTAATTAATAACGCTATGCAAATGCTATGAGCCAGTCCAGATAAAAAAATCACAACTATTAAACTTGAATTATTAATATTATTTATTCTGTGCCAGAACTACTACATACTACCTACTTGTATGAAATTTTATGTAGGTAGAGGCAATGTAGGGGAGTTATTATTGTTTATCATAATTGTAAGGTCTACAATTAAAAGAAGTACTTACTAATGAACATTATTTACCTATGACTGCAGTAATATAGATTTAATTAATGGCCGTTATAAAAGCATTATAAACCTAGATCACCGAAGCCTATATGTTAATCTAATTAAATTTCTCGTCTTTTGTTTTATGTCACGATTCCAGTGTTCTAGATTATTCTAGTACCTACTAACCGTGCTACTAATAAACTCGGGGTAGTAGTTACACCAAGCTTCCCCATTCGATCGAATTTGAAACTGTTTGTCTTGCAAAAAACAAGACATTGCACAACTATTCCAAAAATTCGCGTTTTAAAGTAGCACGGAAAATAACTTCCTGAAATTAAGCAGCTGTTGGTTGGCTAGCACATATTCTTTTACTGGTGCCTTAGAGTAACACTCTACTAGTGATGACGATAGTAGAAAAGCCAAAAATGTATGAGAATGACACGTGATCAATTGTATTGTGTTAATTACGACTGTAGAAATGTAATTGCTTCCATGCGAATGCCGTTTGGCAAGGCCGGCTGATGGTCTGTGGTCAAATCAGTTAACACTATTGATAAAAACTGTGTTCGAAATATGCCGATTTCAACCTTATTGAATGAATCCAGTATGGTTTAGTCAAAGTTTTTATATACATGTTGCTTATCTTCATAAATCCTTTCTTATTTTTGCAAGAGAAGTAATTTCGTCAAATGCGAGCTTAGAGCAATGCGGCCACCATTCCGTGTTGCTCTATTAATGCGAGCAATACGTGACACTGACGTGGAACGACCGTTTGTATTCGTTTTTGCAATTTTGCGAAAATAAAAACGTGTATTCTATGACTTGCATTTTAATTCACAAATTATCCCCATAGAAATCGCAATTAGCGGTTTCGGTTGTAAAATGGAAGCAAATTTATCACTTAACCAGTTAAATGAAAGCTACAGAATGACAATAGTATATTATGCAACTAATGATTAAAGGATGGATTTAAATCGAGGGCCATAGATGAATCTCGAGAAAGTGAAGGATTTTAACGATTGAATCACGACCGTAGGGAGTGATTCATGATGATTGAAACACTCCCTGCGCTCGTGATTCAAGTGTTATAATCCTGAGCGACGAGAGTGATTCATGGCCTTCGATATGAATCCGTTTTATTCAAGGGTTGCATACTATACTTACTACCACTACTACTTTATACCATGACTGCGAGAAAAATAAATATTTAAGCGAAAATAGACATTTAATAAAGAAAACAGGAAGGTTACATTAATTAAAATGCACATTAAAATTGGAACAATTGCTAAAATTAAGTATTATTAGGATGGTCAACTTGTGAAACAGACTGCCAATGTGCCAGAAGCTTGATTTTCATTTTTCCATTTGCAAAACTCATCTTAGGCTTTGATGTAAACCAGTCGTGATTTGTTGGGTAGCAAGTTTTCTACTAAATCGGCCGCCCTCTCTTTCATAAACTCAGGTGTAAACACATCTTCTTCATCACTTGAATGCATTTTCAATCGATAGATAATTAAGTAACTCTAAACTATGTTCGTACAATCAAAATAACGCTTATTTAATATGGTCAGTAAAGAACACAAAACAGTTTTTAATCTGATGCTAAACTTCTTGTCGAAAATGTCGACCAATCAAATCTCGAGGAGTTATTTGCACAAAGAGTTTGCATGTCGAGAAATCTTTGCACATGCAGTTTGTATCGAGTATTTTTTGTGCGAGGACGTTGTAGATATTTAGATATTTATTTATTAACCATCTCGTTACATTTCATAACATTGGCATGTCAAATTGGTACATTTTAATTTTAATACTATATAAATAACAATATAAAAAATATAATATGCACAATTAAGTACATACAGAAAATACAGAGCAATATAAAACAGCATAACTTAAAAATAAAATGTAAAATAGTTAGGTTCGTCAGCAGACACGAGGTATGTACAACCTCCTTGCGCACAAAAAATACAGAGGTCGAAGTGTGTTCTGAATTCAAACACCAAAATCGTGATTAAATAAGCTTTTGCGAGGGAGAATGGTATAAACAAATAATAATCCAATAATAATTCGCATATTTATCCTATCCCGCTAATTATATCCTACTAATTTTTTTAAATGCGAAATTTGATGTTTGTTTTATACTCAGCAACGACCTATATCGCGATCTATGCCACAGGCAGACATGCTATAGGTATAGTGCATCGATTATAAACAAAACTTAGACAAACCTGTACTAGGCCCTCTGTTCTACACCGAGAAATGGCTCTGGTTTTTCATTATCCACTAGAAAAGCGACGCGACGTGGTGACGTGCAGTACCGCAGTAGGATTTTTGAATGTTGCAATACTGTCGACACGGCCTATACAAATGAGACTCACTGTCCAAACACTAGCATCTCATTGGACAACGACATGCAATTGCACTCGGAATAACATTCTCAATCGGATTAGTTGACAGTGCAACTTGCAGAATGCTTGGATTAATAAGTACCTACATCACAAAATAGATAACCACATAGGAACATACGATAAATATAAGCTTCATTCGGCAGACAGGCAAACAGAGGTGGAGACTGGAGATACAAATACGTTGTTTTAAACCTTACACGTACTTAGTTCTCTGAAACAAGCACAACTTCGACAGCCACTCCTTATGTCAGAAGGTACTTTTAAGGTCTTCGAAAAACTAGACTTGGAAACAAAGGTAAGTAGGTACCTACTACTAATGTCGAAATGATTTTTGGTATCGTATGTTTTTTTAATGGCATAAAATAATAATGGACTCTGTATTTAAAGAGTGTATTTTATTATTACGAGTAATTATTACAACTTTTTTTTATAATCATATTTTTTTGTTTAAGACGGAACAAGGAGATGCTAAGCGATACCCTCCGCCTATGAACAGTGCATTATATCATAGGTATCATAGGTCATACCTTGGACGCGTACTATGCGGCATTGCAATTTGCACTACACTCGCCTCTCTGAGACATAAAGATTAAAGTCTCATGTGCCTGTAAATCAACGGCACCCATACCATATTGCACCATTATACCCTTGAAACAGAAACACAGTAAAGCGAGCACCACTGCTTTGCAGCACCAAAAGTAGATGGACAAGGTTGAATTACCAATCTATGTAATTTCTTAAATTCGAGCTATGTAAATATCCTGCAGTTTCAAAACTCACGTTCTTCCGTTTAAAAATGCTAATATAAAAGTTAAAACATGGAACTAGGCATCACAATTCAAGTCCCTCATTCTCCATTGTTTAAGCGGTGCTTGCTTCCAGTGGAATCGTTAAACTTACATCAACGAAACTGCCCCTAAGTCCCCGCTGTGACGGCCTTTTGTGTCATGGCATTGTTGTTCTCTTCAGGACATAAATAGGTAATGTTGTGGAGCTTAGGAATTGTCAGTTTAGGGTTAAAAGCTACCATTCATTTTACAGCTAGGGAATAAAGGTTTTCGAGGGGCGACTACGAACCGGACGACCGACGTAGTGTAGGAAGGTCTCAATAGAAACTCAATGGACCGACGACATTATATAAAGGTCGCATGAAGTCGGTGGCTGGAGGCGGCCTAATAGGAGTGTTACTGGTAGGGGTGCTTGAGCTCTTTTGTACGCATGTAAATTTGAAGCCATAGTTTGTTTGTATGTGGCCTCGTAGCTCTGTTACGGCTGCTCAGATTTCAATGCTGTTTTGCGAGATGGTTCTTAGTGTGTTTGGTTGAAATTGGTGCAGCTGTTTCCAGGATCCGCAATTTTTTTTGAAGGGAACTCTTGTATTTGTGTTGCAAAACCCTAGTATTTGAGTAAACGTTATTTTCGATATGAAGGGATGGGCAATATAAAACAAACGACAAACTTCATATAAAAAGGCATGTTTTATATAAATAACTCGTATATAGCATAATTTTCAAAATCCATAGAGTCGGCACTCATTTATCGGTGAGCTATTGTAAGTAGGTATGTATTCTTGTAAATTTAATATTTTTTTCAACAAAACGAAAATACAGGGTATAACCTTGTTAATTTTCTGTCAAGAAAATGTTGTCTTATTGTGTTTTCGAAAATGATTAGCGTAGATTAGATTGTATGTACCTACTTGTATCTCGACAGAGCTTACTTATTTGAGCCTTTCGGGGTCGAGACTCTGGGTCCGTGGGGTTCCGGGGCCCTTCGCGTTTTCAAAATTCTTTCAGGGCATCTGGTCGAAGCGACGCGTGACCCGAGAGCTGGCTCTTATCTGGCTCAACGCATTAGTATTGCCATTCAGCGTGGCAATGCAGCCAGCATCTTAGGGACGCTTCCGTCTGGTAGTGATTTGGATCAGTTGAGCTACCTTTAGATCGCTTGCAGCGGTCTTCAGGTAGCACAACTGTTTCATATGTATTTTGTACATACCTTGTATTATTCTTTCTGTAAATAAATGTATATACTTTATGTTACATTAAAACAATTGGCAATTTTGATTTAACATAAGTACCTTGTCTTTGTTTTGTCGTAATCTATAAAATAACCCCTAAGCACAGAATATGTATAGTACTACCCTAAGCCTAGAACGGTGGCTAAAATAATATTGTTTTTCCCCTCGACATTTCTTGATTACTCAGCAAATATTTCCTTTGCGCAGGTAACAGGCGGTCCTTTTATTTGTATGTAAAATGAAATTGTTTTCAGCTTTTGCGATATTGCAAATGCATTTCACGTAGCGTTTTGTTATTGGGCTTAGAAAATGTTTATTTCTTACTTGAATTTACCTACCTATATCTCGGACAACTTAAATTATACAAAATTCAAGTTGGTTCCAGCCACTAAAACGTGATTATATATTTATATTATTTCTATAAATCTTTATGTGACCTCTGCGCGAAGGTTCGCCTGCGACGCAGGAGCTTGCGAGTTCGATTCCCGCCTCGGAACAAATATTTGTACAATCTGCAGATATTGGTTCAGGGTGTTCTGGGTATTTATTGGTAATACCACAAAATAAATAATAATGGTAATTCCTTAATACCTTTTACTATTCCCTGCTCTACTCTGTTGGTCATTGTTAATCTCCATTGGCTTGTTTCACTAATCCGCTAAAATTTATGTTGTTGTTTTGAAATAGTGCCCCATGGCTCCCTGTTTGTGGCTCAAATGTAGATATTCCCTGTTTTTTTTTAAATTCATAGACCTTTATTTGACCGCGATCTTACCTGTTGGTAAGTGACGATGTGGCCGAAGATGGAGCACAAAGGTCTAGAAGGAACCTATTCACTCTAGCCTTAAAGATACCCAGATTATAGTTTTCAGGAGAGACAGACAACGGTGCATTCCACTCCTTAGCAGTTTGCATTATAAAGGTAGAACTGAAACGTTTAGTTCGAATACAGGGTATACTAATGAGGTAAGGGTGGTACCGAGCCGTGCGCCTGCTCGTCCTATGCTGAAAAGGACATGTACCGAAATACATGCTTCCTAAATGGGTGAATGTGAAAAGTCGCTTCTTTTGTGTGTGTGTTACTGTGTATCTGCCCGTGATATCGTAGCCACATCGTAGCTCCCAAATGGATGAACCAATTTTCATTTAGTTTATTTTTATTAAAAGGTGAATTGATCAAGAGTGTTCTCAGATATGTTTGTTAGAAATTGGTGAAGCCCTTTCCAGGATCGTTAGCTCGCAATATTTATTTTGATGGGAACTCAGTTAGGATATGTATGGAGTGACAGCTGATAGTGCGTTATATTTTTTCGTGTAACGCCATATAGTAGTGAATAGAATAACTCTCATCAGGGCCCTACAACATGCGCGCTATACATAGTGCTTCCATAAGTGTTAAATTTTACAAAATTTATAAAATAGAAAATATAGGGAGATTCATAAATTTGTATAAAATTTACTTGTATCTATTTATTTTTTATTTACCTGTTTGTACCTACTAAGTTTACAAAACAGACGTAAGATATTTTAATACCTATACGACTTTTCTCATGCGTGAGTTGAACATGATTTCGCGACAGTTATTCACGGTAGCTTGTACAGAGTCAATGTTATTGAAAGAATGGAATATGTAGATTTCTAATACATTCATTGCGATTTGGTGTTTCGTGTGGTAATCCGTAACAGAAAAATAATTTATATACTTAGTCAACAATGTAGCCATTTTACTCAGTAGACCGTCTTAGCTTAGTTCTAAATCCTCAGTCGCGTGATGAGCCCCAAATTGGACCAAGTTACAAATTGGTTTAAACCGCCCTCACTTTTCGGGCCACGGTCTAACCTTCATCTGCTCCGATGGCACTAAAGCGTCGCCGTGTTCACTGGGGTACCTTACCGACGGCAGGCTAACTTCTTACTGGTAGACATTTTATGGAGTGCTTGCTGTCTGATTAACTTAACAGCTTTGAGTTAAGATGGCACCGTTTCGTTTGAGGCACGAAATTCAAGTTGAATTGTTTTTTGCTGACCACAGCTCATCAACACTTCTTGAGATAGCGAAACCTGATGTTTCGGAAACTAGGAGACCTAGCACACATGTTTTGATTGATAGTGTCTCATAAATATCATTATTTTAGCAATGAATGTCACGAATAAACGAATTTTTAAGACCCACCGTTTCCTACCTAGATATTGTAAACACTAGGGTATGGACAGCTGTACCACCTGAGAAGGTCCACCTCAACACCAATACTGCACCGCCAAGCCACCGCCTGCCATGCGTGGTGATTATGGCAGAAGTTCCCATTGCAATAAATGGGGGACGTGTCCAACAGTGGATGTCTAAAGGCTGGTTATAATGCAGTCAAGACGTCTCGCGCATGTAGAATAGCATAGAATATTCTTTATTGCACAAAACAAACAACGTACATAGGTGAACTTAATGCTAAGAAGCATTCTCTACCAGCTAACCTTTGTGTATTGTGGATACATTTATGCATGTGGTGGATAATGAAACCTCTTGGCCTGTCTCTGTTTCAGCTGTATCTTCATAGTTTATAATGCTTTGCGCTTTTACTAAGTGAGTTTAAATGTAATTAAGCTTTTAAAAAATATCTCTTTTGTTGATGAAAATATCTCAACTCACCGCTAGATAGTAGCAGTAAAAGTTAGAAATTAAATTTTCAAACTTTGGGCTGTTGTTCGTCGTGGGAAAAGTTGTTGAAACTATACTTTATCTTTGACTATATTTCTAGGATCTTTGTTTAAGGTAATTAGTTAATCAAAGTTAATTTTAAAAATAAGTTTCATTTTGTAAGTAAAGAGAATTAAATTATGTAAAAAAAAACATGGAAGTTGAGGATATTATCTAATGCTTGCAATAATTATTAAATAGTTAGATCGGAAAAAAGTCTTAAACCTTAGTGTAGAACCTGTTGATAATAGAAAGTAAAAAGCATGAGGTGAAAAGGAAAGAAGACCCAGTAAAAAAAACTCAAAAACACTGCACAAGATACTAGAAAATAGTTATTAGTGTTACAAGGGGACAAAGTAATAATTTCTTCCTCGAAGGCGTTATTTTGAATTCATAGCGAAGCGAAGGATTCTAATAGTAGAATCCCTATCGTAGCGAGAGGTTTTAAAGTAGAATCCAGAGCGTAGCGAGGAATTTAATATACCAACGCCGTCCGAAAACAAAATATTTTGGCCCCGAGTGATAACCACTAATTTTGATCACTACCTATGAGAAAAACAAAAAGCTACGAATACCTTTTTAAGTCCTTTGTTGTTTGTACAATTTTCTTGTGAATGTTGTGCAGTAAAGAATTAAATAAATAAATAAATACCTTTCAGCGCGCATTGCCGCCAAAGTCTAACCGGCCAGTAACTTCTTCATACATTACATGCGTTCGACCTCTTTGGTTAACTGCACATATTAATCAACAAAGAGTTAGTATTATAATACAAACTCCTTGCTAACCAATCACAAAATCACAATCACTTCGCTAATCTATCAGAAACACGGACTTTGAACAATCAGAAGAGAGAAAACTCGAACCTATTCGAAAAATATATTCATATATTCCTATATAGGCAATTGTCGTTATTCGAATAGGTGTGATGAAAATTATATTATTGTTTTTGGTTGATTAGATTACTGAGTGTGGTTACTTATTGCTTGTGAGTACTTATTGCTTGTGGCGCTGTAGTATACCTATAATAAGTATGATATACCCTGATACTAAATTGTTCTAGTCTACTTATATTATATGTAGTTGCGAGTACTCGAGTCGTTACCGAGATGACACGAAATCCGGCCCGGAAATAAAGTCGGACTGTAGGGCAAAGCAAGCAATTCAAATCTCGTTCAAATAGCCGAAGCCAATCCAATTTCCACGCTGGTACACAAATAAGGATGCTATGTCGATTCTGTATGAATTTTCACTAGCATTTTTGCTTCGTTTCTTGCCTCTCAGGGCTGATTCACAATCCAGAGCTCTATTTACAATAACTTAAACAGTTAGAAGGTTTCTATCAGTAGTAGTATTTTATAATTTTTGTTTTATTTTCTTTTTGGATTTTCATGATTTAGGGAATTCAATGATCAAATGGGATCAAAACTATATAATAGGTAGTAGGAACGAATATACTGCAGCTGCTTTTGTGAGGTCATGAAGTGGTTTTTTTTTTCAGAAATAAATAAAATAAATAAATAAATAATGCTGGACAGTTCACACAATATTATCTGGCCCCAAGCTAAGCAGAGCTTGTGTTATGGGTACTAGATAACTGATATACTTAATACAACATATTACATAGATAGATATTTTTGAATATACATAGAAAATACCCAGAACATCCTGAACAAATATCTGCGATCGCACAAATATTTGTTCCGAGGCGGGAATCGAACCCGCAACCTCCTGCGTCGCAGGCCAAGCTTCGCCCGCCGCGCCACAGAGGTCGTTACACTGCCATGATTGTTGTTAAGCCAGTATCAGCCAGGATACAGAACAACTGCATCTATCTTCGACCAGACGCCCTGAAATAATTTAAAAACACGAAGGGTACCCCTCGGACCCTCGAATCTCGGAGTTTCGACCACGAAAGGCTAAAATACGTAAGCTAGCAAGAACGCAAATCTTATACCTACCACCAGGGACGCCCGGAGGCCGTGTTGCTCTTAAACAGCTCCGGGTTTTTATTATTACCAACCAAGACGTTATACCTATTACCACAGATAAAATAATACTATACTAGTACTATTACCTAAGCAATCAAGAAATCAAATCCTTAGACAGCATAATATTGTAATTATACAAATCAATGAAGTGTCCGGCCTAAGAGTAGCACTCCATCTGCTCACGTGGATGTCGTAAGGGTGATTGGCAGCACCATCCACCTCAGTAGTCACCGTCAGCAGCCTCTAATGCGTCCACTGCTGGACAAGGCCTCTACCACAGAAGCAATGGGGCAATTGGGGACCTAAACAGTAAGCCCATATCAACATAGATACCTTAGAAACTAACATACACATAAAAAACACTTTATTACTTAATCTAACACACGTGTGATCGCCGACGCGTCGCGGCCCGGGGATCACGTGACAGGCGTCCCTTGAACCGCCGGAACTTCACCCCTTTCGGCCAGAAGTCAGGGCTCAAGTAAGTCTTGACATTTTCTGTAGGGACCCTCACCATAAATGAGCTAAAGCACACATTATGACGAGAGTCCAACTTCATGACCCTCCAACCCACTCCGGCTTTCTTCCTGATGTACTCCACCACTTCTTCGTGGCAATTCAGTAATCGCCCCGCTTGGCAGGTGGACTGGTGACCGCAGTATTAGTGTCCCATCCCCTGATGTAATCCCTGAGTCAGCTTTTACGACATCCACGGAAAGAGACGGAGGGGTGTACCCATAGGTTGAACACGTCACGGCACCACCTGTTTACTCAACACCAATACTGTGATCACCAATCTGCCTGCCAAGCGTGGTGATTATGTCAAATACCCTAGTATATTTAATCGAGGATGCCTCGACCAGCATATAACAATAAATAAATAAATAATGCTTGACAGTTCACACAACATTATCTAGCCCCAAGCTAAGCAGAGCTTGTGCTATGGGTACCTACTAGATAACTGATATACATTATATACAATACATTACATAGATAGATATTTTTTATTGTACATAGAAAATACCTAGAACACCCTAAACAAATATCTGCAGATCTTACAAATATTTGTTCCGAGGTGGGAATCGAACCCGCAACCTCCTGCGTCGCAGGCGAATCTTCGCCCGCCGCGCCACAGAGGTCGTCAGTTTATCTCTAAAGGCTACTGATGGTGATGATAAATATAAATTACAATCTAAATTCATTACTTATTTTCAACGTTCTACTTCTTGCCAAGTCAGAAATCAATCTAAGTTAACAGTTTATAAAAGTAATTAGCGAATTGCTGAATGGAAATATCACTTTAACACATTTTAACCATTCAATAGAAAGTTTGTGATTTCTGAGCGAACCCATTATTAACGAAATTTTTAAAAATGAGAAACTAATCTATTCGTCTGTTATATTATTTTCTTTGTTATGTAAGGAAGAAATGATCTTATGGAAAGGATTTTTGACTTCCCGTTGTCCACGTTGACGTGGACAAGATAACGTGGACATCGGGAATAAACCTTAGGCTTGGGCTTGTCTCATGGATTCTTTTTCGTACGAACTTCAATATCCCCCAAGCTGTACCCCATGAGGGGGAGGGTGAATTTCAGAAATTATTTTCTTAAAGGAAGTACACTCCAAAGTGCAGGCCCTTAGGACTAACGGATTTGCATTAATAGTCAGTCAGGGAGTCGGTCAGTCTGACAATTAGCCAGCCAGTCACGCAACGATTTTATTAATATTGATTAGTATTTTTTCCATAAATATGAAAAAACTACTTTTGGCGCGACCATAATATTAATTGACCGCCTTGACCAACCAGACGACGTAAAAGAGGAATGCGCCACGTATACCAACCAGTACTTGTATGAATAAATAACACCGTTGATCATTATGTGGGTCCAGATAAAATGATTGCTTGACAAGATAGCACCACGCTGCTGCAAATAGTATAGTGCCACCAACTTATCTGTAGAACGGCCAAAACTGAAACTATTGAAAACGTCACTTCGCTGTTAGTGTTAGTCGCTACAGATCAGTGATACCAGATTATTAATATATAAATTTCCGAAATCGTTATATATTTTATATAGTATTATCCTGTGTTGTGTTATTGTATTATTATCACTGTGATCTAAATCCCATAGAAATGATATGGAGTTCCATGAAAAGGAAAGTAGCGGACGTAAACATAGAGAAAGCACGTGCACAAAATTGAAGAGGAATATCGTCAAAAAGACGGATATTTAGATCAGCCTTTTACTGTCAATTTAGACAGTGGCTCTGAAACCGTTAGTGACAGTGACTCAGATTTCGAGGAAATACTTGAGTGGAATTTATCCACTCAATCATACATATGGTATTAATTCACATACTTCGGTTTCCTTTGATCATAATTACTGTGTGAAAAGTTTTCAATAAACGAAAAACAATGTTATAATATAACGATATTTTTATTAATTTATTACCAAAAGGTAGGCATTATAATCATGAAAGTATCTTTAAAATATTTTTATTTTACTAAAAAAATGGCTCAGGTAACAGATTATTACATAAATGTTATGTTTCTAGACTGTAGTCCAAAGCATAAAAGCACTTTGAACTTAACATAATATTTGTAACCCTGAAATAATGTGATTTAAAATACATTTATATATATGTATGTAACCTATGTATCAGATTTACCTGTTACTGAAACATTTATCTATGTATCAATCTTCTAGTAATGAATAACTAAAAATAAAATATATTCTTTTAATTTCGTCAGGTCCGTGTACAACCATGTTTATACCGATTGCAGCAAATGATTTAATAGGTGGCCACCCTTTTCGATGGTGGCACCCTCGAATCATTCTACAGATAAGTTGGTGGCACTGTACTACGTCTATTTACTCAACCAGTATTTGTGTCAAACAATTCGAACAGTAACATCATACCGATATCCTTTACGTAACATCGAACCACCTATAGTGACTTTCTTCGTTCCACGTTACATAAGTACTTATACGAAGAGTCTATTCTCTGCAAGGACGATATGCCTGCACAACATGGTACAATTATGCCAACAATCGTAGGAAACAAAAGTCATCACTAGATAGGTACACATCAAATAATCGATAGAAACATGGGTGGTTTTGTATAGAAAGAGTCTGACAAGCTGTAACTTTCATTTGATTTTTTGTTACTGTGGAAATGGCTTTTTTTTTGCACCTAAGTGCAAGCATATAATTATTGAGTAAGCATGGACTTTTCTTGTTTTATTCATTTATTCAAAACAAAACAGCTTAAAAAATATGACATGTAACTTGTTAGAATGTCAGGCATCTACAGACCGTTCCCCGTAAGTTGCATCTGCCTTGGTTGGCACGCCATACAAGACAGGTGCCACCTTACGGTGAACGAGCGTAGTCCAGACCATGATAAATATATGGGATGCCAGAGTTTTCTCAAGACTTGGATGCTATGGCCGGTCCGCTCGACTCGACACTCCCTTACCCCCATATATAAATGCTATATGGTGAGGTCATTTTCAAAGCCTTTCTATAAAATATTATTTCATTGGCAATATCAGAGAAAGCGTGTGCACGAATTTATCTCTCGACGAATTCCCTCAGCTGGCATTCTGCCACAGAGCCTGCGACCCACATCGAGGGTCAACGGGCTCTTCGATAGTAAACATTTTTTGTGTTACACCAAATACACTGATAAATGTTGATTGAGAAATGCAAATTGAGGACGCTTTTTCAAATAAACAGGGAAGAAACTTTTTGTATACTAATCTGATTATCCTTGCAATAGTTACAGTCTTTTCTCTTTCGCATGTCAAATAGTTTCATATCCGATCGTAAATACAAAACATGGTGTAACTATTTCAGATATATTCTCCATGGTTATAAGTAGCTAGGGGCAATTTGAAATTTAGATAAAAAAAACGAATGTTTATTGCGCAGGGTGTAAAACACTATAAGACGATCTCAAAAGAAACGATTCGTAAGACATAACAAACACGAAATTGTAATGCGCAATAATTCAGACCTTTTCGGATCGGTCCACCTTTTCTTTACACCCTGTATTGTTAGATAGCTGCAGAGAAAGATATCGACATTGTCAAAAACATAAAACGGAACTGAATTGCCGGCAACTGCATTTCCACAGGCACTTTGTACCGAACAAGGCACATTCTGAAAGTTTACAGCTTTCGACGTGGCCTGCTATGAGCTGCTAACCCGGCAGCCACCGAATGGGCACCACTAAGTTTGTCTATGAATAAATACATACGTACATTTAAATAGATAGCGTTTTTGAAAAACATTTCGGATGTCACCTTGTAACCCTTTCTTTGGCCGAAGTTGTAAGTAACCTTATAACTTGCATCTCGGTTGCAAATTGCAATATTTCAACGTTTACAGATTTTCCTGTGGTTGATAAAATTAGAGCTCGTATATTTCATTCCATGCTTCCTTCTTAGCCTTCTATGTGTTTTATTGACATCGTAATTTTTAATATATATATTTTGTGACACTTTTTTGTATTTGCGTTTGGTTTTATTTATTTATTAGTATATTATATTTTAGATTAATATTTAAAGCTTCTTGTTTGTAAGGCACGCTTCACCATCTTTCTGCACATCCAGGATGACTGGCAGATAATGCTGTTAGCATTAAGTCCTCCTAGCACTATTGTTTTGTGAAATAAATAATATAACCCGTCTGATCATACGAAACAGACGAACCTCGCACACCAAATCTCGAATAAAAAATCTCTCGTTTTCATTTTAGATTTTCCATACCAGTTTTTTCTTTAGAGATTTTTCATTTATGATTTTTTTATTTGAGATCTGCTATGCGATCAGACGGCAATTACACACCTATTAGAGCTAGTAAGTAAACCGCCTATAGAAAATTTTAACCTACCTTAAAGGTCACATTGTGCAAAATCGCAAACTATATATTATTATGTATGTTATGAACCCCGTTTTACTAAAACATCTCATTTTGCCATAGTGTTTAATAAACTACTCGAGTTCGTAAACAATTCACCTTATTCGGTAAAATATGCTCACGATATTATATATCAGAAAAATAAAAATAGAACTTCTTCTCTTCTCTTAATGGCTTCTCAGAAAAGTCGCTTTCAATTTCGCCAATATCAAGAGGTAAAGTCGTCAGTCTTCGTCAAGTCATGACCTAGTTTCAAACGGTGGTAGAAATAAAAAAGTTTTTGAAAGACAAAAATCACCCATACACTCAAATATTCACACATGTGCTCTAAAGCTATAAATAACTCCGGTTAAAATGCAACAAAACTATAAGATATAACTTGAAAAACATAAGAAAATAAACTAAACAAAAATGACAACGTTTCTTTTCAAAAATGGCGTATTGAGTCCATAAACTATCATTATATAGAAATTCAGAAGGAAATTGCAAAATATTTTGACGTATTGACGTACTCGTAACTTCAGCTTTCATCCTTTGTTATGGTTTCATCTGTAGTTGGAATTTTAAAATGGAGAAATTGAATCATTCATTTTTCTTTATATGAAAACAGTCACTTTTTTAATAGTTGAGAATAATATCTTCATAATCATATGTATCATATGTGTGTATATAAATACACACTTATACAATAATAGCTTTATAAATAACAATAAATAATGTACATATATATTTCTGTTTTATTTAAGACGCAAAATAAGTATAAGCATTTTTCTAATAATTAGTTATTTCAGGAAATGTCTACATCAAAGCCAAGAGACTACTCAGTAGCGGTATAATATTATTTTATCTGTGGTAGCGGTGTGATGGACGGATAAATTACGCCAACGAAATAGAAAATATAACCAAAGAAATCTTATTTCAAATGCTAATTATTGAATAAATCTCCCAGAATTAAATAAAACATTTAATCTTCCCAGCTCCCATTTTAATATTCGCATTTCGGAGTTTCGAGAGAAGCGACGGTAAATTGTGAAGGAATCGGAATAATCGTACTATTCCCTATTCTGTAGCTCCGGTTCCGTAAATACGTTCAATAGGAGCGTCTTTTCATCTGGAAAATTTCTAATTTGTATCCGGAACTTATCAGTTTCGTCCGTCTGTCAGAGGAAACTATTCGACTTCTTTAACTCAATACAAGAAGAACTCATTTCGAGTTGTTTTGTTATGTCTCAATATAATTTTCATTGGAGTTTTTCATATATTAAGGCCCACGGCAAATAGATAGAGAGTAAAATCGTAAAATCGAGGTTTAACAAAAAGTGAAGTATTTAAGTCTGTTTTCCCTCTGCGCAACATACTCGTATTTACGCATCTTATACTGAACTGGACTGGAGTAAACTCCATTCACACGACGGAGTTGACTCACTCTTTTTTTTATTTCAATGTTGCCTTAAAGCCATCTGTTAGTTAGGATTCCTTTTAGTACAAGTTGTAGTAGTAGTATTAGGTAGGTCATTGAATAAAACTAGCCCTTCAGGTGCCTACCTACTCCTACACAGTTCTTAATAACCTTTTTTATCCTTTACATTGTTAAACAAAAATATTTAAGATTT
This sequence comes from Operophtera brumata, assembly GCA_932527175.1. Taxonomy (NCBI): domain Eukaryota; kingdom Metazoa; phylum Arthropoda; class Insecta; order Lepidoptera; family Geometridae; genus Operophtera; species Operophtera brumata. Next base: position 6,830,785 of record OW052237.1, on the reverse strand, counting down.
CTCTCAATTTTACGATTCTAACACGCTTCTATTTTGAATATTCATTAAGCACCAAGAATTTCCCACTGTGTAATATACTCGGGAGAGGTGTAATATCCACTATCATAAGGGTTGGTAATCTACCCTGATTTAAAATGCGCGAGCTTCGCCGCCAACGGTCCTACAAAAATCACCTCTAACAAGCAGATTATGCTGCGTGATGTTTTTTCCCATTTAAACTCGGGAATTTCACCTTTTTGTTTGGTCGGAGGATATTATTTTTAGGATATTTTGCTTGTGCTTTGGTTTATTTGTGTTGTGGACTGAGGATAACTGAAATGTTCCAAGTTGTTTGCGAGATATCATTATTATTCGTTGGTTTATTATTCTGTCTCTATTTCCGGAACAGTTCTTGTTTCTATTGACTGACAGACTCTGGCAATATTAGGTATAATCTAGGGCACTACCATACCGAGTAAACATATGTATTTGGAGTGGTATAGTTAATTGTGTTGGTCATTCAAGGGGTTTCAGGGTTGCAGACAGAAAATACCTAAATTTAAATGTAAGTGTGGTTTACACTTGAAAAATAATAAACTAGAAAATACCTACTTATAATATCGACTAAAAATCTGTCTATCCTTAGTCTCCGAAAATGTAATCTTTTGAGGAAGGGGCATTTTAAGAAAGGGCCGTTTTTAGAAAGGAACCTTTTAAGAAAGGGACGTTTCAAGAACAGGCCGTATTGAGCATGCAGGACATTATGCGAAAGGGACATTACCGTCCGAATACCATTTTTTCACCAATACATTGTTTACATCGCCTGGATGATAGACAACTACTACTACTTGTACAATTATTTATTCTGTGTATAGTATTACCGAAGTACCAACTGCAGCCTCTGGACTCCCTACAACGCAGAGCTGTTAGGATTGTCGACGCACCCATAGTTACCAAGGATCTAGAACCGTTGACCGTGCGCCGAGATATCGGCGCGCTTAGCGTCTTTTATAAGATTTTTAACGGGGAATGCTCTGAAGAGCTTTTTGAACTAATCCCAGCTTCGCACTTTTATAACCGCACATCCCGCCATCGTGAGCGAGCTCACCCGTACATTTTGGATGCGTGGAGGTCTCGCACAGTGCGTTTCACGCGATTGTTTCTCCCGCGCGCCTGCAAGGCGTGGAATGAGCTCCCGTTGGATGTCTTCCCACAGGGCTACAATATGGGTAAATTCAAAAGAAATATCAATAGGGCTCTTAATGGTAGGCAGCGCGTTTACAATACCGTGGGTGTTGCAGATGTCCATAGGCGGCGGTGACTGCTTTACATCAGGCGGGCCGGGCCGTCTGCTAGTTTGTCACCTTATAAAATAAAAATAAAAGTGTTCTTTTATCTGTGTTCTGTGCTACTATCTAACGACGACATAGCGCAAACGTTTACAGCAAACCCTCTTAGATTTGTGCTCAAGAACCGACACTGACGGATCGGCGGAGCGGCATTGCAGGCCTCCGTTCCGTGTTGCTCGATGGCGACAAACCACCGCAAACATACCCAAACATACGCGAACACCTTATCCACACGTTTGTGTTTGTAGTGGTTTGCCTTGGTTTGCTATACGCTATGAAGGCACCTTACTACAGTTTAAAGGTATAAAAATGCCAGTGCCGTAAAAAACGTTGACCTCTTAACAAGTAACAAGCAAACTGTTTTAAAAAATTAAACAATTTATTCACAGTTTTCCATTAAAATTGGAAAAACTACACATTTATGGAAACACATCGTTTCACCATAGTCCGGTTCATCCGTCGCTTGTCAACATTGGACGCTGGATCCCGATGCCATACTGAAGGTGCCAGCTTAAAAAAAAACTGTATTCCCTTTAAAAAATTGTATCCTGGATAAAGCTGCACCTATATCCACCTAACATAGCTAAAAAACATCTCGCAGAAGCAATATTTCATACAAAAAACCGTATTGAAATAAGAGCAGCCGTTCTAGAGCTAAGAGTCCACATACAAATAAACACACTATTCAGAAAACTGTTGAAAAGTCTACTGTTTGGAGAAATGATGTGTTTACAAAAAAACTACGACAAAAGATATGAATTTATTCTTGTTTATGTACTGTTAAATAACTACCTCTGAAGAGCCTAATAAAATAACCAAGCAGTAACGCCAGTCTTGTTTTTGTCTGAAAAGATCTTTTATAGCCAGTATAAAGCCACAGTCTAAATAAACTAGTTAAGTAGTAGTAGAGATTTTTTGTGAAAATGTTCGTCCGGGCAGCGTATTTCCGTTTCCGTGTTCATTAGGAGGCAGTACTGCCTCGAAACACGCACGGGTTTGTCGCGCTAACTGCCTTTAAAAAATCGTGTTCAATTCAAGGCACGTGCCCTCCAATTTCACACGGATTTGCAAGAACATATCTTCTTCCAAACACGTATTCAAGGCGATGCATGGAAGTCAGCCACGAATATATATAAAAATATATAAAACCTAACCTAACCTAACCGCCTAACCTACCGTTCCGCGATTCTCTCGGATGGAAAATCTTGGAAGTTAAACTAACACGCAATAAATGAAATAGCTACACATAAAATTACACAAAATGCACTGAATAAAGGATTAGAATTAGGGATAAGAAAGGACTTGAAAGATTCAAGGACTTACTGCATTACACGTCGTCGTCATTCCTTGAACACAAAAATACCTTCAAACACACACGGATTTGTGGCGCATACTCTTTGCAAATCCGTGCGCGATTGGAGGACACGTGCCTTGAATTGAACACGATTTTTAAAGGCAGTTAGCGCGACAAACTCGTGCGTGTTTCGAGGCAGTACTGCCTCCTAATGAACACGGAAATGGAAATACGCGTCCGGGCAAGTGCTACCACCATGTACCTATTTCTGCCGTCAAGCAGTAGTACTTGCATAGCTGTGTTCCAGTTTGAAGGTTGGGTGCCGGGAATTACAGGCACATGAGACTTTCATCTTTATGTTTCAGGGTGGCGGGCGCAGTGCAATGTCACATAAGGCGCGACTTAAGTGGACGTGACCTATGAGGTAGGTCCTGGGCACATTCCCAGAAATGTAACCAGTTGCAGAACGTAAAGCATGCAACTTTACGGCGGTGCTCAAAATTCTGGATCTCCGTGTCCGCCATATGTTGCTACCTATAGGTACTAGTATACTATTATTTTATCTGTGCCATAGGTATATAAGCCAGGCTTATAAGCCTGAAAGCTCGAAGTTCAATAGTCCTAAGATTCGTCTGCATCTTCAAAAGTGCACCAACCGTTCTCTTCGTGCCATAACTGAGCTAATGGAAAAGGTAAGCCAACACCTGTATAGTAGCCATTAAGAGAGCCATAAATTTATTTTTACGGCATTGTTTTGTCGGTGAAATAATCAAGATACCTACTCGTATCGTACTGTTCCACTCAATCTCTATCAAAATGTGTATTGGGATACCGGTTAAATTGCAGGCATTAACTTTTTAACTTCAGGGTAAATGCCACGAACCTTTTGTACTTGCATGAGGATTTTAGAAACTAGGTCATGTGGATCTGTGAATTTCTGCTTGTTAAAACCTGTTGTAATGAGTTCACGGTACCTCGTGTCCACTTATTCCACACATACGTAGAATAAGGCTACCACCGCGAGTTTAATTCGTAGCTTTTAAGCTAGATTCATGTTTAACAGTGTAACAAGTTGGGAATATTTTTCTAATCGAATAGCACTATGCCACTGGAGTGAATTGATGGGAATTCTAACGAAAAAAAGTTTCAACGAGTAGCAGTGTTACTAGATGGGAACGAAAATTCCCAACAAGTAACACTGCTACTCGTTTGGGTTTTACTAATTAGGAACCCAACAAATTCAGCTATTTAGATTTATGCACGTTCTAAGCATGTTATCATCATCATCAGCCTACAGAAGCCCACTGCTTGATATAGACTACCATAGAAAGCCACGATGATCGGCCCCGAGCCGCCTCCATGCACATTTTAAATGGTGGTCACGTTGAAACCGAAGATCGTGCACTCTTTTGTTGTTTAATTAAATTACGAAACAAGCTAAACGAAGAGCTAAGAAGAAAACAAACAAGGTCTACCTGATGTTAAGCGGTAACTTCGGACTATAACAATGCATTACCTCACACGTTCCGTCCAACTAGGACGCGCCCTACGTGATATTGCATTGTGTTTTTCGAATGGATTTAAATGCAGTTCACTTCCTGGGGTTATGACTGCGCTACCGAGCTTTTGGCAAAGTAAGGTTGGGGCCACGAGCACAAGGGCACCACTTAGGTAAGGACCTCGGCTTGGGCTGTTGCCAGGTTGGGGAGGAACGGGCGATATTGCATTGCGCCGGCCTCCCTGGAACATAAAAATGAAAAGTCTCAAGTTCCCAAAATATAAACGACACCTCAATACAGCAATGGAATATCACTGACTTGGCGGCAGAAATAGATATGGATGAACTATTTCATAAAAAAGCTCTTCTAAAAACCGAAAGTCTAAAACTATTATCATCCTATATGCCCACCAGGCACCCGCTGTGCCACCTACAACAAGAAGTATTTGAAAGTTACAAAAAGCACTCGTCTTAGTTGGTATTTTAATCCCAAACCCTGCATTTAACTCAAATTAGGTTAGGCTATCCATGTCAATGCCCGATCCTGAACCCTGCATCTAACTTCTTATCAATACCTATCCGATAAAGAATGTCAGAAATTGGATTCGAGTAACTCCGCACATTCGGGGTCCAAAACAAGGTTTCTTGCCAACGGATGTCAATCGTGAAATCGTAAAATGAGTGTTTGGCGTTCCCTCGGGATATAGTGCCGGGACATTGTTGGCAGGTAAGGCTATCAGATGAAAGCTTAGAGTTATTATAGCCGATTTTTTTTTCTAGTTAACCTGGCTAAAATTAATGTCTAGCAATTTTTATTTAAATATTTAAGGACCAATTTTAATTACACCTACATTTTCTTAAGAAACTATTTTGTCTCATTTCTCGTTATCTTTGAATATAAATTTTGGATACCTACTTATTTCAAGTTCCGGTGACTATAGATACAGTAAGCTGATCTGATAATGGAAACAGAAGGTGGACAACGGAAATCATCATAGTGTTTGGGCTGACTAAAGTTCTGTTCTTTAGTTGGAAAATGAATTTAATTGGTACATAACATTATTTACCTACCTAATTTGTAAAAATGTCTAAACGGTCTAAACACAATAATGCTATTAATTAATTATGAAAAAAAAAAAAAATTAACCAATGTAATAGGGACTACCATTGTCAGTATCCTACCTTTCTTTATATGCTCGCGATTCCGAATATGTACAAATTTAACCTTGATAAATTTATTTAAATATAAATTATTATGGCAAGTACTTATTTTAAAGATAAAACTTATTCAACCATGGTTTTGATCGCGTACGTGAGAGAAAACACTACCTTCGAATTTGATGATATAAAAGGGATGACCAAGCTCGAATAAAATGTACTTTCATGCTCTGATAAATAGCCTTGCCTTTTTCAACATGTCAATTCATGTCCAAACTATTAACGAACGTTCTTCAAAGGAGTCGAGTTCATTCTTCAAACTCAATCACTCAGAGCTTAGTTTTTATCTTTGAGTGCCTCGCCATAATTTATCGCCTGTCGCGCTAGATTGATGCGATGATATTTCGTATCTCGAGGACTTAATCAAACCCAGGTGTCCTAAGAAGCGACGGACAGCGTATGACGGCCGTAATATAGCCGAGATTATTGGTCTATATTACTTAGAGTAACTTATGGTTACTAGATTATCAATTCCCGCACCTAAAGCGACACTGTTCCGTGCCAAGAAATGGCCGCAAGCAGAATTCTTCATGTCATTCAGTGGATTACGGAAACGGAAACCAGTCTTTACAAAATGGTTATATGTGTAGTGAAAGAGTGCGGTTTTTGATCGCAAAAGAAACCAATAAAATCAAAATCAAATCAAATAAAATATCTTTATTTCAGGCTTATTGGAAAATGTACAAAACCCTAAACAATAAGCCCATAGCAACATAAACACCTTAAAAACCCCTGCCTTAAAAAAATGCCTGGTTAAGTTTTTCATGTAAGTCGAATCGTTGAAAATACTCAAAAACTTTTATAAAAAATAAATAAATAAATAATGCTGGGCTGTTCACACAACATTATCTAGCCCCAAGCTAAGCAGAGCTTGTGTTATGGGTACTAGATAACTGATATACTTAATACAATATGATACATAGATAGATATTTTTATTATACATAGAAAATACCCAGAACACCCTGAACAAATATCTGTGATCGCACAAATATTTGTTCCGAGGCGGGAATCGAACCCGCAACCTCCTGCGTCGCAGGCCAATCTACGCCCGCCGCGCCACAGAGGTCGTCAAAAAAACGGATTACAACATTAGAGACAAAAAAAATTTGTGTAGTTAACACGCAGTGTCACTCCAAATAACATAGATGAATCATTTAAATCTACGAAGCTACGTCGTCAATTGTAGAAAGTGGCTACGCTATTTTGATATTATGAGGTTATGAGGACTTTAAAAATACGTCCGCCAAGTTTTTCTTAGGATGGCCGTGTTTTAGAAAACCTTGGCTTTAAATCTTAAAGTGGGGATTCTTAATATTGAGATATTACGCTGGGCTCAAGGGTGCTATGATAATAAGCAGCTAGAAATGAAATGAAATTAAAATGAAATAGTACTTACCTACTTATATTTTTTCGTTGCTTCACGACCGTAATTTCAAGAGTGAGTTTTAGAGTGTAAGATGGGAGCTTAGTACAGCTTCTTTATGCTGTACTTAGCTGTTACATGACTGTTGTCCTGTCTTCTTCTAATAGGTACCTGAGTGAACCTACGAATAAAATCGTTTAAGGTTCTGACTCGAAATTCCATTTATTTTGCGTTTTTCGCTCTTTACATCTCATTAACAATTCTTCAGATACCGAAAGTTAATTTTGCGGAAACTAAGAGACTTAAAACATATATAAACATGCTAAGAATACCCTAAACAAAAAAAAACACTGTAAAAATAATTTAGGGATATTCGTTGCTAAACTAATGATATTTATGAGATACTATCAATTACAACATATTGTGTGATAAGTGTCCTAGTTTTCGCGAAATCCACTTTCGTTACCTGAAGAAGTGTTGATGCACCAAAAAATAATAATAATTTTTAATAACACTTAAAAAACTGTTGCTGCGACCGATAGGCGTAAACACATTTAGAGACTCTTAGCGCCCTCTGTTGGCGAGAAGGCGCACTGCGTGAGGGATGGATATAGGCCTGACCTTTATGGATAGTTCGAGCATATTTTACGGAATTCTCTATAGGAAAAGAACATTCTAGGTTTCTATTGCTCACTTTTATAAGCGGAGTTCAAGAAAAGAACATTCTAGGTTTCTATCACTCACGTATATAAGCGGAGTTCGCTCGAAGAGCAGACAGACGTAAATTGGTTTTCAGTGCGATGATTCGCACTTGATTGATATCAACTGACTTGAGAGTGATTTAGTGAATTGGTGACCAGTGTACAGTCGTAGTGAAGAATGATTTGGTGTTATTGATAATTTTATTAAAAGTGTAATTTTTGGGTAAACCGTTGTGTTTATTTTATCCCGAAACTCTTAACACTGTTTACATCTATGTTTTGAGCAAACCATGGAGGTATAGTCCATCTTCCTAGGAGCAAACATTCAATAAGCAAATTTCTTGACAAAATTGTCGAGAAAGTTAAGTTTGTTACAGGCTATAAATTACCACATTGCTTGCTTAGACGCCGCCGATGCCAAAAAACTTTATCTCAGCTTAAGTCGGTCGGTTGGCCTGTGGTTGGTAGCACATAACTGCGTCCATCTGAACTTTCCATGTAATTCTTCTAAAAGCCTAAAAGAGATTCCAGGGTAACTATGTTATTAAACGTTTCTAAAATAAAGACTTGTTTTACACTTATTTTGCGAGAACCCACACTTCCGCAAAGTGGCTGTTGGGATTATTCTTACCTAGAATTAAGTAGGTGTCTACTTAAATTAATTCGAAGAAGCTTTTAACTTTTTAGGGTTCCTTACTTCAGAAGTAAAAAACTAAATTCGGATCCCTTTTTTGTTCGTCCGTCTATCAGTCATGAACCATTATCAAAAAATAAAAAATAAACTTTATCATCACGGAATAGTTTTATCATAGTAAATGGCTGAGATATCAAGTTGAAATTTAGACCAAACACTGAAGTCGATGTCTCTATTGTCCTACTATAAATATATATTGTAGCTTAGAATGGCTAAATACATGTATTTATAATTTTAATAAAATTTAATACCAAAAAAACCATAGTAGGTACGGTACTTACATAAGGATACAGCAAGAAGTGTCTTATGCATTTTTATATAAACTAGACATTGAAATGTTATTACGATGGATAATTGTAAGGTGTCACTTGGGTTTTGAAGTGCGCCATTGCTGAGACTGGGTTCAAAAAAATATTCTGTGTGACCCAGTGACCACCTTATGTTTCATTATTTTTTTTCACTGAAATCGAGTTTTGCTTACTAATCTCGAGGCGTGCTTATATAGATACCTTCTTCAGTTTCTGTATTGTTTGCCGTCCTTTTAGCCATACGCACACTCACTACATGGATAACCAATTAATCTTGTTCGAGACTGATGTATCGGAGATCGAGTGTCAGGAGGTAGCAGCATAAGAATAACTAATTACCAAGTAGAATTACCACGCACGGTGCATGGTGGTCAAGATCGTAGCGTTTGTTTTTTTAGCCCTAGAATAATCAGGTCAACTGGAAAAAATCTTTTCTTCAATAATACCCATAGTAACATAATATATTATATTATAAAAACGGGAAATTTTCATGTACCGTTAAATCGATGTAAGCACCGACATTGTTTCGACCCGTTTCGAGAGTCTTTCTCAAGGTGAGTGAACATAATATATTGTTATTACTTACAAATTGTGTTGCAATAAGAAAGTTTTAATTTGATTTGACATACGCACTTCTCTTTATTTTGACGACCTCTGTGGCGCGTCGGGCGAAGGTTGCCGTGCGACGCAGGAGGGTCCGAGTTCGATTCCCGCCTCGGAACAAATATTTGTGCGATCGCAGATATTTGTTCAGGGTGTTCTGGGTATTTTCTATGTATAATAAAAAACGTCTATCTATGTTAAATATTGTATTAATTATATCAGTTATCTAGCACCCATAACACAAGCTCTGCTTAGCTTGAGGCTAGATAATGTTGTGTTGGACTGTCCAGCATTATTTATTTATTTATACGTGTCCTGAATCCTGATGCTGCTGACATATATACCTACTGACATATACACACGCTCGGCTGCAGCGATAGACAAAGCTGTTGTCCGTCATGTTGTCGTACCTACTTATAAATCATTGGTAGTACCTAAACTCCTTAACTGAGTAGTTCGTCATTGATCCCTTGGCTCTTAACTTGTGGACTAAGGTACTGCACGTACGGAATGAAATAGGAATTCTATCATAAGTAGGTAAATAAAATAGCCTTCATAATGAGATTCGGATGAAACAGCACGGGGCCTCGAAAAGCGTGGAGCGAAGTGGGTATATGTATATCTCGCATCATCGGGACACGCACAAAGAGAAGTACTTAGCGGCCATTCTATTTGATTATTTGTTATTCTTATGATCATGGTAAGTATAAGTGGTATTAGGTAGTAGTGGTTGGTATGTATGAAGAATTTCTGACATTCACTAAAGTGGTATTGGATAAGGATCAAATCAAGCATAATAATAATATAAAACTTTATTGAGGACACAATATGAGTTACAGGTAAACTAAAGATAAAATTAAAGTTAATGTCCTACAATCGGCGGTCTTATCGCAGGCAGCGATCTCTTCCAGACAACCGTTTATATGCTAAACTTAAATTAAGAAAACTAAGCTACATGCCAAAACAATGCCATCGACAACGGAGTTGCATGGTATGGATATTGACCAACCCCTGAACTAGTGTTAAACTGTATCTCAGGGGTCAGCTTCAATCCTCACCGAGCAGTCTTCGTCATCACGTGGCATAGCTTTTGAGTAGTACACGGATTCGGCAAAAAGATAATAATTATAGCAGTTTTAGCTTATCATGTGGCGGACATGTTTAGCTACTAGCTCAAGATACATAAATACAAAATAATTAAATTATAAACAAATATATGTTAGCTGCAGTATCTATAACAAGAACGAAATATAGATACAAGTAGGTATATGTGTGTGGGTGCGTTTATGTTTTTGTGAGAGCGTTTGTTTGTGTGTTGTGTTGGTGTTTGTTTATGTATAGTGTTTGTGTAAATATTTGTGTGTTCTGTCTCAATAATTCAACAATAAACATAAAACATGATTCATACATGATTCATGAGCATATTATCTATTATATATGCTGATAAAAAATATAATAGAAGATACTGAAGGTTTAGGACACGTAACGGAGAAATAGGTAAAAATAAAATTTATACATCAATACTCAAAAGATTTTCAGTATTTTTGTATTGTAAATTCAACAGCCATTTAGTTAGTTCTCTTTTAATTTTATATTTGGTTAGGTGATAGATGTTAAGTTGTTTATTGATACGATTGTACAATCTTGGGGCGATTATGGGATAAAAGCGACCATAGAATTTAGTTCTGTGTTTGTCGATACTGCAAACTGGGCCAGCCCTACGTTTTTAACGATATTCTGTTTAAAACTCAAAGAAGAATGCATACGCAAAATAGTCTGGAACACAAAAAGCTGTCTCACTGTTAGGACTTTAGAATCACTGTATAAAGTTGTTGTGGAATATCTATATGGTTTTTTAAGCATTACTTTGAGCACAGCCCTTTGTGCTCTCTCCAACTGCAGCATCTTCATTTTTCCCACTCCCCCCCAGACCGAAATACAATATCTGATAATAGATTCACCGAGTGCAGAGTACACAAGGTATAAAGTTTTTGGATTTGCAGAAGACCTAAGATTCTTAAAAATAAATATAAGTTTTCTTACGCGCGATGTCAGTACATCAACGTGAGTATGCCAAGTTAGTAGTTGATCTATATGGACTCCGAGATATTTAATAGACTCAGTTCTGGTTAGATTCAGGCAGGTACAGTTATTAGAAGGGTTTTGACACTTATGACCCTTAATGTTAAAATATATGGAAGATAGAGTGGATGCCGTAAGTGAAAAAACTATATACTTAGTCTTATCCACATTTAAAGTAAGGAGGTTTCTGTCAAGCCAAGCCATTATAGTAGCAATAGCGTCTTCTGCAAGCTGTTTTGTTTCCTCCCAAGTACTACCATACACAAGTAAGGCTGTGTCATCAGCATCACTAACTTGCAACCATCAGCATTACTTAGGGTAAAATCACTGAGCAACCCTTTTCAAAAACTCTGTAGATGGATTTTAGGAATAATCTAGTTACTAATGCTCGCAATCCATCCATCTATATAAGGTTGCGTGCATTTATTAAATATAAATACCTAGGAGGTTCTCAATTTCATCTGCAGTGTTTTTTATAGAATTTAACATGCTCTATAAAACGCTATGTAACTGAGCATACAGATTCTTAAAAATATATCAAAGGGTTCAGCTGAAATTTTCCTGAAAAACTGCGTAGGACTGTTTTATCGGTTCCATTTTTTTTTCGTTATAAATACAGGTTTGTAAATATTCCCTAACAAAAACTTATTTAATTCTGTAGCGGAATAGTAAAAATATAAAAATGTTTCATGATTATGCAACTTCCATTTATTAATACTAATGGACCACACTCACCGCTTTTAACTAGGAAATATGTATTTTAGTTTTAGTATTATAAATACCGAGAATTTCTGCTTTGAGCAATGCGATTCTCAAACATTCTTTAGGACGAGTGAGACAATACGACCCAAAAAAAAAAATAAGATTGTGGTACCTTTGGTCGACGTAATTAATTAAGTATTCGCATTTCGAATCACAGCTCTCTAGCACTAAGATACAAGCCGCATACAGACAGACGGACGAACATGGCGAAACTACAAGGGTTCCTTGTCTTGTTGACTACGGAACCCTAAAAACGTAAGACAATGCATCAATATTTATGAACGTCAATAAATTCCCCAACAAACTCTTAGCAAAGAAACTAACGAAGCGAAACTATACACTACACACCATACTAGCTATGTAACTCCTATTGACTTTAAATTAAGGTTTATTTTAGAAAAGTTTCACTATTATCTACGTGTGGGTATTTGTCATAGACTTTGTTCAGTGATGGGTAGCACCAAACTTTTTGTTGTGTGTATTCTTTATTAACAAGGCTTAGGTTTTGAAAGCAGATCAGCAGATTCAGCAGATTTTGATGGTATTGATAGATGTGTGGATAGATGGGGGGGATAGGGGTAGGGGGGCGGGGATTCCGACACTACCCGAGCGAAACCGGGGTGAGTTGCTAGTATTATACTTATATTATATTTTTATAATACGAGTATTCGCTCACTTTTCATTTCGCGAGCACTTTCTATCACTTTCTTACTTACCTAAACTTTAATGAGTTAGATAGGGACAGAGTTTGGCTATTGACAGCGCAATAATGGATTTTGCACTTAGATCGTCCGGCATTGGCAGACGTGGCCGCCTCGATCACTCTTGGCTGTTTTTAGGGTTCCGTTCCCAAAAATGTACCGTCGTAACAATAGAATCACTTTTTTCCCATCTGTCTGTCTGTCAAGACCCTTTTTCGCAGGAACGGCTCAGGGTATCAACTTGAAATGTACCAAGTACATAAAGGTATATAGACTTGTAGTGCCCTAAAAAGACTTCTAACTCAATCCATTAAAAAGCTAGGTCTATTGTATGGAAATTGCGAAAATGATAAACCTCTAGGATACTTCCAGTAGCCTCACAATTCTGAAATTCAAATTGTTAAGAGGCTTTGTATCACAAATATAGGAAAAAGTATAACAATTTGGAATTTCGTCTTTTTTAGCCATAAAATGGCTAGGTGAAGTTTGTAGGAAAAAGTAACTGAAACTGTAAAAGAAGGACTGATGATTTCGAAATAATTTATAGATCGGAACGCTCAGCGTGAGAACCACGCTCACACATGTCTGTTTTTTTTTGACTGTGTGAATGACGGTTCAAGCAGATTTAAACACAGTAAACAAGTTTTGAGTAGGCATGTATAATGTAAAAAAAAAAAACTCTCTAATGTTGATATCAAAAGAGTATTCGGAGAACTAGCGTGGAGTGAAAGTAAACCTTTACAACGTTGAGGAGCCTTTGAATCACTGATCAAAAGCGAAACGAAGTACCTTCATCAATCCTGTCTAACTTGTCTCAGGCTAGTATAGTATTATTTTATCTGTGTCTCAGGTAAGACAAGCTTATCTTGAACATTCAAAGAAGATACTATTCATTGACCTTCTCCAGCGACAATATACAGTCACGGCCATTATCTAGAATGTAATGATCTAGGTCCTAGATATAGACCACTTCGTCCAAGACCTAGAATAAATAAATATAGGTTTCAAAAGTAATATTTCCTGGGTATAAGATAATTAGTTGATAGACTGATTTTTTGTCGCAGTTCGGTGTGGATTACATATACATATACACATAAACACACGCCTTTTTCCCCGAAAGGGTAGGCAGAGCCTCAAATTGGCCTCTTTTTACTGGGGTTGCACCATCTCGGGTGGATACTTTATATAATAACTAGTGTCCGCACGCAGCTTCGCTTGCGTTCTACCGGGATAAAAAGTAGTCTATATAGCTCAATCTAGGTCATAATCTAACTGTGTATCAATTTTCATCGAAATCGGTTCAGGAATAGTATTATGAAGTTCGTAGTACGACTTCTAGTACACTTTTACATTGCGGAACCCTCAGGGCGCTAGCCTCGCTCGCAGTTGTCTGTATTTTATCTGTTTTTTTTAACTTTGATTAATCTTGATTCGGTTTCAAGCCTGCGGCCAAATTGCGTTATAGACTGAAGTTCGATTTCAATGTCCAGTTTCCTATTCAAAGCGCTGCGTCTTTTATATATTTCTGCTCTTGGAAAAAAGCTAAAACACGCAGCGCAATGAACAGCAAACTGTAACAATATGACAGATCGAGAAGAGTGAGGATGTATCGTTATCCAGAAAACATGTCTCGGACAAATAAAAAAGGTTATGGAACACAGCGCACGATACAAGTGAAGCCGAAACCCATGCTCATAACACAGAATAACTAATAGTAGGTACTCCATATTTATACACACACCCAACACGACAATGCATCTAAACCATGCTCATCAATCGATGGTCCATGTCAGTGTGAGTGTGCGTGTGTGTTAGGATCTGTATAACACGCACTTGCGCATAATGACCGGCTCGATTCTGCAAACGAAACAAGCAACTACATACACTGGTGTACACTACACGGATTTTAGTACGGAAAAACCGAAATGCGCCTCTAGCGGACACTTTGAGAACCACAATTTCTATACAAAAATCCATGTACTGTACACCACATACCCGTGTATTTGCTTGTTACATTTGAAGACTCATGGTTCTGGCGACAGTTTGCTAGAGGGCATTATTTGTCTGAGACCCGGACAAATATACGCGCTATCACATTAAAACTGGCTTAAGGTGGGGTATAACGCAAAATTACCAATCTTAGATTAGATTTTTAACTGACTAAATCAAGTACAATATTCAAATTAAAAATATGCATGGATAGTACATTATAATAACGAGGGATCACCCAGATAGAAACACGATAAGACAACATTTTATCGATAAAAAAAAAAAGTTACCTCTTAACTTTTGGCTAGATTCAATTGTTTGTCATCTTGGTACAGATATATGGGTCAAAAATTGGATAAATAAAATCAATACAAGAAAACGGAAGGTTCACCCACGGGGTATTTTAAAATTATCTATATTTCACGAGATATTTTATAAAAACCGCTTTTACGAGCGGCGCGTGGCGTTTATGTTGGATGAAGATTTCTGCCTGGGAGCGCAGTCTTAATAAACTCCTTAGTCTTATGCAAATATTCTATGAATAATTACTATTGTTTATTAACTGTATTAGTTGCCTACTCACAAGATTATGAGGGTGTTAAATTTTCAATAGCTTATTTATTTAGGATTCGGGCTTTGAGTTAGTAGATACAATAGAGAAATAGGTACGGTTTAGCTTGATAAGGAAAATCAAGGAAAACACAAATAAGTGACTCGGTCAGATCTTGAAGAAATTGTGTTTTTTATAATCGGATATCAATAATGTATAAACTCGTTGCGTGTCTGACTGACTGACTATCAACTCACAGCCTAAACCATAAGTCCTAGAGACCTGAAATTTGGAGGCTATGTTCCTTTTGCAGTGTAGGGGTGTACTCAGAAAGGAATTCCCGAAACTCAACCCCTGAGGGGGTGCAGCGGGGTGCTTAAGTTTATATGGAAAAGAACACGCGGGGGAAGTTGCAGGCATTCCACAAGTTACTTATATTTTCATGAATTTCTTTTATTTTTAAACATTGAACCACCAAGGAAATGAACAAAGACGCCATAGCAATACTAATATAATAACGTATTCGTGAGAAAAGTATTTAACGTTTCTCACGTTGAAATGGCGGTTGCGCGATTTTTCAGTGAGTTCCGTTAATTTTACACATAAAATAAACTGCTGAACCACTTCTAACTGTTAATGGTATATAAACCCGCAAAATCTGATCCGATTTACGTGAGACATAAAATGAACCCTCAATATTTATTCTAAAATTTATCGCCTATTATTTCCGCTGTAAACCAGAACGAGGGCGAATGTAGGCACATTTACGCCCTCTTAAATTTAAGCACTTTCCCCTTTGAAATAAAATTTTAGTAGCCGCTGTTTTTATTTTAACTAAATTATAAAAACACAAGAGAAAAGTTATAAAAATATATGACGATCAAACAGAAAAATTGGGCCGATTCAAATCCCTATCGAACAATAATTTAATAAAGCTTGTGTTTGATACTTTTCGTACAGAAAGCTTGTAGTAATTTTAATTAAATTCCCACAATATTTGATAAAGTCTGAACGATTGTATTGTGAATACAATAGTAATAATAGTCCGATGACAATGTAACGTCACAGGAAATCAGTGGCAGGAGGCGGCTCAAGACCATCGTGGCATTTTTAGTCATTAGCGGCTAAGTATGTTTCAGAGTAGGACTCTTACTTTATATGACGGACTTTTAGAAAAAACAATAATTTCACTAGAGATGCAATTAATCCTATCTAAGTAGGCACTGTACTGCTACTAATTATCTACATACATAACACCCAACAGTCACACACATAGGCCTGATCCCACACTGTGTCGTGGGTATAAGGAAACTATAAAGTACTACGGTACCACAACACCCAGACCCGGGACAAATATTAACACATCATGCAAACATTTGTCCCGCAAATCGAATCTGAGCGGGAATCGAAACCGCAACCTCTTGCATCTCAGCCGGCTACTATTGGCGAACTCTGGCTAAACTTTTGCCACATTTGTATTTTGCCATTTTAGTTTTTTTTTTCTGTAATTCCGAAGTAAAAGTCCTTCTCTGTTAAATACTTAGTGTTAATATATAAACTTATTAATTTGCTGGCTTCACACCCTCCACACAAGCAGCGGCAGGAACTAAGTTCTTTAAGTTGGCTTCGTAAGCTGCTCATGTTTAACTTACTCCAAAGTTGCCCTGAAAAATACTTCAGGTTGATTTATTATTTGCCCTTGAATGAGTCTCGTGAGAGTAGCCCTAAAGCATAGAATAGGTAATAATTCTAGCTTAGATAGAAAAGAAATTAATTTGTAATTTTTCTAGGGCGTCTACTGAAATCGAGTCCTGTCTCCAATGGATCATTTTAAAAGGACGGGATTTTAGATTTTAACAACATTATAGGTATAATGGATCGAACAGGACAATGGATCGATCTCAATGGATCAAACAAGAACTACTCGTCCCCACGGCCATCGCAGCCGTGTGCGCGCGCTAGTACCAACTATAGTAGATTAAATCTGTCGAGTAGCGAATATGCCTAATTACGAATCTGTCATACAATGAACAAGCGGTAGATTACTGCAAAACGTTAAATTACACCAAATTACTTATCAGGTAGGGACATCTTAGTAATGATACTAGTCGATATTTGAATACAAATTGATTTTTTGTTTTATATTTTATACAGCGTCTCGTGATGAATTTTTGCCTATAGGATCAGAGTTTCATCCCTAGTTATGCTCTGTGCGTAAAGTAAGAAGTAATTTGCCAATAAAGTTCCTTAGAAATCCACCGTTTCTTTGTGCCTAGCTAATCCGTTAAGTAGTTACTCCAAGCTTTCTCTCTGAGGGATATTGGGAACATTACGGTGAAGAAATAAAACTTTGTTTTATATAGGTAAATTTAGAGTTTCCCAGGTGGCCCCGGTAACCCCTGCTTACACAATTCCAATACCTCTCAGGTCACGTCTATACAGGAAGCGACCTACGTGGCATTGCACTGCGCCCGCCACCCTGAGACAAAGTTGAAGTCTCATGTTGATGTATATGCCAGCCGCAGCACGGCCGCCTCCAGTAATAAACAAGTGTCCAACGTAGAAGGTCGTTTCATTGCGCCCCCATACTTCTCACATGTGCCTGTAATTTCACCGGCATCCATACCCTTAATTATGCCCGGAATACACGATACTAGTAAACCAAGCCAGGGGCGCTTATGTAAAATATTCACAGTACCTACATGTTATTTTGTTCGTGGCTACAACAATCAACAACGTGACAACAAGATCAGGATATATATTGTCAGCAACAACGATACAACCCCAAAAGTAAGTAAGTAAGCTGAAGTTTTAATTTCTCAAACACACTTGGATCTTTGTATATATTTTCGAGGATTTTCTTCGAGATAAATCCACCTTGACGGCTACGAAAATCCATATCTGTCATATTATAATAGACCTCTACAGTAATTTTACTCTACCTAAAAATGAGTATGGGTTCAAAAAAAAAGAAGCATACACATATACATACTAGTAGACATACTAGTTGACATACTATTAGTAGAGCTAGTAAAATCATGTTTAAGAAAAATTACATACTTACATGCCTTCATACTTATCACCCGACTTGCAGGCCGCGGCAGTAATGTACAATTACAACAAAAATGAGAACTTCCTAATATTTTGGGAACCATGGATCAGCACATCCCTATCTCCATTGTTCGCATTATCTACCATCGGTAGTTAATTAACCCGGCGATCAATCTCTGAACAACGCTCTCATTGTGCATTGTGAATTAGACTCAATTTCGGGCAGGGTTGCCAATACAAACATAAATAGTTTATTATTTTTCAAGTGTAAACCACAATTTATGGATAACATTTTTAAATGTAACCCAAAAATGTTTACATGCATTACATATTTTCTGTGTTTTATGTTTAAAGATTGTTTTTCTTTTGGGTTACTTTTAATTTTAATGTAATCCATCAAGTGTGGTTTACACTTGAAAAATAATAAACTATGATTAAATAGCAGTGGTGTCTTCTCTTGTCAATGTTTCGAACTAATTTCGGACTTGGAACAGAAGGTTTCTAATGAAACACCTATAGATGGCTCCCATCGGCGCTATAGCCGAGTTGATAGTGCCCACAAATTTCGTCTTTAGCGACATAGCTAGTTCTATGGCCGAATTGGTAAAGGCATCGCCAATCAGGTGAGGTTGCGGGTTCGAGTCCCGCTGTAACAAAATTTTTGGGTAACATTTAAATTCAAACATGAATATTTAACGATTACTGAGTTTTGTTTCAGACAGTGTGTGTGTTGTCTCAGAACTAGCAAGTTGAAGTGACAATGTAGCTCACAGAAGTGATAAACTTTGGGTTAGAAATGATCTCGAGTGGCGAGTAGGCACAAACCGGACGACGTAGAGGAATTCCCCCTTTTCAATGGACTATATATACATTATAGAGGTCACAGGAAGGTGGCTGGTGCCCAGCAGTGGACTTCTGTGGGAAGATGATTATCCCTCGATGGATTAACTGCCTAGAAAAATAAATAAATAATTCTGGACAGTATACACAACATTATCTAGCCCCAAGCTAAGCAGAGCTTGTGTAATGGGTACTAGATAACTGATATACTTAATATATATTACATAGAATACATTTATTTACAGGATGAATAATACAATTAATACCAGGTCCTTATTGTACAAAATACATATGATACAGTTGTGCTACCTGAAGACCGCTACTAACTATCTAAAGGTAGCTCAACTGATCCAAATCACTACCAGACGGAAGCGTCCCTAAGATACTGGCTGCATTGCCACGCTGAATGACAATACTAATGCGTTGAGCCAGATAAGAGCAAGCTCTCGGGTCACGCGTCGCTTCGACCAGATGCCCTGAAAGAATTTTGAATTACATAGACATATTTTTGTATTATACATAGAAAATATCCAGAACACCCTGAACAAATATCTGCAGATCGTGCAAATATTTGTTCCAAGGCGGGAATCGAATCCGCAACCTCCTGCGTCGCAGGCGAACCTTAACCGTACCTGGCCCGCCGTGCCGCAGAGGTCGTAAAATAACAAATATTACAAAAAAAAACACAAAAACTGTAAAGCTGATTATGGCATGCACCTTTGTCTATATTAGGTACCGATATCATATTATGAGCCAATGTTTTGCAAAATAAATGATTGATTGGATTTTTTCCTCGCGCACCTCAGCTTCGTCTCAAGCTCTGGTGGCAACACAGCCTGAGAATACAAATCTAACTAAATATAATCTTCTTCAACTCCTGCGACATCCCTGCCAGTATCCAACGGTCATTATCACCATCGTTGGTGTAATTATTTTGTGAATAACGAAACAATGAATGGCCGCGCTTGAGTGTTTGTTCCTGAAATGGAATCAACGTTGAAAGAGCCCGTACGATGCCAACGTTCACGGGAATTCAGAGAATGTTTTTGAAAGGGTTGGTGTATTGATTGGTGACCCCGACTTCAGATCTATAGACCGTAGGTTCAAATCCTGGTCACGCACATTCATATTTTTCGAATCCATATAATTATGTGCACTACATGCTCACAAACTTTGAACGAAAACATGACAAGCCGTTTCGAATTCGATCGAAAGAAACAAAAAAACTATTCCAAGAAAATTCGCGTTTATTAGTAGCAGGATTAGAAACGAATCATTATTGTATTATGCGATAATAACAAAAACCAAAAACAACCTGTATTTTCTAAACAATAATTTCCATTTTATCTCTACAAAATTTGTCGTTAAAATTACCCACTGAGCAGAAGAAACAAAGCCGTTAAGCACGAATGTTTCTTGAACCGTGCCATGCCAATTACAGTGCTCGGGGAATTCGCACACAATTACACGAAGCTTTGAATATAAAATCGTTTAAAGACCCATTTTATTAAAATCTCAATAGATGCGAGCTCTTTGATAGAGCGAGAAAGTGAAGTGACTCTTGAAAAGAAAAATCTATTGAAATTCATTCATGAGCATCTCGATGGACCGACAACATATCATAGGTTAGGAAATCAGTGGATGGAGGTGGCTAAAGACCGTACATTGTACCATTGTTATGTTATGTCCAGCAGTGAACTTTAGTAGTAGTAGAGCTTTTTGTGTAAGAGTTCGTCCGGGGATGTACTACCACCATACCTATTTCTGCCGCAACGCAGTAGTGCTCGCATTGCTGTGTTCCGGTTTGAAGGGTAAGGGTGCCGGTGAAATTACAGGCACATGAGACTTTTCACCTTTAAATCTCAGGGTGGCGGGTGCAGTGCAATGCCACATAGGGCGTGTCCTAGGTGGACGTGACCTATGAGGTAATGCACTGTTCATGGGCAGAGATTACCGCTTAACATCAGGTGGGCCATCTGCTTGTTCCGTCATACTAGATGTATAAAAAAAAAATATCAAAAATTTACAGGCTGATGAATGTGATGATTAAAGAGAATTTTAAGAATTTTAAATTCCATATGGCCAGTCATCATCTTCAGCCAGAAGTAGTCTTGTGGACAAAGGTTTTCCCCAAAGAATACCACGATAAGTGATCCTGAGCCAACTTCATCCACTGACTGGCAAACCCCCCCATTGTCCAGCAGTGGACAATGGGTGGATGAAAGCCGAGTTCTCACGATACGAGTGCGCTCGGACTGAATGTTCTCGTACGAGCAAGCTGGTATCAGTGTTCGCTCGGAATGGTTGCCTCTATAATTATCTTTGTCTCACTCTCTCTCGGTAAAGTTTTGATGATGCGATCCGAGTCAGCTCCAAAAATTATAGTTATGGTGTTAACTAGTCCATTCTGTCAGGGTGCATTCAGATCACGTGTTTATGATACGAGTAGCGTCCGAGTAAAACTCGGTCCAAGCACACTCGTAAAGTGAAAAGCCGGCCTTTTTTAATTCAAAAGAAAACTTACTCATATTTCATTCACTCAAAATATACTTGCTAAATAAATATAATACCACTTGTCAAGTTTATGACTTTAATGGATTATTAGAAAAACATTGCATACGGAATAAAAAAATGACATTTAACAGTTTAACGAGGTTTTTAATACAAAAAAATAAATAAAAAAATTACAGGCTGATGAATGTGATGATTAATGAGAATTTTAAGAATTTCCCTATGTTATATGACATTTTTTTCCCGTATAATACAATATTTTTCTAATAATTGATAAAAAATATAAACTTGAGGATTGTTTCGATTTTTTAGATGAGAAGTGTAACTCTTTGCTAAAGATTTTAAGTACTCGTAATTATGGGCCTGACTCGCTGTCATATCATTAGTAAAAGGGTAAGTGGTGTAATTACTGGAAGAAAGCGTTACTTGAGTCAGTCGTAGGAAGCAATGGCGGCGATGAGCTCACCACTTGTCACGTCTATGTGCCGCGATGGTGCAACCCACAGTGAAAAGAGGGCCATTTGAGGTTCTGCCTATCCTGTCGGGGAAAAAGGCGTGTGTCTATGTATGCATATATGTATGTTCGCCCATATTTGGTAAAATACGTTAGTATGAAAAAGCAAATACCTTAATATATTTATTTATAGGTAGAGACATTAAATGTAATATTAAATTTAATCTAAAACTAAGACACTAAAACAAAACTAAAATAAAATAAAAACCTACCTATCAGATCAGCAAGCCGTCACCCGATGGCAGCGTGCCAAGAATGCTGGCTGCATTGCCACGCTGAATGGCAATGCTTATTCGTTGACCAAAATAAAAGCCAGCATTCCGGTCACGCGTGGACTCAAAAAGACGCTCCTAATACCTTAATTGCCATTTTTGTTCAATGTTGCAAATTATAAAATATTCTATGATTATTTAAATAAGTGGAAAAGCAATAACATCAGGAACAACCAATTATGATCAATTAAGTAAAGAGTTACCTATTTATTTAAATTACATTATAATTATAGATTATCTATAAAGGATTATAAAATGTTCAAACGTGTTGATACTGATATGAGGCTGATTTTATTCCAAGTCATCAAAAAGTTTGTCAATATCCAACTCTCTTTACTGCCCTATAAAGATAACTGAATATTCTCGAAGCATAATGCGATTATACAGAATGTCTCAACCTCAATAATATATCAAAATATCCCAAAAATCATGAACTAGTCCTAACCTCAAAAAAACTTTAATAACTCAATAACTAGTCAATAGTACCCGGATCGTGGTGTTTCCGGCCTAAGAATAGAACGCTCCGTCTCCTCCCGCGGATCTCGTAAACGCCTACTACTGGATTACACCAGGCGATGGGCAGCAGCATCCACCAGAGCACTTAACAATAATACAGTAATTACCAATCCGCCTACCAAGCGGGATGATTATATGGGCTAAATCCCCATTGTATTATATGGAAAAGCTTCGTCCAACAGTAGACGTGTTACGGCTGATGATGATGATGATGATGATGACTCAATAGTAAAGTGGAATACTTTCCTCGGGAATAAAGTTACAAATCTATTTTTAATGGGTGAGTTTAGTGGGAGAGCCCCTGTCATCCTGAGCCATCGGACATTGGGACAGCCTGTATAGGTATAGGCAGGTACTCTGAGCCCATAACTGGAGTGGGTCACATTCATTCCACTTAAACAAGGGTCGAAATAGTTGTAGGTATGTAGTTTCATTTTAAAGGCAAATTAAAAGGGTCTAGCTCGACTACATCTACAGAATACATAATGAATCCCTGTCTAAGCCGTTCTTGTATCGAAGTTTCCCTAATTTGGACATTTCTACGTGTGCTACATAAAAGTCTGTAATGAAATTTGTTCGGAACACCAAAAAAGTGGAGTAACGAGAGCTTTGTAAACTATTTTTATTAACCCCCAACCAAAAAGAGGGTGCTGTAAGTTTTACATGTTCGGTTTATCTATATGTGGCATCGTATCCCGAATAGATGAACCAATTTTGATTTAGTTTAATTGTTTGAAAGGTGACTTGATATTCTTAATTATGGCTGGTGGAAATTGCTGCAGCCGTTTTGAGTATCATCAGCTTGCAATAATTTTTTACAAGCTTTTCTTGGTGGAATCTGGGTGGAGTCTTGCAACTGAATTTTAATGGTTATCCTCAACCGATTGAGCAGAAATTTGGCATACCTGTCAAGTTCTGATGACAATACAATATGATGGTGACAGCGAGCTGTACTGATGATAGTGACGGAAGGTAGACAACGGAACTCCTCGATGGATAATACTGACCGTGTTTAGGCTCATTTTGATCAGCACACGGTTACGATCACTAAAGCTAGTATTGAAAAATATATTTTTCAAAAAAAAAACTTATTTGATTGAATAACAGGTTTTTGCTGATAGCACGTTTAATTTTTTCTTGTGGCGACATCTAGACCGGCAACCGTTAGGGAACAAAGGTTTTTGAGTCCAACCGTGACTTCTACAGGTTGCTGATGAGGTATGTACTGTTGCACCACTGTTGCAGAAGCTGTCAAGACCATTCCTATAGGACAATTTTGCTACCTGCTATTGCTATTGCTTAATGTTTATGCTAAAGAACTCCCTTTTCCGCATTAGAAGTCAATGGGTGGTCCATTATGTGTGAGAATTATCTGACTAGCCAGCCTAACTCCGTCCAGAAGCACAGAAGTTTACTGGGCTCTTCGCTGGCTTGGCGGAGTGACCTCGGATTGTTGCCTCTGCAGAGTGGGCTATCTGTGGCTCCGATGTTGCAGAGGTGTTTGTTCAGGAGACGGTGTCCTGTGAATGTCCCCACGATGGTGCGAAGGTCTGTTCATAGAAAGCTGAGCAGGCGACGTGTCAGTTGTGGTAAGGCAGCTCTGGACTGTCTACAGTCCGTAATCCGTGCCCAGCGTTCATTGTGTTGCTAGTACTTATACGTACTTATTTACACAGTCCGTTTGCGGCAATATTCAAACATTCAAATTGCTGAGCCCAACATGACCCATTGCTAACACATCTAAGTCGCGTCCATAAATTGCTAACGAGCTGCCTCGATAAATATTGATGTTGCTACATTGCTGCTTAATTTGAGGGGCATCGACAAGTTCATATATTAGGCATAACTGTATAATACCTACCCTTTGATGATATGTTTGATAGAGACGGAATCACTTTCAAGTTTGTATGTTAGTATGATGTGAAACGATATGAGGTAATGTGATTACTTTTAAAATGCGAACAAAATGGCGAAAACTAACCATAGATACATACATACATACATAGACACACGCCTTTTTCCCCGAAAGGGTAGGCAGAGCCTCAATGGGCCTCTGTTCACTGGGGTTGCATCATCGTGGGAAATAGACGTAACAAGTGCTGAGCTCATCGCCGCCATTGCTGCCCACGACTGACTCTGCTAACGCTTTCTTCCAGTAATAACACATTCCTTAAATAAGCTAGCAGCCAGTACAAATCTTACACCAACGAATCTTACAATCTTACAAGCCCGGGTAATTACAAACAAGTCCGTAAAACTAACCAATCCCACTATTATTGTAAATGCGAATGTTTGGATGTTTGTTATCTATCACGCCAAAAATGGCTGAGCCGATTTCGGTGAAAGTAGATGTTCCATCCTGGGCCATGTCTATGTACCTACGCTACATAGCAAATTAGATAAAATAAATGAATTTTCATAATAATACACTTATATTAATTTGAATGAAAATACAGCGGCACCAAAATGTGAGTTTTTAATATGATTACCCTATTTTTAGGGTAGCCATGACAGTTGAGTGACTTTTACGACTAAAAGTTTTGTTTCTTGTTTTTGTTAACAGTGTTGCCAGATCGTTCATAAATGGTCGATTTTGTGTCTCATTGGCTTTGGGACTTGTAGCTTATTTCTCTTGCTTATATCTTGCAAGAAGTACTTCGTTTTTCTTCTCTCCATATCTCAATAAATATTGATCCTAGCGAAAAAGATTTTGTAGAACATTTTATGTAGATTACTCAAGTAGAAGAACATTTTTTGCTATGGGCTACCGTTTACGAGATATTTGTTAAAAACTAAAAAAAGGAACCTTTGCACCCCCCATCCCCTCCACCGAAAGCTCCACCCCCCACCCATCAGTACTTTCAGTATATTGTTTAAACACCTTTCCTAAAAGCTATGGCAAAATTCGCTTAAACACGAATTATTTCCTCTATCGGGACTTTTTTGGTCTTCGTTGGGTGGACACTTAGAGCATTGCAGGCCTCCATGGGTGGACAGGCCGCGGGTGAACACTAACATTCGCATAAATTAATACATTTCAAAATATTTTTAGCCCTGGATTGAATAATTAACTGGTTGCATTTGCGGTTATTAAAATAATGCTCAATTAAATTTTCACGCAACAATTCGGGCTTTGTGGGTTATAAATTTGGCGAAAACGATACAAATATTAAATTTGGAATAACAAACGGCTTTTGGGCGGCTTTCCAACTAGGGCACGCTATTTAATCATTAACTTATTACATATAATAGGTTATTGTGGTACAGCAGAGGTCTTTGAAACGCGTATCACTTCGAACATAAAACTTCTTACAGAGAATTCAGATATTGACCATACACCATCATTACATTAGACGCAATGGGATACGCATGTAGGCATTTCAGAGACTCCAACCACATCTACATTGGTAGATAGGTACCTAAAGGTACCTACATTAAAATATACTTTACAAAATGTTTCACTTCCACGGTAACATCACTATTCCAGCTCGCGTATTTAATAAAACCAGAGTAACCACATTTCTACCCTCCAGACAGAAGTGAATTAAGGATTGTGGGCAAAATTAAAAGCAGCCGGTTTAAATATATTCTACGGTAACATGGCTTGCCCCTCTACTTCAATAGGTACGTCGTCGCGCGCCAATCGCTACATCTATAAGTACTAATAATATAATAAATAGGTAAAGTTTGTTTGTTTTGTTGTATTCCGGATGTAATCTCGGAACTACTGAGCAGGTTCCGAAAATTCTACACTAACAGGAAGCAACATTATCAGGGAGTGGTTTAGGTTATGTTTTATAAGTTTTTTGTTTAAATATTGTATTTTCGTTCGTCATTCTTTCTGTTAGCTTTCACCCGCGGCTACGCTCGCGTTATATGTGAAGTTCCACTCAACTCATGAAATTTGGTGTGTGGATGGATGCTGGAGGCAGGCAGAGGGGCAGAGGGCACCACGCGTTTGAAGCTGCGGGCAAATGGCTAGTTACATTTAGGTGTATTATAGAAGATCTCTTCCTAATTGACTTTTGTGTTAATTCGTATACGACCTTATACGCAATTAGATAGGTATTTATTTCTTAAAAAATAAACCAAGTTTAATTTCTCATTTTGGATTTACAGAGATAAAACAATAAGGCACATATCAGCTGTTTATTGCTTATTTATCTATAGCTTAGTTATATCTATCTATGTAATATATTGTATTAAGTATATCAGTTTCCTAGTACCCATAACACAAGTTCTAATAGCTTGGGGCTAGATAATGTTGTGTGAACTGTCAGCATTATTTATTTATTTATTTATTTTGTGGTACGTCAACTGTCTCTTAATAAGTGCCTGCTCCCTGTCATGTCGGTTGACATCAACGGGCGTTGAAGCTGAATATTTGTCTTAATATGCATTTCTGTTACTGTGAAACACATTTAGCAGAAATTTCATAATTTTGTATAATTGTATTTTGTAGAGTTTCGCTGAAAACGTTCAGCGTTGCTCCAGTTATGAAATAGCTTTTTTGTCAGTTTGGAGTTCTTTGAGTCAGGTAGAGCTAATAATGCTTTGTACAATAGAATAAGTGAACATTGCAGACGCTATAAATTACGTAATATTAATTAAACTTCATATGTGCAGTTAAAAATGCTTTTAGCCTGAGATTTAGACACATTTATACAAGCTTTTATTTCGTGTATATGTATAGAAAAAATTTATAGTTTTGTTCTCCACAGACAGTCTTTAGGGGACAAATATGGCGATTGAATTTTCGACCACAATCGAAGCTGAAATTTGACAATTTGTCATCCCTTTCAAGATCCGATGACAATACAATATTATGGATCCAACTGATGATGAAGACATACAACAACAAGGAAGGTGGACAACGGAACTTGTCGATGGATAATAGTAGACTGGCCGTGTTTGGGCTTGTTCAACTCATTGTCAGGGCTGTCTCTACCCGGGGCTGCAAAGGTGCGGGGCACCCAGGCGCGAGGTATTCCCTAGTAGACCTGATAAACGTCCTTGGAAATCTTCGAATTCACAAAAATAACTAGCGGTAGTAGCCTGACTTCTACATAGCTCGTTTTCCGAAGTTCTAACGTCCTCTTGCTCGCAGCTTCAAACGCGTGGTGCCCTCTGCCCCTCTGCCTGCCCCCAACATCCATCCACACACCAAATATCATGAGTTGAGTGGAACTACACATATAACGCGAGCGTAGCCGCGCGCGTGGTCAAAGAGAAAGAATGAAGACCGAAAATACATTTACTTAAACATAAAACTTATAAAACATAACCTATACATATTATATATTAGCCATGATAATGTAGCTTCCTGTTAGTGTAGAATTTTCAGAACCTGCTCAGTAGTTCCGAGATTACACCCGGAATACAACAAAACAAACAAACTTTACCTATTTATTATATTACTAGTTTTTTTTTTTTTTTATGCTTCTTGGTATGGCGGATCAAGCCGACGGCCCCCCTGATGTTAAGTGGTACCCTCTGCCTATGAACAGTGCATTACCTCATAGGTCACGTCCACCTAGGACGCACTCTATGTGGCATTGCACTGCGCCCGCCACCCTGAGACATAAAGATGAAAAGTCTCATGTGCCTGCAATTTTACCGGTACCCTTACCCTTCAAACCGGAACACAGCAATGCGAGCACTAGGTACTGCTTTGGGGCAGAAATAGGTATGGTGGTAGTATTTCGCCGGACGAACTCTTTCACAAAAAAGCTCTACTACTACTTATTTGTATGAAAACTGGTATTGTACACTGAGAACAGTTGGTATTGAATTTTTTATAAACTTGATTTTTTTATCACAGTTCGTTTAAGGTTTAATTTCAAAATTCGGAGCGTGCTATTAAAACACAACCATAATAAATGACGATAAATGTTAATATTCTATAGCTTAAGCGGACGACACGACCTTTGACAACGCGAAGTAATCACAAGCCCGAGGCACCAACGACGTTCATAACAAAAGGGTAATTAGGTTCTATACAGTACTCGCAGTACAATTGTGCACGGGACAAGAAACAAAAGCGGCTCATGAGTTATCCCGTGTAAATAAGTGCTGCGAGAGGTTGCTCGCGATTAAAAAAAGTGTACTGGTAGGTTAAGGTGGGGTATGCCGCAAAATTCCTAATCGTAGATTTGATTTTTAACTGTCTAAATCAAGTACGATGATCACATTAAAAATATGCATGGATACTACATAATAATACCGAGAGATCACTGTACCAGAAACTCGAAAGGACAATATTTTTTCGATAGAAAAAAAAACTACAGTTACCTCTAACTTTTGACTAGATTCGGTAGTTTATTAGGGTGCATATTATTGGGTAAAAAATTAGATAAATAAAATCAATACAACAAAGCCGAAGGTTTGCTGTAGGGGTTTTGTAAAATTATCTATATTTTATGAGATAATCAATACAAATGGCTTTATAGAGCAGCACGAGGCGTTTTTTTTGTATGAAGATTTCTGGGAAAGAGTGATCCCTTGGAATTATAATGTAGTATCTATGCATATTTTTAATTTGAATATTATACTTGATTTACTCTGTAAAAATCAAATCTGAGATTAGGAATTTTAAGGCATAGCTGTACGACACGACGTGTACAGACCACACCTATGAATAGACGAATATCACTGAATTACTCTATGGTTGGTAAGTATAGAAGAGCAAGAGTTTCAGTATTTTTTTAACATATACTTTGTACAATAGACTGATTTCACAGCTCACTTCCTACACGCATACGATAGGGCCACACACTGTCGTTATCAAGCGGCAACATGAGGAAAATTACCAGTTAGTAAACTTTATTCAACTTTCCATACGGTTTAAAATTACACACAACGTCGGCTCCAGGCTTGTTTCAGATAATTAGGTTGTTGTAATTATCACAGTGCCCCCGGGCCTTTACATGGTTGATATTGAATGAATGTGTTTGATATTTTTAACAGATATCGGGCTTATTGAAATAACTTTCAATGTTTGGCATTTGGAGAAATATACAAACTCTGCCCAAAACTACAAAAAAAACTTACGACCAAAACCAAGCTTGTTTAGAAACAGGTTTTTTAAGATAAATGGATTTAAGTACCTACAATATGGTAAAGTTGCCAAGGGTTTGGTCAAGTTGCCATGTTCTACGGTACATACATTTATACGTACATACAGACATGCATACATACACCCGAAAAAAGCAAATTTTGCCTTCGCTTCAGTTGCTCGGTCAAAGAAGTCAAGGTAAACACAAAAATGTTATTTTTAAATTATTTTTATTTTAATCTTCGCTCCTAAGATTACTCTCTCGACATACTTTCCTAACACTTACTTAAAGCAGTGAAATTTCCTCGTAAAAATTCCATCCTGGCCTTCTCTAATTTGCTCGTTTTGACCTTTCTTATAATTTTATGAGCTCGGAAGAATATATATAGGAGTATATATTTGGCCCTCAGATGATTTAGAGGGCGCCTTTCAATGTATGAACCGTGATGGTCATTAATCTTTCGAACAGCCAGTGTTTATAAGCAATCATATTGCACTTAGGGTCAATTCATGAATTGACCATAGCAGAATCCCACTAAATATCATAAATGATTTGATGTCTGGATGTTTTAGATGTTAGGATGTTTGTTACTCAATCACGCCAAAATGGCTGAATTTGCGATAAAAGTTGGTACACCGATAGATTATGTTCGGCTTGAGCTACAGGATACTTTTTATCCGGAAAAACAATCCCTCGAAGTGTGAAATGGAGGGCGACGGCTATTCATTATTAATTTTCCTGGTATCCGAAATTTGTCCAATGTAACAGGCGAGCAGCAGATTGCAGGAGTAATCTGGTTAGCTGATATCTGGAATACCGGTGAAATGGGGGCGACCGCTATCCGATATTAATTGTACAGGTACCAGGAATGTATCCAAAGTACCAGGCGAGCAGAAGGCTGTAAGAGTTGTTTTGTTTGTTAGACTTGCTTTTACACTATAACGATTGGACCAATTTTGATGATATTTAGTACGTATAAAGAAAGATCAAAAAACAAATCAAAACATGCTCTAAACGGAGAATAACGGTAACCGTAACCGCGGGCGACAGCTAGTAAAAATTAAAAACTAACAATTGTAACCAAAAACACTGAAAAAATCTTTACCAAGCTACTAGTATAGTATTATTTTATCTGTGACCAAGCCAAGTGACGCCTCGGAATTTAATTGCGGCGTTTGTATAATTGTATGTATGTTTGTAAGTTTGTGTGTTTGTCCGACGATATCTGTAGAACCGTTGATCCAATCTTGATGAAACTTAGTAGGTAGGAAGTTTATGTGAATATAATTCGTAAGTCCG
The DNA here is from genome assembly GCA_932527175.1 of Operophtera brumata. Classification (NCBI taxonomy): domain Eukaryota; kingdom Metazoa; phylum Arthropoda; class Insecta; order Lepidoptera; family Geometridae; genus Operophtera; species Operophtera brumata. The sequence goes on along the minus strand of OW052237.1, from coordinate 6,799,635 downwards.
AACATAGGTGGTTCTTGAGCTACGGGTGTCCAAGGAGGTCTCATCTCATACCAATTTATCGATAAACGATACATCGCGAGACACGTTCGGGACGAACTACTAGTACTTAATTAAGTAGTAAGTACTCAGGTACTAAACAAAAATAAATAAGCACATGATGTAACGGATCAATACCCTACCCCGTTACTGAATCGATACAATTAACACACGATATAATGCTAAACGCATTACCCATCTTTCTTGCTTCGTAGAGGTCGGGTAAGCAGACGCGCTACGAAGTCGGGTAAACGGAGCATAGGCACATTATATTTGGTTTCAAGTGGATACGGCTTGTGGGATGAGCATTACGGACAGGACGCTGAATTTTGTTTTTGCGACCTACAGTTTAACATTGAATTCCACGATATATAGGCAATAAATTGCACTTGACTCTGACATTTCAAAAGGGATGGTAAAGAAACTAACGCGGACTGAATCCACTAATGGTTTTAAAATATGTTTTGTTTCTAATATTTTTGCTATGATTTGCCTCAACCATTTTTTGTTATGAATTCATAGCGGGGAGTATCTTGTGCGTGAATGAGGTCACATTTTAATATTCACGGATACAAATCAAGGACTGCCAGTTGAACATTGACCGGCATACGCGAAAGTAACGATTTGATCCTCTGGTAATTAACTTTTGTGGATATCGCGAGATTGGCGTAGTGATCTTTTGAACACCGTTAAAGTTCATTTCAGTCATTGTGTTAAGTACAATCGTTTAGTGAGTGAGACAAAAGCTGGCTGCTGACTCCTGCAGAGACCCTGAAAAAGCTAAGTACCTAGATGTTTACGCTAATTAAGTGTACCTATAGAGATGGCTGAGTCGCAGACCTAAGTACCTAGATGTTTACGCTAATTAAGTGTACCTATAGAGATGGCTGAGTCGCAGACCTAAGTACCTAGATGTTTACGCTAATTAAGTGTACCTATAGAGATGGCTGGCTCACAAACTAAGTACCTAGGTGTATATGCAAATCTAAGTACCTATGTATAGAGATGGCTGAGTCGCAAATCTAAGTACCTATTTATAGAGATGACGGAGTCCTAAACCTATGTTTTTATGCTAATTAAGTCTAGGGATGGCGGAACCATGAACCTGATAAATCTAGACTTCAACATGAATATGTAGAAGTATTTACACCTTTAATAAATGTCTTTAGGAAGAACCAGCACTGCTAGAGTCTGCACCATGAAGCCGTGGCCTACGTTGGATAAACATTTTACACTGTTGCACGTTTTATATTTAATCTTTATTGTGTAATTTTGTTGATCATAAACTGTTTACCTAGGATATGACTATTATATATTTATTGACAGAACGACTTACAGTCCATATTATAAATATGGCCTTTTAAATTAGTCTCATGTGAGGGAACTATAATACAGCTTTTATCAAACATGACTGTGTCGCATGAGAGTAAACTGCTTAGCGCAAACACACACACAAACAAACACACTCTCGTCCCCGTATTCACGTGTAGTGACAAGGTGGGAAATTACATGACATATCAGTATTTACGTATTCTCGCGAAGTGGTGTTGGAGTGTGGTATTTTTGGACGCAAGAAGCTAAGCAACGACAACCCTAAGCGAATTATTCTATAGTATGTATTATTTTCAACTGAAGCTCTCGAGAGTGAGCTACCGGAAAAGCCAACTTAAATGGCGGGAAATCTTTCTGAATCGAATAATGCACGCGTTTCTACAGACACATACATTACACTATCATTATAGTGAAACGAGTCACCAGCACAGAGAAATCGTTTGCGCCGGCTTGGAATCGGATTACAACACTTACGAGGTCGTTATAACTGACCATCGCTGGATCTAAATGCGATCACAACCACTTAATCAAAACCTAATCTAAAGCCGCCTACGGTACCCCTAGTTGGTACTTGTGACACGTTGGAGAACAGAACACTAAAGTCGACGTACAAGTAAATACGGTATCTATATTTTGAAACTTAGCCTCATATGATTAGGGCTACACCGCTAAGGAGTCTGGGTGGTCAGCATATGATAGGATTCACCCCCCGCGCTTCGTTAGGGCGAACGGCATACGTTCACGCACACCGCGCTGTCACATAGTACATACAAGCAATGATGCGCACCGCTGGAGTAAGGGATCTCTTCGTATTTCCCACAACGTGGGATCCATAGGGGGCGAATGATACCCTTGAGCGGCCCACAATTCTCAGATTCCAAGGCGACACTAGAAACAGACATATACCTGCACTACACTATGCACGAACGGGCTTATGAACGAAAGCTTAGAACAATGCAATCAATCAAACGAACCTACACAGTTATAAGGTGGTGGCACTAATTGCATAAGGACTTATCTGACATTCGATGACGACCATTAATATACCGACACATTACCTATGTTTGACTGAATCACGACGTTAGTTTAGGAACCTAGGATGTGAGACAAAGTCATCATTTTTACATAAACATTACAGGATCCTGAAGACGACACACGAGGCCCCTCCAGAGCGAATTGCAGAAACGGGGTAAGTGATTTCTGAATTACGATCAGCGTTTCCTTTCTGTAATTAGGTAAATAAACGCAGGCAGGATGCTACTTTAATTCTCTACAGATTATTAAGACGATCACGGGACACATTCAATAAACTGTCAGGCCAAGACATTAACATCTACCGAATCATACTACTAAAAGTAACATATAATTCATCACATTAAAATATTGTAAAAGCTTTTTGTACACGTCTGTTGGGTGGGGGGGCTGAACTTCACATCTGGCACCGTTAAACCAGGATTTCGTCATTAAATGTAGTAGTTTATTCATTGTTGTATATTGACTCCAAGAAATCAAAGATTTCGTCATTAAATGCAACAGTTTATCAAATTATTGCAACGAAATAAAAGATCATGGGTTACTACTTACTACATACACTACTTAATAAAACATCATGGAAAAAAAATACACAACGTAGGAATTTATCTCAAATTAGAAACAGAATAAACTACTGTTTTACGGTTAACTTAAGGGTGATGCATCCCGCTGCGTTTTATTTTTGAACAGAATAACTGTCACTGGAAAGGAAATTGTTTGAGCGTAATACGGAAATCACTTATCTGGAGTTATTAAAATGTCGAACCAATTTATAAACACCTTGTGCATGTACTATGAGTGTTTGATGTGTTTTCAATCCTTAGCAGAGTCTGGGAGGAAGGGAGGAAAGTCTTGTTGTAATAAAATACTTAAGGTGATAATGGTGAAATTTGGAGTCGCTTCGTTACGAGCTTACACAATAACGGTAAAGGTTACAACTTGATATTAAGCGTTACATTGTATGCTGTTGTGTTCATTGCTTAGATTCAAGGAGAAGGATTTGTTTGTATTTGCTACTTCAGAAGCACAACGAAGCTTTGTCAGTTGTCGCTTACGTCAATTACATCCGAGCGGCAGAAATCTATAACCTCGTCTCTACCCGGATTCAAGTGGGTTATAGCGCTTTTACTTTCTTGCAGCGATTGTTTTCCTGGACTCTGCCCATTCGATATTTTGTCATACCGCCTTAAGCGAATGCAATATTTACTGAAAGTGAGAGTGAAGAAAAAATGGTGGTGGACTTCGACGCTAATAAGAAGTGAGGGAAAAAAAAGGGTCGTGTTGACTCAGGTACCTGAGTCAAAACGCAACATTTTGTGAATTTTAAAAGGAAATGTGATATTATTCTTCATAACAGATGCTGATATATATTCTAAAGATGAATAGATAAGGTTGGTACTGATGAGGTGGAATAAATTAGCAATTCTGTACTGGTCTGTTTTGTAACAAATTATTAATGAGTGTATTTACCCGGGCTTATCTGTAAGATTCGTTGGTGTAGGATTTGTCCTAGCTGCTAGCTTATTTAAGGAATATGTTATTACTGGAGGAAGGCGTTGGCAGAGTCAGCCGTGGGAGGCAGTGGCGGCGATGAGTTCCCCACTTGTCGCATCTATTTAGCACGATGGTGCGACGCACGTGGAAAGACGCCTATTTAAGGCGCTGCCTACCCTTTCGAGGAAAAGGGCGTATGTCCATGTATGTATGTACGTATGTCCATGTATGTATGTATGTATGCATGTATGTATGTACGTATTTACAATGTATCCAGGGTGTGGGACTCATGGATGTGTTTCGAAAGCTGCTAAGCTGAAGTGGTCAACATGGGGGGGTTTGTCACGTACGTCTGCCACATATATGCCAAGCAAGCTGTGGGCGCACACCACCGAGACAGACACCACACAGACTGACCTAACGGGAAGGCGACACGACAGACAAAAACGGAGATAGCGAGGCTAAATTGGTAAGTTTCTGACTCACTGGACAGACACAGCTTAGGAACGGGGCCTTAGGGGAGGCCTTTAGGGCTAGAATAGAAATAGTACTTAGAAGAAAAATATACTATTTTTTAGCAATCTAGATAATGTGGTGTTCACATGTATGAAGCGGCTGTCTTGATAATGTTGTATTCACATGTAGAGCGAATACATTTGTGGTCACACAAACAATGATGATGATGTTGATGGTGTTGGTGATGATGATGATGATCATGATGGTGATGACGATGATGATGATAATGATGATGATGGTGATGATGATAATAATGGTGGTGATGACGGTGATGATGGTAATTATGATTATAATAATAATGATGATGATGATGATGATGATGTTGATGATGATGTTGATGATGATGATAATAAAGATGACGATGATGATGATAATAATAATAATAATAATTATGATGATGATGATGATGGTAATGATGATGATGATGATGATGACGGTGATGATTATGATGATGATGATGATGAGGATGATAGGAGTGGACGTGATTGTTAATCTTGATCATATTATCTCACACGTCCAGGGAGGAAGATGTAACGGATCAATACCCTACCCCGTTACTGAATCGATACAATTAACACACGATATAATGCTAAACGCATTACCCATCTTTCTTGCTTCGTAGAGGTCGGGTAAGCAGACGCGCTACGAAGTCGGGTAAACGGAGCATAGGCACATTATATTTGGTTTCAAGTGGATACGGCTTGTGGGATGAGCATTACGGACAGGACGCTGAATTTTGTTTTTGCGACCTACAGTTTAACATTGAATTCCACGATATATAGGCAATAAATTGCACTTGACTCTGACATTTCAAAAGGGATGGTAAAGAAACTAACGCGGACTGAATCCACTAATGGTTTTAAAATATGTTTTGTTTCTAATATTTTTGCTATGATTTGCCTCAACCATTTTTTGTTATGAATTCATAGCGGGGAGTATCTTGTGCGTGAATGAGGTCACATTTTAATATTCACGGATACAAATCAAGGACTGCCAGTTGAACATTGACCGGCATACGCGAAAGTAACGATTTGATCCTCTGGTAATTAACTTTTGTGGATATCGCGAGATTGGCGTAGTGATCTTTTGAACACCGTTAAAGTTCATTTCAGTCATTGTGTTAAGTACAATCGTTTAGTGAGTGAGACAAAAGCTGGCTGCTGACTCCTGCAGAGACCCTGAAAAAGCTAAGTACCTAGATGTTTACGCTAATTAAGTGTACCTATAGAGATGGCTGAGTCGCAGACCTAAGTACCTAGATGTTTACGCTAATTAAGTGTACCTATAGAGATGGCTGAGTCGCAGACCTAAGTACCTAGATGTTTACGCTAATTAAGTGTACCTATAGAGATGGCTGGCTCACAAACTAAGTACCTAGGTGTATATGCAAATCTAAGTACCTATGTATAGAGATGGCTGAGTCGCAAATCTAAGTACCTATTTATAGAGATGACGGAGTCCTAAACCTATGTTTTTATGCTAATTAAGTCTAGGGATGGCGGAACCATGAACCTGATAAATCTAGACTTCAACATGAATATGTAGAAGTATTTACACCTTTAATAAATGTCTTTAGGAAGAACCAGCACTGCTAGAGTCTGCACCATGAAGCCGTGGCCTACGTTGGATAAACATTTTACACTGTTGCACGTTTTATATTTAATCTTTATTGTGTAATTTTGTTGATCATAAACTGTTTACCTAGGATATGACTATTATATATTTATTGACAGAACGACTTACAGTCCATATTATAAATATGGCCTTTTAAATTAGTCTCATGTGAGGGAACTATAATACAGCTTTTATCAAACATGACTGTGTCGCATGAGAGTAAACTGCTTAGCGCAAACACACACACAAACAAACACACTCTCGTCCCCGTATTCACGTGTAGTGACAAGGTGGGAAATTACATGACATATCAGTATTTACGTATTCTCGCGAAGTGGTGTTGGAGTGTGGTATTTTTGGACGCAAGAAGCTAAGCAACGACAACCCTAAGCGAATTATTCTATAGTATGTATTATTTTCAACTGAAGCTCTCGAGAGTGAGCTACCGGAAAAGCCAACTTAAATGGCGGGAAATCTTTCTGAATCGAATAATGCACGCGTTTCTACAGACACATACATTACACTATCATTATAGTGAAACGAGTCACCAGCACAGAGAAATCGTTTGCGCCGGCTTGGAATCGGATTACAACACTTACGAGGTCGTTATAACTGACCATCGCTGGATCTAAATGCGATCACAACCACTTAATCAAAACCTAATCTAAAGCCGCCTACGGTACCCCTAGTTGGTACTTGTGACACGTTGGAGAACAGAACACTAAAGTCGACGTACAAGTAAATACGGTATCTATATTTTGAAACTTAGCCTCATATGATTAGGGCTACACCGCTAAGGAGTCTGGGTGGTCAGCATATGATAGGATTCACCCCCCGCGCTTCGTTAGGGCGAACGGCATACGTTCACGCACACCGCGCTGTCACATAGTACATACAAGCAATGATGCGCACCGCTGGAGTAAGGGATCTCTTCGTATTTCCCACAACGTGGGATCCATAGGGGGCGAATGATACCCTTGAGCGGCCCACAATTCTCAGATTCCAAGGCGACACTAGAAACAGACATATACCTGCACTACACTATGCACGAACGGGCTTATGAACGAAAGCTTAGAACAATGCAATCAATCAAACGAACCTACACAGTTATAAGGTGGTGGCACTAATTGCATAAGGACTTATCTGACATTCGATGACGACCATTAATATACCGACACATTACCTATGTTTGACTGAATCACGACGTTAGTTTAGGAACCTAGGATGTGAGACAAAGTCATCATTTTTACATAAACATTACAGGATCCTGAAGACGACACACGAGGCCCCTCCAGAGCGAATTGCAGAAACGGGGTAAGTGATTTCTGAATTACGATCAGCGTTTCCTTTCTGTAATTAGGTAAATAAACGCAGGCAGGATGCTACTTTAATTCTCTACAGATTATTAAGACGATCACGGGACACATTCAATAAACTGTCAGGCCAAGACATTAACATCTACCGAATCATACTACTAAAAGTAACATATAATTCATCACATTAAAATATTGTAAAAGCTTTTTGTACACGTCTGTTGGGTGGGGGGGCTGAACTTCACAATAAGTAAGTTGGAACTAACCCACACTGTGTTGTTTATATTCAGTCAAATACAGCTGGACGATAGCGACGAGGACTTAAATCCCACGATTGATTAAAGTAAAGCAGAAACAGCCCTAAAGCAATTGAATAGACTATATTTGAAGGAGGGATATCCACTAACACTGAAACGGACCATTTAGATAAATTTAATTGGATAAGCTACAATTTGAATTGCAGAATATGGACTTTGTCAGACATTTAAGAAAAACCAATAAAAGTGGCCTTTAAAAATGAATATGGTTGTTGAAATATACCAAGGCCTGCTAACATTCAATTGATTGGTGATTCCTAGCCACTTTTTGGATGTCTAGTACGACTGCTCTCTTTTATATGAGGCCTCTTTTCTCTCTATAATCTCTAAATCATCATATTGACTACATCACAGTATTATTATTATTAAAAGCCTGTGGTGTCTCACTGCAGGGCAAAGGCCTCCCTTTCTTCTCTCCAGTCCACTCTATTTTGGACCACTGTAGACCAATGCTTTAAATAGGTATCTATTTCGCCGCGTTCTGTCACGAGGGAGGTTTTCGTTCAGTGATGTCCACTCTGTAGTGCCCTTACCCCATAACCCATCTGACATGCAGCAGCCGTGGTCCGCCCAATCTCACTCCAACATCCGTGATTTGCGTTTTGGAGCGCAGTATATTATAGCAAACGCGGTCTATCAGTCTGACTCCTAGAATACTGCGCTCCATACTTGTAAAATTACTATGGCTACATCGTTGCTACGTCGCTACGCAGGCTCTACGAAACAACGAAAGTATGTACTACGAAGTGCTACAATTTTAGTCTACCGGAATACGATGAAAATAGCATCCAAATTGTATAAAAAGGTATGAATTTAAATTTAACAGGATGTTAAAAGGAACGTGCTAAAAAGAGGGCTATATACATTTTTAATATGAATTTCACACGTACGTATCCCTTAGAACCCAAATTGGAAAATTATTAACCCTCGTAAAATATACATTAGCTCTGAATTGTATGATGAAAGCTTTTTTTATTGCTTTTAATTTGAATGAGGTTTGGTAGCTCTGAGTTTGATCATTTAGAGTTATATACATGTATAGTTTATGAAAACGGTTTGAAGACCGCTGTGGCGTGTCGTGTGAGTAGCAGACCGAGATGAAAGAGGTTGGTGGGTTTGATTCCCGCAGCGTAACAAATGTTTGTATAATCTGCAAATATTTGTTCCGGGTCTAGGTGTTATGGTACCATGGTACTCGTAGTTTCTGATACCCACGACACAGTCATATGGCATAATACTGTGGGGGAAAGCAGCAGACATCCAAGCAATATTTGTTTTACAAAAACGGGCAATACGTGCCATTTATAAAATGAAGCCACGTGACTCCTTGAGGGAGCGTTTTAAGGAAATTAACATTCTCACCGTAATATCGCAATACATCTACGAAACCTTATTATATACACATAAACACTTAGATAGGTTTATGAAAAAAAGTGACGTGCATTGTTTTAACACGAGAAATAAAAATAAACTGAGTATTCCCAAATTTAAATTAAAAAAAGTAAGTGGGTCTTTTATGGGGAATTCTGTTCGGTTTTATAATAAACTTCCAGAAAGTGCTTCTAAACTTTCGATTCGAAGATTTAAATCCTACATAAAGAATAGTTTAATTAAGAAAGCGTATTACACACTACATGACTATGTTAATGATAAAGCCGCGTGGCCTGATGTCGCTCTGCCCCTCGACACCTAATTTGTCATTTTGCAATGTCTGTACCTACATATAATTTATTATTGATGTGTTATTTATGAGTATATCAAGCGTAGTGTGTGCTGCCTTATGAACTTTTGCTGATTTTCCCTATCATCTTACTTTTGACTGCCTACCTGAGTAAGGCTTTGAAGTTGATTTTCCTTTTTTCTTTGAATCAGCTTCCACTTGTTCTCGAGGCACTACACAGGCGCTCCCCACCTAGTAGTAAGAAGGATCATCAAAAGAAAAACAGACCGTGTTTGTTGCCTGATTCTTCTAGGTCTGGTTGCGTTGGAACAGGAGAAAATGTATATTTATTTTTTCAGACGATTCAAAATGATCCTTGTGATTTCAATGAATAAAATACTTTTTGACTTTGACTTTTTGACTTTGACAGGGAATCCTAGTGTGGGATCAGCACCAATTAGTGTATGTGACTGTTGGGTGTTATGTGTTATTTTATGTGATCCCACACTAAGATTCTATGTGTCGTGGGTATCTACGACTACCATTGTACCACAACACCCAGACCCAGAACAAATATTTGCAGACCATGCAAATATATGTCTCGCAGTGGGAATTGAACCTACACTCTCAGGTATTTTAGCCGGCTACTCGACCGACACGCCACGAAGGTCGTCAGGTCGGTATGACCTAGATTAACACATTTATTATCCCAGTACAACGTAAGTAAAGTTGCGAGCGGATGCTTATAGATAAATTATAGGTCACGCGCTGATAAAAGCCTAATCTGGGCGCAGGGCCCATAAACATGCCTTCTCGTGACAGATAGCCGTGCCCGGACGTTCATACTAAAGATTAATTAGACCCAACTGAGTCTCTAGAAATGCTGAAGATAGCGAAATCAGTTTCGACTAAAGCGAATGTGTAAAATCTAATAGAACCACGCCAAAATGGCACTACTTCTCAAGTACAAGCTATTTTATCAATTGACTAACTGTAAGTAGCGGCTTCGTACGCGAGTTATTACTTAAATTTAAATGACAACTAGCCCAAGCTTTTAATATAAATTAACTTAACAGTAACCTAATAACCGAAACATACAGGCACCTATATAAACTACGTTACGAACCAAATGTGCTTGCACAATGAAATTTCATGACGATCTCAGAAGTGACATCCAAGGGTCATGGACGAAGGGTGGATTTACGAAATAAGATGGGTGGATCCGATATTGTTGGAATAGGCTCTATTCGTGCAATGGGATTGTTATTGTCGCTTGGCCGTCTGTTTGTTTAGTATGAGGAAAATCTTGGCTCTATGACTTTGATGGTGTCACCATATTAGGTATAGGTTTTGTCAAGGATACTTTAAGCCTGTAAGAGTTCGTCGGCTGAAGTTCTACCACCATACCTATTTCTGCCGAAAAGCAGTAGTGCTCACATTGCTGTGTTCCGGTTTGAAGGGTATGGGTGCCGGCGAAATTATAGGCACATGAGAAGTTGAATCTCTTAATCTCAGGGTGGTGGGTGCATTGCATTTGCAATGTCACGTAGGACGCATCCTAGGTGGACGGCGACCTATGACGTAAAGCATTGTTATAGGCAGAGCTTTAAGATTCTTCGCTACTCATTAATATTTAAAAAAAAACTCTCGATGCCAAAGCAGTTTCCAGCTGGATATCTCTACCACAACATCACGTAGCATCCAGATCACTTGATGTTTCGGTCCCGCTATATCGTTCTGCTCACTCTAGCAAGAGGACATCACTATTTCTTTCTCACTCGATTTAGTTTTTCAGATAACTCCTCAGGCGATGATACGTCCACAATTTATGAGGTTTGCTCGTAATCCAAGCTCGTAAGGCCAAAGAGAGCCGGGTACAATGAAAATTGATGCCGGACATTCCTAAGAAGGCCTCATGAGGTGAGAAAAATAGACCTCAATTTTTCAACAAAGTAGTTAGATTAGATAGTCTGGGAAGGCTTTCTGTTACAAATGACGCACATACCGAAATGTGTCTTGCTATCCCGAAAATGTTTATGTAGACTTGGTGTTTATTGTTTTCTCCTTTTAGCTTCGATTAAAAGCGAAACCGTTCTAATTTATTATTTATTATTTCTGATTTATTTTGACGACCTCTGTGGCGCGACGGGCAAGTAGCCGGCTGAGATACATGAGGTTGGGGACATATGTTTTATGATCTGCAGATATTTGTTCCTTTACCACAACACCCAGACCAGGAACAAAGGATTGTCTGTTTCGTGGTTATCAGGAACTACGAGTACCTCCCCCACTGGGTAGGTCCTCGTAGTTCCTGATAACCAAGACACTGGCAATCCCAGTGTGGGATCAGGACTATGTGTGTGTGTGTGTGTTGTGTTGTGTATTGGGTGTTGTGTTAAATTTATGTTATGTTACTTCTAAATCATTTTGTGGCAGTTAAAAAACAATATTAACTCAGTCAATAATAAGGCATGTAGCAAGAAAGGATAACGGGTATCTCCGACATAAACTTATGCCTATAATATGATTTACTTTATTTATTAAATTGAAGAAAGTATTCGTAAATATATTCCAAAGGTAACAAATAATAAACATAAATTTTTCCATAACTTACGCAACAGAATTGCTGACTTTATCTCAAGAATCTTGTCGAATTTACGCGCGCATTCAATTCGCAAGGCTTGAACGCTAACACCGCAACATCTGCTGCGAAGTCTTCAAAATTGAACCCTATTCTTTGGTATATAAAGTTGTTGTGGTTTGTAGTTGTTGAGTGCTGAAATGTATGGCTCCCAAGTTTTATGTTAGTAAAAAGTACGGGAACATTTTATGGCAACGATGATTGAGCAGAACCCCGCTGTGGCCCAAATTAACGATCAGGCAGACCTGGGTCACTCCGAGTAAACATCCAATGTTAAATGAGCTTTACTGAGATGGGTTTAAGTTCAATATGGCTACGAATTTAAACAATCCTAATGAAGAAAAATTGCCAGAAGGCACTAAGCAGGTTGTTAGGTTTTTACTACTTTCCCATTAAAGCTCGCGATCGCGCCGTGTTGGGCTAAGCGTTGAAGTTTATTTGTACAAATAGATGACAAAAAAATACTATTTATTATTCTTAATAGTACAAATAACAAAATAAATAGTAATTAAGTACTAAAAGTCATAGGAGCCAGAACGCGAAAAAAAATTATGTCTGTCGGAGACCATCATAAAATTTTCCCAAAGGGAAATTTACTGTTCTAACGCGTTGCTGAACTTTTAGCTTTGCGTAACTTGCGTATATCTCATTGATTCAAGTATTTATTGTATACTAGTATTAAAGTTTTTCCAGGGTAAAAAGTAGTCTATAGCTCAATCCAGGTTAGAATCTGTGTTCCAAATCGAAATCGGTTTAGCGGTTTCAGCATGATTGAGCAACAAACATAGCAAACATCCAAACATCGTAACTTAGTCATTTATGATATTAGTGGGATTTATGATATCGGAGCTGTGAAACTTCTGTACTTTGTACTATTATTGCCTCTATGGTTCAGAATAGGTAAATATTACTAAACTGAAATGAATGATTGAAATGTAGGTACGCTCCGCTTGCTACTTTTTATTTGAGATTAGATTATCTTTATACTTGAAGGAGGGATTTGGGTGATGAAATAAATTAGTGATGAAAAGAAATGGAAGGTTTTCTTATTGCAAAAATAATGTTTTTAGTCAAAAGAACTATGAGCTATTTGCAAAAATATTTATTACGTTTTGATAATAATCATGTATACCATAACGAATAAGCATTTTTTCTGATCAAACCTTTTGTAAATACATATATTTACATTGTAGGTAGGTAATTCCATCCATTTCCAATATTATTTCACCAAGTCACAGATAAAATAATACTATACTAGTAACCAAGTCAATGCATACCATACGCAAACAGGACTCGTAGAAGTTTGTCAATTTCATGCATATGTAATGCACCAATAGTCGAACAGATATTTCATTGAGTGTTCTCTGAAGCAGCATGTGCTACTCTACCTACATAATATCGATTAAGTATCCTTATTGCGGCACAAGCACGAATTAACCTTCTGAGTCGCTAGCAAGAACATAAACGTCAAAATAATAACCAATCAACTCACAAATATTTCAAGCTACCCCGATGTCATTGGCCAATTTTAACGATTGCGACTCGATAACGTTAGATATTGCTAACCCGTAGGCCATCGTTTGAAATGTATAGGGTGGTAGCTTCTTCGCCGAACAGATTCACAAAGAGCACTACAGTATTTGCAGTGGATGATCTAGCTTTGAGAATTGTAAACTGGAAACAAGATTGATCTAAGTTGCAAATATTTGGTATTCAAAGTCCAACTGCTTGATCTGTTTCTATTCCATTCAATTCTAATATTTGTTTATTCAGCTTAACAAGCAGCTTGACGACCTCTATGGTCGGCGGGCGAAAGTTTCGCCTGCGAAGCAGGAGGTTGCGGGTTCGATTCCCACCTCAGAACAAATATTTGTGCGATCTGCAGATATTTGTTCAGGGTGTTCTGGGTATTTTTAACAACAATATCTAATTTTGTTATGTATTGTATTAAGTATTGTTATGTATTGTATGTATTGTATTGTTATGTATTGTATTGTATTAAGTGGTTGTTGTATTAAGTTAAAGAAAGAATTATACAACTAATACAATGTATGTACAAAATACATATGAAACATTTATGCTACCTGAAGACCGCTGCTAGCAATTTAAAGGTAGCTCAACTGATCCAAATCACTACCAGACGGAAGCGTCCCTAAGATGCTGGCTGCATTGCCATGCTGAATGGCAATACTAATGCGTTGAGCCAGATAAGAGCCAACTCTCGGGTCACGCGTCGCTTCGACCAGATGTATTAAGTATATTAGTTATCTACCCATAACACAAGCTCTGCTTAGCTTGGGGCTAGATAATGTTGTGTGAACTGTCCAGCATTATTTATTTATTTTATTTATTTATTTAGCTTCTACACGGATTCCATTGCTACGCACGCAGAGGCTTTACACGGTATACTCTGTTTCGCGTTGTATGAAAATATAGGCGAGCATATCCACTGCGACACACGGCCACGCTGCGCACGGATGCGTTGCTTGATGACGTCACCAATGCACGCGTGTCCTGCTCGGGGGCTTCACCTACGCAGCCAAACGCAGCGCACGCTACTCATGCCGAACCATGGCCGGCGTCTGCAGGTGGAGGGGTCGGAAGGGCGGGGGTCTAGCGTCGCCATGTTGCCGCGCGCTGTGTTTCACTCGCGCCTGGCCGTGCGTTGCAGTGGAAACGTAGGTACACGCAAGTAGACAAACGCTAAACGTTGCTAACGTACGTAACCTCTGCGTGCGCAGCAGTGTAACCCGGCCTTTAATCTAGTTTTGCTGATTCTTTGTAGCATCTTACTTTTGACTGCCTACGTAAGGCTTTTAAGTTGGTTTTCCTCTTTTTCTTTGAATCAGCTTCCACTTGTTCTCGAGGCACCACACTGGCGCTCCCTACCGAGCCGTGTTTGTTGCCTGATTCTTCTAGGTTTGGTTGCGTTGGAACAGGAGTAAATTTATTTTATAAGACGATTCAAAATGATCATGACTTGTGACTTTGACTTGAGTTATTTTTTCCAAGGTTATGTCTTATCCCAAATCATGGCGAAAATTTTGTAAAGTTTTTGACATTGGTTTAGTTAGGATAATGGGCCGATTTCGACCAAAACTGAACGAAGTGTCAATATAATCGTTTTAGATTAGGGATATATTTACACTTCTGGCCTTCAAGTAAAGTTTACATAATATTCAACTCCAGCTGATTTATAATTTTGGTAAAGGCCACGAACACCAGTAAAATCATTTATCAGTAAATCGGAGCTATGAATATTGATGTCATTACTTATGTACTTGCTCTCAGTTCGTATATAGTTACTCGAATACTGATCAGCCTTCACAAATGGAAGTTTGGCTACAAATGATACAATTCTGGAGGGCAATTCTCGGATTGTAGAGATTATCTTTAAATTAGAGATAATGTCGAAGCATGTATGTCTACAAAAAATGTCACGAAAATGTCACAATAACCATCAAATCGTATTCGATTTGGATGATTTTGATCGACTTATGTCTATTTGGGACATCACGAGAATAGCAAATTAAGATTTTATTCGACATTCGCCATCTTTTTTCGACATATGTCTAATTCGACTAATCTCTAAAGCACGAGAATTGTTTTCCTGGACACATTCTGTAACACATCGGAGAAACATTCTCAGAGTACTCATTCCGCATAGATGTTGAAGGTGTTTAAAAATAATTAAAGAAATGAAATAAAATACATAAATAATGTTGGACAGTTCAAACAACATTATCTTAGCCCCAAGCTAAGCAGAGCTTGTGTTATGGATACTAGATAACTGATATACTTAATACAATACATTACATAGATAGATATTTTTTATTATTCATAGAAAAAATAAATAAGAAAAGTATACTCATTCCAGAACACACATATACACAGAACAGATCTACGACCTTGTTAACAATGTGTCCCAGGAACAGTCGCTTACTCATAATAATATTAAACTATACAAGTAATTAATTTTGTAAAAATTATAAAAACCCCCAAACGCATTGAAACTGCTGAATAGATTTTGATCAAACATAGCTAAGAACACTCGCGACGAATTCACCTTTCAAACAAAAAAATACAAAATTAAAATCGGTTCGTCCGTTCGGGAGCTACGATGCCACAGACAAACACACACACAGACACGTCAAACACCCCGTCGTTTTTGCGGCGGGGGTTAAAAATGATGATTTTACTCGTATGGGCCCAGTTGCTGTTGATGACCATAATGGGAGCTCTAGTTATGAAATGCCATGTTGTTATGTTTACTCTGCATCACTACTACTTACTGCGTTATTTGCTATATTCTTTAGTATTAGTCATAGCTACAGTTCAGGTTGTTTGTTACCAAGACTTGTTAGTAAGATAAGATTTTGTATAAGATTTGTCCTGACTGCTAGCTTATTAAGGAATGTGTTACTTACTGGAAGAAAGTGTTAGCCGAGTCAGTCATGGGAAGCAATGGTGGCCATGAGCTCACCACTTGTCACGTCTATACTGCCACGACGGTGCAAAGAGGCCTTTTGAGGCTCTGCCTACCCCATTGGCTTCGGCGAAAATCTATGTATCTTACCCGGACTTGTTTGTAAGATTCGCTGGTATAAGATTTGTCCTGGCTGCTAGCTTATTTATGGAATGTGTTTTTACTGGAAGAAAGCGTTATCTGAGGCAGTCGTGGGAAGCAATGCCGGCGAAGAGCTCACCACTCGTCACGTCTATATTCCACGATGGTGCAACCCACTGTGAAAAGAGGCCCATTGAGGATCTGCCTACCCCTTCGGGGAAAAAGGCGTGTATCTATGTATGTATGTATGTATGTACAGTTGTTGTCTGTACAAATTATGTGTCTGAGAAAACTACGTTGCTTGTGTACACTCCGTTTCAGAAAGAAACAGCGTTACAACTGTTATTGAATGTCTATAAAAACTATTAAATATGTTATGTAACTTACTTTGAAACTTTAAAAAATGTACTCGATAACCTTTCCCGATAAAATCACAGCCGCTATTCTGTTTCTCCTTCACTGGATCATTGTAGGCACCCTTCTAATTATAATTTAATCTTCTCACACGACCTTCCAACTCAAGGCTTCGAGGCGCGTCCTATAAAGCTACGAGGCACGCGCGTCAGTTTAATTTTAGTCATATTATTTTGTCGATTCATTGATCTGGTAATAAATTTCAAATTAGGCTCAGCTGCTTTGGTAAGTTTATTTTGTTCCTAGAGCTCATACTCTATAATTAATTAGGGTCGTTTAGAACGGTATTTACGGGAAAGAAAACTTTTGTTCTTAACACATGTATCCTCTAGAATTAATTAGGGTCATTTAGTAATGAAAACGGTATTCAAGGGAAAATAAAACTGTTTAACTAAGGTCTCCATTATTAGCCTTGGTTATTTGTTGATACTAGTCAATAAAAAAACTTTCTGTTTTTTTTTTATCAAAACACGCTTTTTGAAATTAGTAATCGGAAACATTAAGCTGAGCAAAATGAGCACTGTCAGGCTACTGTTAATCATCGAGGAGTCCCGTTGTCCATCTTCAGTCTCCATCATGAGATCAGCTGACTGTTACCATAATATTGTATTGTCATCCGGCATACGCCAACAATGTTTATATGAAAATCAACATCGATCGTGTTATCAAAAAGTGAACCTCACTATGAAAATCTATTTGGGGTTTAAATACTGGTCTATTATCAGTAGTTCAATTAACAGTTCAATTGATTGATCTACTGGGACTTAGTCACATTATTTCAATTAAATATTTGTTTTCAAACCCAAATGTTTCAGTAGTTCAATCAACAGTTCAATTGGTTGAACTATTGAGACTTTTTAGTCTTATTAGTTCAGTTAAATAATTAAATAGAACTACTGAGACCCTAAATATTCATTACCTTATTATCTCATTTCATTATTTCATTAAAGTTTTAGTAGTTCAATTGCAGGATCTAGGTGCTAGTTCACAACCAGTTTACCGATGTTTGAGAAAATATATTACACGCCATGGCCGCAACAAGGCGATGACATACCCACGTTTGTGCGCCTCGGCCACATATTAAATAATAGTTGCTACGCCTTGGCTGCGCCTCGTCCCACATTCTCGCGATTGTCCGTCAACGCAAGACTTGCAAGCTGCTTTAGTAGTGTACTATTGTAAACAAATTATAGATACCTACCTTCTTATAGCGAAATGTTAGTAGGCTACTTACTTCATTACTGTTATTATGCTCAAGAATCGTCACGCAACATTTGTTCCACACAAACAAAAAAATACAAGGAAAGATGAAACTTGTAAAACCATCTCCATCGACGCCAGAGATCCCTACAACTGGTACCGCGCACTTTAGACAGACTTGACAGAGAGAAATGACGCGACACCCCGTGACGTCACGGGTGGAATAGGCAAGGACGATTGAGTTGGCTAAAAGCGCTACTATTCATTTTAAATGGCGTTTCATGTCCTTTTAGCGAAGGTATTTGTTTGCGTAGTTTCAACAAATAGATTCTCAGCTTGATTGGTGTAATGCCTGTTAACGCCTGTAATTGCATTACCGTCATAATATAAGCATACATTTATGTATTACTAGTGTCCGGCCGCAGCTTCGCTCGCGTTTTATCGGTATAAAAAGTAGCTCAATCCAGGTCAAGTTATATCGAACGTTTCATACGTTCGACCGTAACGTTTTTGGTTTTATATCAAGACATAATCTATCTGTATACTAAATTTCATCAAACTCGATTCAACCATTTCGGCGTGATCTTTGTTTTGGAAGATGCGTTGGTGTAACTATCGATAGAACTTTTTGCTATTTATAAAATAGCGCGATACCATGTCTTAGATCGCTTCTGAGTAAAAACATAAGAATTTATTGTATTTCTTACATCAGCTAAACCAAATTGATATAAAACCAAATACATTACGTTCGAATGTATGAAACGTTCGACATAGCATGGGCCTTGATCCCACACTAAAATCCCATGTCGTCCATCCCAGCCTTGTAGGTACCCAGAATGGTACCACAACACACAGACCCGGAAAAAATACTTGCAGATCATATAAACATTTGCCTGCAGCGGGAATCGAACCCGCAATCTCTCGCATCTCAGTCGGCTACTCACCAGAAGCGAAGAAAATAAAAATGCGTTCAAGTGCGTCTCGGACCACGCGCATTGTTGGTTGATTGGTTAAATTACACACAGCTGGTATCACAGAGTTGGGCTGTCTCAATTATCATTGGTAATGACCATGGACGGACCTTAGGGAACGATAGTTTTGAAGCTTATAAAGTGAGTGAGCTTATAAGTGCACTTCACTTCTGTCGTTCTTTGTGACGGCAACATGGAAGGACAGGAACGAGTGACATAACGTACGTACGACAAATTTTTAACCCCCGACCTAGGAAGATAGACTAAAGGCATGGAACTAAGGCTAAAAACGAAACGGTATCGATTATACCAGTCTCATTCTTTTAGGTATATGAATGTATTCATATGTTGGAATGAGACAAGCATATATCTATCTGTTTTTATTTGTGTAACTCGTACCAGGCCAAATGCCAAATTACTACTACATTCATGGTAACAATCTAGGAAGATGTATATGCATGGTGTCAATATTCAGGGTACGGAACAGAAAAACGACTGTCGTGTGACAATATATTTGTTTCTCTCTAACATAGGATAGCAAGCTATCTTCTAGGATAGGAGTAAGAAGGAACACTATATGCTATTTTAGCGCTCACTCCATACTATTATACCTCCATGCCCCCGACGCAAAAACGACGGGATGTTATAAGTTTGACGTGTCTGTGTGTGCGTGTGTGTGTGTGTGTGTGTGTCTGTCTGTGGCATCGTAGCTCCCGAACGGATGCACCTATTTTGTTTTTGTTTTTTTGTTTGAAAGTTGAATTTGTCGGGAGTATTCTGAGCAATGTTTGATCAAAATCGGATCAGCCGGTACATTGAGAAATTGGTGAAATTGTTTTTTTTTAATTTTTACAAAATTAATTACTTGTTATACTTTTTATTTTGGTCAAAGGTGATGACGTCGTCTGGTGCGTAACCACGTGACCACCGGATCTCGGAGTAGCATACCTGGCCACGTATTTACTGTATCATGATCATGACTTGACGACGGTAGTCTCGTGAGATCGACATGTCACTGACGTTGTCATTATTATTGATTCTCTTTACTACCATTAGTTCACCCCGAACTGTGACCTCACCCATATCAGTGAATCCTTTACCGATTAAGCTCATATACAAACTCGCAAATTATATTTGTATCGTTAACCTACCTCCCATATTTTATGGCAATTGAATCAGCGGATCGAAAGTTATCGTCCAACAAACCCCCATCAAACAGGGTCCCATCCATCCCAACACCACCCACTCACGTAGATACCGGCCCCCTCGAGTTAAAACAGAGACTGCACTTCACTCGGTCAAAAATACACCAATATAGTTACTATCCTACTGATGAGTTTTAAAAGATTTTGCAAAAGGTCTCACTTATAACAAAACTCAAACAAATATTATTATAATAGTTCACCCCGAACGTGACCTCGCGTGAACCCTGTAGCTTAAAAACCCCGATTAAGCTTATGTTCCCATGTATGTATGACATGTATCACATTTTCTGCTAAATTATGTTTTTTAAATCTAGCTCATAAATTAGCAGCCTTTATAAGTCTTATCCGATTCTAACTACAAAATATTATAAAGATCTGACTTGTGCTTTTTAAATTAATGGTAAACACGGCAGCACGAGCAGGCGCACGGCTCGGTACCACCCTTACCTCATTAGTATACCCTCTATTCGTACTAAACGTTTCAGTTCTACCTTTATAATGCAAACTGCTAAGGAGTGGAATACACTACCGTCGTCTGTCTTTCCTGAAAACTATAATCTGGGTCTTTTCAAGGCTAGAGTGAATAGGTGCCTTCTAGACTTTTGTGCTCCATCTTCGGCCGCATCGTCAATTACCAGCAGGTGAGATCGTGGTCAAACAAAGGTCTATCATTGTTAAAAAACAAGTACGTTTTTTCGGTCCGTCTGGCTCTAGTTTCTCATTAATTTATAAAGTACAAGTCAGATCTTAATAACATTTTGTAGATATAATCGAATAAGACTTATCAAGGTCCGTAGCGCGCTAGATTTTAGAAAACAGATAGATAGATAGATAGAAAACACTTTATTGTACAACACAGAAAATAAGCTATTCTAAAAATTAATACATAAACTAAACACGGAATTCTCTTATAGCAGGGCGGTCTTATCGCTATAAGCGATCTCTGCCAGATAACCAGAAAATATTTAGCAAGTTATGTAACAAATGTTATCCTACCTACCCTGTTTGGATCAACGGTTCTGCAGTTATCGTTGGTCAAACACACATACAGACATACAGACATAACAAATAACAACAATTATCAACAATTATCAATTATCAGAACAAATATTTGTGCGATCGCAGATATTTGTTCTGGGTATTTTCTAGGTATAATACAAAATATCTATCTATGTAATATATTGTACTAAGTATATCAGTTATATAGTACCCATAACACAAACTCCGCTTAGATTGGGGCTAGATAATGTTGTGTAAACTGTGCAGCATTATTTATTTATTTATTATTTATGTACAAACATACATAAATAATGCAGAGGTTACCGCTTAACATCAGGTGGGGCCATCTGCTTGTTCCGTCATTGCAGTAGGATAAAAGCGATGGTAGCCTAACGGTTCAATAGTGCGACTCAGAATCCAACGATCCGGGTTCGATCCTAGGCTCCGCACCAATGACTTTTCTAAGTTATGTGCGGATTTCCATCGCTCTGTGCTTCGGAGGGGCACGTTAAGCTGTCGGTCCCGGCTGTTATTGATTAATAGCAGTCGATAAGCCATGTCAGAGGCCCTCGGGCGGCTTGACAAACTCTGACACCAGAGGCCAGCACTACCTCATACGAAACGAACGACGAGAAGGATAAAAACATTAAAAAAAATAAAAAAACGCCGATTCGCACTTGTTGACTCGGAGAACTCGATTCGCCCATTCATTAACATTATTCATCAGGAAATCATGATATGAAACTCGATTATAAATATCAATTAAGTAAAGCCCCGAATTAGTTAGGCCTAAGCTAAATATTTAATTGATAAATGGTTCCTTGGCTGAAGAACCTAATATATTTGCTTATACTTTTACATCATATCTTTGATGTACCATTAAGTGCTGAGAGCAAGGAAATTCAATTAGAGACCTCGGAGTGAGAATTCCAACTGTAGAGCAATTTCGACCGAAAGCCATATCTTCATACATACATAGATACACGTCTTTTTCCCCGAAAGGGTAGGCAGAGCCTCAAATGGGCCTCTTTTCACCGTGGGTTGCACCATCGTGAAAAATAGACGTGACAAGTGGTGAGCTCATCGCCGCCATTGCTTACCACGACTGACTCAAATTACTCGATCTTCAAATGCTATTTAGTTTAGAGTAGACATGATTCATAGGTCAACTAGGTATTATGAAGTATGTTTGATTAATGTCTGTCATTAACATCTGTATCATCATCATCATCATCACCATCGTCATCATCATTATTATCATCAGCCTTCAGAAGTCCACTGCTGTACAAAAAGTCCTGCTATAGTAACATTTCTTCTATCAGTTTTTGTTTTTGTTTAACTTCATCTTTATAACTCTGGTTGTAGGCAAATTTAGTAATAGTTATTTAATTTGATAAATTATTTTTCTTTGTTAACTTTTAATCTATCAAGCAACAAAAGCTTTTACGCGTTTCGCAATATTTTTAGACGTTTATTCGTGCTCTTAATTTTCTCGCTTGAGGAAAAATTATGAAATATCTTACAGTAATCACTAAAGGAAAAACAATAACCAATATATATATATATCCTATCAATATATATATATCAATTATCCACTGAACTGTAAATTTGAGGATACATTCCTTTTTTATTTGTGATCTAGGGGTGCACTAATCAAGGGATTTCTGAAATTCACCCCCTAGGTTCCTCCTTAGATATGTATGGAAAACACTCCACACGGACGAAGTCGCGGACATTCTACTAGTTAGACAATAATTGGAAATCTTCTTCTTTACAGGATAAATAAATCAAGTCTCGTAGCTGCCTCTACGGCGTAGACATAGGCTCTACGCCGTAGATGTAGCTACGAGACTTGATTTCTTAAATAGTATACTTGGGTGTAATGTATCTTGGTACTAGACCTCCAAGTTAACGATGGTATTCTTCATGTCATACTCGTAATGTAGTCTTCACGCATCTAGTCGGTTGCACGTGCATAGTGTATTAAACATCATCATCATCATCATCATGGATGCATAGTGTATTAAACAACTTTTTTTAAATTGGAAGAGATTGAGCGTCTCCTGCAAATTGATGGTTTGACAATAAAAGTCCCGTCCTGCCAACATCAATAATATCATCAGCCTATATAGAGCTCCAGGCATAGGCCTCCCCCATAGAACACCACGGCGAATCGTTCGAGCCACCTCTAGCCACCGACTTCTGTGAACTTTATATTAAATTTGGTCCAACGGGGGGGGCTTCCTTTTCTGCGTCGTCCGGTTCGTGATTGCCACTCGAGAATCATTATTCCCCAACGGTTATCGGTTCTGTGAGCTATATGGCCTGCATATTGCCATATTAACATGCTAGATCTGCAGATCTCATTTTCATTCCAAATACAACGTTGATGGTAAAGTTGTGTATAGAATACGTATACGTCTATACCATCAAAGAGCGTTATTTATAGAATACATCCAAAAACATATTT
Organism: Operophtera brumata; assembly: GCA_932527175.1. Classification (NCBI taxonomy): domain Eukaryota; kingdom Metazoa; phylum Arthropoda; class Insecta; order Lepidoptera; family Geometridae; genus Operophtera; species Operophtera brumata. Next base: position 6,775,854 of record OW052237.1, on the reverse strand, counting down.
CAGGAAACGAAAGCTTGAATACTCTTAATTCGATTTGAGCCCCTGATCGTGCCAGTGGGCCCTGAACGTTACAAACGGAATTTCCCTTCGTCTTCGGAATAACAATTGTCATTTATTTGAATGTGTGGAGTTGGAGACGCAGAATTGCTACAATTTCTTGGGAAGAGTAATGATCCCAATCCAGTTACGCACATGGATGGCTAAAATCGTGTACCTAACACACCTTTTTTTTAACCATAGTTTTTTGTCAGTTTGCCTTATCTGCGCTGTATTACGGTAGGTAGTCAAATAAGGTGAGCTTGTGTATAATAATGTGTGAGTATGAATAAATAATAGTCACCACTTCTAAAAACAGAATTTTCCAAATACAGTGAGTTTTGTTAGTTTGCTAGTTTTTTTGACTATACGAGTATTGAATAGTTAGTAAAATTACAGTGGTTTAATGTGATGTGATTTTGTACTACCGATTAAGAAGTGGAGAGTTAATAGTTTGAGGTCAAAGTATGCTTGTCTGTATGTTTAAAATTAAAATGAAATTCCTTATGCTTATTAACTCCAGGGTCAGGTTTAACTCAGGGTAATTATTTTCTCGTAAGTAATGAAGCAAAAAAAACTTTTAGGTTTTTTTACCTTCAGGCGTATCCGCATACTTCAAGAAGATTTTCCGGGCAGGGACAACGTCACGAGCGAACCGAACGTTACCGACAAAATTGGTGCTCTTTGTGTTGACACGGACGGTTCGGAAATTAGTTTGCCTCAACATTTAATCCGTGATTTCATCCTTATAACTCTTACCGCTCTCCACGTCCACGTGATGATGGTATTTGTTTTCTATCGTTGTGGAATTAAGGTATTATCTTGCACGGCGACTTTCTATACAGTCTGCAGTAAAATCCGGTGTCTTACCAACTTACAAGTTCTTAAATACGTACATATCTCACGCTGTATCTCTACTCACTTACGGCGCGTTCACATAGAACGTCCGTTTTACAGGTCCGTTTAAACGTAATGTTACACAGAATACAGTATACCGGATCCAGTAATCGATCCGGAATACTGTATTCTGTGTGATTTCGCTCATACAACTACATACGCTTATAACATACACGTTTAAACGGACCTGTAAAACGGACGTTCTATGTGAACGCGCCCTTAGGCGGTGAATTCTTCTAGTTTTTTGTTTTGTGTTTTTTTTGTTTCGTGGATATATTTGCCTATATTGTGTTACGTATATAGTAGACAACAGAGTTGTATTATGAAGCTTTTTCGTAAAACATAAAATTAAAGGGTGGACTTAAAAATAAAATACGCCACAAAAACATTTAATAAATAATTTTATTTCCATTTATTTATCGTTTCCTCTTTTTTATAATAATTTTAAGAATACCTTTTTATTTTCTATTGTATTAGTTCACCATTTATCATTTATGATAGTTACTTATTTGCTATAATCATAAGTACATCAACTTACATTTAGAAAAAATAATGCAAAAATTGTATATTATTACGAAAATGTATACAGGACGACTTTCACATTTAATATACAAAATCCAAATTGTAATAAGTAATATTATGATAAAAATGTTTAATAAACAATCCCGGGCTAATATTATTTATGTGCCCAAATAAGGAAGGTATTTGTCTTAATTTATATTTAAAAACGAGTTTAATGCAATTCATCATAAGCCTTTAGAAGTCCACTACTAGACATAGGCCAATAGAATGCCACGACGAACGGTCTTAAGCTACCTTCATCCACCGCCTTCCTGCTACTTCTATAATGTGGTGGTCCGTCGAAAGGGGGGCATTCCTCTTTTGCGGCTTCTGGTTTGCAGTCGCCACTCGAGAACCTTTCTTCCCCAACAGTTAATGAATCATAATAATGCAATTACCTACTTACAATTCAATTTTTTAACTTGATAAAGTTAAAATAGCCAAATGGAATATCAGTCACCAAAATACAATTTTGTATATAACAAAAAACAGGTATTTCTGTTTGAACTCATTAATTTAGAAGATTATTTTAATAAATAGACATGACTAGAGCTTACATATTCAGAAGTCAAAAAAATAGATACCTACCTAATAATTACATACACGCCTTTATCCCCGAAATGGTTGGCCGAGCATTCAATGGACCTTTTTTCACCGTGCGTCGCACCATCGTGTGAAATAGACGTGACAAGTGGTGAGCTCATCGCCGCCATTGCTTTCCACGACTGACTCTGCTTACGCTTTCTTCCAGTAATAACACATTCCTTAAATAAGCTAGCAGCCAGGACAAATTTTATACCAACAAATCTTACAAACAAGTAATTAAGGTCAAACAATACACTTGCTCGAGGCTTAATTTATTCACATACCTACCGAAGAGACGATACATATTAACTTTCATAATTGAAGTCACTATTCAAGTGTAATTTGTGCACTTTCACTAATACAATTTGACTAGATGAGTATTAGGCTTCACAAGTTCACTATACACCAATAATACTTTTACACACTAGGTTTTTGGTATTTTAATTGTCCAATATTGTTTGTTTTTGTCACAAAAATATATTCTTTTATCATAACAATTGATAAAACATTATCTACCTATTATTCACTTATCAAGTGCGAATATCTACTAAATAAGGTGCATATCAACATTCATTTACTAGACAGTTTATTTATTCAAATGTATTTAGAATTTGAGCTTCCTATTTTCATAATATACACACTTATAAAATGAACCATTAATTTACATATTTCCACATCGCACAAACTACTGAAACATATAACTCTATTAACTTTAGTACCCTTTATGTATACATCAAGACATACCAAGATAATATTATTTACAACGTACAAGTGAAATAGTTCCTTACACATGGCATACAAATCTTGGTACGGATGATAATAACAGCCATATTGGGGATATGTCTGTCGAGTGGCTCGCGGCAGGCTGGTAGGGTGTCGGCGACGGCGCGCAGGCGCGGGCGCGCTCAGATCGCGGGCAGGAGCGGGCTCGGCGAGCGCGGCAGACGCCGCACGCTGCCGCTCCACGGCTCCATCATATCCTCGTCTCCCTGCACACGCGCACTCGACATACTCTCAGCATCACACTCCTCAACTTCCCAACTCTGAGATCGAGATTTCATTTAATAATTAAGAGCAGGATCTAGCCACTACGACGGAAGGAGCGGAACGACGTGAGGTAACAGTGATAGACATCTACGGTACTAAGGGTTGAGGTGCAGGGTTGTGCAAATTAAACCACGTATTACGGTGTCAACACTTACATATAAGAGGTAATTACCATCATCGTGTGCGGCGCTGGGGGCCCGGATTCATGAGGGGCCTGGTTGGCAGGGGGCGGAGGCGCAGGTGGGGGCTCGGGGGATACGGCTGCCGGGGAGAAAGATGCTGGTGCGAGCGGTGATTGTGCTGCAAACAATGATTGATTTGAATCAGTGTTGTTCCATCACGCATCTTCTGTCACGTTAGAATGGCTCGGACAAACAGCAGCTCGCTCCCTTTGACTCAAATCAAACGCAAAGCTTTTAGGCTTATAGGTGAGCGATATATGCCGGAGACTGAAATCCAGAGTCTCGAGCACAGCCTTAAAGTTGCATATATTTCGATCTTCTACAGGCTATATTTCGGGGAATGTGCCAATGAACATCATATTCTGATCCACCATCGCCTTCTCATCATAATACGAGCAGGCCCACGGCTCACTACCTTCCTTACCCCATTAGTACCATCTATTCTTACAGTTTCAGTTCCGCTTTTATAATACATACTGGTAAGGAATGGAACTCGCTGCCGTCGTCTGTCTTTCCTGAAACTACAATATGGGTCTCTTTAAGGCAAGAGCGAATATGTGCCTTCTGGACCTTCTCTGCTGCATGCAATCTTCTATCATCCATCTTCTTCATGGCCCAGCATTCCGATCCATAGATAACTAAGGCCTACGCACCAGCAGCGGTGAGTGCCAGTACGAACTGGCTCCAGTGCACGCAGCACCCGCAGCAGAGTTGCAGCGCAGCGCGGCGCAGCGCCCGGTGCAGCGCCATGAATAGCAGGGGGTTCACAGCGGCGTGGACGTATGAGATGTGCAGCGTAATTTGGAAGTACATCTGCATGGAAAATACATCGAAAATCAGCTTGTAAATTCCACCAATATACCCACTCGTAAATTTGTCCATTGGATACTCATTTGTCCAATGGGGCCCTTATTCGCTCATACGTCATAATGTATCTAAACGATGATTCCACGTAGATATCATAACGAGCCCGCGTTGTGTTACGATTGGGCATAGCTAATAAGGGGGCAGATCCTATTTATTTATTGTTATTGTAGCATTTTGTTGCAGGTACCACTACAAACCAATGCACAATTTATTGAAGTTTACTCCTTAAGAGCGGTCAACCCCAATACTTTCTATGGAATGTATTGGGGTTGACCGCTCTTGAGTTTTTTCAAACGCTCGTGCTCAGCTCATAGGCACGTGATAATGAAGTCGTAATAATTTCTTCGTTAGATGTTTTGTACAAATATGTATGTTGAAGAATATATCTAGGTTCGCGGAGAAATCAGCTTATTTGCACAATTTAAACCCGAACTTTAGATGTTCATAATGTACATATAAACAGCAAAAGTAAAAAAGACGTGCGTGGGACCTCGCTTATGTTATGTAAATTCTAATAAATAAAAATTTTTGTTACAAACTAGTATGGCTTTCTCAAAAACACGTGCGTCCTGAAACAAGTCTTATTAATATTTTGCGCATTTATTGTCGTTTCGCTAGTAAGTAGCGGAATTTTTCGAATTCCAACCACTGGCACTGGCTCTCATTTTTCACAGTGCCTCTCTTTCAAACATTGAATTGGACGAACCTACAAGATTTTAGTTCAAATCTGAATAATTTCAGATTTGAGGGATTGAGATTTCTTAAGGATTAAAGGCCCCTTAAGAATCGATTTTCATTAAGGCCAGCGTTAATAAAAAGCACAATTTTTTAAATATATTTTTTATGGGTACTAAACTGGACTAGAGTAAGCACCAGACGAGCGACAGAGCTGACACACATCTTTTGTTTTGTATTTTTGTTATTCTACTAGTTTTCTGTATGAGAATATTATCTTGTTTTGTGGTTACTGTGTATGTATTGTATTGCTGATGCAAGTACCAGACGTTATTCGTGGATATTTTCATTCTTTAACAATTCTTAACAGCTGTATATCACATCACACTAATATTATAAATGCGAAAGTTTGTGTGTGTGTGTGTGTTAGTTTATTTGTTACTCCTTCACGCTGAACCGGCTTGACGAATTCGGATGATATTTGGAATGGAGGTAACTGGTCTCCCGAAATAGCACATAGGCACATATTTATCCTGATATTCCCACAGGATCGAGATTTACGCGGATAACACCGCGTGGCGCAGCTAGTAATAGATATGTGTAAAGTCACCGAAAAGTACGTCACGACGGTCCATAACATCCAATATAAGTATTTTATGGTGCCACCGGCCCCGTCCCGTCTCCGTTCCGGCCACTTCCTGGGTGTATGTGGATATCACCATGTTGAGCATGCTATTTGGGGAGTATTCAATCAGTAGTTTTAAATCTAAATCTAAATAAAAAGAAATGGTTTCGCCGTATGAACTTAGACAAAAAGAGTTGGGGATAAAGCTGTAAATTTTTACCTCGTAAGCTATATGCGACGTCAGCACCGGATGGTGAAGCAAGGTGATCATAAACAGTGGTCCCCAGAAGAGTACATACGCGGCGGTGATGACGAGGAACATGCGAACTCTTCGCACGCCCTCGCGCTCCACCCTGGCCAGGTAGCCTCGAAGCCTCCGACCTCCACCCAGAGGCATGTTATTGGAAGAACGGTAATGACCGTCCAACGTGCCGTCTACTGTCTGTGGAGTGAACATTTTACAGATGGATCTGATAGAAAAGAAGATGAAAAAATAAAAGAGAAAAAAAAACAGTGAAACAGTTTGGAGACAGTGCGTAAAAGAAATAATTATGTTGCATAAATAGAAGGTAAACGAATGTAATAGATTGTGAAAGATACGGGTCAAAACAATGAAGCTGAAGATAATTGTTACAAGAAGACACGCTCAACATAAGATTAAATTGGATAATTTGATATTTTTGGACAGCAACAGGAGTTTATGGACATAATTAAAAAGTTGGTTCTCAAATCTACTTCAATGATCTACAACATTGACTACGCACATGCACATACATACCCTGGGTCCAACGCTGTTCGGAAGACCATCCATGCGTCTGTTGTCCCCGGCCATGCTGACAAGCGTGGTCACTAGACCAGCTACTCGTACTGCCTCTACGTTAGCCTGCATGCGATAAGATTTAAATTTATCGAACACTCCCTCCCGAATTTCAGTTCAGTAAATGCACATTCTACCACTTGTTTAGAAATCTAAAATGAATGGCGTTTTCTGCCTATTCAAGTCAGCTTCCGAAAATTTAAATCTTATTTGCTCCACCGCAAAGAACATTGGCAAGGTACCAACAAAAATACCTAGTTTGGCCAACGTGAGACTAGTATGCAAAATATTGTGTAGCTGGAATTTATGTGGATGACTTCGTGAATTTCAACGACTTTCAGAGCTCACAAGAACTCAAGTTCCGACTGTGAGCCGAACATTAGCACTACGTAACTTCAGTTATTTCAAAACTAGCTAGGTCCGTCACGAAGCAGTATGACGTTAAATATTCAACAAATGAACATGGAGAAGTTTTTATCTTAAATGCAAATGAAAGTGATGATAAGTAATGCAAATTAATGCGATGACGAATAAAGCTTTACTGTATAATGAAACCTCTCCATGCCATCTGTTCCACTCTCACGGTTCTAAGACATCAATTACATGAAACACCAACCTTAGTAAGATCGCGATGGAGCTTCTTCAAGTGGAAAACTGTCAACCCGACGCAGACAGCGTTCACGCCTATCCAGAGCGCGTTAAGCACGTAATGCCTGAAGGGTCCTCGGACCAAGGGACATGATGGACCCGGCCCGTACGACGAATAAGAGCCGGCACTGGCAGCCAAAGCTCCAGATAAGAATGTTGGCCCGAGATTAATTGTGATCGATGCGAACCATATCATGAAAGTGCCGAAAAGGACGCACTGAAACAAAGTTTAATAATATTCCGAGTCAAAGTTTAATTTAATAACTTCTCGAAATATTCGTAACGTAAAAGATAGCAAGTGACTTCTGGTAATTTCCACGAAGTTCCCAACTCAAATTATAAATTAGGTCGTTATCATAATGGAAATTATTTTATACAGTTTTTACCTGGGGGCTGTCCATCAGTAATGGCGCTGATAAATCAGCTTGCTCTTCCTCGTTTTCCGGAAAAATGGGGCTGTCATTTAGGACTGTTGTGAGCATGTTTACCGTCGAGACCGTCACCTAAAAACATTTTCCTTTTAAATTGGGATGACACATTTCTCCACTGAAAACGAGAGCGTTTGCATCAAATTATGAAACCTGGCAAAATACGAAAGCTGTTCAGATTTATTTGTGAACATATTTATACGCAAACAACCCCATTAGTTTCATCTTGCCGTCGCCCTCTCTTTTTACAAATACAAATTTCACTTTAAGGTGTCATCAGAATTAAGAGCTAAAGATTATTCTCAGCTCACACTCGTCTGTGCGGACTCTGAAGTTAAGTGGCTATTAATCACCACTGGCACTGTGGCCGCTATTTCCTTTCTAACAATCGTTGGCAGGCGTTTCCACAATCTGTTACTTTTGCAAGAACTGCTTATATTTTATTTGACTTTGTCGCGACTTGCTAATTCCGTTATATTTTACTTTTGAATTTGTCGCTCTTAGATGTTTATAGCTATTCTATAGCTCTTCGAAGTTCAGCGAAGTTTGAATTATTGATCAAAGACATTTTTCGTATACGTCAAAGTCAGAAGGAGACACTGATATACGAGTTTCATTATTTTCTTTTCATATTTTGAAGAAATATGCCTTTCATTCGACGTCCCTGCCCAATTTCGATTGATAGATTGATACGATTTATGGTAGGGTTAGTATTCGGTTATGATACAAAATAATTAACACAGATATTGAACTCTAATTAAGCTGATTGCTTTCGCGTGTGGCACGAAATTCAAATTTTTTCGTGTTTTTTGCTCATCAACACTTCTTAAGATAGCAAAACTATGTTGCCAAATGATATTTATGTGGTACTATAAATTAAAACTTGTGTGTCAGGTCATATTATTACCGGCAACCTAGTTTTCGCTATTTTAAGAAGTGTTGATGAGCTGTGATGATCAAAAAACACGAAAAAAAATGAGAAAATATTTCGCGCCACAAGCGCTAAGGTGTGTTATTGTATGATATAGTCGTGCTTATTGAATTAAGTCTTTTCTCAGTGCTAGTTCCGTAATATATCTTAAACGCGGTGGACGTCAATTGTTTTGATTAAAGGTCACTACATGACACCAGGCCCGGCTAAAAATAAAGTGATTCAAAGTTAGCGATCAACTCACCAATAATAAGAAAGCAGTTTCAACCAGCGAGCACTTGTAGACAGGCTGACACCGGAACACTGCGATGCCAAGGGGGAGTAGTATCGCGGCTCGTGCCATGTCCACCACCGCTTGATGAAACAGCAGGCCATGGGACCACCTGCCAAAACCAAGTCCATTGCTACCATTTCAAAATGAATATACGGCTTATTACCACTGTGTTTGTCGCTTTGCTGACGTTTCGAGACTTCAGAAGCCTCTTCATCATGAACGCCTCCATTGAGCGCACGACCTCACGCAATATTTGCCGCCTCGGAACAATTATTTGTACAATCTGTAGATATTTGTTCAGGGTGTTCTGGATATTTTCTACGTATAATAAAAAAAAATATCTATGTTATGTATTGTATTAAGTATATCAGTTATCTAGTATCTATAACACAAGCTCTGCTAAGCTTGGGGCTAAATAATGTTGTGTGAACTGTCTAGCATTAATTATTTTTTAATATGCACAATACTGTTCAAAATTCTAAATTCGAACAATATCGTTACCAAGTTGTTTTAGCCAAAAAAAAATTGTCAAACAACATAATCATCCCACACAATAAACGGAACACTTCGTGATTCCATTGTGAGCCAGTCTACCACCGAACGCGGTTACGGGCGGTGCTCATGATGAAGAAACTTCTGAACTCAGTCTCGAAAATAAGCATTCATTTTAAAATGATTCCTAGCCACGTTAGTTTCAATTCCATTGGTACTTTTTAGGGTTCCATACCCAAAGGGTAAAACGGGACCCTTTTATTAAGGCTCGGCTGTCTGTCAGTCTGTCCGCCTGTCACCAGGCTGTATCTCATGACCATGATTGTTAGACAGTTGAAATTTTCACAGATGATGCATTTATGTTGCCGTTATAACAAAAAATACTACAAAATTGAATACAAAACACGTGTTTTTTTTTCCTTTTTTTTATAGATAATGGTGTATCTCATGAACCGTGATAGTTAGACAGTTGAAATTTTCACAGATGATGTGTTACTGTTGCCGCTATAATAATAAATACAAAAAAACAGAATAAAATAAATATTTAAGGGGGCACGTCTTTTTTGCTCGTTATTGCTCGATATTGATAATGGCCACAAGTAGACGCTTGAAACATTCACAGAATATTTAGTAATATACTTTAATAATAAATAATAAAATTAAAATTAAACAAATATGTAAGGGGCTCCCATACAACAAACGTTATTTTTTTGCCGTTTTTATAGATAATGGTACGGAACCCTTCGTGCGCGAGTCCGACTCGCACTTGACTGGTTTTTAATTTGTAATTGTATGGACAAGTTTTGTCCTCATTTGCCATTGCAGCATGATCTTCTGTTATATCAAGAATACTGCAGCATTCACTTGTTTAGCAAAAAAATATTATTCCATAACTCCAAAACTATAGAAAAATTACAAAGTGCCCTACAAATAATGTAATAATATATTTTTTCGAAGAGAAAAACTACTTCGAAGATCGGAATTTATCCCCAATACAAGATAATTTATTACTTATTAGTGATCGGAACCGTGTGCTGATCACAATGAGCCTAAACACGACCAGTCTAATATTATCCATGGAGGATTTCCGTTGTCCACCTTCCGTCTTCATCATCAGATCAGCTCGCTGTCATCATTCATATTGTATTGTCATCGGAACAGGTATGCCAAATTTCAGCTCAATCGGATATCGGCAAGTCACCCGTGAAATACTTATCATTGAGTACTAGTTCCAATGTCCATCTCTGGTTCCAGTTCACCAAATGGCACTTTCTGAATGCACATACTTGACTTGTTGCTGAAAGTACCAAAATCGCTACATAATATTTGAGGAGTTCCCTCAATTCCTCATGGGTCCCATCAATCAGTACCAGATTTTGATGAAAATGGGATCAATCTGAAGTATATAAAAAAAAACCAATCGGTTTATAAATGACGGAGATATGAGGTAACAAACATGAAATAAAAAACCGGCCAAGTGCGAGTCGGACTCGCGCACGTAGGGTTCCGTACCATTATCTATAAAAACGGCAAAAAAAACACGTTTGTTGTATGGGGGCCCCAATTAAATATTTATTTTATTCTGTTTTTTTAGTATTTTTTGTGTTATAGCGGCAACAGAAATACTTCACCTGTGAAAATTTCAACTGTCTAACTAACACGGTTCATGAGATACAGCCTCGTGATAGACGGACAGACGGACAGCGGAGTCTTAGTAATAGGGTCCCGTTTTACCCTTTGGGTACGGAACCCTAAAAATAAGTTATGTCCAAACCCTACCTTGGGAGCAAAAAATCTTTATTGGCATGTTGTAATATCAATCATCCAAAACTGTCACGCGTGCATTACGTGAGTGACGACCCGCAAAGTGCCCTGGGGGACGTTTCTGCGAATCACGTAAATAGGGAAAGGTGTGCGAGGTGACCGAGCTGTTTATGACTCCCGGAGGACTCGGAAAAAATGTAGGCAGGGAAGTGTACCGCTAGCCCACTCGATATATAAAATGAAGTTTAATCCTCATTTGGATAATAATTGGAACAGTGGAAAAGGGAAGACCTCGACGAACGTATTCAGACTATTTTTCTGGAATCGTCGTCGTTCTGGAAAAAGGCCAGGTCAAGAGTACCCTTAACCGACGAGCATGTATGAAGAATGTAATGAGAGTAAATGAAGCAAAAGAGGTGTGTCAGGATCGTAGCAAGCGGAAATTCGTGGGCTCTGCTTACCCCTCCGGGAAACAGGCGTGAGTTTATGTATGTGTGTGTGTGTGTATGTATGTATGTATGTATGTATGTGGATAATAATTAATTCACAATAATCTAGAGACTAATATAACTAACTAATTGTATATAATCAAACTAGCATAGCTATAAGATTTCCATATGAATCTATAAATGAGTTTAATTTGGAAACCCATACAATTTTTATAAGAAACTGCCAAACTACGGGCCTTAGATATTAGTGTATTAATCATCGGAGTATGATGAGATAACATCCAAAACATGTTTCGTTTGTATGCAGAGACCCCAAGAGCCCTAGTGGTACACATATTCGGTTGAGTTGGTTTCAGTCTTTATGATTTTTGTCACTTAACATCGAGCAAAGGCCTGCAATGCTCTAAGCTAATGAATGATATGCAACACGGAATGGATAAGTAGCTACGATGGGCAAGTGTTTTAACAGTCACTATTGTCTTGCCCTTTTCCCAATTTATTTGGGGTCGGCGCAGTAAGTCTTTTTCTTCCACTCTCCCCTTTCAGGCGTCACCGTGTTATTCACTCCCTTCTCATTCATATCATCTCTCACGCAATCCATCCATCTTTTCTTAGGTCATCCTCTTCCCTTCCATCCATTAAAATTCATGTTCATAACTGTCTTACTCTTCTCTCTTTCTCTTCGAATAGTATACGGAACTAAATGTATAAAAGCAGCTTCTTAATTTTAACAATTTTTCTTGAGAATATCTCTGCAGTCCAACATCAATCAAACAAAACCCAACATTCAAACCCCAAGACCCAAGAATAGTCGGGCCGAAATAATTTTTCACTCTTTTATCGTGTCAATCTTCGAGTTTACTGTCTCGGAAGAGATTGTAACATTTTGTAACTGGGTCAGATAAAGGCCTGTCCATGTAACAACGTGATTGCCGAAAATGAACTCTATTGATATAGTGATGTATAGAAAACAAAACACTATTACCGTATAATATTATTTTATCTGTGCTATTACTGAGAAGACAGACCCATAGTCGACGGGACGAAGTGCTTTGTTGCGATAATGTGGAACTAATAACCAGATGATGTGGTATTATTTTCATCATATAAGGTAACAGTCATCATCATCGTCATCACTAGACATCGGATTATATGCACTATCAAAATGCCAAAATATGCATGCAAATATGCACTTAAAAAGGACGAAATATGCATAAAATATGCACAGTCAAAAATACTATTATAATAAGAACTTAAGTTGATTATGTTATCTATCACAATAATAACTTGCTTGCAATAATATTATTATATAATACTCATATAATAAGTTATTTAATATTGATAAATGCGTTAATTTCCTTTATTCCTTCAAGACCGGGATTTTTAAGCATAACTGCACTTAATTTGCCAAGACCCTTTTGCGATAGTGAACTCGGAAGGGCGTTATTCTGTTCAATCATCAAGCCAACGTACTCGCATAACTACTGAAATATGCACTATCAATGAAAAAGTACCAAAATATGCAATAACGCTATAAAAATTGCATGATATGCATTTGCATATGCAAACAGGCAAATGCATATAATCCGATGTCTAGTCATCACCATCGTCCTCTGCTAACCATAGGCCTCCTTAAGACACGTTGAATTGTATACCAATTATTACCAATTGACATAAATGAATAAACCAAATGGAAATATTAAAGTGCAATGTGTCGCAAGAGGCGCTAACACACGTTTTGATTGATAATCATGAATCATTCAAGGACATTAACAGCTTAACTAATGATATTTAGGAGACATTATCAAACAAAACTTGTATGTTAGGTCTTCTAGTTTCTGCTAAATTAGTTATCGCTTTTTCTATAAGCTTTGTGATGAGCTTAAAATGCAATATAAATAGTGTATTTGTTTTTTTTTGTTTGCAAATTTTAAATGTGTTTGTCCATATTTATAAACATAATTTTTAGAAAAGTCTTATTTCCACAGGCCGGTTATTAGATTGGCCAAGGATTTCAGGACCTTTTACCGTTATAAATCATATTCCGAGGGTTATCTCTTATCTAAGGCCGGCACTTCAACAGAATTAGATTTCTGAGTCTCACTAAACTGTAATCTTGTACTTATTACGTTATGTCTAATATCATTAAGTTACTAAACGTTGTCTCGTTCTTTATTTTATTTATATTAGTATAAGTCTCCTTAACTTTTATGGACGCTAGTAAATGAGGTTCTATGGTATATAGGGAATGAGTTCTTGTATGTATGTACCCATCGACAAGATGGGTTAAAGGTTAACAAGACAAGGAACTCTTATAGTTTCACCGTGTTCATCTGTCTGTCTGACTGTCTGTCCGCGGCTTAGCTCAGAGACTCTTAGTACTAGAAAGTTGTAATTTGGCATGGTTCAAAGAGTAGAGAGATTTTTTCTCGTCTATCAGTGTTTCGGTGTAGTATGTCGTTGAATAGGTCGTTCTAGAATATAGCGGGTGTGTGAAAACAATTTTTTGATTTAGGGTTCCGTTTGCGAAACATTTAGCTTTAAAGTGCAAATTTTTGTTAGAATCAAGTCATTTGTAAAGAAAGTAACATTCAGCTAAACAAAACAGAAGACTGTTAATAAATGTCGTAAAAAGCAGACTTAAAGTCCATGTCTTGGAATACGAACGTGTCCAATCTCGCTATCCCATCGAGGATTCGTATTATTTAAGTTTAGTTTTATCATGATCTAGGGCTGAGATAAATGCTGGATTTCATATTTATTTATCCGTTTGGTTCTTACTAGTTGGATGTAGAACAGCAGTGGAGCGTAGTATGATGATGGAGAGCATTTCTGTCACTATAACATGAAGTAACTAGTTTACGAATTGCCCAACCAAACGGTCTAAGAACTAAGAAAAGTCCGCAGACGGATATCAACATTCACGCCATTCAGTGAAGCGAATCACGTCAAATGAAAAATTATATTCTTAAAAAAATGTGTAAATGTACGGTGAAAGAGTTTTTACGATCGCAAAAACAAACATAAAAAAAAATTGCCTGTTTCACAAGTAATGTTATTGTTTTTACACCTTGTTTCGACGTAAAACAGCAAAAAACTTTTTAAGAAGTGATTTACAACAAGGTGCTACCAGTAAAAGTGCGTTCAGTTTTATCCCGTGTATATTATGTATACAATACGGGACTTTTGTGAATTTATGAAATTAACTCGTTTATCATCAAAATATGTCAAGTGTAAGCATGGTAGTCTAACTGTCTGTCTCATAAAAAATGATAAAATGAGACTGATTGTTGTTGACTGACCGGGTGTTGATTAAGTAATGCGTACTCTAAGCCTTAAAATGCACTTTATCGGGTATCTATGCCCTATCTAAAGTAAAGCTAAAGCTATGAGTGGAAGTCAAACTTGTTTTTTTTTTTCATATTGTAGGCTACACATACAACGACACTACGAATAACATTGCTCTTTCTATCAAACTTCTTTATAGAAGTTATACTAGTAAGTTAGTTATACTTTATAGTGGTGATCGAGTAGTAAGACGTAAACACGTATTTAATTCAAAACTATTGCTAGTTTCAAAGCTACGTCGTCAATTGTACAAATTATATACACAATTTTGAAACGTGATGTATAAAATTATATAGTAGTTTAACTTAATGATGGAGGCCACACATAGCGGTAGGAGTGCCGCGCCTCAGCATACACCACATCTATGTCTATGCGCCGCACTTTTTTGGCCGAAGTGCTGCGGTCGTGTGTGTGGTGTGGTGCATCGTTTCGCATCGCTATCGTCCAATATGAAGCGCATCACGGAGTAATCGATGTTCATAAAAATATACAGAAGGCTAATTGATAACCTCCTTTTAAAACATATGATAGGATTTCAACAATTATTCAGTCAAAATGTAATCTCAAGATTGGACCCTCGTTAGCCCTGTGTCTAACGCAATAGTCACGCTACTACAAGATAACACATTCAGAAGGTCGCAGTTATTGTTATGACTATGTAGTAAATACAACTTGCTTCTATAGTACTAACCGTAAACCCTCCATTTTATTGTTGGTTCATATCTTGTTGATCACACCACAGCCTGTGGGCGTGTATGCTTATTTGCCGTATACTATTAAGGCAGGTTAATTGTAAGTCCATCTTCTGGGTATGAATGAACTGGATCTAGACTTCTAGATGCTCTGGTTAAAGTAAGTAAAAGCCAGTATTCATGAAAGCTGAAAGCTTGAATCTACAAGCTATTATATTGTTCGACTTTACTCCGCTCAGCTTTGGTATATTGTGGCCTTTACAAGAATTAGTATGCCGATGTTAGAAAAAACTATTTCAGATCTTCCAAAGCCCGTGAGTTCGAATATCGGTCGTTACCAATTGAATTTTACAAAAAGACCCGAACCCAACGACTGGCCTACATAGAACTTCGATAAAAGAGTAGTTATGTGATCGCAGACATAGAACAAAAATTCTAAAATGTGTCTGGCGCTTCGGCCCTTTTGCGAAGCGTCAAATACTTAGTACGATTCACCAAATTGGTTACAATTCACAAAAAGGAAAAAAAAAACATAGTGATTAACATATCAAACAAGGACATCAGAGAGCCTTTAATGACGACTATGATGACAGGGCATTTTATACTCGACATTTAGTGGATATCCACCATTACCATAATAATAATGGAGGTAAGCCATTCTGCCCATCACATCAGAATATGGTAATAAGCCCCTGTCATAGGGCTAGTCTGAATAGTAGATTCAGATGTTAAATCACATTCTGATTGGAGATATTATGTAGCAAGCTCCACTGATTAATTATCATAAATGCTACGAGTATACGGCACAATTGAAACATAGGTAATACCTTCGAGCGTTAGCAGAAAACATCCTACGGATTTTGAAAATGTAACCGCTTGCAACTCAAAGCAAACGTCGGGGTCGGGGAAAAAAGTGTTGGTAAGATGATCTGGATCCATTTGAGAGAGACTGAACTCCAAACCACTTTCATGGTGTTCCTTTAATTTGATATAGGTACTATCTTATTGAGAAGCAATTGATCCTATCGGTATCATAAAAACACAGTTTTTCATTTTGTTATTCAGCAGGTTTGAGTTCCGGATTAGGCAAATAACTTAAAAAATAAAAGAAAGTCTCCGTTATGTAAAATTTCCTAGCATCAATATTAAAAGTACTTGTCCTCCATATAGGATGGCCACTGTATAAATACATAATATGTAAAAAACTGACCTTCTTAACTGTTTCTTGCTGAGTATAACAGTCATCAGCGCCAGGTTGGCTGACATCCCCAGTCCTGAGAGAGCGAGTAGAGCCGCTGCACTAGCCGCGCCTCCTGGCGGGCAGTACCGCGTGTTATTTAAGATCGAAGAGTTGGACGCACCAGCTGAACCAAACCGGAGGTTTGCGCCTATCATTGCCACCGCTGAACCTGCTGATGAGTAAAAATAACGTGAAAATAATCCACCAGAACTTACTAGTAGTAATAGGCACAATAGGTATAGTCCTAGTAAATTATTTGGGTAGAGACAGCATTACATGCGCTGATAATGTAGGATCGAAAGGCAGTGCGTTAGCTAATATTAAATTGGTAGGTATTCTACGCTTTTACATTTAATTTATAGACAAACTTCTTCAAGAGTTGACTTGTATTACTGGTACCATAGGCATTACTGATAGTGTCAAGCAGTAGTGCCACGGGAAAGTAACGCTTCAAACGACACTGCCTGTGGTTTACTAATTATGTTGGCAAAGCATCTTAATGTTCTCAAAGCAACTGAAACTTTACCAAGAATATTGCTATATGTTATTAAATTATGACAGTTCCTTTAATTGAAATTAGAAGCAACTAAGAGCACCTGAGTCTAAACATCTTAACCCTTAGCTGAACCACCGGAACTAAGTTTGAATGGTGCTGTGACGTGGCATGATATGTGAGAATCTGGTTCAAACAGTGAACGAGGGTCGACAAGCCTCAGCTATCAGTGATTTTATATTTGGGCCAATCAGAATGACCTCTGAATTTTGTAGGGCTGGTTCCGTCATGCTGTTAAGGATAGTTAGCATTATTAGGAGTAATATACGAGTCTTAACTCTACACAACTACCGTTAAAATACCATCAACGAAATCCATTTTTATCCATTCCAAGTTCCCATGAATTTTATTTTTCGTTTTCTCTATCCATGTCATAAACACTCATGCATTTGCATAAAAATAATGGATCATAAATTTACCTGCCGACATTTTGATTTTCAGACGTCTGGCCTTAATGGTAGTGCGCTATCGAATGCAATGAATCAGGGTGACAGCCAATCAGAACGCCTCCCTACCCCCCACCAGCCCATTGCATTGTCGCATGTATCACGCTGTTTTTCACTGACATTACAAAACACACTCTATTGTTCTCACGAGTATTTTTGGACTGGATCACTCTATAGCTAGCACTTATCACTTCGTTCGTAACGTTTTTGATGTTTTCATTCCATTTTCAGCTAATTTTCAGGGTGATGTTTATCTGAAAATAAAAAGATGGATCTCTCTCAAACAACATGACTTTTTTGCTTATTTAAATTAATAGAGTCAGCACAAAGCACACCCAGCAGAAATTGTAAGGTTTCCATGTAGGTATATGTACACCTGGTTGAACTTCGGCAAAATTATGGTTAATTTTTATGTGGTTAATTTTTTCATAAATTCTAGTACACGACGAACCTTGATAAGTCTTACCCGATTATATCTACAAAATTTAATGAAGACTCGACTTTTAGTTTTTAAATTAATGAGAAACTACGTTTTACGTGCCGTCAGACTTTTTTTTATCATTGACTGGCCTTTGTTTGGCCACTACCTCACCTGTTGGTAAGTAACGATGTAGCCAACGATGGAGCACAAAGGTCTAGAAGGCACCTATTCACTTTAGCCTTGAAGAGACCCAGGTTATAGTTTTCCGGAAAGACAGACTGACTCTAGTTTCCATTTAATTTATAAAGTCAGATCCTAATAACATTTAGTAGATATATTATATATTAGTATATTATTATAATTTTTATCAAGATTCATCGTGATCTAGATTTTTGTAAAAGTTATCCGGGAAATAGTTAGCTAGAGTTGAAGCGTAATTTAGCCGAATAGGTCGAAGAGGTGTACATGGGAATATAGAGTATATATATTGTACCGCTAGAGCGCTTGAGCTCTTTTGCACTCTAACGAAGTTTGCTCCTATTTTGGATATTATCTCAACAAACTCCATTAATCGTTGTACTCATGGTCAATACACTAACATGGCCTGTGGTTTGTCAGTTTCTCCTAAGATGTTATGGTTTCCAAATCGACAAAAAAACTTACAACTAACGGGCATATTAGTGTATTGATCATGAGTACAACATTAAAATGGAGTTTTTTGAGATAATATCCAAAATAGGAGCAAACTTCTTAAGGGTGCAAAAGGGCTCAAGCGCTCTAGCGGTACACTACCCTATCTGCAAACCCATCCGCATTTGACGATCACAATAATATTGCGCAATTAAACATTATGACATAGGGGTCATAAACTCGAATACCAAAAGCCGTATAGGTATAAGCCCTTAATAAAATTCATAGTATGTCGTGTTTGCCATGAAACCCCTACCATATTGCCGTCCCCATGGAAATTCTATATTTGACAAGGGTTTTGCAATCCCGTGGTATTCTGTCTTTTCATGACTGACAAGTTTATTCCATCCCTTTGCAATAAACTCGTACCATCATCGGGTGACATAATTCAGCAAATGTGGAATGAGCTTCCGTCCGAGATATGTTTTTATATGTGTTACGGATAACGCGTATATAAATATCTCGCGAGTGATTTAGGACCGACCGTTACGACAAATAAAGCTAATTTGTATAAATAGCGTGTCGCCTAGTCGTTTTTTCTTTTCCTTTGTTTTATTTCGTATTATCAGCTATCGAGTGGTTCATAAAATAATTGTTAATAGGGATACGATTAAAATAACCAGATCATGATAAATATTACTTCGTTCCCCAAGCAAAGGATCATACTACGCCATTATTGGCTGAAGAAGGAGCTCAAGCTTGTACATTAGTAATTTTTTGAAGACCATCGACTGATTTTAGTGTTCCAACACCAGTATTCATACAAAAGAAACTGCATTGAAATTAGGACACCTGTAACACTCTAACACACATTCGGAGCTCAAACTGAAGGATTTAACTGCCCGAGTTCCCTTCAAACAACTTGTTGCGAGCTGATGACCCTTGAAATGGCTGCACCAATTTCCACTAAACAAAGCTAAAAACCATCCTTCACACAAAAAAAAACGCATTGAAATAAGACTACCCGATCCGGAGCTACGATGCCACATACACATATAAAGACACACACGTTAAACTCATAACACACCTCTGTCTGCGTCGGAGACTAGAATCAAAAAAAAATGGTAGATATTAGGTAGTACATTATTTTATCTGTGGTAGTACATAATACCTCAATTGGTACATATAGTCTGTGATTTTGAAAATTGAGTTGATCTTCGATACTTTTAAGGAATCTTGGGACTTAGATCCGCTATTTTTGAAAGAAACGTTTTCTTTTTTAGGGTTCCGTAGCCAAATGGCAAAAAACGGAACCCTTATGGATTCGTCATGTCTGTCTGTCTGTCTGTCTGTCTGTCTGTCTGTCTGACTGTCTGTCTGTCCGTCCATATGTCACAGCCACTTTTTTCCGAAACTATAGGAGCTATGCTGTTGAAACTTGGTAAGTAGATGTATTCTGTGAACTGCATTAAGATTTTCACACAAAAATAGAAAAAAAAAACAATAAATTTTTGGGGTTCCCCATACTTAGAACTGAAAATCAAAAATAAAATAAAAATATGAATCTTGGAACTGTTCAAGCCGCTATCGAAGTAACATTATACCTACTTGGGTTTATGAATATCAGAAAGACGTAGAAAATAACAAGCAATACGAAATCGCCAATAGGAATTCCGCTCAAACGACTCGGGCCCTTGAGGAAAACGGACACAATATATTTCGTCTTATTTACGTCCTTCCCATCTATCAATACAGACATTTACATTATACAGTGGATAGTACGAATACCAATCCGGGGAAACCACAGTGAAGGAGCGTTTGGTCTCTTTGAAACTGCTTGTCATAGCCTCAAAATACTGACAATGACATTACCATCACCCTGAAGAAGTCCACTGCTGAACAAAGGCCTCCAGATTGCCACGACGAATATTCTTGAACCGCCTCCATCCACTGACTTCCTACGTCCTCAATAATGTTTTTTTGTGGTCATCACTAAACAGTTACTTTTTTTTCTAACTACGTGTGTGACGGAACCACCAGATGGCCCACCTAATGTTAAGCGGTAACCTCTGCCTTTAACAATGCAATAACCTCATAGGTCACGTCCACCTAAGACGCGCCCTATGCGGCATTGCACTGCGCCTGCCACCCTGAGACAAAGATTAAAAGTGTCATGTGCCTGTAATTTCACCGGCGCCCATACCCTTATGGAACACAGAAATGCGAGCTCTACTGCTTTGCGGCAGAAATCGGTCTGGAGGTAGTACTTCCCCGGACGAACTCTTTTATAAAAAAGCTCTACTGCTACTAAAAATTGGAATAGTCTAAGTTCCAGTTATTCTATTAATTATGTAAATAGTTACTGCTATTCAGGTTAGTAATTCTATGTGGTTTTGCAAGGTTTTGCAACCTTTTACCCAGATGTCTAGGATTGCAGCAAAAGTAAGCTATTCGACGTATCCAGCTCTTTGCCTAATTAGCTATTAGGTCACACAGAGTACGAATATATACTTCCAACTTCTAATTTTGGGAAACCACAGCTAAAAGCTTGGTAAGGGTTTTGAAAGGCTCGTCGTATAGCATGACTACACACAATGTGTCAGGTATTTTACCCTTCTCTTCAAACAAGTCGATGGGATAATTAGAACCTTTTAAGGTAAAACGTGTGGATGTGGTGAAACTCATCTATTTTCCTATTTCAATTTATTTGTTGTTTATTTTAACCTAACTGGGGTTAAACTTGTTATAGTATTTTTCCGCAAAGCTGCTGTATAGGCCGATCGTTTTCCTTTTTGCCAAGTCTAGCGTTGTATCTTGTTATATCCCAAAATCTATTGTTAAACCTACTTCAAAGCTTTCCGCTGCTTATTAAAAATTATTAAATAATTGCCGAATTATTAAATAATTAGAAGTAATCATAAAATAATAATAGTCATCAGTTGAGCTACACTTAGATCGTTAGCAGCGGTCTTCAGGTAGCACAGCAGTTTCATATGTTTTATTTTTATTTTGAACTTACTACTTCTGTTAGTTGTATTATTATTTCTGTATATAAATAGATGTAAATCATAAAAGTAATTGAGCATGATTTTTAATTTCTTTTCCTGGAGTTATTTTCTTGTTATTTCGAAATAACCTCCTACTTATTTCGTTGACTTTAGATTACTAATTTGCCTTCCGATCAATTATAGTAGAACGGAATAAAAATCGAGAAAGGATTTTCCAGTTTCCTGAGACTACTGTACCGCGAAAAATCCGACTTATTAAATCTTTAGGGTTCCGTAACACAACAGGAAAAACGGGAAATAATCACTTTGTTTTCCGTCTGGCTGTACGTCTGTCTAGCAAAACCCTTTTTCTCAGCAACGGCTAAAGGTATCAAAAAGACCAAATGTAAAAGTCTGAGCTTATAGTGCCATAAAATATCAAACATCTAAGGGCACTTACACATCCGTCCGTTTTACAGGTCCGTTTAAACGTATATGTTAGTAGCGTATGTAGTTGCATGAGGCAGTTCACACCCATGACAGTATTCTGGATCCAAAAAAAAAACCCACACACAACGAAAATACTGATCCGTTATCGGAAGAATGAAAGTCCAGTAGCGTCGGAAATCTGTCCTGTAAATGCTGTGTGAATACTAACTCCAGTAGCGACGGATCCGTTAAAATCGGTCCTGAAATGCTGTTTGAATATTACCTCCAGCAGCGACAGATTAGTTAAAAAGGATCCTGTAAAAACTGACGTTCTAATTGTATGCGCCGTAACTCGATTCATTAAAAAGATAAATACATAGTTTTTGTATGAAAATCCGTTTGTTGCCCGTGATACTACTTATAGTATTACTACCAGTAGTACGAAACTAAATACAAGACTTCTAGCGTAGGTACTTTCAGTGACATCATAATTCTGAAATTTGGAAGTATTATTATATTCTGATATAATTCTGTATAATTCTGATACTAGAAGTATTTGCGACACAAATAAAGGAAAAGTAATTTAATTTTAGACTTTTTACCCCTATAACAGGATCGTGAAAAACTATTCACAAACACTATAAGTAATTCGGCATGGTAGGACAAGTTATGGCAAGCCAACAGTGCGGAAACCTCAGAGCGCGAGTCCTGCTTGCACTTGTTCGTTATCTTTTAATTAACTATGAAAAGGCTCAAAAGAATTTATGCAGAGCTCTAATTTGCATTATTCCTCAACTGCCTCCACTCGACGGCGGTAAAAAATTCCCACGGCTCAGGCAGGCTTGATAATTATGGAATCTTTGAAGCTAAAATTCTCGTGGTAGTTTTGTATCGGTGCTTGGTTCGACCTAGTAGCCTCGAATGAATGAAACTACTTGACCTACCACACGTGGGGGAATTTGAGCAAAATATGTTTGAATAGGCTGGAGCCGCAATTCATCCACTGTAGCCGTTCGTATGCTTTCATTGATATTGCAACGTTCGACCGACGGTGAGAGCTGACGACCGTCGAGAACTAAATAGGCCTTATAAGACTAGTACCCTACTTTGCTCACGGTTCATATATAACTTTACGCTTCCAGAATAGCTTCAGTAGAGCGCTGTCTGACATTCATTTCAGAAACACAAGAGAGACAGCGCTGTAACGTCGTGTCAGCTTAGAACGTTCCAATTTGTTCAGTAGTTTATGTTAAATTCACGAATAGACAGACAGAAGAGACAAGGGCCTTTGTTTTATATTATACTGTGTATTGCAGTAATCATGACTAACGCCGGTATTCTTAGTGGTTCCCCCAACTTTCCTCGACTGGAATCAACATCACTGGTATTCCATTTTCTAAAATTGTAGTTCTAATAGAATACAAAATATCCTCAAGTAACGTTGAGTCGAGTCGAAGAACGACTAACAATAAGAATACCGGTGTTAGCTGACAACTAGAGAACCTCCTTTTAGTCCATCTCTAGCTTGACAGTTCGTTGTTCATACAAAGCGTATATAGGTATTCTACTAACTAATACTGGCTTGAGATTATATAGGTAAACCTACACCGAGAGCAGTCATCTATTTTAGCCTAATTATTATGCTGACGTCATAGATAGGTCCCTCGGTGCTTATAAAGGTTGCTATAGCTATATAGATGCTTGCTATAGCATATTTCTGCGAATGAATAATTATCTAGACTGGATGAAATATTCAAAACGTCTCTCGAAAGGCTTATAGTAAAATAAGCCTTTCGAGAGACGTTTGCGACTCTGTGCGAAATGTCAAAATTTTACTCAAATAAATGGGCAAGTACTAGGATGTTTGGGGATTTGGTTTTCGAAATGAACCACCACAGTCTTCTGATAGCTCAACAGTTTCATTTGTATTTATTAAATTTTGTAAATACCTATTTGTATTAGTTGTATTATTATTTCTGTAAAAATATTACATTTATTTACAGAAAGAATAATATAAGGTATGAACAAAATACATATGAAACAGTTGTGCTACCTGAAGACCGCTGCTAGCAATCTAAAGGTAGCTCAACTTATCCAAATCACTACCAGACGGAAGCGTCCCTAAGATGCTGGCTGCATTGCCACGCTGAATGGCAATACTAATGCGTTGAGCCAGATAAGAGCCAGCTCTCGGGTCACGCGTCGCTTCGACCAGATGCCCTGAAAGAATTTTGAAAACGCGAAGGGCCCCGGAATTCTTTAAATAAATGTTTTTAGCTAATTATAACACCAAACTAGTTTATAGATTTCTCATTATGGCCAGTAGTTATTTGCCTACATAGTATTACGAGTAGGTAGGTACCTACTTACAGTTCATTCGAAATGGTCTGGGTAACTAGCCTAGTAACTAATTAATAACTAACTGTCATGGTGTGTCTGGCGTATGAATAGACCCCGTTATCTCCTCCCTTGGATTTCCTAAAAGCTGGTTGAAGGATACACAGCTGGATCCACCAGATTACTCAACATGAACACTGCGATCACCAATCCACCTGCCAAGCGTAGTGATTATGGACGGCTAAAGACTAGTTATGATCAGGCCCAGATCTACATTTTGAATAAGGGGGGCAGAGTGCGAATTTGCCGCCCTCTAGGCAAAAATACCCTAATACCCGCGCTAGACGCGCGCGCCTCGTTCGTCTTTCGTTGTTTACTTATGAAGTGAATCAATCAAATCGCGCGCCGCGCGTCTTTTGCTCACTAATTAATTACTTACTACTACAATTATTATAATAATACATTTTCTCTCGGGGGCGTTTATCGCACATTGTATGAAAGGAGGGCTTACCTATACAGATTTTTGTACTTGTACCTGTACTGAGTGGTGACTGCCCGCCCTCTAGTATTTTCCGCCCGGGACAAGTGCCCCCCCCCCCCCCCCCCCCGTTAGATCCGGGCCTAGTGATGATGATGATGAACTATACGTCTTTGTACTGTAACTAACGTAGGTAGATTCTCTTGTTTTTTAGAAAGGCACTGCTTTAATAAGCCTGTTCCTGTGAATGAGTAACAGTCTACCAACTACATGAAATATTCAAAGCGTCTCTTGCGGGGATTGCTTTACTTTCATATTGTTTTAGTTGTGGGAAAGCTCAAATGGATACTATGACGTAAATTATTTCTGTGACACCATTTGATTATAGATAGGAGTATAATGGTTTTTGTTAAAATTTTCAGGAGTTATAAACGCTTAGCTCTCCCAAGCACTATTGGAAGCTTTTACAGAAACGCATCGCATACCATCGCTCGTCACCTAGCCTACAGAAGTCCACTGCTGGACATAGGCCTTCCCCATTAGCTAAAGACCAAATGTATCCTACGCTAAAAATACATTTTAAAAAACTATAAATATTTAAGATACAGTGAAGTAGATATATTGAAGTCAAAATTACATTAGAATAATCGGAGAAAATAATTGTATATATATAATAAATCCAACTAATTCATAAGGTAAATTAACTTCAGTAGTCCAAAAGGGTAATGATTTTGCGGAATCTTGTTACCCGTTTTCCTCTTTTAACCGGTTTCTTTTATGGAAATCCGTTATTTAACCAGAGTGGAATGGGGGCCATTGCGGGGCCATCCGACATAAAGTGCCGTGCAATTTGTCGAGACCGCGGCCGACCGCGGCTTTATCCGGAGCCTACAACATATACATACTTATAGTTAGCTTTATAAAAAGGAAGATGTATTAGCCATTACATCATCATCATCAGTAGACTTTAGACGTCCACTGCTGGACGGAAAAAAGAAATAAAGAAAGAAAATTCATTTATTTTCCTGTAAAAGATACAACACATGAAAACAAAAAATAAATGAGTGATATTAAGTAGTACTAAATTAGTAGTAAAAAAACCAATAACTATTATAAAATCTGGTTTTGTAGATAGGTAGGCATCGATATGTGTTGAGTGAGGGTCAAATAGGTCCTGACTGAAGAGGCCTCTTCCATAAAATACAACGGAGGGATTTGCCATTTTCATTGGGATTCACTACGCTTGGCCATTACATACCTAAAATTATATAACAACAACCAGACAGACGCCATGAAACTTTGTGTGAATAGTAGGAGGCTCCGAAGTGGCAATTATTAAAGCGTCTCTCGTGGAATGCTAGTGGGAGAGTGGGTTGAGAGGCGCTTGCAACTAATCACAGCGAGGGAAATAAACGAGCTTAGACGCTGACAAGAGTCAAATAGCATTCACTAAACGTATTTTTAGCAAAATCACCACATTGTTAAATCTTCTTATTATTTGCAAGGGTAACAAGAGGCCGTCGACAAAGTAACATTCTATTAGCGATGTCGTTAGTAGAAAAGCCAACAATGTATGAGATTGACGTAAGCTACCGAAATATCACGTGGTCTATTGTATTGTATTACGACTGTAGAAATGGAATCGCTTCGAAGCGAATTAATGCGACTTGGCTAGGCCGGCTTGTTTCGAGAAATTTTCTGGACAGCAGAAATCGTAAACTAACCTTTAAAATGCGCGCCTAATGTAAATATTTGAAGACTTAACAACGACATCATCATCAGCACGAACCTATAGCACTGCTGGACGAGGCCTCCCCCAACGATCGCAATGGGGGGATTTACCATAATCACCACGCTACGCTTGGCAGATGGCTTGTGATCGCTGTATCGGTTATAAGTACTCAGGTGGCAAACGTGTTGTTGGTGTTGTTGTGTGGTGTTACGTAGTAAGATGGCTTTTACGACATCCATTAGAGGAGACGGGGGTATTCAACTCCATTACTTACCAACGTACCTACGTTGACAAAATTAATAAGAGTAACACATAATATTATTATACAAAGCTAACTACAATATTTTTATTTTCGATTACGCAGCGAATATTTGTTTAAATAATGATTTTCGCTCACTTTCCGTTTCACTATCGCTATTTTGTCATTTTTTAATTACCAGGGGGCTTAGTACGAGTAATTTAGATAGTATTCAAAACTACACACATCAAAAAAGTCTAAGCAACATGTAATAATTTAAATTTTAGGATGGTTCTTCACATTGTAATGTTTGTATTTTATTATTTAAATTATTTTTTAGGGTCTTAATGTTATAAAAATAACTACTCTTGTATTCAGTAGTTTTTTTAATAACATAAATTAACAATATTATAATGTACTGTACAAACTAAGGTACATAAGAAACTAAACTTTAATAACAAAATGAAATTTCTAAAGAAAATTAATGTTTAGTGAAAGAATTTGATAATTTCATACAAGGTATGGCCTCCTCTGCTATTCAGAACTTGTCGGCAACGATTATTCATAGAATTAATGAGACTGTTTATGTCATCTTGCAGCAATCGCTCCCAATGGAATTGTAGCAAATCCTTCAGCTGTTGGGTTGTTGTCACTCCGTCCAAGCCCATCAAAACACGTCTCTGGAGCATCTCCCATGCGTGCTCGATGGGGTTGAGGTCTGGCGATTGTGCAGGCCAGGGCAATACCCGGATGTTCTCCTTTGCCAAGTATTCACTGGTTCGCCGAGCTGTATGCGAACGCGCATTGTCATGCGTTAACGTCAAATCGGAGCCAAAGGTTTGTGCAAATGGATGGACATAAGGTCTAAGAATATACTCAACGTAATTTGCAGCGTTCATGTTTCCATTTAAAAAAAGCGGACAAGTGCGAGTCAGACTCGCCCAAGAAGGGTTCCGTAGCAGCAAGTAACATAATATAAAAGTTCTTGGATGGATTACGGTTTGACGTATAAAAAAAAAACTACTTACTAGATCTCGTTCAAACTAATTTTCGTTGAAAGTTTACATGGTACATCATGTATTTTTTTAGTTTTATCATTCTCTTATTTTAGAAGTTACGGGGGGCACTTTTTACCACTTTGGAAGTGTCTCACGCGCAAACTATTCAGTTAAGAAAAAAATGATATTAGAAACCTCAATATCATTTTTGAAGACCTATCCATAGATACCCCGTACGGGGTTGATGTTTTTTTTTTTAGTTTCAGTTTTATGTTTTTTGTTTTTTGCTGTTTTTTTCTATTTTTTTGTGAAATTCTTAATTTGGTTCACAGAATACATCTACTTACCAAGTTTGAACAGCCTAGCTCTTATAGTTTCGGAAAAAAGTGGCTGTGACATACACGGGCAGACAGACAGACAGATATGACGAATCTATAAAAACGAGCTCAGTTCGCCTGTTCTTCATAATACCCGCCCATACCATAACTGTTGAGCCGCTGTATGGATGAACTTCCTGAACGCACCTGAGCCTTTCAGTATTTCCGGGCCGACGGTACACTCTAACCCATCTTGTATCAGGCCTAAACCCGAATCGCGACTCATCGGAAAACATAATTTTATCCCATTGCTCCTGGGTGCGTTCTCTACACCATTCTATTCGACGAGCGCGATTCCCGCGACGTATCGGCGGGCACCTGAATGGGCGTCGAGCTCGTAGACCGTACTCATGCAGTCAATTTCGCACAGTTTGGGGACTTACAACAACACCACTTGAATTGTGTAGTTTTAAACTTATCTCTCGAGCGGTTAACATCGGCTGGCGTCTTGCAGTCAGTTGTATGTACCGGTCTTGCCGAGTTGTGGTACTCCTTCCACGGCCTGGATGCTGTTCAGCGGGGTCTCCTGTATTATTGTAGCGCTGCCAAAGATGACAAATAACGCTTTTATGAATACCAAAATGCCGAGATATCAGAGATTGATTTCTTCCCGTTTGCAAAATCCCTACAGCTCTTTGGATTTGATCTGCCGTCAAATGATGTCGCTCCATGACGTAAAGAATGTTTCACAATCCAATTTTGTCGCTAACTTTATTCAAATTGTTGGTAAAATTATAAAATCAAGAATAAACGTAGCAATAAAAACGCACTTAAATTCAAATAAATTCGCATTCGTATCAATTTTATGAAAAAACAAAACATAATCTTTTTTTTTTTACAACCAGCCAGTATACTTATCATCAAAAAAAAATACATACTTACGCACCTTGAGTGAGTAAAGACAAGAGAAATTGATGAATATAATTGGTAAAATTTGTGGCATGTTGCTTAGAATTTTTTGATGTGTGTATATGAAGTTTTGTTTCCTTCCATACATTTACTTGCAGCGCCCCTAGCGAAAACGCGAAAAAAATAAGGACGCTGTCAGTAAATGTATGAAGGAAACGAATCTTCATATAGTTTCGATTACTATCAAAATTCGTACTAAGCCCCTTGTACTTTATTGAGATAGATAGTGATATTGTCAGGTAACCTGTTTATATTATCCATCTGATTATGTACTCAGCTATCTGCTTACCGGCCCTTCGCTTCGTAACATAGTTAAGTATCTACATAACGTGGATCGATAATAGTTTTTACTCAAGCTATCTAGATAGAGAAACCAACAATAACACGAGTAAAGATATCACAAACTTTAACAATAATGTGTTCGTCTTATTTAGGTTTTCCTTTATACACAATAAGTATTATGCCAGTAGCTCGAACAAAGCAACACACTTGCACAGACTTGACAATGGAGTAAGAAAATTACGTGTTTGTATGAATCTTTTGGAAGCCATGTAATCGTAAGCTAGGTCCAGTTTCCATTAAAAGTTGAGTGGAGAAGAAATCTGTATAAAACAATCCATTTAAGTTTCAACCTATTTTATGCGTAGCAGCATTCTAGGGCGTCATTCGTCTAAAATGATGATGATTTTATTTATTTACTAGCCTTTTCACCGTTTTCGCGTCACGCGTGGTGTCGGAATAAAAAGCAGTCCATCCCCCAAAATCATCAAAATCCGCTCAACCGTTACGGAGTTGAGTGGAACTACACATAACGCGAGCGTAGCCGCGGGCGAAAGGTATTTAAACATAGCCTATACCTATAGCATAGCCTAGCACTCAAGGGTAATGTAGCTTCCTTTAAGTGAAAGTATTTTCGAAATAGGATCAGTAGTTCCGGATGTTACATACAAACTCTACGACCATTTTTTCGCCGACTTAGTTGCTAAATTGGTCGCCACGAAAAAGCCTTTTTTATTTTAACGGATCTTTATTTGGTTGTTAAATGTTAGTGAAATATCGTTTTATACCGAATGATGAGTTTCGATGAAAACATACAAACTTAACCTCTTTTTAATATAAGTGTAAATTTCACAAAATGTGATGATGTACAGACGGCAAATCTAATTGGTTACCCGCGTCACAGATTAAATAAAAGTTAATGCTTCCCGCGTGGCAAATAACTTATTTTTTTTCACTTTTGGTGATAGGTATTTCAACTATTATTTATTTCACATAAATATAGCATATATGCGCTAAATACACAACTTGTAATAAAAAATTACATTAGAATATAAATTTAAAAACTCCAAAATAAAACCTCAGTTGCCAAAGAATCTTACCATCAAGGTTTGCTCCTAGAGATACTAACGACCGACAAACTGCAGTTACCAAGTTTTACAGCGTAGGTACTTCTCAAGTACGTTTAGTCGAGAAAAATACTGTTTCCTTTCTCACCTTTATGTTGAAAGGGATATGGTTCATAACAAAAATTTCTATTACAAGGTACTAACAAGCAAACTTGCTATGATTTACGAACTGTAACTCTAGCTATTTGTATTGCCGTCACATATGTATCAGAGTCAACTTATGTAACGAACACTGTTCAAAGGGCAGCTAGTTCAGTCATACATACATCAATGCGCAGGTATTTTATAACACTACTTGTTCCTTATTTGCGTATTTCTTTTTCAAGTAAATGTCAATATAAGTTAATGTTGAAAAATATCAATTTAAGGCGATAATAAACCCAAACTGCAATATATACTATCTTAGAAAGCCTACTTCTCCTCAACGGATACCTAGCCCAAATAATAAAAAAAAACATATAATAAGTATAGTTTAGTCAAGAATAGAAAAAAGTTAACTTTTTTAATTTGCTATAACTTTTGACAACAATAATAAGAAAAGTTAATAATATTAATAACAATTAATATTTAAGAGCAATATGTAATATGTATGTAATATGTAGATTTTGTTTAAGGTGGATGCTCACGCTTGCGGAGCGAAATTAAAAAAATATGGTGTTTTTTGCCCATTACAGCTCATCAACACTTCTTCAGATAGTGAAAGTTGAGTTCGCGAGAACTAGGAGACTTAACACACATGTTTTAATTGATAGTATCTCATAAATATCATCAGTTTAGCTATGATACCCCACCTGATATATCATATCATACCCCAAATATGAAAACACATTTTTCACACCAAAAAATTTGAATTTCGCGCCGCAAGCTTGAGCGTCCACCTTAGTTAATAAAATAATAAAATAAAGTTTCCAGTTTACACAAAAAAAGCCTACTGCTTCCAAACGCCTGAAGCTATTTTAAAGATTATTTAACAATATTAAAGGCATTACAAGTCATTTACTTGAGACAGTTGCGGGTTTATCTGATTTTGGCTCACTATTGGTTTCGCGTGCTCTGTTCTGCCACGATCTTACTTACCTAATCTTTAGTGAGTTTAACAGAATTTGGGGTGATTAATGAATGATTTACTATTAGGGAAGTCACGAAATGTGTGATGAGTGAAATGTCATGCTCGTGCCAATGTTACGCTTCACCAGCTTTAGTTATTTTACACTTGACAAAAAATACTATAGTATTTTATAGGTATTCGCGCACTAATACGGAACGTGCTTCAAACAGAAGCAACACATTGTATTTTATTGATTTACCTACTTCGTGAACAACAGTCTATTTACAGAGATAAAGAATAAAACAAATATTGTACTACTTCGAGTGAAAAAGTTTACTTACTTTTATTTTTAGAAAGACATGATATAAAATAAAATAAATATACATAAAATTATTATTTAAACTGTTATGATGTTTTTTTTTCCAAATTTCATATATAAAAAAGAATTGCTTTTCGTTAGTGTAGTGTATGCGCCTAAACCATGATCTGGGTCTGGCGGTATAGGAGGCCGTTAGCAGCCTGGTTTCCATGTGACGGTAGAAATGAGAACAGAGATTAGTCTATGGCACCTAGGCAGTCGATCGGTGAGGCTGCTTCGCCAGGATAATGGTCTGTGTAAGTGGTGAGATGGAGATTCTGCCACGGAGCCGTTGCTAAGGAACCAGGGAAACTTATATGGTAGATACGATGCTACAGTTAGTCTAAAACTTCGAAACCGAACCGGTCATTTTTAAACACATTTATCACAGCACAGTTCTTTTTATCACTAGGAAATTAGTCTGGGCCATAACCTAATTAAACGTCTTATACACATAACAGACTATATAACTTTATTACCTGACGTCACAGAGTAAATAATAGTACATATAGTGACGTTTAGCTTACATAGGTGGCGCTAGGTTATAGGTTGATATTTGCGATGATATTTGTTACAAACTAACAATAATGATATAGTATAGTACTGATAACAATACAAAATCAGTAACTGGGATATTCTCAAATGCAACAATCATTCTATTTCCGCACAGACAATTTTAGCAATATTTTAATCGATAAACAAACGGTTTCCAAACAAATAGGAGAGTGGTGAGTTTAGTGGGTTTGACATGCACCTATGTATAGTGCTACTACTCTTTTGATTTTTATTTTTGACATCTTTATCCTTTATCTTTGTTATTTCACTATTATTATGTGTCGTGATCACAAAATTGCAGCGCCCTAACGGGGCTCATGTACATACTACATTACTAACAGTAGAAATAAGACCATATACTAACAATATTGTAAGTAGGTACATGTAAGCAATAAATAAATACAATACAATACAATACAATACCAATGTATGTGTGAAATAAAATCACGACATCCATTCAGCAACGGCGATAAATCGACTCGCAGGTGATGAAAGCTTATACCACGTCAATCGGTAAGGCTTTAATGTTTTCACACGGTATTGCGACGTGACTGTTGCCTGGCGTAGCATGGCGTATTGGCACAACTCGTCGAGAGGTGACATAAAGACTAATGAGCTCGATTTTTATTAAGTTAGTAAACAAGAACCTATACCTAGTATATTTTATAGGGTCTGTAATTTACAAAACAGTGAGAGGAAAACATAAAATTTTGCGACTACCTTTTGGGACTGTCGTGGTTTTGCAGCGCTGCATGCATGTTCGCAGATGCGCGCGTTGATGATTTCTACGCAATCTTTATATCATAAATATATCATATGTTTTTCTTGTTATACCTTCTTTTAAAGAAGCTAAAGGTAAGCTTAGGTACAAAAAAATTGCGAAGCATTTCATATTAAAACCGTTTATATTTATAAAAACATTCCAAAAACTAATGTTTTTCCAAATTCTTATGTGCGGACTTTAGTCTAGGCTTTCCACCATTATCTCTATAGAACAGCTGGCGATAAAGCCTATACATAAGTACGAGTAGCTTTTGATCTGAGGTAAAGCTATTCGCTCTATTTCTCCGTCGGTAATGGTGTGGAATATCTTTATAAAATAAAAGCCCTCTTCACCGTGGGATGCACCGTCGTGGGAATAGACGTGACAAGTGGTGAGCTCATCGCCGCCATTTCTTCCCACAGTAGTCGTGATTTATGTCTATGTCACCAGGGAACTAATTCTCACAAAAATCTCGTGTACGTGATGACGTAGAATCTCGGGTAAATAACATATTTGTACGAGCATCTTACAAGATGTGACGTCACCACGTAGACGAGATTTATCCGAAAACACGGGCCCTGTTTATTTACATTTACACTTTGTACTAAGACGTAATGTTATTTTATGGTAAAATATGAGAGTTTTATGCACCCTCTCCTTTATTTATTGCGTATTTAATAGGACAAGATAATGTATTGTTTTGTGAATTTTAAATTTCCACTCCCAGCGAAGAAACGTTAAGTTCCGGTTTTATGTAGGTAGAGTGAGCAAGCTACTCCAGATACCTTACAAATAAGAGTCAGGCAAAGATGAATGGGTGTCTATAGGGTAAAAGATCTAATCATGTTTTAAAAAGCATTTTACCTAATTACTATGGTTTAATGAGGAGGACAACCTTTGGGGGAAAAGGTTCTCGAGTGGTGACCTCTCTGTGGTGGACCGAGGTCACAGGAAGTCGGTGGAAGAAGGCTCAGGAGCGGTCATCGTGGAATTATACTGGGGTACAGCAGTGCAGCAGTGGTCTTCTACAGTCTGTTTTTTTTAACTATGTGAATGTCGGAATAAGCAGATGGCCCACTTGATGTTTTGTAGTAACCTCTGCCTTTAACAGTGCATTACCTCATAGATCACGTCTACCTAGGACGCAACCTATGTGGCTTTGCACTGCGCCCGCCATCCTGAGACATAAAGATGAAAAGTCTCATGTGCCTGTAATTTCACAGGCACCCATACCCTTCAAACCGGAACACAGCAATGCAAGCACTACTGCTTTGCGGGAGAAATAACGGCTGTTGACAGATTAGGAGGATATATATTTTTGGAAAGATATTATGGATTGATGAATGGACTATACCTATTTATGGTAGCTGCTACTTGATACATTCTGACAATATAAAAATAATTATTTGTTTTTGCATTATTTACTTTATAGCTTTATCTTTAAAAATATAAAGGAGCAGGAAACAGAAGCTAAACAAAAATAGCTAACAAGCATAGACATTCCAATAACTCTACGAGGTCTTTGCTAAAATGTCGACTTATGACGAAAAACTTGATAAGTTGTATAAAACAAGCTTTGTAGTCTCAAGTCCGACTCTATTGCCAACAAATTGAAATAAATCCTTCTGAAAGTAATAAAGAACATTAAAATGAGATTCTTTTTGACTCTGAGCATTATTACTTTGACCTACTTTTACTTAGTACCTGTACCTGTGTTAGTTTTGTTTTGTACCAAGTACAAAATAACAATTGCTCAAGCAAACATAACTTAAACATGAATGTGGATATTAGTTCTACTGCGCAAATACATCAAATAAATACTCAACAGCCATAAGCCTCGTCATTTGATACAATACAGACTCCTTTCTCTGCAGACATGATTGTCCGTATAATCTATATATATCTATCTATCTATACTAAGTATAATAAAACTGTAACTGGGGCGAATCTGTAAATCCACCATCATCGGTGGCACTAGTTGGTACCCGATGGTACCAACTAGTGCCATAAGCAGGGAATATCCATCGAGTAGTTACACCGTGTTTTGACTCTTTCGGTCGAATTTGAAACTGCTTGTAAATGCAAAAGACAAATCACTGTTCAACTTTTCCAAGGATAATTCGAACTTTATGTAAGATTTTTAATGTATGTATGTATGTACAAAACACGCTTTTTTTAAATAGTAATCGGAACCGTGAGCTCATCAAAGTGAGCTCAAACATCACCAGGCTACTATAAATCATCGAGGAGAAGTTCCGTTGTCATTTGTCTTTATCATCAGATCAGCAGTCACCATATTGTTATGTCGAAATTTAACAGGTATGTCAAATTTCAGTTCAATCGTATATCAGGAAATGGTTGAAAACTCGATTCCAAATTTGATAACATTGTTAACAAGTTAAGCTAAAAGGAGGACCTTCTCTATTTATATTCAACCAGCAGCATGAATCGTGTATTAATCTGCGCACAAAATATTTCTGATAAATACCTAAATATCTCAAAAGTAATTCCAATTCAAATCTTTATTTGACATCAATTTGACATCATAATTTATTTGGCTTATTGAGAATTGCACTAAACCTAAACAATAAGCCCATAGCAACATAAATACCTTAGAAACTAACATACATATAAAAACACTTTATTTATAACTTAATCTAACACACCTGTCAGCCTACCTGAAAACTATAATCTTGAGCTTTTCAAGGCTAGAGTGAATAGGTGCCTTCTCGACCTTTGTGCTTCATCTTCGGCCACATCGTCACTTTCCAACAGGTGAGATCGTGATCAAAAAAGGACTACCATAGTTTTAAAGAAATGAAAAAAAAGTGTGATCGCCGACGTGTCGCGGTCCGGGGGATCACGTGACAGACGGCCCTTGAACCGCTGGTAATGAGTTGTGAGTAATGAGTTAAATCGACTTATGTTACACACAAGTGCGCCAACTACGAAATAAACTTTTGGTGGCAGACACGCTTTCATTTGGAAGCGCGAACAAATACGAATCGAGCGAGCTACGATTGCTTTTCAAACTCTACAAATAACCCGAAATTGAACGAGTTTGCAAAGTCCAAGCTACGCAATATTAACAAAGGGTTTTACAGAACATACCGATACAACAATGATAAAATCCGTCTAATTCACCTAAATATTTATAACGATTTTTCTTCGTAAAGCCCAGAAATCATCTACACTACACCAAAAACGTGGTAAAAATACAAACGCGCTCAGCATGACTAGTAACTTCAAAAAGGCATTATCAAAACCATACTGTGGCCATTCCGTGAAAATTTTATGGTTTTACGTTTCAGAACTTACTCGTTGAATTTACGAGATCCCTCCGAAACCATAAAAGTAAGGCATACGAGTACCAACGTGTGTTAAAAATTCAAAGAAAGATCGTGATGAGACGTACCTGATGCTTCGTTTGACACGCGAGGTGCTGTATGAAATTGTAATAAGGTTCTACCCTCTGTGGTTGTATAATGTCACATCAACTCATCTGCAGCAGGCGTGTTCAGACGTTGTGTCAGTGTCTCTGCCCCTTGTTTTGTATGAATAGCAAAGTAACTCTTACATGTGTACGTGCTACTTTTTCTCGTGTAATGGGAACCCCCTATTATCATAAATATCAAAGTTACGATGTGTGGACGTTTCTATATATTTTACTCAATCTTGCCGAAACGGCTGAACTGATTTCGATAAATTTTGGTATTCAGATAGATTATACCTGGATTGAGCTAAATTTATCCTGGTAAAACGTGACCGAAGCCGCGGGTGGACAATGGTTTTATATAATTTATAAAGAGTATCTAGCTACTAGTTAACAATATGGATTACCCCGTGGATGTCATGAAAACCGTAAATGGATTACACCAGTAGATGGGCTGAGATGAGATGAGATGAGATCCACCACAACTGCGATCATCAATCCGCCTGCCAAGCGTGGTGATTTTGGCAAATCCCAATTGCATGGGGGAGGCCTCGTCCAACAGTGGACGTCAAATAAAATTATAAATAGCAATAAAACAATTGTTATTGACAAAATTTATTTAAGTACCTGTTCATAATTAGATTAAACTTTGTACAGAATCTAACCTTGATGATTTAATATTAAGGCCTATATTAGTCAGAGGCCCTCGGGCGGCTTGACAAACTCCGACACCAGAGGCCAGCACTACCTCATACGAAACGAAACGAAGGCCTAATATGCTATACAAAAGAAACAAACTTCAACCATACGATATAAGATACAATTGACGACGATAATATTGTTATTAGTATAAATAGATCTCGAATCTAAACTATTAACTACTTCCTTGCCCTTGCCTTGCTAATAATAATAAACCTCCGATAGTAAACAATAATCCAAAGTTTATGAGAACAATGATCAAGTTATACAAGTAACAATAGATTGTATCAACCTGCTGAAGTTATCTTAACTATGCCACGACATGCTGTTCCAACCTCGGTGGTTAGTTACTAACTGTTGGCAGTATTGGGTTTCAAATCAGGTACTGCCACTATACCAAGAAGTAACTAGGTTAAACAAAGAACAAACTACTACAGAAATAATGTTTTTAGTAGAGGTGACGCAGTATGGGCGTATTAGTCTTCATTTCTTGGCAACGTTTTAGTACCTACAGAGGTTGTACTATTATTTATTCTGTGATAGAGGGCTAATTACAGGGTTTTGCATTCGGTATCCTGACTATCGGTTTGCGAGTCGATATTTGCGATTCGGGCGGTAATGTCCCTTTCGCAAAATGTCCCACTCTTAAAAATAAACCATGTTCACCTAACGTCCCGTTCGCATAACGTCCCGTGCGACAAATGTCTGATTCTATGTATGCTTTTAAATGACTATGAATTATAAAATTCTACGATACCTACTGTAGGAAGTATGGTCCACTAGCCAACGCTTAACCCTAGATTTAAAACACGGCAAATTATTGGTAGATTTAATGTTTTCAGGCAGATTGTAGTACACTGTCGGCCCCATAATGTGGGTCAGCTTCGAGGACTTCGCCAAGGAGCAAAGAGAAAGAGACCCGTCGTGGGATTTGAGGGCGCAATTTACCTTTTTTGTTTAGTGGGCAATACAATAACGCGTCTGTTCCGTTTTGATCCTTTTACAACAGTAACTATTTCATTAGTTTATGATAAAAAAATGCCGACAGTTTGAATGTTAGACGAAATAAATAGTAAAAAACTGAAGAAAACTTTAGTTCACAATTTGGCCACGACGGCTCTCTTTCTGAACAGACCCTAACGTTGCATTGAAACGCGCAGCTAAAAGTCGCCGTGTGTAAACACCATAAATCAACAAACTGAGCTAAAGTTTTAAAATAATGTTTTCCCTTTCTCCCTCTTTCTCGTTTCGTTTAACTGGTTCTCCTTTGGTTACCCTGATTGACCGAGCAAAGCGAGTTCTCAGAGTCTAATGGCAGGGTACGGCGTTAGTATGTATGTATGTATGTGTGTATGTCCGACGATAACTGCAGAGCCGTTAATCCAATCTTGATAAAACTTTGTAGGTAGGTAGGTTATGTGAATATTTTTTTTTAAGTTCGAACATGATCTTGATCGGTACAGGGTTTTTAAAGCTATACGGAGGTCCAAGACGTCCCATTCCATTTTATCGATAAACGATACATTGTGAGGTCACGCTCGGTGCAAACTACTAGCTTACGTCGTTACCAGCTTGAGATAGGTAACAGAATCAGTGTTGCCACTAATTGATACACTGTTTGAATAATTGTAATGATCTTTCAAGAAAGAGCACTAATTGCCAGTTTTATAAACTTGGTAAATAGGTTTGGTAAATAGGGCAACATAAAATGTAAGTACATAAGATAAATAAATTACTAAATTTTAAAAGACTAGCCTAGTTGTGTTACGAAGGGATTCAAGCAACAAGTAATAATTTTGTAAAAATTAAAAAACCATCAACGCAATTATACGGCTGAACCGATTTTGATCAAACATAGCTAAGAACACTCCCGACAAATTCACCTAAAAAACGAAGTTGGTTCATCCGTTCGGGAGCTACGATGCCACAGACAGACAGACAGACACACACACACACATACACACAAACACACACACACACATACACACACACACACAGACACGTCAAACTTATAACACCACGTCGTTTTTGCGTCGGGGTTTAAAAATTATAACAGGCACCTTTAAAAAACGGTCTGTCACTTGCGGTATAATCGTTAAGCAAAAAGGCTTTTACCCTCGGTATATCGGTCATACAATCTGTCCCGGGGCCGTTAGCATATAGATATGAGATCACAATGTGTGTAAAATGAGAAAGTAACTGGCTGTACGTGCCAAATTAGATTTTTCGAATATGCCGAGTCACACTTAAGTTAACAAATATACTGAAAACAAATATTATTCTATTCGTCGCCTCTACAGTTCTTATATCATGTCAAAAACTCATTATACTTGAAAGAATAACTTTTATGTTGAATATAACATATATTGTATTGTACATAATGTAGGAGGGTAGGCTATTTGAAGCCAAGTGGTTATGAAATGGGACCGTGCCCTAGAATTTACCACTCCTCCTCTACCCGTGGATGTCTTAAAATCAGACTAATCGAGCACACCAGAAGATGTGCAGCTGCATCCACCTGAGTACACCAATACTGCGATCACTAGTCCGCCTACCAAGCGTGATAATTATGGCAACCCCCCATGTCTATTGATAATGTGTTCAAAACTTCCACGCAAACATCACAAAAATACAAAACAATATTTGATCCAAAATAGGAGCAAATTTCGAAAAAAAAGGGTCAAGCGTAGTAGCAGAACAACTCTCTTAACTTTTAAAACTTGTAAAATATAGGTATGAGCAACAAACAGAGCAGCACGCCGGAGACAATTTTCTCGCCGCCCGAGGCATTTGGTGTTCAGTGCCAACATACTTGGGTTGTTGACGCAATACCACAGACCATACTCGAATGTTTAACTGCAAGTAGGTAACTTTCCTCACGCAAGACGGCTTTCTCAATCCACTTATTTATCCACCAATCAAACTGTTTTTATCGCCGAAGTTGATCTGGCGGACAAACAAGGGTCATTCGAAGACATTAAAGATCAGATAGGTCGTCTGATCGGTTAATTCGGCAGTAAAGATCTGACACGGCTGGGGTCTACCATTAGGCGCATTCACGTTGAAACCAGGTTACCAACCCTTGAACCCGTAGATAACATCACAGTAGCCGGCTGATTGAGTTTAAATAGTGGTTTCTTTAAAAAATATTATGATCAACGATGGTAAGAATTGCGCTATAATTCGCGCTTAGGTGAGGGTATTGCACCCAATATGCGTGTTCGTGCGAGTAAGACACTTGTTCCACCACCGACAAGGAAACGACTGGCAACTGACTATTTTCTGAGTGCTTCTTATTTAATTGGCGGATACAAGAGCGGGCATGGGGGCCCCAAACACCCAGAATTCCATACATTGGACTTAACTTTGTATTGGAGAAACCGCCATTTTATTATACTGTAGGTATATGTATGTTTACTTAGTTGATCGCTGACTGTTCATCGTTGGCGAGTATTTTCCCTCCACTAGTTTTTTTTTTTTTTTTTATACTACTAAATGACGGAACTAGCAGATGGCCCACCTGATGTTAAGCGGTAACCTCTGCCTATGAACAGTGCATTACCTCATAGATCACGTCTACCTAGGACGCGCCCTATGTGGCATTACACTGCGCCCGCCACCCTGAGACATAAAGATGAAAAGTCTCATGTGCCAGTAATTTCACCGGCACCCTTACCCTTCAAACCGGAACACAGCAATGCGAGCACTACTGCTTTGCGGCAGAAATAGGTATGGTGGTAGTACTTCCCCGGACGAACTCTTTCACAAAAAAGCTCTACTACTACTAAAGTTACTACTACTAGTTTCTCGCAGAGAGTCTCTTGGAGGTCACTCGTCGAGAGATTAAGCACCACCAAGTGATTGAGCAGTCCTACTACAGGTCTAACGCTTAACTGAGTCAGTCCCTGAGGTATGGGAGTGGTACGGGAGGGGTGTTTTCGTCTCTCAAATGATTAGATGACATGAAGCCACACTTCATTTTGACGTAACGAAAACGCCCCTCCTGTACCACTCCCATACCTAAGGGGCTGACTCAGACCTGTAACTGACCCTGGACCCTGTGCGAGTAATTGGTAGTCGCATTGGCACGCTCGCTCATAACGCAGCAACAAAACTATCCTAAGAGGCCCCTTTCCGATCCGCCTAGTACATACCAAGCATGGTCTAACTAAAAGCATGTTGTTTCGTCCAACGCAACGTTTGAAAAATAGTCACTGCGAAAAATGAGAGATGTGCTAATGGCCTCGGTTGGCATTCGTAAATTCCGTGAATTCCGGAAAATCTGCGCGGAAATTACTTATAACTTGTTGCAATATATACGTGTTTCTGAAAAAGCCTTATAATCTCTATTACATTAGCAAGGTTTATACTCAGAGGATTTATTTATTTTTACAATTTATGAACGGCCAAAGTTAGGGACAATTTGTGCAAAAAAAGCTTATTTATGGAGGATATTACTGAATTTGTTTATCAACATTTTGAATTATTGCTACTATATAAACTTAGGTATAGTGCTCAAGATACATAGTTGCACATCTACAGAATTCGACACAACGCGTTACGTTAAATTTCGTACAAGCTGCGTACAAGCGTTTGTATGGAAAATATGACGGGTTGAACGGTCTTAACTACACACTCGCTTGTCGTTGCTCGCTAACTCTAATTTATAGTTCTACTCGCTCTTTGCTAATCGACTCCGGTGGGGCAGGTGCCTAAGTATCAGCACGTATCAGTAAGCAGGTACCGGAAACCAACATGTGAATGCGGCGTAAAGTTAACGCGGCTGGAGTCCAACATAATTTCCAATTCATTTGCCATCCGCTTTCTGAGAAAAAGTTCGGCAGTGAGCCTTTTGGCTTTACAGCTTTACTATTTTGGAAACCTACGCTATCTTTTCGTGGATGTTTTAGGTTGATTAAGAAGTTATACTATAAACTAGGAACTCTACTACTTGCTACCAACGAGTCTTAAGTTAATTCGGTCACATCGCTCAGAGACAGGCAGATAACCTAGACACACTGGTTGTATTAGGGAAGATAGAAAAGAAAAAACATCATTAGCTGCAGGTCTGACACAGTCAAGACATTAGGCCTCCCTGTCACTACCGCCCTAAGCCAAGCCGAAGAAAAGAGTGGCATGGAAGCAGCTCGTCAGTTCCTCTATAAAAGAATTTTAAGATGGGCACGACCTCCTAAGGATACCTACGGCAAAGAAGAGAAGAAGTAGATATTAGTGGTAGATCATGCATGAGAGTTAGTAGAATTAGCAAGTTGAAGTGGCAATGGGGCCAACAGCTCTGAGGACCGACATTCGTCAGGAATAAAGGTTCTCGAGTGGCGACCACGAACTTGATCACGCAGTGTAGGAAGACCCTAAATCTGCCATTAAGGTGGTTGCTTTCACTTGTGGCGTGTTTTTTTTTTTCGTTTCTTTTGTTCACACAGCTCATCAACACTTCTTCAGATAGCGAAAACTATGTTACCGATAATTATATGACCTAACACACAAGTTTTATTTAATAGTATTACATAAATATCATTAGTATCATAGTTACTGGCAACATAGTTTTCGCTATCTGAAGAAGTGTTGATGAGTTGCGAAGAGCAAAAAACACGAAAATTTTGAATTTCGCGCCACTATCGAAAGCAACCACCTTAAACTACAACAATTTACGAAGTAACGGGTGATTTTAGTCGCCACTAAGCTAATTATGGCACGCATTGCGCTACCAATCCTAATCCTTAATCCCGTAGTTGATGACGTGTACTAACGGAGGTGCGGTCTCACAGACTCCTCATAAGTCTTGGCTAAGCACCGCCTGTCTTGCAACGGCAAAGTATATTTATAGAGGTGCACCTGACAACAGAGGCGGCTAGTTGCCATGAAAGCTTGGAACAAGCATTTACGTTAAGAGGGCCCATCCTGGCTTGGGATAAAAGCTTGTTGTTACGTCCAATGCAATGTTTGAAAGAGAGGCACTGTGAAAAATGAGAGAGAGTGCCAGAGCCCTCTGTTGGAATTCGGAAAATTACACTGCTTACTTTAAAATTAACGCGCATAATGGTTCATAATGGCAGGAAATGCGTGTATTTGATAAAATCTATTTGTAGTTTTGAAAAAAAAAAAACATTTAGAATCTCCATAATCCATAGTCTACAGATCCATATACAGATTTATATTTAGAATCAATACCGTATCACCTAAAAAGTTGAGGCTAAAATTATAAACGGTGTGTCCGAGCCATCGAGCAACACGGAACAGAGAGCAACACGGAACGGAGGCCTGCGTTGCTCGATGGTCCGAGCCGTGCATTTTTCGATTCAAACGTCATTTTCTACAAAATTTCCTTGTCCATCCAAATGTTGGCCTGTCTACCCCAAAGTTACAGACTTTTAAATCGGCAAAAAAGGGTTAAAAATATAAAGACAGTTTTGTTCCTATTGTTTTTTTGCAAGCTCATAAAGTAATTGCAATTCAAATACCAGAATTATTCAAATACATATTAGTTTAGAAATAAACTGCAATGTTACAATTTTGCAATTTTAAAAAAAAAAAAAAAAAAAAAAAAAACCTTCA
Source organism: Operophtera brumata (assembly GCA_932527175.1). Taxonomy (NCBI): domain Eukaryota; kingdom Metazoa; phylum Arthropoda; class Insecta; order Lepidoptera; family Geometridae; genus Operophtera; species Operophtera brumata. The sequence goes on along the minus strand of OW052237.1, from coordinate 6,731,923 downwards.
AACCGGAACACAGCAATGCGAGCACTACTGCTTTGCAGAAATAGGTATGGTGGTAGTACTTCCCCGGACGAACTCATTCAGAAATATAAAAAAAAGAAAAAAAAAGATGCTAAGTACACAATACATTTGGTTCATAGGGCAAGGTGGCAAGAGCACTGGCTGCATTCCCACGTTGAATGGCCAAATAAATTCTTTGCCATATAATTTAATATAATTTTGAAATGAATTTATTTTAACCTTTTGAAATCGATTCGACACGATATCAATAGGTATCGCAAATGTCGGCTCGATCTGAACGAGATGGAATGATGAAAAATTTATGAGCTTCTTCATTGGTCGTAACAGAGGGAATATTAAGCTATGACTTTGATGTTCATACATGGTACACTACAGAAAAGGTTCTCTGAGTGTCCCATTATCTTGCCACATTTTGCATAATAGCTTTTAAGTTCTTTCTTTATTTAAAAGATAGATAACGAATCTACATTTTTTACATTCTAATTAAACAAAATCTAATAGAAAACTTTACCAACCTAGTAGTAACTATCTACTACTTATCTACTTTAAGGAACTCTCCCTTATCAAGGTACAGTTAATCGCTGCCAAGGGCAAAACTTCAACTTAGTCCATTCGTTACACGGCATTAGGGACAACTTGTGCACATTACCGTTACAAGAGTTTTTGTTGGGCGTTTTAATTAAATGTGCTGATATATTGAGGTTACATTTTGTTTTTCATGCCCCGAATTCGGATTTGAATCAGTGCAATAATAAATATTTTTTCTGTTTGGAAATATTCAATGACTCGTAAGTGAGATTCGTTGATATAAGATTTGTCCTGGATGGTTGCCTATTAAGAAATGTGTAATGGAAGAAAGCGTTAGCAGAGTCAGTCATGGGAAGCAATGGTGGCGATGAGCTCACCATATGTCACATCTATATTCCCACGATGGTACAACCCACGGTGAAAAGAAGCATATTGAAGCTTTGCCAACCTTTTCAAAAAAAAGGCGTTTCTATGAATATTGCTGGTTATAAAAATATATAGATGTTTTGACGAGTACTGATAGTCAGTCTTCAATCATACCTTCAGTTTTCTATACAACTCCAGTGAAGTCAAAATTGTTTTTTATAAGCCTTTGGAGTCTTAAAAACGTGTTGTGTTAGTTAATACACTTAAATTGTTGTGTGTACCTAATTGGTGGTTCATATTCGGTCTTCGTAAATATGACCATGTTTCCCAGTTCCGCGCTAAGCTCAAGTGGCTTCCCATTCGCCTTCGCCGGAATACTCATATCCTCTCGCTTCTCCATAATATATTGTTTAATCCTTCTGCTCCACCGTATCTGAAGGAGCGCTTTGAGTTTCTCCATTGTTCCAGCCCTCATTCTCTTCGTTCATCAGAAAATCTAGCTCTAAAGTTCCCCATTCATCACAGCTCTTTCTACACTGACTCTTTTACGGTGCAAGCTGTTCGGCTGTGGAATTCATTACCGTTGTCGATTCGGCTTGCTCCGTCGTTGCATTCTTTTAAAGATCGTGTCAAACTGTTTTATCTCCAATAGTCTTCTTCGTACTGTTGAGTTTCATTGTTCTTGTCTGTTTTTATGTTGTGTTTATATTATTATGTATTTATTTTTATGTATTATAATGTAGGTTTGTATATATTTAACGATATGTGTATTTGTCAAGGTGATACCACCACTGTCCCATTCTTCCATATAGTCCTCTCCATCCTAAGGTTGTCTGGAAGAAATCGCTATAAGCGATAAGACCGCCCATTGTACAATTCTGTTATTTTTTTGTTATTGAGTTATGTTTTGTATTTCTGTGTGTTATTTGTGTACAGTAAAGAGTTAATCTATCTATCTATCTATCTATTACTATAACTATTAGAATAGAAAGAAAGAAATATAAATTGTTTATTTTGAACAGCAAATACACACAGCTTGGGAACACAATACAATAATAACACAGACAGAACACGTTTTTTGCTGCGTGTATAGTGCCGTCAAAAAAGACCCGTGTTCAGCATAATGCTGCAGTAAACTGCAGCGCTGATTTTCAGCACGGACCTCGGTTGACGCACGGACACGGCACACACACTGTAATAGACATCAGTAGGTAATAGGTTGATATATAAACTATACAATGACGCAGGTAAAGTTGCATATCGAATAACACAATCAACTACTTGATGTAATAGCTAACGTGAACAATAAAAATAATTACCCACTGAGTGAGAATAACTATACTCGTTTACTCGTTGCAATTGTAATACTACATATTATATGGATATCCCACCAACTCGCTCTATTAGCCCATACTATCCCATTGTTGGGCAAAGGCCTCGCCCCATTTCCGCCAGTAAAGTGGTTTTAGATGGTTTTGTGAAACTGTTTCCCATTCCCACTCATAGGCGTCTCTCATTAGTTCATCTCGCCACCTCATGCGTGGTCTACCGCGACGCCGCGCCACCTGGATGTATCAGCTTGATGGTAATTATTATGCATCTAAAAGACCTCCCTTATGTATCCATCAACATAGATTATATATTATTATCAAAAACACTACTGAGATAAAGCTCCAGTCTAAAACTGTATGGCTAGTAATCCTGTTAATGTATTCCGCTTGAGCTACGATACTCGTAGCTTCGTAGACTATCTCGTAGAGCCTCTACACGTCGAGCGTCGATTATGGTAATAACGTCTTGGTATTTTTTCTTGCATTTTGATTGGAGTTTTGCAATAAGACGATGTTTCGGTCTTAAATAAAAGCATGTTACAAGGTTAAAAAAACCTATTATGTTTATTGATTAAATTTAAAAGTTCAAACTATTAGTATCCCAGTACCAGTGAAATTACAGGCTTATGAGACTCTTTATCTTTATGTCGCAGGGTGGCAGATGCATTGCAATGCCACATAGGTGCGTCCTATGAGGTTATGCATTGTATTAGGCCATGGTAATTATATCAACAAAATTATCGTTAACCTGTAAAAGACTACTAATGGACATTAGGCCTATTATAGAATGCCTCATCGAATGTTTTTTGTTAAAAAGCAAATCTTAGTAGAAAAGCAAGAACCATGATATTGCCATGACGTTTTAACGTAGTTGTAAGAGTTTCTTATCCCTAATACTGTATCCTCATCCAAACCCAAGCAGCGCAAAGGGCTACCATGGGTACCATATACCTATACCCATATTTGTTCTTATATATACATGTATCAGTGTAACAGCAACACAACGAATTAATAGAAGTATTTACCAAACCATATATTAATTTCCTACAAAAATATTCAAGTCTTCTTAAGCATGGATTTATAAAACCGCCTCACATAATCCTACTTATGTTCTTCATATTACTTACTTATTCCGCAGTAATCTAGCGTACAGCGCTTCGATTTCGTAATCCTGTTTTTATTTTTTGTAAAGCCAGTGCGAAATAAATATTTATTTTATAGACCATAGTTAAATAAACAGTAAATTCTGATACGTTACGATGATAAATAATAATAAATAAATAAATAATACTGGACAGTTCACACAACATTATCTAGCCCCAAGCTAAGCAGAGCTTGTGTTATGGGTACTAGATAACTGATATACTTAATACAATATATTACATAGATAGATATTTTTTTATTATACATCGAAAATACCCAGAACACCCTGAACAAATATCTGTGATCGCACAAATATTTGTTCCGAGGCGGGAATCGAACCCGCAACCTCCTGCGTCGCAGGCCAAGCTTCGCCCGCCGCGCCACAGAGGTCGTCGTACGATGTGTTAGAAAAGGACAGAAAACCCGTTTATTTCGTTAGTATATTGTAAACCAAGTTGTGTTAGGGGTAGAAATGTCGGATCTTCCGTAAATTAAATAATATTTGCGTATTCTTACTCTCAGACGTTTGGAGCTTCTAGAGACGATGGATATTTTTTTTTGAGGAAAAATTTACTATGACAAGCCTAAATAAGATATTTTAAAAGGTAAAATCTCCGTGAACGTGTTTTGGCCAAACCAGAGACGTTGTGGCGAAGTAAGCCCACGATCCAGTATAATGAAGAATGTGGGAATAAGTAGTAAGTAATCTGTGGTATCTGACAACCTTTCCAGGAAACAAACGTGACTTTATGTATTTATGTGCTTACTAGTTGATGTGCTTACTAGAGCGAACGGCCACGAATTCATTCGCGTGGAGATTTTCCATACAAAATTCAACACCCCACTGGAGAGTGAATTTCGGAAATTCCTTTCTTAGCACCCTTATACCAGAAATGCCATTTACCCTCTCAATTCAGCAAATTTCAGGTCTCTAATACTTTCGGTTTAGGCTGTGCGTTGATAGTTAGTCAGTCAGTGAGTCAGTCTGACAGACACGCAACGATTTCATATATCTATACATCTGTATTGATGAATAGCTGTGCTACGACTTTTAAGTTAGGATTTCTGTTTGAATCCCTATTTTTCTTTATAAAAACCCTTTAAGCCAAACTTTCATACAACAATTCTAAAAACGTAATTTATGTCTTAGGCATAGTATAAAAAGCATTTATTTTGAAATCACAGACATGCCTTCAATTCCTATATATTGGTACGTATAGACATTTGTGCCATTTTGTTTATTTGTTTAAAAATTATCAAATTTTAATGGTCGGATAAGAGTTACTCAATAAAAAAATATAGGTAGATAGATAGATAGAAAACACTTTATTGCACAACACAGAAAATAAGCTATTTAAAGCTTAATATTAAACTAAACACGGAAGTACAATGGGCAGTCTTATCGCTATAAGCAATCTCTGCCTGACAACCTTGGGATGGACTGGAATTATTTGCACGACATAGAACGGTGGCCTTAATATCTGCAATAAAATCTTTTAATTTAAAAATAAATATAACAAATGACTACCTACCTAATAATGCAATGCACATACGATCTAGCTGTTGAATTGCAGTCAATTCAAATTCAACAACTAATATTTTTAAGAAATAATACGTTCTTACTGAAGCACATTCCCATCTGCTGTGTCTTGGCTCGGATGATTCCTTGGTTTTATTCCGATCGTTAGGGGGTATTGTGTGACTAATAGGTAGTACGCGATGGCGTGGAGGCTGTATTGCAGCCAAAAACATGATGAAAGCAGTTCCTTCCGTATTCAGAGACGCTCAAATATATTTATTACGAAGTTATAGTCAGTTTTTGCGGAGCTAGTAAGTGATAGCGCTATAGCACAACAACTAACAACTATAGAGTTGAGTCTGCAAAATTTATTTAGAGGCGTTGAACATTTTCAGGGTCAAATTTTAATTGAGAAAGCGGCCAAGTGCGTGTTTATGCCACGTGAATTGTAGAGTTACGTAGTTGCCCGTCACAAAATGCGGACTTAGAAGGAAGCTTTCCTGTTTTACACAACTAACAACTTCATCTAGTAATTTTCAATGGAATTTGTACGAAATATTCCTTTTTACTCCCTCATTTTGTAAGTTGTTTGACTATTACTCGTTAACTTGTAAAGCCTACTTTGCTGTGATAGCTTAGCTTAGCTAGCCGTGTTTTTTTTCATATCCATACACCAACGTTTAGCTGGCAGGGGAGACACTTGACTCTGAAAAAAATTACCTACTTCGCAAACAGATACCTGAATCGAAAATGGTTTTCAAAAACCCTTAATATTTTGAACCATCTATCCAACGACATCCCACACCATGGGATAGACGAAAAATTAACAACTTTACGTGTAGGGGAGGTACTCTAAACAAAATTTATTTTACCACTTTGCCGTCTTCATTAACATGTATACCCAAATCCTAGCTTAAAAGCCCGGTAACGCAGTCATGGCCCCAGGCGGTCAAATGCAACAAAATCCATTCGAAAAAAAAAAAACTAGTACCTACTTAGACTCTCTGAGCTAAGCCACGGACAGACAGACAGACAGACGGACATGGCGAAAAACTATAAGGGTTCCTTGTTTTGTTGACAACGGAACCCTAAAAAGAAATGAAATTGTGAAATCTTATAAATAGATTACGAAACTAAATTGCTACTGACTCTGAAAGTACAAAAATATTCGACCTCGACATAAATACTTGTTTGCCCCAAAAAAAGGGAAATCATGTAAAGGCTTATTTCTATTACTGTAATTCCCCATACTTGGGCATATTGTACCGGCGAAAGGGGATATATACCCTTTATAGCATCTTCAAAGGATTAATAAGACGGCCTCATTTGGAAATGGCAGCTTCCACCGCATTTACCGAAAATTAAACATACATACATTCATAGAAACACGCCTTTTTACTCTAAGGGGTAGGCAGAGCTCAATAGACCTCTTTTTCACCGTGGTCTCAGTCGTGGGAAGTAATGGTGGCGATGAGCTCACCACTTGTCACGTTTATATCCCCACGATGGTGCAACCGCATGGTGAAAATAGGCCAATTTGAGAGTCTACCTACCCTTTCGGGGAAAAGGCGTTCGTCTCTATATGTATGTATTTATATAACAGAGTTTCCTAAAAAAAACTCTCCCAAAACTATTAAGGATTCGAATGGGGTTACAATTTTTAGATAGCTTGGTTCTTTGGCTAGGTTTTGGGCTTTCTTCTCGGACTAAATCAAAGCTAGTTTGCTTACCAATTGCTTAATATTCTATTCTAGTCAAGTTTACAATAAAATTATCGTATGAAAATAAGTAAAGTAATACCCTGTTACGCCCTAGAGAAGGTATTCAATAGAATTAAAATTACCGTGGCTTGGTATAATTTGAGAAAAATTACGACTGTTCACCACGTACTACCACTACTATTCAATTATTTAGGTATTCAATGCGGGGCAAATTTTGATTAGAATAGCTCTATCAAATACTGAAACACGTAGGTAATTTAATGTGAGAGCATTTTAGTTAAATTATTTAAATCCCGACTCTCATTTAGCTATTCAACACTTTTGTATAGTTATCAGTCAATTTATGTCTCTCTAAACCGCACGAGTGCTGTAAAATGGTAATTGAACAATTCCATTATGTGATCTAAATTCGAAATACAACATTCATTTTTAGTAACTAGTGCCGTGGTGTGTCCTGCCTAAGAATAGACCCCTGCGTCTCCTCCCGTGGATGTCGTAAGCCGACTAAGGGAGTTGCCATCTCCAAAACTAATAAGGATTCGAAAAAAAGGGATAAGGGGAGTTGGTAGTAATATTCGTTGGTATAAGATTTGTCCTGGCTGCTAGCTTAATAGGGAATGTATGTAATTACTGGAAGAAAGCGTTAGCCGAGTCAGTTACGGGTATAGTATTATTTTATCTGTGGTTGCAGGAAGCAATTGCAGCGATGAGCTCACCACTTGTCACATCTATATTCCCACGATGGTGCAACTCACGGTGAAAAGAGGCCCATTGAGGCTCTGCCTCCCTTTCAGGGGAAAAAAGCGTGTCTGTCTATTTCTCTGTGTGTAATGATCTTTAATGATGATGATTTATTTATAATGTGATGCATACGAAACATTGCTAAAACAAGTAAGCTGACAAATTAATGTGATTTGATACTAAAGTACTTAACAGTACCTAATACTAAAATCACTTTCATAAAATACATCATTCTTTACGTAAAACAAGACTTTTTTCCTGTCCTGGTTTACTTATCAGTATGTGAAAAAACAAAAAACAACAATCCCCATACGACAACAGTTTAAAATAAACAAACCGCCAAAACTAGCTCAAGCAAACGACAACAATTAATTTTAATTAAATCTTCACATACCCGCCATTCCAAATTCCAGTTAAACGGTAAAATTAAAAAGTTAAGCACACTGGCAGGTATTTTAAGGTCACTAAAAAGTATAAGTCATTTCTAAATTCAATACATTTGGCAGGTCGAGAGCGCGCCTCTCCTGATATCGCCCGGTGGCGGCGCGGGCACCCGTCTCGGCCTCTGAACGGATACTGGCATTGCCGCAGGAGCCTGCGTCACAGCCACTGGACCTCGACACCTTTTTGCGGACCCCTAATTAATAACCAAACGTGACGGGAACACGCGGCGCCAAATCTCAATTCATTGGGCGGATCTGCGGAGTGCTAATGAAACTAGTCTTGATAGTGTCATCAACAATTCAGGCTGACCGTTGCTATTTGTAATGAAAATGAACATCATTTCTGCCGCTGTTCTTAACCCCCGACTAAAAAGACGGGTATAATAAGTTTGAAGCCGTAGTGTGTCTATCTGTCTGTCTGTTTGTCTGTGGTGTTTACGAGGTGGTTCTTAACTATGTCTGGTGGAAATTGGTAGCCGTTTCTAGGATCATCGCATCGCAGTACTCGCAGTACTTTTTTAGCAGGGAACACAGACATTTTTGCAGCTAGCACCAAATGAGCTCAACATTTTCTTTTTAAAAAGGATATTCCAATATTTACCATTAGCATAATGTCGGAAATAGGGGCGCAGCGGGGGGGGGTTAGGGGAGACCACCCTCTATGGGTGGAAAAACGTGAAAATTCATAGAATAATTAAATAAAGATAACTATAAATTTAAGTTTGGAACTTTCCAATATCGATCTTTAATATTTGACTCAAAAGTGAGGCGAAGGAGAGAGGGAACGGGGAAGGGGGAGGAGACTCTATGGATTGAGAAACGCGGAAGCTTATAGCTTTCGAGAAAAAAAATTGCGGTTAAATTATGTTTATTTTACAAACTGCATATTTTTTTTTACAAAAATCTTATCTCCAAAACTATTTGTTTCTAAGACGCCATTTCATATTTGGGCTTCTCGAAAGTAAATCTACATGTTATCAAAATATCTCCGCTCATTGTTAATATTGGCTAGTTGAGCCGCAGAATCTTTAAGTTTGCTCAAACTATAAATTAAGATGACATGACTCTAGGGTCTGATGACGACCACTTTACGATCGTCGTCGTCGTTTCGTATGAGGTAGTGCTGGCCTCTGGTGTCAGAGTTTGTCAAGCCGCCCGAGGGCCTCTGACATGGCTTATCGACTGCTATTAATCAATAACAGCCGGGACCGACAGTTTAACGTGCCCTCCGAAGCACAGAGCGATAGAAATCCGCACATAACTTAGAAAAGTGTGACGACCTCTGTGGCCCGGCGGGTGTAGATTGGCCTGCGACGCAGGAGGTTGCGGGTTCGATTCCCGCCTCGGAACAAATATTTGTGCGATCACAGATATTTGTTCAGGGTGTTCTGGGTATTTTCTATGTATAATAAAAAATCTATCTATGTATTATATTGTATTAAGTATATCAGTTATCTAGTACCCATAACACAAGCTCTGCTTAGCTTGGGGCTAGATAATGTTGTGTGAACTGTCCAGCATTATTTATTTATTTATTTATTAAAAGTCATTGGTGCGGATCCTAGGATCGATCCCGGTATCGTTGGATTCTGAGTTGCACTATTGAACCGTTAGGCTATCATCGCTTTACGATGAATAGGATCAAGGTACAATAGGCGCTCTATGGCTCCAATGCGGTTTTATTTGTATGAAAACTGGGGTAAGAACACTGAAAACAGATGGGGGTTTTATAAAATTAACTTGTTACTTTACTCGCTGTTTGCTGCATTTGATATGAGGTGCCAGGACAATACTTGCATTCGTTCCATACCACAGAATATATATAGCACCACGAGTACGTTCCATACTCTCACGGGCTTGCTTGGGAAGTTTGTTAACATGCAAGGTTTAAAGTACTCCAGTGATGTTTTTACTAAGAGTACTAGAGAGCTTGTTTTTATGTAGTTTATTTTACGGGTATTTATTTTAATTTTTACCTTGTAAAACTGAGCCGAAACTCGTAGTTTTTTGTGCATAGTTTTTGTTTACTTATTTGTGCTTGGAATAACGTAACTAACAATAAAAGGTTAATTAGGTTAAATGTTTCCTGGAAGAAATCGCTTTCAGCGATACTGCGAGCCCATTGTACTGAAATTTGTTTAGTTAATGGTTAATGTTCATTTTTTTGGTATAGGTACAATAACTCTTTCCTTTTTATGTCTACGGTAAAATCGGTTTCCTAATGTTTGACCGAATTATCTTAGCCGAAGTTAAATTTATCCGAAAAACATTCGCTGCATTTTTGATGGCTGATTGTTCAACAATTATTTTGAGGAATTTAATTATGCAGATTCCTCAAATACCTTATCATTTCACGTAGGTACTAATATAGTATTATTTTATCTGTGACGTAGGTAACATAAATTTCAACTACAAGTATTGGCAAAATCAAATTTGCCTAAAATTATTCGGTGACCGGTAAAATTTACATAATTATCTTGCTTTCAATTATTCAATTTCATGGTAGAGAATGAGTAATTTGAATATCCGTTATATATATACACGGCAGTATAGGTATAGAGCTCAGCACAGCTTTACTACTGTGAGCATACCTTTTATCGAGAATATGGATATGGTTATAATATTTAATCAAGTGACAAAATAGTTATATGTAACCACTTATAATTATTTTGTCACTCAATTAAATACATGCCTAATCAAAATTGACAAAGCAGGATTTAGGTCTCCTCCATAGAAAGTTACGGCGAACGGTCTTGTACCGTCCAGCGCCTAACCTAGCAGAAATGATAACCGAGTGGGGACCACACACCGGACGATGCAAAAGAGGAATGCCCCCATTCGATGGGCCAAAGATATAATAAAATATTGAGACAACGAGAAACCAGCTAATCACGGGCCGCAGTAAAGATAATCTAATTGTTCACTAGTTATCATCACTCCTCCACCGCCACACGGTTATCAGTTCTGCTAGTTTAGGCAGTGGATGGAGGCGGCTCAAGACCGCGAAGAATGTGTTCGTCGTGCATTGTATGGGGAGGCTTATGTCCAGCAGTGGACTTCTTAGGATGACGATGATGATGTTGAAGACTTATTTGTGATAAATTGCTCATTTTTATTTTTAAACCTCACCTAGAGTTAACATTAGTCGCCAAGTAATTATTTATAGTAGCCCATATATTAGTCGCTAGGTCATTATTTATATTAGCCCATATTAGTCGCTAAGTCATTATTTATAGTAGCCCATATTAGTTGCTAAGTCATTATTTATAGTAGCCCATATTAGCCGCCACGTCATTGTTTATAGTAGCCTACCTAATTTACGAGATACCTACGTGCATAAGTCGCCGTATATTTTTAGCCTCCTGAAAAATAATAAGCCTTTTTATAATAGAGAGGTTAGGATGTCTTAAAAGCGACGGAGACGATAGTATTTGTTTACTGGAAGATTTATAAATTAGAAACCATCCTGTTCCATCTCCTTTATCTGACCGCTATTAAGTCAAGGCCACACAAGTGCCATCAATGCTGAGGGCCTAGTGAAAAGGGATGAGGGTGGACCACAATAGCACCAATGAATATTTTTGCAGTTTGGAAAACGGTTTGTGTGTGTTTGGGTAGTGTTTTTACGCCACATATGGCAGGAATTCATAGGGGAGAGTATGATAGACATATCTTCATAACATTTTATTAAACATACGGTATTAGGGTTCCGTATCTTAAAAGGTACCAATGGAACCATTATAGGATCAATTTGTTGTCCGTCTGTGTATGTATCTGTCTGCCAAGACCTCTGTTCACGGAAGCGGCTAAGACCTGATTTCACCATACTCTGTTAGTTAGTTAAAGGTCCGTTTGAAAAGATAACGGTCTTTTTGACAGATGTTTTCATACGTTATCTGTCACTTTGACGATTGATTACGGTAACCGCCCGTTTATTTGTTCGTGAACTTGGGCCTTAAGGTAGCAATTTGAAGTTTATACCAAAAATAAAGGTATTTTGTAAGCTTATAGTGCCCTTAAAAATCAATCTTCTAACTCAATGCATTGAAATGATTTGTCTATTTTTTTATGGCAATCGCGAAAATGATAAACCTTTACAGGAAAGCCTCCTTCTAAGTCCGCATATTGTGACGGATAACTACGGAACCCTACAATGGGCGTGACTCGACACGCACCTGGCCGCTTTTTATTTATTGTACTTTTGAAAGTCTTCCATGTGCGTCATGGATGATTTTTCTTTTCTTGGTGAAATATGTGTTACCGCGGTAAAAGTTTCAGCTTTTTCCATCAAAAGCTGATGGATGGTAAACCACTTCGCGTATTAGAACTTCTATATACATCCATACATAGACACATGCATTTTTCCCCGAAGGGGCAGAGCCTCAATAGACATACCTCTTTTCATCATGGGCAGCTCAATCGCAGGAATATTAGTCGTGACCAATGGTGAGCTCATTGCCGCCGTTGCTTTTCGACCTTGGCTAAAGCTCTCTTCAAGCTAACAAACTATTCCAGCTTTTTAAATAAATACAGTACAATGACCCATTTTGACAACCCCCGATGTAAAGAAACGAGTTTTTTTATTTATTTTTATAAAACTACAGGGCTTATTTGTGTTCCGTTCTATCCGTGATGAATATACCCCTCCGTCTCTTCCCATGGATGTTCTAAAAGCCGACTAAGGATTAAGTACACCGTATGAGCAGCAGCATCCACCTGAGTACTTAACACTAATACGGCGATTACAACCCGCCTGCTAAGCGTTGTGATTTGGCGAATCCATTACGTTCTATGAGTGAGTCCTTATCCAGCAGTGTATATTTAAAGGCTGATGATGATGTTGATACGCCTATGCATAATTCCCAGATTATTTAAAACAAACCATGAGCACATTATCTATCTATTCCGAACGCGTATCAGTCCGAACACGCTACTGAACTCTAACACATTGGCTAGCTGCATCTCTGCAGGCGGTAAAAGCCGCAAGCTGACCCAGTCCACAGATAAAATAATACTACCCAGTCGGTAAAGACCATTGCTCACTGACACACGGACAAATCGTCTCTATCTCCAGCGACGCAATCTTTTACTTATTAGCACAACTGTTTTTTTTGTACATACCTACTTGTATTATTATTTCTGTAAATAAATGTATTTTCTTATTAGCTCGTATAAATAAATATATAACTATTAATCCAGACAGAATAGGAAAATCAGGCCTACTGTCCACGCACGCGTCATTTGACGTATGCATGTAACCTACAAATGAAGATAGGCGTATTTTGCATATTTGTTATGTCCACGCTGCTTCATGTAATAGTCAGTCACGCTACAAAACGTCTCAGTTTTCTTTCAACTAGCAACGAGAAAGCAAGCGTCCGTCTGACGAGTCGGTCAGTAGTGACTTGTTGCCGCGCGCACCGCATGACGAACGCATGACGAGCGGCTGACGCGACGTTGCCGCTTCGTGGACACAGATTTCATTGTTTCTAAGCAAGATGCAAGCATTCGTCTTGCAATCGTCAATTGACGAAAGCGTGCGTATGACGTGCGGTTACGTGGACAATGGGCCGCGACCTTTGTGTCAAAAAGTACAAAATTGATTTTTGTTTCATTTTATCCGTGTCAGTCCGTTTTACTTGGGTCGATTTGGGAATGTGGACATTTTAAATTGTGTCTAAATAGGATTGTGTCTAAAAGAACAAAATAATTTCTCTGGTAATGGGGAGCTGAGTGCTCTAGCTAGGTTATATACAGGTTGGGGCAAATTTTTGGCCCCTTAAACCTTTTCTTTTGTAGTTAGAAGGTTTTGTTCTTAGGAACCTTCTGTTTTATTTTGAAGAAAAATATAAAAACATTTTTAGATTTTTGAAAAAAAAGTACGGTTCACTCAAAATATTGCATTTGATCGTAAGTTTTGGCAATAATTAAAAAAAAACATTCCCATATGAAAAAACTAAAAAACGAGTAAGTGAAAACAACAATGTCACTCATTCAATGGTTCTTAATTTAAATCCGCATGTAACTATTTTTTTAAGTTGGTAGGCTAATTTTAAAGGCTTATGTCCCTACCCATGTTCGCTCTAACGAAGATGGTTTACGTAAAAATGTCCCCAGACCAAAATAAAAAACATACCTATACCTAGTTACTTGTTAGTAGCAAAAACACCCAATTTTATGGGTTTAACTAAAAAAAACTTGTTTGGTAAGTAAATAAATTGCTTTATAATAACAATAAAAAATAAGTAAAAATTTAATTCCAGATATGTTCAAAGTGTAGACCATTTACTTGACTACACAGATTGGCACGCGTTAGCACACTTTGCGTAGCAGCCCTTACCTTCATGTAATGCATATTTTGTAATGCACTTAGAATGCCGTCTTTCAGTTCGGCGGGGCTTTCGAAATGCCCATAGAAAAAAATCGCAACGGTCGGGAGGTTTTTATAACTTTCTTGTCTGGTAGTGTTATTTCTTCATTTTCTCTACGAAATGCTTCTAACGCTGGTTGAACACGACAGTTATTTTGAAAATAAGCTTTTATTAAGCTTAGCCGCTGTTAATTCGTAAGAGACATTTTAGATTTAAAATTTTAAAAAAATATTTCCCGCCGATTTTTTCTAGCGGTATCGTCATTCAAAGATGTGGTATATCATTCTACCAATAAGGTTTAATAAAAATATCAATAAATAATTTTAATTTAGAACAAATTGCTTTCCGTGTTCGAATGGTATGCATGACTTTGTTGCGTCGAAGGCGCTTCTTAGAAAAATGTATGGGAATTGTTTTTTTTTATTATTGCCAAAACTTACGATTTGATTTGGTATGTTACTTTGGGAAAAGTGTTCCTGGTTGGAAATAGAGTCGATTAAGACCAACTTGTTTTTTTTTACAAATGCCATTTTTAGGGTGATCCGTACTTTTTTTCAAAAATCTAAAAATGTCTATATTTTAATCTTCTAAATAAAATAGAATGTTCCTAAGAACAGAACTTTCTAACTACAAAAGAAAAGGTAGGTACCCTTAAGGGGCCAAAAATTTGCCCCACCCTTTATATTACTAGTGACTTCGCTCGCGTTAAGCCAGGATAAAAAAGTAGCCTATAGGTCAATCCAGGTTATAACCTATCTGTGTACCAAATTTCACCAAAATCAGTTGAGCCATTTGAGCGTGATTGAGTTACAAATATACAATTATCCAAACATACCAACTACGAAAATGATATTAGTGAGATGAATGTTGCCAGCTGCTGAAATAATAATAATATTTGTCCAAATTATTTGGAGAATGTGGTGGTTTATTTATTTTTATGAATTGGGAATATATTATTTTAACATAACAGCATTGTAGACATAAACATCAATGCATAACGGCCTCAATTTTAATTGAAATTGGATCGTATTGTGTTTCTTTTAGAATAAATGTTTTGAGGCTATTTTAAAAGACAAGCGATTTCAGTTTTGATTTCAAGCTTTATCTGAAGTTAAAAAAAAAATTGTTTGTGGCGGATCCGACGCGCGATTCGAGTTTTCTCCGGTCTTGTTCAGTAAAAGATGAGCGACAAACAAACAAAGTGTCTTTATGTATTAATTAGTAAAAGTATAGATAAACCAATTTAAACTTTTTTTATCGCTTCTGATGAATATTCACAGCAATTTAGTCAATGTCAATAATACTAAATTCAAGTTATAAAACTAAGTCAAGTAGTCAAGAGTCTCCGTCAAGTGATAACCCAGGTTTAAATAGTGTCAGAAAACCAAGTTTTTGGAGGACAAAATCCACCATTCCGAAAAGATACGTCCGCCGCTTTTACTTGGCACTTGACACAAGCATGACGTTTCAACAAGATCCTTTTGTGTACGGAATAAGGCATATTTTATTTTGACGTAGGTAATGAAATAGTGGCGTGTTCCGTTTTATTTGTTATATGTGTGACGTAACTAAGTGTCCAATATTATTCGCATGTTTTGAACAAATGACAACTACTTACCTAAGTAGGTTGAGTGCGTCACCACTAATAAAATTACCTCAATGATTTGTTCGTGTTTATTATTATCACTGTATTGTTCGGAATGCCGATGACGAGGCTAATTGTCATCATCATCATCAGCAGCAGCCTTTAGACATCCACTCCTGGATGAGGCCTCCAATAGAATGCAATGGGGGGATTTTTCATAATTACCACGCTTGATAGACGGATTGGTGATTACAGTATTTACACAGAATATTTAAAGTCCCTACTACAGCGCTTTAACCGTAAGATGGCACCTGCGTCGTATGGCGTGCCAACCAAGGCAGGTGCCAACTTACAGTGAACATTCTGTAGTAAGAACAGCCACTCCCCGCCCCGCGCGATCCACCACCCCGCAGCCCGCCCCGCAGATGGCGGAGTTTATGTAAGAGTATGCATTCCAACGCGTTGTATGAGTGTTCAGGGTGTGGAATTGGTTTTAACTACTCAGGTAGATGTTAGTACTCTGGTCTCTGTGCCTTGGTGTAATCCGTTAGTCGGCTTCTACAACATCCAAGGGAGGAGACGGTGGGTTCTATTCCTAAGCTACAGACAGCGGCTAATTGTATAAAAACACAATATAAAGTCGGTAGGTACAAGCCTTTACAAAAGTACATGCAAAGTGCCCAGTTGGCCGACCGAAATGGGAAAGTTCCCAACTTATCGAAGCGCCCTGCTTTCTCGCATATAAATATGGTCCAAAGAAACTCACGATAGTGCTAGGCCCTTTTCGAAGAACGACTTTGCGTCTTATATCTGCATTTTTTGTTGTCTTGTTATAATTAAACAAACACACGGTATATCAAGTGTAGAGTCTCCAAGAGGGCTGAGAAAAAATACTCTTTCACTCTTACATGAAGTCACATTCGAAGAAAATAACTAAGTATGAAGAAATTATATATTTTTTTTTTCTTATAATTTGCGCCGCACTTCTTGTGCGTTTGCCAATTTACTAAGTTATTTTCAATTTTTAATTTTCATTATTGTATTTTAAATATAATTTGCATCGTTACCATAGACGTAGAATTTTTTCGCTACGCTAAATAGACAAACGAAGCGTGGGAGAGAGAAGTCATTTTTAAATGTATCCCGAGCAAGAAGAAAAGTGACAGCAACAATGTATTGAATGTGACATGTTTTGCTTGAGTACATGCGCATACCGGACGGTCTCTTGTGCAGTTTAACTAATTTTGTAATTATTTTAGTAATCTTACTATTAAATAACAAAT
The DNA here is from genome assembly GCA_932527175.1 of Operophtera brumata. Classification (NCBI taxonomy): domain Eukaryota; kingdom Metazoa; phylum Arthropoda; class Insecta; order Lepidoptera; family Geometridae; genus Operophtera; species Operophtera brumata. The sequence goes on along the minus strand of OW052237.1, from coordinate 6,714,874 downwards.
ATTACTTTGTATGACAATGGTGTCGTGTTCAGTTTGTGACTGTGAAGATACAAGACGTAATTATCCGGGAAAATACACGTTTCACAGGTAAATAAGAGATTATTGGTAGTTCGATTGTATTGCTTATTTTATCAATTCTGCTTTAGTAAATGGCCTTAAAACCTGTTTAATTCGTAGATTAGGACTTTCCCTTATGTTTTTTAATAATATTTCGTTGCTGCACCTAGAAATAAACAATATTTTATGTAAAATATAAAAATGTTTGATTACGATAGGGCTTGACCAAGTGATGACGTCAGAAATATCGATAGTCCTGTTGCAGTCTATATCGTTGTATAATGCGCATCATGTAAAAAGAACGCTGGCGGTCAAGCTTCTTCAGGCGTTCCAGCGTTCTTTTTAAGAGATTACTTACTTTTCTACTTATTTGAGAGATGTATACCTATGCATTGAATGAGTGCCTATCTAGTTTACTACAAATAATGTACAATTATAGTACGCGTCATGTAAAAAGAACGCTGGAACGCCTGTAGAAGCTTGACCACCAGCGTTCTTTTTACATGACGCGCACTATACCTACCTATAAATTAAATTTTTGTCCATCCTAGAATGGAGGTTTACTTTGTTTGGAGTAAATTTGTGTGCTCTGTTAACATTTTACCGTTTTTTTTAAATCTATAATAACCAGGTGGACATTGAGGTGTGTGTTTTTGTATTGACTATTGAAAACTTGGTAACTTTAAAGCACCACGGGTGTTTTTATTGCAGTTTGTGTAGTAGATATTTTGGAGTAAATATTTACGTTGTTGATTATTACACACGCCTTTTTCCCCGAAAGGGTATATTAATTTTTTATTTTTTATAAATAAATATTTTTTATTTCTGCTTAATAAAATAATAGGTAACAAATTAAATTTAAATATACCCCAAAAATTCCGTTCCAGCGGGACTCGAACCTGCACCCTCGCCTGTGATCAGCGATGCCTTTACTTTCGAACTTTGAATAGAAGGTTTCTAATGAAACACCTGTAGATACAGCACTATCAACTTGGCGCTATAGCCGAGTTGATAGTGCCCACAAATTTCGTCTCCAGCGTCATAGCTCGATCTATGGCTAAATTGTTTAAGGCATCGCCGATGACAGGCGAGGGTGCGGGTTCGAGTCCCGCTAGAACGGAATTTTTGGGTTACATTTAAATTTAATGTTATCCATAAAGCGTGGTTTACACTTGAAAAATAATAAACTTTGGGGTAACAAATTGTCTATAGATAAAGTAACAGAGTGAAAAATTATATGGGCGTAGCACGGCTGATATAAAATGTTTTTGTGCTTTCAGATTTCCAAGTAATCCTTTACTACGAGAAAAATGGTTATCGGTTATAAGAAGAGTGGGATGGACTCAAATAAGAACTCCACTAGGTATATGCAGCAAACATTTTAAGTTAAAATTTAAAAGGGAAACTCTAAGATCCCATCTATAAATAAAACCGTAATATTTAGGGGTCAATAAATAATAAAGGTTTATTTATTTACTGTATTCAAAATTGGAATAAGAACCTTATTCTCTTTATGACGTCAAATCTGCCAAACTGTGTTCTTCATGAAAGACTTAATCTGCATTAAGATGTATTTATCTACCATACACATCACGGACGGATGATGAATTCTATCGACAATGTAAAAGTGTTGGTCGAGGACAACACTATTTTTAACTCAGACATAGACTTTCACCAACACGTGCACATATTTTTTTTGGTTCCATTTTCGATCTCTGATTGTAGATCTAGTACATATACTAAATCTATGATCGTTACACTCCTTCCAAGTCGTCAAAGTCAACGTCAAGTCATGATTTAGTAAAACGGTGGCCGTTTTACTAAAACTTTGGTAGAAAATTTCCACCAATTTTAAAAGTCACGCAATTCACTTCCATTTCATTTCACTACACTTGTGCTAGGACTCTTCCCGCCATTTTCGAAAAGAGACGTTGTCTACTTTTATTTTATTTCTTTGCCTAGTGTTTTCTTGAGTTATTTTGTGTTATTTTGGTGGCATTTTAATTAATGTAGCTCGTTTAAAAAGCACAAGTGTAGTGAAATGAAATGGAAGTGAATTGCGTGACTTTTGAAATTGGTGGAAATTGTCTACCAAAGTTTTAGTAAAATTGGCCACCGTTTTACTAAGACATGACTCGACTGTGACTTTGACGACTTGGAAGGAGTGTTACGTTGCAAAATATATTGAAAATACAATATAGTGAAAATACAGATACTTACTTGAAAATGGCAAATGCACAAGCCGTGCGCGCGCCAATTAGGTATAAAGAAAGAAAAAATACACTTGTGCTCTTTATACGAGCTACTTTGTTTAAAATTCCACCAAAATAACACAATAAACTCAAAAAACACTGGAAAAGAAATATAAAAAAAAGCAGCCAAGTGCGAGTCGGACTCGCCCATGAAGGAGCACGTAGCAGCAAGTAACATAATATAAAAGTTCTTGGATGGATTACGATTTATGACGTATTAAAAATAAACTACTAACTAGATCTCGTTCAAACCAATTTTCGTTGGAAGTTTACATGGTAATGTACATCATATTTTTTTTTAGTTTTATCATTCTCTTATTTTTGAAGTTATGGGGGGGGGGACACTTTTTACCACTTTGGAAGTGTCTCTCGCGCAAACTATTCAGTTTAGAAAAAAATTATATTAGAAACCTCAATATCATTTTTGAAGACCTATCCATCCTATCCCACACGTATGGGTTTGATGTTTTTTTTTTAGTTTCAGTTCTAATTATGGAAACCCCCAAAATTTTACTGTTTTTTTCTATTTTTTTGTGAAATTCTTAATGCGGTTTACTGAATACATCTACTTACCAAGTTTCAACAGCCTTAGCTCTTATAGTTTCGGAAAAAAGTGGCTGTGACATACACGGACAGACAGACAGACATGACGAATCTATAAGGGTTCCGTAATTTTTAGTTACGGAACCCTAAAAAGGAGAAAATTCGAAAATGGCGGAAAGAGTCATAAACAAGCTAAAAATGTTTTATTTTACTCACCTATTTTGTTTTTGTATAAAGAGGGATGTTCAACTAGGGCACTTGATTCCTTTTGCATTCAAACTAAGTTTGATATTATATTTTGGATATTATCTCATCAAACTCCATGTAATTTTGTATACATGATCTATACACTAATATCTAGAGTCGTGGTGCGTCGGTTTCTTATATATAAAAGCATATAGTTTCTAAATCACATAATTCTTATAACTAGGGTGGCCAGATCGTCGTGATTCGCCTGGATTCTCCCAACATTTCATATATTATGTTGTATAGAATACAAAATCTCGCGACAAACAGCTTATAAAGGAAGAAAGAAAGAAACGTTTATTCATGGCTATACAAACAAAGACACACACTTACAAAAAAACAAACAAGATAGGTACTAAATAAAAACTAAAACAAAAACAAATTAACAAAAATAAAAAATAAGGCAATTTGCAATTTTTAACGTAAGCCACAAAAGTGGGGACCCTTTTGTGGCTTACGTTAAAAATTGCAAATTGCCTTATTTTTTATGTTCCTTGTTCTGTTGTTCATAGGGTCTATCCTTGATTGTATACAATTCTAGATAATAGTCTCTAAATTGGGTCTAAAAAAAAACATTGACTTTATTTAACTAATATACAAATGAGGGCAAAACATCGTTTCGTATGGAGCGGACTAGCGGTACACTTCTACAATAAAGTTCACTGCGGTACAAATATTCACTGATAATTTTAAACTGATCCTGTGGAGACAGAATCTATTAGTAATGAATTTATAGGTTTACATTCAGTACTATGGATCAAAGCCAAGGGATCTATTAGGAACTACTCAAACGTTCAGTAGTAGCGTTGTTCTCCGAATAGGTCCTGTATTAGGTATTGTTTTACATTGATGTAGGTACAATTGCTTTATGTTAGTTTAAACGTTTTCAGGCGCTTTGTTCGTTTCTCGTACGTCCCTCGATATCGGCTGAACATCGGGCTTGACGTGGGTACAGTAGGTACCTAAACTTTTGTTATAAATCGTATTTTTACAAGCAATACACAAAGGACTGAAACTAAAACCTTTTTCTAAGTGAATTGTACCTACAACCACGTAACTCAGCGGCTTTAAATATAGTGACTGGATGGAGGACAATTATGTTCATCGAATGATGGATGATTGAATTAATTAAATTGACGCCAATCAGCTTTTGATGTTACCACAGATGGCAGCCATTAGATTTCCACTGCTGATTGAGGCTGCCTCCATATAATGCAATGGATTTGCTAAAATCACTACGCTTTGCAGGCGGATTTTCGAGCGCAGTATTAGTACTTACAGCGGACTTACTATTATAGCAGGCTGAGTAGGCTGGAGCCTAGCGCGGCCGATTTTAGGCGGCGGCAAATTTGGGGCAAAATAACAACTCAATCATACCAATAATGGGAAAAAGCTGACGTATTAAGGACGATAGTGCACAAATCACAAAGTTTCAAATTCATTGACAAACAATTTTTAATAAATAATAATGATTGTGAACTATGGCTTAGAGCATTGCAGGCCTCCGTTCCGTGTTGCTCGATGGAACTATGGTATCGAATTTTAGAGGTTAGGGGCGGCAAAATTTTAATGCCTAGCCTACTGGCGGAATGTGTGTAAATCCACCAATGAGTACTTAGGTGGATGCTGCTACTCATCATTTGGTGTAATCTGAATTTACGACATCCATGGGAAGAGACAGAGGTGGGTTCTTAGGCCGGACACACCACACCAAGTTTTCTGTACCTAATACTCAAATGGAGCAATGACGCAAAAACAAGATCGATTTCTAAAAATTTCAAAACTCCTATGTTCATTATTCCAACACCAGTTTTCATGCAAATAAAACCGCATTTAAATCGGAGCACCCGTTGCCTAGCTCATATTCATCGTGAGCCGGTCATCCTCAGATCCTGGAGCCTGATGTTATCGAGAATGAACATTTTTGAACTCAAACTTAAGTTCCAGCTAAAAAACATAAATATGTGACATAAATGTAATAAATAATTGATTAATTTGATTAATTTGATAGTACCTATTGACATAATTATATTGTTTTCATTTTTAAATTTGTATACCTATTAAATATTTGCACGCTAGCAGTAACTAGTAAAAATATGTGAAACTAAATATCTATTAAGAACATTGTAATTACTATATTTTTAAGCGAATAAATGAATAACTAACTAACTAACTAAAAAAGGCCCGAGTTCCCTAAAAAAAAATAGTTGTGAGCTGATGATCCTGGAAACAGCTGCACCAATTTCCACCAAATATAGCTAGAAACTATCTCGCAAACACCATCTTTCATACAAAAAAACATTACGAAGCCACAGATAGATACACAGACACACATGTTAGACTTACCAATAACCACAGAATAAATATTAGTTACACACGATTTTGATAAAACATGTCTGAGAAAACCTGCTTTAAAATAAAAAAACCGCATTCAAATGGGTTTCACCTGTTTAAGAGCTATTACGGTGCCACAGACAGACACACATCTAGCAGTAAGGCTTATTACACCCCTCTTTCGTCGGGGTACTTGTACGATTATTTATTATGTGGTCGGGGGTTGAAAATAAGAACATACAGGCATACTTATAGGTTATACAGCTGTCAGCTGGCACTTGGGGCATAGGTAGGACCACGTGGCCAGAGGGAGATGCTTAGCTACAATATACGACTAGGTAGGTAGCTTAGATACGAACCGGTTCATTCTGCATCACCTGCTTTTCAAGTCATCCAAACAAGGCCTTAAAAAGGACCTAGTGAAAAGTGGGTGAAAAAACCAGTATTGTGAAAGAATTCAGTGTGACATAGACATCTTTTTAATCACTAGGATTTTTGGTTATTTGATAGTCTGTTGTCTCGTAATATCATCCATGTGATCAAAGTGGAAAAGTGGAACAGACCGGTTTCCTTCACCGTTTGAGAGCAAGTAATATTACGAATTAAGCTGGATCAATGGCATCACTGTTGGCCCTATCTTTTTACTAATTAACAACGATGGTGACACACAGCGTCTCGTTTTATAAAGCTAAAATCGTAAGTCGTTTTCTATCAACACTTTCCTAAATAAAAATAAACAAATAAATAATGTTGGACAGTTCACACAACATTATCTAGCCCCAAGCTAAAGAGAGATTGTGTTATGGGTACTAGCTAACTGATATAATTAATACAATACACAACATAGATAGATATTTTTTATTATACATAGAAAATACCCAGAACACCCTGAAATATCTGCAGATCAGGCGTTTGCTCGCACTAAAACTACTTGTGCTAAAACGTAATAGCGCGTAACCTTGAGCTAATTAATGCTAATTAATTAAATTAATAGGTAAATATAAAATCGTTGCGTAACTGACTGACTGACTGAATTACTATCAACGCACTGTCTAAGCCGCAAGTCCTACAGACCTGAAATGTGAAGGTTACGTTCTTTTTGTGACCTAGGAAGGAATTCCCGATATTCAATCCCTAAGGGGTGTAGCGGTATGTTGATGGCGTCTGTTCCATCTAGTAAGGTTGAGGTTGCATTAATGTAACTAGCCTCAATGTACCTACAGCTCGCTCTCCGTGGCATGTGCCAACTTACGGTGAACGGTCCGAAATTGGAAATTTATATTCTAGTATTTTTTTTTTTTTAAATCATGTAATTATTGAGACTTTTTGGTCTTATTAGCAGTAATAAGAAAGTCTTGTACGATTGTATGATGAAGTCGCGGGCATTCCACTAGTGCCACGCGTACTTCGGATAGTCATCCGAAGTACGCGTGTGTCACAGAGTATCGTGGAAGCACATAATAATGAAATTTTCCTGTCGTCGGATTAATAGCATTCAGTGTCACATAAATAATGGCTGAGTGTCAATTCCAGCATAATGAATTACTGAGAAATTAGTCGGGGCGCCATTCCACCGCCTGGTGTCAAGCTCCATGCTGCCAACTACGCACTGAAAGCGAGCGTGGCTTTTAATCAGAGGAATTCGTTTTGTTAGTGCATACATTCTTCAAAGCTGACAATCAGATGAGTTTCTTGGCAAACAGTTACTTATTATTGACAAAACAATGAAAATACTTTTGTAGTATATTTAAGTGATGGTGTATATATAAGCCACCTCTATAGACATCTATATTACTAGCGTAATGACAGGGCGGATGTCGTGATAAAATGACTGGCAATATTTCGGTGTCTAAATCGAATGCATAGCACCAACGATAACCAGTCTATAACTCAGTTCGCTCGCAACCGGACGTGTATGGTGCTAAGTTTTTTTTTAAATGTTGTTGATTAATGTTTGGTGCTTCATATTTAAATCTATGACCACCTCATAGGTATCTGACGCCACTCGAATCGTTATTGCTATACGCATCCAAGCCTTTCTCTCCATCATATCTTCCTGGCTGTAATTTTGCTGCCAGCCCTACAGCAAGCAAACTTCATAAGAAAGCTTTATAGTAAAGAGACTAAAATAAATAAGTACATTCGTATCTAAAAATCTCACCCCGTTGGAGCCGAGGACCAACTATATTGCAATAGGTATACGCACATACGCATTTATGCTAAGTTGGATATCTACGCTTCAGTGGAAAATGGGGCTTAGATCTATTCAATATAAAAACATCTGCACGATGACAAATCCGAACTCAAATCGAATAAATTACAAACAAGTAGGCCAATCGTTAATGCAAAAATGATTTAAGAATTTTTATGAGACTTATTGTTTCTGAATAAATTTATTAAATTACAGTATTTGCAAAGAATCTATTTTACGTAAAAGTTAATTGAATATAATTATAAGAAAGGTAGAAATCCGTTTTGATCTAGCATCCTTTCAGAGAACAGTAATGGGTAGCCCACTCTTGGGTTTCTTAGAACATGTCAAAGGCATTTTCCTTCAGCTAACTTCATAAGAAAGCTAATAAAAGGCCTAAAAGAAATAAGTCCAGTCGTATCTATAAATTGTATTAGTTTGCCGCAATATCACGAGAGCGGGCAGCAGATGTGGCATTATTAATAAATAACTGCAATTTTTGATGCAGAACCTATAGATTGTTTTTATAATTTCACTTCTGTTAGAATATTTAATTGAACCTTTGCTCTTCCTTCGCTAATTTGTTGTATTTATAAAATTAAAATTTTGAAGGTGTCCAACAACTTTAGTCACGTAATTATCATACATTTATTTACTTATTTTACCAAAAAACCCAAAAAGAAAAAACTGTTTTTTTTTAACTTAATACTTCTGAAAAGCTAATACTTAATTTCAACATTTTTTTAAGCAGGACTTTTTATTTTCAAAATCGAGCCCGTAACTCGATAACTCTCAAGTTTTCAGACTTCGCCTATAAGTAGTCCAGAAAAAAACGCCTATTGTGCTAGTCTGTAAGTAGTACCACAGAATAAATATTAGTACGTAGTACGCAAACCACTAGCTATCACAAACCAAGTCTGGCTGGTAGAAAATGCTGTTAGCATTAAGCACACTTTTTCGACCACACCTTTTTAAGTCCACCCATTCCGAAGCTATGCGGCCACAGATAAAAAAAGTACCCATTGAAAAGCTATGCGACCACAGATATACAAGAAAACACCTTTTTTTAACATTGGTTGACCTTTGTTTGACCACGATCTCAACTGTTGGTAAGTGACGATGTGACCGAAGATGGAGCACAAAGGTCTAGAAGGCACCTCTAGCCTTGAAGAGACCCAGATTATAGTTTTCAGGAAAGACAGACGACGGTAGTGTATTCCACTCCTTAGCAGTACCTAGCCAAGCGACGCGAAACTCAACGTTCAATAACTTTTTTGTTGTTTTTTTTTTCAAAACAAGCTTTTGTGAATATAATCAGAACTGTGTGTTGATAAAAATGAGCCCAAACACGGCCAGTCTTGACAGCCAGCGCTAGCAAAACGGATAACCTATTTTGAACCAGAAAGGCAGACATACGAACGAGGCCTTTTAAAAATATATCTAGCAATGATGGCGAGCATTCGGAGAGGCCTATGTCCAGCAGTGAACTGATACAGGCTGATGATGATGATGATGATGGTCGCATATTAACTACTAATACAACCTACATATTATAGTATGCTTCTTGTAAGCATATGTTCCATTCTGTCAAGGAAGTATATTAAACAGCTGGTAAAATGTTTTTTCTAAAGACAGCTGTTAAAATATTTTTTTCAACAACAGAAATTCCAAATGTCTTGACACAAATGCGGTTCTATTATCTGTGTAGAATGACCCGCTTTCGTGATTATTCTGGGACAGCCTGGTGGACGTGACCTATGTGGTAATGCATTGCTAAAGGCAGAGGTTACCGCTTAACATCAGATGGGCCATTTGCTTGTTCCGTCTCCATGCAGTTAAAAAAAACCCTGTATAAGCACTCCAAGAATGAAAAAGTCAAATTCGATTAATAGCTCAGTTAAAAAAATCGCTCAGTAGATAAAAAGCTCATATTTTTGAAATTATATGTTGATATTCCTATCAATACAACTCCATTAGAAGATTGCAAAGTTATCAGTCATCCTGTTTTTAAAACGTCGAAAGCGGATTTCATGACGCCCCTTTCAATCTTCGAGATTGATCAGTTGGAAAATTTCAAATAACCTTTGAAAGATCCCGAAGTATGTGCTTTAAAAGTTGCTTATACAAATGAGGCTGAAAGGTTTTCTAAGTCCCCTTTTATCTCTTCTCTAAAACTTGGCGTTCAGCAAATCTTGGGTATTCTGGATTTAGGTAGCTACTAATGTGGTCGGAGCTTTCACATATTGTGTAGGTACACGTAGCTAGATAGACTCGTACATTGCGTACTTTATTTAACTTGAGCATTATACATATAAGCTTATGAAACCAATAGGTTAGCTGTTTGTTTCGTTGAAACCATAAAAGAGTATTATTTTTTATTTTTTTATACTACTTGGATGACGGATCAAGCAAGAGGCCCACCTGATGTTAAGCGGTAACCTCTGCCTATGAACAGTGCATTACCTCATAGATCACGTCCACCTAGGACGCAACCTATGTGGCATTGCACTGCGCCCGCCACCCTGAGACATAAAGATGAAAAGTCTCATGTGCCTGTAATTTCACTGACACCCTTACCCTTCAAACCGGAACACAGCAATGCGAGCACTACTGCTTTGCGGCAGAAATAGGTATGGTGGTAGTACTTCCCCGGACGAACCCTTTCACAAAAAAGCTCTACTACTACTAAAATTCTAATACTAGTATTCTGTGCTTCGGAGGGCACGTTAAGCTGTCGGTCCCGGCTGTTATTGATTAATAGCAGTCGATAAGCCATGTCAGAGGCCCTCGGGCGGCTTGACAAACTCCGACACCAGAGGCCAGCACTACCTCATACTGGTGGATATTTATCCATTAGTTACCAACAAATGCAGTTGTAACGGCCAATCCTCTTCCTTTCTCCTTTCCGCATGCACGCACGCATATAGCCGTCTCACTTTGACGGCCGAGATACACCGCATCGCACCGAAGACATCTTCGGGCCCCGCCATTTCAAAATCAGAAGCAAATTGACTCTCGTGTGAATCGGATCGTGCGAGCGAACTTCCAAATTATCAACGCTATTTTGTGTAATTTTCACTAATACGTGTGTGTGACCCATGAAGTGAAAAGACTAGGTGTTAGTTTCATCACCAAATTGAACGTCATTCTGTACGTGGTGCCAGGTCAACGCCTGATCCTGGCGCGGAGTGTTCTCCTGGATCTTCGGAGTCAACAGGTACGTCGTGCATGCTCCTTCCTTTGTAGCTGCTGTACTTATGTCCTGTGCCTTACCACCTGCAGCAGTGAGTTCTCCCTACCGAAGACCTGTGCAACTGCATAGGTATTCAAGCCGCAAACCTATTCTACAGTCCATTATATCGAATAAAAGAACTATCTAGTATTTCCCACCACATACGAAACGACGACGACGGAGGGATGACAGTTTTATTTACGCAATCTGGTAGTATTATTGAGTTATCATTCCGAGTTAGCATTGCCGTGGTGTGCCGTCTGTAGATGTCGTAAAAGCAGACTCAGGGATTACACCAGGGGATGGGCAGCAGCATCCACTTGAATACTCTATACCAATTGCACCAATCCGCCTGCCATGCGTGGTGATTATGGCATATCCCACATTGCATATAATGTAGGAGCCTCGCCCAGCAGTGGACGTCTAAAGGCTGTTGATGATGATGATGGTGATTGAGTTATGTGACTACATGTATAACCCGTCCAATAAAGAAACTCAGTAGTATACCTAGATACTATTCGTACCGTCGTGCCTTTTGCCTTCTATAGATTACCTACATATCGGTAAATGCTCCCAGGAACTTCATTATCTGATCCCACCATCTCCTTTAATCATAGGACGAGCAGACGCACGGCTTGGTACCATCCTTACCTCATTAGTATACCCTCTATTCGTACAGTTCGTGAGAACACGTGAATGTTTTTAATGGTTTTCAGTCTTCAGATCATGTATATTTGGGGATACCACGTACCTTTTACTCGGCTCGAGATATCGTTCCAAAACTTGGATTGTCACAATTGCACACACACACAATATAGTTATTAAGTGTTTCAGAGGTCCACCAAGCGTGACTTCGAACCTGTTCCAACCGAATTATAAATTGTCCGTTTATTCCGAGATTTTGTTGCATGCCGTGTACTACTCAATCGCCGCCATGTCGATTCGATCCTTGGAATGTTTTAATGCTATGCATTATGTTATGTTAAAATAAACGACAAAGAAATTGAGTATGTAGATAGCTATATATATCTAGGTAAACAAGTATCCTTCAGCAAAAGAAGAAATATGGATGAAATTAATAGAAGAATAAATCTAACCTGGAATAAGTTCTGGAGTTACAAAGAAATAATGAAATCAAATCTACCGATTAAACTAAAAACTAAAGTAATGAATTCATGTTTACTACCCTGCCTCACATATGCTTGCCAAACCTGGATATTTAATGAGTCCGCCAAAAATAAAATACACGTTTGCCAAAGAGCGATGGAGAGGAGCCTATTGAACATAAAGCTAAAACATAAACAAAGGAACACATTGATCCGAAGCAAAACCAATGCAATAGACGCTGTTCAACACGCACAAGCTCTAAAATGGAGGTGGGCGGGCCATTTGGTACGCACAGAAGATGACAGGTGGACTCGAAGAACAACCCTATGGAAGAGCCCAAATGGTAAGAGGAAGAGAGGAAGACCACTGGAAAGATGGCAGGACGAGATCGCCAAAGTAGCAGGAAAGATGTGGTTGAAGAAAGCGAAGGAAAGGAAGGATTGGCAACTTTTGGAGGAGGCCTATACCCGCAAAGGGGTCCCTAACTAAGTTTTAGGTTACATATACTTACAATTAGTTTTTTCTTATTTAGATGTTTTTTAGTTAGGGAATAATAAAGGCTTTTTTATTTTTATTTTTATTTATTTATTTATTATGTTATGTTATGTTATGTTATGTTATATTACGTTATGTTACAAAGTGATATTACAAAAACAACAGAATTTTCGTTAAATTTGATAAGCATCGTACGTTTGTGTTTCTAGCTCCGTAGGTTATCTTAATGAATTGCGTTTTCTTATAGAAATAAAATAAACACGCCTTATATTACTTGCTCTTTTATTAGCCCATATAGTACCCAATTTCTATGCAGGATTTGCGTTCGCTCGCCACGCACCAAATCTCCTGGGAACTTGCTCCATAAAACCAAATCAAAAGTTGAAAATGGAACATACGTTAATATTCCTTTTCGGACGCTAATGAATGTTCTTTGCTAATGAGCAAAGATCTGAAAATTATGATATATTCTTAGATTTTTAATGGTATTATATTCTTTGATCTAGAAGGTGAAAGTATGGTGAAAGTAGACTGCAGGGTTTTTCTGAGTGAATTTGATGTGCTCTTTGTAAATGGCTTATAAAGATAGTTACGCACTGGGCCGCTGGATATACAGGGTTTAAAACTCAGTAAACGTGTAAGTAATCATTTCTCGATTCACTATTTTTTATTTTTTTATTTACTACTTTATATATTTATTTATTTATTATGAAATTTTAAAGAAAATCGTCAAAGTGATCAATTCGATAAAAAAACTCCAATGGCTCGAAAACGCCCATAAATTTTACAATTGGGATTGTTTAGCAAATGGGCGGGTTCGTGGTGGATTCGTTTTACATGATAAAATGAATTTAGTTTTTTTTATGATAAACAGTTGATAACCAAATAAACATTAACCAAAACTCAAAACTCGGAATTGCCAGCGAGCCATGGAGCGTAGTAATCTAGGAGTCAGACTGATAGACCGCGTTCGCAACAGTACACTGCGCTCCAAAAGTCAAATTGCGGATGTCGGACAGAAAGCGGGTAAATTGAAGTGAGATTGGGTGGGCCACGTCTGCCGCATGTCAGAAGGGTTATGAGCTAAAGCTATAACAGAGTGGACGCCTCTGAACAGAAAACGATCTCGTGGCAGACCGCAGCGAAGATGGAGAGACGAAATAGATACCTATTTAAAGGATTGGTCTACAGTGGGCCAAAATAGACAGGACTGGAGATAAGGAAGGGAGGCCTTTGCCCTGCAGTGGAATACCACAGGCTCTTAATAATAATAAACATTTGAGAAACTTATTTATTATGATCATCACAATAACCTTTTTCATTTTCGTCAGTATATTGCGAGAGACCCTATATACTTGACATGGCACCGAAGTTGATGAGTGATGTGGTGACTTGTAGTCTAGACTAAAGACGACACCGTGATCGAATACTAAACTTAGTTGTTACAATTAAAATGGGGTGCTGGTCTTAATGTTTTAGAAATTATTTAGATATCATAAATATCTTAGGTACCTAAAGGAGGAGCTATAGAGAAACATTGGACGGCGACGATGTGGGAAACTTGGCTCCTGCTACGCCATTTGATAACAGATGTGTGAGTAAACCGGCTATTATAACTGTAATCTGTGGATCTCTGGAAGCTCGTACGTGCCGAGTCCAAAAACGACAGTCACGTGCCTCTCTAGCGATATTGATCCTTGACTCGAGATAACTTACTTTACAACATGTGGACAGAAAATATTGTTTCAATAGCTTTAGATATCTCTCGATTATTTGGGTTTCGTACCACAACAGGAAAAAATGGGACCCTTATAGAATCACTCTGTTGTCACACAGACGTCTGTCTATATGTCTGTCTGTATGTTTTTCTCAGGAACGGCTAAAAGGTATATAAAATTCTACTAAATATAAAAGTCTGTGAGCTTATAGTGCCGTTAAAAAATAAAGCTAGCTTCTAAATTGATGCATTTCAAAATATTATCAAAGAATGACTTATATTTGTATGGAAATGGACAAAAGGGGAATCCTCTATAAGGTACTTCCAGTAACCTCACATTTCCGAAAATGGAAAAGCTAGGTTTTGTGACACAAATAAAGGAAGAAGACTAAAATACTTTTATACCATTCCCCCTAAAAAGCTTATTTTATTCACTGAAAACAGTGAATAAAAAGCACTTTTAATCACTATTTTGGTGTTTGAATTTAGTACACACCAATATTATATTCGACCTCCATCTCAATGCAACACCCACCAATAACAACCCCTACACAACCTCCTTGCGCGTAAATTACTCGATACATAATCCGTGTGCAAAGAATACTCGCCAAACAAACTCTTTGTGCAAATAACTCCTCGAATAGATTGGTCGACATTTTCGACAAGGAGTTTAGCATTAGAATAAAAACTGTTTTGTGTTCTTTGCTGTGATTAGTAGATTGGCGCTATTTTGAATACTGTAAGTTGTACGAACACAAATTTTAGTGTTACTTAATAATAAATCGATTGAAAATGCATTTAAGTCGTAAAGAAGATGTCTATTTTCGCTTAAATCTTTCTTTTTCTCGGAGTCATGGTATAAAGTATAGTATGCAACTCTTGAATAAAACGGATTTATTTCGAGGGCCATGATCACTCGCGTCGCTCAGGATTCTAACACTTGAATCATGAATCACTCCCTACGGTCGTGATTCAATTATTGTTAGAATCCTTCACATGCTCGAGATTCATCTATGGCCCTCGCTTTAAATCCGTCCTTTATTCACTAATTGCATAATATACTATTGTACCCCTGGGATGGGATGGTGAAGTTTGTAGGAAAACGTAGCTGAAACTTCGAAATAATGACAGATTTGAAGAATCCGATTACAGGTTTTCGTGGTCAAGAAATTTGTCCAGCTGAATTCGTTGGAACTCCATGGGTGATGTCGATGTCCAGCCGTGAACATCTTCTGGGTAAGGAACGAGATGTAATAGATTGGATTTAATTTAGGCTGCCTTCCAAAGATTTATTTGACGCATGAATAAACAGTACGTCATCCTCTAATCACATTATCGAGTGACGAACCCACTGTGAAAAGAGGCCCATTGAGGCTCTGCCTAGCCCTTCGGGGAAAAAGGCGTGTGTCTATGTATGTATGTATGTATGATAATAACACAAAGTACATAGGCGTCGATAATAATAACTTCGCTACATAAATTGGCTAATGGATAGACATTTTTTGACAACGTCTGTAGCGACTCACGCAAGGAGCCAGCTGAGATGAAAGAGGTTGCGGGTTCGAGTCCCGCTGCAGGACAAATAGCAAATATTTGTGGTCTTATGGTAGCATGGTACTCGTAGTTCCTGATACCCACGACACAGGGGATCCTAGTGTGGGATCAGGACTATGTAGGTATGTGACTGTTGGGTGTTATGTTACCAACAGGTGAGATCGCTGTCAAACGAAGGTCTATCAAAGTGCAAGTAAAAAAAGTAATGTTATGTTGGTTGCTAAGTAGATAGATAGATATATAGATAAAAAATACTTTATTGCAGACCATAATACAAAACAATTTACAAATTCTTTCAGGGCATCTGGTCGAAGCGACGCGTGACCCGAGAGCTGGCTCTTATCTGGCTCAACGCATTAGTATTGCCATTCAGCGTGGCAATGCAGCCAGCGTCTTAGGGACGCTTCCGTCTAGTAGTGATTTGGATCAGTTGAGCTACCTTTAGATCGCTGGCAGCGGTCTTCAGGTGGCACAACTGTTTCATATGTATTTTGTACATACCTTGTATTATTCTTTCTTGAATAAATATTGATTTACAAATAATAAAACTAAAACTAACGATTTTGTACAATGGGCGGTCTTATCGCTTGGTCTAGCTACGACCTACGTTTCAGAACTAAAACTAACAAAACAAAATAAAAGGTACTTAACATGGCAATTTATAAGAGCAGCGTCTGTTCAAAAAACTTTCAACTTTATTTCGTAGATAAATTGTTAAACTCTTCGGGAAAGTTACTCCTTGGAATTTTGAAATTAGCTTTTATAAAACAAAACTAGAGCTCTTGTAGTATTTTATAGTAATTTATCTTGTGGTACAACGTCAATCTAGATTTTAACTTATAATTTACTAAGTTTGCAAAAACTCCATAGTGATAAAGTTATTTTATAAACTTAGTTTATAAAGGAACCTACCTACTACCTGCTTCTTTGTCTTCCATTCTAGCAACACACCAGCAAGTAAGTGTTTTTAATAAATAAGCAGTATATAGTTTCTAGCAAACATGTTTACCCACCTTTCTCGTACAATTGGTGTGTTTCCCAAACTTTTACAGCATACGGCTAGTGCTCCGAATATTCCTACAGACCAGTCAGTAGCAATTAGTGCGACTGAAACATCATCTGTGGCTTTAACTGAAGCCTGAAGCTGCAATCGCTTAGATCCCTGTACTTAGCGAACTTGGGTGTGGAAGTTTGACCACTCTACTGTCCGTCTCTCGGCTTTAATCCCCTCCCCTTCTCTCTCTAATCTAAGAAAATAGAAATGGCGCGTTGGTGTGGGTGAGTCTGTTTAAGACAGCCAGCTCATGGAATCACGAATTGAAATCCCGTAGTGATTATAAGCAAATAACTTTTTTAAATCAGTTTACATAAAATCATTGCGTTACTGACTAACTGACTCACTCACTCACTCACTCACTGACTGACTATCAACGCACAGCCTATACGTAATTCCCAAATACTTGAAATTTGATATCCCAGATACTTGAAATTTGGGGGGTACATTCTTTTTGTCGTCTAGGGGAGTATTATGAAGGTAATTTTAAAAAAACACCCCAATGTGGGATCAGCGTGGTGTTGAAGTTTGTATGAAAAAAACTACACGCGTACGAAGTCACGGGCGTTCCACTAGTTTAACTTATAAGCAGGTGAAGGAAAACATCATCGTGGAGAAACTGGCATGTTTTAGGCCCGTATTCTAGAACTATGCATGAATCGAAGACAAGCATGGATTTTGTGGCAGCTTTTCATAGATATCTGTCAAAAAAAATATACTTATCTTTTTCAGTTTGAGCTTAGTTCTAGAATACGGGCCCTACAGACCGTTCACCGTAAGATGTTCCCTGCCGTGGTTGGCACTATTCGCAAGGCAGGGGACATCTTACGGTGAACGATCTGTAGTTACACAACGTCCCTGAAAATATATTTTCCAACAAATTTTAAACCTTGTTCAAAGAGTTATTTGCTTGCAAAGTTGATTCAAATCTTGTAGCTTCCTGAGCGCACGGATCGAATACGAAAATATCGGTGCTCTAAGCCACGCTACGACCCAATATTGAATAGTTGTAGTGCGCGATCTTCAGCGGTTTTGTAGCCTGTTTTCATAGCGATACACAATGTCTTGCGGAGGAAAATGATAGAGAATTGGTTGAAGTCAGTATGCAAAGGGTGATGATGCCGACGATGATTAATACAAATTAGATACACAAGTTACAAATTCAAAACTTTGAGACACCAATGTCGGTAATAGAATAGATATAGCTGTATCACTAGTTTATTTAAAGTAAAAACTAATTACAAAATGACAAATTCCTGGTTTTCTTAGCGCTAGTACACAATGGGCGTTGCGCTCAGCGCTCGTTGGTAGCGTACCTACACACAGCGCGCTTAGCAAGGCATTCGACGAGCGTTTTGGTTCGGAAATTGACTTCGAAGAAAACGATCACTCTATGTCTATACAAAAGCGTGCGATCGACCGTATGCCACTTGAAAACCTCTTGGTTGGTAAAACGCGCGCTAGCAATGCGCGCGCCACAAAACGCCAAGTGTGTACTAGCTCTTAGTAATGTATTCACTGTGTGAAAATATATATTTGAATACTATAAGTTTTCAAAGTAATACTAACAATAATTAAACCAAGTAAGTATAAACTAAGTAGTATGCAATACAGTTGTTCTACGACCATATTCGTAGCCAAGTTTGGACTAAGTGGATACGGGCATAGATAGTGCTTACATCTCAGTAGAACGTTAAGACGATCGCTTGTTTTCAGTTATAAAATCCTACAAAACTGCAGTACAGATGGTACTCAAGAACAAAAACATTGACAGCTCATTCTACAAATTGGCAAACTTGGAGCAAGGTTGTGCAGAAGAAGCTGGTTGCTGTGCAACGCTGGGTTATCACTGTGTTTTACTGCTTTACAAATACCTACGAGTATTTCACCCTGAAATAGGTAACTACAGACACAATTCGTATCAAGAGAGCCGCGATCAATGCAACAAAATGATCACGCTTCCATCTACCACCTTCCTACGACCTCTATAATGTTTTTAGTACATCGAAACGGGGCATTCCTCTTCTGCGTTATCCGGTTTGTGTTCGCCACTCACGAACCTATCTTCCCCAACGGTTATCAGTTCTGTGAGCTATATATTATAAGTTACAAATCCTTTTCTAAAAACTGCTAAACAGCGACGGGCAAAGCTTGGGTTAGTGCAGAAGAAACAGAGTAGCTTTTTTTAATTTTGACGACGATTTCTTTGGCTCATCGTGCGAGTAGCCTGCTGAGATACAAGAGATAGAAGGTTCTTTTTGTCCCTCTGTGGGACAAAATATTTGTTTGATCAGCAAATATTTGTTCCGGGTCTGAGGCTTTAGTACATCATCATCATCAACATCATCCATAGCCTGACTTCACCCACTGCTGAGTATATGCCTCTCTTTGCCTGTGCCATTCCTTACGGTCCCATGCCACTCTCATCCAGGTTCGGCCCGCGACGCATGCGATATCGTCTGCCCATCTAGCTGCTGGACGACCAACCTGCTTTAGTACATGCACAGATAAAATAATACTTTGTACATGTTTTGATAGTTTTCGAAACTGTCCCAAGTTTCGTTTCCTTCCATACATTTGTTTACTTGCAAGTAAATATATGGAAAAATACTAAACTTCATATAGTTTCGAAAACTATGAAAACTCGTACAAAAGTCCTGGGTGTTGTGGTACTCGTAGTTCCTGATACCCATGGCACGGGATCCTACTCTAGGATAAGGTTTTTTTTTTATATACTTGAATGCCGGAACTAGCAGATGGCCCACCTGATGTTAAGCGGTAACCTCTGCCTATGAACAGTCCATTACCTCATAGATCATGTCCACCTAGGACGCACCCTATGTGGCATTGCACTGCGCCCGCCACCCTGAGACATAAATATGAAAAGTCCCATGTGCCTGTAATTTTACCGGCACCCTTACCCTTCAAACCGGAACACAGCAATGCGAGCACTACTGCTTTGCGCCAGAAATAGGTATGGTGGTAGTACTTCCCCGGACGAACTCTTTAACAAAAAAGCTCTACTACTACTAAAAATATGTAGGTGACTAGGTGTTATGTTATGTTATGTTATGGCTTGTGGTTTACAAAAACCTACATTTGAGAGTTACGTATCCGCAAATCCTAAGAACTCGTAAAGAACTTTGATTGATCGCACTCTGGAGTGAGACACTCGTACTTGTAATTGGCAAATTGTGTAAACAGACTTGAAATTCCCAACTCTCGTGAGATTTGGGACAAAGTTTAAGTTCCGGAAGAAGCAATTACGTTACGCCTGTTTACTATTACAGTTAGTAAACCCTACATCTTGAATTAGGAAAAGAAAACTTTTGAAGGCTGGATAATCTGGGCTTATCATTTTCGAATAAAAAAAAGTAGTTCAATTTGGCTCGATAGATGGCGCTGACTCAAGGATACTTGTCAAAATTAACAAATGCATTGTCGGTGCTTTTGTGTGATACTTAGAGCATTGCAGGCCTCCGTTGCTCGATGGTGTGATAGTAACAAAATACCACGAAAATATAACACTACCTTGTTGACTATGACATTTCATTTTATTTTGAAATCTAGGTTCAAAGCGTTTTTTTTTCTGGAGTTTCTGGCTATGTTTCTGGCTGACTCCCAGTTTTTCTGCCACCATTTAAACTGGGTTAGGACTTGACGGAGACTCTTGACGACTTGACTATAAAACTATAATAATTATATAACTTGACATTGGCTTAATTGTTGCAAATAATGCACAGAAGCCATTACCTAAGCTAAGAAGAAGAAGCATCTATCAGCGCATGGTTTGAAACGTCCGTGAAAACCCCTCATTAGGAATAACGCTAACCAATGAGGGGTTTTCACGGACGTTTCAAATCATGCGCTAATAGATGGCGTGCTTTGAATCTAGCTTTCAAAATAAAGTGAAATGTCAAAGTCAACAACGTAGTGATAAATTTTCGTGGTATTTTGTTACTATCACACAAAAGCACAGACAATGCATTTGTTAATTTTGATAAGCATACTTGAGTCAGCGCCAGCGATCGAGCCAAATTGAACTACTTTTTTATTTTTTATTCGTAAATGAAAAGCCCTTTTTAGATATTCTAAGAAAAAGAAGGGAATGTAAAATCAAACAATAGAACCAATTTTCAACTCCGTTGTTGATTTTACGCGTTTGTTTTGGCGGATACTTGCAATTTACTCAACTTCAAAGAATTGTATTCTCAGATTTCCTCCTCAGATGTGAGCGACGCCATCCGCATAGTAGAGTACCTACAGATCTTAGGAGAGAAGACACGTAATTGCAAACCATGGCACAGATTAAATAATATTTACTAGGTACTTAACAGATACATCACTCCAATGCAAAAACAGAACTACAAGGATCATTTCTTCTGCACGGCTTGTGGCTGCCGCTGTAGCGCTGTTTGATATAAGATTACAAGTTATCTATCTATGTTATGTATTGTATTAAGTATATCAGTTATCTAGTACCCATAACACAAGCTCTACTTAGCTCGGGGCTAGATAATGTTGTGTGAACTGTGTCTAGCATTATTTATTTATTAATTATTTAAGATGGCGGTGTCAGTTTTGATTTCGGCCGTGTGCCAAATAAACCTTGTAGCACTGTACCTTGTCTTTAATAGCCTTAAATATCCAAATAATAATACCCGGCACACAAAACGTACTATACGCGATTTAATTTGATGATGAAACGCGAGTGTTGGGATTTTGTGTCGATCAAATACGCCTGGGTGTAGAGAATTGTGTCGATCAAATACGCCTGGGTGTAGAGAATTGTGTCGATCAAATACGCCTGGGTGTAGAGAATTGCCTACTAGGTACTACTAGGTACTACATGCGAGAGACATCGCACTTGACCGTCATTTATCTTTTACAACCATCCATTGTCATTTTAAATATTGCACTGCTCCCGCCACCCTGAGATATAAAGATGAAAAGTCTCATGTGCCTGTAATTTCAAACTTATAAAATACTAGCGACTCGTCCCGGCGTCGCACGGGTAGTTTCAGGATGAAAAACAGCCCCCCCCCCCCCCCCTTTCCTATCCCCTCCCCTGGTAGCCTATGTCACTCAGGGTGAATGTAGCTTTCCAATGCGTTTTATTTAAAGAATTTTTTAGATCGGCCCAGTACTTTTTGAGCCTATTCATTACAAACATACAAACATACAAAAATAGGTACAAATCTTTCCTCTTTATAATATTAGTGTAGATATTTCCAAACTTCAACGTACACGAGAGTACACAAGCCAAGGGGTCAGGGTGCAGGGTAATTATCGATGTCTAAGCGATTTACGCGACAAACGACTTGCCGTGCCATGCTCATGCAGTCTTGCGGCCTTTACCGTCGACGATACGCTAGGCGGTAGGCATTTATCGTATATATCGCATCGCGCGTTGTAGTAGTAGTAGAGCTTTTTTGTGAAAGAGTTCGTCCGGGGAAGTACTTCCAAGTATTTCTGCCGCAAAGAAGTAGTGCTCGCATTGCTGTGTTGCGGTTTGAAGAGTAAGGGTGCCGGTGAAATTACAAGCACATGAGACATTTCATCTTTATGCCTCAGGGTGGCGGGTGCAGTGCAATGCCACATAGAGTGCGTCCTAGGTGGACGTGACCTATGAGGTAATGCACTGTTCATAGGCAGAGGTTACCGCTTAACATCAGGTGGGCCATCTGATTGTTCCGTCCATAGACGTAGAATATTCGCTACTAGATAGGTATATATAAAAACAAAAACAAAAAAAAACTTGTTTTTTTTGAATTATTGAAGATTATTGAATTATATCATTGAAGAAGTGCGGTACCCTGCCCATGGTCATAGGTCCTCGAGGATATCGATGTGAGGTGGAGAAAGATTCTTATTTGAAATGACTACTTCATTCGAGTGGGTGTCTCCTGAAATATTGGCGAGTCTCGAAGGTTTGGCATTGATCTATTTTAAGCGCAGTTTCCAGTGAGCACCTATCGCTGGTATCTTATGTATTCGTAAACACTATCGTGCTTGTATCGAGTGCATCATAGTCGTTTAGAACTAAAATGGAGATTTTTCATACCAACGTTTTCTTGAAGCGTGTTAAGGTAATGTTGTATTTATCTTATCCGATAGACGAACTGCTTATTGGACCGACTTAATGCTATGAAGAAAATAATAATAATATGTATATTTCTCTACCAGCTAACCTTTCTATGAAAAATCTAACGATCTAATACTAAAACTTAAACTCTTTCAAAGTGCTTCTAATACCTCAAAACGAAAAAAAAAAGAACACAAAATCACGAAACGGTGGCTTTTCGGTGGCTGCTTTACATCAGGCGGGCCGTCTGCTTGTTTGTCACACTATAAAACATATATGAAAAAAAAAAAAAAAAACACGTAATCAAAAGCGGCTCGAACACCAAGAAAACTTGCATGTATCTAACAAGTTTGGTGTTCGAGCCGCTTTTGATATATCTAGCAATGTAACGAGCTGTCAGCTCTTGCGTGCTTGCTCTAAAGGAACATTGCTGACGTAGATTTTCTATCTCAAAAATGTATTTTGCGGACTTTCGAAATCAGTTCTTGTGAAATGTTTCAACTGCAACATTCACAGAAGATACATTTTTGTCACACAACAAAGAGAATACAGGAACTGCAAACTATCATACACATAAATTATGAAACAAAATTTAGGAGACCACGGTCGTTTCTAAATCTTACTACCTACCTGAGAAAATATCGTATTAAAGTAGATTATCACACTATAGGTACTCGTATATGGATGCGTGTACCGTGATAATGTGTTTCTATATTGTATGATGACTTTCAGTTAAGGAATAGCGGGGCAGAACTTCGTTTGGGTGACTTTGGTAGAACTGGTTTAAATATTATATACATTCGTTTCCTACCAGTAATCCCGCCTGCCAATCATGGTGAGGATCCTTACCATCTGTTCTACTATTTATTCTACAAATAGAACATCTAGGTTTTTTTTTTTTTATACTAATTACTTGAATAAACAATGACGGAACAAGCAGATGGCCCACCTGATGTTAAGCGGTAACCTCTGCCTATAAACAGTGCATTCTCACATAGGTCACGTCCACCTAGGACGCGCCCTATATGGCATTGCACTGCGCCCGCCACCCTGAGACATTTGTTCTACTAATAGTACAAGTAGGTCATAAAATTCCCGAGGTGGTGATTGGCCACCTTCCTCTTTTGCATCGTCCGCTCGAGAACCTTTCTTGCCGAACCGTTATCAGTTCATAGTTCATAGTTCATAATTCGTTCGTTCTGCGAGCTATATGGCCTGCCCATTGCCACTTCAACTTGCTATTTATGAGGGCTATGTCGGTGATATCATGTAAATACATAATAATTTGTCACCGATAGAGTCATTTGTTACAATCTGTTAACAATGTTTTATGTAACGATGTTCTGTGCCGAGTTTCGGTTTATTGATCAGTTCAGTAATCCGTCACTATATCTTTGAAAGGTCAGGGTCGACGGCGGCATTTACTCCATATTGTACAGTTTCATCACAGATTGGTTTATTCTTGAGGTTACGAATTTAACATTAACAAAAAATTTCTAATATATGTTTATAGTTCCCATGCAAGTCTTATAAATTTTATCTCAAAAATTACGAGTTTTTTAGTCATGTCTTAGATTATGGAACTGATTTCATCCAAAATCATCATCAAGTAAACAGTAGTTATTAGTTACTTATAGTATATTCATTTATTAAAAACTAGCGGCCCGCTCGCGACTTCGTTCGCGTGGTCCCGGTGACCCGACTGCAGCGCCACCGGGTCCAGGATAGGTCCAGTTGTGAATCTAAACCATCAACTCAAAAACACAAAAAATAAACATTAAAATTGGTCAAGCCGTTTCTGAGTGTTAGCGAGACAGTATTATTTTATCTGTGGCGAGACTAACGAACAGCAATGCATTTATATATATAAGAAGATTATTGCTCCATGTCAGATTTAGAAAAACGGCAACCATTTTACTAAAACAATAAATACATGACAAAACTGTTACTTTGACGACTTGGAAGGACTGTAACGTTACAAATTATATTTAAAATACAATAAAATATACTTGAAAATGGTAAATGCACAGCGATGCCAATAATAAAGAAAAAACAAAGTATTTAGGTTATAGGTATAGGTACAAGCCCGTTCACTGTAAGATGGCACCTGCCTTGGTTGGCTGCCAACCAAGGCAGGTGCCATCTTACGGTGAACGAGCTGTACGTACTGACAACATACTGACGTACATGTCTAAAAATGATTGTTTTAGGTACATAATGATTATAGGCTCTACTTCAACCTCTACGCCGTAGAGCCGTAGACGCTCTAAGGTCTACGCCGTAGACCCTCTATCTCTCAGAGACCGTAGAGGGTCTACGGAGTAGCTCCACGTTCAGGATAGTCTCATCCTCGAATAAGATCAAGATATTTTCATACAAGACTAGTGGAATGCCCGCAAGTTCGTCCACGTGGATATTTATTTCATACAATATTATGACTATACAATATTATATTGACAATACAATATTATGGTGACAGCGAGCTGATCTGATGATAGAGACGGTGGACAACATAACTCCTCGATGGATAATAGTAGACTGTCCGTTTTTAGGCTTATTTCGATCAGCACACGGTTCCGATCACAAATTTCATGAGATTGTTTTGAAAAATATATTTTCAATAAAAAACTTATTTATCGTAATGGATGTTCTTTGTAAATGATGCTCGAGATTCTTTTGTTACGGTTCAAGGAGCGAGCGATATTGGTCCAACTGATTACTTTACAGGAATACCTATCCAATTAATCAAAGCAGTCTGAGAAAATCTCAGCCAGGTATTTCTGATCCGAGTAGGCATTCCGTTTGGATTCTGCATTTTTAGGGTTCTGTAACAAAAATTACGGAACCCTTCTGGATTCGTCATGCCTGTCTGTCTGTCTGTCTCCGTGTATGTCACAGCCGCTTTTTTGCGAAACAATAAGAGCTATGCTGTTGAAACTTGGTAAGTAGATGTATTCTGTGAACCGCAATAAGATTTTCAAACAAAAATAGAAAAAAACAATAAATTTTAGGGGTAATTTAATACTTAGAACTGAAACTCAAAAAACTTTTTTCATCATACCCATACGTGTGGGGTTCTATGGATAGGTCTTCAAAAATGATATTGTGGTTTCTAATATAATTTTTTTCTAAACTGAATTGTTTGCGAGGGGCACTTCCAAAGTGGTAAAAAGTGTGTCCGCCCCCCCCCCGTAACTTCTAAAATAAGAGAATGATAAAACTAAAAAAATATATGATGTACATTACCATGTAAACTTCCACTGAAAATTGGTTTGAGATCTAGTAAACTAACCGAGAACTTTTATATTATGTTACTTGCTGCTACGGAACCCTTCATGGGCGAGTCCGACTCGCACTTGGCCGCTTTTTTTTCTTTAGTATTTTCTTTGGGAATATTGTTATACAGTGATATAATATTAACAAATATTATTCAAAATTCATCGCCCTAATACGTAAGTAGATATTATTAAAATTATAACTTGAGAAAAAAACTGTTTGAAGAGTGTGACTGGTGTGACTGATATATACCGTGCTACTAATAAACGCGGATCATCCTTGGAACAATTACACCGTTTTTTGTCTCTTTCGATCGAATTTGAAACTGCCTGTCAATGCAAAAGACAAAACACTTTGTAACTGTTCCAATGATAATTCGAATTTTATAGTAGCGCGTATATGTGTTCCCGTACGCAAATACAATAATCAAAATTACCGCTTAAAAAAAGTGTAAAATAATGAAGTAGGTATGTAGTTTTTTAGAGAATTTCGTTATCACTTTTTTCCTCATTTACCCCTAGGGCGCGCCCTATGCGGTATTTCACTGCGCCCGCCTGCCCGAGACAGATCAAAAGTCTCAAATCACCGGCACCCGATACGCTTCAAACCGGAACACAGCAATGCAAGCTCTACAGCTTTGCGGTAGGAATAGGGACACACTTTTTACCACTTTGGAAGTGTCTCTCGCGCAAACTATTCAGTTTAGAAAAAAATTATATTAGAAACCTTAACATCATTTTTGAAGACCTATCCATAGATACATGTACAGGTTTGATGAAAAAAAAAAATTTGAGTTTCAGTTCTAAGTATGGGGAACACCATAAATAATTGGTTTTTTTTTAATTTTTGTGTAAAAATCTTAATGCGGTTCACAGAATACATCTACCTACCAAGTTTCAACAGTATAGCTCTTATAGTTTCGGAAAAAAAAGGCTGTGACATACACCGACAGACAGACAGACAGACAGACATGTCGAATCCATAAGGGTTCCTTGCCTTTGACTACGGAACCCTAAAAAGGTCTACAACTATCATAGGTAAGTACCTACAGTTGGATCAGTGATGTAATCGAAATATAGCTTGAGAGATTGAAGCCTATAGACCTACATAACAACATTTCTAACCCCATCAAACTCTTTAGCAAGTTATAGAACACTAAAATGTGGGTTCACGGCGTTTCTTCATGATGTCGTTAAACTAAGCTTTTTACGAGACCCAGTTTATATGGCTGTGAACAGCTTTAACAACCATCTTTAAATGGAAGGCTCTTGTAGGTACAGGTACGAGGGAGTTAGCTTCTTCAATAACATGTGCCACACATGCACACTCTGTGACTAATAAGTATTTTTTATGCGACTGATTCGGCTGGCGAATGGGTGTTTCACGTGTTCGAAGATCGTTTTGTACATAGCTGTTGAAACATTTGTCCAGACTAATTACAGTTTAAAATTACAAATCTCAAACGTTTTTCCTGCGACCTCTGTCTTTGGCCCATCGAAAGGGGGCATTCCTTTCTGCATCGTCCGGTTTGTTGTGGCCACTCGAGAACCTTTCTTACCAACGGTTACCTATCAGTTCTGCAAGCTATATGGCCTGCCCACATACCTATAATTACACTAGATAACGCAAGTGCACCTACTTTGCGTGTCACTTTGCCTTTCCGAAGTAGGTGCAATGCACCTATTAGCAAACCTCAAATTAGTTCGCTCCCGGCCATCATCGCGATAGCATGTCGGATGTCAATAGAATAGCGAACTGTAAAAAATCTTCGAATTCAGCTAGCCGTGTGAATGAACATATTTCGTAGTATACATACATAGATAGACACACGCCTTTTCTCGGAAAGGGTAGGCAGAGCCTCAGATGGTAAAATTTCGTAGCATAGTAGGTACAAATTCATATGGTATGTGGGCCTGCCCATTGCCACTTCAACTTGTTAATTCTGTGAGCTATGTCGGTGATCTTGGTTCTTCCACAGAATAAATAATAGTACGTTCTTCTACAGATCTCTTCATTCCGGATTATACCACGTATTGAAACTACGAGCATAGCTCTCTCTATAGCCCGCTGCTCATTTATGACCTTTCTTATACCAATAGTTAGCGGCAACGTCTCAGTGTCGTAAATCATCACTGGCAACACGCACTGATTATAGACTTTCGCCTTGGGGTGACGAGAAAAAAAAAACGAGAGAAATAAAACTCAGATAACCTATTAGTTCGCCCAGAACAGAGACGACACGAGGTATCGCCTCTGTCTCAACGAATCCTGTACAGATATTAGAACTTGCCGATTGCATTCGTATCACTAAAGCTAAGGCCCACAGATTTTGTATATCTATATCTGTGCTAAGGCCAAACCAACGCGTTCTGCCCGCGTCCGCGTCAATCCATTTGATTGTCTTACCATTGATCACCACCGTGCATGCCACTGAGGACGCGGGCTGAACGCGTTGGTTTGGACTTAGCTTAACTTACCCACCAAATTCTACGGCGATTGGATCAACGATTCGAAGGTTATCATCGATCAAACATAATAGAATACACTGAAACCTTAAATTGCTTCGCTCGGTCAAAAAATATAAACCAATTTATAGACTAGTAGTTCACCCCGAACGCGACCTCACGTGACCGTATCTCAATAACAATAGACCGATCAAGCTCATATTGAACTTAAAATGACATTGACATAACTTACATACCAAGTTTCATCAAGATTCATCGGACAAACACCATACATACAAACGCCGCATCCTGCAAAAGATTCTGAAAGCGCTTCGCTCGGTCAATTAGATTGCACGACGTATAGATTATACCTAGTCAGTAGCGTCCCACCCGATATGAGGCAGGATTGTGCTCGAATATAATTTACCTTTCTGTGTTCAGTAATGGTTGTGGCGCAGCTGGAGCTCCCATTTATTACCAGCAGGTGATATAAATTGGTTGAATTTAAATAAAACAATCAGATGTGAACAATTCAAAATAAAATTTATTAAAAACTAGCTGTTGTTTTACAATTACCGGTAAAATAAGTTAACAGGAAAGACATTACACTACCTATTGATAATTAAAATGTTATAAACTACAGCATTTAAAACGTTAAATGTCGAAGTAAACAAGTTTTTATGTTTTACATTTTGGTGAAGCGGCATCTTCAGTTTTGTCACATGTATGTTTCTTTGCATGGGTATTTTCAGGGCCCGGGTTTGTAGTAACTTTCGTTTCCGTTATCTGCCTTGGGATAGGATCTGAAATTTAAAATATAAGTACATGTCACATAACTATGTAATTTTGAAACAAATCCTCTCAAGTAGAGTAGCCAACAGGTGAGATCGTGGTCAAAAAAAAGGTCTATTAATGTAAATAAAATAAAAACAGTTGCCCACAAAATTTTCCCTTAAAAGTACCTTTATATACTCAAAGTACCTTTATATACACAAAGTACCTTTATATACACAAAGTACCTTTATATACACAAAGTACCTTTATATACACAAAGTACCTTTATATACACAAAGTACCTTTATATACACAAAGTGCCTTTATATACACAAAGTACCTTTATATACACAAAGTACCTTTATATACACAAAGTACCTTTATATACACAAAGTATCTTTATATACACAAAGTACCTTTATATACACAAAGTACCTTTATATACACAAAGTACCTTTATATACACAAAGTACCACAAGGTACCAGTTGCCCTTTGCACTTGGTGCAGGCCGGACGCTCCCAATCAACTTTGAAGTATAGTTGTTACTAAAAGAGGGATTTTATAAGTTTGACCGCTATGTGTGTGTCTGTTTGTATGGCTGTGTGCGTCGATTTTTATTTTTATTTTTAAATTTCGTCTTGTTTTTTTTAGTATTAACCTTTTGAATATACTTTGGACATGCAAGAAAGGACGCTTTAAAACGGTAAATAGGTATTATTTTTGTATTTCACAGCTACTATTACTCCACTGCTGGATATAGCACTCCCCCACCCCTCCCCCAGGTTCCCACATAGAATGCATTGGAACGAGGGTTTCCATAATTCACGCTTGGTTAGGCGGATTTGCGAGTGTGATCACTTGAATTCTGCTGCTGATGGAATCTCTTGGTCGGATTTACCTCATCCAAGGCAGGAGCCGGAGGGGCCTATGTTAGGCCGGTCATACCACGATTACTTATAAATGGTGTATTTATCAAAGGTTAAATTCATCAACAGTGCTTAGATAATTAGAAACAGTGACATCTTGTTCTTACCGTCTTTATTCTCGTAAATAATTT
Source organism: Operophtera brumata (assembly GCA_932527175.1). Taxonomy (NCBI): domain Eukaryota; kingdom Metazoa; phylum Arthropoda; class Insecta; order Lepidoptera; family Geometridae; genus Operophtera; species Operophtera brumata. The sequence goes on along the minus strand of OW052237.1, from coordinate 6,684,455 downwards.
CTACTGTTTCCTCCACCATGGTACCGTTTTCGAAGGTATAGGACTCGCTGGTTCGCTTCGTAAATGGTTTGATTAAGTGCACATTGATGATGAATAGCCTGTCGTAATCTCCGGTTTCGTTTCCATTATATAATTGTTCCCAAAAGTCATCATCTGGTCGGAGCCAGTACATGGATTTGCTAACATGCTTCAAATTCGCGAAATCTGAAAACGATTATAAGGCTTTATGTACAGAAACAACAGTACAACTAATACAGGTAGCTATATAAAAAACATTTTAAAAATACATATCTGTTGAGGTGCCTTAAGACCGTTGATCTTAAGGTACCTAGCTTAACTGATCCATATCACTACCAGACGGAAGCGTCCCTAAGATGCTGGCTGCATTGCCAAGCTGAATGGCAATACTAATGCGTTGAAATAAGAACCAGCTCTCGGGTCAGAAGCCGCGTCGACCAGATATAAAACTTAATTACATGGGTAATTTCGTGAGTCAATACAGAATTTATTTGTATAATACCTACTAATGCGATTTGAAAAAATACCCAAAATGTAATTGGCACCTACTACTGAATCAAGGTGCTACATTTTAATTTTTGTTACTTGGAAGTGAAATAAATAAATAAAATAAATAATGCTGGACAGTTCACACAACATTAACAACCAATAAAAGTCTAAAATCAGGCGCAGTGCCTTTTTAACAAGCGCCACATTGAAGTTCTAACTGAAATGGTCTTTAATTATACGTCTTTATGATCGATGTTTCTTAAAAAACGCATTTACCTGCTTATTTTAGGTTACTAATCACCTTAAACAAAAGGCCCTATTTCATATGACCAAGATTGTCACTTTTTTACCCCCTTTTGGACACCAATATCTCAACAACACCCCCACTGCTTTAGCCTTAGACCTTTGTACAAATTGTTTATATATTTATTTATCATCAACAGACGTTTGATCCTAACCATGTAGGTTGGGTGCTTAGTTGCTAGTTAGGATCAAATTTGCATGCCATTCCAATTACAGATGAACACATCGTGCATCATAGTAGGTACCAATACTATCGATCTACCCACTTATCAAATTGAATGAAGATCGGACAAACAGTTCGGAAGTTATCCTCGGACAAACATACATACATACATGCAAACGCCGATTCGTCCAAGGTGACTCGCTTCGCTCGTTCAACAAGTATTAATAAGTATTTTCACTGGGATCGTGTTTTCAATACATATAAATAAATAAATAATGCTGGTCAGTTCACACAACATTATCTAGCCCCAAGCTAAGCAGAGCTTGTGTTATGTTAGTATATTATTATTTTATCGGTGGTTATGGGTACTAGGTAACTGATATACTTTACAATACATTACATAGATAGATATTTTTTATTATACATAGAAAATACCCAGAACACCCTGAAAATATCTGCAGATCGTACAAATATTTGTTCCGAGGCGGGAATCGAACCCGCAACCTCCTGCGTTGCAGGCGAAGCTTCGCCCGCCGCGCCGCAGAGGTCGTCAGTCAGTACATGTCATATGTCAGTTTAGTACATGTTTTGTACAAAATAATAAAGGTTACTAACCAGTTACAACTTCAGTTACTCCAAGTTTATCATCGGACTTCGTTTCTTCGATTGTGATGTTTTTCTGTTCTTCTACTTCCCGTTTGTCACCAGTCTTCTTTGTATCATTTGTTGAACAGTCTTCGTTAGATGAACTTTCTTTATCTTTAGAAGACATTGTAATATCAACTGCAGTTGTTGTAGAGGAGTATTCTTGTAATTCTTGCTCTTCATCGTCTTCAGTTTCGCCTTCATATCCTTGTGTGTCACTTCTAGTTCGATTCGTTTCATTCGTTCTAGTCATATCTTCATTATTATCGGAATCTGAATCGTAGTATTCTGAATCGGAGTCGTCTTGCTGTGCCGTCACATAAGAATTATCGGAGACCGCATCATTTTTGTTTCTGTCTGTTGTAGGATTCACGTTCCCTGGGTACGATTCAACGTATGAGCTAGTGTCGCCTTTAGATTCTTGTCTTGAGTTTTGTTTTTTATTGTAATCTTCACCTGTAGAGGATACGTATGTTTGGCCTTCAGTATTAATTTCATCAACCTTCTTTGAATGGTTTTGGAACGAGTAAGGCAAAGTTGTCGTAGCCTCATCTAATGCGTTGGAATCATCATCAGAAGCGTATGAGGGTTGAGTAGATAATGTGTACTTAGCAGGAATTCTGTCATCGCCATTGTTATAATTAACCCTTGAAAAAGTATCTGAATTTTTGTTCCCAGAAGGATTGTAATAATTATTTTGCGCATTTCTTGAAGATGAATCAAAAGTTGACTTTTGATTGTATTTATTTGCTTCAACAGTTTTGGTCGAAGATAAAATAGAACTGCTTTCCCAGTTTGATTTAATTGGATAGGAATACTTTGAGTCGTATTTATTATTATTGTTGTATTCGTTTATAGGCGAATTAGTATCATCTTTTATATCTTCTGTTTCTTTCCCTTTATCAACAATGTCAGTTTTAGATTTTGATCGCTCATTAGGATTTCTATAGTTATCATTTTTCCAAACGGGTACAATTGGTGTTGGCGTTATTTTTTGTTCATAAGCAGGATTTTCGTTATTCTTAGTAGGTTCCTTAAAAACAGGATAACGGCGATATTTATTGTAAGGAACATCATTGGGTGCAAGTGGTATCGTACTACCTTCGCTGTGATTTCCTTTATCTGTTTGAATTTGGCGAAATCTTGGATGATAATTATTTTTGCCATTATCTTCGCTTACTGGCGACTCAATACCAGGCTTTGTTTCTTTTGGAGCATTTGCTTGTGGAATATATTCAGATTCTTTATTATAATTTTGATATGGTTCATCAGGATTTATATTATGATTATCAGGTGCAGATTGTGGGGCACCGATCTCCTTATCAATAGGATTTTGGTTAAGTTGACTCCCTCCTTTTTTTTGAGAGTCTTTTTCGTTAAGTATGTCGCTGGATTTAAAACGTTTTGAATTAACCAATAAACTATCATCTACGGCGTCCACATGCTCAATCGTCCCATTTGGGTGAATCAGTAGGTAAGCCTTCTTTTGAGCAGCAGACCCCGTTATATATTCCTTTACTTCTGGTTTCCTTGCTAGTAATTCTCTATAATTTTTTTCTGTAACAATTAATATCTTGCTATTTCTAAAAGCACTTCAATAAGTACCTAGTTAGTTTCTTACAAAGGTAGGTTTATAGCTAACAATAAAATTGCTCTTCATACTCACTAAGTATCATGTGTAGGGAAAAAAATATAACAAAAATTTACCTGAGTATGCTAACGCCGCCGCCTGTTCTGGGTGTTGAACTTGTGTATTGTATGTATTTTGTCCTTCATAGGAGCCGCCAAGGTATTGGTGTTGTGGTGGTAAGTTTTGGAATCCACTTAAAGACCAATGAGGATACACCCCAGATTGAGGGTAAGGTTCCTGAGGAATGTTTGGGCTGGGTTGGTACGGGTTGAGAAGTTGTGGCCATTGTCTTGGAACTTGTGGCAGGTAACTGTCAGGAAACGATTGCCAAGGCGTAGGCTGGGGGCCGATTTCATAATTAGGTCTAGGTGCTTCTGCATAAGTCTGTGGCATAAGTAGCGGAGGCTGTTGTTCGACGTAGACATGTTCTGATTGGCTTTGTTCGGAGTTCTCTACAACGTGTTGCTGATGTTGCTGTTGCTGGCTGTTATCCTCTTGCTGTTGTTGAACGTCGATGGATTCTTGTTTCTGTTCTTGTAAGTTAGTGGCTAGTTGCAGCTCAGGTGGACTCTGTGCGTGGTCGGGCACATGTTGCGGTGGTCCGTAGTTGATGGCAGGCTGAGGGTTGGGCCAGGCCGGATTTTGATTATACATATAATTTTGGTTGTTGGACCAATCGACATTATGGTATGCTCCTTGTCGGTAACCACTCGGGTATTGTGGGTGGTAAGACGCTAAACAAAAAAAATTGTTAACGTTAACAGTTGTCCAATACTTATTTATAATACTGTCCGTAAAATACCTAGGTATTTACCCAAACCTATATAGCTCTCGACTCGATTTATAACTGATATGAACTTACCGACTATATTGGAGCAAAATACCCAAACGAAAGATATAAATATTTCGTACTTCATTTTCGACTACATGAAGTTCTGGTATCCAACTAAGCACTGCCAAGTCAAGAGGTCTTATTTCTCTTATTAAGGCTGCTTGTGTAATTATAGGTACAAACACTGAAAACCTGTTCAAACATAACCCTGTTGTTTTAGTCGGATGTATTAAGTATTTTGTAGAACTTGCGTAGGCATTTGAAAATTAATTATGACACGGTTATTGTATACCTCATTGTCCTTAGCGTGCTTTGTTTGCACATCTATGTACTTTAGTAGGTACCTACTTAGATATTCTGTACTGTTTTTACTCTGTTATTTGCTTGGGTTATTTATAATGGTTAGGTAGATCAATATCTACGGAATGACTAATGAGTTTACTCAAAATTGGTTTACGCAAACCGGTAGCCAATGGGATCATGTTGTGCTACCTACGCACGTTTAGGAATTTTACCTACACTAGGTAGATAACTACTTAATAGGACATCTGTTTTTCAGTCCTACCAAACATTCTTTAATAATAACCTACCGACCCATATCAACATAGGTACGCTTTATTTTGGGTAGGAATTTCTAATAAAAACAAAATTGTTTTAAAATAATATCGACTTGAGCAAGTAAAGTAGGTACGAGTAGGTACCTGGTAGTAGTACCTACCCGTGACACTTTATTTATACTTAGTAAAATTTAAGTAAAGTTAAGTAAAAGTTTATTTTGATCAAAACCATACACGGCACAATTTACATACTTATTTACATAATTTATAAACTGAGTAGATTTGAGTACCGGTATCAAATAAAGTAATAATAGGTAGTACAGTTTAGCACCTGCATAAAATCAATAATATCAATTGACTCTACAGTAGGTATGTCTGTATAGTCCATTGTTTTTATTGTCCATGTATGTACTTATAATTATTACTTTTGTGTAACATGATATTATTATAATTTAATTCGTTAAGATTGTATTGTTCTTGCAGTGTTGATTGCTGAATTGTTGCAGTATTTTGACTGTTACGAAATCATGAAGCTAAAGAAAAAGTTATTATGCGTCTTTTTAAATTTAGATGTTTATGCAAAATGTTTAGTGCACGATGTCAAGAGTCATCTGTAATTGGAATTGCATGTAAATTAGATCTTAAGGCGCAATAGGTTCACTTCACAACATATCTATAATGAGCTCTAGAATTTTTAAGATTTTGATAAGAGTTCTTAAAGTTTTCAAAAAAAAATATGTGGTAGGTATTGCTTTTTATCTAGTGAAATCATTAATTCAATAAACTATTTGAACTACTTCACTCGATAAAAAAAATATCAAAGCTACCACCTTTTTTAAATTGAAATACTATTTTAGAAAATGTTCGTTGAAACTGGTTGAGCCTATAGTGCTTTAAACTAGTAACAGTAAGCACCGAACCTGTACTAATATTTATTCTGTGACTCAACCATGTAAATTCAGTTGATGTTCTATAATAAATAAATAAATAAATAAATAAGTTCCTAGAAAGCAGCGGTGCCAGGTTAGAATTGAATGTTTGCTTTTTTCTCGTTAATTTATGGGGAGGGAAACCTCACTTGCCCAGGGCGCCAAATCTTAAACTACGCCCCTGACCTCTGTACATAATTATTCCTCCCTATAAATTTTGAATTCTGTGAATTTGAACTGACAAAGGAATGATAAATTCCAATAGCTGAAACTACCTATCCCGAGGGACACAGGCACATTACTGATGTGGTGCGTCTGATACCTTTCTATTGTCCGAACTTCTCCGTCAATATCAAAGTTCTATTTAATCAAATTTAATCAAGGTATTCGAGGGAGAGCCGGTAATCCCGTTTCCGTTCCATTTGTTTTCAATAGTGTTCCCGTCTTTTGTCCAGTGCAGTGTTTGGATTGGGCGTTCTATAATCGATTTGCAAATAGATACCTATATTTAGACGTGATCCTGCAGACAGATGCAAGTCTAACACACTGAGGAAGCGACGTTTACTGCAGAACGTTTGTGGTAAGTGTCAAATAACCATGCTTGGGTGTCCGGCCCTAAATAGACTCCTCCGTCTCCTCCCGTGAATGTCGTAGAAACCGACTAAGGCATCAATAGCACGTATAGTATTATTTTATCTGTGATAGTACCTACAAGCGCGGTCCATAGCCTGCACCGACAGTATTGCACTTATAGATCCACCAACTTATCTGTAGAACCATTTACCTACATTTTACTATCTTCTACATACATTTCATTCTACAGATAAGTTGGTGGAACTCTACTGGTAAATGTGACAGCTTGTCAACCCAATTAAACAAAATACTTCTTTATATACCTAGTTCTGGCTTTCTTTTCAGCCACGTATCATCAAAATCTGGATGAGTACAGCCATCTCTCGGGCCGGATCTGATACCTAGTACACTGTTCAAATTCGGCAGAACAAAGCCTTCATCATATCATTCAGATAGGTACCCAGGAACCTATTACCAAGTAAAGCTAATAAAACAGATTTTATAATAAAAGATTCAGTTCATATTATTTATTAGAAGATTGAGCTAACTATATTATAATTACTAGCAAAAAAAACTGAAATTTCAATATAATTTTGTTCTGTACAATTTCCAATAAAAAAATTAATAACTGTTATATAAAAATTGCCAACCTTTTAAAACGTAACACAGCACTCAATCACTACTCTAAACACCAAAACTTGAATAACTGGCAACACAGTTTCAAGAACATACATTAAAATACTAAGCTAAAATAAAAATTTCGTTATTCGGAATGTTCAACCATTCATAATTGTTACTTAACATTTTAGTAATACTATAACAAAAGTTATTTCACATAAGCCACTATTATCAAATATTATTGTACGTACAAATCCTGGTTCTGCTTTTGCAAACTGAAACATTTTAACTAGCAACACTAACAAAACTGTACAATACAATTTTGTACTCATGCGAGCCAAAGATAAAGATATGGCCCCTAGTACTAGTATAGTATTATTTTATCTGTGCCCCTAGCCAGCTATAAGACATTAGCTAGCTAGAAAAACTCTCCCAAATACCTACGCTGTTCGTACATACTGGGAGAAAGGAAAAGCTATCTTCTAGATAGTCATGGTACGTATAATATACCTACTTCGTTTATCATGGATAAATTTAATCACTCTCCCAAAGACATCCGAGATTTTTGCTACTAAAATATTACTCCACTCATCTGCTTTGATCAGTTTAATCTTTAATGAAAGCTAGAAGTATTATTTACTTGGGTAATTGGGTTGGCTGGTCAAATGGTGCAGGTCTTCTCAGCCAGAGTTGAACTTTTCCGTGGCTAGTAAAAGCTGCCAGTTTTTCAGCTTTGCCAGCCAGAGTATTCTATTATATCTGTAGAGTCTACACGACAGATTTCTACACTTTAGACAATACTTCTAGCTTTCTTTTCAACCACATAGGTATCATCAAAATCAAGATGAGTGCAGATCTCTCAGGTCGGTTCTCGTAATACCATAAACCCGTACAATGTACAGCTCAAGAATAAGTGGTTAAGAATTATTCACTATTATCTTTGGCTAGTAAGAGTACTTATTACAATACTTATAGTATGGAAACTGTAGAGGCCTTAAACCGTAGTAGTATATTCGATCATATTCTTTTTCATGTGTAATATTCTTGCGAGAGACGGTCGTCATTGGTAGAAATGCAGTCACGCAATTATTATTATAAACGCTATTTCATATTTGGATATTCTCAAAAGCAATTGATGTATGGTGTTTTATATATATATAAACAATAATCACACTGATTAAAATTCGATTCTAAAGAAAGATTCTATTATAAATTCGAAAGTAACTCTGTATCAGTTTTTTACCTTTTCACGAATAAACGGCTGAAACTTGATGAAACTTGTCAAAGTTATAGTATGTATCATGAGGAAGGAATTATCATATTTTTTTTCAGAAAAATAGTTTTTTTCTTATGGTTTATTGATGATAAACCGAACGCTGACGAGCAGACTGCGCCACTGAACATGATATTTGGGTCCCAACTTAGCGATACACGGCTATTCAGCTATAGCCAGATTTTTTATTCGTCCAAAAATGTAAACAAATAGGACACCAGCGCAAAAAAATACCTTCTTTGTGGTAGACAAAGACTAACGTAAGATTCTTTTTGCCAGACAAAACTTATAAAATATAATTGATTTCGTTGTATTATGTTTGTGATGTTTTTGCTTGTTACAAAGTTATTAAAAGTAAATATTTTATGACACTGGCTGGTCACACTACAGGGGAAAGCACCACAGACCATATAGTTTAAAAAACGGCTAATATAGGTATGAAGAAGCACAGATTTGGACAGTTTTATTGTCAAGATTGTCTTCTGCGGCCTGTTTGCATTTGTGTTCATTTTGCATTCGTTTCTCGTCAGTTTCTGAATTAGTGCTCGTAAAGTGTGTGTAAAATTAAATTGTATAAAACTACACAGTACACATATCCGCTGTATAATTCAATATTAACTCTATTGTTTACGCAAATTTCACTTTGAAAGAAACATCCAATTGTTTACATTATTGTACTTGACTACAAAATCTGACTATGGTAATATTATGTATGACAGTTGAGACTAACTTAAACTTAAAACAAAAACCATAAAATCCATGCTAATACTTGTAAATTCGTTGTCAAATCAAAACGCATTTTTCCTAAGAGCGTTTGGCAGTGTAATGCTATGTACCCACGCCATTATCATCACCAACGTAAGTCCCTGACCAGTTTCAAAACATTTTCGCTTGCAGCAATGACCATAAACTAGGTCCACCCATTTTTTGTTTACCGATGAGACATGATATCCTTTGTATAAGAAAGACTTTTGTTTTATGACTTTTACAAATTCAACTCTTTTACGACATCCACATTTAAAAACCAATTAGTTCTAACTTCAGTGTGGCGTTTACGACAAAGGCACAGCGCCTGATTTCTGGCTTTTCCTGGTGCTTATTGTTTGCTCGCCGTTGTCAATAGAAACTTTATGGCAGTGCCTCGAATTACTAAGCTTCTATTGGTGTTAAGAAGGCATTAGGGCAGGCTATCGTCACTACGACTAGCCACTTTTCACACCAAATTCACCCTTAGTATGGTCAGGCAGAAACGTTAGTGATAACAGCTAAGGAGCAACATGTTTACAGAACGTGATATCTAACACCTGTTAATACACGACGCTTCAAGAACAATTTTATTCAAATCCAGTCTAATAACCAACTAAAAATAAGTAGTAGGTTCTCAATTCGCCTGCTTTTGTTTTGCTGTTTTTATTAATTGAAATAGTTTTTGTGGTCCCATATACATAATTATCAAGATCTAATGAAGTCTTTTTTAATTCACTGAAACCTTTTGTTGTTAAAAAACTTCAGTATACATTTTAGATACACAACAAATCAAAAATCTTCAAATTATGATAAAAGTATTTATAAAAATCGGACATAAGTTGCTTGAAGTATTGCTATCTCTTACAACTGGACAATAACAAACAGTGACAGGAATAAGATTTTTATATCCCAAAAATCAACGGCCGGGCGGGCGAACCCATGACCGTCTCCTAGATACGGAGATAAGTTAGCCGCAGAGCCACCGGTCGTTTTAAATAGAACTTAAAATAAAACAACTAATACAAGTAGGTACATACAAAATTTTATATATACAAATAATTCAGTTAAAAAATACCGTTGCAAATCACTAACAGGAAGCGTCTCTGATGCTGGCTGCATTAGCACTCTATATAGCAATACCAAAGCGTTGAGCCAGATAAGAACTAGCTATGTCAACCAGAATGCTATTCGTTTCAAGGTATACTTTATCTACTTCATCCCATGTAACACATTCGTGTACTGACCAGGTTAGGCTAAAGTTCACTAACACATAACGGCTGGTTAGTTAGTATAACCAATTATTTCATATACATATCTTGTCATGATGACTGTTCGTTACAGTCTCCTGTTTGACGCTACACTAGTTAAAATAACATAACACCCAACAGTCACACACATTGTCCTAATCCGACACTAGGATACCCAGTGTAGTGGGTATCAGGAACTACGAGTACACTGGTACCCTAACACGCAGACCCGGTATAAATATTTTCAGATCATACAAACATTTGTCCCACAGCGGAAATCGATCCCACAACCTCTCGCCTCTGCCGGCTACTCGGACGACGCGCTGCAGAGGTCGTCCCAAATCCCAGAAAAGACCAGAAATTTGCTAATGAATCACTAGGGTCGCACAAATAAACGTTACTGAAGCGTAATCATTACGCATTAGTTAAGTATTACTAAACTTACACCCGTTTGCACTAAACGTAAGAATCGCCTAAGTTCTTTCCTAGCTTGTTTGCTTGTGCTTCTACTCCTAATGATAAATTTTCTTTCAATAACCCTAAGCCATTCCTTTGTCCACCTATGCTAGGCTGTTCTAAGGCTTAGGTGTATCTTAAGTAGGACAAGCCTAACCTTATGTTTAGTGCAAACGGGCATTAAACTTATTCAACCTTCAACTTATTTACTCTTGAACACAATTCCGATCGGTCGGTTTTGGATAAGTGTCATTTCGTACCCTTGAACGTCAGCCTAGCGCCAAATTAATTCAATATCGTGCGGATATTTAATTAACTAATTGGGATTGGCATTGAAATTTTCCAATAGCAAAGAACAGCTAACTTCATAGTAGGTATTGACACAACTCTTAGCCAATCCAAACGCAATTCCAATTTCAATCCAATTTGAACAGAATTGTTTTCAAGAGTACGGGGAGTTGTCAACATTGTGCTAATATTGGCTTGAAATTTCCATTGGACAATAATTAGTATTGGATTCAAGGGTAAGGCTGCAGGACTGTTTTCAATCATTCAAAAGTGTGTTGGTATTGTAGTTGTGATTGGCTAATTTTGAAATGTCCATTCAAAATTAGCCAATCACAACCACAACTACAACACAAAAAGTTTTCTCACTTTTGAATAATTGAAAAGGTCCGAGGACATGATGATAGTATAGATCTAGTTTGCTTATGAGCGAGAAGCAAAATATCGTCGCTGTTAAAGCCATAGATCTAGAATGTACTAGCGAAAATTCTAAGTCTATGGTTGAAGATATTTTTTTCTCGCTCTGACCTATGTTGACAAACTCGCTTATTTCCGAATTCCAACCGAGAGATCTGGCGCTGTCTCTCTTTTTTCGCAATGCCTCTCTTTCAAACATTGCGTTGGTCGAACCAACAAAGCTTTTAGCCCGAACCGGAACAGGACCTCTTACCGCTAAGTAAAGAACTTTTGCCATTTATTGATAAATCGCTATTAGGAAGCATAAAGCAACTATCAGAGGCGAAACTAAATCTTTGATTGGTTTATTACACATGCATTTCATTCTAGATCATGAAGTCATCCAGGCCGATTTCGGCCACGGCGACTGTTTATCTGCTTTATATGGAAGAGCTTCGCTGGTGTGCTTTTATATGACTTACATAACCTATTTTACCAATATTGAGAGTCTATGGCAGAAAAGCGCCCGGGGTGGAGATGACGTTAACTGATTTCCCACTAGTTCCTTTGAAATAATCAAAGAAAAATAAGGTCCCATTAGTTCCTTTAAAGAAACTGCCAAATGGGACTAGTGGGAATAAATCGAGGCTTGTACGTACAGCCGTGGTGTGTCCGGCCTAAGAATAGACCCCTCCGTCTCCTCCCGTGGATGTCGTAAAAGCCGACTATGGGATTACCCGGACTTGTTGATAAGATTCGTTGCTATAAGATTTGTCCTGGCTGCTAGCTTATTATAGAATGTGTTATTACTGGAAGAAAGAGAGTCAGAAATCAGAACGAGTCAGTCGTGGGAAGCAATGGCGGCGATGAGCTCACCACTTGTCACGTCTATATTCCACGATGGTGCAACCCACTGTGAAAAGGCGTGTGTATGTTGTACAGCAGAATGTGTGGGCATTTGAACCGTTCGTGTTGGTGAAGTTGCTGGCTGTAGGAACTATTCGATGCCGTGCGCGAATATCATGACGAGGCCGGGCTCCACCATCATGTGCTCGTCGACGTGCCCGTTGTCGCACTGCAGCACCAGCACGGCCTGCTTGCCGGGCACGCGCTTACACACGTACTTCTCGTACTGCCTGTTCGAGAAACTGATATTTACATCATATTTACTGTCGTGGATGCAATGTGATTAGTTTACCTAGATTAAAGACCCCTGTGGCGCGGCGGGCGAAGGTTGGTCTGCGATGCAAGAGGTTGCGGGTTCGATTCCCGCCTCAGAACAAATATTTGTGCGATTGCAGTTATTTTTTTGTATACTACTTGAATGACGGAAAAAGCTGATGGCCCACCTGATGTTAAGCGGTAACCTCTGCCTTTAACAATGCATTACCTCATAGGTCACGTCCACCCAGGACGCACCCTATGTGGCATTGCACTGCGCCCGACACCCTGAGACATAAAGCTGAAAGTCTCAGGTGCCTGTAATTTCACCGATGAGTTCTGTATTTTCGTTATTTTTTCGGTGCACACCTAAAAAAATAAAGATGATTAGCTATCATTGTATACCTTCTGTTATTCTGTCTGGTCTCGAGCGAGGAGAGGCCGGGCGGCCACCGTCGCTCGTGGCAGTTCTCCATGAGGTATTTAACATTGTATACCTTCTGTTATTCTGCCTGGTCTCGAGCGAGGAGAGGCCGGGCGGTCACCGTCGCTCGTGGCAGTTCTCCATGAGGTATTTAACATTGTATACCTTCTGTTATTCTGCCTGGTCTCGAGCGAGGAGAGGCCGGGCGGCTACCGTCGCTCGTGGCAGTTCTCCATGAGGTATTTAACATTGTATACCTTCTGTTGTTCTGCCTGGTCTCGAGCGAGGAGAGGCCGGGCGGCCACCGTCGCTCGTGGCAGTTCTCCATGAGGTATTTAACATTGTATACCTTCTGTTGTTCTGCCTGGTCTCAAGCGAGGAGGGGCCGGGCGGCCACCGTCGCTCGTGGCATTTCTCCATGAGGTAGCTTACATTGTATACCTTCTGTTATTCTGCCTGGTCTCGAGCGAGGAGAGGCCGGGCGGCCACCGTCGCTCGTGGCAGTTCTCCATGAGGTATTTAACATTGTATACCTTCTGTTGTTCTGCCTGGTCTCGAGCGAGGAGAGGCCGGGCGGCCACCGTCGCTCGTGGCAGTTCTCCATGAGGTATTTAACATTGTATACCTTCTGTTATTCTGCCTGGTCTCGAGCGAGGAGCGGCCGGGCGGCCACCGTCGCTCGTGGCAGTTCTCCATGAGGTATTTAACATTGTATACCTTCTGTTATTCTGCCTGGTCTCGAGCGAGGAGAGGCCGGGCGGCCACCGTCGCTCGTGGCAGTTCTCCATGAGGTATTTAACATTGTATACCTTCTGTTGTTCTGCCTGGTCTCGAGCGAGGAGAGGCCGGGCGGCCACCGTCGCTTGTGGCAGTTCTCCATGAGGTATTTAACATTGTATACCTTCTGTTATTCTGCCTGGTCTCGAGCGAGGAGAGGCCGGGCGGCCACCGTCGCTCGTGGCAGTTCTCCATGAGGTATTTAACATTGTATACCTTCTGTTGTTCTGCCTGGTCTCAAGCGAGGAGGGGCCGGGCGGCCACCGTCGCTCGTGGCATTTCTCCATGAGGTATTTAACATTTTATACCTTCTGTTATTCTGCCTGGTCACGAGCGAGGAGGGGCCGGGCGGCCACCGTTGCTCGTGGCAGTTCTCCATGAGGTATTTAACATTGTATACCTTCTGTTATTCTGCCTGGTCACGAGCGAGGAGAGGCCGGGCGGCCACCGTCGCTCGTGGCAGTTCTCCATGAGGTAGCTAACATTGTATACCTTCTGTTATTCTGCCTGGTCTCGAGCGAGGAGAGGCCTGGCGGCCACCGTCGCTCGTGACAGTTCTCCATAAGGTCGTCGATGATGTGCGGCGGGCAGCCCGACTCCGACAGGCTGCGCTTTATCATCTGCTGCAATAGGCATAATGACTGCTTTGAAAAACTATTCTATGATGTACTTACGGGACTAATATTATTATAAAATGATTCCCAACCACTATAGTTCCAATTCTACAATTATTATTATTTTTTAATCTTTGGTAGACCTTCGTTTGACCTAGATCTCACCTCTTGGTTAGTGACGATGTGGTCGAAGATGAAGCACAAAGGTTTAGAAGGCACCTATTCACTCTAGACTTAAAGAGACTAGCCTTGAAGGGCCAGATTATAGTTTTCAGGAGAGACGACGACGACGGTAGTGTATTCCACTCCTTAGCAATTCGCATTATAAAGGTAGAACTGAAACGTTTAGTACGAATAGAGTATACTAATAAGGTAAGGATGGTATCGACCTATGATGAAAAGGAGATGGTGGGATCAGATCGTGAAGTTCCTGGAATCGAAATGTAACCCATAGAAGATCAAAAGGCATGCGACTTTACGGCAGTGCTCGAGATTCTGGATCTTATTGCTTGGATTGCTAAAAATTATCTTATTTCTGTTTGAAACCTTATGTCTAACATTTTACATTTTATACCAACTTTGGATTTCGCGTCAAAACGAAATCGTCACAAGTTTGTAAGCAAAGAGAATCAGCAAACTACTATTTAATCTGTGCCAGCATTGCCGGTGCGGTACTTATATCCTATTTATTTCGGACTTGCTTGATTACGTCACGCCTCTAACTGGTCTCCGATTGACGTTTCACATAACATAACATTTTATTTCAAACTAGCAACTCGCCCTGGCTTCGCAAGGATAACGTCGGGACCAATTTGTAGTATGTCTCGCTTTAGCTAGTTCATACATTTTATTTCGACAAACTACCATTCTTATCGATCCTTTTGATCGACTAATATAAATCTTATATATAAACTATTAGAGTCCGTATTCACCTGCAGCACTTCATCCGGTGTAGAGATCATGCCGCCCCACCGCGTGACTCTCGCCCGCGACAGTGAGTTGGCCCAGCGGACCACTTCTTCCCGCTCCATTTGGTCGGCGAGCGCTCTCATTGCCGGGTTGGATACTCGCATCGCTCTCATGAATTCCTGAGGAGACACCATTTTGTAAATGCACATGATCCGGCTTCAAGAACTAACTATGTAGGAAATGCAAAATGTAAGGCCAGCAAAAGATTGAGCTCATAGACAATCGTACATATGCGAGAGTGTAGGGCGCTTGGTCTAGATGTATATAAAAAGTTTATTTTGAAAGCAAAAACTATACTCAGGATCAATTTAACATTAAAAATGTGCTGTGAATAGTCCTGCCAAAAAAACCTTTTTACAGCACTATTAACAGCACATTTATAATATTAAATTGATGCTGAGCATAGTTTTTTTTTGCTCAGCATAATGCTGCAGTAATCTGCAGCGCTGTTTTTCAGTACGGACCTCGGTTACGCACGGTCATGGCACGATGAGACATAGTGTTCAGTAGGTAGCATAGCAGCTGAGGTGAGTGGGTAGGTTACGTAAGTACATAACAAATAAAAAAACAGACGCATTCAAATGAACAAAAACGAGAGCTTAGGTGTAAGTAGGTATTAGGTACATAAAACAAATGCCGAATTCCAATATGTTGAAACAATATGTGTCAACATATTACCAATAATTTTTAATTATTTTTAGTAGTAGTAGTAGAGCTTTTTGGTGAAAGAGTTTGTCCGGAAAAGTACTACCACCATACCTATTTCTGCTGAAAAGTAGACAAATCGCTCGCATTGCTGTATTCCGGTTTAAAGAGTATGGTTGCTGGTGAAATTACAGGCAAATTAGACTTTTCATTTTTATGTCTCAGGGTAGTGGGCGCAGTGCAATGCCACTTAGGGTGCGTCCTAGGTGGACGTGACCTATGTGGTAATGCATTGTTAAAGGCAGAAGTTACCGCTTAACATCAGGTGGGCCATCTGCTTGTTCCGTCATTCACGAAGTTAGTAGTTAGGTAAATCAATTAATATATAGGTTCACACAACATTATCTAGCCCCAAGCTAAGCACAGTTTGTGTTATGGGTACTAGATAACTGATATACTTAATACAATACTTACATAGATAGATATTTTTTATTATGCATAGAAAAATACCCAGAACACTGAAAAATTACCTACAAATCGTAAAAAAATTTGCTCCGAGGCGGGAATCGAACCCGCAGCCTCCTGCGTCGCAGGCCAACATTCGCCCGCCGCGCCACAGAGGATGTCGAATATATACAGTGAAGCGGCAAGGTTTGTTCATATTGTAGGTAGTAGATAGGATGTGGTGGTTGTTTAGGGTACCTTCAAGAGCGCGAGCTCGCGCTTGTGCTCGTTGATGACGAGCCTCTGCTCCGCGAGCTCGGCCTGGTAGTCGGTGAGCTTGCCCTGCTGCGTGGCGATGAGCACGCGCAGCTCGCGCACGCAGTTGTAGTAGATAGGATGTGGTGGTTGTTGAGGGTACCTTCAAGAGCGCGAGCTCGCGCTTGTGCTCGTTGATGACGAGCCTCTGCTCCGCGAGCTCGTGCTGGTAGTCGGTGAGCTTGCCCTGCTGCGTGGCGATGAGCGCGCGCAGCTCGCGCACGCAGTTGTGCTGCGCGAGCTCGTCCTTGGGGATCACGAGGCCGCACCCCGCTTCGCAGGGCATTGGCCTTTTAGGGTTGTATTCACCTGAGGGAAAACAGCACAGCTTTTTACAACATTACAAAATAAAAAATAAATAAAACAAATAAATAATGCTGGACCGTTCACACCACATTATCTAACCCCAAGCCAAGCAGAGCTTGTGTTATGGGTACTAGATAACTTATAAACTTAATACAACACATCACATATAGATAAATATTTTTTATAATACATAGAAGATACCCAGAACACCCTGAACAAATATCTACAGATCGTACAAATATATGTTCCGAGGCGGGAATCGAACCCGCAACCTCCTGCGCCGCAGGCGAACCTTCGCCCGCCGCGCCACAGAGGTCGTAATTCATCACTATCCCTAGTCCATACTAGTATATTAGGTTTTGACGACCTCAGCTTTCACTCAGTAATAAACTACTTGTCTACAACGCAATCATAGAGCCGATCTAGAACTACGGAATAGAACTTTGGGGTTTAGCTAGCAACTCCAATATCGAAATCCTCCAAAGATTACAAAACATTTCCCTTAGAACTGTCTCAAGCGCACACTGGTTTGTGAGGAACACAGAAATACCTGGAAATGCCAACCGTCAAGGAGGAAGTTAGCAAGTACTGCTTAAAATACAAGGAAAGATTCAAAAACCACACAAATGAACTGACTAAGAACCTGTTAAACGAACAATATAATGTAACACGCCTAAAGAGATGGCAAATACTTGACTTAGACCAGACAACCAGGACCAGTTCCTTGGAACATTGAAATCACACCTGAGCTACTTCGACCCAGAAAACATCTCATTATGACTAAAGAGCCAAATGCATAAAAAAAGTTAAAAAAACATCATCCATTAAATGTCCACTGTAGGATGAAGCCTTCTTACCACAGTTACCATAAACACCACTCTTGGCAGGTGGATTTAGATTTTATAGATACTCAGGAGGATGCTGCTGCTTACCCTCTTGTTTAATCCCTTAGTCGGCTTTTACGACATCCACAGGAGATGGAGGGGTAAGTTCTTAGGCCGGACACACCACTGCATTTCAACATACATTCAACTACGTGGGTTGGTGATCACAGTATTGGTGTTTAAATAGGTACCTAGGTTTACCCTTCCCATTTTTAATAGTCTCTCGATCCTGGGTGTCGATATTTCGAGCGAAGTACAGTTCAGGGGTCATTTAGAGAGCAAAACTGCTCTTGCCTCCAAAAAACTCGGTGTACTCAACAGATCGAAGCGGTACTTCACACCGGAGCAACGATTTACCCTTTACAAAGCGCAGGTCCAGCCCCACTTGGAGTACTGCTCTAACATCTAGAATGGTGCACCGAAGTACCAACTGCAACCTCTGGACTCCCTACAACGCAGAGCTGTTAGGATTGTCGACGCGCCCAAAGTTACCAGTGATCTAGAGTCGTTGAGCGTGCGCTGAGATATTGGTGCGCTTAGCGTCTTTTATAAGATTTTTAACGGGGAATGCTCTGAGGAGCGTCTGAGGGCTCTTAATGGTAGGCAGCACGTTTGCAATACCGTGGGTGTTGCAGATGTCCATAGGCGGCGGTGACTGCCGTCTGCATGATTGCCACCTTATTCAAATTTTTTTTTAAAAAAGGTACTCAGGTAGATGCTGCTGCCCATCCCCTGATGTAAACCCTTAGTCAGCATTTACGAAATCCATGGGAGGAGGTGGAGGGTCTATTCTTAGGCCGGACACACCGCAGCACATTTCAACATACTTACATTCAACTAAGTGTGAAGGCAATGAATCCAGCTTTAGGATTGATTCACATCCGTGCGGCTGGTTGTCGCAGGTTGTACACAGTCTGTAACACAAACACATCCATACAGTGATATCATTCTGAGTCACTATCGCAATCCTACTACATTGTATTGTTGATGTCTGTTTAGTAATCAGTCATACAATTTAAACAGTTTTAATCAAATTTGATAGAGCATAATAGAGTTGCAGTGTTGCAAATTTCATGTGCTCATCAGACAGCTTTATCAGGCTAAAACAGACATTAAGAAGATTTCTAAACTTACTTAATGATGTACACTAGCCTGCTAAGTGCTAACACACCCTGAAAGTTGCAAATGATCTTTTCAGATAGTGCTATTTGAAATGTCTGGTAAAGATATTATGAATATGCTGGGTGGCATTATCAATTTGCATGGGTGGATGGAAGTTTTTCATAAATAGGCTATATGAATATCTATTAACGTTGCTAATAACTATTTTCCAATCTATTTTCTTACCTATAAGAAGTGCTCCTGAAGATTTATTTCTGACTTTTCTATAGAAACAAGCAAAGCTTATGTCCAGGTCATTGACTTTAGAACACACACACAAAGATCAGTAATTAGCAATATTTATGAAAATAAACAAATCTCAGCTGATGTTGTCATTTATTTTATGATAATCATCTTTACAAACAACTTTTTGTTAACAAATCAAACATAGGTTTATGAATATTCAGAGATTTGCTAACGGTGGGTTGATGTCTCAATACTGAGATGTTCTAAAAACTTTTGAAACTATAGGATTGAAGCAGCACATTTAGAGTGGTTGTTGCCATGAAAGATCTGCTGTTAACTGGCCATTAGAAGCTAAGGTATTATTACATAAGGTGGAACAATAGGTGTTTGACCTACAAATCAGTCATAACTCGTACAAGGTGGTTATGAAATAATACCTGGACAACAGGTTGCGTAGTATTCTCGGAACTGGTCTGAGTTGACTAGCGGTGACTGCCTGGCGATCCACAGGACAGGTGGGTTGTCGACTGATCCATTCAGTAATACAGGCGCGACAAAATGCGTGCTCACATGCAGGCGCCTAAAAACAAATATATTGTAAAAGGAGGTCAATGAAAACATAGGATGTACTAGTAGAATAATTGACTTATTAGTTAGAACTCTACAAACCTGTAGCGGATCCTCAAGAACTCCCGAACAAATAGGGCAAATGAGCTCTTCATCAACGTCACCTTGAAACCTCTTAATATCAAAGCCCATGTTTGTTATTTACACATGAAATTGATAAACATCTGCCTGCAGTTTACGTTGAAATGGAATTTAGCTTGAAATTCACTGAAGAACACTGAACAACAAGGAAATTGATAAACAAATAGGTAGGTGAGTAAACGAGATCAATCAAAATGTTTGACAGGGGCTATTTTACCGGCAAGTCTGCTAAATTACCATGCATAGCCATGGAGTGGCCATGGATGTAATTCTTTGGGGGTGCCCATACCTGTTTGTCTGTGGGGGTGCCGTCATTCATTTTTATTCTAGGTGTTACAAATTAATTAATTTATTTTTCCTTTTTCCCCAAGTTGTTTCCATTTCATTTCACAACTGTAGAAGCCGCAACTAAGGAATGGATGTGTACATCTGTAGGATCCGCTTTCTCGCGGTGCTCTTTCTTGGCCGTGTAAGTACACCTTGGAAAAAACAACCATGGCCGGGCTGAACATTCCCTGATGTTAACAAATGTTTTTAGACAATGGAAAATTAACTAGAACCACAGATAAAAGAATACTATACTAGTACTAGAACTTAAATTATGCTCAAAGAAACATTAGGTATCTTTGAAAATTGCTTGCCATTTTTTCTTCTTCTTTTTTGGGTTGTGGCTACTTTGGCTTTAGTTTCCATAATTTTGCCAATGTAATCAAACTGTCAAATGAAATGCGATTTTGTCAAATAAATATTATTGTCATTGTCAGTCAAACAATATTTTTGTTTGTCATTGTTTCTGGATTTTGCTGTAGTGATTTCATATAAAGATATTTCGCATTAAAAAGCTTTAAAATGTCTGAAATGGAAGTAACGGAGGGTGGAAATGATTGCTCAAACGATCTAAGTAAGCTCTTAATGAATATGTCACAAGTTTCCGATTTAAAATGTACAACTACCATAAGATTTCGTGCCGGCTGTTTTTTGCTTATTTATTCACCGCCGAGTGTCTGTTTTAGTGCTATTAGATCGGGTGTTCCTACGTCTTGGGAATGCGGACTCCGATGAGCAGCTGGAGAGTTGTCTCAACAGGTTTTTACCACCTGTTATTCTCAAGCTGTCGTCACCTCATGAACAGGTAATTAGCTCGTTTTTGTGCTGAGGATGTATGCCATTTGAATACTGGTAAAACTACTGACTCATAGTAAATCATCTACAAATCTCGCTCTATGCTAAACTTTAAATCCTTCATCCTGTGGCTCAAAAACTCTAATCCATTGGGGCTGGAACCTGCTTCTTTGCTGTTACAATTAAGGATGTCATGTCAAAAATGTAACAAGTCTAGGACAATGTTAAATTACATATTAGACTGGTTTAATGGGTAGATTGTAATGTTATTCGGGTACATTATTATGAATGCTAAGAAAAACAGAATTAGATTCAGCGATAGTGGCTGTGAAATAAGAGGGGCACTATCAAATCACATGTTCTACTATCTGCTCTATGTCTAAATCTTGTGTACAGGTGCATAAGAAAGTGATGGAGCTGCTAATTCACGTCAACAAGCGAATGAAATGCCGAGCAGAGGTGCAGCTGCCCGTGCAGACACTGCTGCAACTCTATGCTGATGCAACATCCAACAGTTTTATTATTGTAAGTAGGTTTTTTTCATTATCCTTATTAATTATTCACTACCCAATACCTCAATTAGTGCATTGTCATTTAATTTGAAGGTCGCTTTGATTTCTTGTTCATTTGCAAGTTGTTATATGAACATTTTCTTGTCACTCGTCACCTGCCTATTAAAGGTATAAAGTAAACTGTCAATCCTTTCAAGATAATCAATGTTGTGTTTTAAAAATTCTACTATCCATATATTTTTATTGATACTGTCAATAACATACGTAGGTAATATCATATAATGATTGTAAGATTGAGCTACAATTATATTGATATTCTGGTTAAACTTATGTTAGCATTATTCGAGTATCAACCCTAGGTTTCAAGCAATTAAGATGTCCTTAGTCACGTATCTGTGTTATTCTTGCTGTGCTGTATGTTTTTTGTCGATTTTAATTCTGGAAACTTATTGTTATTTGTATATGGATCTCTGTTTTTAGAACACCCTATTGTTTTATTGATATTTTTAAATTGGAAGTGTATTAGTTCTATTACTGTTTCTGTAAATAAAAATGTTTGTTAATTATTGAATACTCAAAATCATTATTTGACGACCTCTGTGGCGCGGCGGGTGAACGTTCGCCTGCAACGCAGGAGGTTACGGGTTCGATACCCGCCTCGGAACAAATATTTGTGCGATCTGCAGATATGTGTGTTCTGGGTATTTGTTATGTATAATAAAAAATATCTATCTATGTAACGTATATCAGTTATCTAGTACCCATAACACAAGCTCTGCTTAGCTTGGGGCTAGATAAAGTCGTGTAAACTGTCCAGCGTTATTTATTTATTTATTTATTACTAGCTGTTGCCCGCGGTTTCACCCGCGTTATTATCCTTTAGAACAGGTTTTGATCTATCTATATATATATATATATATATATACCTACCAAATCTCATCAAAAGCAAGACTAACAAACAAAACTACTCATGCAGCCTGCTACTTGCCTGGTGTAAAAAATAATAATAATAATTATAAATAAATAATAAATTGATAAATTCTAGTATTGAGGATACTCCAGTATGTATCCAATAATCCAACTACTCTTGCAGTAGCATGTACATATACCGGGCGAGCAGCAGACTGTAGGAGTGGTCTGGTTGCCAAATGTCTGGAATACTGGTGAAAATACTGGATAGCAGTCGCCCCCATTCACTGGTATTCCAGATATTTGGTTTCCAGATTCCTCCTGCATTCTGCTGCTCGCCTCGTACATTGTACAAACGTTTGCCTCCATTTCATCCGTATTCCAGATATTCGGTTACCAAATTACTCCTGCATTCTACTGCTCGCCTGGTACATTGGATAAAAAGTCTTCGGTTTTCTGCTGCGCCCCGCGGTGTTATCCGAATAGGGCTCGATTACTCCTACATTCTGCTGCTCGCCTGGTACATTGGATAAACTGTCGCCCCCATTTCACCGGTATTCCAGATATTCGGTTACCAAATTACTCCTGCATTCTGCTGCTCGCCTGGTACATTGTACATTGGATAAAAAGTCTTCGCATTGCTGCTGCGCCCCGCGGTGTTATCCGCATAGGGCTCGATTACTCCTACATTCTCCTGCTCGCCTGGTACATTGGATAAACTGTCGCCCCCATTTCATCGGTATTCCAGATATTCGGTTACCAAATTATTATTATTTATTATTTAAAATTATAGACGAGCAGCTTTCGCTGATGTGCCTATTTCAGAGTGTTGAAATGTCTTAGTTTCACTCGCTGCACTGATTACACTTTAATGTCTTTAATTGTTAACAGTTTGTTCGTTCGCAACCAGTTATCTAATTTGTTCTTGAAAGCGTTTATTGATGTGGCAGTAACAACATCTTCAGGTACATCATTCCAATTATGGACCACTCTGTTACTAAGGAAGTGCTGTGCAGTGTTTGTGTTGGATGGTCCACGTGATATTTTGCGACTATGCCCTCTCAACGACATAGAGCTTTCTGTTACAATGTAGATTTCATGAAATTCAGGCAAATTGTAAGTGCCAGAGAGGATCTTGGGTCGCCACGCAGACGTCTTTCCTCTAGGGTAGTGAGGCGTAATGCACGGAGTCTCTCTGTGTATGACATACGACGCAGGGCTTGTGGAAACTTCGTGGCTTTTCGTTGTACGCTCACAAGTAAGTCTATATCTTTCCGAAAGTAGGGGCTCCAGACTTGAAAACCATACTCCAGCAAGGGCCTTATATAAGTTTTGTATATTCTTCGAAAGACTTCCACCGTCATAGTTTGAAATGATCTTCGAATGACATAAATAAAAGAGTTGGCTTTTTTAACTATACCGGTAATATGAGCTTCCCACTTGACGTTTGAAGTAATCAATTTAATTTAATTACTCCTGCATTCTCCTGCTCGCCTGGTACATTGGATAAAAAGTCTTCGCATTGCTGCTCCGCCCCACGGTGTTATCCACATAGGTCTCGATCCCGTGGGAATATCTGGATAAAAATGTGCCTATGTGTTATTCCGGGAGTCCAGTTATCTCCATTCCAAATTTCATCCAAATCAGTCCAGCCGTTTCAGCGTGAAGAAATAACAAACACACTAACACACTCACACACAAACTTTTGCATTTATAATATTAGTGTGAGTGTGATACTCAAAACCAGTCCCGCTCCGAGACTCTTGTAGCTTGAACTATTGATTGGTGAAAATCACAAGTCAGTATTGAAAAGTATTCAAATATCAGTCATTAGTAAGTCAGTATTACCTATTAATAATAATGCTCTGTGTTGTTTCAGAATTTTTCTATTATATATATAACGATGGGTTTCCCGAGACTGCCTCGCGAGCAACAGCAAACCTTAGCACCAACTCTTCTTAGTGCTATTGAGAATAAGCCTCAAGCTCATCAAGATCAGTAAGTCACAATGAACATGCTCGACTGGTCCACTCCTGAAAAGTAAAAACGCGTTTGTTTGTTGCTGAATCACGTCGTACCTGAACGTATTTAATTTTACCGATGAGTTGAGAATTACATACCGGTAACGCAAGCGAAGCCACGGGTGGATACTAGTATTTAATAGTAACAAAAATATATTCAGGTACTATTGACGGCAGCGGCATGAACAAATCCCAATCAAAATAAATGCTGAAAAGTAAGCCTTTGTATAACCAAAATAATTTTCTGCTTTTAGGATTCTAATGCTGGTAATGCCACTTCTTGGTGAGATAAAGGAAACCAATCTGAACTTGAAGGAGAAACCTAAGGTTGCTTCATTGATACTCAAGTTTGCTACCGACGTCCTTCTCCTTCCATACAGGCAAGTCAAACTAGAGTTTTTTAAAATTGTTTCTGTGTAATAATTCTGGACTGTTTAGCCAATGTCAAGTAATAATAAATCCAAGTGATGACCCAGGTTAAAATGGTGGCAGACAAACTAAGGTTTTGGAGGACAAAATCCACCATTTCGAAAATACACGCAATACACTTCCATCTATTTACACCACACATGTGCTCTTTATATATGTTACACTAGTTAAAATGGCAACAAAATTACACAATATAACTTTAAAAACACAATAAAGTAAAATAAGATAAAAATGAAGATGTTTCTTTCAAAAATAGTCAATCATTGGCTTTTCGAAAGAGAAATATGATTGCAAGTGATTGAACAACAGAGACACGATCGACGATTGCCAAGGCTTATTATTTTCCTAGTACATACATACATACATAAACTCACGCCTGTTTCCCGGAGGGGTAGGCAGAGACCACGGATTTCCACTTGCTACGATCCTGACACACCTCTTTTGCTTCATTCACTCTCATCACATTCTTCATACATGCTCGTCGGTTAAGGGTACTCTTGACCTGGCCTTTTTCCAGAACGTCTCCGATCTGGTCTGAATATGTTCGCCGAGGTCTTCCCCTTCCTACTGTCCCATTCACGCTCGTCTTATGTACCCGTTTCGTCAATCTACTATCGTCCATCCTTTCTAAATGCCCAAACCATCTGAGCATGACTCACATTCGGTGAGTGTGCTCAGGAGCTGCACGATTTGATCCCCTCGTCTCCATTCCGCCACCTGACGACCAGACGTGGAGAGGCGTTTCACCCTTTTGTTGTTGACATACCACCGTCGCGTACAAACCGTTTCTCAAACTCTTTCATCATGCGGACATCAAAGGCCTGGAACTCTCTTCCGGCTTCTTTGTTCCCTTTATCATACAACTTGGGCGTCTTCAAACGAAGAGTTAATAGGCATCTTCTAGGCGAGCGTGCTTAAATAGGCCTCATCGTCACTTCCCATCAGGTGAGATGTAGCCAAACGCAAGCCTATTTTAGGTAAAAAAAAAAAAAGAAAAAAAGAAAAAAAGCATACCTTTCTCAATCCTAGTCACTACGTCTTCTTTAATTTCATAACGCTCTCTTATCACACTAGTAGTGCTTCTTTTCCTAGTAGTGCTTACAATATAAGTAGAAAATAGGCAATACTTAAAGTATTGCCATCTTTCAAAGTTAGGTATGTCGTGAACCAGAATTTTGAAAAAAAATACTATATCTGAAAAGTTCAACCAGGTGTACATGGGAACCTTAAGGTTGGATACGTTATAAGTAGAAAAATACTTGTGTTAGAAGGTCCCGCTCTTCCATAGCTATAAGGTATGTACAGATTAGTAGTAGGTACCTACTACAAAGATATAGTAGTACGAGAAACTACGGGGTACTACTATAAATGCAGGCACGTTTCTCACTAATTACCTAGAAACATGCATGTTGAGTAAAAATTAAATTAATTGACAGTGTAAATATAGGGAAGTACATTGCAACAAGCTAAACTAATAAAATTATTATCTATATTAAATGATCAGAGTAACAATTAAAATGATAAGTAATAATTATGTACCTAACTTTTTCATTACATATTTTCTTAGAAATTGATTTAAATTATTGGTATAAATTTTATCAATAAGTGTGTATTCCAGGGCACTACCAAACCCAGGTGAGAGTGAGTTCCAAGTGCCACCCGGCATGAGCATGAAGACTTACAAGAGAATCATTGACAAGAACCAGCTCAATCCTAACCAACTTGAAGAGGTAACAAACATTTTTTTTTAATAGTTCAATTAACTTGCCGCATTTACACTAGAGTTGATTGGCTGTTTTATTAGCAGGCAATGACCATACAGTTTGATATATAAAGGCTTGAACACTTGTTTGGCACAAAATATTACCCTTTAGTAGTTCCACAAGAAGTCACCAATACTCTATATCGGTTTGAAGTTTATTATCAAAAAGGCGGATTATGTCACTTACATGAGAAAAACATTTGTTTTATAGTACATTAAACAGTTTTTTATCGCAAAAATAATAATGTAGGTGCATTCTCAAACCACAATGCCGATAGCGATGAACCATAAATGCGAAAACCAAGCAGGCAGGGTTTCTGAAAAAAAAATTGCTTGTGTCAGCTTCGTCGCGCGACTGGAATTTTCTCCAGTCCAGTATAAGATGCGCGAATATGTTGCGCAGAGGGATACATAACATACTTCACTTTTTGTCAACGCTCGAATTTACCATTTTACTCCCCATCTATTTGCATCATCTATAGAGTAAACTCCATAAACCGGGACTACTGGGCTCGCGAATTAAGTCGCGAGTGGGTTGCTCGAGTCTGGCTAGCGAAAATTGCCATTGGAAAATGGCGGCATTAACATTAAAATTACTATGAGAACCAATTGGAATAACCTAATTTAATACTTGAAAAATAAACAAACAAACAATACAGCTGGGTAGAAACAACTTTGAGAAGGAGGCCAAGCGAAGAGTTCAGCTGGGCTGGGCAGCTTTTAGTAATTTACGTCGAGTCTTTTCATCCCCCATACCTAATGAACCCTAGTCCTAATGACCTAAT
This sequence comes from Operophtera brumata, assembly GCA_932527175.1. NCBI lineage: Eukaryota > Metazoa > Arthropoda > Insecta > Lepidoptera > Geometridae > Operophtera > Operophtera brumata. The sequence continues at coordinate 6,657,160 of OW052237.1, read as the reverse complement.
GACGAGAGACCTAATGGCCTACGGTGCCGAAAAGTGGACACTCACAGTGCGCCTGGTCCATCAGTTCAAGGTCGCTCAGTGTGCTATGGAACGAGCTATGCTCGGAGTTTCTCTGAGGGATAAAATCCGCAACAAGTTATCCGTCAGAGAATGAAGGTCATCGACATAGCTCAAGCTCAGAGAATTAGCAAGCTGAAATGGCAATGGGCTGGGCATATTTACCGAAGAACTGACAACCGTTGGGGTAAACGTGTTCTAGAGTGGAGACCACGTCTTGGTAAACGTAGTGTGCGGGGCCCCCCAGGCTATGTGGAGCGACGATCTGCGTAAGGCGGCTGGTAGAAAGTGGATGGGAAGAGCTGGAAATCGGTCTAAATGGCGCGCATTGGGAGAGGCCTATGTCCAGCAGTGGACTGATGCAGGCTGATGATGTTACTTGGTAATTAATGAATCATGAGCTTTGCCCGCGACTATGTGCGCGTGGAATTCTATTCAAGGCTTGCTTTTTGTTTGCCAGACTCTAGTCCTCTATTGAATAGTCGTCTATTAGAAAAAAGCGGTCTAAAGCCGTGACGTGAATCTACGTGTGTGTGCATGTTGTGGTTACGTTTTTCAGATGAAACTGTCGATAGTGAACTTTATAAGCAAAGACATCTTCAACATGAACGACTGCCTGCTCACGCTGATCGTCGCAGCGGCCGACTCTCGGTTTAGTGTCGCCAACCACGCGAACAGTCCTCTCATCAGAGTTAACAGGTACCTATCTACATCTACACTAATATTATAAAGAGGAAAGATTTGTATTTTTGTGTGTGTATGTTTGTAATGAATTAACACAAAAAAAACTGTGCCGATTTCAAAAATTCTTTCAGCATTGGAAAGCTTAATTCCCCCTGAGTGACATAGGCTACCAGGGGGGGGGGGGGCTGTTTTTCATCCTGAAACTCCCCGTGCGAAGCCAGGACGAGTCGCTAGTTAATTATAAAGGAGTTCATCCTGGTATCTCCGCCCTAAGAATAGACCCCTCTGTCTTAGCCAACTCAGGGATTACACCAGGGAATGGGCAGCAGCATCCACCTGAGTACTCAACATGAATGCTGATACCACCAATCTGTTTGCCATGCGTGGTGATTATGGCAAACCCCCATAGCATTCTATGGGGAAGGCCTCTTCCAGAAGTGGGCGTCTGTAGGCGCTGATGATGATGATGAATAAATAAATAAATCAAATAATGCTGGACAGTTTACACAACATTATCTAGCCACAAGCTAAGCAGAGCTTGTGTTATGTGTACTAGATAACTGATATACTTAATACAAGATATAACATAGATAGATATTTTTTATTATACATATAAAATACCCAGAACACCCTGAACAAATATCTGCAGATCGCACAAATATTTGTTCAGAGGCGGGAATCGAACCCGCAACCTCCGGCGTCGCAGACGAACATTCGCCCGCCGCGCCACAGAAGTCGTCAAAGTGAATATGTTTATTATATACGCATTTAGATATTTTTCGCCTTTGAAGTATGGTACAGAGAAAGGTTAGGAAAGGAGGAGGGCGTTGGTTTCTGGGACACAGTTTGAATACTTCTGCAGACATCATCGTTTCTCATTGTTTTTAACCTCCGACGCAAAAACGACGGTGTGTTATAAGTTTGACGTGTCTGTGTGTGTGTGTGTGTGTTTTTCTGTAGCATCGTAGCTGCCGAACGGATGAACCGATTTAGTTTTTTTTGTTTTGTTTGAAAGGTGAATTTGTCGGGAGTTTTATTAGCTATGTTTGATCAAAATCGGTTTAGCCGTTTCATTGCGTTAAGGTTTTTTTTAATTTCTACAAAATTAATTACTTGTTGTTAATATTCTTCTCGACAAAGATCCTGAAGGCGCAAGTGTATGATCAGTGTGTGTTGCCAGTGATGACTAACGAGACTGAGACGTGGCCGCTATCTATTGGCCTTATATTAAAGCACGTGTCGCACGGTGCACGCGGTAAAGAGAGAAACATGAGTTCGGAATTTCTCTACGTCGTGGAATCCGAATCCCGAAGATCTGTACAAGAACCAATAACCCTGAATTTTCTCTCAGAATTAGCAATTAGAAATGGCAATAGGCAAGCCATATACCTAGCTCGCAAAATCGTTGAGAAATAAATGTTATCCAAGATTGTCTTAATTATTTTTTTCCAGTTCAGTGGATTGGTCGCAGCCGTCTGTCGTAGCGCCCTTATATTCCCTGTATCTGGGTACCTGGGGCGGTATGAAAGTACCCCAAGATGACCGCAAGGTTAGCATTTATACAATTAAGGCCGCCATACACGGGTATCTTTAGCATTTACACCGGTATTCTGTCGTTCCTACAACTTTTCTCGACTCGACTCAGCCTCACTTGAGGAAATTTTGTATTCCATTTTCATTGTAATGGAATACCAAATTTCCTTGAGTAGGGTGTAGTGGAGTGGAGAAAGGTTCGAGGAACCACTAAGAATATGGGTCTTTTTGATGTGGTTTTTGAACAACTTACACGAACCGCTCGAGCAGTCATTGTTCTACTGCTTGAGCAGAAACTGTCAACTGCAAACAGTCGTTTTAAACCGCCGGAGCATTGAGAGTTCAACTTCAGCTTCAAAACAGATGTAAGACGCACCGGGTGGTGGGGATAACTGCGCTAGAGCAGTCGGCAGCACGGGAAGTCAGTGTTTGAGTTGCAACTGTTTTTTTTTTATACTACTGAATGATGGAATAAGCAGATGGCCCACCTGATGTTAAGCGGTAACCTCTGCCTATGAACAGTGCATTACCTCATAGATCACGTCCACCTAGGACGCATCCTATGTGGCATTGCACTGCGCCCGCCAGTTACCCTGAGACATAAAGATGAAAAGTCTCATGGGCCTGTAATTTCACCGGCAACCTTACCCTTCAAACCGGAACACAGCAATGCGAGCACTACTGCTTTGCGGCAGAAATAGGTATGGTGGTAGTACTTCCACGGACGTTCTCTTTCACAAAAAAAGCTCTACTACTACTAAACCGCTGCTTTACCGCATAACGGAATTTCGTCATGCCGCTGACCACCCGGCGCGGCCACGACTGCTCAAGCGGTCTATTCCAATGAATAGGAGATTGTAGAATAGAATAGAATATTATTTATTGCACAAAACAAACAATGTACATAGGCGAACTTAATGCTAAGAAGCATTTACTTAATGCTAAGAAGCATTTGCTTAATGCTAAGAAGCATTCTCTACCAGCTCACCTTGTAGCTCGCTATACAGTCGCAGTTTAAAGCGGCCGGACATGACTGCATCAAGCTGCCCGTGTACGGCGGCCTTAAGTGCCACTTCCGTTAAACGGAGTTACAATTTTAAACCTAGGCTATGATCTGACTTAACGACGACGCAGTACAAAATAACTGCGCAGTATATTAAGCCGGGTGTACATAGTGCGAGCGCGCTCGGACCGAGCCTGCTTGGATGACTACTCGGACGCTAATGTCATGAGCATCCGATCAGAGTGGACTCGGACGGTGTCTTAATTTTACGATCTGACTCGGATCGCATTATCAAAACTTTACGAGAGTGTGGCACAGATAATATTAGACGCAGCCATTGCGAGTGAACTTTGATGCAAGCCAACTCGGTCTGAGCGCAATCCTATAAAGCCGGGTTTTCACAGTACGAGTGCGCTCGGACCGAGTGAGCTCGGGTGGATGTATACGAGTTAGTCGTATAGGAGTGCGCTCGTATTGCGGTTTACACGCAATACGAGTGCTATGTTATTGTCTATGTTGACATAAAATTGATCCGAGTTAACTGAAAAAATAGAGCACAGTCCGAGTTTACTCGGTTTGGCGGCTGGCGTCCGAGTGGACTTGGATTACGTGTTTACATCAATATATAATTAGCGTCCGAGTAGACATCCGAGCTCACTCGGTCCGAGTGCACTCGTACTGTGAAAACCCGGCTTTAAACTCGGGTTATTTTAAATGGTAGATGAAAGGGTATGTAATACTCGTATGAAATAAGTATTGAGTTATTAAAAAAATATGTAGAAGTTTTTAATGTGTTTTTCTTTACAATTTTAATATGATTTTAGATCCCTGCTTGTACAAGGCTGCGTTTGAAGCTCATACAGTATTTGAACAAAGCCACTGGACCAGCAATTATGTTCCCACACTGTGTGCAGGTACTGTACTTTATGTGTAACGTAATAAAGTTGTTTTTCGTAGGACACGTAAATTAAATTCCTGTTTTTATCCACAGGTGATATTTTCGTCGCTGTTTGATCCAAACACCAACACGAGACTGCGGAACATGGCGCTGATGTTTTTACTTAATGTTATAAATGGGTAAGAATGTTTTGATTTAATTAAAAGCTGCCAAATCATTTTGAAGAAACTTCAATGCTTAATGTTTCGCAAACGAATCCCTGAATAGACGATTATTTTAGAAATAAAAATGTCCCTGACGCATTCAAACGGCTGAACCGATTTTGATAAAACATGTCTAAGAACTATCGCTAAAAAACCTGCTTTCAAAAAATAACCGCATTCAAATTGGTTCACCCGTTTAAGAGCTACGGTGCCTCAGACACACACATAACGGTCGGTTGTGTTTCGGACAAATAAATTATCTTATAGCATCCCTCTTTTTGCTTCGGGGGTAAAAACGGTTTTACACACCCGCAATAGTTTTAAACGAACTATCCAACGACATCCCAGACCATGAGACAGACGAGAAAAAAAATATCCCCAATTTACGTGCAGAGTAGGTACTAGGTACCCAAAAAAAAATTTTCTCAAGATTTTATTTTACCTCCACCGACAACGTGGTTTCACCCATGCCAAATTACAGCTTTCTGGTACTAAAAGTCTGAGCTAAGCCGTGGACAGACAGACGGACGCACATGGCGAAACTATAAGGGTTCCTTGTCTTGTTGACTAAGGAACTTTAAAAATTCCCAAGCATGCCTTGCAATTTATTTTTAAATCATGATTTATTTAGATTGCATCACACTTCAGAAAACTAAAATCTAAGGATCTGTTTCTATGATCAATTTAAACAATCAATACTGTCAATTGACGACCTCTGTGGCGTGGCGGGCGAGTAGCCGGCTGACATGCGAGAGGTTGCGGGTTTGATTCCCGCTGCGGGACAAATTTTTGTATAATTTGCATATATTCGTTCCGGCACATTCCGTATCTGGGTGTTCTGGTAGAGTTGGACCAATCTAAAACTGAACGCCTCTCGGCCTAAACCTAACCTAAACCTAGGTAAGGTGCAGCTTATCCTGAGACAGGGACCTATTTGACCCCACACAACACACATCGATGCCAATCTACTTTCTACTGCCGGTTTTTATTTTTATTTCATACTAGCAGCGCCCCGGGGTGTTACCCGCATAGGTATCGATCCCGTGGGAATATTGGAATAAAAATGTGCCTATGTGTTATTCCGGGAGTCCAGTTATCTCCATTCCAAATTTCATCCAAATCCGTCCAGCCGTTTCAGCGTGAAGAAGTAAAAAACACACACACTAACACACTCACAAACTTTCGCATTTATAATATTAGTGTGATTATGTTTTTTGTTTTCTTGTGTTATGTTTATATGTGTTTGTTGTGTCCTCTTGGGGAAAAATAAATAAATTTTCTTTCTTTCTTTCTCGGCCGCTTTTACTTGACACAAGCTTGATGTTTCAAAATGGTCCTTGTGTATACGGTATAAAGAATATTTTATTTTGACGTAATTAAATAGTGGCGTGTTCAGTTGTAGATTGGTTCATCTCTACCATAGTACTCGTAGTTCCTGATACCCACGACACAGGGAATCCTAGTGTGGGATCAGTACTATGTATGTGATTATGTTAATATGCCATGACGGGACTACAAATGGATGAGTTTTTAATCTGGTTTTGTAAGTTGACGGTGACGATCGTAAAAACCCTAAAAGATAAAAGTTTTTCAATTTTTCGTATGAATTGTGTACGTAATAACACTTCTGTTTTCAGTGGTGACCCAACACAACTAAAGAAGGTTTCATCAGTATTTCTTCAAGGCCTGTTGAAGCTTATAAGATCTGAGGAGTATGCAGATCAACAGCAAAAGGCTTACCTGTGCTTAGGTAAATATAGATATATACATTCCATATTGGCTGAAGAGTTTTTTTTTTTTTTTTTTATACTACTGAATGACGGAACAAGCCGATGGCCCACCTGATGTTAAGCGGTAACCTCTGCCTATGAACAGTGGATTACCTCATAGGTCACGTCCACCTAGGACGCGCCCTATGTCGCATTGCACTGCGCCCGCCACCCTGAGACATAAGGATGAAAAGTCTCATGTGCCTGTAATTTCACCGGCACCCTTACCCTTCAAACCGGAACACAGCAACGCGAGCACTACTGCTTTGCGGCAGAAATAGGTATGGTGGTAGTACTTCCCCGGACGAACTCTTTCACAAAAAAGCTCTACTACTACTAAAAGAGTATGAGTAGTAAGAGTGCCATTAAAGAAGAGTTGAGCGAAGCTAAAATAAATAAATCTTTGCAACGATGATCGATTCTGTACACCTTTCTGTAATTATAAACCGTGCTAAAATTATCAGGGTAACAATAATATTATAAATTTTATTTTAGACATATCCATGTTGTGTTCATTGTAATAGAAAAATAAGTTAGGTATAATAAGTTAGTACAATAATTTGCTTAAAACTAAGCACCGCGTTTTTTTTTGCGCGTTTTATACAGGGTGGGGCAAATTTTTGGCCCCTTAAGTTTTGTACCCAACCTCTTGTTTTGTAGTTAGAAGGTTTAAAATGTATGGGAATTGTTTTTTTTTAATTAGTGTCAAAACTTACAATTTGATTTGGTGAGTTACTTTGGGAAAAGTGTTCCTGGTTGAAAATAGAGTCGATTAAGATAAACTTGTTTTTTTTTTCAAAAATCTAAAAACGGCAGTATTTTTTCTTCAAAATAAAACAGAAGGTTCCTAAGTACAAAACCTTCTAACTACAAAAGAAAAGGTAGCTACCCTTAAGGGGCCAAAAATTTGCCCCAACCTGTATATTTAGATTTTTAGATGTAGTAGAGCTATTTAATAACAGGCACATGAGACTTTTCATCTTTATGTCTTAGGGTGGCGGGCGCAGTGCAATGCCGCATAGTGCGCGCGTTCTGAGTGGACGTAACCTATGAGATAATGCACAGAGGTCCAAGCCCGAATCATTTACGTTAGCGATAGCAAATGTCACATATTAACCAATCAAATTATGAAGATTTCTATTCAGGCCGATGTTATTGGCTAATAATTGACCTCGACTAACTTCTAACCAGCGTCTCCCTAACGTTAATTATTCGTGCTTATCCCACTATAGGCACAAGGTACCGCTTAACATCAGGTGGGCCATCTGCTAATTCCGGCATTTCATGTTGTATACAAAATAAAAGACTAGATTTAGAGTATGCTGAACAATCTCGACACCAACCAATGTCTGTAAATCCACCTGTCACCCTAGTGGTTAGTCTTATTTTCCATCTGTCAATTTGTCTGCTCGGCCTTGGTAGACAGGCAACCTAAAAAACCTGTTTGAAAGTGTAGTTTTTAATACAGAGTTTGTCTGTCATATCGCTGTTTATTGGACACCCTTTGTTAGTCAGTGACGGTTAATGTATGATGATCTTGAAAAGGACCTTATGAGCAATGGTGAAAGGATTCAGGTGCCATCGCAGAGGATCCTATCATGATACTGGTTGAAATATATGTTATTAACTTGTTTTTAATCCACGCGCAGGTCGTCTGGCGGTGAAATGCCCAGACAGCATCAGCAACCAGTTCGCCTTGCTAGAAGAACTCGTCAAAAAGATCCCCGAGGCGCCGCCAGAACTGAAGACTGCGCTCCGAGACGCATTACTTGAAATGGCAGTGGCTTATAAGATTACTTTTGAAGGTAAAAAAGTTGATAAGCTCTTTTGACTTGATAGGGACAGCCATACTTCAAATGGTAAAATCAGCTCAAAACAAATCAAAATCATTTATTGCGTGTATCACCATCATAATCATCAACCTGTAGAAGTCCACTGCTGGATTTAGGCTCCCCATAGAATGCCACGACGAAGGGTCTTGAGCCGCCTCTATCCACCGACTTCTTGTACCAGGCTTTGAAATCCTTCACGCAACTGCTGTTAGTGAGAAGTAGTAGAGCTGATAATTAATTAGTAATTGAGGTTTTTCGAACTTGTCACCTTAATCAGGTATCATTACAGGCATTATCAATCTGTTCATACAGTTACATATCTACTTGATACTCAACTATTTAGTTTTAGTTATACCAATAAATTAAGTTAGTTCGAGCTAAACTATCGTAAACGTACGTGTCGTATCGTATCGTAACTATCGTATATAAAGGGGGACAATAATATAATATAATATATTATAATATAAAAATTATAATATAAATATAATATAATAATATAAAGGCGGAGACAAGGGGGGAAAGTGTGCTGCACGCTGTCACCGTGCTCGCCGCCAAACTGGGGGTGGCTCTGGAGGAGCGAGACGTTGTCTTCGCGGAGCGCTTGGGCAAGGCGCAGGGTGCGGGCGAGGGAGGAGAGGCGCCGCGGGCGCGCAGGGTGGTGGTGCGGCTAGCGCGGCGCCATGTACGCGACCAGTTGCTGCAAGCTGCGCGCGTGCGCCGCACGCTGACCGCCGCCGACGCTGGCTGTGCGGCCGATGCTGTTGCCAGCCCGCGCATCTTCCTCAATGAGCGGCTGTCAGGTCACAACCGGCATCTGTTCCACCGTGTCCGTGAGGAGTGCCGTAAACTTCAATGGCGGTACTCCTGGACAAAGCGTGGCCGAATTTATGCCCGGCAGGCCGACGGCAAGCAGGCCTATCCCATTAGGTCCGAGGCTGACTTCTCGCGGGTTTTTGGGTCTGGCTCAGTTTGAGACTGTCTTCCGTAATTGATAGATTCTCTTATTATTTCCATAGTATATTGTTTTATATAATTGTTTTATATAAGGATGTTATTTACATGAAATGTTTAGGTGTTAAGTACTACTTGTTATTCTACTATAATTATATTTACATACTTTTATTCATGGTCTGCTTAAATTATCCAGCAATACTCTTTGATAATTATTCTCTTGTTAAAAACGTGTTCTCTATTTATATATTTATAGCACTTACTCGTACTCTTCGTGTCTACTCCTTTTGGTTGACCTTTAATATCTATCATAATGATTAACAAACTGTTGAAAATTGGTTTGTTTAATCCAGGTTCCTTAGGCACAAACCATGACAACTTTATAGCTACAGTCGACAGGCTCGATATGGATGTTTTAGCAATAAATGAGACGTGGCTCCATGCGGGCGAGGAGGGTCGTGCCCCTGCTTTAGCGGCGTACCGACTGCGTCACACACCTCGGCCTCGAGGCAAGAGAACGCGCGGGGGTGGAGTCGGCTTTTACATCAGGCGTGGTGTAAATGCGCGTACCTGGCCTCACCCTGTCGATCCGCTTCATGCTATGGTAGAGCAAATGTGGCTCACTGTTACATTCAACGGGAAGAAGTTAGCAATCGGCACGGCATACCGACCTGACTGGATTGACGTTGATTTGTTTTTTGATGCACTCACTGATTCAATTAATTCACTTCCCGTTTATGATAACTTGATTTTATTGGGAGATTTCAATGAAATTAAAATCAAATCAAAGTTTGATATTTTCCTTTCATGCCTCAATCTGTCGCAACTGGTAACATCGCCAACTCACTTTACTGAGACATCTGAGTCACTTATAGATGTAGTTTGCACTGATCTACGAGCAAAAAAGATCAGCTTAGAACATGTGGGGAGGCTTTACGGTCACTGTCTCATCGCTTGCGAGTTTAGTATTAAACGTGAAAAATCTGTTCCTTCGACGATAACTTACAGGCCTATCAAAAGCATGTCCATGAGTAAATTTGATAGTGACTTGCAAGCTATACGATGGGATATTATGTCTACACTTGGGAATGTTAACGAGATGGTTAGCTTCTTTAACCTTAGTATCGTCGCCCTATTTGATCTTCACGCGCCTTTAACCTCTTTGGTTATCAAGAATCGGTCCTACCCGTGGATTACTGACACAGTAAAGCTTATGATGAGGTTACGTGATAAAGCTTGTTCGGATTATCATAGAACCAAGTTAGACAGTAAAAAGGAATATTACAAGAGTCTGAAATCCACTGTTAACCAGGCACTATACCACGAAAAATCAGCATACTTTAACCTTAATATTAACAACAAGATGCATGACCCCAAGAGCCTTTGGAAAAATCTTAAAAATACTCTTCTGCCTAAAAAAACTATTGAACTTCCCTTAACTTTTCAAGACCCTAATATTATTAATAATCATTTTTTAAATATACCTGGAACCACAGTTGTATCGTCCTTACAGCTTGCTTACTTTGAATCCCAGAAATTTAGTGATACCATCTTTCATATCGAACCTATTAGTATTGAGGGGATTACTAAAATAATTAGGAATTTAAAGTCAAATGCCGAAGGATGTGACCTTATTAGTTTGGACATGCTTATTATGACACTGCCAGACTCCCTTGACATTATAAGAGTTTTAATAAATACTTCGATAAGCACGTCTACATTTCCTGACATCTGGAAAATAGCAATCGTGTGCCCTCTCCCTAAAATTCCAGATCCAGCTGAATTAAAAGATCTAAGGCCCATAAGTATCTTGCCGTGCTTATCAAAGATTCTGGAGAAAGCTGTCTGTGCACAGCTAACTGACTACCTAGAAAAAAATAACATTCTACCGGAGGTACAGTCAGGTTTTAGAAAGGGACGCAGTACAGTGACCGCCTTGCTTGATGTGACTGACAACATACTCTGTGCGCAGGATAGAGGCATGTGTACGTTGCTAGTGTTGCTTGATTTTTCGAGGGCTTTTGATTCTATTGATATTAACCTTCTTATTTCCAAAATGGCATATTATGGTTTTGACTGCAGTGCTTTACAGTGGTTCAATAGTTATCTTAGTAATCGTTATCAGTACGTCAAGCTCTCGTCTGGTGGTAATGCAACGCAGTTTTCTGATAGGGTAGCTGTGAATAGGGGTGTTCCACAAGGATCTATTTTGGGGCCAATCCTTTTCATTTTGTACACAGCTGATATCGCATTGCATATTAAATCATGCCAATTTCATGTATACGCAGATGACATACAAGTCTACATATCTTGTAAGCATTCTGAATTAAATAACGCCATTTCTAAACTTAACGCTGATCTGAATAGTATCGCTTTGTGGTCCAAGAATAACAGCCTATTGCTTAATCCAGCTAAAACTAAATATTTAATCTTCGGGAGTCGATACCAATTAGCAAATCTAAAACCCTCATCCGGCAGTGTTATGCTTATGGGGGAACCCATTGAGTGTGTCTACAAGGAGCGTAACCTGGGTTTACAGATGGACTGTGATCTACGGTTTGAGGAGCATATTGCGGACTCTGTTAGGAATTGTTTTTATAGGTTGAAGGTATTGTACAAGTTGAGGCCATTCATATCCGAAGAGCTTCGTATCCAACTGGTGGAGTCACTTGTTTTGTCGAAATTAAATTATACGGATGTTGTATTCGGTCCAAGACTTCTGGCCAAAACGCAAAAACTTATACAACGAGTCCAGAATGCTTGTGCCCGTTTTTGCTTCAGTATACCGTTCAGAGGTCATGTGACACCATACCTAAATAAATACTGCATACTGAAAATGAGACATCGACGTAAGCTTCATTTAGCGTGTCTGCTTTTCGGTGTTTTGAAGCACAACGCACCTGCATATATAAACGAGAGGTTGAAGAGTGCGTCAAGCTCTAGGCCCTACGGGCCCCGACAGTGCTCGGTGCAGCTATCGACTCAGCAACACAGATCAGCAGCCTTCCTCCAAGGAACCTGCATAGTGTTCAAGGGTTTCGTATAAAGCTTAGGAAATACCTAATCGATTGGCAGAAGACGCAGGAATGTCTCAAACACGATACAAGTGCTATATAATTATTATCATTATTAATACTTATATTTCTTATTATTATACCTATTTATATAATTATTATTTTATTATAACACCTACGTTAATTGTTAATTATTTTCTTGTAATTCTTATCCTATTAGTTTTGTTTTTCTTTTTATATTGTATATTTTTATTTTATTTTTGTTCAAACTTGTGCTAAATTAATATACCTATTGTTATTGTTAATTGTTATTGTTGTATCATTAATCGTATCATGTACACGTCTGCTATTTTTTATGTTTCTCTTGGTTAGAAAAAGGCTCTAACGGAAGACCAGCGCAGGTTGTTTACAACCTGCATATGCTGAGTTAGAGACCTTTTTGTAACAGCAAATGTAACTATAATTTTGTGTATTTTCATGTTTTATTTTGTTTATACCTGTGTTGTTACAAATAAAAAAATATTCTATTCTATTCTATTCTATTCTATTCTATTCTATTCTATTCTATATTTTTGAAGCAAATAAATAATACCAATATTTAAGCCAAAAGCAGGTAATCAATCAGCTTTCGTAATGAGGCTGTTTAAGTTTGTATTTTGGCATGTCACCTCATGGTAACCTCGCAGTTATTTCAAAGATATTTTAATATAAGCAGGTAAATCAACGCCTGCAGAGCCGGCTGAAGGTCCAAGCTCGTCTGAGAAGATGGATGTGGATGACAACTCTGAAGCCAAGGGCAAGCCTAGTCCCTTCGACGAGCCGCAAGCGCTGGCGCTCTTTGCTTTACTCGATCAGTAAGTGCAGCGAAACTTCGAACATTTTCAACAAGACCTGTCACTTTTAACAGAACTTGTATCAAAATATCACGTGACAAGTTCTGTTAAACCTTACAGAACTTGTAAGAAAATGTCACTTTCGGTATTTGACTATTAGCGCGATAGTTGGTTCTCTTATTCGACTTGATATTCGAATATCATATAGAGACAATATATCTTGACTCTATAAATCCATAGACCACAGACTATTGGTCGACCGTGGCCAAAGAGACACATTTAGATTATGTACATGTAGGTACTAAATTCTTTCACCACACTGTTTTTTTCACAATTGGTTATTTTGTTTAATGATGAAAGTCAAACGTTTGACCGCCATCTCTCTAAGGTCTAAGATGAAGTCTAAGTGTTTTTTATATGTATGTTAGTTTTTAAGGTATTTATGTTGCTATGGGCTTATTGTTTAGGTTTAAATAATAAGCCAATAAGTTTGAAATAAAGATATTTGATTTGATAAAAACCTTTCCTAATTTTGTAGTGTGTTGTCTTTTCAACAGCTACATGCAAAGCGAAGAGTCGATGATCCGGTATATCGCGATGCGGTACTCGGCGGCGGTCTTCCCGCAAGACTACATACCTTCCAGATACCTTCTGTTGATGGCAAGTGGGGACAGGTAACGCTTTATATTGTTTACTCAGCGTAGGGGCCGGTATCTACTAAATCGTAGCGCATTTGAAAGTAAAATTAACCAAAATCGTCATTATAGAATAGAAACTATCGTGGTTGGGAATCATTTTAAATAAATAAATAACGTCTAATTTAATTCAATCTCGAAACGTCGACGTATTTATTTAATTAAAATCGTTATTCACCAATTTAATATTTTCAAAAACCAAGATGATGACTGTGGTTTTATTTTATGGGGCAACGTCCAAAAACATTGTTTTACTCTGATCATATCATATTTAAGGCCTTTTGAAATGAAAATGAGATTCCTTTGACCATTTGTCAGTTTTTAGAGAAATACTTTCAAAGGAGTTTTCTCAAAAATTAAAGTATGTTGATGAACCGGAAGAAGCAGAGTAGGACAGTCTGCCAATCGATGGACCGGTGGTATTATAACGGTCGTAGGAAGTCAGTGAAGGGAGACGGCTCAATACCGTTGAATGGGATGAGGCCTATGTTCAGCTGTGGAGGCCTACGATGAAGATGAACTTGAAAATTTGATTCTTCCTGAAACAGCCAAGATGAAGTCTCAACAGAGGCGCTAAAATGCCTCTATGGCACATCCCGTCCTCTAGAAATTGAGGACGTAGTCAACAACGTGTCCAGGAAAGAGACGACATCAGTCAACATAGACGGAGACTCATCCAAGAGTGACAGAGACAAAACAGAGGAGGTCGAATACAAAGTGCCACAGTTCAAGGTAATTTTAGATTTAATTATTTTTGAGTTATTAAATAAAATGAATAAATAAATAAATAATGCTGGACAGTTCACACAACATTATCTATATAATGTTGTGTATTGTGTAAGCTCTGCTTAGCTTGCGGCTAGAAATATTTGTTACGAGGCGGGAATCGAACCCGCAACCTCCTGCGTTGCAGGCCAACCTTCGTTCACCGCGCCACAGAGGTCATCGCTCGTTGTTTCTTGTGCTCTGAGGGGTTGTCAGTAGCTGAAAAGAACCGTTGTGGTGAAGGGATTAGTGTTGCATGCTCCCAAAGTGTGAGTTTTAGGACATGCCAGTATTCTCGGTGTTTTCCTTCACCGTTTTGAGCACGAGGTAATGTTCACATTTTTCGAGTAGTAAATCCTAATGCTGCATGTCCGAGTCTATGACTAGAACCCACAAACTCATGATCAGAAGTCAGGGTGGCTCCTACTGAGCTGCCGCAGCTCTCGACCTTATAGTATAGATAGACTAACATCCGCCCATGGCTTCGCTCACGTGGTTTTTGGTATATAAAGTAGCCTACGAATTAATCCAGGACGTAATCTATCTCTGTAAAATTGTTAACATTTATGATATTAGTAGCATAAGTACCAATTGAGTCAACTAGGATTTCAAAAATAACCCAGTACAAAATAACTGCGCCGTAAATTCACTCTGAGTTAATTATACCAGGGGATGAGCAGCAGCATCCACCTGAGTACTCAACAGCCAATCCGCCGGCCAAGCGTGGTGATTATGGCAAATCCCACATTGTATTGGAGATGGGAGAGGCTTCGTCTGTACTACGCCAATGAGGGGTGTTCAAGGCCGTCTCGAAACATGATTTAGTGTTGAAAATAGATGGCGCTGCACTGTGGATAAACTATTAGAAGATTTATGACTTTGTGACATAGAAACTTTGTCAAACAACCAACAAAGCAGTTAAGTGTAGCGCCACACCTGCGGAACGCTCGGCGCCGATCGTTCGGTTCAATACGCTCGCAGTGTTTTTCAAGTTCCCTATGACACATCAGCCGAAATTACGTCGCGTTCAGCGTAGCGGCGAACCTCTCAATACTACGACCGATAATTCAGTAGCCGAACCTTCGGCTGGTGTGGCGCTACACTAAGAATGTATAACGGTGGATTTTGAGTCAGCGGCATCTATCGAGCCAGTGAAACTACTATTTTTTTAATCTAACAAGAAAAGCTCTCATTGTTTGGCGCCAGCCATTGAGTAGACCGACTTAGCTTATAGATTTAAGTTTAAAAGTTTACTTATTTGGGAGTATAAAAACGTATTAACAAAAACAATGGGAAACGATGATTGCAGAAATAATAAGTTTAGTGAAGCAGACACCAACGCCCTACTCCTATAAAAAAATCCTTTAACATTAAATTATTATTACACATTTCAGTCAAAATTTGCAAAGAGGTTAATTGAAAGTGTATTTAGTTAGCGAGTGAAATATATTAATGAGATCGAAATCGTTTGACGTAAAGTATACATAGGTTAAGTCTCACCACTGTTCAAACATTGTTATTATTTATTTTCAAGGATATGGTAAACTACATTTGGGATCAAATGCAGAGGAGGAAGAAAGGGTCAAATGCCAAGCATCGGTTCGTGGTCAGCAATCAAGTCCTGCAGTTCCATCCGTTGACCTATCAGGAGGTAATTCATGACGTTATGATTTCTGACGAATATTTTATCATGCCGTGGTGTGTCCGGCCTAACAATAGACTCCGCGGTGTCCTCCCGTGGACTTAGTAAAAGCCGATGTGGGATTACTTCAGGGGATGGGCAGGGCAGCAGCATCCAACTGAGTACTAAACAGAGGAGGTAGATTACAAAGTGGCGAAGTTCAATGTAATTTTAGATATTAATCTTCTGCTCGACTTCACTGGCTTTTTTTATCTCCGTGATGGCTTTAACAAGAAAGAACCAGTGTGGTGAAATTATTTAGAAAGACACGATAACAGTCAACATGCCAAGGTTCAAGGTAATTAGATTTAATTATTTTCGATTTATTGGCTTTTTCTTGGGCTCTGAGAGGTACTGCAATCAGCTATCTGCCTGTCAAGCGTGATGTTTATCGCAAAACTCCCCCGTTGAATTCTATGGGGAGGCCTGGTCCAACAGTGGACGTCTAAAGGTTGCTGATGACTGAGCTGTACATCATTTGTACGTTGTCTGCAGCCTAAATAGCTGAAATGGTTTTGTCGCAAATGGCCCAAAGGGCTGGAACATCCGTTTATGTGGTTGTGAACTTAGGTTTGATAAACCCATTCCGACATAAAAGAGGCACTAGTTATTATTACACCGAGCCTGAGTCGTATCTTCTGGTGAATGTCATCACATTTAATATGGCGGGGTCCGCCATATACGTACCCCCCTTATTGCGTTCTTCTAATCTGTGCCGCAATCATTTTTATGCAGTCGTGATAGGGTCAAACTTTTTTACGCAACGCAGTTTAGAAAGGCCTCATCTCGATGGACTGGTGAGGTTTAAAAGGTAGAATGAAGTCGGTGGATGCAAGCGGCTCAAGGCCGTTGTTCAATAGATTTATATTGGCTGATGATGATGTGCTATAATTCAGATCCTCAGATATCTCCGGATGTGTTTGAACCGAGACGCGAATCTCAAGGATTGTTCGAACCACCCAAACGCGTCATCGCCTCTACTAGCCAAGTATTTCTACGAGAACCTGCTCGATACTGAAGTGTTGCAGAACTATCTGACTATGATCACATTGTTGTTGAATGCTAGCCCGGGTGAGTAATTACGTACATACATACATATTAGTAGAGCTTTTTTGAGAAAGAGTTTGTTAGGGGAAGTACTACAAGTATTTAGGCCGCAAAGCAGTAGTGCCCGTATTGCTGTGTTCCGGTTTGAAGGGTATGGGTGTCGGGGAAATAACATGCACATGAGACTTTTCATCTTTATGTCTCAGGGTGGCGGGCGCAGTGTAAATGCCACATAGTGCGCATACTGGGTAGACGTGACCTATGAGATAATGCACTGTTCAGGCAGATAATGTAAGGCGCAGTGCAATGCCGCATAGGGCGCGTCCTAGTCCTTGGTGGAAGTGACCTATGAGATAATGCGCTTTTCATAGGCAGAGAGTACCGCTTAACATCAGGTGGGCCCATACATGATCCGTCATTCCAAGATGTATAAAAAAATAAAAATAAAACACACGCCTATTTCTCCATGAGGGTAAGCAGAGCCTCAAAGGGCGTCGTTTCATTCGTTCGACAAACAGTCGCAGGAATATAGACGTTACCACCAGTGGTGAGCAGCCATTGCTTTCCCACAACCAACTGTGCTAACTTTTTCTGTGTAAAACACACTTCCAAATAAGCCAGCAGCCATTACATACAGACAGACGTTGCTATATTTTTAAATAAAAAATGTTGACTTGCTTGTCTGACTATCGTAAAAACATACGAGATAACTTTGACCAAAATATTGAGCTGAAAGTTCACATATCTGTCAAGTTCCGATGACAATACTATATTGTGGCAGCAAGCTAGTCTGTGATGACGGAGACGACAGACAACGGAACTCCTCTAAGGATACTAGTAAACTGTGAGTCTGGGCTCATTTACAATATTTATCGTAAAAAATATAGAACTATAGATATGTTGCTATCAGCCTTTCCAGTTCATTATCACAAGTTTTTTGTGCATGCCAACTAACAAAACATTTTATTTCTCAGATGTGATGTCACTAACCTGCTTCCTAGACATAGTCGGATGCGTGCCTGAGAAGATAGCATCCAAGTACACAAGCCTACTGCCGTTCTTACGGAATCTCTTCACGACCAGCACCAAGGAGGAGATAAGAGACATCGCCGCGCTCATATTCGCTATTATCACCGTGAACACGAGCGAAAAGTCCGCAATTGATAAGCAGGTACTAATTACTCATAGCCGCCTTTATTTAGATTACCGAAATAGCTCTCAGAGTTAACGAGTTGAGGTGGCAATGGGCAGGTCATATAACTCGCAGAACTGATAAACGTTGGGGAAGAAAGGTTCTCGAGTGGCGAACATAAACTGGACGACGCAAAAGAGGATTGGCATCTTTCGATGGACCAAAAACATAGAGGTCACAGGAAGGCGGTGAAAGGAGACAGCTTAGACCAATTATCGTGGCATTCTATGGGGGCCTATGTCCAGCAGTGGACTTTTGTAGGCTTATTATGATGATTATGAATATTTACTCTCAAAATCACGCACACACACGTAAGCGTGCATTATCCCGCAAACATAGTTTTGCTCGAATCCACAAAATACTACGGGATACTAGCAACTTGGCCCGGCTTCGCACGGGTAGTGTTGGGATGAAAAGCAGACAAACACCCCCACCTCCCTCCCCCATTCTCCAAAATTTGACTGCACACTGTGTAAAAACTCTATCCTTTAATAATATCTGCCCTTATCCATTAGTAGTTAGGTGTTGTCTGTCCATCAAAATGAACGTATTCATTGATTTTCCCAGCTCAGCTCTTCGACTGTACTGGCAGATTTTATTATATTTTTGTTTGATTATTCAGATAAAAGAGTTCGTAGAACAGGGTGTCGGAAACAAGAATCTCGAATCGCAGTGTGGGTACGTGGCTGCGTTCGCTCACATGTGTGAGAGATGCGTTGCGCTATCGAAACGAGCCAAGTTTGGTGGAAAAGGGTTCAGCCCGGCTGGTTGGGAGCCGTATCAAGATGGCGCTGTCTGCTTAGGTAAGTATAAAAACTTTCTCAGTTTAAAACTGGCGCAGCCGGTAGGATATGAACTTAATCGTAACATTGAATCTGAAGTACCGCTTAAGACCCTGAATCCCGATCCATACGTCTTGGGTACGAATCCTGGTCGTAAACTAGTGGTTGATTTTTCCATTCGAAAAATATATGTGCACAAATACTACATGCAAAACGGTATGAAAAACATCGTAATTAAACATTTCCTACTAACAAAAGGCATGTGAGGTGTGTATGAAAGGAGCCTCTGCGAGGTACAATGAATCAATTCACCACACTGGTTCTTTCATAAAGCCCATATTAGCTTACATCAAGCTGGTCGCTGACAAAGAAAAGAATCTGTGTCACGACAAACAAGCAAATATCAGTCATTATCCGAAAATAACGACCTCTGTGGCGCGGCGGGCGAACGTTCGCCTGCTACGCTTGAGGTTGCGGGTTCGATTCCCGCCTCGGAACGAATATTTGTGCGATCTGCAGATATTTGTTCAGGGTGTTCTGGGTATTTTCTATGTATAATAAAAGAAATATCAGTGTATCAGTGTAAGTGTATCAGTTATCTATTACCCATAACACAAGCTCTACTGAGCTTGGGGCTAGATAATGTTTTGCGAACTGTCCAGAATTATTTATTAATTTATTATGTTTCAGCCAATCACCTCTCAAGCCCGCAAACGCTGCTCGTCAGCACATCATGCTCTGCGGTGTCGTTGCTGACCCGAAGCAGCGGCCTGCCCCTCCCCGTGACGTCGCCCAAGCAAGACACGCTCCTCCAGTCCGACACGCCCTTCAACACGGCGCGAATAGACGAGGATGACGTCATCACCAAGTACACAGTCGCCGAGAGACTGTTCAAGATTGTCGGAAACGCGAAACTGCCGAGTAAAGTGAAGGAGAGGTCGCTGTTTACGTTGGGGTTGATGTGCTGCGGGGAACGACTGTCGTTCGCGAAGCAGATAGTGATGGGATTCTTGCAGATGGCTAAGGATGTACGTAGACTCTTACTAGTTCTTTCTTACCACCAGTATTTATATGAGATGGTAAAGTTTGGTATTACCACGACAGCCGATTTGGTTTCACTAGACAAGTTATTGACAGTTAGAACAGGCTCAATTGCTGTTTTTGTTAGTACTAGAGCTTTTTTTGTGGAATAATTTGTCCGGGAAAGTGCTACCACCATATCTATTTCTACCGAAAGTTATCATCGGTAAAACATACATACAGACAGACATACATACAAACGCTGATTCATCCAAGTTGAATCAGAGAACTCGCTTCGCCATCCAATAAATATAGTCGAACCCATGATATGAATGGTCATACCAAATCCTTGATGCAAAAGAAGCCTTGTGAGACGCACTGAATCTTATCATCTTACTGGTTTTTTCACCATAGGTCACTAGGCCGTTTTTGGGCTAGCCTACCATAAAAAAGAATCGGTGACACGAAGTAGTAATATTGAGCCCAGAAAAAACAGAAAAATCACATAAATACGTTTCTGCTCAAAGTTTTGCGGTGTAACTATGGGGCAGCTCTGCGTATGTCTCATCTTCATACTGTTTGTTTTTCAGAGCAAAGAATTCGAAATTCATTTGCAAATTGGAGAATCGTTGGTACTATGCGCTGAAGGAGTGAACTCAAATGAAAACCGGGATCCATGGGTCGATCTGCCTAAGGAGGTAAGAAATAATAATTTCTACCTCATAACAGAGACATTAAGAACAATATTGGAAGTACACCGATTAAGCCATCTCTTTCAAATTATATTACGGTACATTCAAGTATTCCTTACTACCGTACTTACCGTCGTACGCTATTCCTGAGGAATGGCACAGGTAAAGAGAGGCCTATACTCAGCAGTGTGTGAAGTCAGGCTGTGGATGATGATGATGACATTCAAGTAAGACACAATGGACTCTATTTTTTTCGAGTAAAGTTAATTATTGTTTGTTAATTCTAGGGTTCAGCCAAAGTTAAGAGTGCCGAAGCGTTGAAAGAAAACGATGAATTGCTCGAATGGCTGCTGCAAGAGTTGTTCAAGATTGGTAGGCACCCTCATCCACATTCCAGACAGGTAAATATTAGTTTAAGTCGGTGAATGGCGGCGGCTCAAGATGGGGTGTTAGAAGTTTGACGTGTCTGTGTGTGTGTGTGTGTGTGTGTGTGTGTGTGTGTGTGTGTCTGTCTGTGGCATCGTAGCTCCCGAATGGATGACTTGATTTTGTTTTTTGTTTGAAAGGTGAATTAGTCGGGAGTGTTCTATGCTATGTTTAATCAAAATCGGTTCAGCCGTTTCATTGCGTTGAGGGTTTTTTTTAATTTTTACAAACATTAAAAAAACTTGTAAAATCTTAGTTTGGGCTAGATACGAGTAATGACAACAGTGCGGCTGAAAATTTAGTATTGTACTTGACCCAAGTTTCGCACCACTGTGGTACGCTTTTTCATTAGAAAACGTACCATAATGCTTGAATGAAACTCAAGTCGACGACCTTTTTGTCAGTCTTGTATAAAAGCCCTTTACCATTGTTGACTAATAGAATCTCTTGAATCTCTCAGGATATCTTCCAAGTGATTAAAGTCACGATTGTTTGTATATATAACTAATGTCCACCCGCGGGTTTGCTCGCGTTATATCGGGATAAAAAGTAGACTATATCCCAATCCAAGACTTCTGTGTATCGAATTTAATTGAAATCTGTTAAATCATATCAAATCAAATTGTTTATTTGCTACAAATAGTGTTACAAAGATGATGTATTTTAAAAAGTACCAACTATTTCTACAAAATTATAAATATTTCTAAATTATAAAATTATAATATTTTAAAATTATAATTATAAATTATTTCTATTTCTATTTTTATATTTACACACCAAAAATAACATTTTAAAATATATTATTAAATTCCCAATATATTACTTATTTAGTTATTTTACGTATTATTACTAAAATCTAAAGACATTATATCAACAAATTAATAAGTATACAAATATTATTAAACTATATCTCAAATGGAAAATTAGAAGTCAAAATAAACTTACGACTAATTAAAATTATCTGTCACATATTCAGCTACGGAGTAATACGCTCTTCAGTAGTTACGGCGTGATTGAATAACAATCAAACGTCTGAACATCCAAACTTTCGCGTTTATAATATGAAATAGGCTAACCCAAATAAATGGTATGTTATAGGCGACAAGTATCTGGCTCCTGGCACTGTTGAAGAACTGCCCCGAGCGGGCGCCGATAAAGAACAAACTTGAAAAATTGCAGGAGGTGTTTATGGACTTCTTATCTGAAAACAGCGGTAAGCACTTTAACTTAGGCAGGGTAACCAAAAAAGAACCACTTTCACAAAATAAAAAGGAAAAACATAGTGTGTTTCAGCTCCGACGCGCGACGCGACTCCTGTCCAGTTCAGCATAAGATGCGTGAATATGTTGCGCAAACGTAAAACATAACAGGCTTAAAATTACATAAACTCCAAAAATTCGTATGGTGCACTTGGTGGTGTGTCAATTTAGGTGACATCTATATCTTACCGTTTAAGGCGTTATTTTGATTCAATAACATAAACATCCAAACTTTCGCATTAACCGCATTTATAATATAAGTGAGACTCTAATATGAGCGTGTCAAAATTATTTCAACAGATATTGTCCAAGACGTGGCGAGCAAGGGCCTCAGTCTCGTCTACCAGAACTCCGATGAAAGCCAGAGGCAGGCGCTAGTCGGGCAGATCATAGAGCAGCTGACGAGTGGCAAGCGTTCCGTCGCCAAAGTTACCGAGGACACCAAGATATTTGAAGAGGGGCAGCTGGGGACAGCACCTACCGGGTAAGCATCATACACACATCCAAAACAGTGTGGGATCAACCTTGAAATGTTGAAATATTTATAATCCGCCTGCCAAGAGCGGTGATGACCACAAATTTGCCCATTGCATTCTATGGAGTAGGCCTCGTCCAACAGTGGACGTCTTACCGCTGGTGATGTCGATGATGATGATGCTAGATCCACTTTACGCCTAGACTGTTTTCTTCTGCACAGACTCTAGTAGTGAATATTTGGAGAAGTTCGTCTGGGGAACTACTACCACTATACCTGTTTCTGCCGCAAAACGGTAGTGCGCGCATTGCTGTGTTCCGGTTCGAATGGTAGGGTTGCCGGTGAAATTACAGGCATATGAGACTTTTCATCTTTGTCTCAGGGTGGCGGGCGCAGTGGAATGCCGCATAGGGCGTGTCCTAGGTGGACGTGACCTATGTGGTAATGCACTGTTCATAGGCAGAGGGTACCGCATCAAGTGGGCCATCTGCTTGATCCGTAATACCAAGTAGTATAAAAAAAATATGCCTCAGGGTGGCGGGCGCAGTGCAATGCCGAATCGGCATAGGGTGTGTCCTATTAGGTGGACGTGACCTGTCAAGTAATGCATTGTTTTAGGCAGAGGTTACTCCTTAACATCAGGTGGGCCATCTGCTTGTACCGTCAGTCCAAGTTGTATTAGGCAGAGGTTACCGCTTAACATCGGGTGGGCCATATGCTTGTCCCGACATTTCAAGTTGTTTAAAAAAACATTTGATTACAGGGGAAACCTTTCTACGTACAAAGAGTTATGCTCTTTAGCTTCTGACTTGAACCAACCTGATCTGCTCTACAAGTTCATGCATCTCGCTCATCACAATTCCGTATGGAACTCAAAGAAAGGTACCTATTTTTTTTTAAACTTCATGTTATATGATTTATTTCCAAGCTAACTTTGTTACTTTTATAAAGCTTTTATACTATTACAATAGCATGAAATTATCACATAACTTATTACTCTCAAAGAAAACTCCAAAGTCTGGCTTGAAGCGACCACTATTGGCGATAGGACAGCCCATTTAACTAGATTGTTCTATATGAACAACTAGCCTTTTGCTCCCGCCTTCACACGTGTGGTGTTGGGATAACAAGCTGTCCAGCATAACAACAACAGGATAACAAGTTTCAGCATCCATCCACACACCAATTACCATCAAAATCTGCTCAACCGTTACGGTATTATGGAACAACACATAACGCGAGCGTAGCCGTGGATGGAATCTAATAAAACATTCATGGCAAATTGTAGCTTCCTGTTAATGAAAAAAAAACAGAATTGGATCAGTAGTTTCGGAAGTTTAATAACTCACATACAACTACCACATACTACTACTATATTGGTGTGGATAAAGAGATTCCCTTTATATATACAAGCTTTTATTTACCTTACAATGCATGTTTGTCCGGATGGAATCTTACAACTGAATTTTAAAGCAGTTATCCTCAACCGATTGAGATGATATTTTGCATATCTGTCAAGTTCCGATGACAATGCATTATTATGGTGACAGCGAGCTGATCTGATGATGGAGACGGAAGGAGGACAACGAAACTCCTCGAGGGATAATAGTAGACTGGCCGTGTTTAGGATCATTTTGATCAGCACATGATAACAATCAATAATTTTATAAAAGCTAGTATTGAAAAATATATTTTCACAAAAAACTTATTTATTCGTAGGTGCGGCATTCGGGTTCCACTCCATAGCTTTGCAAGCGGGCGCGCAGCTTTCAGAGCACCTGCCTAAGATCGTGCCGAGACTGTATAGATACAGATTCGACCCTACACCTAGGATCCAGAACTCTATGGCCAGCATCTGGCACGCTATAGTGCCGAATACGCAGGCCACTGTGAGTATTATTTTTATTTTGATAAGGTTCATTTTCGTTTTGCTCGGGGCAATAGATGTGGGTTTCGTTGTGGTGGAAATTGCAATAGGGTCTAAACCTAATCGGTCTAATTATGTGTCATGGCCTGACGACGCAGTAAAGTCTCCCTCTTGATTTGCAAAGGCATTATAAAAGTACCAGGAAGTCGGTGGATGGTGGCGGTCCAAGACTGTTTGTTGCGGCAGTCTATGCTTATGTTCAGCAGTGTACTTCTGTAGAATGATAATGATGACGTAACATGATTTAGGGTTGGACCGCACGCAACATAAATTTTCCCGTTATCATTTTACTATCGCTCAGAAACATCGCTAGTTAGAGCGAGAAAGACTTCGAGAAAGGCTCACACTCTTCGGCATGCGCGGCCTAATTCCGATCTCGTTCTAGCGAACTATGTTTCTGAGCGACAAACAAGGGATAAAGTAACAGCTTATATGAGTTTTTGGCTGAAAAATCTACTCCAACCCTTTAATAAAGCAACACTTTTGAATGTCACAGGATATTTTAAAACCTAGGTTTTAGAAAATAGTTCACGGCTAAGGCGGGTTTGCAGGGGCTACTTGGATCCTAATACTCTCCATCATCGACGCCTTCAAATACAATTCAACATTGTTGCCGTCTACCCAAAGTTCTGCTCCGTTACTGTAAGGAGCTGGGCTGGCTAGGGTAGGGTTAGCACAGGGGCGCAATACGCCCCTACAGCGGGATGTCAGTGCAGATCTTATCACCCACACTTAGAATTAGAATAAGAACGATAGATATTCGTGCTTGGCTCTCGATATTGTACCGTTCTCACATGTGTTTTCCAGGTACACAAATATCACAAGGAGATTCTGGATGACTTGGTAGCCAACTTGACCTCCAACCACTGGCGAGTACGGATGTCCTGCTGTAACGCATTAGCTGATTTATTGAGGTAAGTCAAAATTATGCCTATTTTCGAAGATCGTTCCCTAGTTCGTGATTTTTTCCCCCAAAATGTATTGTTTTTTTTCTATTTTTGTGTGAAAATCTTAATGCTGTTCACAGAATACACCTACTTACCAAGTTTCAACAGCATAGTTCAACATATAGTTTCGAAAAAATAGTGGCTGTGACATACGGACGGACAGACAGACATGACGAATCCATAAGAGTTCCGTTCTTTGCCATTTGGCTACGGAACCCTAAAAAACACTAGTTTCCTGCTCAATACTGACTTATGACATCAATTATGACTGTTATATGTATCTGATCTATCTAAGAACCTTCTTAGAGGTTGTGCCAATGGTTTACAAAAAACTACATCCAAATCGGTTAAGCACTTTATACAAATATCGATAAACACAATAAAAATTGCTTGCTTAAAAAGACAAATAATATACAAATGTCAGTATTAGTTTTTTTTATTAATTACATGTTTCATATTATCCAATAATATAATTATATAGATAGATATATAGATAGAAAATACTTTATTGCACACCATAATACAAAACAATTTACAAATAATAGAACTAATACATATATACATACATAAACATATAAACATATTATATATCATAATATTTAAATTTGTGGCTATGTCACTGCGGCCTATTGTGATCGACACTTGTTACATGCCGCCACTGATGCGAAGCGCTTACAATTCAACGCTAAAGCCAGGTGTTAGGAACTGTAAGATTTTATAGGGGTGATTTATTTCAGTTCGTCAGGGCTGGAGATGCGTTTGTCCAGATTAATGCTGCGTTTGTGCATTAGTGGTCCACACTTACACATCAAATGATGGGGCGCTTCACAGACTCTGCAGGATTGCGTTTCGAAAAACCTTAACATGAACATGAGCTTTTTAAAGCAACGGTATCCAGTCAAGGCTTTGACGATAATGCGAAGCCGATGTTATTTACAGGGGAGCCAACAATCTGTACCAGTCGTTGCACCAACTGCCGACGATATGGACGCAGCTGTTCAGAGTAATGGACGACGTGCACGAAGGCACGCGGCAGGCGGCTACCACCACGGCGACCGTACTCTCTAAGGTAAATGTGCAGTACCACTCTACTTCATTCTAATTGGCAGATGACTGATTTTTAAAAGCTATTCTATAATGTATGTAACTGACGGGTCTGGACATACTTAAAATTACAGGCACATGAGACTTTTCATCTTTATGTCTCAGGGTGGCGGGCGCAGTGCAATGCCACATAGGGTGCGTCCTTAGTGGACGTGACCTATGAGGTAATGCATTGTTCATAGGCAGAGGTTACCGCTTAACATCAAGTGGGTCTCTTGTTTGTTCCGTCATCCAAGTAGTATAAAAAAATAAAAAAAACTTACAAAGACACACGCCTTTTGCCCCGAAGGGGGGGTGCGCACGGGTCTACTATTGTCAAAAATATCTTATTTCTGTTTAAAACTAACGTTCAATACTCGTAGCTACATTTTGTATTTTTAAAACCAGCTGAATCATGGTGTCGTTGTAGCTATTATTTAATCTGTGCCGGCGTTGCTGGTGCGGTACTTTAAAAGCCCTTTTTTAGACCCCTTAAAGGGGGAAATTGTTAGAATTGATATCAAAACATAGTTACTACCTTCGACCAAAGTAAAATAAATGGACTGGCCTTACCCATACAAAACGTCCGTGAAAAATAAGACAATTCGGATTTAGGGTACGGTCAACAAATAAACTATCTATCTATCTATCTATCTATCCAGCCACTGCTGAGTAAAGGCCTCTTCTCTATAGCGCCACTCCTGGCGGTCTTGTAAATAAACTAGGTGAAATTAAATTATTGAACTTCTTAAAAACTGTATTTTTTTAATACTTAATACTTTAACAGATGCAATGTGTTTTCTAAAGTTATTTCAGTAGGTTTATAGTACAATAAATCGCCGAAAAAATGCAATTATTGAATGAAACTTTTACAAAAATACATGGTTCCCTTCTGTTTTATGTAGTTACGTATCTATTTTTCAGCTCTCAAACATACACAATATAAATCAATAGAAAAGCAAGTCCACCTAAGGTCTTCTGCTCAATCAATTTGTGAAAAATATATTTTTCATCACTCAATAAACTAAGAAAATATCATAAAAATCGTACGGAAACATAAATGTATAAAAATTCCAGTATTTAAGAAACTGCAGAGTGCAGTTTTAAAACTTTTGCTGACAGATCAAGAAGATGGCCCACCTGATGTTAAGTGGTACCCTCTGCCTATGAACAGTGCATTACCTCAGGTCACGTCCACCTAGGACGCGCCCTATGTGGCATTCCACTGCGCCCGCCACCCTGCAACATAAAGATGAAAAGTCCCATGTGGCCGTAATTTCATCGGCACCCTTACCCTTTAAACCGGAACACAGCAATGCGAGCACCACTGCTTTGCGGCAGAAACAGGTATGGTGGTAGTACTTCCCCGGACGAACTCTTTCACAAAAAATCTCTACTACTACTAACCGTTTTTTGGCGTATAAAATTCATTGCGTAGAAAATTATCAGAGCAAATACGGGAAAATGTATTCCACTTCCAAAAGTCGTCTGTTCTTGCTCGTCTTATGACTTCTATCCATTTTTGTTTACCTTAGATTTCTTTTGGAAAGCTATAAGGTTAATTAACATGCCATTATATATTATATGCAATTACCAAAAGCGACGTGCTTAGCAATGTTTTGACGTTAATAATGCAAATTACAATTCTAAATCAATACGATACCCCTTAGGCATCAGATTTTTTTGCAGTCTGTACCGGACCATCCGTCATGCGTGAAGTCTTGTCAAATATTTCGTCGCTGTAGTTGGAAAACTAAACAACTAATAACAACAACAAAACCAAAATCGCGAGAAAAACGCGATTTACTGTTTTATTGCGTCAAAAATGGCAATAACTTTTTTATCGTATCTAATTTTGCCGTCCGTGTTTTGATATGTTATAGATTGGTACTGTATCTATTTTTGAATTTAATGATAATACATTTTAGTTCTTTTGATTAAGAGAAAAAAATAAAAAAACGACTATGTATTTTTCCCTCGCCAAAGTTTTGAATAATTGATGCAGTTATTTATTTTTGCATGTCAATTGTTTAGTTTTCCTTCGTCAATGATCTCCACTGAGGTTCAAAAAGCTAATGATAAGTGCCATTATTTAATTTTCCCATAATAGTGAAATCATGAAATGATCTATTATTTACTTATTTGAATATGACAATCCTATCCATGGGTATAGATTTAAATAATATTAAAATACATTTTAAAATAAAACCAAAAAAAAAAAAAAAAAAAAAAAAAAAAAAGTGGACAGTTCACACAACATTATCTAGCCCCAAGCTAAGCAGAGCTTGTGTTATGGGTACTAGACAACTGATACACTTAATACAATATTAACATAGATAGATATTTTTTATTATATATAGAAAATACCCAGAACACCCTGAACAAATATCTGCGGATCGCACAAGTATTTGTTCCGAGGCGGGAATCGAACCCGCAACCTCCTGCGTTGCAGGCGAACGTTCGCCCGCCGCGCCACAGAGGTCGTCTTCATAACATTTATTTTTATCAAGACATAAATTCAAAGTAAGTGACATAACAAACTTATCATACGACTAATGCTTATAAAATCAACAAAATGAAATCAATTTGTGGAACACAATAATTCTAAGTATCAAAAAGAAAAAGGTATGTCGACTAAAATTAAAACTATCTACGAGTATAAACTTGTGTCTTTTAACTTTCATTCAGAGTGGGGAACATTGAGATAATGTCCTGGGGCGTAGTCCTCCTTGTCGCTCGTCCTCTAGAGCAAGACGTGTCCATCGACATGTATGGGCCATCATAACCATGCAATAAAGTTGATTTCGCAAAATGTGTTAGTTATGTAGTTTTCCTACTACACGACGATTTATAAGTTTTTTATCAATTGATGAAAATTATATTACAAAACCTTTACTTACGAATGAAATGCGATGCCTGAAGCTTTATTTGTATTTCTTGTGTTGTTTGCACTTGCAGAAAAGCACAGGAAGGCATTGTATTACCAAGGTATCTAATTTTGGTATTTTTCAGCATAGCTGTCACTCGTTGCCGTGACAAAGACTGACTGAAGCGAAGTGTACTAGCTAGGTCTGTTTAGAAGCTTCAAAACTATCGTTCCATAGGGCCCGTCCATTTATTTTATTTACGTCGATGGTTACTACTACCATCTATTATGACAACAGTGTATTAAAGATGTCTATGATATGTGTAGCTTGCAGTACTAATGAAATAAATTAGTCGTAACGATAACTGCCAACGGCTCGTTTTATTACATTAATTCAGTCAGGACTTTGCCTGTTATGTGTTAGATTAAAACGTTCTTGTGTTAACTGGATCATACAGTGATAATATATTGAAAACAGCAGTGCGCTGATGACGTACACTTTCTCGGACTATAAAACAATTATTTGGTTTCAGCTGTGCATCCGCGCTTCAGACGTGAGCCAAGGAAAAGACGGCAAGGAGATCGTCTCAGTGATACTACCTGTGATACTTGACACTGGTATTACGAATCTCGTCAGAGAAGTCAGAAGCGTAAGGTAACTCTATATATTTTCTACATTTTTGACAGGCTGGAATTAGTGGTCGACCTACGGTGAGCGCGTACCTTCAGCGCTGATCGCACGCGCTTCGCTCGGTCAGCGTCGGCCTAAATGCGCGTATATTTCGCGCAATAGCGCGAACCGATCCGATTCCGAAAATTATGTCACTAACATGAAGCTACTTTATACTAAAGGCTACGTTTTATTAGCATCCGCCCGTGGCTACGCTCGAGTTATCAGTATTTCCACTCAACTCAGTAACGGTTGAGCAGATTTTGATGATATTTGGTGTGTGAATAGATGCTGGGGGGCTGCTACTTATCCCAGCACCAAGCGTGCGAAGCCGCGGGAAAAGGCTTGTTTATAAATATTGACACTAATATTATAAAGAGGTTATATTTGATTGTTTGTTTTTAATAGATAAACTCAAAAAATACTTAACCAATTTTTAAAAAAAAAAACAGCTGTTGAGAACTACATAATCCCTGAGTGATAATATTATACGTTTATAAATATATCACTCAGGATATGTTTATTAGCTTCCGCCCGCGGCTACGCTTGCGGTATGTCTAGTTCCACGCAACTCGGTAATGGTTAAACGGATTTTGATGGTATTTAGGGTGTGGATGGATGCTAAGGGGGAGTGGGGGGGGCTGCTTTTTATCCCAGCACCACGCATGCGAAGCCACAGTCATAAGGCTAGTCTTTTAGTATTATGCTTGTTGTATGAAACGGTAGGTAGTAGTATGAAATTTATGTTCCAGCTTACAAACAGTATCAAAGCTAGTGTCCGCAGCGGGTGATAGCCTGAAACCATTTCTGCCGAAGTTGATTCCTGCTCTGGTGGGCGCGGCTGGCGACCTGGAGTCCGCCAAGCTCTCGTACTTGAGTACGGCGCTCGCTGACACGGGGACCAGGGAGGTGCTGGATGACATGCGAGCCAGTGCGGCGAAGCACCACTATACCACTGACACGGTCGTCAAGGTAAACAGCAACATTCAACCCCGTCATACTTTTCATACAAACGCTCTTACGCAGCTCGTATGTGATTATGGCGTTGTAAGGCTAAGGTCAGACCAACGCGTTCAGCCCGCGTCCTCAGTGGCCACCGCGGACGCGGGCTGAACGCGTTGGTTTGGCCTTAGCTTAACACATTTTTCCCCCCAGCAGTCTTGGATCCCGCACTGGGATCCCCTGTGTAGTGGGTATTAGGAACTTCGAGTGCGATGCTACCACAACACCCAGACCTGGAACAAGTATTTGCAGATCATACAAAAATTTGTTACGCGGCAGTAATCGAAACCGCAACCTCTCGTACCTCAGCCGGCTCCTCGCCCGCTGCGCCGCATAGATCGTCAAATTCGCATTGTTAACTAAATTTCACTATTATTTCCACAGTGCATGCCATACATCGACATTGAAGTGGTAAAAGAGATGCTGCCCAAGATCCTCGAGCTCACCAAGTCGCCGCAACTGGGCACCAAAGTGGCGTGCTGCCACTTCATAGTGCTGGCCGCGCACTACCTCAGGGCCGAGCTGGAGCCGGTCGCGGGGAAGATCATGACGAACCTGTTGAACGGGACCTTCGACAGGAACTCCACCGTGAGGAAGAATTACGCGGAGGCGCTGGGACAAATATCTGCTTTCGCTAAGGTAAGAGTCACTTAGTTTATTAATTTAGGATTCTCTATACCCCTGCAGCTTCGCCCGCGTTTAAAAATTCGCGTCTGTATTAAATTTCATCAAAATCTGTCAACCGTTTCGGCGTGAATGAGTAACAAACTTACAAACATCCAAACATTGACACGATATTGTTCCGATTTTCATATTTGAATCTTGGTGTTAATGTTACGGGTAAAAAAATAAATAAAGATAGATTTATTTGTAGCACACACACTTAAGAGAAATAACAAATAAAAAATAATAATAGCATGTAAACAAAAAAATCAAAGAATTCTATGGTTCTATGGTTTACATAGAAAAAAGAATAAAACACAAAAAAAACCCATAGGGTTTTAAACATAAACATAAAACTAGACCCTTCGTAATGGAATGGGTAAAATTGGTCTTTCCCTACGTGTGCGGCACGCCTTCGCCCGCTCGACTTGGGGGTTAAACTCGCTTTTAATTTGCTACTCATTTCATTGACGACCTCTGTAGCGCGTAGCTGTAGCTGTACCTCTGTAACGAGCAGCCGGCTGAGATGCGAAAGGTTGCGGGTTCGATTCCCGCTGCGAGACAAATGTTTGTATGATCTGCAAATATTTATTCCGGGTCTGGGTGTTATGGTACCATGTTACTCATAGTTTCTGATACCCACGACACAGGGAATCCTAGTGTGGGATTAGGACTTAGTATGTGACTGTTGGGTGTTATGCGCTATGTTCAGCGCCGTGGCGCTAATGCGGTCCTTGCCCTGCGTAGCAATAGGTACCACTACCAGCTCGTCACACCACCGCACAGGCTGAAAAAGTCTGAAAGATCTGTTTACGTTATGGGCCCCTCTGTGTATGCCAGAAGAAATAAAAGAGCCAGCTTCCAGGAGGTCTTTAAAAATAAAATAAAAAAGTGGCTGTTGGATAAGAAATTCTACAGTGTAGGCAAATTCTACGAATTACCTGAACTGTAGAATGTCTTCTTTATCGTCGTCACTGGATAATTTAAATGTCTATAGTCTATAATTTATATTTTTAATCGTAATTTTTAATTATTATGCTATAATGTTGGACTTGTAATTTTACTAATATATATTTGTATGTTATTTCTAAATTAAGCTTGATAGCCTAGGAATAACACTGTTGATACCGGAGTTAAATAAAATTAGTCTCTTCACTCAAATCCCTGACCACTCTTCGTTTCAGCCCCAAACAATAGAGAAGCTGATGAAGAAACTGGTGTCCCTGTACGAAACGAAGGAAGACGACATGTCGCGCTCCGCCATCGCGCTCGTGCTAAAGTCCGTGGCGAAGGCGAAGATCGAGCACATCAAGGACAACGAGGCGCTGCTGGCGCCCACCGTCTTCCTGGCCATGCACGCGCCTAAGGACGATGGTAACTTTATATTTTACAAGCTTTCATTTAACTTGCAATGTATGTATGTTTGTCTTGGTGGAATCCGGGTGGAATCTTGCAACTGAATTTTAAAGCAGTTATCCTCAACCGATTGAGCTAAAATTTGGCATACCTGTCAAGTACCGATGACAATACAATATGATGGTGACAGCGAGTTGATCTGATGATGAAGACGTAAGGTAGACAACGGAACTCCTCGATGGATAATAGTAGGTTGGCCGTGTTTAGGCATATATCTCAGCAAGCAAGTTGAAGTGGCAATGGGCAGGCCATAAAGCTCGCAGAAATGTTAACCGTTGGGGATGAAATGTTCTCGAGTGGCGACCACAAATCAGACGACGCCTATATCCAGCAGTGGACTTTTGTAGACTAATGATGATAACGACTTACTAGTAATGCACCATAATATCATTACTATCTAGGCATACGGAGGCCTGCAATGCTCTAAAGGCAATGTTCTTTAGATGTTTTGTACAAATATTATCTTGATAACTATATCTAGGTTTATAGAGAAACAAAAATTTATCATTTTTAGAACTAAATTAAGTAATTTTAATAAAAAACACTTGTTCTCAGATTCGACAACTGTGGAGATGTTCGAGGAGATATGGCAGGACATCAGCCCGGCGCGCGCGAGCGGCATCCGGCGCCACTTGCCGGCGATCCGCGCCGCCATCGAAGAGGCGCTCAACTCTAGCAGCTGGACCAAGAAAGTGCAGGTACCACGACTAAACACGAGTGTAGCGACCTCTGTGGCGCGGCGGGCGAGTAGCCGGAAGAGATGCGAGAGGTTGCACCTTCAATTACCGCTGTGGGGGAAATATTGTACGATCTGCAAATATTCTGAACTGGGTTTTTGTAGTACCATGGTGCTCGTAGTTTCTGATACCCACCACACAGTGGATCCTAGTGTCCTATCCAGGACTAAGTCTGACTGTTGGGTGTTATGTTATATTAATTAATTAATCCCTGAAGATTTAGTCATCAGACTTCGATCCGCTTTGTTTCCAAATGGGCAGAGAAAAACATGCAAGCTCTGGCAAGACAATAGAAACTTTATTTTTTACAGACTCCGTTTTCTTCCGACAGTATTTGTAGATGAATTTTGATTTAAAAATAAACTTTCGATAAGTGAATACATTTATTTACAGAAAGAATAATACAAGGTATGTACAAAATATATATGATGTCTAGATGTGTTATTATATCATTATTATATTATTTAAAAAAAAGTAAAACAACTTTCAAGCTCTTACAAAGCTGTGCTTTGTGCTAGTTCATAGCAAAACCGCAATAAATTGCACTCCACAGTTTTGCGCATGTTGTAAAATATGCACATGCAGTGATTTACTAAAATCTTACCATGACATTGACGAAGCTCTTTGATGACTTTAGTATGTAATCATACCGGTATACTTATGTGTTTGAGTTACTGTTAAATTATCTGTTATTCTCAGAATATTGTATACAAGCAGCGCCCCGCGGTTTCACCCGCGTAAGTCGCGATTCCGTGGGAATATCGGGATAAAAATGTGCCTATGTGTTATTCCGGGAGTCCAGTTATCTCCATTCCAAATTTCATCCAAATCCATCCAGTAGTTTTTACGTGAAAGAGTAACAAAGCTACATCCAAACAAACTTTCGCGTTAATAATATTAATAGGATTCTTTTCGTAGTGCCAATAATTGGTATCAAAGCGGAATAAATAATTTAGAATGGAATTGATCGCAGAGTATTACAATAGTTATCGCTTCCAGGGCGCGAACGCGATCAAAACGATATGCAAAGAAGTGTCGTCCGGACTGGGAGAGCAACGCGAGCAGCTAGTCCGCTCGCTGCTGGCCGCCGTGCACGGGAAGACGTTCGACGGCAAGCAGCACGTCATCGATGCACTAGCTGAGCTGTGCAAGTGAGCTATTTGTTCATATATTATTCACCTAAACGTAAACGAACTGGTTTTTTTTTTTAACTTTGTTAGACCTTTGGTTGACCACGATCTCACCTGTTGGTAAGTGACGATGTGGCCGAAGATGGAGCAAAAAGGTCTAGAAGGCACCTATTCACTCTAGCCTTGAAGAGACCCAGATTATAGTTTTCAGGAAAGACAGACGACGGTAGTGTATTCCACTCCTTAGCAGTTCGCATTATAAAGGATTATTGTAAGAACACAGACCTGTAATATCAGGGGCTCTCATCACTCGTAAATACAGGTCTAGCGCTAACTGAGTCAGTCCCTGAGGTATGGGAGCGGTACGAGAGGGGTGTTTTCGTCTCTAAAATTATCAGATGACATGAAGCTACGCTTCATATTGACGAAACGAAAACACCTCTCCCGTACCGCTCTTATACCTCGAGGACTGACTCAGTTAAGCGCTAGACCTGTAACATCTTTATCGGTTCATTCACACGTTGTGAGTTAGAGCCCCTCACGCGTATGCCAGCAACGCACGCTCAATATTCGCTAGTCCACCCGTAAAATCAGAGGTTATCAAAGTTGAACATAGGCGTTTCTGCGCTGCCGGGTGGGCGACGTCCCATTTTTATTTGTTTCCTGACTATTTGATTTAATTTGAATAGAAGTTGAAAATGTTTTCTGCAAACTAGCTGCATTGTTTGTATGCAGATTATCAAACGCAATATTTAATCATATTTGATACATATACAAAAATAAGCTTAACTGTTGAAGCAGATATTTTTTCTGTTATTATTTAAATTCAATGGGATAGTCATCCATCATCATCAGCTTAAAGAAGTCCAATGCTGGACATAGGACTCTCCCGTAGAATTTCACGACCGGTCTTAAGCAGTCTCCATTTTCAGACTTCCTGCAACCTCTAAATGTCGTCGGTAGACCTTCCTCTTCTGCTTCGTCCGGTTTGTGGTCGCTACTCGAGAACCTTTATTCCCCTACAGTTATCAGTTCTGGAAGCTATATGGCCTGCCCATTGCCACTTTAATTCTGGGAGTTATGTATAACCAAAAAAATGCGACGCTGCCAGCCCGGCAAGGCAGAAAAGCTCATTAATTATTATATTAACTTTTCAGTACAAAGGAAGGCGAGACGCCCCTGTCTCCTACAATCACGACAGAATGCATCAACGCCCTGCTCGTGGAAGCGCGAAAACAAGAGATGGTTTACAAGAAGCACGCCATTACGGCTCTCGGACAGGCGCTTGCCGCCACCAACTGCGACCGGTTCAACCACGTCTATGAGATCGTCAAAGTCATATTGTCAAAGGTGACCTACTTTTTTAAAAGCTTTTATTTAACTACACGTTCATCATCATCATCGGCCCACACTAGTCCAGTGCTGGACATAGGCCTCTCCCAATACGCGCCACTGAGCCCGGTGTTCGGCTATTCTCATCCACTTTCTGCCCGCCGCCTACTTACCAACTACACTTTGGTAAGTAGTAAATAGTGACAAAAAGCTACGAGTTGGTCAAATCTTGTAACTGAATTTTGCACACCCAACTGGTTGAGTTTAAGTTTTACATACCTGTTAAGTTCCGATGACAACACAATATTATGGTGACAGTGAGCTGATCTGATTATGGAGAGGGAAGGTGCACAACGGAATTCTTCGAGGCTAACCAAACGTGACATAAAGATACAACATGCTCGTTACGATATCTGCGTGGAATCATAGTTTAGAACACAATGTGACATCACACGTTATTGTCAAGTAATCTCCTATGGTCATAGCGCATTTATTTTTATGACATGATTATTATTACTAATTCAACATTTAATATTGTGTCGGATTATGTTTTTTGTTATATATAATGGTATGTTAAAGTAAAAGCACCTACTTAAAATTTTGTTAAAGTGCACTACAAGTGCAAGTGTTCTACTATTTATATTGCATGCTGTGAAGCGGATTATGGTGGATTTTAATTTTAATTTGTCAACTTTTTCTTGTACCCATTCTCGCAATAAATAAATGAAATGAAATGAAATGAAACAGCCCTTGCAGTGTTTGGGCTCATTTTGATAAGCTCACGGTTCCGATAACTAATTTCGTAAAAGCATCCATCCATACAAGCATTTCATAAAAGCAACAAAAAAATTGTTATGTGGACGATAGCCAATCAATCTGGTTTCATTCACATGCTTCTTTCTTGGTCGACAAAGCATTTAGTTAGGGCTCCGAGCATTCCCTCACTCCTTCGAGTCTCACAGAGAGGCGACTACCTCTGTTTCATTTGGTGGAATGGCACATAACCAATGGAGTGGATACGTGGGTTCAAACCAAATCTAACACAACCCTGATAGCTTGTGGCAGCGCTAAATATAGTATTTCAGTAGTAAAGAATGTAACGAATCAATTCTATTTAGATCGCAACAGGCAACTCCGAAAATATCCTTCTATTCCGTGCGCCTGTTGACTAGTTCTGTCGGCAGAACTACTGGGTTTTTTTAACGACACTAATGCCTTATGTTATTCTATATCTAATGTATCAACAAAAAAAGAGAGACATGGACAGATTTTTATTCGTGATACTTATTTCTTTCAATATTGCCAGGATGAATATTCAATGGGCAAAGATTCAGACGAGGAGGACAATGAAGGCGCTCGGCAAAGAAGGGAACAGCTCACGGCGCTCAAGGAAGCTGCCTACGAGCTTCTGGGGAAGGCGTGGCCCAAAGACCCGGAAACTCAAGGTACTCAGATAATTCAATTTAAGGTATTCGGACCCGAAACTCTAGACATTCTATGTGCCTATGTACATTACGCCGCGCAGATCATTTCGCCGTTTGGCCAGACCGGGCCATTCCGTCGCAGCCCTTACACGCGTGCGTTTCGCAATGCTTACGTTTTTTACTACCTTCTCTGCCCTAGCTAACTACGAACGAAAGTAAAAATTTAAATGTAGGCGTGAGCAGCCTTTGCCTACCCTCATATACCTAATGGTTTGGTTTGCTCGCCTTAAATATATGCTATGCATAAGCTGTACTTGCTAATGTTTACGATGATGGTGAAGCTGGACAACGGCACTCCTCGATAGATAATAGTAGACTGGCAGCGTTTAGGCTCATTTTGATCAGCACACTGTTCTGATCACTAATTTCATAAAAGGTTGTTCTGAAAAAAAACAATAAAATCATATAAATACAATAATGATTCCAGAAAAGTACCAAGAAGTATTCTTCGATCACTGCGCCAACTCGTACGCGTCGAGCTCGCGGTCGACGCAGCTCGCCATCCTGACGTCCATTGCGCGCGTGCTGGAGCGCCTCGCGGTGCTGCGCGGCGCGGACGAGCCGATGGACACCGACAACGTGCTCGTCACGAGTAGAGAGAAGGCGATAGGAACTGTGACGACGCAGGTCGCTTCTGTCATCGAGTACACGCTCAGTGAGTATCAGTACATCGAGTCTGCAAATTTGACAAGCAACTACACAGGCGTGTGGTGTACACCACACAGATTTAAGTATAAGGATAAACGAAGAGCGCCCCTAGCGGGCACTTTGAGAACCTTAAATCCCGTACAAAAAAACATGTCTTGTACACCACATGGCCGTGTAAGTTGCTTGTTACATTTGCAAACTAGCCCCTCAGAGGGGCTAGTCTGCAAATTTGACAAGCAATTTGCACGGCCGTGTGACAGGTTTTTGTACGCTATTTGAGGTTCTTCAGATGCCCGCTAGGGGCGCTCTTCGATTTCTCCATACTAAAATCCGTGTAGTGTACAACACACGGCCGTGTAAGGTGCTTGTCAAATTTGCAGACTAGCCTCTCAGGGCTCGGACAGCGTGCCGGCGACTTGCGTGCTTAAGAGCGCCATACACGGGGTAATTATCTTAATGATGGTACGTGTGTGGCAATATCGCATTCAGTCTTGTATTCGAACGATGGATCGGAGATCGAAACAGGCAACCCCGAAAACAACTGCGATCTCAACATCGTTCGAATCACACGTGTATGGCATGATCGGATGCGATCATTGCAATTTTTTATTATTCTGGAAGATATCTTATGCAAGAGCTCTAAGTATGTTTCCTCTGACTTTCTGACCCTGAGGTAGTTATGCCAATCTTTAGGATAAAAACTTAAATTTATCAATTTTGATAAGGTAATAAATAATAATAATAATAATAAATAATGCTGGACAACTCACACAACATTATCTAGCCCCAAGCTAAGCAGAGCTTGTGTTATGGGTACTAGATAACTGAAATA
Source organism: Operophtera brumata (assembly GCA_932527175.1). Classification (NCBI taxonomy): domain Eukaryota; kingdom Metazoa; phylum Arthropoda; class Insecta; order Lepidoptera; family Geometridae; genus Operophtera; species Operophtera brumata. Next base: position 6,617,612 of record OW052237.1, on the reverse strand, counting down.
CTTAATACAATACATTACATACCTAGTTTTTTTTTTTATCATACATAGAAAATACCCAGAACACCCTGAACAAATATCTGCGATCGCACAAATATTTGTTCCGAGGCGGGAATCGAACCCACTTCCTCCTGCGTCGCAGGCCAACCTTCGCCCGCCGCGCCACAGAGGTTGTCAAAAAGGTTTTTACTTAGCAAGTAATTTTTTCCAAATTTGTATGCTTTCAGAAAACAGCAATCAAGTACGGCACAGAAGGGATGCACTCAACATAATGGAAATACTTATAAAAAAATTGAAAGGTACTTGTACTAATTTCGTATTCAAAGGACTGGAAAAGATACCATTTATTTTGTATCGACCCGCTCTAATACAAACGTGAGGACGTTAAATGGCGTTTTTTCTGATCTCATTAGCATTTGAGCAAGACTACAAGTAGGCATATCGTTGACCAAGTGAACCAGTGGTACCGCATGGCACATCAGAATTTCTAATATCAAAAATATCCTCACTTCATGGACTACCTACTCTGCACGTCAGTCAGTTGAGCTAATACAACCCGTAAGGGTCGTTTTTTTTATACTACCAAGGTAGCAAACATTCATACGACCCTCCTGTTGGTAAGCGGTTACCGTAGCCTATGGACGCCTGCAATACCAGAAAAATTAAATATCAATAGCAGTTAATCTATAATTTGTCAGTTTAAACCATTTCCGTCCATTGACAGAAATAGTTTAAACTTACATAGAATCATAGGGATATTGATATTACGAGCCTAAAAACGTTATTCTACGTGAACCTTTTTCCATAGAAATTGGTCAAAATTTGAGCACAAAGTACTCCTAAAATATAGCGTATCTAGAACATGCAGTGGGGGGTGATTAGGATGTGATTAGGATGTGCCATGAGGTACCCTACCCCTGGTTTTCACTTGGACCAGCCTGTATTTGTTTCATCTAAGTACATTTTTTTAAGTTAATTCAAAAGATGATTTCTATTTCAGATCTCAACAAAGCGGAGGAGCTAAATAAACTGAAGGTCATTTATCACACATACGCACAAGACTTGTCGAAGGAAACATCACACGAAATTAGAACCAAAGTCGACGATATCAAAGTTCATTTCAAGTAGTGTATACGTTAAGTATTTATTGTAAATGAAATAAAGGATGAGTTTGCAATCTGATCAACTGTGATTATTTTAGACACCTCTTTGAAAATCTATAATAGCACAGAAACGATGTGTAGTAGCTAGGTTCGGTATCGTCATGAATTAGCATTATCTGCTTTCCTTCGCGTATAATTCTTACGTGATATAGTAGAGATACATACATATATAGACAAGCCTTTTACCCGAGTAGGTAGAGCCTCAATAGCCCTGTTTCCACCGTAGGAATACAGAGTGACAAGTGGTGAGCTCATCTCCGCTCATCATTGCTTCCCACGACTGACTAGGCTTAACGCTTTCTTCCAGTAATAACATATTCCTTAATAAGCTAGCAGCCAGTACAAATCCAACGAATCTTACTAACAAGTCCGGATCTAGTTAAGATAAACCAATTTAAAACAGTACGCCTCCCCCGCCGCATTTCCTTTTTCTTAATTTTATTTTTTATTACTTATTTCCAAGTAATTTAGCCAATGTCAAGTTAATATAAGTTTCTTATTGATAATGTTTTTTTACAAAACACGCTTTTCTATAATAATAGTAATCGGAACCGTGAGCTGTTCAAAATGGACCCAAACTGCCAGGGATACTATAATTTTCGAGGAGTTCTTTCCACCTTTCGTCTCCATCATCAGGTCCTTGCTGTCACCATAATATTGAATAGTCATCGGGAACTTGACAGGTATGCAAAATTTCAGCTCAATCGGATACCGGGAAGTGGAGGGAAAATTCAATTAAAATATTTGATTACATTGTTTGATTAAAAGTGAAGCAAATAAAAACGTTAAAAATTAAGTAGTCTTCAAGAGTCTCCATCTTACCCTGTTTAAAATGGTGCAAGAAAAACCCAAGGTTTATGAAGATAAAAGCCGACATTCCGAAATGATACTCTGCACTTAACAAGGTTGACGTTTCAAAATGATCCTTGTGTATACGAAATAAGGAATATTCTATTTTAAAGTAATTAACTAGTGTTGTGTTTAGTTTTCGATTGGCTTATCCTTACCCAGGTTTATGTAGGGAAGCCTTATACGTAAGGTTCTGTAAATAAAACAAAGAAATAACAATATCACATCGTGTTAATGCTATTGCATCCAATAAAACTATGGAATGAAAAAATAACAAATTAAAACGACTGCATAAATAAAGTCTACGCTAGGTTATAACATTATTTAGAGTTTCGAAGCTTAGCTAACCAAGTTCCTTGTTATAAGACACTGGTGCCATGCTAATTAAGACGTTACTTAGCACGTGCTGAGGTATTACCGTTCTTATCACTCTTGTTTCGAATACCTTTGACAGTTGTGAGGCAAGAATAGTGCCAAGAATTAGCATGTGCTAAGTTGTGAGACAAGAACAGTGCCAAGAATTAGCATGTGCTAAGTTGTGAGACAAGAACAGTGCTAAGAATTAGCATATGCCTAAGTAGCTTCTATTTATCTCAGGCTATGCTTAAGACTTAACTTAGAAGCACGTACCCGGCTCTTGGACGAAAAAAAAACCACTTGACGTCACTCGGCCGTGCTCACCTCTACCCCTCTAGCCACAAACCGAGCACTTTAGCATGAGTAAATTTGACCTAGAGCTTGACACTATAGTTGAACCTACATATATCGATGTGATGTGAATGAAAAGAATATACTATCCCACCATTATTGGAAGTCACTGTTAAACAAGCAACGTGTATTTGTTTGTGTTTATATGATTTACCAGAAAATCTCAAAAACGGCTCTATTTTTGGGTATTTTACGTCTTTGTTTTATTTTACATTTTAAAAATTCATGAAATCATCGGTATATTTTATCGACCGCGTCAAGCACTAGTGTTGCAGTAAAACAGTGACAGCTCTATTTGCTAAGAGCAGCAATTAGTCGCTCTCGCCCCGCAAATGTGTTCATGGTTTTTTTGTCCAAGGCTTAGCTAAAGCGTGACAGGGACAACCCCTATTGTGAGAACTTGCTAATTAACGTACCTACCGTCGTCTACTCTTGGTTTTCTAACTAATACTTCACGGAGCATATCACAAGTCGAACGAAGTTCTTTACAAAAAAACAAGTGAACCTTACAGTAGTCGCATATGATGTGTAACATCTGACATCTCACCTCCTTGGTAATAAGCAACATGGCTGATGTACCAACCTCTCGGAAAAATGCGCGCTCTTACCCCCTTGGTAATAAGCAAGATGGCTGATGTACCAACCTCTCGGCAAAATGCGCGCTCTTACCTCCTTGGTAATAAGCAACATGGCTGATGTACCAACCTCTCGGCAAAATGCGCGCTCTTACCTCCTTGGTAATAAGCAACATGGCTGATGTACCAACCTCTCGGCAAAATGTGCGCTCTTACCTCCTTGGTAATAAGCAACATGGCTGATAGTACCACAACCACTAGCAAAACTGCGCGCTTCCTGTATTACACTTCCCTTTCCACGAAATCACTCCCACAGATTGCAGGAAAGCGAGAAGAAAGATGTTACACATTACAAAATAATTTTACATATGATGAGTGACTCATAAAGTCTTATTATCGGACGTGACTTAAGTCGTGACTGTCAGTAGCGACACGCGTTTTTTTTTGACTTATATGTATTACCAAATGGTTTTCATCCTTGAAAATAAATGGGACCAGCAAAATTTCACATGAAGTCGTCGAATCGAAAAACATGAGAATATTGATGAAAAAAAACTCTGTTAATAAATAAGCTAACATTACGTTGCACACGATAGTCCGTATAAATATATGTGTAAATAAAATTAAGCTAAGTATGTTAAAGATTCAAATGTACATATTTTTACAATGAGCATAATATTCATCAATACAAATTTTACTTACTTAGGTAAAAACATTAAAATATAATTTGGGATTGTGTAAATCCGACAACCCATTGATTTAATATATTAATATTGGTATTAATTTAAAAAACTTAATTCAATGCTTTACTAAAATATCTAAATCATCGTTGAAATTAACATCCAGCAGCGTATCTAAATAAATAGTGTATTCACATGCCCTGCGAGCTTTAAGACGCTGACAAGCAAAATTGGTGAGTCGAGTTTGGACCCCCGGACGCCCTTATTGAAAAGTTACTTACGCCTCCAGAGGCTAAAAACCGATATACATTGACCAAGTGTTTAGCGAAGTAGATAAGTACATTGAGTAAGTATAGTGGTGTAAAGTGTAAACCGATCGGACAGTAGCGAGTCAACTTCGCTTACAAGCTGCCTTGCAAGTGGATCCAAATAGAATCGCTTTATATTTTTTGAGCTAGTGATAGTGACACACTAATAAACTGACGAAGCTTTTAGGAGAAAAGGTTTATTACTCGATTAATGAATTTCTAATTAACAAATTTTAATGTTAAACATTCTAATTTATTTCCACCAATTTCAATCTCATTTATGTTTCATATTATTTGTTTGTACTTTTTATTATTATTGTTTGAAATTTGTTAATTAATTTTGTGTTTTACTTGTATAAAATGTTGTAGGCCAGACATGGCAGACTAGAGATGCACATTAAGACCTTAACGCCAACTAATGTTCTAGATGTAACAGCAATAAATCATTTATCATTTATCACTTGACTCGCCACGTGGCGTAGTATAAACAGCTAATTTAGTAGTGTATACGGAAATACGCACTCCTTCAGAGTTACTCTATGGTCCTAGTAGCACTATGCGCTGCGGGCCCCGCCGGGCCACACTCGTCTTGGGCTAGCTTGCAGCTCACGTGGTGATCACTGCTCTCTAGTGTTATAAATCCATGTCAGACTGTCACTCATTTTGAAGTATCATTATCGTTAAAAGAAAACACCAATAATTAACAAGTAATTAATTTTGTAAAAATTAAAAAAACCTCAACACAATGAAACGGCTGAACCGATTTTGATCAAACATAGCTAAGAACACTCCCGACAAATTCACATTTCAAACAAAAAAAAACGGTTCACCCGTTCGGGAGCTACGATGGGACAGACAGACACACACACACACACAGAGACAGACACGTCAATCTTATAACAACGCTTCGTTTTTGCGTCGGGGGTTAAAAAAGAGTATTAAATATTATTTTTGTGTCCATTTACAATAGATCAATTATATTTCTAGAGGATCAAATAACATTATCCCCTTTCTAAGTAAACTTTGACAGAATTTGGCTATTGTCAGCGCCTTAAACACTCGCTCGCTTTACTCAGGTGTAATGAATAGTTAATGCAGACAACTCAGTGTAGTCTAAACACGTCTAAACGTCAAAGGACAAAGCAAGATATTTGCACAAATAATCAGGGTACAAATTTCTTGAATAAATTACAAAGTTATGGCTAAAAACGCTATGGTTACTAATAACTACGTACATACATCACTAGAATATTGTTTTGTGGTTTTTGTGAAGGTTTCTATGCTGCCATACCTAAATGTATTTTTATTTTACAAACACGCCTTTTTCCTAATGGGGCCTACCCTTTCGGGGAAAAAGGCATCAATAGGCCCCTCCTTTCAGTGTGGGTGCACCATCGTGGGAATATAGACGAGACAAGTGGTGAGCTCATCTCCGCCATTACTTTTTACGACTGACTCTGCTAACACTTTCTTCCAGTAATAACACATTCCATAATCAGCTAGCAGCCAGGACAAATAGTATACCAACGAATCTTACTAACAAGTCCGATTTTCTTTTAAATGTTACATTTATATTACGTATCAAAAGAATGTGCGTACCAACTAACAGCAAAGTACTAATGTTCTACCAACACTTTTCCACTATCAAAGATGACACTATGGAAAGCCACAGTTTGAGTCAGGCTTGCACCAATCAGGGTTAGCATAACTAACCCAGAGATCATTTTATCATCATCAACCGTTGGACATAGGTCTCCCGAGATTGCCATGACGTCAGTCGCCTCTATCTACTGACTTCCTACACTTTATTCCAGCAATAACAGTACTTCTTAGGGGTTATTTATTGCGATGTTAATTCGTACTGCACCATCGTTCTAAATCTTGACCTAGGCTTAAAATGCTAACCGTGGTTGGGTCAATTAGGCCAGGTCCAACTTTTGTCTCCAACACCCTTCACAAAACCCACACTTTAACTCTAGTGCTTATTCGTTAAAGTCCTAGCTTTATACATCATCAAACAATCCTCTCGGCGGAATTGTCATATTATCGCGTCTCCTCTCATTAAACTCTGTTCTTACAGACGGTAGGGTACTCTCCCCAAACCTCTGGTCTAACTCGTCTTCTAGGGTCCTATTGTATGGTAGCTCAGCCCGCTGGTAGCCGGTGACCTGCGCGGCTCGGTCCGGGCTGGGCGTGACGTAGTAATCTGAGTCCACATCGTTCAGCAGCCCGGTGTGGGCTGAAATGTGATGACATGCACAATAACCGTTGATATTAGTGATGTGATGGAAGGAAGGGTACCGATGAAACAGCTGTTTTGTGAATGAAGAATCAGTCATTGTTTAATTAGAAGAAGATTCCCTCTTTTGTTTCGAACAATGTTTGAGCGCTGACACGAAGACCATTTACTTTGAGGTCAGTGAACAGGCCAATAGTTAGCGACCACGTCTCAGAAGATCTAATCAATGTGGATGAAAAATCAGTCATTGTTTAATTAGTAGAAGATTTCCTCTTTTGGTTCGAAACATTTTTGAGCGTTGACCCGAAGACCATTTACTTTGAGGTCAGTGATTAGGCCAATAGTTAGCGACCACGTCTCACAAGATAATATCTGATCAATATCCAGATGAGTGCAGTATACTTATGCCTTTATTTAGTAATAAATCTGTTCATTAGCCATTTTTAGAGATTACTCGCAAATGTTTACTACTCAAGATTCGTTCACTCCTCCACAGCTGTCCCAAACTCCAAAAACAGGTTATACAACACAGAAAGGTAGTGCATAAATGGTGGAATGGTGTGCAACACAAACATTTAACATACATAACACCCAACAGTTACATACGTAGACCTGATCCCACACTAGGATCCCCTGTGTCGTGAGTATCAGGAACTACGAGTACCAAGGTATCACAACACCCAGACACGGAACAAATATTTGCAGATCATACAAACATTTGCCCCACCGCGAATCAATCGAACCCGCAACCTCTCATTTCAGCCGGCTACTCGCCCGCCGCGCCACCGCAGAGATTGCCAACCACCAATTATAGTCGGGTCGTTTTGAACTGGTCATTAATCTTTTTTATACATCTGTCTTGCTCGCACTCGTTAGGCTTACGGAGCGCGCTTTTTTGTCTATCTATATCGCTCGCACTCGTTACGCTTACAGAGCGCACTAGCCGACGTTTATGACTCAGTTCAAAAAGGCCCGACTATAGTAGAGATAAACCAATCTAAACCTGAACACACCACTATTACGTCAAAATAAAATATTCCTTATTCCGTATACACAAGAATCATTTTGAAATTTCATGCGTTCAGTTTCAGATAATTATATCTCTAGTATTATACCCACAAATATTTATCACAGAAGAAACTCAGTTAGACTCAGAAGTTAGAAATAAAGCCAAGGTTCTGTTCCCACCGGTTGGATTCAGGCCAATAACAAACATACATATATAGACACACGCCTTTTTCCCCGAACGGGTATGCAGAGCCTCAATGGGCCTCTTTTCACTGTGGGTTGCATCATCGTGGAATAAATATAATGTTTTATTATCAGCAGCAGTTTGACGTCCACTACTTACTGGACAAGGTCTCCATAGAATGCAATATGCCATAATCACCACACTTGGTACTCAACTATCGAGTCATCACCATCATCAGCAACCTTCAGACGTCCACTGCTGGCCGAGGCCGCCCTTATTGAATGCAATGGGGGGATTTGCCATAATCATCAGATCTTGGCAGGCGGATTGGTGATTTCAGTTTTGTTATGAGTACTCAGATGGATGCTGCTGCCGATCCCCTCCTAAACCCGAGGTCACGCCGCCAAGCCTGCGAAGACCCCAGGAAACTTCTGTGCTTATGGACGGAGTTAGGCTGGCGGCTAACTACCTAGTCAGACAACTCTCACGCATAATGGACCGCCCATAGAGTTCGAATGCGGAAAAGGGAGTTCTTTAACATTAAGGTGAATGCTCACGCTTGTGGCGCAAGATCCTTTTTATTTGTGTTTTTTGCCCATTACATCTCTTCAACACTTCTTCAGATAGCGAAAGTTGAGTTCGCGAGAATAAGGAGACTTAACACACGTTTTAATTGATAGTATCTCATAAATATCACCAGTTTAGCTACGATACACCTAAACAAAACAAAACATTAATAATGTGTTTATATCATAGATCAAAAATAGATCACTGATGATATTAATGAGATACTATCAATTAAAACGTGTGTTTTAAGTCTCTTAGTTCTCGCGAACTCAACTTTCGCTATCAGAAGAAGTGTTGATGAGATGTAACGGGCAAAAACATCTAAAAAATTGAATTTCGCGCCGCAAGCGTGAACATCCACCTTAACATTCCCCTGCTAAAGGATTACTGAGTGACTACGGTCGGCTTTTACGAAATCCACGGGAGAAAACGGGGAGGTCTATTATTAGGGCGGACACCACAGCAGCTGTTATCGAGTACTTGTACAAGGTTAGTTTGTAAAGTCGTATTACCTCCATCGTGTGCGTCGCGCGTGCGATAACTCGAGAACCGCTCGCTGTAGTCGCGACGCCGGCTCATAGACTCCTCGGCACGCTGGCGCTTGCGTTTCTCTATACAACAATATAAAGATAAGATTAAGATAAAATAAGATAAGATCAAAATAATTTATCAGGTCCAAATTAATCAGTACCATAAATTTAGATTTGTGTCGAGTTTAACGTAAGACAGTTGTTATGCGACCAGAGCACAGTTCTATCTGAATATAGTTCTGAATATAATTTTAAAATGGCAGAATTTACTTCAGCTGATTTGTTATGCACATAAATTAAGTAACTTTACTGGCAGCAAATTTTAAAATTAAAGTTTATGTGTGCGTGTGTTAGTTAGTATGTTTGTAACTCCGCCACGCTGAAACGGCTGGATGGATTTGGATGAAATTTGGAATGGAGATAGCAGGGGTCCCCTGGAATAACACACAGGCAAATTTTGTCCCGATATTCCCACGGAATCGAGACTTATGCGGGTAGAACCGCGGGGAGTTGCTAGTATAAGATATTTTTTGCGTTTTATTTTCCACTCGTTGCTTAGTTAACTAAGTAATGATTGACGTAATTGACTATAGCGTATAGTATTATTTTATCTGTGCTATAGCTAAGTAGAATCATAAAGTAAATTTCTTTTGCACTTTGTGCCCTTTAGTTTTCTTAAGGCTGGTATCTACCAAAGTGCCTGTAATTTCACCGACAACCATACCCTTCAAACTGGAACACACAATGCGAACACTACCGGTTATCGGCAGAAATAGGTATGGTGATAGTACTTCCCCGGATGAACTCTTTCACAATAAAACCTCACTACTACTAAAACACGGGCGTCTTTCCCAAAAAGGGTAGCCTCTTTTGACCGCGGGTTGCAACATCGTTGAAATATAGACGTGACAAGTGGTGAGCTCATCGCCGCCACTGCTTCCCACAGCCGACTCGGCTGACGCTTTCTTCCAGCAATAACACTTTTCTTAATAAACTAGCAGCCCTGACATCTCATCCCAACGAATATTACTAACAAGTACAAATAATACGTTAGTCTACTTGTCCGACATCCACGGGAAGAGACGCAGGGGTCTATTTTTAGGCCGGGCAAACCACGACACAGTCCAATTAAAACAAAATGGTAGCTTACCTAGAATTGAAATTACTTGGTATCATTTTAGAAAAACATTTTTTTTTTTGTATACTACTTGGATTGACGGATCAAGCAGATGGCCCACCTGATGTTAAGCGGTACCCTCTGCCTATAAAACTTACAATCACAGAATTTGATGAGAAAATATCAATTAAGTTTTTTGTGAAAAATAAATAATTACATAGTTTTTATTTTTTATAATACATAGAAAATACCCAGAACACCCTGAACAAATATCTGCAGATCGTACAAATATTTGTTCCGAGGCGGGAATCGAACCCGCGACTATATGCCACTAAATGGTCAACGAACACACCTACACGTGAGGTAATGCACTGTTCATAGGCAGAGGTTACCGCTTAACATTAGGTGGGCCATCTGCTTGTTCCGTCATTCAAGTAGTATAAAAAAAACGAAACGTCAGCAGGACGAAATAAATAATAAAGTAAAGTACGTGGTGTAGAGTCGTAAGTTTTTCTAAAAGATAGGTTACCTCGTTTGACAATCTCCCTGCCCTCATCGACCAGGTCGGTGGTGAGCTCGTCGTCTCCCACGAACTGCTGGAAGCCGCACATGGACAGCAGCCGGCTGCCGAGCGAGAGGTAGGTGGCCGCGCACAGCAGCACCACCAGCATCGGGAAGTAGATGTTGAACCCTTCCGCTATGATGCCCAGCACGTCCATGTGACCCATTATCTGGGAAATAAGAAAGAAAGAAAACGTTTATTCGTGACAAAAAAAGACACACCAACGAAAAAGCAAACAAGATAAGAACTAAATACAAGAAATCTTCGCCCGCATCGTCACTAACCAACAGGTGAGAAGGGGTCAAACAAAGGTCTATCATTGTTTAAAAAAAAAAAAAAAAAATTTCGTCGCAATGAAACTGCTGAACCGATTTTGATCAAACATAGGTAAACTACCGACAAATTCACCTATCAAACAAAAAAAAAACAAATCTGTTCATACGTTCGGGAGCTACGATGCCACAGACAGACAGACACACACACACACACGCACGCACGCACACACACGCACACACACACACACACACACACACGTCAAACTTATAACACCCGTCGTTTTTGCGTCGGGGGTTAAAAAACAAAAACAATTATAAACTATGGCAATTTGTGTGTGTGCCTGACGTAAGCCACAAAAGGGTCCTCAACTCAGCATTTAACAACGATACTAACTCACACCAGCTCCTATATACATTTTAACTTTCTCAAAAGCCTGCAGTTGCCATTAAGAATGGTCCAAAACCGTTTCCCATACAAAACTTTGAGGACCCAATGTTGGTGATACAATAGATATAACTTCATCAGTTTCATTGGCGAGCGAAACGAGCCATTCTTTACTCAGCGACTGGAAGGAGCAAGGGTCAGTTTACTCTTAGATAGAAGCTACTGGTAAACCACTGAAGTCTCCCTGCGAGTTAACAAGGGCGCGGGGAACGGGCGGCAGATGCGTTTTCGGCGAAGTCACAGTTAGTCACACTTTGTATTAAATCACCACGCCCACATCCCTGTTGAGGCGCTATAGGTTCATGGAATGAGCTCTAGAATTTTTGAGTTTTTGATAGAGTTCCAAGAAGGAAACAATTATATGCTATTCATAAGCTTTTTCATAAATTCAATACACTATTTGAATTACTTCACTCGATAAAAAACAAAACACAAACATACTAATCTAAGCTGGGTATTGGAGAAGCGAGCTTACCTGCGTGTAATAAGTCTCCATAACGTGCGAGTCCATGTGCACCAGGCTGAGGAAGTTGAGGCACATGGCCGGCGTGAGGCGACACACCATCATGCGCGAGACGCGAGCTCACCTGCGTGTAATAAGTCTCCATAACGTGCTCCTTGATGACGTGCGAGTCCATGTGCACCAGGCTGAGGAAGTTGAGGCACATGGCCGGCGTGAGGCGACACACCATCATGCGCGAGACGCGAGCTCACCTGCGTGTTATAAGTCTCCATAACGTGCTCCTTGATGACGTGCGAGTCCATGTGCACCAGGCTGAGGAAGTTGAGGCACATGGCCGGCGTGAGGCGACACACCATCATGCGCGAGACGCGAGCTCACCTGCGTGTAATAAGTCTCCATAACGTGCTCCTTGATGACATGCGAGTCCATGTGCACCAGGCTGAGGAAGTTGAGGCACATGGCCGGCGTGAGGCGACACACCATCATGCCCGAGAAGATGAGGCTGTACTCGTTGGTCTGGTGGTGCGGCGCCAGGTAGTAAAGATTCAGCAGGCGGATCTTGAGCACCGTGGAGTACGCGCAGTAGAACATGTACGCGATTATCACTGTTGATATGGTCTGCAATTAATAACAAACATTTATTAAACATTTTCAAAGGCCCTTGATTTTTTACCTTATTACAGCCGCCATATTGGATCATAAACACACTTCATAAAAAACAATGGGACCATTAGAAATGTGTTTCCGTCGTGATTCCATTAATGGGACGAAATCCTGGAAGGAAATCAGGAGCGGTAACTTGTTTGTGTGTGTTTAGTGTTCTCCGTCACACTCACTGTTATAGGTATTTGTTACTTTTTATTCCTATTTACTTATATGTTTGTTTTTATGACGACCTCTGTGGCGCGGCTGGCGAACGTTCGCTTGCGACGCAGGAGGTTGCGGGTTCGATTCCCGCCTCGGAAAAAATATTTGTGCGTTCTGCAGATATTTGTTCAGGGTGTTCTGGGTGTTTTCTATGTATAGTAAAAAATATCTATGATCAGTTATCTAGTACCCATAACACAAGCTCTGGCTTAGCTTGGGGCTAGATAATGTTGTGTGAACTTGTCCAGCATTATTTATTTATTTATTTATTTAAGTATTTGCAACATAATTTAAGGATGAGGAGGAATGTATCGCATCTTATATAAGCCTAATTAGGGTTTTTTAGATGTGTTAAGACAATTATATAAAATGATTTTTAATTATTAAAAAAAATGAATACGTACTGCTTAGTTATTTTACTCTCGAGGTTGAGATGACACAATTAATCATTTATCAAAACCCATAAAGCCATCTTGACTACAAAATACACAAAACACTGTCAAAAAATAGGCAAAAACCCTCCTTTGTGAAAATAGACCGTTTTACAAATTGATTAAACTCGGCATGCCCGAAGGTAGGGTAGACATTGTAAAAGTCGCAGACAGTCGGTGGATGAAGACGGCTCAAGACCTATGGCAGACCTATCTCCAGCAGTAGACTTCCAACGGATGACGATGTAATAATAATAATATAATATTGCTGGACAGTTCACACAACATTATCTAGCCCCAAGCTAAGCAGAGCTTGTGTTATGGGTACTAGACAACTGATATATATTATACTTAATACAATATATTACATAGATAGATATTTTTTATTATACATAGAAAATACCCAGAACACCCTGAACAAATATCTGAGGATCGCCCAAATATTTGTACAGAGGCGGGAATCGAACCCGCAACCTGCTGCGTCGCATGCAAAAGTTCGCCCGCCGCCCCACAGAGGTCGTCAGATGTGGTGTGTACTCACAACAATAGTAGCGTAATTGTAGGTATCCTTAGCGGCAATCACGATATTAGCGAATATCGAGAGCACGGGCTTCTTGCAGAAGAACGTCATCTCGGACCAGACGACGGCGACGGACATGATGCCCGTCACGACGGCTAGCGTCTTCAGGAAGTACTGCCGCAGGAAGCATTCCCAGTACCATTCTGAAAGATACGTTTTTGTCGACTAATATATTATTCTAAACAAGCCTTTGGATTTATTCTGACTGATGATCGTGATGAAATCAATAACCGGAACCATGAGCTGGTGAAAATGAGCCCAAATATGGTTCAAAAACACATTATGCATTCCGTTTCATAATACTAACAACGAAGAAAATTTTTTAGGCTAAGTGCGAGTCGGACTCGCGCACGAAGGGTTTCGTACCATTATCTATAAAAACGGCAAAAAAAATAAGGTTGTTGTTAGGGAGCCCCCTTAAATATTTAATTTATTCTTTATATATTTTTACAAACAAATACTAAGGTATTTAAAAATATATACTTTAGTATTTGTTGTTATAGCGGCAACGAAAACACATCATCTGTGAAAATTTGAACTGTCTAACTATCACTGTTCATGAGATACAGCCTGGGGACGGACAGTGGAGCCTCAGTAATAGGGTGCCGTTTTACCCTTTGGGTATGGAAACCTAAAAACCATTTTTAGTAGTAGAGCTTTTTTGTGAATGAATTCGTCCAGATAAGAATGACCCCATACATATTTCTGCCGCAAAGCAGTAGTGCTCGCATTGCTGTGTTCCGGTTTAAAGGGTATGGGTGCCGGTGAAATTACAGACACATGAGACTTTTCATCTTTGTCTCACGGTGGCGGGACTCGCGGCGGGAATCGAACTCGCAACCTCTCGCACCTCGAAGCCGGCTTCTCGCCCTCCGCACCAGAGGTGTTACTTACCAACTATCGGCGGATACAGTATCCGCTGCGCCCTCGGACGTGGCGTGGGGAACGTGTGCTGAAAGCGTTTGTCCGGCGAGCGCACATTCGAAGCCACGTCTTCCAGGTGGAATATGCGCTCGATCATGAGACCCCATTGAGTTTCCGTCCTTTGAAGGACGTGGAGCGCTTTGATCGTCTGAAAACATTATTAATCAGGGCTACAAAGAGAGCAATGCTCGGAGTTTCACTACGTGATAGAATGTGAATTGAGGTGATCCATAGAAGAACCAAGATCACCGAAATAGCTCTCAGAATTACAATGTTGAAGTAGCAATGTGCATGCCATATAGCTTGCAGAACTACGGAGGCTAATATTCTGTACTTTTTTCAAAATATTAGTTACTTAATAGTTTTAGAAATAAGTGGAGGGGGAGTGGCGAATGCTCTATTTTCGTATATTGTCTTTAATATCTGTATAGTACTGTATTATAAAAAAAAAGTATTTCTCATAATGAACCCCTTTCCTTTGATACTTTAGAGTGGTGTCAAAGCATTTGGGCTTCATCATAGCGAAGCATGGGTATTCAGCTATACATACAGCTATAGCTATACATACAGCTATAGAATACATGTAAATACAATTGGAAGAATATTCTGCAATTATTCGTAATGCCCAATGCAAAGTTTAAAATGCTTTGTAGTGTGACTAATGGCTATACACGTTATCAAATTCAATACAAAGATTCTAATCTAATGATTGTGACATTATAATGCTTTTGTTTATGATAGCGATCCATCACAATACAAACAGCGATAGACCAATCGAAATATACATAACCTTCATTGTTATTTTATTAAATAATCATTTGGATGACAGAAGTTTCCATTTATCGATTTGCAGGTCGATTTTAAAACCTTACTATAAACGTTTTAGTGAAATTGTGACACGATGATACCCTAGAGAAGGAAAGAGGAAAAGAGGTAGACCGCAAAAAAGGTGGGACGACGACATCAGACAAGTGACAGGAGTGATGTGGAACAGAATGGCTCAAGAAAGATATGAATGGAAAAGGTTGGAGGTCTTTGCTAACCGGAAAACAGATCTGCATAAAACAAGCAAGAATCAAATACTTCATTAGCCTAGGTTTTAATCTTTTAATGTAATAGAATATGGGGGAGACCTTTGCCCAGCAGTGGGACAATATAGATTAAGGAAAAAAAAATGTAATAGAGTACTAAGTTGATCTGAATAAATGTCTATATTATTATTATTGATGAACGTTTCATAGCCATACAATTTCAGACTTAAAATAAGTCTTTTAAGTCTTTACAATATATATTTTATATTTAAGTGCAAGATCAGAAGTTAGCTTCTGAACTCCTTGATAATGCAGCAGACTGCTACAGACTGAGTAACTTAGATTTGAGCTTACCTTCTTATGCAAGTTCACAAGTGACTTGAGCGAGGGTGATGTAGGCCGCTCCGGAGGCGCCCTTGAGTTGAGTCTGTCTCGGAGTTGTACTGGGAGCTTCTGGATTATGGTCTCCACGTGCCGATGGAGCGGGTGACCAGGCCCAACTGCCGCGGAAACCGAGTTTAGACTCTGTGGATTGGTTTGAGGTTACAGGTTTGAGTTGGAAAGGTGATAAAATATTTTTTTGAGATCATTCTCATTGGATCCATTATGGATCTGTTGTGAATTGATTTTCTCATTCGAGTCATCAAATAAATACTTACGTCTAAAATATCATCCACAGTTTCTTCAGCCTCACACTTGTCTGTGCTCAATTTAGCAATCTTGAAGTAACTGTATGTCAATGTGTTATTTTTCAATGAATTGAACCACAAGTTCCTTGGGACTTCCACTAAGGCATATCCAAGCAGCAAAATCAGTAAGAAAAGACCCCACGTGTTACTCGCCGATGAGGCTATAGCTTTAATCTTGGAACCGTCTAGCGAAACACCAGGTTTTAAGGCAATGTATATGAGCAGTATGCCACATATGAAAAGGTATGAACCATAATAAATAGCGTTATCTACGAGGGCCGACTTCAGTTTGCCTTTTACTGTGAAGTCTCCTGCTTTGCTGTAGGACTGCATCATTGGCATTATAAGCCTGAAATAAAACAAATGTCAGGGTTATAAATGCAAGGAGTGGACTGCAAAATGTTTTTAATGCATAACTGTTACCAATCTGGCTCTTGACGCCAGATTCTTAGTATTGATTCAGATTCTGGAGCCTCAATAGGCTCCAGGGTACTCATTTTTTCTTTTGAATAGAATATTTGAGTACCGACTACTTTTTAAAGGTGGATGTTGCAGGTGGATGTAGATGACTAAAAACCGACTATCGGCGCATTCTGTGGGAAAGGCCTATATATCCAGCAGTGAACTATTACTGTCTGATGATAATGATGTTAGTTCAACCTATACATTTCCCTTTTTCTAATACACATCATCTTCCTGCCCTAATCTCACACTATGCATGCAGGGTCCTTACATGTTTTCTTCCTACATTCCAGTCTTATCATCCATCATCTTAGTATACACTCGTTCCTAAGGCATATCATCTTTGGTCTACCTCTACCAACTCCTATATCCACCCACATACATATTTAGATTTATTCTTGTTACATGGCATTTCTCTGCATGATTCATATAACACAGAAAATTTGTCTCTTAACCCATGTGACTTTACGTCGTAGTTACAAGTGAAATTATTAAAACTCTCACCATGTTAGACACTGTGAAGTCCAATACACCACCCTCCACAGATTAGGGAATACTGAATCTGGCACATAGCTCCATGGCTTCTGACAGCGCTCACCAGGTGGTACCAGAGTGCTCGACTCATTACCAGGTGTCAGAGAGAGTGGGATTTCGGTGGTAGTGTTGTCTTGGAGACATTGACGGTAAACGGTCTGTGGGAATCATAAACAAATTGATAGTATCATTTTTTTATTAGGATTACTCTTTATTTTCAAGGCTATAAAGCAGACAAGCTAAGTCACTACTACTTGCAAAGGACTATCAACTTAAGCTTTGTTACTCTGTGAATGGATGTGAATAGGCTTTTCACTTATAGATAGTTGTATATTTCAGCAAGGCTTTAAAGTAAAACTCACCGATGACACATCCAATGGCAAGATGAACATAATAACAAAAGAAAAATACCATGCTGTTAGCACGGACACTGTCACCAAGATGTGATTCCTGTAACAGTCTCCATAACGATACAGGAGTGTGGCAGCTAATATGAACGCCGCTATAATTTCAACCACAAATAACGTGTAAACCATGTTGACTAAAACTGGTTCTACTAGACAAGGTTAATTATTCTTCTTAGCAGTTTTCTGCTGTTCTCGCCAAGTCTTTTTAGCTTCGTATTGTAGCTGTTCGAAGCGAATTTGCGTCGTAGACTTCAAAGCCAACAATCTAGGCTTCTCGATTTCAAACTCCGTTGGACATTCTTCATAAAATAACAATCCCGTATCGGGTAAAATAGGATCGAACTCAATATTTGTATTTTCTGATTCTTGGTGCTTCACCTCTGACATATTTTACCAAAAACCAAGAGGCCGCGATAACATCGTTGCTATTTGTTCTCAAATATTAGACTTGTAAGTATCTGATAAAATCTAATTAACAATAAATACGAAAATATCATCAAAATCCAAACAAACCCCAACAAACATCACTACAAAAAAACTACGTTTATGTCATGTCCTGTCATGTCATGTCACAATAAGTATATGTCATGGTAATGACACAGAATATGTACTATTAGTTAACACGTAAGTAATGATCCACGAATTAACTGTAGAATGAAATGTATATAGATGTTAAAAAACTACATACATTTCATTCTACAGATAAGTTGGTGGATCTACTTTTGCTTTTGTTGCTGTACTTCCGTGGCATGAAGTTACTACCCACTACCCAATCCTAATATAAAAGATGTAATTCACGAAAACTTATGGCAGTAGAATAGTTATTATTCTGAGGATATACGGACTGACCAGTATAACTTGGCACGACTTGGCTTCGTGCCAAATGATCCTTGTTGCACTGTACCTACTCCTTCCCCCTTTGTTTTGAGTGAACATCCGTGGATGTGAAGAGGAAGCTCCGGTTCGGAGGCCTGCAATGCCTGCAATGCTCTAAAGTAGGAAGTCGCTTTGAACTCTTGCCATAGTTCTTTTACTAACGGTTCCTTTGCCGAATTGACATACGTGTGCAAGGGCTATTATGTGGAATCACGATATTACATGTGGCATGCATGCATCCTAGTAATTTGTGCTTGCATGCGTCGTCGTCGCTATGATCACAATATATTAAAATAAATAAACCCGACATGCGCAGCAACATAATGTAGGTTTGCAAGTTAATTGTTAATTGCAATTGTTAATGCGATGCAGGAGGTTGCGGTTTCGATTCCCGCCTCGGAACAAATATTTGTGCGATCGCAGATATTTGTTCAGTATTTTCTATGTATAATAAAAAAATACTACGTATTATATTGTACTAAGCATAGATTTAGCATATGTACGAAAAAATTCTACGTCTATGGTACTAAGTTTAACAGTTATCTAGTACCCATAACACAAGCTCTGCTTAGCTTTTGGGGCTAGATAATGTTGTGTGAACTGTCCAGCATTATTTATTTATTTAAAAAATTACTTACTGTATTCACTATACTTAGTAAAAATTACTTACTATTCACTGTTTTCAGTTTGATATCCATGTACACATACTTGTTACTCATATGCGGAGGTATATTTAGCATATTTCGGATGGTCATGCTTTGCAATCTTTCCAGTATTTCGATGTTACTAAGGCTTGCAGAGCCCCATAACTGAATGCCGTAGGTCCAAATTGGTTTAATTATAGTTTTATAAACCGAAATTTTGCTGTTGTTTGTGAGTTGGGATTTGCGCCCGATGAGCCATTACATGCTACGAATTTTGTAGTCGAGTTGTTTCCGTTTGATCCAGATATGTTTTCGCCAGGTTAGGCGACGACCCAGATGCATTCAAGGTATTTAGCATCTTCAGCTTGGGGTACTTACTTGTTCATTATAGAGTAGGACGGCTGGACAGGTCTTTCTTCTAAGTGCGTAAGTTACATGAACAGACTTATTTATATTTATTTATAAGACTTAGTAGTGCTCGCATTGCTGTGTTCCGGTTTGAAGGGTAAGGGTGCCGGTGAAATTACAGGCACATGAGACTTTTCATCTTTATGTCTCAGGGTGGCGGGCGCAGTGCAATGCCACATAGGGTGCGTCCTTGGTGGACGTGACCTATGAGGTAATGCACTGTTCATAGGCAGAGGTTACCGCTTAACATCAGGTGGGCCTCTTGCTTGTCCCGTCATCCAAGTAGTATAAAAAAAAAAAAAAAAAAAATTGACGTCTATGCGCCATTTGGTGAACCATTCTTCAATTAAGGCCAGATGGCTTTGAAGGTTACTTGATGCAGTATCCGGGTCTTCATGGACAGAGAGCAGCGCTGTGTCGTCTGCATATGTAGCAGTAATAGTAGTAACGTCTGCAGTCGGTAAATCAGCAGTAAAAATTAGGTAGAGAACCGGTCCCAGGATGCTACCTTGCGGAACTCCTGATTTAATTTCATACATTTTGGAGAGTTCAGTGTTATATTTGACTTCAAAGCATCTTTTCTCGAGATATGATTTTATGACTAGGAAGGATGAGTGCGGTAGCATTTGTTTTAATTTGAAAAGTAGGCCATCGTGCCAAAATTTGTCAAATGCCTGGCTGATGTCTAGAAATATTGCAGAGCAGTGGTTACTGTTTGTTTTCTAGAGCTCTGTTTATGATATCGACAAGGCGATGTATTTGTTCGATCGCCCCATGTCCTTCCCTAAAGCCGAATTGGTGCTTAGGAATGATTTTCTCTAGGTGTTCTCGCATTCTTTTAATACAGAGGGCCTACCACAGATTTGTCTAAGTTTTGCATTCGGTATCCCGACAGAGGAGGCTGGCAAAAGAGAAAGGAGGCCTATACCCAGCAGTGGGAGATTCCGGGCTGAGATGATGATGATGATGATGATCGAATCTATCGAATATCTATCTATCGAATTCCGAGTCGATATTTGTTTTTATGTATGGTTTTAATGAGTTTCTCAACAAGTCTGCTAGGGGTGCTCATAATTGTTTTCATACAAAAACGACATTTCGGCTCGCATTTCGGTTTTCGTTATTCCCAGTTTTAACAAATTACAAACCTGTGGTAGGCCCTCAAATCGCCAAGAAGAAGAATACATGATTTAAAAAAAATAACCATTTTCACGATACGACACAGAAGAATTACACAATGAATTACACTACATTCATGCGACACGACTATATGTTGTGACTTGTGATTAGAAAAGTTAGAATGCGGTATTGGATTTGGATGTCATGCGTTGTTTCCTCTGTTTTGGGGGGGACTCTCCTATCTAGGGTAGAGATTGTTTCTGCTAGATTGACCCACCCCACTGTCGGTGTTGCATGAAGTTACTCAACTGTGTAGGATCGTCTTCGTCCGTTGGACCTTTGGGACCACATTCGAGTCTGTTCCATTCCTTTTACCCATAGAGCATACATACGAGGCCGCATTGCTCTAAGAAGCTCTAAGCTTACCATTCTGGTAACATTTTCCATCTTGCGTTTTGCCAACGAATCTGTCAGACAAGTCAAACGATAGTGTCAAAATCAGTCATATCTCATATAGTTTTTTTTCTCTCTGCGCTTTCATTTAATTGTAAAATGGACCCTGGTAGAGGGTGCTGATTTAATTTTAGTAATTTTTAGGTTTTTGTTTGAATAAATCACCTAAATTACATTTCAATATGAGTGTTTTTAAATCTGCTATCGGCTATTTTAGCTCAGGAGGCGCAAACGGTAGTAGTGAAAATGATTTCGTTGGTCAATTTGTGGAAATTGGTAACATGAAATTGAGAGTGAAAAAAGTAATTGCAGAGGGTGAGTTCTTGATATTTTCTCGTTTTTTATTGCCCTTTGTAGTGCTAAACATCGGTTCGAAGGATTGCTTCGTCAAAGTTTTCACAAGCCTATTGTATAAAGAGCCCTATTGTAAGGTGCTGCTCTGCGTACGTCATAGTGGATTGGGGGCGGAAGGACAGGCAGGGTATAGTATAAAAAGGATGTTTTCGACATCATTTCACCCAGAGCCCGGTGTAACTGAGAACACATTTTATTTTTATTGTATCAAAAGCTGTACCTTCAAGCTGTTCTTAACTACAAGTAATTTCTGATTTACTTGTAGGTAAGAATCCTACTCAATATTATAAATGTGAGAGTTTGAATGTTTGTTTTACCCATTCATGCTGTTACCTCTGTAATTTGGTACTGAGATAGATTATGACCTGGATTGACAAAGGTTATTTGTCCCGTTTACCTTGCAAGTGAGACCGCACACAGATGCTGGTAGTTTATAAATATCTATATTATGTGAAAACTTGCTGTGGTGTGTCCGGCCTGAGAATAGACCCCTCCGTCTCCTCCTGTGGATGTTGTAAAGCCAACTAAGGGATTACACCGGGGATGGGCCGCAGCAACCTACTGAGTACTGAACAGCATTACTGCAATCACCAATCTGTCTGCCAAGTGTGGTGATAATGGCTAAGTCCCCTATTGGATTTTATGGAGGAAGCCTAGAAGTCTAACGGCTGCTGATGATGATAAATAAATAAATAATACTGCTGGACAGTTCACACAGCATTATCTAGACCCAAGCTAAGCAGAGCTTGTGTTATGGGTATTAGATAACTGATTGATATACTTAATAATACAATACATTACATAGATAGATATTTTTTATTATACCAAAGAATCAATAATAGTATTGTACATAGAAAATACCCAGAACACCCTGAACAATTATCTGCAGATCGTACAAATATTTGTTTTGAGGCGGGAATCTAACCCGCAACCTCCTGCGTCACAGGCGAACCTTCGCTTGCCGCTCCACAGAGGTCGTCAAATGATGATGATGATGATGTTGTTTAGTGAAAACATATCAAATTAGTGATTTAGGTTTAAGAAATTATTAATTTATATCTATATTTAGGCATGCCTAAAAAGATAATCTGTTTTATGAACATATTTATTACCAACCATTATAGTTATGTTGTATTCTAGATCAAATAGCCACAAACATTGCCATTAATAAAGTGTGTCATCTGCAATCTAACACAGATTCATAAATTCAATATTGATTACAGGTGGTTTTGCATTTGTATTTGTCGCTCAAGATGTCTCCACTGGTACAGAATACGCCCTAAAAAGGCTAATGGCGGCCGATGAACAGGCCAACAAGAACATAATTCAAGAAATTAGTATATTGAAGAAACTGTCCGGACACCCGAATATCATTAAATACATAGCTGCCTCATTTATTGATAAGTCTAAAACCTCGCATGGGATGGGAGAGTATTTGTTGCTCACAGACTTGTGCAGTGGTGGTAGCTTGATGGAGGCACTGCAGAATAGGGGGACAGCCTTTCCTCTCCAGACGATACTGAGGGTGTTTTACCAGACATGCCGGGCTGTGCAACACATGCACGCACAAGTTCCTCCAATTGCTCATCGTGATCTCAAACTAGAAAATTTCTTAATATCTAGCGAAGGTAATAATTTATGTTCTGTCGATATAACTAGCTTATCCAGTTTAACAGTTTGGCAATGTTATAGGTTTTTTGAATCTATGATAAATAGATAACTTTGGGTGGTTCCCATTTGTCCAATGGAACATGACGTCATTGGACAAAATGAGTTTATTTTTCACTGATTTGTTCTATAGGACTATATATGTACTAGCATTTTTTCCGACTTCACTTCTCAGTGACGTCATGGGAGAAAGAATCTAGTTTATCATAAATTGTTCTGCGTGGCAAAAATCTTGAATTTATGAAAAATACTAAAAATAAAAAATGATAAATAGTAAATGTATTTTAAGTAAATAAAAAAAATAATCAAATAAAATATCGACAAAAATGCTGAGTTTGTAAGAGTTTAGGAAGTGGAAAATGGTGTATGTAAAACAAAAAAAAATATAAAATTATTTCCAAGTGGCCAGTTTGATTACTATTAAAGACTGTGCTGTCATCATAAACCAGAAAGGTTTTAATGTTTGTTCTATAGAAAAAGTTAAGAAAAAAAAAGTTGCAATTGTTCTATGGAACAAATAAGTAAGAAATGGACTTAGGACTCTTCCCGCCACTTTCGAAAAGAAACGTCTACTTTTATTTTATTTCTTTTCCTAGTGTTTTCTTGAGTTATTTTGTGTTATTTTGGTGGCATTTTAACGAATGTAGCTCGTTTAATAAGCACAAGTGTAGTGAAATGAAATGGAAGTGAATTGCGTGACTTTTGAAATTGGTGGAAATTGTCTACCAAAGTTTTAGTAAAATTGGCCACCGTTTTACTAAAACATGACTCGACTGTGACTTAGACGACTTGGAAGGAGTGTAACGTTGCAAAATATATTGAAAATACAATATAGTGAAAATACAGATACTTGAAAATGGCAAACGCACGAGCCGTGCGGCGCCAATTATAAAAAAAAAAATATTATAATAGAAAAAAAATGGACTAATTTTGTCCTATGAAGTCAAGTTCCATAGAACAAATGGGAAGCACCCATAACTTTGAGGTTGTCTAGTTTTATTTGCCGTACTTAATTACTTATCACCATTACCACCATCGTACCATATACTTAGAGCCTATCCAAGTGTGTATAAGTGTACCACTATCTTGTGAAGCACCAGTTGCTGTTAATGCTTGTTAGGCGCTGCACACACGTAGCAACTTTGGTCCTCGAATTTCGTCAATTAGCAACCTGCAACTACTTGATTATGTTGTTTTCCATATAATTTTAAGAAACTGGGCATACATAGCAGCTTGAGTTAAAGAATACTCGACTACAGTTTTGGATTGCCGAAATCGGTGATTAAATAAATTCTTAATGCCACAACGACGTAATAAAACTACAACAAATGCTGCTTCGCGATCTATAGTCACATTGACTGGTGTCCATGGAATTCGAAAGGTTATTGAAAATCGTGGCAAGTATAAACTGGCCCTAATTGTTGCTGCAACTGAAAACCGTTAACGGAAACTTGTAAAAAGTCGATAGTTGCGTCAACTAGAGTTGCTACGTGTACGCAGCCTTAACCTATTTCTTAGTGAGAAATGCTGAAGTGGTACGTAAGTACCAGGCTCTGGCCTTGTAAAATCTTTTATTATGTTAATTTGTGTTTCTTTTCTTCAGGTACAATCAAATTGTGTGATTTTGGATCAGCTACCACAGATGTCTATTCTCCCAATCCATCCTGGAGTGCTAATCAGAGAAATATGTTAGAAGAAACTGTGAGTTACATAACAAAACACAATTTCATTTGAGATATTCTTGTCAATGTCACATCTAACTTGCTTCTCTGTACTTGCAGCTGGCCCAGTTCACAACACCAATGTACAGAGCCCCAGAAATGCTAGATACCTGGGATAACCGCAAAATTGACCACACTGTAGATGTGTGGGCACTCGGATGCATTTTATACACCCTGTGTTTCATGCAGCACCCATTCGAAGACTCTGCTAAACTGGCTATATTGAATGGAAACTACAATACGAATCCCAATGACCAACGCTACAAATGCTTCCAGGAAATCATAAGTGGGTATTCTATTTCGTGGCGTATGGTTTTTGTAGGACAATTATTTGGAGCGGGCTAAATATAATGACATGTCATGTTGTCCCCAGGTGGTTGCCTGACTGTGAACCCGGAGGAACGCTTGGCGATCAGTAGCGTGCTGGAACGGCTGGCGGCGATAGCGGAGTCCAACAATATCAATCTCAAGCAACCACTCAAATTTGAGCGTAAAAAAGTTGAACAATCTGTGGCCACTAGCTCGCCAGGTAATAAGAAGTCAAGTAAATATTACACTACCATATCCTAAGAGAAACTACGCGCGGCTCGTTCATTGACTTGTGATAAAATTTGTGAAATTTTAACGCGCGGGAAATGAATAATTGGAATCGCGCGTCACTCCATTCCCCATGGTCCATCGTTATGTTATGTTTCATTCAAAACTCGAGCTAAAAATGGTCAAGCATTTTTTGACTTTTTACACTCAAATTTATTATTTACTTCATATTAGTACTTTGAGTTGAGTTCCCTAGAATGGTTATCGTTTAACGAAATGTGAGATTATTTACATTCCAATGTCGATTATTCACCAAAAATTTATCATCACCAAAGGTAAGGTAATTTGAACAAACAGTTCACTGAAATGGAATAAGGTAGTATAGCATTTATTTGACTCTAAAATATTATTAAATTATTATCAAAGTATTTATGTTGCTTCAAAGCTTCAATGACATTAGATACGTAATTAGGAATTGTATTTGTGTGGAATTATACTCGTTTTAAGAGGCTCAGGCTTATGTGCGTATTTAGGTGCAATTTTATATCTACTTTCGTGAATAGAATCACTCTTAGCTTTAATATTAAGTCTTTCAAAGAGACTGCAGCTTTAAAGTCGCTACTTTAAAGCTCCATCTTAATTCTATCGAAATTAAGGAGTAATTCCGTGAAACCAGTATCCACAAACATGTATTTGGTAATTTCTCATTAAGTTAATAAACCAAAAAGTCAGTGTGCATTTATGAAGTGCATACCTTCATAGTTTTAGAATATGTCGCTAGATATGTATATTTATAGGTCTTATCAATATTATTCATCTATCTATACATTCCTATAAATGTATGGGGCTGTCTTACCTCATATTTGATATCTTTTATATGAAATACAATATCTACTTATGTAGGTATTTTAATATTAAAGTAGATAAAATATTCCAAGGTACTTGTTATACATAAGTACATACTAACAACCATAATTTTTCATACATATTTTTACTAACACAATCCAGTGCAAAATTTACTGCTAACAGGTGCAAAAATACCAAAATATTGAATTACTGGCTAACATGGTGGTTGGAACTCGGCACTTATTGTTTACATTGGGCATTATTGGGTCTTATGATGTAGTTGTGTATATAACTATTCTATGGCTTATCCAATAAAAACTAAAGAAAACTATATTTTATTACTTACTTATATATATATTAGGTGCATTTTGTGTTGATTTGATCAATGAAAATCATGGATCCGCACCCTTGACAATATAAGAAAATTAAACGAAAGGTACAACTATTTAACTAAGTATATTTATATGGAAAAGTCATATATTTAAATGATTATATTTTGTATATTATCGCCATTTAATAGTGTTTTATAACAAACACTTTGGATGCTTAGAATTTTCATTATTATTTTGTTCATAGTATAGTCTTTATAGAAGCTTAATATAGAGAAATAAATATGTATATTCTTCACAGATTTGTTTGGTTTTTATTTTTAAAAGAGATGGTGAGATTTTAGGAATATCACGGTCTTAGCAGCCATTGGAAACTCATGGGTAATAATTTGTCGTGTTAAGATGTTTTACTAATACTTGGTTTTGGGTGCACAATAATCCATCTCATGCTTCTCTTATTCATAGAATTGCACTTGCATTGCACCTTTATATGCTTAGGTATTTATGTTGGCTAATGCTTCATCAAGTAACCAAAGAGAAGGGGCTTCTGGGGAAGGCTACAATATTTTATAAGGAAACTAACTGACTCATTTAATGTTGTTAACTAAACTAACTAGGTACGCTAACACTCAATAATAATTTAACATGTTTCCGAAATTCGTGTCTGATTTTGGAAACCATTTTTTTTCTTTCTATTTAATTGTAAAATTTATTCAAATAAACACCAAAGCTACACATTTAAAAATCGGGCATGAATTTCAGGACACACATTTATATATTGAGAAATTTCAATTTGTTTCCAACATTTATAACTCGGTAGTAATGCTTATCAAAAATATTATAAATAATATGCTTAAATAATTCAAATATCGAACTATCTTTTTTTTAAATAATAATTTCATCTCGTATTTATTTAGGCTAGTCACTTCTATACAATAGATAGTTATATTTTGATATATCGCTTCCCCGGTGTGTCAATGCTTATCTAGTCCTAATCAGAGACGCGATTTGTCGATTAGTTAGCTAAATAATGGTATAACTGCGCAGCTAGATAAATAGGGAATCGTAGAAAATTTATATGATAGGTAGCAGAAATATCTTTCTGATGTTATTAAATGCATGTCTCCTGTCATGTAAAATTATTAAGTGCCTGTTCTTATTTCTTTTGAATGAACATTTCATTGCATGTATGTGTCTGTCTGGTCATGAACTTTAGTGCCTTTTATTTAATAATTGTTTTTATGACTTCATTTTATGCGAAGTAGTGAATACATAAACATTAAATTAAAATATGAACTGAGAGAAAGTATCATAGCTCTAATTAGCATGTTAATGAAGTATTTGATAAATAGTGAATTTTGGTACAAATTAACTTATTTTTTTGTATCAAATTGATGTCGAAACAAAGTCACCATGTGCAGTATGAAAAAAGACAACAAATTTAATGACGTAAATAAAGGGCACAAGAGTCATGCAAATGTCTACTATTATTTGGCCTCCATACATATCACGTTTTCTTTTTCATTTTAGGTGTTTTCAACTTTTTCGGGTGCCCCATTGATTTCTCGTTTAAATGACCTGCGCATGATCCTTGACCTCTTGCATCGGATTCACAACGCTTGCGCTAAACTCCGGACTTACTCGCAATGATGAGTATTCATTGTTTTATCTATTAAAGTTTAGTCTTAATTTTGTTATTGCACTTTGTTATTGTGCCTGCTGTGTAAACCAAAAATTGTTTTGAACAGAATTCGAAAAATAGTTTTCTTTGGCCAAATATTGAAAGATCCTTTCATAATAGTAACTTTGTTGACTCAGCACTTAATATATCACTAAAATTATTTTTGGGTTGCTCCAAACAGGGTTATCATATATAGCTATGCGCCATCGTTGGATTAGATAATAATCTAACGTCTAACTAACCCTGATTGACGCAATTCGACTTATGGTAATTTAATTCAAATATTTTACATTTGGCTTGTTTCATGGTCGAACTTAATATGAAATGTACAAACCTAATACCAACCTAATACCTAACCTAAAACCTAATACCTAAACCAATAACATTAAATGATCAATTTTTATATTTGCCAAAATAGTAGCGATTTTAACTTTTGCATTCCAAATAGGCAAAAATATATAAAGTCAATTAAAAGTATTAAATATGTTACCATTTCGACTTCTTTTACATGTTTTTGTTGTTTTAGTTCGATTTATAGACCGTGTTTTCAATGGCTGCTATTAAATACTCCAACACTTTATTGTGGGAGTAATAAATTGTTTAAATCAATTTTTCTGTATACTTAAATAACAACAAATTCAGCATTGGCTGTTTAGTAAATCAGATGGTGCTATTTCTCTATTTTAAGTTTCTCTTGTAAGTTATAAAATTTTGCCCCAAATTTTGAAAGCAAATTGTGTGTTGTGACTGTATTTCTCAGTCGCTAGTCGTGTTGATTTGGCACGACATTCAATAATCTATCTTAAGTACTTCCAATTAGGTGCAACCTTGAGGTAGAAATATTAATTTGCTCTCATAAATTGACATGAATGAAGAAACTTAGGCTCTAAAACTCTAAACTCGAAAGAGTATTTTCCCTAGAGGCTCCAGTATCGGACGTAGTAGGTATAGGTAGTATTATTTCTTCTGTAATATAAAGCCTTGTATAACAAGAAACTTTAAGTACCTACCTACTTATGAAATGGAACGCTATACAATACAGTATTTTACTTTAGTTGAGTTTTTTTTTAAATCAAATTTTTTTTTAATCAAATCAATCATCACTATACAACTGGAATTTCATCGTTTCATCTCTCACCTATCAAATTGTCCTAAGTAACACTAAAATTTTAGTCTTTTAAAAAGCGGTATTCGATATGATGGAAAACACATTTCATATATCCTAATTTAACCTACATTGCGTGCTAAATCAACATGACCCCGAAAACAAACCGAATGTATCTCAAATAAATTAATTGTAACGAAACATTCCCATTTTTACTCGATTCCAGTGTTATAACAAAAGAATAACGCCCATCGTATGAGTACGAAATCGTTTGTTGCCAAAATATTAACCATTAAAATCTTATTTCCCTTTCACAAAACACTTAATTTTGACTCTTGAAGAATTAAATCGATTGTCACACTTCTTCGTGGTTTTGCCTACAAAATTTCTAAAAATGAATAATTCATGTGAACTAATCATATTTGTGAGAGAGTTTTGGTATTTACTGAATACATAACAAATTACTGGAGGAAAGCGTTAGCCGAAACCGTCGTGGGAAGCAATGACGGCGATGAGCTCACCCCTTGTCACGCCTATATTCCCACGATGGTACAACCCAAAGAGGCCCATTGAGGCTCTGCCTATCCTTTCGGGGAAAAAGGCGTGTCTATGTATGTATAACACAAGAATATACAAATAATATTCATTTTAATATTCTTGGCCACTGAAGAAGTTTACAATAATACCAACTAACTACGGAGAACTAGGATAATGATGCAACCATAGTTAGAATCATAGTTAAAGTTAAGGAATATCCAGTTTAAAACAACAATAATTTGAACCGAAATTGGTCTCCATACATTTTTGGGCATTGTTCTTTTGATAAATAAATAGGCTATATTGTCAGACATAGTTCAAATGTATAGTGAGCAGGATAACACAGATCCGCGTTCTGTGATCTATGTAGTATGTAGACTGCAGCGGTTTCACTTGCCGCATGCGGTGTACGTTTTAGGCAGTTTCTATACAAATAAAAGGGTACATACTTATAGAAGAAGGCAGAACACCTGGCCACTTTCTTCGTGACGTGCCTCTTTATTTTTACATGAAAGTATTTAAAACAAGTATTCAAAGTATTGCTTTATGTATAGTTGTTGATACCAAACAACTCATTTTTACAAGGTTTTATTTAACTTGCAATGTATGATGTTTGTCCGGGTGGAATTTTGCAACTGAATTTTAAAACTGTTATCCTCAACCGATTGAGCTGAAATTTGGCATACCTGTCAAGTTCCGATGACAATACAATATGATGGTAACAGCAAGCTGATCTGATGATGGAGACAGAAGGTGGACAACGGAACTCCCCGATGGATAATAGTAGACTGGCCGTTTTTAGGCTCATTTTGATCAGCACACGGTTACGATCACTAATTTTATAAAAGCTTGTATTGAAAAATAAATCTTTCACAAAAAACTTATTGTATAACAGAATACACAACCTCAAATCATGTCTAATTTATATTTGATATTTACTTTTGTGTAAAACAAAACAATTTGAAATAAGCATATTCATATTTTACTATGGTTTGTGATATTTAATCCCTCGGCTCAATAAGAAGATTAACTACGAATATTTTTGAATACATAGCTAAAATATACATAAAGTTAATTAGGATTAAATTGATTACCTATAATCTTATAACTTTTACACCAATATATTAGTTTAATAATTGTAACGTTGATTCAATGCCTACATAAAACTTTAATTCAAAGTTACATAGTTATAGACGAGCAATATTTTTGTTACTATTGATAAGTCTAAGACAAATATGTAAGATATTTAATTAATTAGTAATAAATGTCTAGTTATATTATATTTGTGTTTTTGTTTGTAAGAAACCAGAAAACACCTTAATTTTAGAAACTCATACATAGTAATGTAATCAACTAGATACCAAATACTTAGTTATTCATAAATCATTTATTCATGGTTATTTCTGCCGTTGTTTTAAATCTGCATATAGATATGTTGTTTACATTACTAAAATGGTACCAAGCCACGATAATAGAGATCAAATTATCTGAAAGATAGGTCGCAAGACTAACCTAAGACCAATAATGTTTCACTTTTCAAAAAAGAACAGGATATACTTATTTACTGATAATTACATTCAAGTGCAAACAACTTAGCGCTCATCTACATAAACAGTACTCGGCAATTCATATGGCACTAGCGCAAAACATGCAAATAATCATCGGCTGCTTTCAGATGCAGATAACGATGAATCTGACAGCTGCCCTGCAACTATTCTTGGTGTGCCGTATTTATTGCCGACAACGTTTCTCTAAGCAGCCAATAACACCGATAGTTGTAAGACCGGCAGTATTCTTAACTTTTTCTTGTATTTCAGCGATGAAAGAGCCGATGCCGCCCAGCGCGGAGGTGGTGGACGCGCGGCCGCCGCCGCCCGCCCGGCCGCCGGCCGCCCCGCACTATCAACCCCCGTTACCGCAACCTCCTATGAACTCTGGAGGGCTGTTCTCGTCTATAAGAGGCGGCGCTGGCAGCTTTTTGAAGAACCTCAAGGATACCTCTTCGAAAGTTATGCAGACTGTTCAACAGTGAGTATTTTTTGGGAAAATATCTCATTGCTTGCTTTTTAGGGTTCCGTAGTCAAAGACAAGGAACCCTTATGGATTCGTCATGTCTGTCTGTCTGTCCGTGTATGTCACAGCCTTTTTTTTCCGAAACTATAAGAGCTATACTGTTGAAACTTGGTAAGTAGATGTATTATGTGAACCGCATTAAGATTTATACACAAAAATTGAAAAAAAAAAAATTATTTTTGGGGTTCCCCATACTTAGAACTGAAACTCATTTTTTTTTTTCATCAAACCTATATCTATGGATAGGTCTTCAAAAATGATGTTGAGGTGTTATAAGGTTTTATATGTTAGGATAAAACTACAATAAATATATGATGTACATTACCATGTGAACTTTCACTCAAAATTGGTTTGAACGAGATCTAGTAAGTAGTTTTTTTTTAATACGTCATTAATCATAATCCGTCCAAGAACTTTTATATTATGTTACTTGCTGCTACGGAACCCTTCATGGGCGAGTCCGACTCGCACTTGGCCGCTTTTTTTACATATTCCTTTGCGCCCTTGGGCCTCGGTCGCTTAGAGGGCATGTCCATGCGTAAATATCTAAAAAAAAAAAAACCTCTTATCATATTTACTTTTGTGTCGCGGCGGGCGAGTAGCCTGCTTCGATGCGAGGGTTCATTTCATTTCATTTATTTATTGCGAGAATGTGTACAAGAAAAGTTGACAAATTAAAATTAAAATCCTCCATAATCCGGTTCGATTACCGCTGCGGATTTTTTTTTTGTAAGGTCTGCAAATAATTGGTTGACATGGTGCAAGTTTTTAGGGTCCGTCCATCTTTCTGCTAGCTAGATGTATCTCATGAACCGTAATAGGTAGACAGTTGAAATTTTCACGGAGAGTGTATTTCTATTGCCGCTATAATAAGAAATAATAAAAATTAAATTAAAAAGTATACATACATGAAACGTGTTTTTTTTCATGTTTGACGACATCATCGGCCTGATAGGATAACCAGCATAGGATAAGCAGGATTCAGGATCTGAAGCTAAATCATCAAGTTTGAGCTCAAACTTCAAATTAAGATGACATGACATGTCTTCCTCCCGCAGACTCCAGGGTCTGATGATGGCCAGTTCGCGATGAATAGGATCGAGGATGCAGTAGGTGCTCCGATTTCAATGCTGTTTTATTTTTATGAAAACTGGTGTAAGAACACTGAGCACAGTTAGAGTTTTTTTCATTTTTATTAAATGAATATATAGGTAAGCTACTACAGTGTTCACTTGTTATTTTCAGGTCCATAGCAAGAACTGACTTGGATATCAGCTACATAACAAGTCGTATTATTGTGATGCCGTATCCTTCAGAGGGGCTGGAGAGTGCTTACAAGACGAACCATATTGATGATGTGAAGGTAAGCGTTAAACTTAAACCAACATGTTTGAAGTCTCTGGAGGAAAACAGAGTAGGATTCATCCGTCACTAGCATCCGCCCGCGGGTTAACAAATGTAGTGTAGGGCGCCCTCTGGCTAGATGGTGCGACGACTTGCGCGGGGTGGCTGGCAGAAACTGGTTGAGGAGAGCCGAAGATAGGGCTAAATGGCGCGCCGTGGGAGAGATCTATGTCCATCAGTGGACTGCAATAGGTTGATGATGATGAACGAAGAAGGGAAGTATGATCCATAGAAAAACCAAGGTTGTCGACACTCCGATTTAGCAGATTGATTGCCGGGCCAATGGGGAATAAGCTCTCGGTGGCGACCTCGAATCGAATTCAAAGACGCAGTGTAACTCACTCGATGGACGACCGATGACATTATCTAACGGTCGCACCAAGTCCATCCTATCAGTTACAGCCACTGATCTCAAAGTTTGGGTCAGCGCTGAAAAAGTGTCCGAACCAAAAGAGAAACAAAACGCATAAAAATAAACAATTTTATAAATTTTTATCCCTCCATTGCTGTTTCATTATTCATAATATTTAAAGGATTAGAGTGTGAACCGGCAGTGTATCAAACTCATTTATCAGCGTTCGAATTTTCAAAGGTGCGATATTTTGGCGTCTATGGAAGTCCATCGTGGAGTTTTAGAAAGTGTTTTGTTACAGCTATCAGCAGATTTTGTGTAATGTATTTCCGTAGGCGTTCCTTGAAAGCCGCCACCCCGGAGGCAAGTACACCGTGTTCAACGCGTGCAAGGGCGTCCGCCACAGCTTCCCGCGCCACGTGGTGGTGTCCGATGCGAGCCACGCGCTCCATCCGGCGCCGATGCTGGCACCGCTCTACAACCTGGCGCGCCAGATGTACCAGTGTCTGGGCAAGGACGAGCGGAGCGCCGTGGTTATCACTTGTCAGGTAATCACATATTGTGTAATTACCATCCTTACCTCATTAGTATACCCTCTATTCGCACTAAACGTTTCAGTTCTACCTTTATAATGCGAACTGCTAAGGAGTGGAATACACTACCGTCGTCTGTCTTTCCTGAAAACTATAATCTGAGTCTCTTCAAGGCTAGAGTGAATAGGTGCCTTCTAGACCTTTGTGCTCCATCTTCGGCCACATCGTCACTTACCAACAGATGAGATCGTGGTCAAACAAAGGTCTAACAATGTTAAAAAAAAAACTTATCAGGTAATCATTTATCTGGCCATCGCTTATCACGTAGTCATACATACATAGACACACGCCTGTTTCCCCGAAAGGGTAGGTAGAGTCTCAAATGTGCCTCTATTCACTGTGGGTTGCACCATAGTGGGAAATAGACGTGACAAGTGGTGAGCTCATCGCCGCCATTGCTTCCCACAACTGACTCTGCTAACGCTTCCTTCCAGTAATAACACATTCCTTAAATAAGCCAGCAGCCAGGACAAATCTTATACCAACGGATTTAACAAACAAGTCCGGGAACAATCCCTTAGTCAGCTTTTACGACATTGACGGGAGTAGATGGAGGGGTCTATTCTTGGGCCGGACACACCGCAATTGTCAGGAAATTACTATGTTCGCTTTGCTTGCCAGTAGCTTTTACGCGTTGACGGTCCTTGGCTCCTCGCGGATGCCTTATTAAAACTTGGCTCACCTGTAACCATTACGTGCTGACTATTGATTTATATGATGTGGAAACGAACCACATCCGGAAAGATAGAGCGGCCGCTTCTCTCGGTATATAAATGTTCTTAGCACTAAAATATGTTACTTAGCACGTACTGATACTTAGCCATGGATTTATCATAGAACGATAGCTTACTGGCCTCAGGATTGCACCCAAACCAGATCATTTACTTGCGAGCGGTGAGGGGGCGTCTGGAATTAGTTTTACTCATTCCAATTTACCCCTAGATAGAGAGACACTACAATTCTACACTCTCCCCTTACCTCACACCATGCCGCGAGTGCACCATCCAGTTTGTACTAATTTTCAGGATGGCAAGCAACATAGCTGCCTGCTCGTGTGCGCTCTACTGCTGTACGCTAAACTGGTGACGGTGCCCGAAGACGCGCTGCAGATATTCGCGGTGAAGCGATCGCCCATCAACATACCGCCTAGTCAAATGAGATATCTGTACTATCTTAACAATATTATTAGGTGAGTTTTCTTCCTAATTTACAAATATCTAGAGAATATCTTTATACATGAAGTAGAAGAGGACAACTGCAACTATCCCCACTTGGTCTTCCACATTAAGTTCCTGCATCTGCACCACGGCCACTGCTGGACGAGACGTAACTGGCCCCATTTAATGCAATGGGGGGATTCGCCATAATCGCCACGCAGCAGGCGGATAGGTGATTGCGGTATCGGTGATGACTCTCAGGTAGATATAGGTGTGGAGTCATCGTGATAGAACCCGAAATGAGATCCGTAGAAAAACCAAGGTCACCGACATAGCTCTCAGAATTAGTAAGTAATTTATTTATTTATTCAGAAACATGGGTACACAAAAAATATTTAATTCCAAAATATTTAGACGAGTGACTGCCCTCTGCACTAGTGTAAACTGTATGAAAGCAGGGCAGTGCTTTTCCAAACGAATTGCACGAATTGTAATAGTTTGTAGACGAAACACATCGTTTCAACCTATACCCTGGTTCAGAATTCGACATATTTTTTGTAAACAAAGGGGATACCATAGCAAAAAAAATAGGTGCTCTATGGTAGTTTATTAAATTAGGCCAATAAACAGGCTCGGGCATGTTATTCTAACTCAGATCTGATAAACTATAAAGTAATGAATATTTTGTTGTATATATTTTTGAGTTATTTCGGTTATTAACAAAGTTATCAAGCAAAAATATATTTGTTAGTAGAAAATATTTCATGTTACTTGGAACACTGCAGAGATTCTAAACAATGGGCTTTGTTTTGAAAGCCGGTCCCCATTTTGTTAATTTCATTCGTTTCTCCTCATTTGCCGAATACAAATGTGCTTTTCGCACAGTTTTACAATGGAATGGTCATACTGTATCAATAGGTAAGAGTTATATATAACATTTTGCCGTTTACACATTGACTCGTCAGATAAACTTAGATAGGTAGTGGGTTTGTGTTTATTTGCCGCAAATTGAAGGTACATAACGCGGGAGCGAACCCGCTGGCGGATATTACAAAAATTTAATACCGTAGGAAAAGCCGCGGGTCAGTACTAGTAAAACATGATCCACGCAATAAAATGTTTTTTACCACTGGCTTGTCTCTTTGACGGTGACATTTGTTTGTTTACAAAAAATATCTCGAATTCTGAACCAGGGTATAGTTCGTAACCTTTTAATGGGTTGTTCTAATACTAGATAGTAAATATTAGTAGTATATTAGCAAGTTGGGAGGCCATATAGCTCGTAGAGCTGATAACTGTTGAGGAAGAAAGGTTCCCGAGTGGTGACCTCAAACTGGACGACGCAGAAGAGAAAGGACCAAAGAAATTGTAGAGCTCATAGAAAGTCGGTAGATGGAGACGGCTCGAGACTGTTCGTCGTAGCATTCCATGGGGGAGGCCTATGTGCCTTCTATGGGCTGATGATGATGACAAAGGTGGATGCTGCTGCCAATCCCTTGGTGTAATCCCTTAATAATCCCGTCTTTTATGACATCCACGGGAGGATACGGAGGAGTCTATTCTTACACTGGACAAACCAGGGCTCTTACGATTAATAATATAATATACGCGATAAATACCTGTAACATTATCAATGAACATGTGTTCTTCATCAAATAAAAAAATAAATTAAAATGTTTTGTGTGTAAAGTATTGATAGTGGTTATATTCGAGTACCTACCTAATTGGTTTAATGTTTTGTTTCAGACCTGAACCAATACTCCCTCACTTTAGGCCGGTGTCGTTAGTTTCTCTAACCATCCAACCCGTACCACTATTTACAAAAGCAAGGTAAAACATCTCACATTTCTTTGATTGTACCATTAATGTTTTATTTTGGTATCCAGTTAGTTTTGCCATTAATTCCGTATTGCTTTATCCTTAGCTCACGCTTCGAGCTTGGGATAAAGCATATGTTTAAGCCCATATTCCAAAACTACTCAAGTGTGAATCATGACTCAGTCATAGTTTTTTTTGTCAGATTTCAATGAAAAGAAGTAAAAAAAAATGTGAATCAGCTCCGACGCGCGACTTTACTCCAGGCCATCTCAGTATAAGATGCGAATATGTTGCCCAGAGGGAAACATAACGACTTTGCTTATTGTAAGGCTCTATTTTACAATTTGACTCCTCATCTATTTGCGTACCGTGGGCCTTATATGAAAATCGATTCGCTTTGAGTCTAGTTCTGAGATACGGGCCTTAGTGAAAGTTTTTCAAATAATCTATGCGTTAGTCTCGCTTCAGCTTGAGTTTATTACTGGAGCAAGAGAAGGTGTTTCATAACATTGTTGTTTTCAGAGATGGCTGCCGACCGTACATTGAAATATACAACGAAGATAGGTTACTGTTGTCCACGATTCAAGACTACGACAGGTTGCATGTGTACAGTATTGCAGAGGGAAAGGTATGTATTCTTTTTACAAGCTTTTATATGTAAAATTTACTCTCCTGTCAGTGGCCGACAAATCTTGCAACTGAATTATAAACCAGTACTACCCAACGGATTGAGCTGAAATTTTGCATAGCATATTATAATATGAATAATTATTACAATATTATGGAGACAGTGATCTGATCTTATGGTGTAGGTGGAAGGTGGAAATCGGAATTCCTACATGATTAATAGTAGCCCTGGCAGTGTTTCGGCTCATTTTGATCAGCTCATGGTTCCGTGCACTCATAAAAACTTGGTTTGAAAAATATTATTTCAATTAAAACGTAATATCATACAGAGTTTTTTTTTAACTTGGACAGTATGGGCATATCCTAATCCTTAAGAGATACGGGAAAACTGTCTTTGAAACCATTTACTCATTTTGTATGAAAACTATTTTGGCGTAGTTATTTTTTTGGTCAAGCGTAAGTTCTCCGTAAAAATGAGTTGTTTTGATCATGTTTTTTTTTAATGCGCATCGTCTCAGTTTCAAGTAAGCATTGTTTCATTGTATCGGAAGAAAAAAAACGAAGCAGTAGAAGTTAGTCAAATTTAATCAAATGTTTTCTCATACAATTTGTAAGTAATCTGTTACCTACGTAAATAAAACTATTGCAATAAATGTTCAATATGGCCTCCCACTTGCTGTATACGGGTACGGGCACGTCTCAGAACACCTCTAGTGGCCTTAGACATGTGATTTTCCACTTACTTTTCATTTTGCTGGCGTTATTCTGACCACTTTATTACTTACCTGAACTTTAAGGAGTTAATATTAACAGAATTTGGGGTGACTAATCACCTTAATAAATAAAAATCTATGGCTGTTTCAGGTTACCCTCCCATTAGACTCGACGGTGGCTGGTGACGTGGCTATTTGCATATTCCACGCGAGACAGCAACTCGGCCGAGTTCACGCCGTGCCAGTGCTGCAGCTGAACTTACATTCCGGCACGCTGGCACCTACGCAACACGCCGTTAAGTTCACCAGGTAAGGAATCAGCCATCACCTTCATGTTGTATCTTACTAGTTTCGAAATTTCAAGAACATTCTGCCAATTCCGGAAGGCTACTTTCCAAAAAAAAACTTTCCTTTTATTTCCTTTATCCAAAATGTCTGTTTCTAAAGCGGCTATAGGCCAGGGCCAAAGAAAAATTGATCTACTAGTTAATTTATATTATTAACCAATATGTATTAAAAAATATTCATTAGTGCTAAAAGTTCCAGATTAGATAGTTAATGTAGATTAAAGTGAAGTGGTTGTGTTTAGTTTTAATTTAATAAAAGGTAGTTTTAAACAGTGGTGTGTCTGGCCTAAGAATAGTTCCCTCCGTTTCCTCCCGTGGATGTCGTATAAGCCGCCTAAGGGATTAGGTACCTGGACTGTTAGTAAGATTTGTTCTTACAAGATTTGTCCTAGCTGCTAGCTGCAGCTTGAGTTTGCAATGTTCCCGATGTATCCCGTTTCTAGTGAAAATTATTTACGTAACCATGACAGTTTCAAAAGTTACTAGGAATGTGTTATATTTGGAGGAAAGCGTTAGCCGAGTCAGTCGTGTAAAGCAATGGCGGCGATGAGCTCACCCCTTGTCACGTCTATATTCCCACGATGGTGCAACTCACAGTGAAAAGAGGTCCATTGAGGCTCTTCCTACCCTTTTGGGGAAGAAGGCCGTGTATGTATGTATAATTAAGTTCA
Organism: Operophtera brumata; assembly: GCA_932527175.1. Lineage (NCBI taxonomy): Eukaryota > Metazoa > Arthropoda > Insecta > Lepidoptera > Geometridae > Operophtera > Operophtera brumata. The sequence continues at coordinate 6,577,984 of OW052237.1, read as the reverse complement.
GTCAATTCTACAAACAAGATCATTTGCAACCACTATGTTTTGCCTACTTGGAACAGGTCCAGTGCTTAACTGAGTCAGTCCCTGAGGTATGGGAGCGGTACGGGAGGGGTGTTTACGTTACGTCAAAATGAAGCGTGGCTTCAGTCGTCAGAGACGAAAACACCCCACCTGTACCGCTCCCATACCTCAGGGACTGACACAGCGCTAGACCTGCACGTACATTATAAAAAAAATGGAGTCATTTTGCGACCATGACCAAAATCTATAAAGTTTTTTTTTTTTATACTACTTGAATGACGGAACAAGCAGATGGCCCACCTGATGTTAAGCGGTAACCACTGCCTATGAACAGTGCAGAGGTTATTCAACCCAGTCATTTTACTCACAATACGTTCTACAACCCAGACTATGAATCCAACCCTAATGAAACTGTCTATCAACAGATCAGAAATCGATGGAATAGACGAGATCAGTCCCGTAAACGATCACTTCTCCGGGAACACGTCGGCAGTGATCAGCCTCGTGGTGCAGAACGGCGAGCGTCGCAAGCCCGGCAGCGACCCCTGGGAGGAGGACCCGTCCTTCCCGATCCGGACGCCTGACGTACTCTTCACGACCACCTTGGAGAGAGATGAGACTATTGATAACTTCGGTGAGTGCTGTTTCTCTTCCATACATTTTGTAGTAGAGCTTTTTTGTGAAAGAGTTCCTCCGGGGAAGTACTACCTCAATATCGACGACCTCTGTGGCGTGGCGGGCGTAGATTGGCCTGCGACACAGGAGGTTGCGGGTTCGATTCCCGCCTCGGAACAAATATTTGTGCGATCGCAGATATTTGTTCAGGGTGTTCTGGGTATTTTCTATGTATAATAAAAAAATATCTATCTATGTAATATATTGTATTTAGTATATCAGTTATCTAGTACCCATAACACAAGCTCTGCTTAGCTTGGGGATAGATAATGTTGTGTGAACTGTCCAGCATTATTTATTTATTTATTTTATCTATTTCTGCCGCAAAGCAGTAGTGTTCGCATTGCTGTGATCCGTTTTGAAGGGTATGGTTGCCGGTGAAATTACAGGCACATGAGACTTTTCATTTTATGTCTCAGGGTGGCGCGGCGGGCGCAGTGCAATGCCACATAGGGTGCGTCCTAGGTGGACGTGACAGATAGATAGATAGATAGATTAAAACTTTATTGTACACCAAAAAATAATAATAAAAAAACACAATAATACAAGGATAAACTAAATCAAATTACCTATGAGGTAATGCGTTGTTAAAGGCAGAGGTTACCGCTTAACATCGGGTAGGCCATCTGCTTGTTCCGCCATTCAAGAAGAAAATACAAAATAAAAAAAATGCCTTTGGCCCCGCAGCTTTGCAGGCTTGGCGTCGGGATAAAAAAGCCCCCCCTCCTGCTTTGATGATATTTGCAGTGTGGATGGATACCGGGAGAGTGGGGGGACAGGAGTCAGGACATTCCCAGGTGAGGGGGACTGCTTTTTATCCCGAACCCATGCGTGCGAAGCCGCGGGCAAAAGGCTAGTTGGAAATAATTATCTGCTATTGTTATGATGGCCATGTATATGTGTAACATTATATTTTATTATGCAGCTAACCTACTAAAGAATCCAATACCAGCACAAAAAACAAGTATGTTGTAGTGTATGTTTGTAGTGAAATAACATTTACAACAAAATATTTAGTTATTTTGATATTTTATTGGCACTACCATACATTTGATAACATCAACACAAAACGTTTTTAACCCCCGACGCAAAAACGACGGGGTTTTATAAGTTTGACATGTCTGTGTGTGTGTATGTATGTGTGTGTGTGTGTGTGTCTGTCTGTGGCATCGTAGCTCCCGAACGCATGAACCGATTTAGTTTTTTTTTTTTGTTGGAAAGGTGAATTTGTCGAAGGTGTTCTTGGCTATGTTTGAGCAAAATCGGTTCAGCCGTTTCAATGCGATGAGGGTTTTTTGAATTTTTACAAAATTACCTACTTGTTTAGTTATTTTGATATTTTATTGGCACTACCATACATTTGATAACATCTACACAAAACGTTTTTCTAGATTTTGTTAGCTTTCCAGTCGAGAAAAAAGCTTTCTTATTGTTCTCTATAACACATTTTGCGTCATTCACTAATTTTCATGGCATGAATAAGATCATAACGTGTTTTGCAAAGAATGTTTGTTTGGCATGTCACTAGTTGTTTCTTGGTCACCCTCACCTTCAGGTTGATGACTAGCTGGTATGCTGGCCCTGAAAAGAGAACCAGTCAAAAAAGCATTGTGGAGCAAGGATTCAGTGCGCCTCGCAGAGGATAGATGCACCTTGCAACGAATTAAAGTATTTGACGTTTCACCCAATGAAAATGCGGCATTTTTATTATTTTCACAAGCTTTTACTTAACTTGCAATGTATAATGTTCGGGTTAAATCTTGCAACTTTTTTTATTTTCACAAGCTTTTACTTAACTTGCAATGTATAATGTTCGGGTTAAATCTTGCAACTTTTTTTATTTTCACAAGCTTTTACTTAACTTGCAATGTATAATGTTCGGGTTAAATCTTGCAACTTTTTTTATTTTCACAAGCTTTTACTTAACTTGCAATGTATAATGTTCGGGTTAAATCTTGCAACTTTTTTTATTTTCACAAGCTTTTACTTAACTTGCAATGTATAATGTTCGGGTTAAATCTTGCAACTGAATTTTAAAGCAGTTGTCCTCAACCGATTGAGATGAAATTTTGCATACCTGTCAAGTTCCGATGACAATACAATATTATGGTGGCAGTTTGCTGATCTGATGATGGAGACGGAAGATTTAAAACGGAACTCGTCGATGGATAAAGTAGACTGGCCGTAAACACGGCCAGTCTACTATATCCATCGACGAGTTCCGAACGAACAAACGAAATGAGCCTAAACAGGCTCATTTCGTTCAGCACACGGTTCCGATACTATATTTTTAACAAAAAACTTATTCAACAGTGACAGCAGACTACCCGCAGAAAGCGCCAGAGCGGCCCCCACGATCGTCCCCCCAGCCGGCACGACCCCCGCCCCGGCCCCCGCGCCCTCAGCCCCCGCCCGACGCCCCCACAACTGCTGACTTTCTAAACCTGACCCAACAACCGGGGGGTCAGACTGCTCCAGAGCTCACACAGGTTCCGAAAGCACAGAAGAAGTTGAAGAGCAATGATTCGTTTGACTTCTTTGGGATGATGGAGAAACCCGCTGAGACGTTTGGGGATTTCCTCGGAGGCACTGCAAGGGATAATACTAAGGTAACTAATAAATACCAGCCTTTTGTCTGTGGCTGTGCACGCATTTTACCAGGGTAAAAGTAGCCTATAGCTCAATACAGGTTATTATGTACCAAATTTAATCGAAATCGGTTCAGCTTTTTTCAGATTGAGTTACCAACATACATACATCCAAACATTCAAACATCGTAACGTAATGACGTTCTGGCGATTACCTAATTTATGCAGTCTAGTTGCAATCAAGCTTTTTAGGTAAACTGAGTAAATTGGGTAATCGCAAGAGTCTTTGCGGATAGAAACAGCACTGAAACTGATAGCAACAGAGTTACGGAATGAGTTACCAACATACATACATCCAAACATTCAAACATCGTAACGTAATGACGTTCTTGCAATTACCTAATTTATGCTGTCTAGTTGCAATCAAGATTTTTAGGCAAACTGCGTAAATTGGGTAATCGCAAGAGCGTCCTTTCGGATAGAAACAGCATTGAAACTGATAGCAACAGAGTTACATAATCCGCTAGCAGGACTATTTTACATTGCTACAGGCTACTATATGTGACTGCTGGGTATTGTATGTTTGCTGTCACCGGCATAAAAGCCAGTATCGTATTACAGCCATTCACATCGGAGCCTATTTTCGGCGACCTGCCCGCGCCGCCGGTCGACACGGACAAGCGAGACGTGGACACCAGTGACCCCCTCAACTTTGATCCGTTCGGTCTCAACGAGCCCTTGCCCAAGCATGAGCCGCTGTTAACCCCGCAACAGATTATCGATGATGGTAAGACAAAGTTTAATCATCAATATGTATAAAATCGTTGCGTGACTGACTGACTGACTGACTGACTGACTGGCTGACTGACTATAAACGCACAGCCTAAACCATAAGTCCTAGAGATTTAGAGGGTACGTTCATTTTGTGGTCTAGGGGTGCACTAAAAAAGGAATTCCAGAAATTCAACCCCTAAGGGGGGTGCAGCGGGGTGTTTAAGTCTGTATGGAAAAATACACGCGGACGAAGTCGCTGGCATTCCACTAGTATTTAATAAAGTGACAGTAGCGTTGACCGGTTTTATTGGAAGAAGGAAACGGAGACCCTACTCCGTGGGCACTTTAGATCAGCCGGCCCAGAAATACGGTATTCCGTTTCTACAGTCGTAAACCAGAACAATTGATCACGTGACATTGCAATAGCTTTCGTTAATCTCATACATTGTTTGACCGTGGGTTTGAAGTACCAGTGTGGTGAAACTATATAGTGTACTTTGCAAGGTGGCTTCCTTGATATCACAAGTGAATGACTAACTGAGGATTGTAACCAATAATTAGAAAATAATTATTTTTAAATATGTACTAGCTTTAGAATTGCAATATATTGATCTAACTTTATTTTCTAGGACGATCTCAAAGCGTACCGTTAGAACAAATGCAAAACACAAAGAAGGACCCATTCGCCGACCTCGGTCTTCTCGGCGCCAAAATACCTTCTTCGACCACGACGCTGCCCGGGCAAGCCTCTATGGGGTCAGGGACTATGCCACCGCCGGGGTCTCTGGGGCCCCCAGGGTCTATGGGACCTCCTGGGAGCACGCCGATCGGGACCCCGAGAGCGTCCCCCGCGCACACGCCGGCGCATCAGCCGCACACTCCAGCCCGCTCGCCGGCACACCAGCCTGATTATAGGTATGTGTAGAATTACTGTAGACCCAGCTCATATCCTTATAATCCTTTGGCAACTTTCTTGGCTATACTAAGGCTGCGTTCCCAGTAGGCAAACTGTTCGCCGCCGACTGAGTGCAAACTACGTAGAGTGAGCGCAAAACTAGCAAACTGTGAACACTTTAGTAGTAGTAGAGCTTTTTTGTGAAAGAGTTCGTCCGGGGAAGTACTACCACCATACCTATTTCTGCCGCAAAGCAGTAGTGCTTGCATTGCTGTGTTCCGGTTTGAAGGGTAAGGGTGCCGGTGAAATTACAGGCACATGAGACTTTTCATCTTTATGTCTCAGGGTGGCGGGCGCAGTGCAATTCCACATAGGGCGCGTCCTAGGTGGACGTGACCTATAAGATAATGCACTGTTCATAGGCAGTGATTACCGCTTAACATCAGGTGGGCCATCAGCTTGTTCCGTCATTCAAGAAGTATAAAAAAAAAAACCTTTTCAAATATATGGAAGGGCGTACTAAACTGATACGCCCCTAACTCAGTCGGCGGCGAACAGTTTGCCTACTGGGGACGCACCCTAATTTATATGCAAAACTTTGTATGTTTGTTTGTAACCGCGTTTATATGTACATGTGTGTTTCAGTCGATCCCACTTCGAGCCGGCCAAGACGCCCGCCGACGATAAGCCCAAGAAGCCCGGCGACGTGTTCGGCGACCTGCTCGGCAGTCAGGGGTACCAGTTCGCGAGCAAGCGCGAGGCCGGGCCCCGGACCATGAACGCGATGCGCAAGGAGGAGATGGTCAAGGAGATGGACCCCGAGAAACTCAAGATACTTGACTGGGTATGAATCTAAAACTTCAGTATTGGGCGCCCGCCAGTATAGAAATGTTGCAATCCAGCAGGTAATGATTGATTAATTTCACTCACAATAACCTTCATAAATTAAAGACAATACTGACTCAATTGGATCAACTTCGAGGATCTAATAACAAGTTTTATTTTAAAAAGATAAACGGCTAATTTCCACTATTTTTGTCACTTTGCTGACGTTTTGAGACTGAGTTCAGAAGCCTCTTCATCATGAGCACTGCCCGCGACCGCGTTCGGCGGTGGACCGGCGAATACTGATTAAAATTTTAAAATGATTCCCAACCACGATAGTTTCAATTCTATAACAAGTTTTATGTTGAAAAATATCTTTTTCAATACAAGCTTTTATTAAATTAGTGATTGGAATGGTGTGCTGATCAAAATTAGCCCAAACACTGTCAGTCTACTATTATCCATCTAGGAGTGCCGTTGTTCCGTCTTCATCATCAGATCAGCTCGCTGTCACCATAATAATGTATTGTCAGCGGAACTTGTCAGGTATGTCAAATTTCAGCTCAATCAAATACGAGGAAGTGGGTCAAATTGATGTTGTTTATTTTATTGCACCGGGACAGGTGAAACTAAATTAAAGCTTGTAAAATGCGTCTGCATAGTTCGCGCTGCCCATTATAAAGCCTACTCACCTGTATTTGTGCCCGTGTTAGGGGGTCAGCTAGCTAATAATATACATCACAACAAATTTGCGTGTTGCTAGTGTTGATGGTGCGGATGATGCGGAGAGCGGTAATGGATCGTTTTCTTTGTAAAATAAATACACTTTACGTTTTAGCCAGATATCAGCGTATTTTGACGTTGTTTAAGTTAGTTTCACGGTATAGTATTGTATTGTATTTATTTATTCATCCATAGACATAGTCACATGTTCTTAGATAAGTCATCAAAACAAATAATGTTATATAGAGTATACATGTCCTAAAGTCTAAATCACATTTTATAACTATAATGATTCTCAACATATTTCAGTAAAAGCATCGCTGAATCGTGTATAATAATAATAATCAAATTATTATGTACTTATTACAATAAAATAACAAATAATTAAAAGTCAAGAACTTTAAAGACTACTCATCAATTAACATTAAAATTAGTTATTGTTAGTTTATTATTAGTTGTTGAGATTAAAATATTTTCAGGGTTAAAATGAGACCCCTTATTTCAAAAACTGGGGTGTGTGTCGTTTCAAAGGTCTTTTCACGGCGTGCTTAGTGATGTCAAAGTTTTTGTCTGAACGTCGGGGAAGTTTCTTGACTACGCGCGGACGAAGTCGCGAGCGGGTCATCTAGTTTACTTGTAATAAGGTATCAAGTCACTGGACAGGTCATAACAGGACACTGCGACCTCAACCATCACCTGCACAAAATTGGAGCCACTGACAGCGGGCTGTGTCGGGGCTGCTTGCAGGAAGAAGAGACGGTGGAGCATGTCATCTTAAATTGTGCGGCCTCAAAAGACGGGCCAAGACTGGTTTGCAGGAGCTACTTAGATCCTGCTCTCCATCATCGACGTCTTCGGACACACTTCAACAGTGTTGCCATCAACCCAAAGTCCTGCTCCGTTACTTTAAGGAGCTGGGCTGGCTGGGGTAGGGTTAGCACAGGGGGATGATGCACAATACACCCCACAGCGGAATGTCAGTGCAGGTCTTAACACCCCCACCTAGAATTAGAATTAGAAGGTATCGAGTTGAATGCGGAAGATGCCCAATCATGGTGATCTGTTGGTTCCAGGTGGAAGGTAAGAAAGACAACATCCGCGCACTGCTGTGCTCGCTGCACACCGTGGTGTGGGAGGAGTGTCGCTGGCACCGGTGCGACATGTCGCAGCTCGTGACGCCGGCCGACGTCAAGCGCAACTACCGCAAGGCGTGTCTCGCCGTCCACCCCGACAAGGTAACAATAACAATCAAATCTCTAGACGCATTGATAATGCCTGGAGGAGCTTCTTATATATATATATTTCTATGTGAATGACAGAACAAGCAGATTACCCAACTGATGTTTAGCGGTAACCTCTTGCCTTTAACAGTGCATTACCTCATAGGTCACGTCCACCTAGGACGCACCCTATATGACATTCTTCTGATCGAAGGCGGCATTGCACTGCGCCCGCCACCCAGACATAAAGATGAAAAGTCTCATGTGCCTGTAATTTCACCGGCACCCATACCCTTCAAACCGGAACTCAGCAATGCGAGCACTACTGCTTTACGGCAGAAATAGGTATGGTGGTAGTACTTTCCCGGATAAACTATTTCACAAAAAAGCTCTACTACTATTAATTATCTAATTATATTGTTATCTAATTCTTTATTGCACAAAAAACACAAGGAAATTGTACAAACGGAGGACTTAATGCTAAGCAGCATTTTCTGCCAGTCATCCATGAGGATGATACATAAAGGTTTGCATGCTCAAAACTAATTACAAAAGAAGGTACTATCTCTTGAAGGGCTAACTGTTACCTTAAGGCGATAGATTAAAATATCGAATGTGCGGAGTCTAGCAAGAAAACAATAGCTGCAAGAAAGTGATAGCGCTATTACTCACTTGAACCCGGGAAGAGATGAGATAGATTTGTGCTGCTCAGGAGTAACTGACGTAAGGTTCTGTATCTGTGATCGAAGGACGTGAGCGACTAATGATAAAACATCATTTCGCTTTAAAAGTTGCAAATATAAAAATAAATTATTTTTTATTAATCGAATTACTGTGATTATCTACTAAATAGTATAAAAATGGACCATCAATATTTTCTCTCTTCGAAGGAGGGGCCTAAAACGGGTTTTACGAGGGCCGATTTCAGAAACTCGAGTAATGTTTAACCAATCGTGTTTCTAACCTTTATGCCGACACCACGCGTGAGAAAAAGACTAGTTATTACTATTTTTGTTTCAGCAAATGGGAACACCCAACGAGAACATAGCGAAAATGATATTTATGGAGCTGAACAACGCGTGGACGGACTTTGAGAGCGACGTGAAACAGCAGAATCTATTCCAGTAGTTACGACGGTGCCATTATATAGATTGTACACATAAATTACATCGTACTCATTAGTGTTACAAGTCTATAGCAATAGGTAGTTAGCTGCTGAGCACACAATACGAACAGACATACAGGCAACAAAGTCGGCTTTTCTGGTGAAAAAACACTGAAACGATCACGATATTTGATATTTATAATTCACAATATTTTCTCGATAAAAAAGGTTGGATGTTTTCCGCAAACGCCTGTCATAAAAACCTGCATAACTTTACGTAAATGCATCACTCTAAGTAAACCCTCGTTTATCGTTTAATCTGGTGACAAATGCGCAAGTTTTGAATTGATGTCATTAAGGAGGAAGCTCACAATTGTGGCGCGATTCAATTTTTTTGGTGTTTTTTGCTCATTCCAGCTCATGAACACTTTTTCAGATAGCGAAAGTTGATTTCGCGAGAACTAGGAGACTTAACACTCATATTTTAATTGATTGTATTTCATAAATATCATTAGTTTAGCTAAAATATCCCTTAACACATTTTTATAGTGTCTTTTTTTGTTTATGGGTATCATAGCTTAACTGATGATATTTATGAGATACTATCAATTAAAACATGTGTGTTACGTATCCTAGTTCTCGCGAAATCAACTTTCGCTATCTGAAGAAGTGTTGATGAGCGATAATGGACAAAAAACACAAAAAAAAAATTGCGCCTCGAGCGAGAGCACCCACCTTAAACCACCTTTTTGTTCTACGACTTGTGGGATTATTACTATTTATTGATAATTTTAAGGTTAATGTAGTAACAAAAACGAAGATCAGCTGTTTCCTGAACTTAAAGTTATAAACTTCAAAATTAAATAAACTATACGGTACAGTACAATCGCCTTGGCTTTATTTACAACGAGGTATCAAGAGATCTTCTATTCGAAACACAACGGCACTCAGATAATCGTTAATATTGAGTACTTGGCTTGGCTTTACAGATTGGGAAATTAATAAGGTATTACGATTATTGATAGGTATGCTAAAGAGGCACATGACCTATGTAATATTAATATTGTTCTTTTAAAACAACACTCCATTAGTGTATGAAAGGAGTATTCGTGAATTCCGTATCCCAGAAGGAAATATAGGAAGGCAAGATCTTTAGATTTTCATGTTATCATTATTATGATATGCTTTGATAATAATCACTCATTTTTGTGTACGCGGCAATCGATACATCATAGAGAATAGCGTTCGAAAGTTCTAAAGCGCTGTCTCTGTCATTTGCAATAACGTCCTTTCCTTTTTTTTTTTTTTCGACAGAGACGACGCTATACAAAACTGCAAGAATACACGCATCGATGCTTAGTTTGAAATTATGTTTGCTTTCAATATAAATACGAGGATAGCAAAGCTTTTTCTGTTACTTTTTAAAACAGGAGTGTACTTTTAGTGCGCTGCATACAAAGGAAGTTGCTCTGATTTTGAATATTATCTCATCCAACTCCATTAAATTTTGTACACATGATCAATATCATTATGATGATCATGATCGCTTATATCTAGAGCCGTGGTTTGTGTTTATTATAAAATTATTTTCGAATCGCACCAACAAAGATTAGTATATAAATCTTATAACCAACCAGTTTAATTCTATACATTTTGATGGGAATCTGACATACCGCATTGGTTTCTAGATTGTGTCTAGAAAATGTAATAGATTTAAAACAATTAATATACAAATAAGAGCACGGCTCTTCACCATTTTCAAAAAGAGACGTTCTTTTTTATTTTATTTCATTTCCTAGTGTTTTTTTGTGTAATTTTGGTGGCATTTTATCCAATGTAACTCGTCTATAGAGCACAAGTGTAGTGAAATGAAATGGAAGTATATTGCGTGACTTTTCAAATTGGTGGAAATTTACTACCAAAGTTTTTGTAAAACGGCTACCGTTTTACTGAACCATGACTTGACTGTAACTTTGACGACTTGGAAGGATTGTAACGTTGCAAATTATATTGAAAATGGCAAATCCACAAGCCGTAAGAAGCCAACTATAAAGAAAAAAATTAGAGCAAACTTCATTTGTATCGAGCGGACTAGCGATGCAGTTTTCTAAAGAAGGCTATTAATTAATGTGTCCCAAAAATTCAGATCGGCGCGTGGTACAGTTTTACCCAAAATATAAGTCCAATCGACTGTTTTCGTTTGCGCAGAAAAGCGCAGACCGATATCCGACAGTACCGAACGTATAGTATAGCTCTGTCCCGCTCACATCTACGAGTCGACGATGAACAAGATGGCGCACGACCGGCCGCGATTTTGACGCGAAATCGATTAACCAATAACAGCGCAAGATTTTAGCGCGTGATTCCTATTGCTAGATAGAAAGAAGGTTCGCAGGTACATCGGGGCGACTTATATTTTGGGTAAAACTGTACATGCGATTGGAAACCCACACAATCTGACGTTCTGGGTAACATTTAAGTACCTATAACGAGTATAGTAGACATGGAGGCATATTATGCTAATACATTGTATAGTTCGATTGTTTATTTACAAAGTTTAAGAGCTTAAGATAATGTTAAGTTTGTACATTCCTAATTTAATTAGATATTAGTCTGTCTTATGGTACTTTTAAGTTTTATTTGGAATCGCTTAGCACCTGAGACGAAAATGGTTATTGAGTTAATAGTTAAAGATGGGACTAAGGTTATAGAATAAACGTTTACATCAAGAAACTCAATGATTTGTAATCAATTCCAGAGGCATAGAGATCTTGGTTTGATTGTGGCATCTCATTTTGATCCAAATATACATACTTGTGTACAAATTCTATAAATAAGAACTAAGTTCTTACATACCAGTTAATTTGTTAAAATACGCTGTGAAAATAGACTTAATAGAATTGTAAAAAATATACGTTAGCATTCTCAATTTGGGTATTACCCATTACTGTATTAAAAATAAACGAATATAAGGCCAGCTTTATATTTCTAACAATAGTTCTAATGGTGAAGAGAAATGGCGCGACTACGGAAGTGTGTTCGCGCCCTTATTTGTAGTTGAAAATAGCACAAGAAATTATTGTACTTACTCCAATTATAATTTTTTATTTTTGTAGCTTGATCTATTTTGGTTCCTGTTTTATTCTATCGATGTAGTGTTGATTAGACCTATGTGATCCTTAAATGTATCTACTTATTGTGTATATTTTGCTTAGAAAATAGCGTACGACTCAAAATACTGGTTTCCCTCTAGTTCACCTGGTTGAATACGTGAGCTAATGGGAACTTCTTTCCTTACTAGTTCACCTTAGGGGCTTAAAACCATAAAAACCATAAATTAAGTCACACGTTAAGGTGCAGAGAGGAAGTCAACAAAGTCACATGTATAAATCTAAAGTATTAAAACTCTTAAGGCGCGATAGGTTCTCAAATGTCTCTAGAATTTTAAAGTTTTTGATAAGAATTTTCATAGTTTTCTGTGAAGAATAAAATATATGATATTCTTGAGCTTTTTATCTAGTGAAATCAATAATTCAATAGAATATTTGAATTACTTCACTCGATAAAAAAAATTAACAAAGATACCTCCTTTTTAAAATTTAAATGCTATTTTTCACTCACTTCTCTCACGTTTTAATTTTTGAAACATTTGGTTACATGTTAGTTATTATTTGAGTTAGTGAATTCATCAACAAAATTAAACAAATCTTTGAACGAAATTTTTATATAATTTTTTTATACAAAAAAACACGGTATCAGAGCGTGCGCTCGCCTTCTTCGACCCATACAAAAATGTTCATTGAACCTATAGCGCCTTAAACTACAACTCAAAAATTATAAAAGAATGGGTTCAATCAAAGTCCATGGACACAAGATGATTAAATTTGTGTCGCTCATTATGTTATTTTATGAATTTACTGAAATATTTGATTTCAAATAGAAATATAAAAATAATTTTGGAAGTGCTGTTTTCAATAAATGATAGCAAACTTAATTTCAGAAATTAAATTTGTTTAATATGTGACGTCACACCAGGGGTGACAAATGTGACTACCTGAGGACGGGGTCCAACAATCATGAAATTAGTGTGACGTAATTTATGGATCGCCCCTTAGCTCCAAACTACTGGAACATAATAGAGGAACTATTTATTCCCAGTGGTTTCACCCTGGGCTCAAACTACCGGGAAAAAAAAAATATTCGCAGTTGTTCATCCCGAAAATAGAACTGCTTACGCAAGTTACTGAGAACTCAAGAGTGGGCTCTGCCAGAAGACTCGTCGTCTGTGATTTACGTCACGCTAGTAGTAGGAGGTGAACTACCAGGGAAGCTACCAAAAACCTAACTACTATATATATTGTTCAAAAATAAATAATTTAAAAGGCTTTGTGTGTTTAATTTATCTCAATTCTCACTTGCCTACACAACTCAACTCTACTCTACTTTCTCTTTACAGAAATAATAAAACGAACAGGTGCATACAAAATTAAAAAGTTGAGCTATCTAAAGACCGTTGCAAACGATCTAAAGATAGCTCAACTCACCCGAATCACGCATCCCTATTGTACTCAGCCAATGAAACAACACGGGTCAGAAAAATTACTTTATTCTTAGAACTAGCCCCGCCGCTGGTCAGCTCTCCATCTTGACGTCCAGGCAGCCGTACTTCTCGAGCAACTCCTGCTTCTTGCGCCTCAGGAGCGCCTCCTCGATGTCCTTCTGCGAGGGCACCGCCACCAGCGCCGTCGACGTGGAGATGATCGGGTCGTCCTCCTCGCCCAGCCGTGTGTCCTCCGGCTGGGAGAAAATATATAAAGTCAAAGTCGAAAAGTATTTTATTCATTGAAATCACAAGGATCATTTTGAATCGTCTTAAAAAATAAATTTACATTTACTCCTGTTTCAACGCAACCAGACCTAGAAGAATCAGGCAACAAACACGGTCTGTTTTTCTTTTGATGATCCTTCTTACTACTAGTTGGGGAGCGTCTGTGTGGTGCCTCGAGAACAAGTGGAAGCTGATTCAAAGAAAAAAGGAAAATAAACTTAAAAGCCTTACTTAGGTAGGCAGTCAAAAGTAAGATGATAGAGAAAATCAGCAAAAGTTCATAAGGCAGCACACTCTACGCTTGATATACCCATAAATAATGATGGACTGTTCACACAACATTATCTAGCCCCAAGCTAAGCAGAGCTTGTGTTATGGGTACTAGATAACTGATATCTATATATATATATACAACAAAGTCGTGTTAGTTGCACCACTTATAACTCAAGAACGGGTGAACCGATTTGGCTAAAAATTGATGAAAATTGGCTTAGAACCAGGAGATTGACATAGGGGGGGTTCACCGGGGGATACCCGTGCGAAGCCGGGGCGAGTCGCTAGTACTTAATACAATACATTACATAGATAGTTTTTTTTTTATTACACATAGAAAATACCCTGAACAAATATCTGCGATCGCACAAATATTTGTTCCGAAGCGGGAATCGAACCCGCAACCTCCTGCGTCGCAGGCCAACCTTCGCCCGCCGCGCCACAGAGGTCGTCAAAAAATATTTAAGTTACGATTTTTATCTTCTTTTTCTTAGCTGCTGGTATGCCGTTACCAGGAGGGATAATAATTAATAATACAATTTATTCATCAATAAGTTTTTGTGAAACATATATTTTTCAATACAAGCTTTTATAAAATTAGTGATCGCAACCGTTTTCAAAATGAGCCTAAACACGGGCAGTCTACTATTATCCATCGAGGAGTTCCGTTGTCCACCTTCCTTGTTGTTTGTCTCCAGATCCAGATCAGATCCAGATCAGCTCGCTGCCACCATCATATTGTAGACACGAAAGGGAGTTTTTTTAAACTTCGTAAATGACGGAATAATTATATGGCCCACCTGACCAAGCGGTAACCTACGAGCATTGGGATTCTAGGCATCGACATCTCTAGTGACGTCCAGTACCGTAGTTACTTAGAACATAAGGTCAAGCTGGCTGCCAAGTTTGGTGTACTTAACAGAGTGAAGCTGTACTTCACTGCGGGGCAAAGGCTGCTTCTTTATAAGTCGCAAGTCCGGCCCCACATGGAGTACTGCTGTCACCTCTGGGCAGGAGCACCTGGCTACCAGCTTGGACCTTTTGACTCGGTTCAAAGGCGTGCAATGAGAATTTTCGACAATCCCAAGCTCACGATCGGTATTGAGCCCTTAAGTCTGAGGAGAGACTTTGCCTCTCTCTGCGTGTTCTACCGTTTGTATAATGGGTTTTGTTCCGAGGAATTGTTTGACATGATGCCTACATCTACCTTTTTTCACCGCACCGCTCGCCATCGGCAGAGGATTCATTCGCACACCTTAGAGCCAGGGTGGTCCCGGACTGTGCGGTTTCAGAGAATCTTCCTCCCGTGAAAGCTCAGGTTGTGGAATGATCTCCCTGCTGAGGTTTTCCCAGGTGAATACAGTATGGGGTTCTTCAAAAGGGGTGTTTGGAAATTTTTAAAGGGTTGGCAACGCGTTTGTTATCCCTCTGGTATTGCAGGCGTCCATAGGCTACAGTACCGCTTACCGACAGGTGGGCTTGTTTGCTACCTTGGTAGTATAGAAAAAAAAACCTCTGCCTTTAACAATGCATTACCACATAGGTCACATCCACCTAGGACGCGTCCGATGTCGCATTGCACTGCGCCCGCCACCCTGAGACATAAAGATGAAAGTCCCATGTGCCTGTAATTTCACCGGCACCTGAACTAGGCACCTGTCCCTGGGACTAGGATTTGCCATAATCACCACGCTTGGCAGGCGGATTGCAGCATGATCGAGCCTTATCGTAACGCTGTCCGAAGCCAGCATATACAATATACGAACTCTCCATACTTACATCTTCTGGGTAAATATTTTCTTCTTCCGGCTCTTCTTGGTCTTTATTCAGCTCTTTATTACTCTTCCATTCCTCCACGGCTCGCGCGATCGCTGTTACATAAACAAATGTTATCGTTACATTACATTACATTGTTGTGAACTTTACCCGGACTTGTTAGTAAGATTCATTGGTACAAGATTTGCCCTGGTTGCTAGCTTATTCTCGTAGAATAAATAAATAATGCTGGACAGTTCACACAACATTATCTAGCCCCAAGCTAAGCAGAGCTTGTGTTATGGGTACTAGATAACTGATATACTTAATACATACACACATAGATATTTTTTATTACACATAGAAAATACCCAGAACACCCTGAACAAATATCTGCGATCGCACAAATATTTGTTCCGAGGCGGGAATCGAACCCGCAACCTCCTGCGTCGCAGGCCAACCTTCGCCCGCCGCGCCACAGAGGTCGTCAAGAAGAAGAAGAAAGCATTAGCTGAGTAAGTCATGGGAAGCAACAAACAACAACGACAACACTTTTTACAGATATGATGACTTCATACAGTCGTAAAATAATGTATTTCAATTTGTTATTAGTATTAAGGGCCACGTCCTTGAAAATCCTTGAAAAGTGGTGTTTTGAAAAGCCAAGAACTTCCCGAATTTAGCTTTATTCCTAACAATATTTAGATCAGAAGAAAGAACACTTCAGGCTGAATAAAAGTAAGTAGGGGTTTTCTAAAATTATTTCTAGATTTTGTGTAAATTGAAAAACTACCTACCCATTTTCACAAAATTGATCAAAATAGTGCATCTACATATGAGCTAAAATCTACGGAATTACAGCTATTTCTGAGAAATAAAACACTTTAGTATCATGTTTATACACTTGGTTTTAAAAGTAAGTTGGGGTTTTTGATTTTTTCATACAAAAGATGTGTAAAAACACGAAAACATTTTCAATTCGCCGTATCTACACGATTTCTACGCCATTTTCTGTCATTCCGTGGTTATCCACGGCTCTGGAAGGGTGGGTCCTGTTCAATTTTTCATTCACAGGTGAAAACGGGCAACCGGATACTTCGATATATCATTACAAAAACTTGTATTATTTTACTGAAAATTGTTGGTTTTCGTTGTTATAATTGTAATTCGGGTAATAGGAAACCCATCCAAATACATATTTATTTGAGGTTTGTGAAAATTAACGGGACTGACATGGTTTGACAGTTCAATCATACAGTCGTGAACACAAACCAATTCTACAGATCAGAGTAGAGATCCACCAACTTATCTGTAGAATGAAATGTATGTAGATGATAGAAAACTACATACATTTCATTCTACTGATAAGTTGGTGGATCTCTACTTAAAACATTGCAGGCCTCCGTAGTTGCTCGGTGCAATTCTACGGTAGTATACTCACGAAGGAGTTTATATTGTGATTTGTGACCAAAATAGTTTCGCTTAGCGATTTTCCTCAGAATATACCAAGCTCTTTATACTTGCTTATTTCCCGACTTACTTCATGTTTTTTTTATTTTTTTTTATACTATCATTCAATTTTTATCTATGTTTGGCTGTTTGTTACTAATAATAATACTGGTACTTCAATTTGATATCGAAACAATAAATAAATAAATAATGCTGTACAGTTCACACAACATTATCTAGCCCCAAGCTAAGCAGACCTTGTGTTATGGGTACTAGATAACTGATAAACTTAATACAATATATTACATAGATAGTTACTTTGATGATACAATGCTGCTATTAAAAAAAACTCCATTAAAGTCCATGCTTTATTGGAGGCCAAAGATAAATAAACTGGTCAAGTGCGAGTCGGACTCGCGTGTAGAGGGTTCCGTACAATACAAGTATAAATAACTCTGTCAACATAGTAACAACTAGACCAATGGAACTTAGTATAGTCCTCGATAAGTCCTCGGTGAAATGAAGCCACACATTTTGTACCTACATATTTTCTCTTCACGAATATTTTCGTTTCCCGTCGGAATTTAAAAAGTATAGCAAAAATAAACGAATTCTGATTTTGGGTAAGTACCTACTAATTTTGGACGATTATAATATAAAATAGATACTAGCTAGGTATAGGTACTGTAACCCGCGACTTGATTCGGACGCGTAATATTATTTGTAGTACAACTATATTGTCTGGGTTATCTATGACATACTAGTTCCTCATAGATAATCCAGTTGATCAATATAATGTTTATTGTAAGTTAGGTATGAGGTATGAGGTTGACGTGTTTGTATGAGCTTGATCATGCATCAAAAATGTATCCTAAATATAATCACCGTAACATATTATACGCTGGATATCTGAACTATTTTTTTTATTATGTTAGACTAAATACTACACATAAGAATAGTAACGTCATACACAACATATACGGTGCTTAAGACTAGTGTTGATATTATTTTTTGACCTTAACTACTACTGAAAACAAAGGAATCGAATATTATCATCGTCAGGCGTGGTGCACTCCGCGCTTTAGGTATAAAGCTACAAGTACCCGGCGGACTCATCTAGACGAGTCAATCCATTCAGAGGGCTGCCGCGCGCCAGCCAGATCGCACGTGAAGTTAGTTTGGTAATTTCACTCAAGCGCCGCGTCACGTCGTCCGTCAACTAAAGTCTTCTACTATTATTTATTCTATGCTTAAATTAAGATAAACGCATATTGCATCGCATTCGGCTGCCTGAATTATAACAAGGATCCGAACCTCACGTTTTTCACACTTCCAAGGGACATCGAAAGGTGTAGAAATGCATGTCTACATTATAGGTAATTAGGTACACCTACCTAAAAAATGTAGACTTTTGCTACCTATCCTTAAATTGTATGTCTCCGGATTTATTTATGTAGTTAGATAGGACTTACAAGAACAAAAATAGAAAAAAAAAACAATACATTTTTGGGGTTCCCCATACTTAGAACTGAAACTCAATAGTTTTTTTCATCAAACCCATACGTGTGGGTTATCTATAGATAGGTCTTCAAAAATGATTTTGAGGTTTCTTATTTAAAAAAAACTAAACTGAATAGTTTGCGCGAGAGACAGTTCCAAAGTGGTAAAATGTGTCCCCCCACCCCTTAACATCTTAAATAAGAGAATGATATATCAAAAAAAAAGATGTACATGTAAACTTCCACCGATAATTGGTTTGAACGAGATCTAGTTAGCAGTTTTTTTATAAGTCATAAATCGTAAACCATCCAAGAACTTTTATATTATGTTACTTGCTGCTACATAACCCTTCATGGGCGAGTCCGACTCGCACTTGGCCGCTTTTTTTTATTTGCCCAATTACGA
Source organism: Operophtera brumata (assembly GCA_932527175.1). Lineage (NCBI taxonomy): Eukaryota > Metazoa > Arthropoda > Insecta > Lepidoptera > Geometridae > Operophtera > Operophtera brumata. The sequence goes on along the minus strand of OW052237.1, from coordinate 6,558,951 downwards.
AGGTACAAATCACCCGGCCAGCTTCTACTACACTATAATACCATAATCAATCAGTTAAATATCAACTATAGGTAGGTAATTATATATATAGTTTAAGCTAATCAAGATAGGTACATGCCTAGCGCTTAACTCAGTAGCCTCGTGAGGAATGGGAGCGACACGGGAGGGGTGACATGTGACGTAAAGAACTGTCGGGCTACACACGTGATGAAAATTAGTGAAGATAGATCTTACGATATATACAAATAAGTACCAAAGTCATTGCGAAAGTGAATAAAATACTTGTTCAAATAATTATTATATTTAATACTAATATCAATATTTTCAACTAAACTTTCAATTTATTAGCTTATGTCCATATCGGTACTCGAATCACTGTCAGTATGACTGAAATCACTTTCTTTATCTGAGTCGTCATCTCGTAATCTTATTATAATTTTTTTTTTTTTATTTTTTTTTTATTTTTTTTATATAATAAATAAATAAATAAATAAATAATGCTGGACAAATTCACACAACATTATCTAGCCCCAAGCTAAGCCAGAGCTTGTATTATGGGTACTAGATAACTGATATACTTAATATAATACATTACATAGATAGATATTTTGTATTATGCATAGAAAACACCCAGAACACCCTGAACAAATATCTGCAGAACGCACAAATATTTGTTCCGAGGCGGGAATCGAACCCGCAACCTCCTGCGTCGCAGGCGAACCATCGCCAGCCACGCCACAGAGGTCGTCGAAATTGATCCATTATATCGTCGCTAAGATGGTCGTGTTTGAAATACTCTTCCTCAACTTTCTTTTCGTGACCGTCACAGTTTTGCCATTTCTCAAATGAAAAATTAGCAAATAACTCTTCTAGTGCTCGCTTTTTCTCAGTAAAATTTGAGTTAATGTTTTCGTGCCAGCTCGCCCTTGATATCTCCCCATACTAATTCGATCGGGTTTAAATGCGGATGGTACGGAGGCAAATAAAGTACCGTATGACCATTTTCTTTTAATATGACATCAATTTTAAATTGTTTTTCTGGTTTATTTCGTTTTTTTAATTTTAACAAATCCCTCTTTTTTATAACTATAGATTCTATTGTGTGATTATACTGTGTAGATTTATATCGTTTTCATGCTCGGCAGAATTTGGATCAGATTTACTAACCTTGAAAAAATTATATACATTATAAACAACATCTTTAGTTTGAGCTCTAATCTGAGGATCCATCTTCGGTTGCTAATCTCGTGTGCGTCTTGTCTAAAGCGGCCGGTCCAAATAACACGTATTGACGGCAGCGAGATCGCCGCCCGACTGACGTCAAGTGACGTCTCGCGACATTTGACATAAGAAAATCACCACCCTCCCGTGCCGTTCCCATACCTCAGGAGGCTACTTAGTTAAACGCTATACCTGTAGTTGGGAACCGATATTATAAATATTGGATGTTGGCTCTTGGACTATTTTGTTAGCGTCCACTACCTACACTTAAAAGAGATATTTAGTTTCATTGACAAGGTACCAACTAACGTACCTTTGCCATAAGATAACTATGTTATCGTAAGCGACTAGTCGTCAACCCTTACGAGCAACGTCACTCCGCGCCAGATAGCGATGGAGTTACGCGTTAGAAGAGAGAGGAAATGTTTAGGTAAATATCACGATAGGCATTGAGCACTAATGCGAGCTGAATTGCACTTTCTTGCATCCCAGCAAGAGTCGCTATTTATATAAATTTGTTCGTGAAGTGAGCCTTCTGTACTTGTTCTATTATTTATTCTGTGCCATCGTCTTGCTAAGTAAACTAAAACTGTACGAAACAGTAATCGAAGACATTTCAATCGTAGGTATAATATATTTACGGCTGTTTTGCGTAGTACTACTGTTGGTTTTGAGACGCAGGAGGGCGAAGTATGTGCAAGTTTTTAGTAGTACTTAGTAGAGTTTTTTTTTGTGAAAGAGTTCGTTAGGGAAAGTACTACCAACCACCACTACTACCAGTACTATTTCTGCCGCAAAGCAGTAGTGCTTGCATTACTGTGTTCCAGTATGAAAGGTATAGTTGCCGGTAGACGCAGTGCAATGCCACAACGGGTGGACGTGACATATGAGGTAATGCATTGTTAAAGGCAGACGTTACCGCTCAAGATCAGGTGGGCCATCTGATTGTTCCGTCATTGGCTAAGATAAAAAGTGGGGGATTGGTGCTAGTCAGTCAGTGGGAGCTCAACAAACAGTGACTCACCAAAGCTGAAGTGGGTAGGTCGTGCGTGGCGAGTTATTCAAAGGCGATACTCGCGACGATAAGTACGCATGTGAAAGCTTTAGAAAATGCAAAATGGCTAATACAAAGTAAAGAAGTACCCAGAAGAAAAGTCTCTTCCAACTACTTAATTAAACCTAGTAATTTTGAACAAACTGAGGTGTGTATAACCTTTCTCCTTACAAATATTAGCTATTAACCTACAAACGACACATAGGCCCAGTCATCTAAAACATTTAAGGTCGCAAAAAATTGCAAAGTTCGCACAGCTCCATCGAAGTTGCAAACTTGGTTTTATACAATTGGTATTTATCCTAACAACATCCCAAAAAAACAGAACCCTGCAACTTTTTGCGACCTAACACGATTTTTGTGTCTACAGTGACTGGCCTAACAAGACTGATGGGTATTCTGAAAAACAGCAATTGCTTGCTTACAAAATAAGCTCAGATCATATGAAATAACTAATAAAATTATTAAAGAAGTTATAAAATAACGTCATGATATACACAACCCGTGTGTATCACACTACTGATGAGAACACGTATCCAAAAAACTTTTTCTTCCCAGCGACTTTACTATTTAAGCATATAAGCATGTATTTCTGTGGTTAGATACCACAACAACAACTTTTGGTACAAAAACTGGGCTTTCATGTTATTCTTTGTTAATAGTATCAACAGCAATATGGCTAGCACTTGCTCATTAACTATCAAATGTTCAATAGCTTCATGTCTACAAATTAATTTCACCATCAAGTGAAACTTGCTATGAAAACAAAATCAGCAAATCAAATCTATGATTTTCAGGATTTTATAAATTGTTTCAATTCAAACAATACCTGTGTAAAGGTTCTAGAAACACGGGATTTTTATAATTATCGAGATCACGCATCACAAACATGCTCCAGTTTCTTTTACATCAAACGTACCTGAGAGAGATTATACTGTAAAAGTAGATAGGGGGGATTGAACCCCAAAATATAAAACTAGTCTCGGTGTTGAGTTAAAACCACAATGGATTTACCACAAACAATTTTTTTTCAACTCTTTGTTTTCTAGAAGCTATGCCTAATTTTATGGCAAGAGGTATAACTGCAGAAATAAAAGAAGAAATCATAAGTAAATTAGTGCAATTTATACCAGAAAATAGGAGATACTTCTAGCAACATTTACCAAATTATAACTTCACCGTTAGAATGATTTAACTGACTGGTATAAAATGAGGTATACACCACTATTCCAAATACACTACAAAAAAAACTTGGATAGTCAGTATTCGATAAAGATTGAATCTACGCAAAAATAAGGTACCAATTAACAATTTCCAAAAATAACCATTAAAAAAAAGTGGCCAAGTGCGAGTTGGACTCGCCCATTAAGGGTTCCGTAGTAGCAAGTAACATAATATAAAAGTTCTTGGACGGATTACGATTAATGACGTATTAAAAAAAAAACTTACTAAATCTCGTTCAAACCAATTTTGGTTGGAAGTTTATATGTACATCATATATTTTTTTTAGTGTTTAATTCTCTTATTTTGGAAGTTATGGGGGACACACTTTTTACCACTTTGGAAGTGTCTCTCGCGCAAACTTTTAAGTTTAGAAAAAAATGATATTAGGAACCTCAATATCATTTTTGAAGACCTATCCATAGAACCACACACGTATGGGTTTGATGTTTTTTTTAAATTTGGTTTTCAGTTCTAAGTATGGGGAACCCCAAAAATAATTGTTTTATTTCAATTTTTGTGTAAAAATCTTAATGCGGTTTACAGAATACATCTACCTATTAAGTTTCAACAGTATATAGCTCTTATAGTTTCGGGAAAAAAAGGCTGTGACATACACGGACAGACAGACAGACATGACGAATCCATAAGGGTTCCTTGTCTTTGACTACGGAACCCTAAAAATGGGAACATTTGGTCAAAACAATTTAATAGGCATGCGCCATAGAAATTTACCAAGTTATTATTTCGACGCGTCACGCCTCACCGTATAAAGTCAAAAACAAGTATTATGTCCATAAATTTATTCGGATTTTGTCAAGAAAACAAAAGTTTAGCTCTTTTTTAATTCCATTCGAAAAAAAAACATTACGCAGATTAAATTTGTACCGAATATACTTGGAATAGTCATTTAATTTTAATTTAATTTGTGTTTAAAATTCAAAATACAAAGAATATTAAAAGGTATAAAATTATAAAAATAAAAAAATAAAAATATAATACACAAATAAAAAGATTCAAACATTAGAAGAATGCGGGAATGTTTAGGTGAATATCCCGCTAGGCACTAAGCACTTATGCAAACTGAAATGCACTTTGTTGCGTCCCAGCAAGGTTCGTCATTTTTTTTTCACGATGTGAGCCTTCTGTTCTTTTCTATTATTTATTCTGTGGTCTTACTTACAGTAATTTTATTTTTCTCCCAGCTTAATTAGGTGTATAACTGAGTTAGTAGCTATGTTACCGCACATAAGATTGGTAAAGCTTGAGCATATTCCGTTTGCTGAACACCGTAACAAAATCTCTAGACATGCGAACAGTAACTATGTTACATACGGCGCACATGCTTAGGTTAAGCACGTTCTAAAATAATGTTGCACTAGACAACTATTATTTACTAAATAATAAAAAATCATTAATGTTATCACGATATAATAAACACAGTTTATAGGGAATGATCGTAGCGATCGTACAGATCAAAATCATAACAGATAAATATTTACAAAATCACTGACTGATCACTAATTTAAGATAAAAAACTTTAGGCGCGAATATCTCGTAACAATACTTCTTGTAGTTACGGTTGTCGCAGACTACGTATTTGTACACTGATTGTAATAGCATAGCTCTCTCCATGCATAACCCGATGTGATACTTTGAGCTTTTGTGTGTGTGATAGTTAGCGATCACGTCTCAGTCACGTAAGTCATCTCTGGCAACACGCACTAATTAAGATGACTGAAATAAAGTCCTCGAGTGGCGACCAACAACCGGACGACGCAGTGTAGGAGGGGAACTTCCGATGTACCAAACATTATAAAGGTCGCGGGAAGTCTGTGGACGGACGCAGCTCAAGACCAGTTGTCGTGGCATTCTATGGACATGTTCTATTTCCAGCTGGGCTGATGATGATGATTAATAAAAATAAGGCAAATAAATATAAACATGTTTGTTTTCCCCTAGGTACATACCTACTTATAACACACTTTTTGTATTTTTTTTTGTGTCTACCTATTACGGACCAAGGGATACCGCGTTTGTTAAAATCACTTTTCTTGTATGGGAGCCCGCTTTAATTTTAAATTTTAATAGAATAACAAACAATACATCCAAACTTTATGACCCCAATTAATAATAAATAATAGTAATGATAATAATAATGGACATTTCACACAACATTATCTAGCCCCAAGCTAAGCAGAGCTTGTGTTATGGGTACTAGATAATTGATATATTTATTACAATATAATACATACATAGATATTTTTTATTAAACATAGAAAATACCCAGAACACCCTGAACAAATATCTGCGATCGCACAAATATTTGTTCCGAGGCGGGAATCGAACCCGCAACCTCCTGCGTCGCAGGCCAACCTTCGCCCGCCGCGCCACAGAGGTCGTCAACACCATTGATTTTAGGGTTTGAATTTCCTATAATCCTTTCATAAAGACGCCAAAAAATTAATGGCATGTTTCAAGAAGTAGGTACTATTATTTATACTGTGGTAGTCCTGGAAATTAGAATTTAGAAGACGATAAATGTTTGAAAATTATCTTACTAGGCATGTCAAATGCAACGTCCTCGCCGCGCCGTTTTTTTTGTAGGTGGACAGTATGTTTCAATTACGTGTATTTCTTCCAACATAGTTTGTAGGTACCTATATAATTTATTTGTTTCTTTATCCGTCTTTCTGTAAAAAATAACTCGAAAAACTGTTACTATGTATTTTGACGAAATAGGATTAAATTAATAGTTTTAAATAATAAAATCACTGCATGAGCGTTTTTTTAAACAGCCCTATTGAATAGGTACAATTGACAAAAAGTAGGCACACATACACATTCAAATTAATATAAACAAACATGGTAGGTATATTAGTGGATAAAATTTCATATGGAAAAAACGATCAGCAGGAAGTTTGGCAGAATAGTGAGTTTTGAGGCGGACAAAACGATCTAATTTGGGCCTTGCTGGGAAAAATCCCGATTCCCAAGATATTTTCCTGAGCAAGGTCCGTCGTTCAATACCGGTTTAAATTGGGTTGTATGGGTTTGTACGAGGTTTTAATTGTTTCTTAAAGTTTAAGACTTGTATGAACTCTAGGGAGGTAGAATAGGCTAAACCCTATGTTTTTAGGAGTTGGAAGGGGTTTTTTAGAGGTACAAACCTTCTTAGGTTGTGAGAGTTTTTAGGGTGTTTTTGATTTAATTTTTTTTTGTGGTCCTGTATTTTTGGTTGTTTTTGTGGGTTTGTTCGTTTCTTGACCATGCTCATTTGCGATTCGGTTATGATGGTTTTGAAATACTAACTTTGCACCCATATTGGTACCGGTATTGAAGTTGTTGACCACTTTGTCTATTTGGGGTAAAATAAAACGAATAAAACTGTTATAAAATATAACGAAACCTGACACAGCATAATATGTAAAACACAACATGTGCACAGAGATTGCTCAAGTATCCAGTAGTGGAACGCCTGGGACTTCGCCCGCGTGCAGTTTTTGCCATTCAAACTTCAACATCCCGCTGCACCACTTTAGGGTGTGTATTTCGGAAATTCCTTTCTTAGAGCACCGCTGTACCACAAAAGAAATGTACCTATGTGAATTTCAGGTCTCTATGACCTAGGGTTTAGACTTCGCGCTGTGCGTTGTGCGTTTCAGTGACCGAGTCAGTCAGTCAAGCAACGATTGTATAGGTAGTATACATCTATTTTATTTTTACATTTATCTGATTACGTACAGAACAAAAATTCAATGATGTTATTGACAAAACAAGTAATGCGTTTTCTACACAATTGTACGGTTGAGAGATTTGTTTACCTAATTAGTTCCAAATCCCACCGCAAGGTGGAGGTCACAGATAATGGAATAGTGTCAAAATTCGAAGTGTCATTTTCAAGGACTAGCCCCTTAATGGTATTTCTATTTTTACCTACTTTTTGCTGTAGGTATGTTTGTACTTATGTAGGTGCCTATTTACCTATAAATGTTATTATCGACTTTTTATTGTTTTACACTATGTTTTTGACGTATAATGATAATTTATCAATGACTATAAATGACTATAAATGACTATAAATGGCAACGGCGACGATGAGCTCACCACTAGTCAAGTCTATATTCCCACTATGGTGCAACATTGAGCCTCTGCCTACCTTTTCGAGGAAAAGGCGTGTGTCTATGCATGCATGTATGTATGTTGACCGAGCGAAGCTAATTGCAAAATGCGGCGTTTGTATGTATGTGTGTTTGTCCGAAGATAACTGCAGAACCGTTGATCCAATGTTAGGTTAGGTTTTTTAATGTTCGAACATTAGCTTAATTGGTACATGGGATTTTTAGATACGGGGGATTTTTTTAATATACCTAACTCAACTCATACCAATTTAAAAATAAACGATACGGCTCAGTCGCAAAACGTCCACTTCTCATAATGTACACCACACTTTTTCTACATTGCGACGTCTACTACTACTGCTATCATAAAAACATGATTGAGTTCAGTTTTTTCTGCAACTGCATGCCTATGTATTCTATGACTGTGCGGAGAAAAAGGCGTGGCGGCGCACAGTTCTGTAACTGTAGACCGCGTCCGCGTCGCGCATCAGGTCAGCGCGCGTGCGCCGCGGCGACTGGGGCGGCTCTTGCTCTAACAGTTCTATAACTATGTTCCATACCGTCCTTCTCCGCTTCCTTCTCCAGCGGCAGCAGCATGCCGTCGTCGTCGTCCCGGTACCCGTAGCAGTCCGCGTCCGCGTCGCGCATCAGGTCGGCGCGCGTGCGCCGCGGCGGCTGGGGCGGCTCTTGCTCTAACAGTTCTATAACTGTGTTCCATACCGTCCTTCTCCGCTTCCTTCTCCAGCGGCAGCAGCATGCCGTCGTCGTCGTCCCGGTACCCGTAGCAGTCCGCGTCCGCGTCGCGCATCAGGTCGGCGCGCGTGCGCCGCGGCGGCTGGGGCGGCTCTTGCTCCAACAGTTCTATAACTATGTTCCATACCGTCCTTCTCTGCTTCCTTCTCCAGCGGCAGCAGCATGCCGTCGTCGTCGTCCCAGTACCCGTAGCAGTCCGCGTCCGCGTCGCGCATCAGGTCGGCGCGCGTGCGCCGCGGCGGCTGGGGCGGCTCTTGCTCTAGCAGTTCTATAACTATGTTCCATACCGTCCTTCTCCGCTTCCTTCTCCAGCGGCAGCAGCATGCCGTCGTCGTCGTCCCGGTACCCGTAGTAGCCCGCGTCCACGTCGCGCATCAGGTCGGCGCGCGTGCGCCGCGGGGGCGGGGGCGTCTCTTGCTCGAAAAGTTCAATAAATATGTTCCGTACCGTCCTTCTCCGCTTCCTTCTCCGGCGGCAGCAGCATGCCGTCGTCGTCGTCCCGGTACCCGTAGTAGTCCGCGTCCACGTCGCGCATCAGGTCGGCGCGCGTGCGCCGCGACGGCGGGGGCGTCTCTTGCTCGAAACGTTCAATAAATATGTTCCGTACCGTCCTTCTCCGCTTCCTTCTCCAGCGGCAGCAGCATGCCGTCGTCGTCGTCCCGGTACCCGTAGTAGTCCGCGTCCACGTCGCGCATCAGGTCGGCACGCGTGCGGCGCGGCGGCGGGGGCGGCTCTTGTTCGAACAGTTCGCGTACACCTGTGACGAACCAAATTAACAACTTTCTATGGTAACGAACTAACGAGGATTGACCGCGCGAAGCGAGGTCCTCAAAGTCTAATTGCACAATGCGGCGTTTATATGTTGTATGTTTGTAAGTACATACCTATGTGGGTTTGTCCGACGATAACTACAGAACCGTTCATCCAATCTTGATGATAAGTGCTAGGTAGGTAGATTATGTGAACATTGAACATGAATTTGATCAGTACAGGGGTTATTGAGCTACGGGGTGTCCAAGTGTCCTCAACCATACATCGCGAGGTCACGTTCGGGGTGAACTACTAGTTAATAGTGTGTATATTTTAGCGTGGAGGGACTGTTACATTTTTCCCACACCACAGAGACTGCCAAAGTGGAGCGAAACGTGACTATGTGGATAACGTTTAGCTCCGTACCGCTTCAGTGGGTAGTTAAACTTAGCACATATCCAATAATAGTTAATTCGGTTAGCGGCTCCGGGGGAGCGCGCTCTGACGAACGAAGATGGAGCACAAAGGTCTAGAAGGCATCTACTCACTCTAGCCTTGAAGAGACCCAGATTATAGTTTTCAGGAAAGACAGACGACGGTAGTGTATTCCACTCCTTAGCAGTTCGCATTATAAAGGTAGAACTGAAACGTTCTGTGATCGTGTGCTTCACCTTTGTCTCTCTTACCTGGTAAATCCTTAGCAGCTCCAAAGTATTTGTATCCTCGATTCCCCGGTACTTCCTTCCCGTCCTGGTCGAGCATCCTCGGCCCGACTCGGGCGTGGTCGGGCCCGCCGAGTGACTTGATCTGCACCTCCCAGTGCCGTTTCTCTCGCATCAGCTTGTTGATTTCATCGTTCAGGTCTCGGATGCGGAATTCACCGAGGCCAGCTGTCAATTAACAGTACAGTTATAGCGGCACCATTCTAACGAAGATGTGGAGGGATGCATATTCAAAATATAAAGAATTTACAGTTTCTTTAGGTAGTGGTGAATAGGGATATGTACGAGTAGGTACTACAAATTGATAAATCAGTTGGAGAATCTGGCTCAATAGGTAAGTGAGTATTTGATACACTGAAACATTAAAGTTCTTTGTTTGGTACGGATGTTTAATAGACGAAAGGATTTAAGGCGAGGCATTGATAAACTATTATTTCGAATGCTTTCGTATAGGATTTCGTATAAGGTCGTATACGCTAAAAATCTATAAATTAATCTACCTAGAAAATCTAGAGGCTTAAATCAGTCCTGTTTGCCTGTAAAATGCAAATCTTTGTTTTATAAAAGGAAACTTATCCTGAAATGCTACTACAAAAAAAACAGTGATATGAAGAATCAGGTCACCAAATATCACTTTCATATGTTTTGTAATTACTGAGAAAAATCTAGATCCCTTCCACCAAAATTTCCAATGCGTCATCTTAATTTACCTTTGGTCTACCACTGTCCATATAGATTGATGATTCAGAATCCTTCGACTTACGCATCGAACTATATCAGAAGAAGAAAATAAAAGTAGATGTTCATGTTCTTGAATTATTTATTTGTTTATAACAAATATTGTTATTTATTGTTACTTCTTTTTGCCTTTTTTATTTGCACTCTTCTTGTCTTTTCCACCTTTCTTATCCTTGCCCTTTCCCTTCTTCTTACCAGTTTTCGACTTTTTCTTCTTCAGTTTCAATTTATCAGTGCTGCACTGTTGGGCGAGATCACTCTTCTTATCGACTGGCTTATCAGGAGCTTTGGGCGTAGTCAGTTCTATTTCTAATTCTGTCTTTTTATTTTTGGTCTCCAATTTCTTTCCGATCTTGAGTATAAATACGTCTTTGTGAGGTTGGACCGTTTTCTCCATTGCTACTGGAACGGGGCAGTTCGTCGGTGTAACATTGATAATTTTCCTGTTCTTTGGTTCGCAAGATTTGTCGCATCCATTATAAGTGTACGTCAAGTTCGAGGTATGAGTTCTGTGCGACTTGTCTGGGCCGCAAAGGTCTCGTGGTAGCTCGAATTGTAGTTGTTCGCCGGTGTTGTATGCAGTGCTTTCACACGAGCATAACTCCTGGATTTTATCATACTTTCCCATCCTTTCTATCCTAGTGCTCTTCGGCACTCTGATCTTGAGTTCATTAGCGTTCATTTTAGTGAGTATTTCGTCGTATTTAGGCATATCATCTGGAAAGACGGGATATTAATATTAGTGCTGTTCCACAAACTCAAACATATATTATACTTTGAAATCTAAGGAAACTTTAAAACTTACCATCATAGCAATTGTTGTAGTAATTGGGTTCGTATTTTTTCTTTGGCGACATAACAGACTCCTGCGACATGGGTAAACTTTGACAGGGCGGCGGCAATTTTCTATTGAAAACCTCTTCGTCTAACAGGACTTTACCCTGATCATCCATTTCTACATTCTGGCAAGAATACATGGTCATGCCGCGGTCATCCTTGGAGAGAGCCGACGTGCCCTGCGGTTTCGGTGATCCCGAGAATGCGGTGGTGATTTCTTTCCCGAGGAAAGACATTCGCGTCGAAATTTCTATGACCCCAATCGAGTCCTGGTGGTCCACGTCACCGCATGCCACATAATACATGTTTTTAGAAAGCGGGGAAGAAGTGGTGCATAAAATGTTGTCGTCGGGCTGCTCGCTCATCCACTTCTGGCATAGTTCTTCTCGCAGCCTGTTAAATTCATTCGTGTAATCCATATGCGTTTCGCCTATTCTCTGGACGCAATTCGAGCAAGGCGGTTGCTTTGTCAGCTCCACAATTACTTCAAATTCCTTTATGCTGCAGATTTTATCGTACGTCATCGCGAACAGTATAGACTTTCCCACGTTTATTTTGCTCAAGCTATAGAGTTTTCCGTAAGATGAATCATACAGGGCAATGGGCTGTTTACCTAGAAATGTCGCAGATATCACTAAATTGTTGAAATCTATACCGAAGCAGTCACATTTCATGTGTATTTTGTTAACTATTATTTCAATCAGGAAAAGATGATAGGGAAAGTTGACGTTTTCTTTCGGGATTCCGCTAGGACCAAGCAGTTGCTGTTTGGTTTTGACTATATCTTCTGATAAGCACCTGATGGTCTTTCTCAGCGCACTCGCTTCGTCTGTGAGAACTTTACTCATGTTAGCAATTTTATCAATGTTATTGTCTGCAACTAGATTGAGAGGATTCGAAATGTCTCTTGAAAGTTTATTGACTGTCTCTGTCAGTTCATTGATGTGGTCGCTGAGGGTTAGGCTTCGGGGTTCGAGACTCATTACTACTTCGTTGACATTTTGATTTAGATTCTCAGATACCTTGTTAAGATTTTTAGGGCTGTTTTGAATGATGGGAGATTTGATAGCACTTGTCCCACTTTTGTTGGATAATCTTTCGGCAGTTATTAAACTTCCTGGAGGACTGAATCGTCTCAGTGGGGACTGTCTACTAGCAGAAAGTCCGGGACTGGGGTTCCGCTGTGGACTTGCTATAGATTTAGGTGTCGGAGTTCGTATCAACGAAACAACATCATTTTGTACAGGAGTAGTGAAATACTCTTGAGATTTTACACTCGGGTTAAGTGTCTCAGGTTTAGTTTCGTCCATGGTAAAGCTAGATGTTTTGAACTAACAGCACAAGAATTTTTACGAAAATTTTATAACATTTTATAAAAATAATAATATCTAATCTCGTTTCAAAAACCATAGCCCACCCGAATTAGTAACAAATGAAAATCTTTTTATTATTTTTTGAAACAACCAACACAATTTTTTTTAATTTTAATTTTTAGGGTTCTGTACATCAAAAGGTGCCAACGGAACCATCATAGGATCACTGAATAAAAAAGTTGAAATTTGGTACATACCTACATAGGTATACAGAGTTGGGTATCACGTTCCTACCAGCGACAGCGTTAATAAACGAATACTGATTTAACAATTAATTTTGGCAAACCAGAAAAAATAAATCTTCTTTTTTATAATTTATAATGCATAATTTCAAATATTTTTAATATTTATCTGCGAAAGTATTTTTTTTTACAGAATAGTATACAGGAAAACTTAAACGAAAATCTAAGTATTTAAATTCTGCAGTGGGCCAGTCTGGTACGTGCACATAAAACTCGTCACGCCATTTCCGTGGCGATCTGCCGCGCGGGTCTTGCGTTAGGAACCCACTCAGTATTGGACTTTGCCCATAGATCTTCAGATATACGGCAGACCAATGACACTTGAGTGTACGTACTCATTTAATGCACAAAATTTAATTTAATTATTTTTACGTGATTCATAAATTAAAATAACTAAATTAAATTTTGGCAGAGCTTACCATTCTGTATCTGCGCGACTTTCTTAGCGATCTCCCTAACAATCTCTAGCCTCCATTTCTCCGCCTTCGGTAGCTCGTTGCATTCGGCTGCGATGAAGGGGCGGCGCTCTCTCTGCCCGCCTGATTCTTGTACCTGCGCCGCGCGCCATCGCGCTAACGTTGTCCTGGAATTCATCAATGAGGATGTTAGGACCCAGGATATAATATATGTACCTATTGTTGGGACTCAAGTCAGGCTTTCTCCTACACTGATGTCAGTTGTGCGTACCACATTGTGTGATTTGAAGCAACACAGTGACAATGTCTTGGAAATGGTTGAACTTCCACCAAATAATGAGAAAAAGCTCACAAATTGCAGCATTTAAACAAAAAAAACCCGCTTTTTTACTAACTATTTTGAATCTACTTTCATGTATGTTGTTAAGTCTTGTATTTACTTAATCAACTCACTGTTGTTTACATAAGTCTGAAGCAGTTTGTTTAAAGAATCTATTTTTCAACAAAAACCATCTTTTCATGTTGTATTCCTAGTTTAAAATTCAAAAAAATACTTACATAGCTTTCTCAGCATTTCTGGCCTGAAATATAGAAAAGTAAATTTGTTAAAAATTCATAAAGATCTAACTATCGTATAACCAGCGTCGGTTTTCAGTATAAAAAAGCGTGTAGCTCAACCCAGGTCATAATCTATCCAAATAACAAATTTAATCGAAATCGGTTCAGCCGCTTAGGCGTGATTGAGTAACAAACATCGTAACTTTGACATTTATAATATTAGTGGGACTTACTCGGTTTAGATATGAATACCAGGCAGGATACAAATGAGACAATATCTCACTCCAGGTCATAATGTACCTCTATATGTGTGCCTTTTGTCGAAATGGGTTTGAGCCATTAAAGCGTGAATGAGAAACATACAAAATCACTTTAACATTTAAGTAGGACTAGCTAACCACATCGTAACTGCATGTAGCCTAAAACATTGTGGAGGAACCATGTTATCCAACAGTAAAAACACTTCTGTCTTTAACCAACGGGCCTGATAGAGGCCTTGAAATTACCAAACCCAGTGCCAGTGTATTATTTTTAGGGTTCATGTATGTATGTTTCTTTATTCAACCATTCATATTCTAAACGCCTTAACTGATTTAATTAATTGAGGTATCATTAGAATCTGCACGTTATCCTGATATGCACTGGAAAAGTTCATTTTTAAAAAATTACGATGATGTGATGTCCAAATTAAAAAGACCAAACTTTAAAAATGTATCTGAAGCTGATCGTGTTTGTAATCAATGTGTAGAACTTGGGGATGTGGTTCTAAAAATATTGGTATAACACTTAGGTATATAATGCACATAGTCAAGAAAAAAATGTTGGAACTATTCGTTGACTTTAAAATCACGTCAGTCGTGTTTTTTTTCATATTTATAATGATTTATCTAAAAAACCAATCGAGAAAACACATCTTATTTCGAAGCATCATTAACATAGCACCCAGATAGACGATCCAGACAACTTACGCGGCGGGTGTAGGTTTGCCTGCGACGCAGGAGGTTGTTGGTTCGATTCCCGCATTGGGACAAACATTTGTAGGATCTGCAGATATTTTTTCAGGGTGTTCTGGGTATTTTATATGCATAATAAAAAATATTGATCTATGTAATGTATTGTATTAAATATATCAGTTATCTAGTACCCATAACACAAGCTCATGCTTAGCTTGGGGCTAGATATTTATTATTATTATAATGAGCAAGAGTTGCTCATCAAAAGTTTCCTTTACCTAATTGGAAACAAATTGCTCTGAACTTCAGACTTTCCATACACAACAATATGAATACGATATGAGCACAGAAATTAACAGTCATGGTGGCATTAGAAACCTATAACATTAAGTTAAAACACTCGTCTTCTATCAGATTTTTTCGTGGTTCTGGAAAACCTCATTTGAATTGGATTAACAACTCAAAACACAATCTCTCATTTAATAAGTAGTAGTTTTAACTACAAAGGCTGGTGAAAGGCATAAAGCAAGTTGGTGAGTGGTGACCAAGAAAGAAAAAGGTGCTGGGTAGGCAGTTGGATGCGTCGGTAACCTGACATGGACCAAAAACCAGCGTTTGTGGGTGATACGGCCTATGAGTCGTTCCACCACTGCGATGATTTTTATAGGAAGACAGGTACCAAATAGTATGCACAAAGTGTAAAATTATAACAAACATACCATGTTAGCAGTTGTATTCCAGGTTCACGTAATGGAAGAACAACGAACTGAAATTCAATAACTATTGGCTTTACTAGGGAAAAAATAAAAAATCTGGTAAGTTGTAAAATAAAACTTTTGAATTCTTTCCCAGAAATATTCTGTTGCCTGCACAATGAGGAGGATACAATATTAATTAAGAGTTTGTCTGTACGAAAGTTCTCTGTGCTGTGTCTGAAAGTAATTACTGAAGTAAACCACAAACGAAAAGCGTAAAGTAAACAAAGGAAAACCTAACCTACAAAACAAATTACAAACAAACTTGCTATGCTGTCTGTTAGTGTCAGTGTCGTTTGTCAGTCACACAGTAGCGCTCTGTTTGTCTGTGGTCACAGTCACAGACTCCGTAGACAGAGTAAAGGCGATGTGAACATGGATGTGGATCAACCAAAGGGGTCTCAGTACGTAGTACACTATTTGTCTATGGGTAAGTGATTATTTTGAGAGTTCCGTACCCAAAGGGTAAAACGGAACCCTATTGCTAAGACTCCGTGTGCCATCCGTCAATCTGTCACCAGGCTGCATCTCATGAACCGTGGTAGTTCTAACTATTTTCTGATAGTTGAAATTTTCACATGATGTATTTCTGTTGCCGTTAAAACAGCAAATACTAAAAAAACAGAACAAAATAAATATTAAAGGGGGCTCCCATACAACAGACATGTTTTTTTTGCCGTTTTTATCTGTCACCAGGATGTATCTCATGAACCGTGATGGTTTAGACAGTTGAAATTTTCACAGAAGCTGTATATATGTAGCCTCCATAACAACAAATACTAAAAAATAAAATAAATATTTAAGTGGGTTCCCATACAACAAACGTGTTTTTTTTGGCGTTTTATATATAATGGTACGGAACCCTTCGTGCACGAGTTAAACACGCACTTGGCTGGTTTTTTTCTATGGCTGATGTCTGTCTGTGGGTATCAGGTATCAGTGTACTACCCATGGACTTAGGTTTGTGTACGAAGTCCATGGTACTACTTGTACTATTATATATTCTGTGGTACTACAGTTCTTCTTCCGAGGGTACTACGAACTATAGTAATCCAATGACTAAAGATAGTCATTGCCGTAAACCAATTAAACCGTAGCAATTTAACCGTCTGTGTTAAACCGTATCGTAAACAAAAACAAAAGTTTATTTCATTCAGACCAAAAACTGCAATATATACAAGGCCTTGTATGCCTTGGTCGTTTCATTGCGCCCCATACATCTCAATACCACAGTTGAGTAAAGAATTGAACTTTATAATAAATAGGGTAGTAAGGCACTTAATT
The DNA here is from genome assembly GCA_932527175.1 of Operophtera brumata. Taxonomy (NCBI): domain Eukaryota; kingdom Metazoa; phylum Arthropoda; class Insecta; order Lepidoptera; family Geometridae; genus Operophtera; species Operophtera brumata. The sequence goes on along the minus strand of OW052237.1, from coordinate 6,541,953 downwards.
ATTCAAGAACAACTGAAATAAATAGGGTAGTAGGTAAGCATTCCCTCTTCGTTAGTGGTATTTTAGGTATCTCTATCTCATTTTCGTTTGTGCAATTTTGATAGTGTGATTTATTTATCCTAAGAATTTGTGGTTAATTTTGATTAAAAACTACTAAAAATTACTATAATGGACCATTACCCGTACGCTAAAATAACAATCCCTGGGCACGAGTGGCCCGAGAGGTTTACACTTAATAATAACTCAACAAGCTGTACAAATACAAGCCTTGCAAATGCTTCAAGCTTTTTTTCTAAAGAATATATTGAAGGGTTTCCAATAGAGCTCCTTCCTCTCGAAATACTGTACCTAATAATTGAAAGAGTGGATGTTCATACCTTTGTTAGCTGTTTGCATGTGAGTAGAAAGTGGAAAGCCATAGCTCTGAGGATAGCTAATGCAGACAAGGTAATTTACATGTGATTAATTTACATATTACAAATGAAAGGAGACTCTGAGAGACAGATAATATTTTCTCGATGCTTGTTCTCTCACCATGGGGCACTGGGCCTTTTCAGGGCAACCATACCTCAAGTTAGTCTCTGACATAATGCAGGATGACCAAAAAAGAACTGGAGACACGAAGAAGTAGCAGTACTAAATACGTATTATAGGTAGATGACACTAAAGCTAGGTTAATTGCTGTGTGGGGTGTGTTGGGGAACCTTCTGTTTTACAGTTAACAGAACGCGCCACAACACAACACAACCTACTAATGTGAATCTAGTCATAGGTAATAAGCATAACCAATTGCATTCTGGCGCGCCCCGACATACCCCGACACAGCTATATGAAACTAGCTTTAGAATTAGCAAGTTGAAGTAGCAATGAGCAGGCCATACAGTTTGCAGAACCAACAACCATTGGAGAATAAATGTTCTCAAGTGTTGCTCACTGAACCTGAAGACTCAGTGTACATGGATACAGATGGACCATTACCATATGCTTTGTGAAAACAGAATGCTCTCATCATCAGCCCTAGACATCCCCTGCAAGATGAGGCCTCCATAGAATGCAACCAGGGGATTTGCCAAAATTAGGTACCACGCTTTGCAGACTGATGATTGATCGTAGTATTATACTTAAGTACTCAGGCCGATGCTGCTGCCCTTTGAACTTTGTTTGTGAAAAATTTCATCCGGGTAAGTACTCGCCAACACCCTACCAATTTCTGCCACAAAACAGTAGTGCTCGCATTGCTGTGTTCCGGTTTGAAGGGTGCCGGTGAACTAAACCCAAGCGACACAAAGAGGTTGAAGAGAAGCCATATTCTGGACAACCTACTATAATGAGGGAAGAAGGTCTGATGAGTCCGGATCACAAACAACAAGAAACCATCCACCTCATCCGCGTATAGTCCACCAACTGATTGTGGATAAAAAAAAAAACAAAAAAAAAATAGATTTTTCATCGTTGTCTCAGTGTGGTGGGTGCAATGTAATGAACAGGGCGCGCCCTAGGTGATGTGCCCTAGAGGTAACACATTGTTGCAGGCAGAGATAGGCCATCTGCTTGAACAATTCAATAGAATAAAACAAAATTGAAAAACTTAAAAGCTCTTGTTGTAATAAAATAATAAAATAAATAATAAATAATGCTGGACAGTTCACACAACATTATCTAGCCCCAAGCTAAGCTGAGCTTGTGTGGAACACCCTGAACAAATATCTGCAGATTGCACAAATATTTGTTTCGAGGCGGGAATCGAACCCGCAACCTCCTGCGTCGCAGGCGAACGTTCGCCCGCCGCGCCACAGAGGTCGTCAATTGGTTGGCTTTTAAGGAGAAGACAGAGGGTTTTACTCTTAGGCTGGCACATGTGTATAGAATGGAATGGCTTAGAACAAAAACATAGAAGCTATGTGATATCCATCAACCTGCAATGGATAGTGTGTTGGATTTCAGAACAACAAACTTGCACAAAAAAGCTCTACTACCTACTATTATCTCTTAGTCGGCTTTTACGATATAAATAAATAATGCTGGACAGTTATCAACATTATGTGTACGTGTTATGTGTACTAGATAACTTTATACCTAATACAATACATACGTACATACATAGACACACGCCTTTTTTCCCGAAGGGGTAGGCAGAGCCACAATAGGCCTCTTTTCACAGTGGGTTGCACCATCGTGGAATATAGACTTGACAAGTGGTGAGCTCATCGCCGCCATTGCTTCCCACGACTGACTCAGCTAACGCTTTCTTTCAGTAATAACACATTCCATAATAAGCTACCAGCCAGGACAAATCTTATACCAACGAATCTTATCAACAAGTCCGGGTAATCCCTTAGTCGGCTTTTACGACATCCACGGGAGGATACGGAGGGGTCTATTCTTAGGCCGGACAAAAAAAAAACAGCAAAATTACAGTTGTGGTCATATAATTAAGAACGATTTGAAGTTCTAGAAGTTTTTTATTTAAATCGTATCATACACAGAGATGTGTACCTTCTGAGAAGCAACTAGTTATGTTATATAATAGTCACATTAATAGAGCAACCTGACTTAAGAATAAAGTATGAAATCGCTAACTATTTTTTGCACATTTTATTGATTTTATCAAAGTAACACATTCAAATAGTACTGAAACTGGACAAATAATTAAGAACGATTTATTTAACTGCTCGGGAATTGTTTTGTATGACACTTAGATTTAAAAAATCACAATATTATGTAGCACAGGAAACATAAAAATAAATTTAATAAATATTTAACTCAAATTAATAGTTAATAGCATATCCACGGCTTTTAATTACAGTTTTACACCGGCGAGGCATTGACTCTATTAATTTTTGACATTTCGCAAGAGAAATAGAGTTCCATTCTTATAAAAAAACGTCATACAGCTCTCTTAAATTTCCACACTTTGTATTTGAAACCTTTTTCTTTACTTCAACCCACAGATTCTCTATTGGGTTTAGATCTGGACTGTTAGCAGGCCAGTCTAAGACAGAAACTAATTGCGCTGTAAGAAATTCCTTTACGGTGTGTGCAGTGTGCTTTGGATCATTGTCATGCTGGAATGTCCAAATGACCGGTAGAACGTCTTCAGCGTATGGTAACATTGTTTCTTCCAGTATATTTTTGTATTGGAACTGATCCATGTTACCTTCTATCAACTTTACAGGTCCCACACCATGTCCAGAAAAGCAACCCCAAATTTTCACATTTCCACCACCGTGCTTTAATGTAACTTTCGTGTACTTTGGGTCGAATGCTGTATTCGGGGGACGTCGTACATATCGTTTTCCATCAGAACATACTCTGTTTATTTTCGTCTCGTCAGAAAAAAGTACATTTTTCCACTGTTGCACAGTCCAGTTTTCATACTTTCTCGCAAATGCAAGCCGGGCTCGCCTGTGGCAAAGTTTTAACATGGGTACCTTTCTTGCTATCCTACCGTGCAATTTTTCTTCTACCAAACGTCTTCGAATAGTGCGTGCTGAGATTGCTGAAGGGTTGTTTTCACCAAAATATTCTTTTCGAATCTCATTGGACCCTTTAAAAGGATTTTGTTTTGCCATACGAACGATGTTTCGGTCATCTCGAGGAGTTGTTTTTCTCTGTTTAGGTACACGTGGAACATTCGAAGTAGTTTGATACGTAGCAAAATGCTTTATAGCGTGGAAAACCATCGTTTTTGAACATTGCAGATGGTCGGCTATCTTTTTATAAGACCAATTCTTCCGGCGAAGTTTTATTATTACTTCCCTTGTAGATTTATCACAACTTTTATTTTTTCCCATTGTTTTTTCTGAAGAAGCAATCACCTTTAATCTTTTACAGCACGTAATGGCGCCAAAATTATACAAACAGTAACAAATCGACTGAGTGTTCTCTATTTAAATTTGAATAAAGGTATAAACTACTTAGCGTTCTTAATTACGTGACCAGCCAGTAATAAGGAATACTTTGTTTAAAAGTAGTGTAAAAAGTTTGCCTATTGATTTTTAGCCAATCATGTGTATCAATGAATACAGTGGTAATATGGAAATGTTTTACGATACCGAGAGAAATAAAAACAAATGCATACAATTAGTTTTGCATCTTAGTTGGAAAAAATCTTCCCTTTATATCAGCGTTCTTAATTATATGGCCACCACTGTATACATTTACACAATAGAATACATTTTTTTTTTTTAATTATTATTTTGAACTAGCGTCTCGTCCCGGCTTCGCACGGGTAGTTTCAAGATGAAAAACAGCCCCCACACCCTCCTATCCCCCCCCCTGGTAGCCTATATCACTCAGGGTGAATGTAGCTTTCCAATGGTGAAAGAATTTTTGAAATCGGCACATTAGTTTTTGAGTTTATTTATTACAAACATACACACAAAAATACAAATCTTTCCTCTTTATAATATTAGTACTGTAGATGTACATAGAAAATACCCAGGACAGCCTGAACAAATATATGCAGATCGTAAAAATATTTTTTCCGAGGTGGGAATCGAACCCGCAACCTCCTGAATCGCAGGCGAACCTTCGCCCGCCGCGCCACAGACGTCGTCGTCACATCCACTGAGAAGATGGGATAAGAGTACTTGTACTATTATTTATTCAGGTAGGTAAACTACGGCAAAGTTGTGGTTGGACAATTAAAAATTTAAACTTGTTTTTCAGAAAAATATAAGATGGCGATCCATTTATGAATTATATCACGAAGATGAATCATTCAGAGTGAAATCAAACAAGTTATTATCATACAAAGAACTGTTTGCAAATTCACTTCGTTGGAATTTAAACTTTTCATTTTCACTGTCGTCCACCTGCGCGGGGAACTATGTTAAGAAAATTAACATATACAGAGGTAAGTGTTGTAGTGGGAACTGACCCTCAGTGGAATCAGTTCAGCACTTCTTGACTTACAAAGGGAAAAACCAACATAGGTACCTACCTACTCAAAGTTACGTATTAACTATTATCTAATCTGTGCTCAAAGAGGCCTTTACACATGCTTCAATAAATGATCGGGGATTTAAACCGCTATAAGCAATTTATAATTTTTAATTATAAATAAAATTTATATATTTTTTAATTTGTCTTTAGTAGTAGTAGATCGTTTTTGTGAAAGAGTTCGTCCGGGGAAGTACTACCACCATACCTATTTCTGCCACAAAGCAGTAGTGCTCGCATTGCTGTGTTCCGGTTTGAAGGGTAAGGGTGCCGGTGAAATTACAGGCACATGAGACTTTTCATCTTTGTCTCAGGGTGGCGGGTGCAGTGCAATGCCACATAGGGCGCGTCCTAGGTGGACGTGACCTATGAGGTAATGCACTGTTCATAGGCAGAGGTTACCGCTTAACATCAGGTGGGCCATCTGCTTGTTCCGTGATTCAAATAGTATAAAAAAAATAAAAATATCTAAAAGTATTTTATTCATTGAAATCAAAAGGATCATTTTTAATCGTCTTAAAAAATAAATTTACATTTACTCCTGTTCCAACGCAACCAGACCTAGAAGAATCAGACAACAAACACGGTCTGTTTTTTTTTTGATGATCCTTCTTACTACTAGTTGGGGAGCGCCTGTAGTAAGCACCTAAAACTAGCATAACACCCAACAGTCACACACATATAGTCCTGACTCCTCACTAGGATTTCCTGTGTCGTGGGTATCAGAAACTTGTAGTACCATGGCACCATAACACCCAGACCCGGAACAAATATTTGCAGATTATACTAACATTTGTCCCGCAGCGGGAATCGATCCCGCAACCTCTCCCATCTCAGCCAGCTACTCGCCCGACGCGCTACAGAAGTCGTAACGATACAAACATAGACATATAAGTACTAGCGTAAGGACAGGGCGGAAGACGGGTAAAATTAAAGTCAGTTTTTGGGTATCAAAATCAGATTTCAGATACCAACGAACGCCCGTCTATGAACATTGAGCACGCGAGCTCTCGGTGCATGATGCTATGGCAAAATGCAAATTTTATAGATCGACCGCATAATGATGTTTAAATTCTATGTATATAAAGCTCATTTTAAATTGAAAGCCGATAAGTCAATTCTGAGTAAACAAGTAATTAATTTTGTAAAAATTAAAAACCCTCAATGCAATGAAACGGCTGAACCGATTTTGATCAAACATAGCTAAGAAAACTCCCAAAAAATTAACGTCTCAAACAAAAAAAAACTAAATCGGTTCATCCGTTCGGGAGCTACGATGCGACAGACACACACACACAGACGTCAAACTTATAACACCCCGTCGTTTTTGCGTCTGGGTTTAAAATTGATTTAGTTGAAAAACGAATGCCCAAGTTTTTCAGCAACAAATACCTACTTTCCTGGTTTGCGGGATACATAACGTATCTTAAATTGATAGGTTTCTACGAAAAACTGTCAATTTTACAATGAGCTAAATATCTCGTAAGCATGGGCCCGTGGTAGTTGAGTTGGTGAACGCTGTAACGGCTTAAAGTTTGTGTGGAAATCCTATTAGCCATCTTAATCCCATAACGAATGCCTTTTTAAACTACTGCACAGATTTTATGAATACTAACTAAAAAATAACTGAATACGACCTACCGTTAAATGCGCGATACAGCATGCAGAAACAACCAAATTCAAGCATTATTTAACATTAACTAATAATGACTTTTGAATCCGTTTTCAGATAACATCATTGTAGTTGACTGCGAAGGTGTGAAGTATTACGATGTGAAAACGCATAAAGTCAAAAGACAATTTGAAGTAGCTGGATGTAAGTAAGATTTGCAAACAACAAGAACTGCTATAGGTAACTGTGAGATTGGGGTTTTGTCGACATCCGTGGCGCGCAGCCAGTAGCCGGTTGAGATGAGACGCGTGTGGCGGGTTGGATTTCAAACAGAGCCTCAATGTCAATCGCACTAACGCCATTCCATTACTGTTAACAACAATAACTGTTAATAACAACTGTTGTTGTTACTGTTAGTAACAATTATATAATCTGTGGCGAAACCGCCAAAATTTACCAATCATACGTAGGTAAAGTTTGAAGGATTGAGCCGTTCAAAATTAAGACGATCGGGGGCAATCGGGGCCCCTGGTCAAATGTTTGTTCTACAAATATGTAGTATTGTTTCGGGTCTGTGTTGTGATACCATGTTAGGTAGGTACTCAAGTTCCTGATACCCACGACACAGAGAATCCTAGTATGGGGTGAAGACTATTTATTTTGTGCCTGTTGCAGATAAATCTGAAGTAACGAGAATAATTTTAAGTTTCGTTTATAACCTTTTCTGTCCAGCTTGTCCTCTCCATTCTCCTACAGCACCATATTTCAACCTTTCTGTCTGTCTGCGTCATTGTGCACGTCTCACACCCAGACCTACAATGCTATAGGCTATTCGTATTACATACATACATAGGTACATAGACACACGTCTTTTTCCCCGAAGGGGCATAGGCAGAGCCTCAATGGGCCTCTTGTCACAGTGGGTTGCACCATCGTAGGAAATAGACGTGACAATGGTGAGCTCATCGCCGCCATTGCTTCCCACGACTGACTCTGCTGACGCTTTCTTCCAGTAATAACACATTCCTTAAATAAACTAGCAGCCAGGACAAATCTTATACCTCTCAACGAATCTTTCGAACAAGTCCGGGTAATCCCTTAGTCGGCTTATTTTACGTATTACTGATACGCACATTGTAACTTATTTAGTTATTTCCAAAGTAGTGCCGTGGTGTGTCCGGCCCAAGAATAGACCCCCGTGGATGTCGTAAAAGCCGACTAAGGGATTACCCGGACTTGTTCGAAAGATTCGTTGGGTACCTGTACCTCCCAACGAATCTTTCGAACTTTCGAAGTTACAATGTGCGTATCAGTAAAACGTCAAACATCAATGGTACACACAATGAGTAAATAAATAAATAAATAAATAATAAATAATGCTGGACAGTTCACACAACATTATCTAGCCCCAAGCTAAGCAGAGCTTGTGTTATGGGTACTAGATAACTGATATACTTAATACAACATATTACATAGATAGATATTTTTTTATTATACATAGAAAACACCCAGAACACCCTGAACAAATATCTGCGATCACACAAATATTTGTTCCGAGGCGGGAATCGAACCCGCAACCTCCTGCGTCGCAGGGCAAGCTTCGCCCTCCGCGCCACAGAGGTCGTCAAAACAATGAGCAATGAGTAAAACGTTGCTGGACAAAATCTCCCACAGAATGCCACGACGAACGGTCGTGAGCCGCCTCTATCCACCGACGTCTTGCGACCGTAGTAATGTCATCGATCCATCGAGTGGAGAGCAATCATACACTGCGTCGTCTAGTTCGTACTAGCTGAAATAAGTTTTATGTGAAAAATATATTTTTCAATACAAGCTTTTCTAAAATTAGTGATCGTAACCGTGTGCTGATCATAATGAGCCTAAACACGGCCAGTCTACTATTATCCATCGAGGAGTTCCCTTGTCCAACTTCCGTCTCAGCCCGCTGTCACCATCATATTGTATTGTCATCGGAACTTGACAGGTACCTATGCCAAATTTCTGCTCAATCCGTTGAGGATAACTGCTTTAAAATTCAGTTGCAAGATTCCACCCGGATTCCACCCAGACAAACATACATACATTGCAAGTTAAATAAAAGCTTGTAAAAATACATGTAATTTTCAGGTGAAGACTTCAACGAACGTGATGCAGTCATCCTTAGAGCTACACAAGCTCCAGGGGAACGGCTTATAATAATTTTGTATGGAAAACAGAGTACTGATGACCATAAATTTGTATCGTGGGATGAAGAATTGATGCGTTACGACGATGTTAGGCAGTTTTATCCTAACTCAGTTGTATTTTCTAATATCTTGCATTACGTGTAAGTGTTGCATAACCGTTAACCGGCATGAATCTATAAGTAGTAGTAGAGCTTTTTTGTGAAAGAGTTCGTCCGGGGAAGTACTACCACCATACCTATTTCTGCCGCAAAGCAGTAGTGCTCGCATTGCTGTGTTCTGGTTTGAAGGGTAAGGGTGCCGGTGAAATTACAGGCACATGAGACTTTTCATCTGTGTCTCAGGGTGGCGGGCGCAGTGCAATGCCACATTGGGCGCGTCCTAGGTGGACGTGGCCTATGAGGTAATGCACTGTTCATAGGCAGAGGTTACCGGTTAACATCAGGTGGGCCATCTGCTTGTTCCATAATTCAAGTAGCATAAGTACGATAAGCCATGTCAGAGGCCCTCGGGCGGCTTGACAAACTCCGACACCAGAGGCCAGCACTACCTCATACGAAACGAAACGAACAAGTAGCATAAAAAAAACAACAACATATATCTAATAGGCTGCACGATCCAATGGACAGATAGTTTTCACTGCCATTTTGAATTGCCATTTGCAGGCGAATCCAGAACTCTTAGCGTTTACTACAAGCTAAACTCGACCTTAGTTTTCGCGAGTTATAAATATAATTCGCAAGGATATTGTAGTAGCTGCTGGCTTACCTTTAGGTATTGTATGCGTTGGTCTCAGCTAGTTACTTTAGCATTTCCTTTGAAGGTACTACTGAGACTTTTGGTCTCTGTAGTTCCTTTAGTACGGAACTATTATAGGATTCACTCTCGTGACTGTCTGTCTATAGGATCTACCCGCCACAAGTTTATTTTTAACTCCCGTCGCAAAAAGAGGGGTTTTATATGTTTGACCGCTATGTGTGTCTGTCAGTCTGTGTGTTTGTCTGTGACGGGTGAACCGATTTGATTGCTTTTTTTTTTTTATTTGAATGCAGGATTTCTAGCTATGGTTCTTAGATATGTTTTATCAAAATCGGTTCAGCTGTTTCATTGCGTTGGGGTTTTTTCCACCTATTTTGTAAATTTGTTTTATCCGAATCTTCTGGACGAAAAAGTTGAAATTTGGTACATGTCCTGAGTAAGTTGACCCAATCACAGACGTATAGTGTAAATAATAAACTTAGTTCTTCCTTGGACGAACATTGTTATTTTTCATACAAAGTTTATCTTTGATTACAGGCTAGAAAACAACAGCTGCTACGTTCTGACCTATTACAATGGACTGGCTTGTTATACTTGGAAAGTTGTCGAAACAGAGCTAATATGGGATATAAGATCCCTGGGCCGGTATTACGGGAGCCGTGCCGACATCCCATGCGCCATGAGTGTGCTGAACTCAGAGGTGTTTGTACTGATGGGATGGGGCAAACTGATTCATTACTGCTATGAGCAACGGAATTTTAAAGAGCTAACCTGTTTTCGTATGTCCCGAGAGACTATTATGCTCGTTATAATGGTAAATAAATACTGTATTGTAATTGGAGGTACGTACAAGGTCAGAACTTTACTTACGCGTTTATTTAAAAAAAAAACAGGCTTACTGAGAAATGCACTAAACCTAAACAGTAAGCCCATATCAACATAAATACCTTAGAAACTAACATACACATAAAAACACTTTATTTATTACTTAATCTAACACACGTGTGATCGCAGACGCGTCGCGGCCCGTGGGATCACGTGACAGGCGGCCCTTGAACCGCTGGAACTTCACCCCTGTCGGTTTATGTAGCAACTAGCAACCGTTAAACTTTAAATACCTATAAGTGGGCTATTGAGAAAGTTATGCTTGGTGCATACTACTACTTGTGAGAATCCGAAATTAGGAAATCGGTCGTGGCATTCTAAGGGGTAGCCCAATATCCAGCAGTGGACGTCTACCGGCTGATGACGTATTAAAGGTAACCTACCTACTAGCTAGGCATTTAACTTAGCCTTGAGTGGCGACACTTGCGCGAGTGTCACTTCTACTCGTAGAGTTAGATAGATAGATAGATAGAAAATACTTTATTGCACACCATAATACAAAACAATTTACAAATAATAAAACTAAAACTAACTATGTTGTACAATGGGCGGTCTTATAGCTTAATAGCGACTTCTACCAGACAACCTTAAGATTTAAGATTGGTTTCAGTACCCGACGGCTGCGAGTTTCGGATCACAAGATACAGAGACAGTCTTAGCTATAATTTCTGCAAGTTCGAATGCCCCAACTTAACCTGTGCGACGCAACATGGAGAAATGTTATTCTTAGGATTTAGTGATGGAAAGGTAAGAACTTTTTCATCAACCTTCGGGGACACTGTGGCTGTCGGAGTCTGCCTGTGTCTTGTCTGTGTCGGAGTCTGCCTTTTTCAAAAGTTCATGAAATTAGTAATCAGAACCGTTAGCTGATCAAACTGAGTTGCGTTGTCCACCGCAATGACATTAGACAAGACAAACACAACATTGTGTGAGGACATTTTTTTTTTTTTTACAATTGGCTCCGCACGGCTTGTGCATTTGCCATTTTCAAGTAAGTATCTGTATTTTCACTATATTGTATTTTCAATATATTTTGCAACGTTACACTCCTTCCAAGTCGTCAAAGTCACAGTCGAGTCATGTTTTAGTAAAACGGTGGCCAATTTTACTAAAACTTTGGTAGACAATTTCCACCAATTTCAAAAGTCACGCAATTCACTTCCATTTCATTTCACTACACTTGTGCTTTTTAATCGAGCTACATTAGTTAAAATGCCACCAAAATAACACAAAATAACTCAAGAAAACACTAGGAAAAGAAATAAAATAAAAGTAGACAACGTCTCTTTTCGAAAATGGCGGGAAGAGTGTGTGAGGACATTGGTTAAGCTACGATTACAAAATCCCAAGTGACGTGCTAAAATTGACGTTAACAAATTTATAAACATAAACATTCTAAAAAAGCGTACTATAAAATCTCAAACTATTTAGATGATAATAAAGCTTGGAACTGAATTTGCTCCAACACGGTCCCAACAAATAGGAAAGCGGACCCCAATAATAGGGGAAATGTGGACGAGATCGCGAGAGTCCAGTCCAATAGTCTCGACCCCGAAAGGCTCGAATAAGTAAGCTCTGTCGAGACTTGCATATTTGTGCCTTTTGAGGTTCTCAGCCGAATCTGCTGCCGCACCGGCCCTAACTGTTGTCGCGGACAGAAGAGACGCAAGGGTATCAACGCATGTACCGTCCCACACCACAGGCCTATACCCTTCTCCCACGGAACAAGAGTCATGCCGTCCTTCCTTCGCAACCCTTCGTACTCAGCCGGCTACTCGCCCGACGCGCTACAGAGGTCGTCAACAATAAATAAATTATTCTTAGGCCCTCCGCACATGGAGCTACTCAAATATGACGGAATTAATCAGTAATTAGAATTACAAACTAGTTATAAACTGTATTTCGCACACGACGCTACTCACATTGCAAGGTTTCAGTCACTCCTGTTATTTCTACTACCAAATAAACACGTGCGAAAAACCTAGCAAGGGGCTAGTTGATAAGGCTCTTTCTGTTACATCCTTTCGTGAGTAATCTGTCAGTTTATAATTATATAAACATGGATACTCTTCCACTTTCTGCACAAATTTAATATTTAAGGCTTGATCATTCATTTTTCACATCAAAACACAGTAAACTCGGGTAACCTAGTAGCTCGGCGACCGGCACGACGCGTCGCGCGCGATCAGTTGCCAACGCGTTACTAACTGGTTAGTGACTAGTCGCGTCGTGTGCGAACCTGTATGGCAATGTATGGGCGGTGACGCTCAAAAAACTCGTTAGTAATTTGAGTTTGTGATTAGTTCCTTTTGAGTAGCTCCATGTGCGGAGGGCCTTATTCTTTTTACTTGTTGATTGTATTGTTTTTTAGGGTTCCGTACCCAAAGGGTAAAACGGGACCCTATTACTAAGGCTCGGCTGTCCGTCTGTCCGTCCGTCTGTCACCAGGCTGTATCTCATGAACCGTGATAGTTAGGCGCTGTCTCCACGAGCGAGAGAATCGCGGCGATATTAACGTCGGGCCATGTATTTGTATGAACGCGTCTCCACACGGCGATCTTATCGCGGCGATAATTTGTATGGGCGAGCGCGGGCTCGTCGCGATTTATTCGCTCGTGGAGACAGCGCCTAAAACAGTTGAAATTTTCACAGATGATGTATTTCTGTTGCCGCAATAACAACAAATACTAAAAAATAGAATTAAATAAATATTTAAGGGGTTCCCATACAACAAACGTGATTTCTCCAAATGTAAGTTAAGCGATTAAAGTTAAGTCCGTTTTTGGAAGGGTGACTACTTTTTGCGTGTAATTTTTATTTTTTTATTTTTTCAGATAGAACTGTTCAAGCCCAGGGCACTGCCCAGGGAGGAGTTGTTCAAACACCGTATACACATCAGTGAGTTAACACCGGGGTCCATAGACCCAGAAGACCTCGTCGTGGTGTCCATCGACGTTTACGAGGACTTTGAAGAGCACCACCTGTTCATAGCCACACGCTCCTGTGTTTATCACCTGGTGATAACACACCCTGATGGGATTTGTGTATGGGATAATATTCCTGAGAGAAGAATTTTGTAAAAAACCTATTCGAACGAGATTGGTACTATAAAGAGTTTAGAATAGTTACCTAAGTAAGGCCGAGATATATAGATCTTACTTAGCACGTACACGTACATAGCTTAGCATTATCCCTGTCACTTTCAAACACATGTCAAATCTCGCGTGATAGGAAGGGACAGAGACAATGCTAAGCGTTAGTACGTGCTATGTAACGTCTATTTATCTCAGCCTAAGGCCCTTCTCCCATTACTATGCGTAATGCAGGCTCTTACACTAGCCTGCATTCAAATGTATGTGCGATACTTGGCGGCGTCTAGTCTCCGAGACTTGCAGGATACCTTCAGGATACTTGAATCGCCTGTGCGTATCGTAATGGGAGAAGGGCCTTAGGCTGAGATAAATAGACGTTACATAGCATGTACTAACGCTTAGCATTGTCTCTGTCCCTTCCTATCACGCGTGATTTGACATGTATGTGAAAGTGACAGGGTTAATGCTAAGCTAAGTACGTGTACGTGCTAAGTAAGATCTATATATCTCGGCCTTAGTATTGGACTTAGTCTCGGTATTCTAAACTCTTTATAGCGCCAATCTCGTCAGAGACTAGACGCCGCCAAGTCTCTCATATTAGCTTGCACACTAGCCTGCATTCAAATGTATGTGAGATACTTGGCGGCGGCTAGTCTCCGAGACTTGCAGGATACTTGAATCGCATGTGTGTATCGTAATGGAGAAGGGCTTTAGTGTTTATATTTACATAGAGATCTGCCATTAGACAAGCGTCCATCGCAGCATTACCTATACATATTAAAAAAAATGCCTTACTCCCTTTCTGTGCGTGAGCTTCTATTTGTTTGAGCACCACACTGAAGCTTCCTATTAGTAAGAAGAAAAGGGGTCATCAAAATATTTCTCGCCGTGAAGAAACAGGCATAATAAGCCAGATTCTTTTAGGCTTGGTACCAAAGACCAGGCGTAATCACCAAAAGATTAAAAAGACCAAAAGACCAAAAAATTCGGCGATAGTGAACGTTTGTTGCAATATACCATCACGCCGTAATGGGTGAACTCACTTTGATGCGATATAATATGAGATGAGATAGAGTATAAGTGGATGAACACATGAAATCTATCAATATAAACAATTTGAATATAAAAGAGCTTAGCAAATGTTTGGTGACAACTTCCAAACGCTGCTAGTTATGGTAGACTCCGATCCCGCACTTTTTCTTAGTTTTCGTTACGCTTACCCTTGGATGGACGCTTGTCTAACTGCCCTGATTTATGGCGATATGCATTTACAAAAGTCGTAAACCACTTATTTGTAGCGTCATTTAACTACAGAATGGATACTCTGTTTTCAGTGCTAATTTTGATATGTGAAAGCTCGTATTCGGGAGATGGTGCTCAGCCTTGTTTAATGAAAATCGGTTCAGCCGTTATAGTAAGATTAAAATGATTTATTGACTATCGTGTAAAGGAAACTCTAAAGATGGAAATAAAAAGAATAGTATTAGTATCAAATTGCCAGCCACTTGTCTGATCTGTAGGTATGTATTCCTTAAAGATCTAAACGGCTGAAATGGTGTAACATCTTATATCCGTCCTTATCTATTGTTTCGGGTTAAAACAGGACAAAGCGTGAGTTCAGACTAGGTAACTATCGATCAGTTTTTATAATACGGAATACGAGAGCTGATTAACTGAGGGATTCCAGTTATTATCAGATGGTATTGCAATTTGTTTGGCCATTTTATGTAAGAGACTGTATATATTCTGGGGTAAGAGTCTGATTTTTTTAGTTCGGTGCTCTCTATTTTTATTTGTTTTTCGTGTATAAGGCAACAGCAGCATGTCCAACCTAAGAATTAAAACCGTTTGATTTTCTTATTTAATTACAAGCTTTTAATTATTTTCACCGTCCCGGTGTCTGTAATCAAATTTTACAAGTTAAATTTGCCCCACTTCCCAGTGTTCGATTGAGCTGAAGTTTAACACGGTAACTCTTATTTGTTCTAAAGGACTGTTACTTCATAGAATTGTTAAAACATTTATCCCTGTAGTTCAATGGTAGCCTGTCAAGTCCCGATGACAATATATTATTATGGTGACAGCGAGCTGAACTGATTATGGAGACGGATAAGGTGTTTAACGGAACTCCTCGATGGTATCAGAGCTTGCGCTCGCCTTCTTCGCCTCATACAAACCTTTTCGTTGAACCGGGGAAACGAAATGGACAAAAAATGCTCCTATCATGGATTTTTTAAAGAAATGTCATAGCTTTATTATAAAACTAGCGACTCGCCCAAGCTTTGCGTGGGTAGTGTCGAGATGAAACCCCCCACTCTCCCCACTTCCCGCCCAACCCCTCCAAACCCGCCTTCAACCAACCCGCACTATCCACACACCAAATACTATCAAAATCCGCAGTTAGCATGTTTTTTTTTTCTGCTTCGTTTATTTCTAGTCTGTTTTGTTTATTATGATTTATTTTATTTTATTTATTGAAGGACAATAAACAGCTACAATATAAATATAATAACAATGTAAAATAATACACTTTAGTATGATTTGTACTAAAGTGAAATAAACTTCATTTGGATAAAAGGACCCATCACTTGCATAGCTCTCAAACTTAGCCAGTTGAAGTGGCAATAGGCAGGCCATATGCTCGCAGATCTGGCAACCGCTAGGGAATAAAGGTGGCGACCACGAACACGACGACGCAGAATAGGATGAACTGCTCCTTGATGGAGCGATGACATCAGTCTGTGTCGGTCGCAGGAAGTCTGTGAATGGAGGCTGCTCAAGACCGCCGTCATGGCTTTCTTTGAGGGGGCGAATGTCAAGCATTTTATATCTTACCTAAAAATTGAAACACTTGTTACATTTCCTTATTTATTCAACAAACAATGTACATAATTGTATGAAAGTCTGAACATATTGATATGCGGGGACTACTGAGATTTATATAAGACGGTTAAAGCATACGTTAAAGCATTTTTCGGTGTAGTATTTACAATAGGTACAAACACTTATACATCAACTTTTGAATAGGTAATTTTTTACAATATTAACGCGTACAAAGGTAAAATTTACAATATTAACGCGTACAAAGGTAAAATTTACAATATTAACGCGTACAAAGGTAAAATTTACAATATTAACGCGTACAAAGGTAAAATTTTGATGTAATGAAACTCAAATACCTACTAGATAATAGATACATAAAGATGTATCTATTATCTCTCTTAGTTTAGTTTACGGGGATAGAAAACGTAAATATTTTTAATTAAAAAAAATTGCAACTTTTCTTGTTTGATTGTTTTTTTTGTAAGGGCAGCATTGATTGGTCAGTGACAAATTGTTTGCATTTATAAAGCTAAAGTTTAAACCAATAACTATCTTTAGTTTTACAACACTATTGTGTACCAGACACATTAAGATCAACTAAGTAGTTAGACATTGATATGATATGATAGACCTACCTACCTTAACCTTCAAAATATGCGTTTAAACTTTTAATCTAATTACAAGCCAAAGATTTCAAATAATTTTAATGTTATATATTTAACAATTTTCTATACTTACATTTATTAAGTTATGTATTTTACTCGGTCTACCATAGAGTTTGAATTTTATGTGATTTTTGATAAACCAACTATCAAAATCCTAATCGATAAGTACTCCCTCAAAACGACGATTCTAATTCGCCTTCGAGCCGCATCTATCAATTATCGCTTAGGCCGAAACGCCCGTCTCTTGGAGTGCAAGAGAATTTCGATCATCACCTCATTCTTATAAGGCTTAGATTATCGGTCCGTGGCGTTAGGGTTCGTGTAAGAGAATCCTCTGAAGGGTTCCTGGTCCATTGAGCGGAGGACGTTGGGTTCCACGGCGGTGAGTCGCGGTCGCTCGCCGGTGAACGCGCGGTCGAAGTATTGCGTGTCCAGTGGGTGTCTCTGTCATTTTAAAAGCAGTATGTATTGTCAGGTTTATAATGACCCGGCAGTTTTATAAAAGAAACCATGTAGGTAATAGCTAGGCATATAGAATGGGGTCTCGCTTGTGGGGCCCTGTCTGAGTTTTGCACCGCTGCTTACACTTCCCTTTGTTTTTGTTTATGGAAGGCGTAACAGCACCTCTACTGGATTATTTCAGCAACTTATTTTGTCTATAAAAACCAGAGTACCTAACACGCTGACGAGTGTGTGTAAGCAGCGCGCAAAACTCAGACTATGGCCTGTGGCGTTAAAAGGCTTGTGGACTCCCAAAGTCACGGTCCCTTTGGGTGTCTCTAACCATTGAGAGCACCCGAAACGAGGAGATCCGTGGTTAAACCATCCCGGCATAACTCTCAAACTTAGCTGGTTGAAGTGGCAATGGGCAGGGCAGGCCATATAACGCATACAACCGCCAACCGGTGGGGAAGAAAGGTTCTCGAGTGGCAACCTCGAACAGCTGTATATTGTCTAGTCGATGTCGACTATACCAGTTTGCTGTTCATAGCGCTGCGTGTGCTAACTTTTTTCAAGAGTAGAAATATTTAAAACACGCAGCGCAATAACATAACACCCAACAGTCACACACATAGTCCTGACCCCACATTAGGATTCCCTGTGTCGTGGGTATCAGAAACTACGAGTACCATTTTTAGTAGTAGTAGTAGAGCTTTTTTGTGAAAGAGTTCGTCCGTGGAAGTACTACCACCATACCTATTTCGGCCGCAAAGCAGTAGTGCTCGCATTGCTGTGTTACGGTTTGAAGGGTAAGGGTGCCGGTGAAATTACAGGCACATGAGACTTTTCATCTTTATGTCTCAGGGTGGCGGGCGCAGTGCAATGCCACATAGGGCGCGTCCTAGGTGGACGTGACCTATGAGGTTATGCACTGTTCATAGGCAGAGGTTACCGCTTAACATCAGGTGGGCCCTCTGCTTGTACCGTCATTCAAGTAGAATAAAAAAAAAAAAACATGGTACTATAACACCCAGACCCGGAAAAAAATATTTGCAGATCGTACAATCATTTGTCCCGCGGCGGGAATCGAACCCGGAACCAATCGCCCGACACGCTACAGAGGTCGTCAAAAAAGTGGTCATTATGGGAAAGTACCTAATCAACCATTATGTACCTAATCGATACAATGCAATGACTAGCAAACTGGACATCGAAATCGAACTTCAGTCTATTACGCAATACGACCCCAGGATGACGCAGTGTAGGTAATTGTAATGTACTATTATTTATTCTGTGGTGTAGTATGAACTGCTCCTTGATGGAGCGATGTCATCACGACTGCAGACGTCTATGTTGGTTGCAGGGGGTCGGCGAATGGAGGCTGCTCAAGACCGTTCGTCGTGGCATTCTTTGAGGCAGCGAATGACAAGCAGTGTATATGTCTATCGGCTGAAGATGATGATTGACATTTACCACACGAGGCTTGAAGGGCGTCTCCAGTTCTCGTCTCTCCAGCTTGTCCCAGTGGAGAGGGTGGAAGAACTCCTGCTCTCTGACGTCACCATGCATACACTCAGTGCCACCAAGCCGCGTCCTCGCGTCTTTATCCAAAAGCTGTAATGAACAGGTATCTACAATTAACTACCCATCTCTTTAAAGTGTAGTGGAATTCCCGCACGGAGTTTTTTCCGTAAAAAACGCAACAACACGCTGCACCGGTGAATTTTGTATTGAAAATGTATTGTAATGTATTGTATTGTGAAATGTATTTCTTAGTTTACCCCTAGATTCGATACAAAAGTACCTGATGGACCCTCCAAGTTTCAAGTCTTTAGGACTTACAGTTTAGGCTGTGCGTTGAGTCACTCAGTCACAATCAGTCAGTCACGCAAGGAGTTGATAGCAGCGTGCATGGTCACGCATCGATTTTATATAGGTACCTACCTACAGGTCTAGGGCTTAACTGTGGCAGTCCCTGAGGTATGGGAGCGGTATGTCTCTCAAATTATCAGATCACATGACATGTGACAAATGTACGACCTCAGGGACTCCCTCAGTTAAGCGATAGACCTGTAGTAGGTATCCTGATACCTACTACAGCCTCAAATGCATGAATTTACTTCAACATTTTCTGTAGGTATCTTCTTAGGAAGTACCTACAGAAAATGAAGATGAAGTGGAATGCCATAAATCACAAATATAAATCAATCCACTGTTGTAGTCTAGGGGTAAACTAAGAAAGGAATTTTCAAAATTAACCCCCGAAGTAGGAGTAGCAGGGTTCGAAGTATATATGGAAACAACTCCATGCGGACGAAGTCCGGGCGTTCCACTAGTCGATCCATCATAAAGAAATATTCCAATTGGGTCTCCTCACTCTTCGTAATGGAAAACACCGAGGAAACCAGTTTAAGCTATCCTATAGAAAGAAACGGATACCAAGACAATTAAGTTGGCTGTTGGTGCATTATAAGAATGTGCCCTCTATTTCTGCCAAAATTTACATAGGATGATAACGTCTAGGCCGTCCAGCACCGGCGTAGCCGGACCGCGAACAGTCATGGGGCGGTTTTTTGTGTGGGTAAGGGGTAGGAACTCGCGCTCCAGAAAAACCAAGATTTCTCGTGTTTTTTCTATGAAACCTATGGTAAACCATTTTATGTTCATGATGAAAATTAAATTGTCTTATTGCTAAATTATGTTTCGTGTCAGGTGAATATGATCCATAGGTGTCCTACGCATACTGCAGTCATTGCAAATCTATTAATACCAGCGTAACTGCAGTAGGCTTATTTGTCTTAGTTCTATATTATTTTGAAACTTACCCTAGTTAGAATGGTGAGTGCTTCCCTCGAAAGGAAACGCGGATATGACGGCATCTCGTTGCAAATAGACCAGAACAGCTCGTCTTCATCACACCCGCTGAAAGGACTCTGCCCTATCAGCATCTCGTACAATAGGACTCCGAAAGACCACCAGTCTACTGTCTGATTATATTTCAGTCCTTTGATGATCTGGAAGGAAAAATGCCTTGATAACGGCTGTTTGAATACAAGAGGAGATGGGAGAATGGAACAGCCTGAGAATGTTGGAGTCCAGCCGAACGATAGACCTCCTCGACTCCTCCCGTAGATTTTGTAAAAGCCGACTAAGGGATTACACCAGGGATTATCGTGTGTAGGTATGTGGTATGGTGTTATTTGTGTCAAATCATCATCATCAGCCTGCACCAGTCCACTGCTGGTCATAGGCCTCTCCCAATGCGCGCCATTTAGACCGATTTCCAGCTCTTCCCATCCACTTTCTACCAGCCGCCTTACGCAGATCGTCGCTCCACCTAGCCAGAGGGCGCCCCACATTACGTTTACCAAGACGTGGTCTCCACGCAAGAACACGTTTACCTCAGCGGTTGTGGGTTCTTCGCATATATGCCCAGCCCATTGCCATTTCAGCTTGATAATTCTCTGAGCTATGTTGATGACCTTAGTTCTTTGTCGTATAACTTCATTGTGGATTTTATCCCCCAGAGAAACTCCGAGCTTAGCTCGTTCCTTAGCACGCCGAGCGGCCTTGAAATGATGGACCAGGCGCACCGTGAATATCCACGTCTCGGCACCGTATGTCATTACCAATTCTATTCCAATACTGCACAGAAACTGCGATCACCAATCCTCCTGCCAGGCATGGTGATTATGGGACCACGTCCAGCAGTAGTCTAACGGCTACTAATTAATGAATGAATAAATGAGTGTCATAATGCTCACCTCTGGAGCCATGTAATCTGGAGTACCGCAGAAAGTGTCCGCAGTTTTGTCCAAATATATCTGTAGCTTGCACATGCCAAAGTCAGCGATGCGCACGTGACCATCGAAATCCAACAAAATGTTGTCTAGTTTCAAGTCCCTGGAACAAGCATGACAATTAAACAAGGTAATTAAACCTAAACCAATTAAACCTACTTTAATATCAACAATATTTTACAATTCATATTTAATGCCATATTCTAGGATTTTTCCGCGGCTCCGCCTATGTGGAACCGTGGTACATAGTACCTACTTAGATGTTCTAGGCACAAAAACCTTTTAAATACATCAATAATGGTGGCAGTCCCGATCGGGACGGATGGCAGCCCTAATCCAATAGAACTCTAGATAAAAGTAAGTGTAATAAATACTACTTGTACTAATATTTATTCTGTGGTAATACCGACAGTCATACTGACGATGCCTTTTATAAACAAAGAGATACTTTGTTTTATTCGTACCTATAAACTATTCCTCTTTTATGCAGAAACTTCAAACCAGAAACAATTTCTGCTGCGTAGAATCGCGCTCGTGCCTCTGGGAACCTGCCGCTTTGCTGGATGTGGAACATCAGATCACCGCCGTTCAAGTACTCCATCACGAAGAAAAGGTGAGACTGAAACATAACATTTTAATATCAATATCTTATATACTTAACTCACATATTATTTGACCTTGTGAAAATTGCCAACCAACGCTGGGAAAACTTTGGGCGTCAATACTTACAAGCAACAGTTCCTTTTAAATTCTGTTTCCTGAGAAGCTACTTGAGGACGTTCTCAAGTCGACGTATACCTACTTATTTAAAGTACCTAAAGCATTAAAACAACGCACATTTTGATAATTCTTTTTTTGATTGGATTGCAGATCAAAAATGATCCCATTTAAATTTGAAAAATAAAATAGCGTAATTTATTAAGATCTTTCATGTGAAACTTTCTAAAGCTTAATCGGGTACCTACCCATTCTACCCAGAATGGGACCTACGGTTGGATAAGAGATCGAACCAGTGGGACCAGCAATAGGTATAGTCATGGCCAAAGATTTCATAGCTAGCCCCCGGCTGGTTGGATTGCTGTTGCTACCTTGTTACATGTTAGAAACGACAGCTTTGATTCTCTTATTCAAAATATGAAAGACGCTATTAGCTTCAAATATTTTGATTAATAGTTTACTCACGTCCGTCTGAAAAGTCGCGAAAAGATGGCATAAGTACGGATGGTTGGTGCCAAGCGCTAGAACTTTCCTCTCGATAAGTGTGCATTCCACATCATCATCCTCTAAAACCACGTCTTTCTTCAAACATTTTACTGCGTAGTAGTATTCTGTGTCCCTCAGTTCTGCTAATAACACCTGAAATAGTTACGACATCCTATTAAATTAATGTTGTTATTATAACGGAAGAACATAGTTTCATGTCGGGTAAAATATTTATCTCAACAAAACTAACGATGGATATAATTCACAGCAATGTTGTAATCAAATAGTTTTAGCGAAAAAACAAGTATGACGACAACAAAATTAACTTTTGATAAATGTTGCAGGAAACTATAGTGACAGCCGTGCGACAGGAGTTTTCATTTTATAACTCGAAATATACGTATTTAATGCATGCTTTCTCCGTATTCTTGGCGCGGCCTCAAAGGCAATTGGGCCAACCACCGCGAAACCAGGAAGACATTTATTTCTTCAACCTGGCTTACGTAATGCGTGTATTAGTAGGTATGAGTATATTCTTCCCAATAAACATGTTCCCATAAATCAATTTTAGTACGTCGAAATCAGTATATTTAATTGCTTCAGTATGCCAAATTTTGTTATGGGTTCATAAAACCTTCAATTTACAATATGTAGTAATTATCACGTAGTAATTTACTGAGTAACATTGTAATTTCCTGATCGGCGATACATTAATTTGCGTAAAGGTGAATGACCGATACAACAAACAGAAGTTTAAATTACACCCGTTAGAGAGTGACACGTTAAACGAAAGATGCTGGTAATTGTGTTCAAATTGGCGATAGAATCGCGGGGCCGATGACACGTGGCTGCTGACGTTAAAGGTGGCCAATGATGTAGGCACCACAAATAGCCGTTGTCTATATTCTAGCGCTACAATACAGCTCGGCAGGTGAACCGCGCGATTGCGCGATACGAGCGACGATGCAAGTGGCAAGCTGCCATGCTGTGTCGTTTCGCTGAGGTTACGGTCAGAGGTCACAGAAGAGATTTCCAATACTTTTGTAAAAATACAACCGAATATCGTACTTCCTTCTAAACTCTAAGCGAATTGCATCTGTTATGAACTGATTTGTTTTCTGATCATACAGAAATTTACCTACGTCATGGATATCAATCATCCATGTTTTTTGTTATCCGGCAAAAGGTTTCCTTGATATCATCCATATAAAAATTAACTAGAGGAATTCCCGCGACTTCGTCCTTGTGAAGTTCTTCCATACAAACTTCAACACCCGCTCTTAAAGGTTGAATTTCGGGAATTACTTTCTTAGTGCACCCCTAGACCACAAAAGGAACGTACGCTAAAAAGGCCAATCCATACCCTATCTTAATTTGATATTGTTTAAGCTTTTGTTAACTTTAGTTAGTTTAGTACGTATGTTAGTTAGTTAGTGCGGGACAAATCTTGAAACTGAATTTTGAACCTGTTTACCTCGACCGATTGAGCTGAAATGTTGTATACCTACCTGTCAAGCTCCGATGAGAAAACAATATTATGGTGACAGCGAGCTGATCTGATGATGGAGACGGAAGGTGGACAACGGAACTCCTCGATGGCACAGAATATATACTCGATGGATAATAGTAGACTGGCCGTGTTTAGGCTCATTGTGATTAGCGCGCGGTTCCGATCACTAATATTATAAAATCATGTATTGGGGAAAAAACCTAGCTTCGAAGTTGTTTATTTTTCGATCTTACGGTGAACGAGCTGTAAAGTATTGATAGTGGGCATTAGAGTTCTTAATTAGTTTAATATT
Organism: Operophtera brumata; assembly: GCA_932527175.1. Taxonomy (NCBI): domain Eukaryota; kingdom Metazoa; phylum Arthropoda; class Insecta; order Lepidoptera; family Geometridae; genus Operophtera; species Operophtera brumata. Next base: position 6,517,744 of record OW052237.1, on the reverse strand, counting down.
TTGGATAATAGTAGACTGTACGTGTTTTGGCTCATTTTGAACATCACATAGTTTCGATCACTATTGAAAAAAAAACACGTAAAACTTATTTTGACATCTATCTTAGGTACCTATATTTATTGAGCAGTCATACTCAAAGTCATCGTCAATCATCTCTCTGTATTTACAGATGTCCGGAAAGTTCATCGGACTCTACTATATGATATTTGACATTTCGCGGCCTTTGAAGTTCTCTGCGTCATGATCATTATCAGCAGGTCGTCTCATGGCATTTTCTGGCTGAACTGAGAATCAAATAGATTTTATAGTCACTTGTCAAAACAAGCTGGGTAATATATTTTATACGTCTACTGGCTTACATCATGGATTTAAGAAACTATGTTGGAAAATTCAAACAAATCTTCAGAGATTTCGCTTCTAGAAACTCGTTCTATTCGTAGTTAAAAGGTTTACTACGTTCATTTTTACGACCTTCCCTTTCAACAGCGTATTTTTACCGTCAAAGAGTGAAACTAAAAGCTTCATAATGTCATTGTAAGACTGGACTTGCTGTGACCTAGATTCTATTTCAGCGAGCACAGGTAAGTAGTTGTCTATTTTCATTTGATTTCCTCACACTTTGAGACAGTTTTCTTGTGCAACGCTACATTTACCGCCACCTGTGTGTAGGTAGTCATTATTATTTGTGTGTAGTTAAGTCAGATTTACATTTTCGGTTGCTTGTAAATTAATGTTGAAATACCTAGCTGTTGTTTCGCAATATCACTACTCGTGCTGCATAAATCAATGAAATTAACGTTAACTCTAAAATATTGCCAATAATCCGTATTAGCTGACTATCCACACATGATTTGAGATTTGAGATGAGAATATAAACCGTCTGTTCCTGAACAGAACTTTGGAAAAGTTTACATGTGTAGATTGGGTATTTGTTTAAAATGTTGTTATGGTCTGTATTATTATTACATTACATTCAGACCCATCTATCAGCACGTAAATACTCATCTTCGCTACGCATTGCAAATCATCGTGTCTCAATGTTAGCGAGATTTTTCTTGGCAACTCCTTGTTTCAGGTTTGTTTATTTCGGGCCGAGTCTGTTTCCACGTATGCTCTACAAATTGTCTGAGGTAGTTTTTCTTGATAATTATTAAAAGCCATTGTTTGTTTGGCTGCTAGGGCAGGTTTAAGTTTTTAATTGATCGAGCGAGCGAAGCGAGCTTTGCGTCCTTGCAAACACTGGCAAAATTTGCTTTCAGGATGTATGTATGTCGGTACTCGCGTACAGGTTGTAATTTTCAACGATTCTTGACGAAACTTGATATACAGGTTCTACAATTTGGAAGGGTATCCATATTTCCCTGAAAAGGGGGGAAGTGCGGTGCCATTTAAATAACAATAGTTATTACTACTAGTTTATTTTGGGCCGAGTCCGTTACCCGCATGCGCTAAAAATTGTCTGGGTTAGATTTTCTTAGTAATTGTTAGGAGCATGTTTATTTGGCTGCTAAGTGGCAGGTTTGCGCTACTTTTGGAGAGCCAATTGTAAATTATGTCAGTGAAACTATTTATTTTCTTTGTTCTTTTGTGACTATTGATAGCATACACATATACATTTTATATAACTTTTCACTAGAAACGGGATATTTACCATGATGTTTGGGTTTTGATTGTTCTCGATATTTCGGCACAGTTGCATACGCCATGATCACGAGAGAACTAACTAAAAGTCTTTGCGAGTACCTAGATGTTATTGGCAGATATATTGATCTAACCTCTTTTTCATTCTTTATCGGGAACAACCAAAACTCAGAAATAATGGTAAATATCCCGTTTCTAGTGAAAAGTATGTACATAACCATGATAGTTTCAAAAGTTACATCATTTTAAACAAGCACATTAAAATGATTTTCTCTAAGAGTTAATAGGTAATCGTAAAAATGCTGTAATATTTGCGTTCCCTATAATATTTTTGAAGCTGCGCTCTATTTCCTGAAAATCGCAGGTTATTTATGTTACTTCATAATTTATATTTGGTATCAGATACATTCTAATAACTTTGAGGTCATTGTTTGGTATACATAATATACATATATACTTGTGCCATTTCAAACCTGGATGCAGTCACGCCAACAGTCTGGCACTCGACCCAACTGCACGATTCGGGTCACCGATAGAAAAAAAAGAATATAAATTATCCGCTGACAATTTTTAAAGAGTTTCATCGTTTGTTTTGTTATCTAGGCCAAATTACCCGAACTTATCTTCTTCATTGCAGAAAAATGTAGGTACCTACTGTCGCTTCGGCACACCTACTGTATCTGTCTCCTCCCACTTGTTCGGATTTCTAAAAAGACGGCTGGCGTCATAACTGGCTCGATTGTTAGGGTTTGTACCTCAAAGGTACCACGGAACCATTATAGGGTTAGTCACGTGTCTGTATCACAGCCTATGTTTTCCGAAGACGAAAAAGTTGAAATTTGATACATACACACTAATACACAGTTACCTAGATGATCCAATCACGGAATAGCGTAAATAAATGATTTCTGAGTTTGGGGTTAAATAAAGGATAGTTATTAAGAATTATTTACTTAGTTTTATAACTACATATTATTTTAAAACTTTTGTTTACTTCCCTTAAAGACTTTAAATTCCCACGAGAATCGGAAAACAATCATGAAGAGAAATAATAAATCAATTGGTCTAGTGGTAGGAGGTTTAAATGGTAACCTACGTGTACGGAACCCTCTCCACGCGAGTCAGTCGCATCTGACAGGGGTTTTCTTTTTAGGAAACTAATAGGCAAAACTAGCTTAGCTAGTACGGCCCACGATGTAAAGTAGTCACCGTCACTTATAGACACCGGCAACACCGGGGTTATTGTAACTACTTTCCTGCAATCGTATGCTTACCTTTCCAAAGCTGCCTTTGCCCAGGACTTTTATGAATTGGAAGTCTTCTATGTTGTATTTTCTAAAGCGAGGAATGGACCGCGCTGGTGGTGTAAACCTCCCCGTCTTGCGGAAGATGCCGTAGGCTGTGGATTGCTCTGAAAAGAGATAAGTAGGAAGGTAAGTAATGTTGATATCTCTTTCATGCGCGAGACTATGAACGACCATTTAGTAATCAACACTAGATAGCACGGTATTGAGTATTATTATATTTTGTTTAAAAACTTGTTATTCAGCCAATTTTTCATAGATAACGTTATGCTTTCCGCGCTTCATTATTTACGTTTTCTCTTTATCATTCTCAATCTGAAGAAGTAGAGTTTGTTTATATTAATTTAATATTTCTGTAAACATCCTGTCTCAGACTCTGCTGATACATCTGAACATTGACACTTTTCTGGTGACTCCATCGAACCGGTCACTTTAACTATTAAGATTACAGGACATTTACTGGAACATTTAATATTATTTTATTTGGCTCACGCTACTGTTTTATGGACATAAGCTTTTACATTTAGCATAAAACTTATTTTGGAAGCTTCTAATGGATCTATTTTGTAGTTTTGATTTGTGAAATACTAGTGTCCGCCGGCGACTTCGCTTGCTACGACGAGGTCGTAGGTCTTTCACTTTCGAGGCTACTTTATATCCCGGTATATAAAGTAGCCTCTAGCTCAATCCAGGTCCAGTCGGACCTAAAAAGAGCATTTATTAGCGACCCGCCCCGGCTTCGCATGAAACTTTATTATACCTACATAATCTTCCGGAAGAAATTCTCTAAATGACAGTAAACCCGCATCAAAAGCGGTTGCGTAGTTAGGAAGTACTAAGCAGACAAATAGACAGACGCGAATAGCGACTTTATTTTATACTAGGTAGTATTGGTTAGTAGGATTGAAAGTAGCCTTCCTAATAAGTAGGTCAGGCTTACTAGCTTGTTCTCTTCTATAGCGATCATTATTAGGGCTTCCAGTTTTAGAATTACCAAGAGATTTCTCTTAAAAACAATCCAACTTCGTGTCTATATATGCAGTGGAACTTTGGGTTTATTTTTGTAGAGTTCGATGGCAGGCCTGCGCTTTAATTCAAGTTCACGAGTGTTTACATTTAATTCAGCTGTCGTAGTATGACATAATTCTCGTACAGCATCTGCTATACATATTATCTCTTTCAACTCGTATAAGATCGTGACCGTCGCTAAAAATATTAGCTCAGACAGCAATATCAAGGTCGCCGCTTTTAATTTTGGGATAATCACAGGGTTTCAGAAGAACTGACAATAGATAATATGCGTAACGAAAGTAATTTTTAAACGTAACGGTAATTTAATTCACAAATTATAAGTAAATACCTTGCTAAAATTGTTTAGATATTGATGTGAGCGCTTTATTAACCGAGACGCGTCATTTAGCAGGCCTTCTGGTCTGTATTTAAATGTTTCTACTCTGCTTGTCCAAATAAAGATTATCTACACTAATTGATGTATTTGGCATTGTAATTCGTTTTAGACGGCCGAACCCAATGTAGCACAACGAGCTATTAGAATAGAACATAATAATTTCGAGTGAGTTATAGAATTGTATTATGATATCGTAATAGTAGATAAATGCTTTACGCACATTCTATTCGGCCAATATAGCCTCACCGAGGGCAACGGCATTTTGCATAATAACTTTTTTATTTATTTAATGACGGACGTACATTTGTTTCACTTGATGTTAAGCGGTAACTTCTGCCTATAACAATGCATTATCACATAGGTTCCATCCACCTAGGACGCACCCTATGCAGCATTGCACTGCGCTCGCCTCGCTGAGGCATAAAGATGAAGTCTCATATGCCTGTAGTTTCACCGGCACCTTTAAACCGGAACACAGCAATGCTGCTGCAGAAATAGATATGGCAGTACCTCCCTGGACGAACTCTTTCTCAAAAAAGCTCAACTACTAAGAAAACATCTGTTTTCTTATTGGGATGTATTAGTTTATAGAATGACGTGCTGGAGATGCAGGCACTTTACGCAACGGGGGAAGATCAGATAGAGAGTGCATATTGTTCACATTAACCTATTTACTGGGCATACGCACTGACATTTGTTGTTAGGTATGTGGTTCAATTTCTATTTATGCATCGATGTATCTTTCGCAGTCCATTATTTGTTGCGCCAAAATGTTAGTGCATGTTTGCATCCGTTTGGTTTATTTTCTTGTTTTACGCTTTATATATTAACTAAGTAGGTACATATTTCTCAGAATTTTCGTCATATTTTTTGTGGTGGTTTTTTTATTTAGTACGTTTATTTAGTTGTTCATAGGCAGAGGTTACCGCTTAACATCAGGTGGGCCTCCTGCTTGATCAGTCATCCAAATAGTATAAAAAAAAAAAAAAAAAAAAAAAAAAAAAACTTAGCTACTTTCATTTCTTTTTATTACTTTGTCTACATTCCACTTCTTTATCCTAAACATTATTTTCCTAGTTACTTCAAATAGTAAAATGGACCAGCCAGAGGTTCTTATAAGAAACTTATGGCGAGACTTCGATATCTGTTAGTAGTGTGCTTCTTCTCTATGTGAACTAGGTATATTAATGATGAGGTTGTTTTATGATACTGCTATATAGCGATATTATGTAACCTAAAAGGATAGTCAGCGTCAAAATATTTAGATCTTATATATTTATGAATTATAATAGCTGCCTGCCACCGAGCAGACTCTCGAAAGTAGGTTGCTAAAATTATTTGTACACTAAATATCACTGGCAAAGGAACGCGGAATTACGAATTGGGATGCCTGCAATAGAGCTTCAAAGAAAGTCCTGCAACAAGATGATATTTCGGGAACTTCGATTCTATTCGCTTTTGCCGGTTGCGCTGGGAATCAATCCCGAGTATTTTTATTGCGAATGCTGTTCCAGAAAAAGATTTTCGCGTGAATGAATCTTTTGTTTTTAAAAGTGACTTCCTCTTGCACCATTGCTAATCTAAATTGGTCGCTCAAACAATTTTCACTGGTGTAATGAATGAAATGAATACCTTATGATTTATTTGTTTGTGTCATCATTTCTAACAAAATATACATAATAATACATCAGTTTTATAGCACTATAAATTTAACAGCGCACTCAATAAAATTCAGAAGTTATAGCTGCAAGCATGAAAATTAGACCAAGACGAAAGTTCTAACTACGCTAAGCATTAGCGGATTGCGCGAAGCTTCACAGAATATTGTACTAAACTATAAGTATTTACAATTTTAACATACTGGATATTAGTGACAGAAAACAGGTACACAAAATTGATTTTGATTATGTTATGATCCGTGTGTGCAGCATTCTTTTAGTTAAAAATAAAGAGCATTCAAACACAAAAGAGTTGTCTTTGACTAAATTACTTCTCTTATAGGTACTATGCCGCACACACGGATCTGTAATCTAAGTAGCTCTCACCAAGCTCTAGTTCCATGTCACCGACATCATCGGTGACAGGCAACTGCGAGGATGCATTGCTCGATGATGGTCCAGGACTGTCACCACCTGTACATGGAATATAGAGTAATCTGCACTTGCAAACCTAAGAATAAAAGCAGTGAAAAAAAATCTTATGGAAATTCGTGTTCTCATAGTCACAAGCTTTTAGTGTCGGAAGATAATAAATATGGAAACTAAAAAAGAGAAATAAGTTTTTTAATTTATTTTTTCAGTAATATAATTTAATAGTTCGTAAGTATCTGAATCTATATTTTATATTAACGTAGCATACATTCATACTTCATTTTTAAAAGTGAATAGAAAAATGTTACGATGTGAATATTTTTTATGCCGTGCAGTTAATTCGTGTACTTACGTTCTGTATCACAAAAGTGTTGAAAAACTATATCAACCATTTTGTATGGCACAAATTATTTTATTTATTTTATTTTATTTATTCAAGGAAGACCAACAGCTTAATTTAGATACAAAATAATCTTACAAAAATAGGAATCGGAAAAGCCAATTAACAATTTAATTTTATCAATTAATTTAATTTCGGAATTAAATCAATCAAGGTGTTATTTATGCCTTACTTATTTTCTTGTTTGCATAAGAATAACATATTGCAATGTTTTATCAAATTTATATTGAAATGGTTATTGGTATTATATAATCTAAATAATGTGATTTCAAGCACAGAATAATTAATAGTACAAGTGCTTCAAGTTATACATCTAAATATCACAATCAATCTATGTGCAATGACATTCAATGTGTATTCAGCTCATGGGACCAGCTGGTTGGAAATAAAAATAGTATAGGTGTGACGTTTGAAATTCAGCCAATTGTAGATCTGGACCTATCGATCTGCTAGTCACGAGACACATACCTACGCACGCATAGCATACCCGTCTCTCATCACTTTGTGGGAAAAATATTGATGACATTTTGATCCAATCACTGTTCTCACTTTCCAATGTTGTTGCAATTTTTGTTGTCTTGTTTTAAATCGTATGAAAGGAACCCAAAATAAACTTCAATAGGATTGGCAAAACATTTGTTGCTTTTCAAAATTTTCACCTCAAATGCGATTTATTTGATACAGGTGAGTGGTGTAAGATTGGCCACTATCCAACTGATCTCTTGCACCTACGCCATAATTCACGTACACAAACGCGCAGTTTAAAGACTTATATTTTTTAGTAAACAGTACAGTGACAACAAAACAAGAAAATGTATTTATGGTGAAGTTTTTAACCCATTCCTTTTATATACCATGGACCTATAACCATGGCTATTCCATGATGTCTAATTTATATACCCGTTATCTCGCATTCAAAATTAAATACATTGAACTGAATATGAAATATGTATTTTCAATAATTTACCCAGAGGCATGCAAATAAGATAAATTTACCCATAACAGTCTAAAAATAAGTTAGAACAGACGTAGCCTACCTGACTAGCCAATAAAAGATTGCTTTATTTTGAGCGAGACATCTGACGTCGTTCTGACGCTACCGTTTCTTATTCCATCCATTTAATGCTAACGTGAGCGAGCACCCTTTGTGACATCCACTAAAGAACATACAAACCCTTTTTAGATGCAATCCTCGTGGCCAAAGCTTCCACCAGAAGACGTTGGTTTACGCCGCACAGGTTCGCTGTCAACTTTTCACATTTTCGGTGGCAGTTTACATCGCAGTCTAAAACAAATAACAGCTTTTCGGGGCACCGGTGCAGGGAGTTTGTATTTACATATCTACAAAGTGTCAGTCGCTAAAAGCCATTCAAAAGCGCCATGCTATAGAATATGAATCGATGTTACAAATGGGTTAGTTTGTTATGAAATAGGTAAGAGGAAACAATGTCTTATAATTTATAATGTGCTCTGATGATGAATTTACCTTTTTTTATTTGCAAAAAACTGGCAGGAGATGTCGGCGCTGAAGAGTCGAAGCCAGAGTCATTGGATCCTGTCGATGTTCGCCCATCTGGATTGTTTTCACATTCAAAAAATTCACCAGATTCTTCACTCGCCTCTGTATCTTCTCCTTCAGATGAGTCTTCTTCTGAAGATGAATCTGAAGATTCGGAATGGATGACTTGAGGAGCTCTCTTCATAAGGGGTCGTGGTGTTGCTATCAATGGCTTTGCAGGTTTTTCTTCTTTAATGTGTGTTTTAGGGCTCAGTTTCGCTACTTCTTTTATAGACAGTTGTTTCAATTTATTGTCTCCGTGTCCTTCAGCATCTATTTCAGCCTTATATTCCTCTCCTGTGTGTTCTTCTGATGCTACTGAGGTTTGTACTGGTTCTGTATCACTTGCAATTGTTTCATTTGGAATGTTTTTAGTTTCTATCACTACTGGTATTTGAGAAGTAGAAGCGCACCTTTCAGTTTTTGAATTGGAGTCACTTGAGGTTAAGATGGAACTATCTAAAACCGATTTAGCTTCTTGCACATTATTCTTTGGTTTATCAGCCATAGCGTTAACTTTAACAATTTTATCTTGTGAAAGTTTTGCTGTTGACGGATCGTTGACACCTGTTGCATTTAATTTGCTGGTCTTAGTACTATCAGATCCCAAACTTTTCTTACAAGTTTCACAAATTTTGTCCTTCGGTGCACTGCTTATTTCTTCTGCTTTTAAGTCTATGTTCTTATCTGGTACTTTGATATCTGCTTTATTTACCTTTTTCTTACAGTTTGCTTCAGTTGTTTCAGTTGATATATTCTTTTTCTTGCTTTTGGGGACTTTTAGCTGACTAACATTACTTTTGACATCTTGTACTGGCTCCACTTGTTTATTTTTTACTAAGGGTTCGGTTCGTTCTTCTTTAACTTTACTCATTGCTTGCGTTTGCAAAGTTAGTACAGTATTTACTTGTTTTTTGTTTGATTTAGCAGAAAATTCAGCAGATGAATTACCATCAACGTTAGCCTTATCACTTTCAATAGTTTCAATTTTCCCTGATATAGGCTTTAAATCCTTATCAATACCTTTACCTTCACTGTTGACTGAAGTTTGTAAAGTCGTTTCCGCAATTCCAGGTTTTATTTTAATTTCGGCAGTAGGTTCAGTAGACAAATTTAAATCAACGTTAGACTTAGAACTAGCGATTGTTTCTATTCTCTCTGATTTAGAAATAGAATCTTTGTCAACAGTTTTGATTTCACATGTTGCTTGAGATTGTATTGTTGGTGACTTGACTACCGGTTTTGTTTTATTTTCAGCAGGTACTTTGATCGATAAAACTACATCATCAACGTTAGTAGCACTTTCAATTTTCTCTGATATAGGCTTTGCATCACTCTTAATACTTTTTCTTTCACTTTTATATCGGAGTTTTGTTGCTGGTTGTATTTCATTTTGAGTGGGAGTTTCAGGAGATAAATAGAGATCAACGGTAGCCTTAGCAGTTTCGTTTCCTTCAATTTTTTCCAACATAGGCTTTGAATCTTTTTCAAGACTTCTGACTTTACTCCTTGGTTGGGTGTTTAATGCTAGTTCCTTAATTACTGGTGTTTTATCGCCTTCAGAAGAAGTTTCCGGAGATAAATTGAAATCAAGGTTAGCCTTAATACTTTCTATTGTTTCGCTTATTTTTGCTATAGGCTTAGCATCCTTTTCAAGATGCCTGCTTTCACTCTTTGATCTTATTTGCAATGTTGGTGTATCATTTAAAGGTGTTATTTTTACCAGGTTAAGAATTTCAGCTGACACATTGAGATCAAATTTGGACTTAGAAGCTTCTTTTGCTCCATTTTCCTTTGATTTAAGCTTTACATCATCATTCTGTGTTTCATCAGAACAAGACGATTTTGTCACCGATGATGAAGACACAGTCTTATCTCTTTCTGAAAGATCACTCTTCGATATTTCAAAATTTTTAGTTGTTTCACTTGTTGGTGTACTCAAATAACTCAAGTTCGGATTAGTAGTTTGTTCGGTCTCATTTTTCTGTTCAGAAAGAGGTGTTAAGTCTTCTTTTATTTTAGCGTCTTGGTGATATATTGTTTTTAAAGAAGATTTGTTGCTGTTGTTGACATTTTCATCATGCTTCAGTGCCATTTCTTTTAGTGATGAGTTATTTGTATCTGAATTTAATTTCTGCATGTTATCTGAAGATTTACTTTTTGCAAGTTTGGATGAGACGGTTTTTAATTGTCCATCTTTAATTACACCAACATTAACCTCGTTTACTTTTTGAAGTATATTATTTGGTTCAGACTCAGCTGGTAAATTGGAACTTGCTAATTGATTCAGTAAATCATTGCTTTTCTCAATCAAAACCGATTTATTTGAGGCAGAGTCTTCAGGAACCCCCGATTCATCATCTTCAGGGAACCAAAGAAATGACCTTATATTTTCTTCTTTTAATGCTTCAATATTTTGTTTTCTATTCTTCAAGTTCACAGTTTCCCTTTTGCCAATTTTAGCCCAAAAGTTTCCATCATCTGGTTCAGGAGATATGGGTTCAGTGATTATTATATTTTTTGACTTTTTCTTTATACTGTTTCGTTCTATAGTTTTCCTTAATGTGGTTTTAGGGCCTTGCAATGTAATATCCTGAATCGGCGTTTCATCAACGTCATAGCTGAATGATATTTCCTTTTTAGGCGTGTGATGTTTTTCTTCCACAGTCACGTTTTCGATTCTGAACTTTAATGGACTCGTTGGGGGTGATATCTCAACTGATGCTGTAATTTTTGTCCTTAGTTTCGGCTTTTGCTCTATTTTCTGTTCTTTCGGTGAAGGCCTATTTTCTTGTATAGCCGGTAAATCAGTATGTACAGGCTCTTTAGGAAATTCCGTGATAGAGTCTAATCTACAGATACTGCCACCCGATTGAGACTTTTTTAAACTTCGCGTATTTGTCAAGATTTTGGAGTCTTTGTTTCTATTTATCGATTTGTTTAGGCTATCGTGCAACGAATGATCAGATTTAGTGGTTTTTAAAGGGTTTCCTTTATCATCTGTTTTTCTTCTCTTTATAGAATCCGACGAGTCAAATTTATTTTTAGATTCATCAGCGATGCCTACTTTGCTTAGATCTAATGTAGCAGTGCTTAAATTTTCACCTCTGATTAATGAATCTAACAGGCATGCTTGTTCTGCTAGCATTTCCATAGAACACCTTCTATCAGGTGATTTACTTGTAGATGGCACTATAGAATTTGGCAGTAGCGTATCCGGTACAATTTCAGATCTTCCCTCACTGCTCTTTTGATCACATTTATAAATTTTACTGTCTTTTTCAGACACATCTTTCAATATGAATTTTTCTACTAGCTTTGTGCCTAAAGATTTTTTCTCCTTTTTGTCTACGTAAACTAAATCTTCGGAAAGTTTTTCTCTCCAACTCAGGGAATCCTTTAGTTCTCCGGGCACGACGTCATCAAATAAAGTTTTAGGTGCGTCTTGTTTATTTACCTTACTAGATTGCATTTCTGAAGATTCGACAGGCTTTCGCGGGGAATCCTTTTCTTTTCTCTTGATTGTATGCAGTCGCACCACTGTCCTTCCACGTTTGATGGTGTTCTGCTGTATTCCAGGTGAAGAATCGATACCTGTTTCAGGTTTCCCATCAACTCTTGGCATAAAAGGGCTGTTTTTATTGTCCTTGACCGGGTCATCTCTTTGCGGCGGTAAGGAAGTACTCGCTGATGGCTCAGCCGGTTTATGACGGTATCTATCTCTCGAGACGTCGATACTCTCCGTATTTATATTTATAGGACGCTGGATGTAACTAGGGGTTCCGTAACTTCTCTTCGAAAGCGGAATCCTCCGGGGGCTGTTTATTCTTATGGGACTGGCGGTTCCTCTTTCGGAAATGGGAGTGAGCATCGGGGAGTAGCTTCTGGGTATCCATCGCGACGATATCGGTGCACGGTGAGGGGTGTAGCTGCTGAGCGAAGAGTGTTTGCTGTAGCTTCCTCCGGGGCTTAGATACGAGGCACTGTACGAGGTTCCTAGTGGGGTATAGGAGCTTTTATATCCGTAAGAAGGGCTCGTATACGAGGGTGATCCACTATAATACATGCTCGAAATGTGTTCGGAATATAGCGGCATTTTGTCGCAGTAACAAGACGCGCGCGACGATACACCGCGGGGCTCGCGCACAGACTGGCCGGTCGCGGCCGCCCGCCCGCCGCCAGCGCGTGCAGCGCCGAGCCGCCCACCGCCGCGCCGCCCAGCACCCGTGTACGACCACCAGGTGATTGATTGATGGAATGCAGACAATAATAGACGGTGTGACACTTGTAATGTTTTCGGAAGGAACTTTTTATGAGTAACGATGTTTGTTTATCCTTTACCGATGTATATGTACGAGTATATTAGTCTAAAATTAACTGTACTACTTGGTGCCTAGCAATTAACGTAATTTTCGTGCAGCAAACTGCTAAATTTAACGTGAACCACGTGACAATTTTATTCATAGATACTCGTAAGTAGGTGGGTTGGTATTGTGTACCTCCTACACTTTTTGAAGGAAACTCCGGCATTTTTGCATCTAGAATCTTCAGTTTGAGCTCAAAATTGATCATTTTTGACATCAGACTCCAATTTCATACTATACTCATCATTAAACTACGACCAGTATTTATTTTATTATTATTAAAAAAATCACACAGCTATTAAATTCAACATCTTAAATTAATACATATTATAGTATAGTATGAACAGGAGCTAGGGTACTACTGAAGCTGAATCTTCAAGTTTGAGTTCATGCTTATAAAATTAAGTCGACATATGGCATGTCGTTCTCCCATGGAGCACTGAAAATAATAGAGGGATTGAATTTTTTAAATAAGTTTTTTTTTCGCTAGTTCGCATGGTCTCGTTGACCCGAATACTGCGCAATGAACCAGGTTTTTTTAAATTTTTATTTTATTGGAACCTTCTACTGGCAATAACAAACACAACAAAAAATAATTAACGAAAACGGTCCAGCCGTTCACGCGTGATGTCGTGACCAAGGGAAATAGGGATTCATTTTTATATAAGATGCAGATTACAAAAAAAAAGAGGCTTTTTGATTTTTTGCCCATAAAGGCATATTATTCTTTAAATTCATTTTTGACGGATAAATTTTTAGAGTAGCGTTCCTACATAATATATTGGTTAGTTTTGGTATTTTGTTATTATTAATATTGTTGACATGTGTATTTAATTGCCTTTATTAGTGTAATGTATTTTTTCAATTATCATTCATAAGTCATACAACTGATTACCTCAAGTTATGCTAAGTAGGTATATTTAATCCAAGTTATAGGTACATGGAATGTTATGTAGTGCAAGTTATTGAAGAAAAATAAAGTTTTTATTATTATTATTATTATATAATATCATGAATCAACGCACATTCGGTCAAGTGCGAGTCAGACTCATGCTCTGTGCTAATTTAAATACCAGAAACTTTGTTTTATTCTCAGTGATTAATATAATAATTTCATATTGAAATATTGCTGTTGTGTTGTTATAAAAAAAATTGTGTTGATACCTGTAATTTGCATACCTAAAATGGTAAAATATAATGATACCTTACTGTTTGGAACCATTATAAGAACGTTTTAACCCTATTTGAATCAATTAAATGATTTGATTACTTCTTGGAATTGATTGATGTTGATTCGTTTATTGGCAGTTGGCAGTTGGCAGGTGGCACAGGTGTATCAAAACCCTTTTCCGTGTTTCATTCCATCGTTGTTAATTAGGAAAAATTTGGTTTTAGTTAATTAATTACAAATGTGGTTGATAGCATGTTAGCAGTTTAAGCACATTTATAATTGAATGCGAGTGAATTTACAATCCTTGTTGGAATCGAAAATTCATCGCATTCAACTTATTCATATTTTTTCATATATCAAAACGCATCTGCTCCTGGTGCAATCATGTTAGTGGGCAAGCAAAGGCTATCTTAATTACATCAATACCTAGATAATACATACATACATAGACACACGCCTTTTTCCCCGAAGGGGTAGGCAGTGCCTCAATGGGCCGCTTTTCACAGTGGGTTGCACCATCGTGGAATATAGACGTGACAAGTGGTGAGCTCATCGCCGCCATTGCTTCCCACGACTGACTCAACTAACGCTTTCTTCCAGTAATAACACATTCCATAATAAGCTAGCAGCCAGGACAAATCTTATACCAACAAATCTTACTAAGAAGTCCGGGTAATCCCTTAGTCGGCTTTTACGACATCCATGGGAGGAGATGGAGGGGTCTATTCTTAGGCCGGACACACCACGGCACCACAATACATAGATGTTATTCAAAAAACTTAACAATAATTTACTAGGTACAATTACATATATATTCATCATCACCTACAGCTAGATATGCCTCCCCCATAGAATGCCACGATGACCGGTCTTGGGCCGCCTGCATTCACCGACTTCCAGAGACCTTTAAAATGTCCTCGGTCCATCGACAGTAGAGATCTTCCTACTCTACGTCGTCCGGTTCGTGGTCGCCATTCGAGAATCTTTATTCCACAATGGTTGTCGGCTCTACGTGCTATATGGCCTGCCTATTGCCATTTCATATATCAATTAGTGAATTGGAAATAGAGTTATTGTTATTTGACAAAATACATTACAGTACCATTTGTGCACATTTTATAACATGTCAAACAGCTCCTGTATGTACAACAACCACGCAGGTACATATTTCAAATATTTTCAAATCATGTTCAAAATAATTACAATATATACAAGCTGGGGGTTGAATGATGGAACATGCCGATTTCCCACCTGATGTGAAGCGGTATCCGCTACCTATAACAATGCATTATTTCGCAGGTCCCCTCCACCTAGGACGCGCCCTATGCGACCATGCGCTGCGCCCGGCACCTTCAGACAGAGATAAAAAGCCTCATGTACCTGTTCACCTCCACCCATAATACCCTTCAAACCGGAACATAGCCATGATCCTACTTTGCGGCAGAAATAGGTATGGTGGTACAACTTCCCCGGACGAACTCTTAACCAATTCATGCTTCTGACCGGACATATGCAGCGGAGTAAGCAGTACCTCTACGTAAAACTAAACTAGCTTCAGCATTTGCAACCAACACAGTTGTGGGCCAGAGCAATGGAACTCCGTGCGTAGTATTTGAGGAATGACCAACCGATACACAGAACCAATATAGGTCTGAGCGTGATCTTGAGTGCGCTTAGAATGATATTAGAATTTAATCTAAAGAACGAACTCAAGATCGCTCTTTGGAGTCAAGTTCGATTTATTAGTTTCTACTGTCCGCCCGCGACTTCTCTCGCATTTTACCAGCATAAAAAGTGGCCTATAGATTAATCCAGGTCATAATCTATCTGTGTACCAAATTTCATCGAAATCGGTTCAACCGTTTCAGCTTGATTGAGTAACAAACGTACAAACATCCAAACATCGCAGTTTATGATATTAATGGGATGTTCTTTATAGTCAGGCACTTTCTTCATCAAATTAACCTAAGCCTACCTTCACACTTGAGCTCCGGTTTGAAGAAGCCGTACAGAAGCCCTCCACAGTGGTCACAGAACGTTGGCGATACGAACTGGTGCGGACGGAATCTGTGCGGCACGTCCACTTTAAACCGCTCTCTCAAATACTGAAACAAGACAAAATTGTTATGAGAACAAAAAAAAATACACAAGTCCCTTACACACCCCACACACATCGTCTTTACACCTTTTCACATCCTGCGCTACAGCAGGATACAGAACCTTAATCTGAAGGTTTCTCGTATTTATTTTAAATTCACACTAAATGTTGACCGAATAGAGAGTGAATTGGAAATTGTTTTTTTTTTAACAAAGTGAATGACAGAACAAGCAGTTGCTCACCTTTGCAGTCTTGGCAGCCTTTAACAATGCATTACCTCATAGGACACGTCCACCTAGGACGCACCCTATGTGGCATTGCACTGCGCCCGCCACCCTGAGACATAAAGATGAAAAGCCTCGTGAGCCTGTAATTGCACCACACCCATACCCTTAAAACCGGAACACAGAAATGCGAGCACTATTGCTTTGCGGCAGAAGTAGGGATGGAGCTAGTAGTTCCCCGGACAAAATATTTAACAAAAAAAACTACTACTACAACAAAATCAGAGATTTACATTAAAATTAGTATTCTGCTCCCTTATAATAATGATTTAGTCTATTTACTTTCGATTCCTGGCGACCATATAATATTAGAGCTTTCCAATGTGAAGAGAGACGGGTCTATGTTAAGGCGATATGTGAAAATACCGAATGGGCGGAGTCTAGCAAGAAAACAATAGCTGTAAGACAGTGACAGCGCTATTGCTCACTTGAACCCGGGAAAAAGTGAGGTATAGATTTTTGCCACTCGGAAGTAACTGACGTAAGCGACAAATGATAAAACTTCGTTTAGCTTCTAAAGTAGCAAATATAAAAATAAATTATCTATAATTAATGTAAGTAATGTCATAACCTACTGAATAATATAAAAAAATATGTTTAATACTTTCTCTAGTCGAAGGAGGGACCTAAAAAGGGCTTTAGAAGAGCCAATTTCAAAAAATAAAGCTATCGAGAAAAGTTTCGCGAATTGTGTTTCTAGCCTATAATTTATTTAGATTATATCCTCAAGTAATTACTGTATTAACATCAAGTTTGTAACCTTTACTGATAGTGAGTGAGCATGTAACGAAACGACTCCAAAATTTTAACATAGCGTCTTAAAATCCTAATCATCTTTCTCGGAGAAACTTTGAAAGTCACAAACGTAGCTAGTTATACTGTATAATAATATGCTGTGCTATATTATATTTATATTATAGCAAGTTACCCACACGTAGCTATAATAGCCGCGCGTGGACATGCTGTGCATTCAAAATATTATGTCGTAATGTGTCTTACAATATAAATTACGGTATAGGTTGGTGACGTCATAGAATTGTACTCGTATATTATAGCTGCGTGTGCGGTCACCCAAAGATAGTATTGAACATATAAGTATTGTAATATGCCTTGCTATTATTTATATTAATATACAGGACGTCCCAAGACTATGCGACATGAAGGGAAAGTACCTTAAATATTGTAGATAGGATATTTTGCGAAACGGAGACTTTATTTTATTTTTAAAAGTAAGTAATACTGCACTCAAAGATTTTCTAAAAATTACTTGCTTCGTCTGGGAATCGAACAGACTTAAATGTGAAAAAAAAACACCCTGTATTTTTATGATGCCAATCAAAAGAATGGACAAAAAATTATAATTCCTTTAAAAAACATAGTATCTTAAACCAAAGGAATTCCTTATAATTAATCATTTTAATTTTAAGTCGGTTCGGTTCCCAAACAAATCATGGATTTTTTTAGCAAATCTTTGATTTCAGTATTACTAAGTTTTAAAAATAAAATAAAGTCTTCTTCCAGCAAAATATCCTATCTACAATATTTAAGGTACTTTCCCTTCATGTTGCATAGTCTTGGGACGCCCTGTATACTATAGCTACGTCTGTGATGGGTTCAAGGTTCGCACATTTCGAAATAGTCACATTTCCGTGTTGTCAGTTGAAGAGAATATCATTCGTGACATTTATGATATCGACACTAGACCGGAACATGATTCGAACTTTATTATGTACGAGAATTGCATTTTTACCCACCGAATCGCGCGTGGTATCGGGATAAAAAGCAGCACTCCTCCCCCTAAAACCCCTTCCCCCCCTGAAATCCATCCACACCCCAAATATCATCAAAATCACCTGAACTTTTACGGAGTTGAGCGCACGGCGCGAGCATAGTCGCGGGCGGAAGGTAATTTTTGGGATCGGATCAAGCCCCTTAGATTAAGCCCCACAGACAAAACTACGTATCCCACAGGAACCCTTTATAGTTTTTCGGGATAATCAATATTTTAAATGTTAACTCATAGTATATGGTGTATTTATACCAAGTTTTATTAAAATCTGTCAAGTAGTTATAGTGTGATGGTTTTTTAAAGATTCAGACAGACAGACAACAATGTTTTGGTCTCTATGTAGGTAATTTTCAAAAAGTTGCAGGTATACCGATTTGGATTTGGTAGGTATAGATTATAAAAGATAGTGTAACAAATGGTTCGTCTAACTTACCACGGTAGCGTCCGACTGAGCCGAAGAGCCAGTGCATTTGCCCAACAGTTTGCTGTGACATCTCTTATGCACGGCTGTCTGGCAGGCCGCACAACGATAGCCCTGCTTGCCAAAGCCCCATAGAAATTCCTTGCAGAACGCGCAAAACGTTGGCTGTCGGAAAAACTTCGCCACAAAGCGGTGCCCGTTCACTTCATGTACCCTGGAAACAAAGAAAATGTATTTGAGAAAAGGTTAAAAATAGACAAACAACTTTAGCTGAGATTATGCGATTACAATTTGAATTATGATGTTGTAATTTTTTTAGTTGTTTTATCCATCGCAATACACATACCAATGTGATTACCTAGACACTTCAGTTTAGTTTTGTTAAATCTAAGCTAAGCCAATGAACATGAAGCTATGAAAACATGTGTGGATCGCAATGTATAAGCTGGCCGAGGGCCGACCGCGTATGCACCATGTGACAAAATCATCTATCTAAGTCACATGGTGCGCGCGCCAACACTCAACTTATAAGCCACGAACACGTTCTGTGTGTGACGGACACAAGACATACCTATTAGGTGTCGAATGAAGCATCCTCCCACTTTGCAAAATAATCGTCAAAACATCTGTATTTTTTTATATATTATTGACGTCTTCCGCGGATATTGTGTCATTCGACATTCGATAATGTGTAATTGCTAGTATAGATAGATGGTAGGCGGTAGTGATGGATTGCACTCATAAAATACACTAGCCAAAAATCCTAAGCGCGAAGACGCGTAGATTCAGACGAGGAGTTAATTTAGTGACGATATTGGTCTTCCGCCTGCATTTATTGCAACAGTGTTTGTATTTTTACAAATAATTGGTCTCAAGTAACAAGCGAAAACTGTATCATTTACAAACTTTTGGACATGTAAGACAGGGACAAACGATGGGACTTTTGGAATAATGAAATATACATGACGCGCAGCACATTTTATTTCGTTGTAGTCTTCCTACTGCTTGCTACGAGATGGCTGTTATGATATACAAATATGCAATTGTTTACACCAACCCACACTTTACTACGTCTGTGGCTACAACTAAGAACAACCTGCACAACAAAAGACATCAACGAGCACCGCATGTTGGTACGACTAGGCGAATGTGGCTCCGGCTTGCTACGACTGTGGCCACGATTTGGTACGATATCGCTACAGGGATCTTCACATACAAAAAAAAACACGCGCATAACTCTTCTACGACCCACCCGCTACGGCTTGCTACGACTGTAGCTACAATTTGCTACGAGATTGCTACAGGAACCTTCACGTACAAAAGACATCAATGCACACAACTCTTTGCTACGGCCGACTGCCTACGGCTTGCTACTAATGTGGCTACGGCTTGCTACTAATGCGGTTTCGGCTTGCTACGCATATATCTACGATTTGGTACGAGATTACTTACAGGGACCTTTACATAAAGTGGTACGGAAGGAACTCGCAGCCCTTGATGTGAGAAAGTCGAGTGGGCCAGATGGCATTCCGGCTGTTGTGCTGAAAAAGTGTGCTCCTGAGCTGTGTTCCGTTCTATCGCACCTCTTTGATCTGTCGTACACCTCGGGTATCGTGCCGACTTCTTGGAAAATAGCCCATGTTCATCCGGTCCCCAAAAAAGGCGATCGAACCAACCCTTCCAACTACAGGCCCATTGCGATAACCTCTCTACTCTGTAAGGTGATGGAGCGAGTGATAAAGACTCGGCTTCTGGGATACCTGGAGGAGCACCAACTGATTAGTGACCATCAATACGGCTTCCGTCATGGGCGATCGGCTGGTGATCTTTTGGTCTATCTCACTCACCGTTGGGCTGTAGCCGTCGAGAGTAGAGGGGAAGCCCTGGCAGTCAGCCTAGATATCGCTAAGGCTTTTGATCGGGTTTGGCACGGGGCACTTCTTACGAAATTACCACCGTACGGGCTTCCAGTGGGGCTATGCAAATGGGTTGCCAGCTTCTTATCCGGGCGGAGCATCAAGGCTGTTGTTGATGGGTCATGCTCAGACCCGAAGCCTATCAATGCTGGTGTTCCGCAAGGATCAGTGTTGTCGCCTACGCTATTCATTCTGCATATCAATGATATGCTGCAAATTAGTGGTCTTCATTGTTATGCAGATGATAGTACGGGTGACACCTTTTATTCTGGCCGTGCTAACGCCTCTCGTTCTGAAGTTGATGAGAACAGGCGTAAACTTGTGTCTGATGTTGAGAGCTCCTTAGAGCATGTTTCCGATTGGGGTGACCGGAACTTGGTTACCTTTAACCCAACAAAGACACAGGTTTGTGCGTTCTCTTCTAAGAAGGCCCCGTTCGATGTGTCGCCGCGATTTCAAGACATTCCCTTATCCATCTCGGCAAGTATCGGGATTCTGGGGGTCGAGATATCTAATGAGGTCCAATATGGGAGTCATCTCGAAGCAAAAGCTGCACTGACTTCTAAAAAACTTGGAGTGCTAAACCGTGCTAAGCAGTATTTTACGCCGAATCAACGGCTGTTGCTTTACAAAGCACAAGTTAGGCCGCACGTTGAACACTGTTCCCATCTATGGCACGGGGCACCCAAGTATCAGCTGCTTCGCTTTGCTTTCGCTACAGAGAAGAGCCATTAGAATCATCGGCGACCATAAGCTCTCCAATACTCTAGAACCGCTTAGCCAGCGCAGAGCCATTGGATCGCTTTGCGTGTTCTACCGCCTGTACAACGGGGAATGCTCTGACGAGCTTTTCGATCTCATCCCCGCATCGAGATTTTACCATCGCTCTTCCCGGCACCGTGACAAAGCTCATCCACACATCATAGATCCCTGGGTTTCTCGTACAACTCGTTTCTCGAGATCATTTCTTCCCCATACCTATAAACTTTGGAATGAGCTTCCATCTGAGGTTTTCCCGCTTGGTTACGACATGTGTCGCTTCAAGAAAAATGTTCATTTATTCCTTCAGGGTAGGCAACGCATCGACAGTATTGTTTTGTTTGTTTGCCGGTGTCTATAAGCGACGGTGACCACTTTACATCAGGTGGGCCGTAAGCTAGTTTACCTATTAGTTTCATAAAAAAAAAAAAAAAAAAAAAAAAAAAAAAACAACGTGCACAACTCTGTGCTATGGCCAACTGGCTATGGCTTGCTACGACTGTAGCTACGATACGCTACGAGATTGTTTTAGAGACCTTCACAAATATGACCGGCTGGCTACGGCTTGCCGAAAGTGGGGCTTCGATTTACCATGACTGTGGCTACGAGACCTTCGCCCGCAAAAGACATCAACGCGCATAAAGTTTTAAAACAAACTTCCTACACTATAGTTACGGTTTTGCTACAAGATGGCTACAGGGTTTAAAGTTACATTAAAAACATCAAAGTACCTATATACAATTTTCTATGACTAGCGACTTCTGTTACGGCTTGCTACTAACGACTGTGTACGAGATTTGTACAAATTTGTTAGGGAGTGTGATAGCCAGACAGACACATTGATGATGGTGTGTGTGTGACGGAAAAAACAGCTCACGCGTAATCAGCAAGTAGAAAATGTACTTTTGGATGCTAATCTTTTAAATCTGCAGTAGTTGTATTTTTAAGTTTTAGTTGTTGTCCAAAGAACATAAATGTTAAAAAAAATATTTTCACACTACCTGCTAGACAATGTCCAATTACATATCATTCAACCTCAAAGTAAAGCATTATCTCTTGGGATATAAAGTTGTATGAAACTCCCTAGGGAATAAAGTGATTTGAATTTGGAACTTCAAATTCGTGTGGAAACACGTGGAAAACTCTGAGTAAAAAAATGGTCATATGGCATTTTAATGAGGTTTGTTCGAACAACGGACTGTCCACCATAAAAACAAAAAAAAAACAAAAAGATAGATAGAAAACACTTTATTGTACAACACAGAAAATAAGCTATTTTAAAATTAATACATAAACTAAACACGGACCCACAATGGGCGGTCTTATCGCTATAAGCGATCTATAAGGAGCGTTTACAAAGAATGTGAAACAAAAGACGGTGTTTGGTGCTGTGATTTTCAGTGAATTTTAATTGTCTCGCAGAAGGTGTGAAAAGTAAAGTATGCTCCTCTGGAATAAAGCCTGTCTTCGTCTTGGGCAGCTTGAATCACTCGCTTCACTCAGGACTCTATATAACTGTAGGATCCCTCGTTGCGCTCAGGGTTCAATATGCCGCCCGCAACGTAAGACACTGCTTTATTCCCTCAGTGCATAATCTACTATTATTTCCTAGGCGGAAGTATTGTAGATACTGTAGGTACTCACTTGTGATGTTTGATAGCGCCGCGGCGCTGAGTAATCCGCTTTCCCTGGGAGCGGCGCACAACGCCCTCACCCTCGCCGCAACCCCCGGCGCCACCCGGAAACCACTGGAAATGTAAAAATAAGAAGCTCAAACAAAGCTTCTAAAACTAGATCTTTTTTTTTTTGGAAGCTGTACTGCTGATAATTCAATGATTATAGAATAAGTTTTTTGTAAAAAATATAATTTTCAATACAAGCTTTTATAAAATTAGTGGTCGTAACCGTGTGCTGATCAAAATGAGCCTAAACACGGCCAGCCTACTTTTATCCATCGAGAAGTTCCATTGTCCACTTTCCGTCTCCATCATCAGATCAGCTCGCTATCACCATCATATTGTACTGTCATCGGAACTTAACAGGTATGCCAAATTTCAGCTCAATAGTTGAGGATAACTGGATTAAAATTCAGTTGCAAGATTCCACCCGGACATACATTGCAAGTTAATATAAAGCTTGTAAAAAGCATTTGTCTGTGTTATTCTTAGCCCTCTGCTAAAAGAGTAATTATGTTCCTTGACCGTAGCACTGCTAAGTGCTACGTTTACTGAACGGACTGGCGCTGCTTTTGGTTTGCGGAATGGCATAACACAGTACGAAAGCTACATGGCGCCTCTAGCAGCCATGTTGAGGGCCTGCTAGTACATTCGAAGTTCTATTTATTTTGAGTGAGTTCTAATATCAATACTGTGGTGTATTGTGGGTAGGCATATTAATGGCTCGGTGGAGGGTAGACTTAGTTAGCGCTGTATGGACAGTCGGAATAAATCCCTGTTACAGATGGCTGTGTTTCTCTGTATTCCTCTGAGATAGGAACCTTACAGTGGCGAACGAGGATAAAAATCGGTGTGCGTGCATAAATAAACAATTATTAACAATGACTATCGGTAAAATGAGTGAATTTGACCTTAAAAGTGGCACTTGGTCGTCATATACGGATCGGCTGGAGATGTACTTTAAAGTCAATGCAATAACGGATGAATTGAAGCTACCTACTATGATCGCGGTTATGGGGGACGAAGTCTATGAGTTGCTCGTGAACCTGGCGAGCCCAAAGAAGCCTTCGGAGCTCAAATATGAAGAAGCTGTGGAGCTGTTACACAATCATCTTCAACCGAACCCGTCGGTATTGGCCGAGAGATACCATTTTCGACAGAGGAGGCAGACAGCGGCAGAAAATATAGGGGAATACGTGGCTGAACTGAAAAGGATGTCGCGTTTTTGCAAATTCAGTGACAAATTGGATGATAATTTGAGAGATCAGTTTGTCTGTGGCCTACGGAGTGACGTAATTCGTCAACGGTTATTTGCTGAGAAGGACGCGGATACAATGACTTTTGGCAATGCGGTCAAGTTGGCCCACTCACTGGAGACAGCAGAACGGGATGCGGCTGCGGTCGAGGCACGGAGCGTGCCGGAGGCAGGCGAAAGGGCGGGAATGTACGCATTGGGAGCGCGCGCGGGCCGAGTTCGCGGGCCGCGCGGTGGCGGCGGGCCGCGCGGTGGCGGCGGGCCGCGCGGTGGCGGCGGGCCTCGCAGTGGCGCGCCCCGTGCTGGCGGCAGCAGCGGTGCTGGCGGCGGCTTGCAGCAAGGGCCAGCGGTAGACAATTGTGGGTGCTGTGGAGCTACGTGTCATGGCAGCGGAGACTGTAGGTGGCGGGACTACGTGTGCAGTCGATGCAAGCGCCCGGGTCACCTGCGGCGAATGTGTACGGCCGCGAGCGGCGCCGGCGGCGCGGGGGCCAGCAGGCCAGCGGCGACGGCGGCGCGGGCTGGCACTGATGGTACCAATATTAGACCATTAGGGGTAATTGTGCCCCTAGTGCAGTTTCAGGGTAGGGTGAAAAACTTGGAATTATTTATAATTAAAGATGGAACCACATCACTACTGGGCAGACAATGGCTAACCGAATTAGGCATATCTATTCCAAGTTTCCAATGTAATCTGTTAAGATCTGATACAGAGGGGCCTAGTATAAGTAGTGAGGTAAATGTATTATTACACAGGTATAAAGATCTGTTCGACGGCAGTCTGGGGAGGTTCACGGGCGGCAAGGCGACTCTGCGGGTGCGCGAGGGCGCGGCGCCGGTGTTCCACCGTGCGCGGCCCATGCCGTACGCGCTGCGCGAGCGCGTGGACTCCGAGCTGGACGCGATGCTGGGCGCCGGCATCATCGAGCTGGACGCGATGCTGGGCGCCGGCATCATCGAGCCGGTGGCTTGCTCCGACTGGGCCTCACCTCTAGTTCCAGTCAATAAAACGGACGGTACGCTCAGGATTTGTGTGGATTATAAGGCAACTTTAAATCCAGTTTTAATGATCGATCGATACCCGTTACCTAAAATTGGGGATGTCCTTGTAGCTTTGAACGGGGCTCAGTTTTTCAGTAAAATAGATTTATCACAATCTTATAATCAGATTGAGCTGGATCAATCAAAGGAGTACACAGTTATAAACACACATCGGGGCTTGTTTTGTTATAATCGGTTAGTATTCGGTCTGTCCTCTAGTCCCGGTATATTTCAACGGATTATGACCAATTTATTGAAAGGAATACCAAACGTAGCAGTATTTATCGATGACGTCATCATTGGGGGTCGAACCAAATTAGAACATTTCGTCGCTGCGCATGCAAATTCCGCTATGTAAAAAAACCTAACTTTTCAGGAGAAGCCAAAAACTGTTTTTTTCACAAACGAGTCATAAAATTTAAAAACTAGGTATGCAATTAATTAGACTTGGTGTAGATACATTAAAAAACAGTGATTTTTTTCTTTTTAATACAATACTCTAGGTGCTGGAATTTTTTTCACCCGATTTTGCCACATAGCTGTTTTTTTTTGCGCCCTAAATACCGCTTTGTGACTTTTCCTCACATAACGGAATTATTCTTCTACTAGATATTTATTTAATTGGGCCTACTTAAAACACATAGCGTATTTACCAAACGATTTGTAAATAGTTAAACTAGTTTAAACTAGTTTTTTGAGGACGAAAGTTACCGGCGTCTGTAGGGAAACACCCTCGCGACCCTACACGTGATCCTGGGTGGTGCTAAAAGGGCATCAACATTTCTGGTGGTAGGCTTCAGCCGCGGCTTGTCACCACCCACCGTACAAAGCCAGTCCGGAAGTGACAATGTCGTGTTTCGGATTGATGTCCGGTGCAGCCATCGTGGGACGGGTCTGAGCAGTTCTTGCACTGGACTCAGCATGAGTGCGTTAGAGACCGCACTGGTGCGAGTGAGCCGGGAGGCTAGGCTTGGAGGGTAGTGGGATCCGAATGCAGGTTCTAGGGGGCCCAACTAGTGAGTCAAAGGCATGACGCCATGATGATAGTCACTCATGAAAGGATGCCCCGCCGCCTCGCAAAAATCCCAGAATGCTCCATCGTGCCAGTTGGCGACCGGTTGAGAGGACCTGATAACCATTTCTGGGGGGGGTTCGAGCATCCCCGCAGTCTCCAGTGTAGTCCTCCACAGGCGCAGGAGCCTGTTTTATGTCTTTTGGCTCGCTGACAAGTGCCTTGTTCAACAGCTTTTCCCACAAACCTTAACTCACTCAAAAAACCATGAAAAAGGCTAAAATCAATAAGTTGTGATCACAGCGGAAGCACGTCCTCGCGCTTCAAGTGCACCTCTCTAACATTCGAGGACTGCACTCCAATCTCGATCCGGTCCATCACCATCTAGAGACCACTAAGCCGCACTTATAATTCCTCACGGAGACGCAGATCCACTCTCCTCCCGATACAGCATACCTCACATACCCAGGCTATGTACTGGAGCACTATTTTAAACCCAAATCTGGTATCTATATTTATGCCCGGAACGACATTTGCTGTCTGCGTCTGCGTGACCTTGAATAACCCAATTTCTCCGTTTTATGGATTTTGGCGGACACCGGCTCAGATAAGATTATCTACGCCGGTCTATATCGATCACATTCTGGAGATCTCGAGAAAACCAAGTTGTTTAACTACATCTGTGAGGCAGCGGATGTGGCTGAAAAACGGTACTCTGATGCCCAACTGGTGCAACTGGGGGACTTTAACGCCCACCATCAATAGTGGCTGTCCCCATACCAGATCACTAAGTCACTAACCTTGCTGGGAGAGAGGCGTGCAAACTTGCACTCACGCTAAATCTCACTTAGCTATGAGGCAACCAGAATTCCTGACGTTGAGGACCACACAGCCAACTGCCTGGACCTACTGCTGACGAACGAGCCAGATCACCACTCAGAATCAGTCATGTCTTCTTTGGGAACGTCAGATCACTGTGTGGTGAGGTCTGTATCTTCATACTCGCCACCCGATCCGTTGCCCTGAGGTAGTAGGCGAGTGTGGCGTTACAAGTCAGCAGATTGGGATGAGATGCATTTCTTCGCTTCTTATCCTTAGCAGTAAGCCTGCTTTTCTTCTTGTGACCCAACGATCTGTTCTGATGTCGTTTTGGAGGTGATCAAAAGAGCAATGGAGTATTTTATTTTATTCTCCGATGCTTCACCTTCAGGCAATGCTCACTCAAGGTTTATTTCCACGTGTGCTAGCGCCAGAAACGCAAAAATATGTGGCATACCTAGCCTGGGTTAACGCAAGAAACGGTAAAACCTCGGATGCACGGATTAAGAAGAAAGCCTATAACAAAGCCGCCAAATCCTGCAAGGAGGTGATACGGAAGGCTCGCTTCGATCGAATTGGCCGTCTAGGGGCTAACCTTGCTGCATATCCTGCGGGAAGTAAAGCTTTCTGGTCTCTGGCTATGTCGGTGAAAACGAACTTCAGCCACCCTTCACTCCCCCCATTACTGAAACCAGATGGTTCCCTAGCTCACGTTGCGGTTGAGAAAGCAAGTTTATTTGCAACTCAATTTGCGGAAGCTTCGCGTCTAGACACTTCTGGCGAAACTCCACCTCGTTCCTCGTTGCGTAGCTTCAATGCATGAAATTCGCATCCAGCTAAAACATATCTCTGCAAACTCTAACTTTAATATCACCTTCTCTTGGCAAAGAGCAGTCAACTCCAGCACCTTTTCGTGTCGATATATCATTTTCAATAGCTTTACGTCTTTTTATCATTTGTCTAACAGCCACCAAACCCAAAACGTAGGCTTTTTTTGGCTTCCCAAGATGACGGAGACCAAAAATGAATCGAAAATGTCTCTTCGCCCTTGCTCATTGACAGAACCGCAAATAAAGTACCTTGCAGAAACGCCGACAGCACCATGATTACAAGGAACTGCTTTTAGCCTTTGAGTCTTCTAAGTCGGATCACAGTTCCCCCTGCCTCATATTCTTATTCATACCATCATATTCTTTGCCATCTATATACTTATAGAACTTTGTTATACTTTCTCTTGTTCTTTAAAGATACCTACTTTATAACTATATCATTGTTGTCTCACTCACGCGGCGTCTGTTTGAGAAACCCGCTATGTGCCGGTGCCGGGCGCAATTCCATTAGACTCACTCAGAAGTAAAATTGCGCTATGTGTCTATTGCGCACATAGAGCCATTTGCATTACTACATTTGGATTAAATTCACATAGCTGAAAATGCTATCTCCTAAACCAACAGAGATGCTAAAAATCGGGGTTTGCAGGCACACGCGCCTTTGAAAATTGAACAAAATGGCATTAAAAACAGATTTTCAAAAAAAAACACATAGCGGAATTTGCATGCGCAACGACGATTTGAAAGCGCTCGGAGCGGTATTTCAAAGGCTGCTGGACTGTGGTTTACGTTTAAAAAAATCTAAATGTGTGTTCCTTGTACAAGAGGTGTCATATTTAGGTTATATTTTGTCAAAAGATGGACTCAAAGCAGATCCGGCGAAAATTTCGGCAGTATTGGAAATTGCGAAACCACAGAACGTGTCGGAACTGCGGTCGTTCCTAGGATTATGTAATTTCTTTGCAAAGTTTGTTAAAAACTTTAGTCAAAGGTTGGTTCCTTTGTATAATTTACTTAGAAAGAGGGTTCAATGGCATTGGAGTAGAGAATGTGAGGAGGCATTTAGGGAAATAAAAAGAACATTAACGAGTTCGCAGGTTTTAGCTCATTACGATCCTTCCAAACAACTGATCATGACGTGTGATGCGAGCGCGACGGGCGTTGGGGGGTGTGTTGTCCCAACCGGACCGGGACGGGGCCGAGCGCCCGATAGCTTTTGTGTCGCGTACGCTTACGAGTGCCGAAAATAATTACTCACAAATACACAGAGAGGCACTAGCGATTATTTATTGCATAAAAAAATTTCATCAATATGTTTACGGTAGGCAATTTAATCTCCGAACAGATCACAAGCCTTTAGTTTCTATCTTCGGCCCTAATACGGGCATTCCTACGATGACTGCGAGCCGTATGCAACGATGGGCTATAATATTATCGGCATACAGTTACGATATAGAATATGTAAGGACGGACGCGAACAGTGCAGATGGCTTGTCTAGGTTGCCGCAGCGCGATAAGAAACCGGTTTCACGGGCGCTCCCCGAGCAGACTTAT
This sequence comes from Operophtera brumata, assembly GCA_932527175.1. NCBI lineage: Eukaryota > Metazoa > Arthropoda > Insecta > Lepidoptera > Geometridae > Operophtera > Operophtera brumata. The sequence continues at coordinate 6,488,354 of OW052237.1, read as the reverse complement.
TTACATCATGCACAGGAGGCATTTCTTTTAGATTACAATGAAATCAAAAGGAGTACCGCGCGGGATCCAATCTTGAGTAGATTGTTAGCTTTCATTAGAGACGGGTGGCCCGCGAATTGTGAAATTACTGGTATGCAGCCTTATTTCAACCGGAAAAATGAACTTTATGAAGAGTTAGGGTGCGTGATGTGGGGACATAGGGTTGTGATTCCAGGAACTTGTAAGGAAAGGGTATTAAAAGTTTTACACGAACCACACATGGGTATTGTGAAGTCAAAGGCCTTAGCTCGAAGTTATGTATGGTGGGCCGGGATAGATGAGGCCATCGAAGCCATGTGCCGGGGCTGCTCGACATGTGCGGCGCAGGCAGATGCACCGCCGCGGCAGGTCCCGCGCCCGTGGCCGTGGCCTTCCAGGCCATGGTCGAGACTTCATCTAGATTTCATGGGCCCCATTTACGGGAAAACTTACCTAGTTGTAGTTGATGCCATGTCTAAGTGGTTGGAAGTATTTATGGTGCCTAGTACGGCGGCAACTTCTACGATTGATAAATTAAATGAGCTGTGGAGTAGATGGGGCTTCCCAAAACAAATCGTAACTGACAATGGTCCGCCATTTACAAGTAGGGAGTTTGAGAGTTTCGTTAAAACTAGGGCAATCGAACACATTCTAACAGCACCCTACCACGCAGCGTCTAATGGAGCGGCTGAAAATGCTGTTAAAACTCTGAAAAGAGTGATTAAAAAGGCGGTATTTGAAAAAAAAAATGTTATTAATGCGTTACACACATTCCTGCTCTATTATCGTAATACTGCTCACGCGTCCACAGGTGAGAGCCCGGCCATTTTATTGCAAGGTAGGCGGTTACGGACACGTTTAGATGCCTTGAAACCTGATCGCGAAGCTAAGATGGTTCAAGTTCAACAGCGGCAAGTAGATAATGCGGGAGGGGCGAATAGGGTCATAGATTCCGGTGATGACGTCTGGTATCGCCAATATTTAAAGGCAGATAAATGGTTGCCGGGGAAGGTAGAATCTTGCTTGGGCCCGTCAAATTTTAAAGTAATTGGTGAGGAAGGTACCCCGGTACATCGTCATATCGATCAATTAAAACGTAGGACAAGGAGTTCCCTAGTTCACCCAGATCCTGAGAGTCCCAAGTTAGACTCAGACTCACTGATTGGTCAAGATCACTTCCAGGATGCGGAAGACGATGAGGAAGTCACACAGTCGGAGCAGGCGGCGCAACGGGATGTTCCCAGCCAGAGCCCAAAGAGCTCGCCGGTAATGTCACCAGAACCTCTTGAGCCCCCATCAGATAAACCACCAACTAAGTTATCGCCTAGACCCATAAGGCAGTGCAGATTAAATAAACCTAATTATAAATTGTAATAAATGTGCTGTAGTAGATTAAGTAAACATGTACTTATGTTTATTCCACTAACTCGGGTAGGTACCACTTGTGAGATCAGCTAGCTTCATATTTGGTTAGGTAGTTACTAGTTTTGTTTATAATCGGTTAGTATTCTTTATGTTAGTTTATTATATTGCTAGTGTTAGTTTTAATTAAGTGTGGAGGAATGTGGTGTATTGTGGGTAGGCATATTAATGGCTCGGTGGAGGGTAGACTTAGTTAGCGCTGTATGGACAGTCGGAATAAATCCCTGTTACAGATGGCTGTGTTTCTCTGTATTCCTCTGAGATAGGAACCTTACACAAGGTAAGGTAAAACCTTCCTTGAGTTAAACACATTAAATTCCATTTTTAGTAAACATAAGATCAAAACACTAATATCTCCGCCCGTAGTAGGAATGTTTTTTTTTTATAAAACTTGTGGCGAATCTAGCAGTGGGCCCACCTGATGTTAAGCGGTACCCTCTGCCTATGAACAGTGCATTATCACAAGTCAGTTTTATCTAAAATTATGTGGAATCCAAATCACACCGACTTAAAGATTTGTATGGAAATATTATGTACTAGCTGTCACCCGCGGTTTCAGCCGCGTTATTCTGCTTTAGAGCAGGTTTTGATCTATCTATATACCTACCAAATTGTATAATGTATTATCTAATTATACAATATATATTTTTAACACCCATCAGTCTCAAACAAAGTCCTGACCCCACACTAGGATTCCGTTTTGTGGGAATCAGAAGCTACGAGTACCATGGTACCATAACACCCAGACCCGGCAAAAATAATTGCAGATCATACAAACATTTATCCCGCAACGGGAATTGAACCCACAACCTTTCGCATCTCAGCCGGCTACTCGAGACTGCTACAGAGGTCGTCGACATATTGCATTGGGTGAATAATTGTATAGGGTGAATAATTGTATATTGTATGTAGTCTACACTCAGTTTGATGGGAAACAGTAGTGCTCGCATTGCTGTGTTCCGGTTTGAAGGGTGAAATTACGGGTGCTGGTGAAATTACAGGCACATGAGACTTTTCATCTTTATGTCTCAGGGTGGCGGGCGCAGTGCAATTCCACATAGGGTGCGTCCTAGGTTGTCGTGACCTATGAGGTAATGCACTGTTCATAGGCAGAGCGTTACCGCTTGACATCAGGTGGGCCATCTGCTTGTTCAGTCATACAAGTAGTATAAAAAAAAAAAAAGATTTACTGTCGGATGGGCTCTAGATTGCGTCTACAATACTTAATTCATCATCATCAGCCTACAGAAGTCTACTGCTAGACAGACCTCCCACATAGAATACCGTGACGAACGGTCTTGAGCCACCTCCATCCACCGACTTCCTTCTACCTTTATAATGTACAAGCAGCGCCCCGCGGTTTCACCCGCGTAAGTCTCGATCCCGTGAGAAAATCGGGATAAAAATGTGCCTATGTGTTATTCCGGGAGTCCAGTTATCTCCATTCCAAATTTCATCCAAATCCATCCAGTAGTTTTTACGTGAAAGAGTAACCAAGATACATCCATCCATACAAACTTTCGCGTTTATAATATTAGTATGATTTGGTCCATCGAGAGGGAGGCATTCCTCTACTACCTCTTCCGGCTTGTCGTCGCCACTTGAGAACCTTTACTACGCAACGGTTGTCACTTCAACGAGCTACCGAGAGTCCGCGCCACGACTCAAGTCCGACATCCTTTTGAGGAAGTAACGGATAACAGAGGTAGATTTTCGCTTTTGCACTTTTTCCCATAGAAACTAGCGCTCCAGTCACCGGACTTCAGTCGTGGCGCGGACTCTCTTGCTAATTCTAAGAGCAATGTCAGTGATCCTGGTTCTTCATTGACTTGAAATAATTAAATAAAAATAAGGTACATTTATTTACAGAAAGAATAATAAATAAAAAAAACATATGAAACAGCTGTGTTACCTGTGCTAACGATCTAAAGGTAGCTCAACTGATCCAAATCACTACCGGAAGCGGAATCACTAAGGGACGCGTCCCTAAGAAGCTGGCTGCATTGCCATACTGAATGGCAATACCGTTGAGCCAGATAAGAACCAGCTCTCGGGTCACGCGTCGCTTCGACCAGACGCCCTGAAAGAATTTTGAAAACGAGAAGGGCGGGCACCCTTCGGACCCAGAGTTCGACTATATTAAATACTACTATTAATCTTAAAATGACCTGTCCGAAGCCACTGAAAATGCTGTCGACGTGGCTAAATTTTGGTCTAAAACAATATAATTATCTATTATGGGAACCAACGACACGATGAAGAAGAAGAATCTTATAATATTATATCCAAATGAGGAGCCTTCGGTTTATATGGAGCGGGCAAGCGTTCTTAACGAAACGTAAATTCGTTATAACAACGATTTGATACCACCCACCCGAAATAATGTAAAACGATGTAGCCAATACAGATTCCATAGCGTCAAGTCTGCGGCAGTGCCAACATCATGAATCACGAAGCACATATGAGCTGCCGCTATAATATTCACAAAACCATTCGTTTGACGATTTGTTTCAATAAGCTTTATCCAACTACTTTGTATGTTATGCTTGTAAGATGCTACTTTACAGCCCGAAGCGACTACTTTGTGTATAAAAGTGAGTGGTTGTTGATACTCAATCAACTTTGATTATAGTGACTTGAGTAATTGCCTTATTATGCTTAAGGCGCTATAGGTTCAACGAACATTTTTGTATGAGGCGAAGAAGGCGAGCGCACGCTCTGATACCGTGTTTTTATGTATAAAAAAATTATATAAAAATGTCGTTCAAAGTTTTGTTTAATTTTGTTGATGAATTCACTAACTCAAATAATAACTAACATGTAACCAAATGTTTCAAAAATTAAAACGTGAGAGTAGTGAGTGAAAAATCACATTACAATTTTTAAAAGGAGGTATCTTTGTAATTTTTTTTTTTCGAGTGAAGTAATTCAAATATTGTATTGAGTTATTGATTTCACTAGATAAAAAGCTCAAGAATATCATATATTTTTTTCTTCATAGAAAACTATGAAAATTCTTATCAAAAACTTTAAAATTCTAGAGACATTTGAGAACCTGTCGCGCCTTAATTTATTCGTCTATTATTATATTCATTAGGAAAGTCGCTTCAGAATGATTATTCAAAAGAGATGAAACGTTTATTGTTAGCTGTTTCACCTTGGCATTCATCTGAACGTATACATACACAGTACATTTCAGTACAGTTCGCCCGTCACAGTTCGCCTTATTTACATAGCAGTATGTAGACACGTACCGTGGACAAAGACACGGTTCGATTACAATACGAGCGAGCAACAAATACTAAGCCAAGTTTCTGCGTTCAAGCTAAATCAGACTGGACGTACCCGAAACCACGATGACATCGCACGCCGTAATGTCGTAGGACAGCGTAGGACAGACTCATCGCCAAATCGAGACGTCAAAACCACAGGCGGAGGCGGGCAAATACACTCAAATATAGACTTTACACAAATGTAGCGCCCTTTCCGCTGAAGGGACGCAACTACAGACGGTATCTGCATAGAAAGCGTCGCGCTCAAGGTTGCGAATTCCCTGGCATCAATCCGGGCGATTACATCTTTAGAATATAGTAGGTACGGATGTCAAATGGGCAAATTAAGAGCCAGTTTGTCTTAATTATAGCGGTGATCTAAAGGAGCGTCATGGGAGTATGAGTGTCATCCGCATCGTCCCTCAATCTTGGACAGATTCGGAGCGTTGCACAAAGCTCGTAAATCAGTCTGAAGATAGGTTATTTTGGACCCTGATTTTGACACTTAATAGCTAGAGAGTTTTTTTTTAGAAAGAAAAAAAAACATTTACTTGTGTCAACTTTAAGTTTAATATTCTTGGTGTCAACAAAAAATATTCCACACAAAAAGAAACACGTACACTGAAACAAAGAAAAATAAAACTAATTTGTGCTTCTTAGTACCAACCACGCATCACTGACACAAATTGGCGTCCAGCTCAGCATTTGTTGTGTTGTAGCAACACAACGCTGATTTTCCGCTGAAACCATCTAAGTTTTAACTTCGTGAATGGCGGAACAAGCAGCTGTCCCAGCGGTAACCTCTTTAACAATGTTACCTCATAGGACACGTCCACCTAGGACACACCCTAGTAGCATTGCACTGCGCTCACCAGCCTGAGACATAAAGATGAAAAGTCACATGTGCCTGCAATTTCACCGGCACCCTTACCCTTCAAACCAGAACAAAGCAATGCGAGCACCATGCTTTGCGGCAGAAATAGGACTTCCTCCGACGAACTCATTAAAAAAAAAAAGCTCTTCTACTACTAAAGTTAATAATAGAGTTTCTTCTTTACTGCATACCAAATAAGTATCTATATGCAATTTTTTGCATATTTGGTGTTCGCAGTATTGGTGTTGAGTACTCAGTGGCCGCTACTGCCCTGGCGTAATCGCTTAGTAGGCTTTAACAACATCCACGGGAGGAGACGAAGGTTCTATTACTATATTCCTAGGCCAGACACACCATGACACACGACACAACGACGACAAGCTATTGTTCAATAGAATTGACAAGTTTTTGCAAATGAATGTGAATCGTTGGAATGGAAAATGTAAACCAGCAAGCTAAAACTCATTTTCATTGGAAGTACAGTTGTCCGGGAAGGAATATGTACAACCAAACCTAAGTATTTCTGCCGCAAAGCTGAAGTGCTCGCATTGCTGTGTTCTGGTTTGAAGGGTATGGATGCCGATGCCGGTGAAATTACAGGCACATAAGATTTTTCATCTTTGTGTTTTAGGGTGGCAGTGCAATGCCACGTCACGTAGGGCGCGTCCTAGGTGGACGTTACCTGTGAGGTAATGCATTATTAACAAATCGCACTAGGTATTATTAAAAATGCGAAAGTTTGTGTGTGAGTGTGAAAATATTTTTTTTCTAAACACGCTTCTCTTTATTTAATAATCGGAACCGTGAGCTGATCAAAATGAGCCCAAACTCGGCCAGGCTATTGATCGAGGAGTTCCGTTGTCCACCTTCCGTCTCCATCATGAGATTAGTTAGCTCACTGTCACCATAATATCATATTGTCATCGGAACTTGACGGTATGCCAAATATCAGATCAATCGGTTATCGGGAAGTATTCAGAAAATTCGATTCCAAGATTTAATTAGTACATTGTTTGAGTAAAAAACGAAAGTATTTGGGTAGTTGTTGTTTGTAGTGAAGCTAATATAAGTTGTTCACGATTCGCTCTGCTCGCTGTTATAGGTATATCAAAGTTAGGTAGGTACCTATATTGTTTACCCTTGAGCTGAAAACACATCATTTTTCGCTGCTCGCTCCGCTCGCCATAATTTTTTTTGCAACTGCAATTTTTCTTGAGTCCTCACTGTTTTGGGGTGTTCTGAAATACCCAAAACAAAAACCTTGCTACGCCTATGCATAGACAGTCATAGAGACCCCAATATCCTAAAGTGCCTAGGGCCAGGTTAAACACGGCCCTGCTGATAACGAAAGAATAAGTATATAGAACACAGAAATGTTGATACCTGAATGAAACAACAGTTCCATCTTGCTCACCGTACGCTCGTCCACGGTGTGTTCTATTTATATCCGTGCATTACCATACTACTCAGCCTTGATGCTCCTCGATTCCTCACGCTATGCCGAGGTTTACGTTACGAATAACTCGCTTTATGATTGAAAAACAATGGAAGACGACGCAATTCGCCTTTTATTCCAAAAATCTACAGTTGAAAAGTCTCATACGAAACGCAGAAGGAAAACTAGCCTCAATCAATATAATAAAATGGTTGCGTGACTGATTGACTCACTCACGACTGATTATCAACGCACAACCTAAACCCCTGAAGTACATTCCGTGTCTGGTCTAGGGGTACACTAAGAACTGATTGACTCAGTCACGACTGATTATCAACGCACAACCTAAACCCCTGAAGTACATTCCGTTTGTGGTCTAGGGGTACACTAAGAAAGGAATTTCCAAAAATCTAATTCAATGTGCCCCTGTGCACCGGGGTATGGAAAAAACTCCAAACGGACGAAGTCGCGGTCGTTGCACTAGTTATACTCATTATAATGTTTTGGTAAAAAGGTTGTAAACAAGAAAGGAACCCGTCTATCAATATCAATGCCACCAAGACCTGGATCACTCACTTATCCAAAAAGCGGCCAAGTGCGAGTCGGACTCGCCCATGAAGGGTTCCGTAGCAGCAAGTAACATAATATAGAAGTTCTTGGATGGATTACGATTAATGACGTATTAAAAAAAACTACTTACTAGATCTCGTTCAAACTAATTTTGAGTGAAAGTTTGCATGGTAATGTACATCATATATTTTTTTTAGTTTTATCATTCTCTTATTTTAGAAGTTATGGAGGGGACACACACTTTTTACCACTTTGGAAGTGTATCTCGCGCAAACTATTCAGCTTAGAAAAAATTGATATTAGAAACCTCAATATCATTTTTGAAGACCTATCCATAGATACCCCACACGTATGGGTATGATGAAAAAAAGTTTTTTTAGTTTCAGTTCTAAGTATGGGGAACCCCAAAAATAAAAAAACTACTTACTAGATCTCGTTCAAACCAATTTTGAGTGAAAGTTTACATGGTAATGTACATCATATATTTTTTTAAGTTTTATCATTCTCTTATTTTAGAAGTTATGGGGGGGGGGGACACTTTTTACCACTTTGGAAGTGTCTCTCGGGCAAACTATTCAGTTTAGAAAAAAATTATATTAGAATTTCAACATCATTTTTGAAGACCTATCCATAGATACCACACACGTATAGGTTTGATGAAAAAAAAAATTGAGTTTCAGTTCTAAGTATAAGTTCTAACCCCAAAAATAATTGTTTTTTTTTCAATTTTTGTGTAAAAATCTTAATGCGGTTCACAGAATACAACCAACCAAGTTTCAACAGTATAGCTCTTATAGTTTCGAAAAAAAAGGCTGTGTCATACACGGACAGACAGACAGACATGACGAATCCATAAGGGTTCCTTGTCTTTGACTACGGAACCCTAAAAACTACACAGTACAGTACTACTTAAGTACAGTCTACTAACTAGCATCCGCTCGCGGTTTCACTCGCGTGGTACCTACTAGGGTGAAACTATGTGCCAAGCCAGATATCACTTATAGCATGGTTATTTTAATATTTGATTTGTTTTATTGTATTAACTATATCTAGTTAAGACGAATAAGCCATTCATATTTTGAATAAGTTTGTGTAAAATGTACCTAGATAATATCTGATGCCCTTTAACCTTTCTTTGTTACCTACAAATACAATACAAATACAAATAAGTAACTTTATTTCTAAAAATAGATTACACACAATTTGCTTATACACAATGGATCCCGCACTAGGGCTAGCCTGTATCGCGGGTATCTGGAAATAGTTTAATAAATACGATTTAATATGGAGAAACCACACCATACCATACCTATCGCCTATACCACAATGCTTGAAGATGTCCAATCAACGTTTTCAATGTCTTCAATCAGTGCGTCCTACCAGTAATGAGCTATGGTGCCGAGACGTGGACACTCACGGTAGAGCTAATCCACCAGTTCAAGGTTGCACAGCGAGCTATGGAAAGGGCTATGCTCGGAGTTTTTCTGAGAGATAAAATCCAAAACATAGCCCACCGGATTAGCAAGCTGAAGTGGCAATGGGCTACGCCGAAGAACCGACAACCGTTGGGGTAAGCGATTTCTTGAGTGGAGACCGTGTCTTGGAAAACGTAGCGTGGGGCGCCCTCTGGCCAGGTGGAGCGATGACCTACGAAAAGCGGCGGGCAGAAAGTGGATGAGAAGAGCCGAACACCGGGCTCAGTGGTGCGTATTGGGAGAGGCCTATGTCCAGCAGTGGATATAAATGGAGTGATTGAGATAGGTACCTTACAAACAAACATTCATGTAGGATTAATTACTCTGAACACAAAATGTCATTGGATAGGTAGGATTGATTCTCGACTGTTAGAGCCACAATGTATATTTTCATTGACGGTGAAGTAAAATCTCACTCCATTTCCTATAAGATCTACATTTCCAGGAATAGCAAGATCACTTTAGAAAACATTTAAACACACTTAGGTATTCATTCCGACGCTCTTGAAAAGTCGTAAACAGATGAAAACAAGGTTGAAAAGCGGAAATATACGCATATATTATCATCATAGAAAAATGCCGTTGTGTCTAGCTGGTGTCAGACAGTCTAATTTATTTCACTAAAATTGCGTTCTTTCTCATGGACTAAACTGGCCTAGGTACTTCAGATCAATGTTAGTAAAATCAAGTTTTAAGATATTCCTATAAAGCGAACGACTGTCAGTAAATAAACAGTTGTAAAACTATGAGTAAATTACGATGCTTTCGCACCAATTAATGTAACGCTACGTCTCATTTAGTTTGTTTACACACAAGTCATATCGGTTAGTGGATAATGATGTGAACTCACGGAGTCGGGTTGGAGGCGCTGGGCGGGCGGGCGCGCCGGGCGCGGCGCGGGCGAGGTGCGGCGGCGCGCCCCCCCGCCCGTGAATATCATCGGGCTCCGCGGCCGCTCATGCCGCACCCGCCGGCGAAGCCCTACAGCTAGCTTCGCAGTTCCCACACCACCCACGGCCCGACTCTCGCGCCGACCACGCTCCCCGCACTCGCGTATTTATAAACGGAATTCCAAGCGCGCTATTCGCGGCCGGATACAACTTTTTACACGACTTTCGGCACTTACGTCGTCCGGAGCACTGAAGAGGCGGGCCTCGGGCTCCTCGATTGTCTGCGGAGTCCGAGTGACTCACGCAACGCCCGCACCTTCGCGCCTAAACTTAAAACCATCAAAATTTTGCTACTCAATATCGCCCGAACGATTCTTGGATAAATGATAGAGATAAAATTTATATTTAGACGCCCCGAATGTTTATTTCTCTAAGATTCCGACTATTGTTAGATTGATTATACCTATGTGAAACACTTTTGATATTTGTTTACAAAGATAAATTCGGCACTTACAACGGCTGTAATTGATTTCCGTCTCTACCAAACTTTACCCTGCATTAAAATGTCCTGAAGGCATCCTATTTGTCCCACAAATAGGATGCTTACTAACTATCCACTTAGGTATTCTTCCTGAAACCCATTTTCAGTTTCATAGCACCAATAAATAAGTGCCTATATCAATAAAAAAGAACTGCAGTTTTATTGGATTAGTTCTCTTAAATAATGGGCTTTGCAAATCGTCTCATCCAAATATTTGATTCCCATATCGAGGTCATCATCAACGACATTAGCCCACATTATTCCACTGCTGGACGTAGGCCTTTTCCCAATACGAGAGCCCGGTGTTCAGCTCTTTTCATCCACTTTCTGTCTGCCGTCGTTTCTCTATCGTAACAAGTCGTCGCTCCTGCTCCACCTTGGGCTACTACGTTACCCCAAAGGTAAAGGTGTCTGTTCTTCGGCTTAAATGACCAGTCCAAAACCAGTTCTGCTTGTTAATCCTGTGGACTATGTCGGTCGATGGCATTTTTGATGTCGATGTGATTTGAAGAGAAATGTTTACCTATAAGTCTCAGGATCAAGACGAGTCTGACGACACTTCATTCATTAAATATTAGCCGTTTGGATGTTACGAGGTAGTAAAATATAAGTACCGATATAAGATATCCAACCACTATAAACTTAACATTCCTTTAGTCGGCCAAAAATACCTCTACGCCTCAATCTACACCAAGCCTCATCTTTAGAACCTCTCAAAAGGGTCCTATACAATTACTTACAATTACTTAAATTTGTATTTTATTTATTAGAAGTTTTACAATAAGTATGTTACTACATAATAATTTATAAGCAAATCCGGCTGAACCCAAACCTGAACATTGGCTTCAAGGCGTCGTCATCGCTCCATAAAACACCAATAAATAGACGAAACGATTTAAACAGTGGTCAGTTTAACGATCGACCTCTAGTCTGATAGCGTTCCGCGCGCTGTACAAACAATCCAAGCGTTTTAAACCAAACCAGAGTTAAAATTAAACAAAAGGAATGTGGTTGTAAGCGTTTATTTCAATGTGAATCTTAAACCTTTACGCGTAGACTACCTAATTTACTACAAAGGCAAGTAGGTACCTAAGTGGTCCTAATTTCATACCCATTCTTGAAAATGTTTTTTAAGTCACAAATCTAACGATTAAGAAATGTAAACAGTGTGTACGATGATTTCAATACCTGAAAGGAACAAAAATTTATTTAAATTAGAAATATTTGAAAATCAATTCATAAATCATTTCTTGCTTATGAATCTAAGTAAAATACAATTGCATTAGATGTTAGGTTGTTAGGTGTACAAAGAGGTTTTGGTTATATCTTTTTGTATCTTTTTTAATCGACAAGGAAATATTGTCGAATTGATTAATGAACAAATTCCTATTCACTACCACAGCAGTATGTCTTTTAATGTATTGACATTATAGAATTAAAAAAAATTGTCTGGTGCCAAGTTTTAACCGACTAATGGGACTTCCTGAATACCTAACCTCGTTTATAGTGACTTCACCAGTACATGCTGTAGTGAAATTGCTTTCAAAAGTTGCTTGAGAAAATAATTTCAACAATCTGTTTTCAAAATCTAACATTTTCATAATATTTTTTTTTACCTTGATATAAGTATCCAGAGACATAGGCACTATGTAAGCAGTTCGCGGCGATATCGGATGGTAGCAGTATTGCATCATCAGCAAGATCTGGCGACGGAAGCGAGGGGAGAGGGATAGCCAGTCAGTACTGTACAGTGATTGGTTCAAGAACTCGCTCTGGAAAACAAACCACATTTAAAAAATATAGGTACATTACATGCTTACCTACACAGCCTAAAGCAAGTAGCACAAAACAAGTACGGTAACCTAAATTCAAAGATGGATCAGGCAGAAGTATAAAGACATTTCGGGTTCGATCCTAGGCTCCGCAGTCCGCACCAATGACTTTTCTAATTTATGTGTGGATTTCCATCGCTCTGTGCTTCGGAGTGCACGTTAAGCTGTCGGTCCCGGCTGTTATTGATTTATAGCAGTCGATAAGCCATGTCAGAGGCCCTCGGGCGGCTTGACAAACTCCGACACCAGAGGCCAGCACTACCTCATACGAAACGACGATAAAGACATTGTGAGGGTGGTAGAGGTAGGAGAAGAGAATACTATTTAGCATTAAGTGAACAAGCAGATGGCCCACCTGATGTTAAGCGGCAACCTTTGCATTTAACAATGCTTTACCTCACAGGTCACGTCCACCTATGGGGCATTGCAATGCGCCTTCCACCCTGAGACAAAGATGAAAAGTCTAATGTGCCTGTAATTTCACCGACACCCATACCTTTCAAACTGGAACACAGCAATGCGAACACTACTGCTTTGCGGCAGAAATAGATATATAGAAGTAGTACTTCCCCGGACTAACTTTTTCACAAGAAAGCTCTACTACAACTAACATGCATGTGCATAGTTCGCATATGTAAGCACATTTAAGTAGTGCAATAAATAATTTTCTATCTAACTATCAGGCAGGGAGGTAGCCAAAATGAGAAGTAAAAATCTGTGGTGATAGCCAAGTGGAGTCCAGCTTTCTTTTTCAACGGGTTTGAAACCCAACAGGATGGCAAAATAGCGATCAAATAATCAAGTTAATACCTCCACTTTGAGCTGCGTCCCAAAGTAACAATAAATGAAAAGCTGTCCCAGCATGCACCCCAAATAAACTGCCATTGACACGAACTCAGCTGAGAGAATGCTTAGCTGAAATCATAAAATCTTTTAACTCTTGTCCATCTTTTTAATGTTTTTACGATAATATGTAAAACCTACATTGGCAATCTTGTAGACAGTCATGCATATCACCCAAGCCATGACCAGAAACTGCAGGACCATAGCTTCGCCAAAGATTGATTCTATTTCTTTTACAAACCTGAAAAACCAAGATTAACACCAAGTTTAATCCTCATTTGGATATTAATTAATTCATGGATTTTTGTAGACACAATCTAGACCAGATCTAGATAATTAAACTAGCCTGCCCTGGGTTATAAGATTTTCATACAAAACTTTAAGTTGGTGTAATTTGGAAACCATATAATTTTTTAAGGTACCAAGGGGTTAGCTGTTGGGTGGCTAGATATTGGGTAATCATCATATGTACAAAATACCTAGTGGTGCAGTCAACCTATTGCAATCCACTGCTGGACTGCATGAGATCACTCTCATAGCGTGCCACTGAGCCCGGTCTTTGGCTCTCCTCCGGTTTCTGCCAACCACCCCGTGCAAGTCATCACTCCACAAGAACTCGTTTACTCCAACAATTATAGATTCTTCTACAGAAACGCCGACCCACTGCCACTTCAGCTTGCTAATCTTCTGTCCTATGTCGAGAACTTTGATTCACTGTTGGATCGCCTCGTTTCGGATTTTATCCCTCACAGAGACTCCAAGCATAGCCCTTTCCATAGCTCGCTGACCGACTCTCTAATAAATAAATAATGCTGGACAGTTCACACAATATTATCTAGCCCCAAGCTAAGCAGAGCTTGTGTTATGGGTACTAGATAACTGATAAAGTCAAAGTCAAAGTCAAAAGTATTTTATTCATTGAAATCACAAGGATCATTTTGAATCGTCTTAAAAAATAAATTTACATTTACTCCTGTTCCAACGCAACCAGACCTAGAAGAATCAGGCAACAAACACGGTATGTTTTTCTTTTGATGATCCTTCTTACTACTAGGTGGGGAGATCCTGTGTGGTGCCTCGAGAACAAGTGGAAGCTGATTCAAGGAAAAAAGGAAAACCAAATTAAAAGCCTTACTTAGGTAGGCAGTCAAAAGTAAGATGATAGAGAGACAGACATACAAACATTGCAAATTGACAAATTAGGTGTCGAGGGGCAGAGCGACATCAGGCCACGCGGCTTTATCATTAACATAGTCATGTAGTGTGTAATACGCTTTCTTAATTAAATTATTCTTTATGTAAGATTTAAATCTTCGAATCGAAAGTTTAGAAGCACTTTCTGGAAGTTTATTATAGAACCGAACAGAATTCCCCATAAAAGACCCACTTACTTTTTTTAATCTAAATTTGGGAATACTCAGTTTATTTTTATTTCTCGTGTTAAAACAATGCACGTCACTTTTTTTCATAAATCGATCTAAGTGTTTATGTGTATATAATAAGGTTTCGTAGATGTATTGCGATATTACCGTGAGAATGTTAATTTCCTTAAAACGCTCCCTCAAGGAGTCACGTGGCTTCATTTTATAAATGGCACGAATTGCCCGTTTTTGTAAAACAAATATTGCTTGGATGTCTGCTGCTTTCCCCCACAGAATGATGCCATATGACATAACACTATGGAAGTAGCCAAAATAAACTAGCCTAGCTGTAGCTTCATCAGTAAGCTGCCTTATCGTACGAACTGCATATGCAGCGGAACTAAGTCTACCCGCAAGTGCCTCAATTTGTGGTCCCCACTGCAAACTTGCATCAATATTAAGTCCTAAGAAAACAGTAGAGTTTACAAGATTGAGTGTCTCGCCATTTACTTTAATATTAGTTGGGTAATGTTTTACATTTGGCAAAGTGAATTTAATGCATTTAGTTTTTTTAGCATTAA
This sequence comes from Operophtera brumata, assembly GCA_932527175.1. Taxonomy (NCBI): domain Eukaryota; kingdom Metazoa; phylum Arthropoda; class Insecta; order Lepidoptera; family Geometridae; genus Operophtera; species Operophtera brumata. The sequence continues at coordinate 6,473,240 of OW052237.1, read as the reverse complement.
GCAACAGATTATTTGCAGTGAACCAATCAAGAACTCGCGATAGTGATTTATTTACATCATCGTAATTAGCTTTTGACCTATCAACTTTGAAAATTAAAGACGTATCGTCAGCAAATAAAACTATATCACATATGTCTTTTACATAAAAAGGGAGATCGTTAATGTATACTAAAAATAGAAATGGGCCTAGTATTGAACCCTGGGGCACTCCCATAACAATATGCGATCCTGAAGACCTTTCACCACCAACGATATACTTAATACAATACATTAAATAGATAGATATTTTTTATTATACATAGAAAATACCCAGAACACCCTGAACAAATATCTGCAGATTACACAAATATTTAATTTTCACTAGAAACGGGATATTTACCATGATTTTTGAGTTTTATATGTTCCCGATATTTCGGCACAGTTGCATGCGCCATGATCACGGGAGAACTGAAATATCCCGTTTCTAGTGAAAATTATGTGCATAACTATGATAGTTTAAAAAGTTATAACACAAATATTTGTTCCGAGGCGTGAATCGAACCCGCAACCTCCTGCGTCGCAGGCGAATCTTCGCCCGCCGCGCCACAGAGGTCGTCAAAATGAATGAATGGTCGCAATGATGAATGCAATCCTTAGTTTTTTGTGCAGTTCAAAATAAAACATACCAAACAATACGTTTATGATGCTCCACGCTTCGCACGAGACGTCCCTGCATTATTACTCCATCGTCGTCTTTGTACCCTCGTGTATTGTGCCTCTTGGCATTAATTTTCGAATCGGCGTCGTTCTGATTTGCCAGTTGCTCCAGGTTGTATCTGAGGATCTGTATCTGGGTCCTGGCTTGAGAGAAGAGTGCTACGATCGTGCAATCCATAGTAACGTTACCGTAGCCTTGAAAAGTTATCAATATGGACATGTAAGCGTGGGCTATTCCAAATCTAAAATAAACAATCCATATTATAAAATATTTATTCAGGTATGTATTCGTTTATTCAATAATAATTTTAAAAATCGTGTCTGAACTGAAATAACTAAATATTAAGAATAGATCAGGTAGAGAGTTAAATAGTCCGGCAGCCTGAGCCCTAATACCTGATACCTGCTACAATGACGCGCTATATAAGTATTTAACATAGGACAGACAGAAACTATTTCAAATCGTTTAGATATTTGCAAATGTTTGATAATATCAGTCAGTGGTACCAATATATAAAGACTAGGGAGTGTAACTATATTTATTTATTTAAACGATTCTCTGCTCGAAACCCATTCGGGAATAGGTATAGCATGGTGCGCACCGCCTTTTTGTAAGATAAAAATCCTTTCCCAAATTGTATGTAAGTATTACTTATAATTAATAATTTTACCTACACTGTATCAGTTTCGACTAAACCAACGCAAAATATACCGACTTAAGCTGCTCTATACTAAACCCTCTCTTAAACTTCTAGGCGTAACGAACTAATTGAGTTTTCTATCAAGAGAAGTTATTTTTTCCTATTCATAAATTGATCTAGGTACGTAAATCCCCAGAAACATAACACATTAAAATTAAATTTTTATCGGTTGGTTATTGCGAACCGTGGACTTAAAAAGTATGGCATGTGTCTTTTTACATTAATAATCAAATTATTCGCACTAAACCACGGGAGATAATTGCATATTTATAGGCATTCACTACCCTGAGAATATTTTCTTGTTTCATACTTTTTAGAGCGTGATTTTCCTGATTTCGGGTTTTATTTTTTGAATTTATTTTTAGGGTTTCGTACCCAAAGGGTAAAACGGGACCATATTACTAAGGCTCGGCTGTGCGTCTGTTCGTCTGTCACTAGGCTTTATCTCATAGTTAGACAGTTGAAATTTTCACAAATGGTGTATTCGGTTGCCGCTATAACAACAAATACAAAAAAAACAGAATAAAATAATTATTTAAGGGAGCTCCCATACAAAAAACGTGTTTTTTTGCTGTTTTTATAGAAAATGGTGTCGCCAGACTATATCTCATGAACCGTGATAGTTAGACAGTTGAAATTTTCATAGATAATGTATTTCTGTTGCCGCTATAACAACAAATACTAAAAAATAGAATTAAAAATTATTTAAGCGGGCTCCCATACAACAAACGTGATTTCTCCAAATGTAGGTTAAGAGATGCTCTGCGGGGTTAGTTTTTGGAAGGGTTGGGTGACCACATTTATGCGTTCAATTTTTATTGATTTTTTTACAAACGTATTTTTTTGCATTTTTTGTAGTTAATGGTACGGAACCCTTCGTTCGCGAGTCTGACTCGCACTTGGCCGGTTTTTAATATTTATTTATTAGCCTCTGATACTCACGCAACATAACTACTAGTATCAAAAGGAATATAACCAGTGAATACATCTTTTTCGCCAAATACCCGGTTGACAATCGGGAATATGGTCCACAGCGTGCCGCAGACGAAAATTGCCGAATGATACAACTTTAGTATTACAGACATCACTTGGCCGTTGGATTTCATCACCATCACGTGGTAAGGCTTTGTTACTGCAAAATCAGGACCTGAAAATTATATACATATTTTTTTTCAGAAGAGTTTCTCTGGGCAGTTTTACTCTAACGCTGTTCATATCCTTTTTTCCTTTTTTTCCTATTTCACGAATGGTGAAAAATTATTTTCACATCACCTGCTCGACAATGTTCAATTTCTATATTACCTCTAAAGCATTACCTCTTGAGGGAGGTAAAGTTGTATGAAACTCCCTATACGGAGGTAATGTGACTTGAATTTGGAACGTCAAATTCGTGTGGAAACTCGTGTAAAACTCTAAAAAAATGCCCATAGGCATTGTAAAGAGTTGGAATTTGTTCGAAAAACGAACTGGCCACCAGCAGAACTCAATTTCAACTAATGTGAAACAAAAGACGGTGTTTGGTGGTGTGATTTTCAGTGTTTTTTATTGTCTCGCAGAAGGCAAAGAGGATACAATAACTATGGCAGAAGGTGTGAAAAGTAGAGTATGCTCCTATAAGAAAAAGCCTGTGTTCGTCTTGCGCAGATTCACTCAGCACTCTACATAGAGTTCAATATGCCGCCTGCGACGTTAAGACACCTCAGTGCATAATCTAATTTTTCTTCTTGTACATGCACCCCTTCCTATAGACTGAAATAAAAGAGCTTCGTGGTTTAGCGTTTATTATATATTCTAAGGGTTTTTATATTCTTTTGAAACTAACTAGGTAGGTAAATTTTACAAATATATCTAGGTAGGTACTAACTGTTAATAAGTCGAATGATGTCTTCAATACGAGCGATTCTGGCGTTGAAGGCGATCTGTTTACCGAGAGTGTTAAGAGTGGTCAACAGTATAAAGAGGGTGTCTACCACCTCATCGGTGTTAGAGGACTGTAAAAGAATAACAATAAGTTAACACATACAAATAGCCGTACAAGAATGAGCTGTGGTGTTCCACTCGATAGCCCGTGACATTGTAAAGGTAGACGGAAGTCGGAGGATGGAGATGGCTTAAGACCGTTCGTGGCATTGTATCCAGGTGTGGATATCTACCGTCCGATGTTATTGAGCTACGGTTTGGTTCACATTTGGCTACCAAGAGCATTCGGGGTCGTGGTCCACCTATTATGTCCAACCAGATGGACTACAGCCTACACTACACTACACTACACTAGGGGCAGTAGTGGTCGTTTTCGTGGACTATGAACCCAGTAGCATGATAATACAAGCCTTAGGTTGCCTGGAAGAGATCGCTCTTAGCGATAAGGCAGCCCATTGTACCACCGTGTACTAATTTGTAAGATAATAAATAAATAAATAATGCTGGACAGTTCACACAACATTATCTAGCCCCAAGCTAAGCAGAGCTTGAGTTATGGGTACTAGATAACTGATATACTTATATAATACATTACATAGATTTATATTTTTTATTATACACACAAAATACCCAGAACACCCTGAACAAATATCTGCAGATAATTAAAATATTTGTTCCGAGGCGGGATTCGAACCCGCAATCTCCTGCGTCGCAGGCGAACTTTCGCCCGCCGTGCCACAGAAGTCATCGATAGTATAATATTATTACATGCAACTTGATGCAACGTACCTACTTATGTCACAGAATAAATAATAGGTAGGTATTAGTTTAGAGCAAATCTTGCAAGCCGAATTGGAACCATACCATGGATGTTCTGTGATTGAAACCTTCACTTCACTTCACTAAGGACCCTGTACTTGACATTCATTTGGTTTACCTGTCAAGTTCCGATGGCAATACAATATTATGGTGACATCGAGCTAATCTGATGGTGGACAACGGAAAACGGAACGGAACTCCTCGATGGACAACAGTATAGACTGGTCGTGTTTACGCTTATTTTGATCAGCGACACAGCACACGGTTCCGATCAATACTTAATTTTAAAAAAACTTTTAAAAAAAAAAACATCGAAAATCTTGAAGAATTCCCGCAACCACTTATGGTAAAAGGTGTCTTCAAACTCGCCATTTCCGGCATATCTATAGGTACCCATCGTCATCAACATCAAACGTTGAACGAGGCCTCCCCTATAAAATGCAATACTTAGGAAAATTTGCTATCATCACCAATTCACCACGTAGGTAGGGAGGCGGATTGGTGATCGTATTAAATTGGTGTTGAGTAGGTACGACTTCAACAGGAGACGGAGGGGTCTACTCTTAGGTCGGACAACCCACTTTGCCGTCTAAACGCGTGGAATAAAATAAAAAGATTAAGTATACTAGTTTGTTTAACCAACTTCAAAAGGAGGAGATTCTCAACTTATATATTTTTTGACACGATATACGTCCAGATTGGTCCCATTTTCATCAACATCTGGTTCTGATGATGGGATCCATGAGGAATTGAGGGAACTCCTCAAATATTATAGGCACACATATAGCGATTTCGGTATTTTCAGTAACAAGTAAAGCATGTGCATTCAGAAAGTGCCATTTGGTGAAGGGAACTGATGAAGAAGACCAGACATGGCCATCGGAACTCCTCAATGATAAGTATTTCATGGGTGGCGATAAGTGTGACTATGGGATATCCAATGGAGCTGTTTGGCATAGGTACCTACCTGTTAGTTCCGATTACAATTCAGACAGTGAGCAGATCTGATGATGGTGACGGAAGGTGGCACATAACAATAATACTCTCTAGCGAGACAACGGAACTCCTCGATGGATAATAGTAGACTGGCCATGTTGAGGCTCATTGGGATCAGCACACGGTCCCGATTACTAATACTTGTTAGTATTATTCCTTACTCTGTGCTAATACGATATTATAAAATCTTGTAAGTTGGGGGTTTTTTTTTTCGAAAAGAATTATTTTATGTAATAGGTACCGTATGTTATTTTTTAGGTATTTATGTTTCTATGGGCTTATTGTTTAGTTTTAGTACATAATAAAGAGATAGGTACATTATTATTATTATAGTACTACCTGAATAACTCTTATCAAATGTTGCAGATTATAAGTGATCACTATAGTCCACGTAAAAAGGCGGTAAGCATAATGGAGCCTTCGTTTCGTAGGGCTCAGCGTTTTCAAGACAATTTTGAAATACGCAACTCTTGCTAAGGCATTGAAGTGCGGCCGCAAAGTATCGAATGTTAAAAACTCTTTGGTTTCCATTTCAGGAGAAGCTATACACGCGCGTTGTTTGCTAGATTTAAAAACGAACATTCAAGGTACTGTATCTACTCAACTATAAACGTTTGTAATTAAAATAACAGGATGTTTCAAATGTAACGTAATGTTAGTCGCTCTAAGAACTGAACAGGAATAAAAATAGTTACAATGGTACCTACTTACTATATATAGCCTTCCGTCTACTTGGACCCCTAACAAGGATAGGTACTCTAGGGTATTCTAGGTACCCAAATTAAAATTGCACGATGTGGTTACCTATAATTGAAAGAACACTATATTTAAGTAAATTTAGATTTATATTTTTGCACGATTGTGCTTCTTTCGATGGTGATCCAAATAAATATATAAAAATAAAATTGGAAAAAAATATCAGACCAAGCCAAAGTGCTCGTTTGGTAAACTAATTGTGTAAAACTCACCCAAAAACTATGTAGGTACTTGTAAGTATCTAGTACCTATAACACAAGCTCTGCTTAGCTTGGGGCTAGATAATGTTGTATTAACTGTCCAACTTTTTTTTTTTTTTTTTTTAAGTATCGTAACTTGTCACCTGCCTTTGTTTGCGGTGAACGGTCTGTAGGCACAGAATAAATAATAGTAAAAATGTAGTTACGAACATTTTGTAGTATTAATTACCCTCCGATTGTAGTAGGTACCCATTGCGGCCGTGGTTTAGACGGGTTCTTCCTTCCGTCAACTCCTTTTGTTGTCCTTTCCTGTCCTTCCGAGTACACAATATGAATACTGCGATCACCATTCCGCGTGCCTAGCGTGCTGACTATGGAAAATCACGCCATTGCATTCTATGGGGGAAGGAGAATTTGAATCACTCTGTATAACATTGTTGTAGCCACAGAGCGTCGTCGAAGTGTTAATTTCGCAAAGCGGCTATTAACACCAATCACGTCCCTATCAAGTCATTATTCCTCAATTAAGTGATTTGGACAAGTAGTGACAACGGTTCGTACTTCATGAATAAATAATGAAGATAGGACTGGGAACATTCTAATGATAAAATTTAAATGTTAAAAATATTTATTGTTACAATTAAGAAAATAAACCACATCAGTTTTTGGTATTGAGCTCTGGCCGAAACTGGTTTTATTTGCAATGATTGGAATGTTTTAAAAAACTCCCTTAGCCATCAAAAATATATAATACTGCGGGCGTTTTTGAACATAATTGACAGCGTGATTCCAGAAATAGACAATCCATTGGTAATAATCAACAATATTGCATACAATATTAATTTAATCATAAATATCTCTACAAATTATCTAGATACATTTACAGGATTTTCAAAACCCAGAGCTTTCAGATGTTCAATACAAACTATCCACGAGTACGCGAGCTCATTCTGTTACAATGTCGGGACGTTGTCTTTTGGGCGACGTTTCATCTTCGATAGGTTCTTTCCGTTTCAGCTGTATGGGTTCTTTCTCTTCGAGCATACCGTCCACGTTAGACTCGTACTCTTCAGTTTGTTTGGGGGGCTCTAGTCTGTCGTTTGGTTCGTGGTCCGTGTGCTTGTCCGGCTCGCCGGCGTCGTCCGCCTTGTCCGGGTAGTCTGCCTCGAGCCGCTCTGCCGCTTGCTGCGAGCTCGCGTTCTGCGCGCACTGACTCACCGCGGTCGAGCGCTTGCTCACTGCGACGCGAGACATGAGGGCGCGGTGCAGTTGTGTGATGTCTACCGGCGCACCCTGGAACATACGATAGGTTTAGAGCCAGCACAGTAAAGTAATTAAGTAAGTAAGTTTTTTTTTAAATATAGTTTTTGTGGTAGTGTTTGCATTTTATTTGTAACGACTGTAATTTTAAAAAGTCAATCACATACGGGAGTGAACTGTTTCCTGGGCCACAGCTCACGCTTTTCCGGGAGACAGGGCTACATCTATATATTATCATCATGTTATGGTCGATAAACATTTCTTATTTATTTATTTATTTGCGAAACATGAGTACACCAAATTATTTACATACATACATAGACACACGCGTTTTCCCCGAAAGGGTAGACAGAGCCTCAATGGGCCTCTTTTCACAGTGGGTTGCACCATTGTGGAATATAGACGTGACAAGTGGTGAGCTCATCGCCGCCATTGCCTCCCACGACTGACTCGGCTAACGCTTTCTTCCAGTAATAACACATTCCATAATACGCTAGCAGCCAGGACAAATCTTATACCATCGAATCTTATCAACAAGTCCGGGTAATCCCTTAGTCGGCTTTTACGACATCCACGGGAGGACACGGAGGGGTCAATATATTAAATTGCAAAATATTTAGTTTAGTGACTGCGCCCTGTACTAGTGTAAACTCTATGACAGCAGGGTGTCACTGCTCTTCCAAACTAATTGCTCAAACTCTGTGTTAGTTTGTAGACGTTACACATCGTTTTTAACTAGTTGGTCGCCTATTAATGGGTTTTTCTAATACGAGATTAGTAAATATTTAAAACTAAAGAGTGCAGGATCTTAGACTCACCTAATTAAAATTAAACATTATAAAAGAAAGGAAAACAACAAAATAAGAAATGTGGGTATAAATAAAGTAGTCAATATTTAAACATGAGTAACTAGAAAAATACTATTACGTAGAATAAAACTAAGAGATAAATAAGCGATTAATTAAAGTAAAACAATAATTTACTTATATATATATATATATACTCAATAGATATAGTCTGACAAAAATTAAGTATAATTATTCAAAATTCAATAAACTAATAAAATAATTGAATGCACAGACCTGAGTCAAGACAGTCTTGTCAATATAAGAGTCAAAGATCCAGGTTGAATGTGAGCTAGACACCTAGAGCTTGAGATGGTCATAGATTGGTACATATACAGTCCGGAAAGAAGAAGTGGATGAAAAGGAGTTCTGTTTGCAGAGAGATGCCTGAAAACCCAGTCTGACACCCCTAGAGTACAGGTAGACCTAAGAAATAATGTGTGAACGAAAGATGCCATATAGTAAGGAAGGAGCGAGTACTGAAATGGTGGCTGGTAGAATGGAATGGAAGATGAAAACATGTTCAAATTACCCTACCTAGGGTGGTATAAGGGCGTGAAAATATTACTGGCGCGCGAAGGTATCCAATACCTCAACACAAAACAATTGTAATTTTTTCTTTTATTTTGATCTCTTTGTCTCTACGGGCGAGTAGCCGGCTGAAATGCGAAAGGTTGCGGGTTCATTCCCCATTGCGAAATCTTTGTATGATCTACAAATATTTGTTCCTGGTCTGGGTGTTGTACCATTGTACACATACATAGTTCTTGATACCCACGCACGACACAGGGAATCCTAGTATGAACTCAGGATACTATGTATGTGACTGTTTGGTGTTATGTTATGGATTCTTTTTTGTCAACTCAGCCCACACGTCACTTAGCCCGCGGGCCAATGTTAATACAAGTGTTAAACTGTCTATTAAAATATAAGAAGGCAGAGTCACACACTCACGACATATATATAAATTAAGATAGGGCACGGCGCACGATGCAAGTGAAGCCGAAAACGATCCTCATCACCACAGAATAACTTTTTCTTTTTTTTTTTAACATTGATAGACCTTTGTTTGACCACGATCTCACCTGTTGGTAAGTGACGATGTGGCCGAAGATGCAGCACAAAGGTCTAGAAGGCACCTATTCACTCTAGACTTGAAGAGACCCAGATTATAGTTTTCACTAATAATATATTGTTTGTAACTAATAGTAGGTGCAACACGCAATACACGCACTCATCCAGACAACGCATCAAAACTAAGCTCATCAATCGCTAGTCTTTGTCAGTGTGTTATCTGTGTGCATGTGTAATGTTCCGACTTAAGGCGCTATGGCTCAACCAGTTTCAACAAACATTTTTGTATGAGGCGAAGAAAATGCCCTTTAGAGTTTTGTTAAATTTTGCTGATGACTTCACTAACTCAAATTAATAAGATACCAAATGTTAAGAAATGAAGTGTACGAATAATTTACCAAATGAGTAAGAAGTAAGTCTAAAATCGTATTTCAATTTTAAAATGGAGGTTCTTTGATAAAAAAAAATATTGAGCGAACCAATTCTAATAGTGTATTGAATTTTTGATTTCACTAGATAAAAAGCTTATGAATACCATTTTTTTAAGTATATTTAAGTTTTTGATAAGAGTTTAAGAACTCTTATCAAAAACTTAAATATACTAGAGCTCCTTATAGACATGCTGTGAACCTATTGCGCCTTAACTTCTCTATTTATCAGAGGTATCACATAGAGGCAACGCTGTACTCACCATGATAAGGAACAGTTTGACTTGCTGGTGCGCATCGGCCGCCGTGATGCGGAGCGACTTGGTGCCGGCGCGCTCCGCCACCATGTCGGGCCACAGCTTGGTGTTGAGCACGACGCGCAGCGAGCCCGCCACGCGCACCACGAGCCGCGCCGCGCCGCCGCCGCGCGCCGCGTCGTTCAGCCGCAGCACGCCGCGCCCGCGCTCGCGCCAGCTGCCGCTCTCCCACGCGAACAGACGGCACGTCGTCTGCAACGAGGAGGGACCAACCTTATAAAGGTGCATTTAAACGATGCGGGGTAGCACGATCCTACGCGAGCCGAGCCGTCCGTGGAGATGCGGCTTCACACATCGCAAAATGGGTCTTCCTTCGTCGAGCGCTCTGTACCATCTGTTTAGACCATAGACGTAGAATTTTTTCGCTAGATCTATGGTTAAGACGGCGCGTATTAACACAAGCCGAGCCGAAGATGGCGCGCGCGCCTTTGATCCGTGTCGAAAAAACCGACAAGTGATGGATCATGCGAACTTTGCCGAGCCGCGCCGAGCGTAGTTGTTTAAACAGCGCGTGGCGCGCTGAATCACGAGCGGAGCCAGGCTCGGCTCGAGTGTTTGCGCGCCGTTTAAGCGCGCCTTTACAAACTAAGACGCGGCACGCTGCAAACTACAATCTACTAACAACTACCGCAAACTAAAACGTAGCCCCAAATAAAGTAACGAATTGTTTTCAGGGTTCATGTATTTGTTCAAAGTGAGATAAGTACAATATAACAATCGGTCCTAACAGACCGGAAGCTATGTTTCATGTTTGTATGTTTCTTTATTCCACCATATCTGCTAAACGCCTTAACCGATTTAGATGATCAAGGTATCATTAGAATCTGCACACAAACCCAATACGCACTAGAAATGAGAAATAAAAAAAAATGGGTGACCAATTAATAATTAAGCCTCCTCCATAAAATGGAAAACTATTTCGGATTAAGGTCGCCATTGTACATATCTTTTGCTATATTTTATTCGTAATCTTTTTTTCTGCATACAATAAAGAATTATAAGAAAATGTGATGGATGCATTTTCCACAATCAGCACCCTCGGCTGGCGTATTGGTGATTGCAGTAATACTGTTAATTGTTAGAATGCTGCTGCCCGGTGTATTCCCTTAGACGGCATCCAAGAGAGGAAACGCAGGGACTATTCTTAGACTTCACGACAATACAAACAGAATATGTATATCACCTGTAACACGTTGATCTCGCCCTCCTCGCCAGTGTGCGAGAAGTTGGCGGCGGGGGGCGGGGGGCGCGCGTGGATGCGCTCGTACTCTGCCGCGGCAGCTGCCAGGCTCGTCTCTCCAGGGGCCTCGCTTGTACTCGCTTCCGCTTCCTGACATTACAATCAAACAACTCATTATTATCAGGTCACTGATTCATTCTTCGACTTTTACCGTAGTGTCGCGTTAAGAATAGACCAATCTCCTCCTGGCAAAAGCCGTCGTAAAAGCCCAGGAGATGGACAGCAGCATTCACCGGAGTAGTTAGCACCAATACTATGATCACCAATCAATGGAGATTATGGCAAATCCCCCCATTGCATTCTATGGGGGAGGGCTCGTCCAGCATTGGGCATTACAGGCTGATGATGATGATGATTCATTCTAGGTCTGCTCTGCTCAATAAATGAGTCAATAAGAACGACGTGTGCTCAGGCGTTACCCACTGCGCAAACGACATAAACATTGTTTGTGATTGCAAAGTCTGTTTTCATCATGTGATCGTCGGTGCTATCCAGCTTCTCGACAACACAGAAATAAGTGAGAAGACTCAAAGAACAAAACCTTTATGAGTTAGTGTAATGTAGTGCAAACTAGTGCTAGCTAATAAGAACACAAGAACAAAGTATCTAGTATATCAGATATCTAGTACCCATAACACAAGCTCTGCTTAGCTTGTGGCTAGATAATGTTGTGTGAACTGTCCAGCAATATTTATTTATTTATTTATCCTTCCTTTAAAAAGAGACTATTAGAGACAGTCTAATGGACACATTCTTAGGTATAGTTTATGTTATAAATCTAAGTCAATGATAAATTTCTTATTAGCCTGCTTTACGGCTAGATTGTATTGTTATTAGGGTACATTAGTATTATGTACGCTAAGGAAAAAAAAGACTGTGTTTATCATCAGCCAGTAGACATCCACTGTTGGGCGGGGCCTTATAGAATGCAATAGAGTTGCCATAGTCATTACACCATGCTTGGCAGTTGGATTGGTGATGGCGGTATTAGTGTTGTGTTTATAGCAACACCAATATTTGTTGCATGTGTGTGTATGCAGTTCACCCTTAAAAAACCAGTGGTTAACTCATTTACCTCTTGTTGATATATAAATAGTAGTCCAAAGAACCCTAATAATAACAATGGTATAAAATACTAGAGTGAAAGGATCTTAAAATGTTAGCACATTGAATAAGGGACAGATTTCTCATAAGATCATTAATTGATAATAATTAACGGTAGACTACTAACAATATGGTACAAAAATGAATGGTGTGGTGGAAAAAAGCTGGTGTGTACTAAGATGACTTACTTACAAGTACTAACTAAGTACTGACTTACTTACTATTAACTCAAAAAATAAAGTTAAATGGTTAAGTTTAAAATAAATAAAATTAAAAGGAATGTGTAATAATCAGTACTATCTTAAAACCACAATGGATACTAGCACCAAACAACTGATAAGAGTGACCAAAGACTAATGGACTACCATCTTTTATGTATTTTTTTAAGCTTAACAATTTACCATTTTGAATCTATTGCAGTTCTTAAAAAGAGCTCAGTTATAATTGTTCATCCATACAAGCATAGAAACATACCATGCATTGAAATCATCATCCATAAATAAACGCTGGGCAGTTCACACAACATTATAAAGCCCCAAACTAAGCAGAAAATGTGTTATGGGTACTAGATAACTGATATACTTAATACAATACATTACATAGAAAGTATTTTTTTATTATACATAGAAAATACCCAGAACACCCTGAACAAATATCTGCAGATCGTACAAATATTTGTTCCGAGACGGGAATCGAACCCGCAACCTCCTGCGTCGCAGGCAAACCTTCGCCCGCCGTGCCACAGAGGGCAAGAGGGGAGGAGGATATAATATATAAATCTTTTGTGAAAAATAATCTAACTGATGGTAAAAACTGCATCAAAGTCCGTTTCGTGGTTTAGGAGACAGACGCGGAAAGCTACTTTGTTTTAAACTATGCAAGTCTCTAATGAGGGTCAGCTCTCGCATATGATGCACCACTAATCGAAATTGTAAACAACCTGATTATTTTCTTTCACTGACGCTGCAGCATTTGTGAACAGCAGCTCTGTGGTGCCGTTAGTTGAACTATGATCCGATGATGCTTCTCCGTTATTGATATTCTCTTGCATCATGACTCTCTCGCTCAGATTCTGCCCGAAAACAAACCCTGAGGCATTTGATGTGGTAGTAGCACCCTGCGGCTGTGTCACAGGGTTGGAGCGAGATGCTGCATTTGCAGAGCCTAGTGGAACAAACATAGGTGCTTCTGCGTCTTCTTTTGGTTTTTCCTCCTTCAGCCTATCTTCATTTGAGACTTCTTTTTCATTCTTAGAATCCTTGGTTTCTTCGGGAGTAGTCACTTTGAGGAATGGATTGATTGATGGTTTCAATTGTGGTGGACGTAGGACTGAACCTGAAGCAGTAAATAAAAATAAATGGTACGGGAGGAAATACTAAGGAGGTAACTTTATCTCATAAGTAGGTAAGTCAATTAAAAACATGAGGCAATAAAGGATATACATTGAAATCAAGCTGTTTACCACTACAAAACAGTTTGAAAGATTACTTTTTATTATACACTCACAATGGTGTCTGGTACAATCTTTATTTCATCTTTGTAGACTGCGTTTGAAATTCAAATCATATACATTTTGTATAATCGCAATTTACATGTTACAAAAAAAAAGCTACTAAGAAATTGAGAAAATTATGCTACAAAAACAATAATGTAATTCAGCAGGAACTTACCAAAAGGATTGCTTTTGTTGGAACTTGAAGGCAAGCTGGACGACCCAAACCCACCGAGCCGAGGCTTCGCCAATACCACTCGGGTCTGGCTCGAACCATTGTAGAAGTCTTCAGTTTTACCTGCAAAGTAGCCAATATTGCCACATGAAACATACACATACAACATAAACAAGTTGACTTTTAAAGCGAAGTTTAGAATAGATAACTTGCAAACTTAGCTTGCAGGTCGTTTTTAAATTAAGTCCGAAAGGACAACCTTGTTTAGAAATGGCAATGTGCAACTTTTGTGCAACACAATCTCAGGTGAACGTATTTGTAAATAATGCACTTTTAGAGTTATTAGAACTAACTCGGACGAAGTAATAAAACGTATTTTTGTTGTAGATTCTTAAAATTATTAACAAATAAAGCACAAGCGCTAAATAACGACAAAATGTATTACGGAAACTTCTTGGAAATAATGATGCAGCATGAGGACGTAATGTTTATTACATTAGCCTTACCGTAGATCTTTGATCTAGGAAATATACACTCGGGCTACTATTTTGATAGCAAAACTAGTGGGTAAAATCAGTTTATCACCGTTTATTGTAGTAAAAATAACGAAATCTTACCTTGCTTCGCGTCTGCCATTGTCGAGCGAGACGAGACGAGAATTTTTATTTTTTTATTGACGAATTCACAGACAAGTAGACAAACAATGGATGAAGTTGGACCAAGACGTTCGAGTCGTGGTTCGTGTTGAGTTGATGACTAACCATAGATAAACTAACCATAGAAAAAATAATCTCTTTGTAAACTGCCATAGGAGCCGTGAGAAGTCAAAAAAAAAAAAAAAAAATACGGTGTAGCGTAGAGCGTGAATTACTCGTACCTACTCGTAGGGGTACTCGTAGTAGATTCATATTCACATAACTATGTTATACGGATTATGAACACGAAATGCTTTATCCCTGTTTGAAAATGGCTGGCGGCAATCGATGATTGAATGATTTTATTGAATTGAACGAACGTATTGTCTAAGCACAATAGCGTGCACACGGTGACAATTGATCGTCCGTTAGTCGAATTGGCGTACGTGTGCAAGGGCTCTAATTCCAATATGTCAAATTTGTCAAAGTCAAAGTTAAATTTGACTATAGTTTTGTCAAAGTCAAATAAATCAATAATATTGGCAAGCCAGCCAGGGAATTATTTTTGTTGTTTAAATTGCTAAATAGTATGAGAAAACTTTTATTAAACTAAACTATCCGTTCTTCCAGTTACCAATAAAATCAACGTAAGGCATGCTGTCTATCCTAGTTGTGTTGTGTAGAAAATACCTGTTACCCTGAACATATTTATAGGTCGTGTCAGGTTTTCAATAGCAGTGATTAATATTTCAGTTAATCTTCTCTAATAAGACTATGTTCCAAGGCCTCCAGAAAGACAAGAAGTAAACAAGTGCATTTATTTATTTCACTGAGCTACACATCAAATACAGCAGGTAAGCTAGTGCCAAAAGAACTTGTCCATAAACCTGGGCGAAAGTCCGCGAAAATGAAAAGTAGGCTACAGGCTGTCTTTGTAAATTCTAATCTTATGGAACCCGTGGCTGTTGTTTGATTTTCGCTGATCAGCTTATACAAAACCGTAACAGACCGCAGGTTTGTAAACTTGTAAAATAATGCACCTAAGCTAGTAGGCACAGATAGGTGCCTTGCTTAGGACTTGGGGTGTAGCGAGACGAGGAAACAAACGATCTGGAATGCTAGTTCCAATGTGAACTTGGCGCCCCTGGTCAGTAGTCAGGATTTCAGGATACTCAGTGTGATAGTTCTGATCAGTTCTGATATTCAGGCTTTGAGCGGGCGTCAAGCAATACACACAGTCCTACAATACAGTCTTAGTTATTATCTACAAGCTCGAGTGATTTGGTGTTGTACCTTAACTATTTAAATCCATTCACTTAGTTTTAAGACACATTTTCACAATAGTTTTTTTAAAAACAAACAATAAAAATATAGTTACCACTAATTAAAGGTAACATAATTAAACATTCAGTGAAATCTTTCGATAAAGTGAAATAATTTTTTTTCTCAAAATGTTGTGGGAGTACTTTATATACCAACAAACATATTCTTCTATTTAGATAGTTTTGCATTGAAGAAAGTGTGAAATATGTTACTATTCATAAGTACTCATATCTTCTCCATTAGATACATACATACATAGACAAACACCTTTTTCTCAGAAAATGTAAGCAGAGCCTCAATGGGCCTCTTTTCACTGTGGGTTGCACCATCGTGGGAATATAGACAAGTGTGACAAGTGGTGAGTTCATTGCTGCCATTGCTTCCCATGACTGACTCAGCTAACACTTTCTTCCAATAATAACACATTCCTCAACAAGCTAGCAGCCAAGACAAATCTTATACCAACCAATCTTACTAACATGTCCGGGTGCACAATCTTCTCCATTTATACTGGGATAAGATGTTTTATCAAAACTATTACATGTCTTATCATAAGTTTTTGCTATGGCAAAATTATTATCATTGTTGGATTAATCATTTCCATATCTATACATTGACCTAACTAACCATTTTAAATTAAATGTCTTATCACATTTATTACATTATTTTTGTAGTAGTAGAGCTTTTTTTGTGAAAGAGTTCATCCGGGGAAGTACTACCACCATACCTATTTCTGCCGCAAAGCAGTAGTGCTAGCATTGCTGTGTTCCGGTTTGAAGGGTAAGGGTGCCGGTGAAATTACAGGCACATGAGACTTTTCATCTATGTCTCAGGGTGGCGGGCGCAGTGCAATGCCACATAGGGTGCGTCCTAGGTGGACGTGACCTATGAGGTAATGCACTGTTCATAGGCAGAGGTTACCGCTTAACATCAGGTGGGCCTCTTGCTTGTTCCGTCATCCAAGTAGTATAAAAAAAAAAAAACATGGTCATATTACATTGAAAAGTAGCTTTTGTCAACAAGTGTCCTTACTTTTTTGTACTATATCTAGACAACCTCTTCTCGATTTTGCTTCGATTTTGCTCATATTCTAAATTCTTCTTTACAATTGACTACCAAATGTTTCTGCTAAAATTTATCAAAATTGGCCGGTAAATGGCGCCGCAGCAAACATTCCCCGTTTTTAGGGGAAATACCCCTCCAACCAAAATTCGCCGACGGTAAAAAAAACCATGAAATTTTAGAACCTGTATACCTACAAGTCCAGATCGGCTGTTAAATACAACCTGTAGAGGAGTACCAACAAACTGACAGAGGAAATAAAATTGAACTTGCTGCAGATACTTCACTCGCTCGGTCATATAATATTAAAATTGCAAACTATATTTTATTTTTTAAAACTGACCTGACGTCTGAAATAGGTTTTGAATATCTGTAATTATCTTGATTTCTTCAGGTGCACCATAGACCCATTTCATAGGTGCCTGCCTGACAGGGGCAGATACTACATACGTCATACGTCGCCGTCTAAACTTGTGCATTAAATAGCTTTAAGTGTTTTTATATGTATGTTAGTTTTAACGTATTTATGTTGCTATGGGCTTATTGTTTAGGTTTTGTAAATTTCCCAATGATGATGATGATGATGATGATGATGATAATCAATTTCCCAA
The DNA here is from genome assembly GCA_932527175.1 of Operophtera brumata. Classification (NCBI taxonomy): domain Eukaryota; kingdom Metazoa; phylum Arthropoda; class Insecta; order Lepidoptera; family Geometridae; genus Operophtera; species Operophtera brumata. The sequence continues at coordinate 6,455,586 of OW052237.1, read as the reverse complement.
TAAGCCTGAAATAAATATATTAGTCCAGTCGTCAGGTCGCAAAAAATGGGGTTAGGTGGAAAAAGGTCAAAAGTAAATGAAATTTTGGGAGGTTGTTTAGGGATAGTTAATTAACATTTTCCCAAGTTTTGGACCTCGAGGACCCTGTGCGAAAAGAGGAGGGGGGTGAAAACTGCACCTTCCTCCGGTTTTTTCTCAATTACTTTTTTCCCTTACATCCTACGGCAAAAGTATTAATTACTTTTTTTGTAGAACGTTAAATTTACTATAATTTTGACTACTCAAAATGTTGATAGGTTACCGAGATAAGGCGCATCGGAAAAAACTTTTTTTTTAATTTGCTAATATTGTTCCTGGTTACAATCACCTACTTTGGAAACCACCCACTCCCCTCCACCCAAACCAGTTCTCAAAAGCTGATTTTCTTCTGTGATGAAAACCAACCATTATTCACATCATCATGTTGGTATTCATATTATAGTCCAGACAAGTTAAATATGAAAGGGCATGCTTGCAAAAGTTCGGCTAGCTTATTACGTATCTTGCAATAGCAATGCGATAGCAATAATTGCGCGATTATCGCATCCAAATCGCAAATTCGTATTACGTATCAGCGATCATAATACGAATTTGCAATTTGGATGCGATGATCGCGCAATTCTCGCGCGATTCTTGCTATCGCATTGCTATTGCAAGATACGTAATAAGCTAGCCGGTCACGCTGTTTTTTTATTGTTGTTCAGACCTTAACTAATATTAAAAAAACCAGATTTTCCAAGTGCTGTGCGAGCAGTCCAAAAAACAATTAAATTTTAGTTTTTTAACCAGTTTTTGCTCAATATCTTAGTGAAGGAAGGGTCTGACCGGTATAGTCACTTTAAAAGTAGGCTAAATTTTCTAATATTTGACACTAGGGCGAGCTCTATACAGCCATTGGTTCCCAAGATAAAGTTCTTAGAAAACAGTCAAATTTTTTACTAAATGCTTTTTTTTTTTCAAAATTTTCACTTATTTTGTGAAATATCTTCTAAAATACGCATCCCACGTCAAATATTATATGAAATGAAGTTGTAATAAATTTAATTAGCTTTAATTTGAGACCAAATTAGTACATGTAGGCCCGGCGGTTCTCTCAAAAAACGGCAGATAATCAAAACCAGGCATAAGTGAATTTTACCGCGTGACCGGGTGCGATACCACCTCAGCACCGTTTGGTCAACGAAATACCAAAATCACCACACTCCGGTGAGTGAAGAGAAGAACCACTTGCTGAGCAAGTGGAGGTCTTCCTTCGGCCAGACTCCACCCCACAAGCCGTGAGAGAAGCAGTAATTCAACTTGTATACCACTAATTGGGGATGGCAGCTGTCTTGTTAGGGACTCAACCCCATCCCCACTACCATGGATCCACCATGATCACGGCGCCTTCAAAGTGAAGGAGGCATCTCCTTCACTTCGATGCTAGCATCCACCATTTGTGACATCTACATCGAAATTAATGCGCTCTTGTGATCGTTTGCCAAGAACGTGTATTGTGCTATTGTCACCATGGTAGATGAGGAGAACACGACTTTGGTTGCTGCTTGTAATGCAGACCGGCGAGCTCGTTCTGCGGCTTTGGTGCTTTTGATAGCTGGCGTTAGTGGGGTATCCATCAAAGACAACAATCTGCCTGCATGCCAATGTGTCTGCACGTAGTTGATGTACTTAGAAAAAAAGGAAGCATCATATCTCGGTAACCTATCAACATACAATCATGTTTGGATAGTCAAAGTTATAGTAAATTTAACGTTCTACAAAAAAGTAGGTACTTGGTACTTTTACCGTAGGCTGTAAGGGAAAAAAGTTATTAAGAAAAAACCGGAGGAAGGTGCAGTTTTCACCCCCCTTCTCTTTTCGCACAGGGTCCTCGAGATCCAAAACTTGGGAAAATGTTAATTAACTATCCCTAAACAACTTCCCAAAGTTTCATTAACTTTTGACCTTTTTCCATCTGAAACCACCTGTTGACTGGACTATATTGATTGATTGATTGACTACGATTTTACAGTTTTGGCTAGAAACCCTCAAGTAAAGGTTATTTATTTATTTAACTGCTTGAATGACGGAACAAGCAAATGTCCCACCTGATGTTAAGCGGTAACCTCTGCCTTTAACAATGCATTACCTCATAAGTCAAGTCCATATAGGACGCACCCTATGTGGCATTGCACTGCGCCCGCCACCCTGAGACAAAGATGAAGTCTCATGTGCCTGTAATTTCACCGGCAACCATACTCTTCAAACCGGAGCACAGCAATGCGAGCACTACTCCTTTGCGGCAGAAATAGGTATGCAGGTGCTTCCCTGGACAAACTCTTTCACAAAAAAGCCCTTACTATCAAAATTTTGTACGGAATTAGGTTAAAAGTATAGTTATATTTCCGCCTGCGCATATAATTCGCGAATCCTAGAGTGAACCGGACCGGAGTAAACTCCAGTCGCGCGTCGGCGCTGCCTTTTTTTTTTTTAGGGCACTGTAATCTCATAGATCTTTTGCCGTTCCTGCGAAAAAGGGTCTTGACAGACAGACAGACAGACATACAAAGTGATCCTATAATCGTTCCGTTGGTACCTTTTCAGTCACGAAACCCTAAAACATTCTTATGAAAACATTAACATTGGCTTCGTAAAATGTGTTAGAATTTGCTTATTGCATTGTTTTGCGCAGCTAGGTATTAGAAACGATTTATTATTGTTATCTGAATACCTACTTTAAATTCAAAATGAGATTATATATTGCCGAGTCACCGTGATTGTGTCGCCGTGACGGAGGTTCGTTTCACGCTGCGAGTACTTGCGACGGCTGGCCAGTAGGTGAGCGTGACTCTGTACGACGCACGTAATACTCTTGTTTGTCTACAATCAACAAACGCGCGCGCATCTAGGCGACTATCTTCTAGTTCGATTCTGCAGTTATCGTGACAGTAACTGACCTCAAGGATTACAGTGAATATTAGTGATAGTGACCTACTGCTAAATATGTCCGCTAAAGTGTAGTGTTTGGTATATTGTGATTTTGAAGTGTAAAAATTCGGTGTAGTTTTTTGTTATTGTGAGAGGAAAATGAAGTTGGATTCAATATTTTCTAATGGATATCAAAACGGAAGCAATTTGTCTGATGGTACGGATTTATTCATTATATTTGAATTCATTTTAATAGTAAATATGTATATGTAATTTTTTTAAACAACCTCCGTATCGCGACTGTCGACCTGCTGAGACACGAGGGTTCGATTCCCGCTGCGTAACAAAATGTTTGCTGATCTGCAAATATTTGTAATGATGTGGTCGGGGGGACTTGTATGCGACTGTTGGATGTTATTATATCATCAATATACTTATATAAAAATCGTTTCTTGAGTTAGTGACTAACTCACACTAACTGACTATCAACGCACAGCCTAATCCGTAAGTCCTAGAGAACTAAATTTGGAGGGTACATTTATATTGTGATCTAGGGGTGCACTAAGAAATTAAATTCATCCCCTACAGCTTAGCGTTAAAGTTTGTTATGGAAAAAAACTCCACGCGGACGAAGTCGCGAGCATTCCACTAGACATCCCCACCTAACACCCGTTCTATGCGGAATTGCACTGCGCCCGCCTGTGCCTGTAATTTCACCACCATTCAAACCGGAACACAGCAATGCGAGCACTACTGCTTTGCAACAGAACTCTACTGGATACTACTTACCTTACCTAAACCTAATTGAACGGTGACACCGTCTCTTATTTGTTGCTATCTAAATTCTCTCCTTTGCTTTTACTGAATACGACCCTGTAATATGATCCTACGACGTAAAATGTCTAATATTTTCAACAAATCAACAAAGATTATCTTTTGCTAGTCATCACCTAAGCCATACGTATGTTAGTCTTATTAAGTATAAGTTTACTATTAAGTACTCTGTGAACTATTGATGAAAATACAAACAGTCCATGAGTTACTTACTTGCTCTATATATTTTATTCAGTTAAAAAGTGTTTTTGTTTTATGTCAAATACTTTTCCTTTTAACTGTACTAGAATTCGGATTAAACAATAGATTGTTTTGCTCATATCGTGAGTGGCGTGAGGATAATATATGAAAATAAATTAATCAGGCGACTGGGGCCGCGGTCCCAATTTCTCGTGTTTCCAGTCGCCTGTAGTGTATACCCATCTAACTACCCGTTATCCACCCGTATCCACCAGTCAGAAGCAATAGCGAAATTCAAAATATGGGCGACATCTTGTTTGAAATTGAAAGTTATTTATTTTGGAACAAATTGTTACATTAGAACAGGATATAAAACAGACCAAGTGCGAGTCCAACTCACACACAAAGGGATCCGTACAAAAAAAGTTTACCTATTTATTATAGGACCCTCTTTAATTTTAACTGTATTTTATTTAACTTATTTGTTATAGCAGCATAGAAATACCCACTTTTGAAATTTTGATTGATCTAACTATTACGGTTCAAGAGATACAGATATTGTTAAGGTCGATTAAAAAAATCTGACTTTGACGGCCCTCATGACTTTGTTTTCCATTACTTTTGAAAAAAAAAAAAATTATTCCTTTAAATTTTGTATCTGCGTGAATGACGGAACAAGCAGATGGCCCACCTGATGTTAAGCGGTAACCTCTGCCTTTAACAATGCATTACCTCACAGGTCATGTCCACCTAGGACGCGCTCTATGCGGCATTGCACTGCGCCCGCCACCCTGAGACATACAGATGAAAAGTCTCATGTGCCTATAGTTTCACCGGCACCCTCAAAAATATGATACTACCCCACATGCATATGTAGGACAGTTTTTTTTTTCACTTGTATGGGCCCCCCTTTATTTTTTTTATTAAATGTTGTTATAAATACACACTCTGTGAATATTTAAACTGTCTACCTATTACGGTTCATGAGATACATGCTGAAGATTGAAGGCGCGCTATGGCAGTCTTACTCGATCTTGCGAACTATGTTTCTGAGCGAAAGAAAGAGAGTTACGGGAAAATGCAGTTCAGACCGGACCACCTACCCACCTATCAATCGCTATACTATCAATGTTTCTTTATTGTACACATCATTACAGATAAATAAAACTTCATTATAGGACAAATACATAGAGGAGTGGACCGCTAGAGCGCTTGAGCACTATGCATACAAACGAAGTTTGCTTCTTTGATTTAGGTATATACAATCAAGGGTTTGCTTCTCTTTTGGATGTTATCACCTCCACGAAATTTTGTAAACATGATCTATAGGTATATATAATAATTATTAACTATTTATTTTCTATTTTATCAAATATTTATTATTTGTTGTTTTAAGTGACACTCGAAAACTCGAGTGTTTTGATACTCGATAAATTGAAATGACGTTTTTTATGAACGAAGTAGGGTTGTTCATTTTCATATATGTTTTTGGTTCCATCAATGGCTGCAAAAAACTCTTGAAAATGTCACATATTTTTTTAAGTTGAATTAAGCCAAGGGTTTTTAAGATACGCTGCTTTTAAAAATACATATAAATTATTTCTGTTTTATAAATTACTCCGTGATCTGACAGCGCTTTAAGTTGCTAAGTTTAAGTGTAAGTAGATAAATCTTAATTTTCGCGAACTTGTTGGAAGATTCCTGGCTGCTGGCAGAAAGCGTTAGCCGAGTCAGTCGTGGGATCAGTCAGTCAATGGCGGCGATGAGCTCACCACTTGTCACGTCTATATTCCTACGATTATGCAACCCACGGTGAAAAGAGGCCTATTGAGGCTCTACCTACCCTTACGGGGGAAAAGGCGTGTGTCTATGTATGTATTATTAATATAAGTTAATTGGTCACCTATGATAAGAGTTATTCAAGTAAAATATCAACGTAGAATTACTATTACTTATTCGCTGGTCCACCGTCGAACGCGGTCGCGGGCGGTGCTCATGATGAAGAGGCTTCTGAACTCAGTCTCGAAACGTCAGCAAAGTGACGAATAATAGTGGTAATTAGCCGTTTATCTTTTAATAGAATTACTTGTACTATTATTTATTCTGTGGTAGAACAGAACCGCTATTTGGAGCTAAATCACTATTTTGAGCGTTGATATCACTTTCAATCGCTTAATAATTTCCCCAGGAAGCAGAATGGAGACAGACGAGGACGTATTCCGAGGCAACATGTTGGATGACATGCCTCCAATAAGCTGCGGATCGCCGTTCGAGGGCGCCATCGGCACTGGGTCCAATGACATCGGAGACATGACCTTCTGCATGGGCAACTATGTCAGCGACTTCATGCGGGTGAGTGCATTGACCCAGGGCATCTTGCTAAGTGTTTGTTATTCAAATGTCCAAGAACATTTAACACCAATCTATTTTGTGCCTAGGAGTCAAAAATTGCCTACAAACCTAATAATACATACAAACTTCTAACTATATTCCACGATGGTGCAACCCACTGTGAAAAGAGGCCAATTGAGGCTCTGCCTACCCCCCTTCGGGGAAAAAGGCGTTTGTCTATGTATGTATGTATGTATGTATGTATGTATGTACTTCTAACTCTTATATCTCATTTCGGACTGAGCTCAGAGATATGCATGTCAAATAAGTTTCGTTTGTTTCTATTTTCTACTAGAAAAACAAGATTTAGATGATGGGCGCGAGAAAAAAGAAGACGCCACCTTCTACATACTAAAATCGGCATGGTCTTTTAAAAGATATATCTACATTTTTTTTATTTAAAGTAGTACCGCTTTACGCCCCCCGTACGATCTCCTACGCCCCCCCGCAGGCGCCGATACAAAGCAAATAGACTATGCCGGTTAGAGTTAGCTGCGATTTGTTTTTTTGTCGCATTTTGCATTCTTAGCGGAAATTGTTATCTGATAACAACCGAGTACAATCCCAAAATAATATTATTCAAAGAGCAAAGTCCGATCGTTCGACTATACGGTACTATTTCTTTGGAAAATAGGTATTATGTTTTGGACTTTACACTGATTATAAAAAATATCTAGTTGAGTATTTATGTTTCTTACAGCGGCACTGTGTACAGTGGGCATGTGATTTGACGCTTCCTGAAATGCAAAACCATGAATCGATTTTCTGATAGAATCATAGGTACAATTTATTTTTGTGCTATCACTAGAGATCAAAAAATCGCTTCTAACGTGAATATCTCTATTACAGTAATACTATGAAAGTAATGGGCATCAGCAATCATAGGCTTTTCAAAAAAAACTTTTTTTTTATACTACTTGAATGACGGAACATGCTGATGGCCCACCTAATGTTAAGCGGTAACCTCTGCCTATGAACAGTGCATTACCTCATAGGTCACGTCCACCTAGGACGCGCCCTATGTGGCATTGCACTGCGCCCGCCACCCTGAGACATAAAGATGAAAAGTCTCATGTGCCTGTAATTTCACCGGCACCCTTACCCTTCAAACCGGAACACAGCAATGCGAGCACTATACTGCTTTGCGGCAGAAATAGGTATGGTGGTAGTACTTCCCCGGACGAACTCTTTCACAAAAAAGCTCTACTACTACTAATATGATTGCAAGTGATTGAAAAAGCGACAGTTAGAGACGAACGACGATTGCCAAGGCACATTATTTTCCTAGTAGTATTCTTTATGCTTTGGTATACTGTACGTTGATAAATAAGAGTAACAAATAATATTATTTTATTGGGCCAAGTAGATTTTCAAAAACGCAGCAAAAAAAACAGATTTTCGCTCAGTTTTCGTTTAGCAAGCGCTATTCTGTCACCGAGGTAGAAAGTGACAGAATATGGCTTTTGTCACCGTTTTATTTAATAGCTAATCTTGCTAGCCTATTCAATGTTCAAAACAGCATAACAAGACCATCGAGGCAATAAAGAACCATAAATCAGTTTAAACAAAAAGGAAAATACAGAATGACGTGACATGTTTCCCCATGGGGTCGAGGATACACAACCATGGTAAACAAATGGGATTTTAGTTTAGTCGGTAGGTGCTCTACAGAAAAACTGCACTGTAATACCCCCCACCCACGATATTTTATTACTTATTCTGCTATTCGGAGCGGAGAAGAATCCACCAAAAAAGAGATAACTAACATCGGTCCACCTGATCTTGAGTTATAAGTGGTGTAACTAACACGACTGTTTTATATATATATATATATTGTATTTTTAGGTTGTCAAGCTGACAATATCACTGGGCAATGTTTGTCGTAATAAACAAACCTGAAAAGATACGCTCTCAAGTAAAATTCTTCTTTTTTTTTTTATCTCGCTGTGATTTCCCAGACTCGACACAATGCTGATGTTTATACAATAGGTATATGTGACGTTAATAAACAGAGAATAACAAAACTGTATGAAAACGAAACCTTTATTATCGCGTTTGTTGCGTCGTACGTAGTAACTACTAACTTATCTGTGCGTGTGCCGCATGACACAGCATTATACTAGGTTCAGTATTCCGGCATTCCGAGAGCGATTATTATAATGGTAAACACTTTTATATAATACTAGTGGAATGCCCGCGACTTCGTCCGCGTGTACTTTTACTAAACACCCCGTTGCACCCCCTTAGGGGTTGAATTTATGGAATAACTTTCTTCACAAAAGGAACGTACCCTCCAAATTTCAGGTATATCTAGGACTTATGGTTTAGGCTGTGCGTTGATAGTCAGTAAGTCAGTCAGTCAGTCACGCAAGGATTTTATGTATATTGATGATGATATTTGTCGACCTCTGTGGCGCGGCGGGCGAGTAGCCGGCTGAGATGCGAGAGGTTGCGAGTTCGATTCCCACTGCGGGACAAATGTTTGTATGATCTGCAGATATTTGTTCTCGGTGCTGTGGTACCATGTACCTATACCTAGATAGATGTACCTATACCAGGTAGATGTTCCTGATACCTAGGACACAGGGGATCCTAGTGTGAGATCCGGACTATGTAGATTCGATCTACCAAAACCTGCATTTACAGGAGACCACAACACCCAGACCTGGAAAAAATATTCGCAGATCATACAAACATTGGGCCGCAGCGGGAATCGAACCCGCAACCTCTCGCATCTCAGCCGGCTACTCGCACGCCACGCCACAGAGGTCGTCAATACATAATAATCAAAGAATTCATCAACGTCTATAAAAGCATTTCTCAGCAAGCCATCGTGTCAAATTGGTTTTAAATCGAAAAAAAATTATGTCTTTGAACTCTTCAGGAATTTTATTAAAAACTTTAATTGCCTCTAAGTAACTATTACTTGAAATAAATAAATAAAATAAATAAATAATGCTGGACATTCCACACAACATTATCTAGCCCCAAGCTAAGCAGAGCTTGTGTTATGGGTACTAGATAACTGATATACTTAATACAATACATTAAATAGAAAGATATTTTTGATTATACATAGAAAATACCCAGAACAGCCTGAACAAATATCTGCAGATCGCACAAATATTTGTTCCGAGGCGGGAATCGATCCCGCAGCCTCCTGCGTCGCAGGTGAACCTTCGCCTGCCGCACCACAGAGGTCGTCAAATAACTTCAGTCTAGTTAGTGGTCTAAACAATTTGTTTTTATATTCGTTTCGTTTCGTATGAGGTAGTGCTGGCCTCTGGTGTCGGAGTTTGTCAAGCCGCCCGAGGGCCTCTGACATGGCTTATCGACTGCTAGCTATTAATCAATAGTTTATATATTAAGTAATAGTTTTTATATTGAGGTCGTACGCTATAATTGTAACACTTGCTTGCTGAAATATGTCCGTATGCTAATATACAAATACATCGAGGATACAGACAGGAGTCAAAGTTAAAATGTTACGTCGAGAATAGGGCTTGCATGAGTCTATCGTGAAGTTATGATGACACGCGTCGAAGTTCTAACTAGGTCTGCCGAGCGGCGCCGGCTCGATGCACCGATATTTACATGAAAGCGAATTCATGAATAGTTTTGTTTTGTATTATGTCAGGAAAATAACAATAGTAAATATGGTATGCAAATGCATGAATTGGATTTATAATACCTACTTATCACAAAACTTATCAACAACAGTCGCATACCTACTCCTACAGCTCTACACTCAGTTATTAGGTACCCGTTATTGATATAACTTTTGAAACTATCATGGTTATGTACATACTTTTCACTAGAAACGGGATATTTAGCATGATTTTTGAGTTTTTTGAGTGATGTGTGGCAATGAAACCGATGGTAGTGTTATCGTTCGTAATAGAAGAGTGAGAATGAGGGTAGATCGATACATCTGTCAAAAACATCTACTCGCAAAGACTTTAGTTATTTCTCCCGTGATCCTGGCGCATGCAACTGTGCCGAAATGCCGTTATTAATATATCTGCGTTCCTCCGAAACACTGCTGCTCCAATCTCCTGTCCATTCTTCAGAACTTAATGGTAAATCATTCTCCGTACAGGCTGTTCGATTATGGAACGTTTTTCTCTAAATATTTTTAAAACAAAGGTGTAGGTACAATCATTACATTAATCATTATCGTCGTGTAGATTTGTATTGTCTTATAGGTACCTACCTACTATGTATATTTTTGTGCGTATGTTATATGAATGTAGTACCGGTCGTTTTATTTTTTGTTTTATCCTATCTTGCCAAAGCTTTTCTGGATGAGATCACTTTTAGGGATAAGATCGCCTAATGTAACTTGTTGTTTGTAATATTTTTTGATGTACAATTCGTTAAGATTATATTCCATCAGTCAGCTTAGAGCATTTATAATGCTCTAAGTTAGTCTACATCTACATCATATATAAAACTGGAAATTTTACTTACAATTTGCGTGACACTTGGTATCTAAAATGGTTTTGCTAAATCATGCTGTGAAAGATACTTATCATTTATATCGTACCTACGAGTAGGTAACAACACTGACAAGTTCGGTCACTGTTATCGGTTACAGTCAAGTTGAGTTGTTTTACAAGCTTTGCAAGTCCCGAGTTTACACACGTCATGTCAGTATTTTAATCTCTTGAGCGTGATTTAATTAGCTGCGTCATGTATCTAATGGCAAATTTATTCCGTCTACTATTGTAGCGATGAAAACATCGCCATATCTTCTCGTCACAACACAGAGCCTCAAGACGAAAATCGATAATCAGTACGTGTTCTCAGTGACGACTTACGGCAAACGGCACAGAGACATGACCGCTAACTATGGGCCATAGAAAAGTTCAAAGTTGCGCAGCGGGCCATGGGTCATGCCAAAGTCAAAGCCAAAAAATAAAAAAATAGAGAGTGCTATGCCAATAGAGAGAGAAAGAGAGCTAGAGATAGACAGGGAGAGTGTTCACCCAAGCATTGTTTTATCCTTGTTATATAAAATCTTTACACAAGTAATTAATTTTGTAAAAATTAAAAAACCCTCAACGCAATGAAACGGCTAAACCGATTTTGATCAAACATAGCTAAGAACACTCCCGACTAATTCACCTTTCAAACAAAAAAACAAACAATATCGGTTCATCCGTGCGGGAGCTACAATGCCACAGACAGACACACGTCTCCGTCGTTTTTGCGTCGGGGGTTAAAAAGAAGTTTCAGGGTAATTGTATCAAGTGTTAGCTATTACCTACAAGCGACCCAGACATGACCAGACATCTGAGCTTGTTTATTGGTTCAAGATTTTCAGCTATGAAACAACGAATATTTGACAATAATTTTCTTGTATAATTCTATATCGCGCGCGAATATAAAACCGAGAGTAGTTCCTAGACCCAAAAAGGGATGGCTTGGGGATGATCTCCAAAGCATTCCCAAGCCAAGGCAAGGTTTACAGGTGCTCACTAAGAAAGGATTTTACGAAATTCAACCCCTAATAAGCCTGCTTTTATCCCCTAGGGATAAAAAGCGGTCTTATTTTTTTTAGAGCCAATTTTTATTCTATGACTACGCGTTTTATGTTATAATATAGGGATGTATAGATAAGTATAGTATAGGTAATAAGTAGGTCGCGTAGGTAGGACATTGAAAAGCTAATGCATTTTTTTAAAGTCGTGAGTCTATCAAACTTAAAATAGTTATACCAATAAAATAATAAAAATCGAAATTGAAGTGTGAGTGTGAATGATTAGTTTTGGTAATTATCAGTTCTATATAATGAAAATTTGAATAGGTTGGGATGGATTTGGGTTAGTTTCATATTGTTTAGTGGTTTATTACCAAAATCTAAAATCTTATAATGCTGGGATATTTAACTACCTTATCGAATCGTGTTGGGGTTGTTTTAAATTTATTTGTTAGATGATTAAATTATATTTCTAATTTAGATTGAAAAAAATAGCTCGTAGTCGTCGCGGGCGAGACCGCTAGCTTCTTAACTAATAACTAATAACAAAACGGGGAAAAAAGCTTTGTCAAAGAAAAATAAACAAACGTTTTTGGGCAATGCTCTGGAAACGGTCGTTGTTAAAACTACATGAAACACACACACGCATAAACATGATAAACGTCAAATGAAACCAATTAGCTAATTAATAAATGACATAAGATTGTACAACTTATTAGTTTGTTCAACCTTCGCTTCGTGCTCAGAAATGTGAAGCCAGAGTGAAAGTCATCATCGAAATATTCCTTATTATTAGTCAGATTTTATTGTAGAGTCATGTTTGAATTATCTAATGCTCTAAAAAACTCCTTATATCCTTGGAACAGTTACACAGTGTTTTGTCTTTTACATTGACAAGCAGTTTCAAATTCGGTCGAATGAGACAGAACACGGAGGAAGCGTTTAATGCTTAGAGTTTTTTTTTGTCTGGCGCCAAGGTTATTGGTAGCACCATATATTCTATGGTAGCACGCACGGCCAAATTATTCTATCATGACTTTACACTACACTGATCTAGATAGAATCTAGACGGATGATACATTTCAAATAGTCTAAAGGCGTTAAACAAATGCGCCCCAATTGCGCTAATTTAGAACGTTATTTCCATAGAGGTAGAGCTCTTTTGTGAAAGAGTTCGTCCGGGGAAGTACTACTACCTTACCTATTTCTGCCGCAAAGCAGTAGTGCTCGCATTGCTGTGTTCCGGTTTGAAGGGTAAGGGTGCCGGTGAAATTACAGGCACATGAGACTTTTCATCTTTACGTCTCAGGGTGGCGGGCGCAGTGCAATGCCACATAGGGTGCGCCCTTCGTGGACGTGACCTATCGAGGTAATGCACTGTTCATAGGCAGAGGGTACCACTTAACATCAGTTTGGCCATCTGCTACAACCGTCATACAAAGTTGTATATAAAAAAAATATATAGAAATATGGTTATACCTAGTTATTCATACAAATGTATTTGCACAAATATGGGCGAACAGAGTATAATTTTACACAGAAATGACTGTTGTTGGCTTTTATATTGGTCATTATTTGCGACAAATCAAATCTGGTTGAAGAATATACTGGATTAATAGCGAAAATAACATCGATATGACTTGTATAGACTAAAATTTCGATGGATTTGAAGAGCCTAACTTAAAAATTTCCCATTTTCAAGTTTCAAAACTTTTTGAGAGCATTAAGACTGTCGAAATTATCAAAATAACACCTGTCACAGGACTCATGTTATATTTTACTGTATTTTACAAACTATCTTGACGGAGACTCTTGACGACTTGACTACAATTTTTTTTATATCACTTGACATTGGCGAAATTGCTAGGAGCACTCCTCAGAAGAATAAGAAGAGAAGAAGAGAAATATAGGTACTTACTGATATGTTATTAGATTTTATTTGGTTTTTTTTTCGGGTCCCTTCCGATTGGCACGTGAGCAGGCAAGCTGGAGCAAACGTTAAATTGTGTTTTGTTTTGTCAACAGATGATGTTCACGATGCGATCCCACCACATGCTCACCGACGTCGTTTTAGAAGTCGGCAATGAGCTATTCCACGTTCACAAGGTCGTCCTAGCAGCAGGGAGTCCATATTTTAAGGTAAGTCTTCCTACATCGTACTACGTGAGGCTTCTGCAGTACGACCACAGCTGAAGCTTGTTTTTTTTACTCGATTACGGCAAAGCTAAAAGGAAGGGTTATGTTTTTAGCAGTCTGTGTATGTCTATGTTTGTATTTACGTATGTTCCGCTGTAGCGCCTGAACTGCAACATCCGATATTGATGAATGAGGTGTCAATCGATTCTTTACTATGTTCCCGGTGACAAAACCACAATATGAAGATGTTACTCCAAAATAGTCTCTGTTTTTTGATCTAACGTATCGTGTTTCATTTCAAATGAAAAAAGAGAAAATAATCATTGTTCATTGAGGTTTTTATTTACAGATAGTTATACTTTGTAAAAATATTTTACTTACATAAGTACCTTATGCTGTGGTTGACCGTAATAGTCGGGCTAGACTTTATAACTTCTATTAGAAAACCTAACTACTTATATTAAAGTGGTGTTTTTGACAGTGATGATCATACATAATGCCGCTGCAGTGGCAGATACCGTCGAAGCGATATTGAGGATACAAGTCCACAGATGGACTATGTGAATCTGGAAAGGTAGGTATATATGTCGGCGGAACCCAAACATCTAGAGATGTTCTAGAGTTGAAGCCGACTAGCACACTCTAGAGGCCCTTGCCCGAGGCTTTAATGAAGTCCAGAATCACTGGCGATGCTCGGGCCTCCACGTTCTTTGTTGCAGCAGACCGATGACATACACTAATACATGAGTACCTGAGTGGAGTATGTCATACCAGTCATTACAACCCACTAATATTATAAATGCTAAAGTTTGTGTGTTTGTTACTTCTTCACGCTGAAACGGCTCGGCGGATTTGGATGAAATTTGGAATAGAGATAGCTGGACTCCTGGAATAACAAATAGGGTATTTTACTTTTTATCCCGATATTCCCACGGGTTCGAGACTTATGCGGAAACAGCGCGAGGCGCAGCTAGTACTCTGTAAAACAAACCCGGTACGCCAATGTACTGCTAGGCCGCTTGATCCCTCTGCATACAAACGTTTAATACAAAGAAGTTTACTCCTATTTTGGATATTATCTCAACAAGCTCCATACAATTTTGTATACATTAATCAATTCACTAATATCTGACACGTGGTTTTTCAGTTTCTTATAAAACTATATGGTTCCCAAATGACACTGGCTTTAACATTTGTATGGAATCTTATACTCCATGCTAGTTTGATTCTAATACAATTTAATGGGAAACCAAACCACAGGGTTAGATATTAGTCTCTAGAGTGTGTCTGAAAAATGTTGTCTATTCCCACCAGCCGGGGTATTGTGTAGTAGACTGACGTTTGATGTCGATTACCAGTTTGCTGTTCATTGCGCAGCGTGCTTTAGATTTTTTACAATAACAGATATATTTAAAACACGCTGCGCAATGAATAGCAAACTGGACATCGAAATCAAACGTCAGTCTACTACGCAATATGACCCCTGTTTGGTTGGTAGTTCTGTCGGCAGAACTTGATTGAGTTTGATCAATTTAAGTATATAAAAAATAGGATCAAACTACTTTTTGTATCGTCACGATGAGATGTTGTTTCTAGACATGGGAATTTTATGATGAATCACTGTAAGTATCGTTTTAAATGTTATTTACACCTACTGGTTCATCTTTAGTCACATCTCGAAAATGCCGCGGTCCCCACATTAGCCGATAATGATATGTCCTATTAGAAACTTCGCATTGATGATAAACATGCAAATTACACCAATTTAGTTAAAACAAAATGCGTAGTAACTATACAGTTGTTGCGAAAACGACTAAGGAGACCATGACACCGCTAATTTCAGGTTTTCGTCATGTTTTATAGCAATTTACATAGTAATTAAATTAAAATAATAATTTGAAAAACTAATAAAATATAAAATACTTTAGTGAGATGGTCGGTCGGGGCTGGACTATAGCGTTTTGTGCTTGCAGAGATGGTAGGTTTTATGAAAGTGCACTTGGAGCCAATAGTTTTAAAATGACACCAAACATCGGCCTCTGATAATATCAAAATATAATCCTGGGCCCCTGGGAAGGAAATTAAGATATAATGCCGTAAAACAAAATTCAATGAAATAACTGCCAACATTGACAACTGAACTCTAGTGCTATTTTTTCTGCTTTTCTAACACATTTGTCATGAAATAATAAACCCTTTCACATGAACTCTATTAGTAAATCCTGTAGGTACATAAGTTCCTTGAGCAAATATCTCTAGAAGTACTTTGGGATAGACGCTCACACAAATATAGGCTCTTCTGCTTTGTTATTAAGCTGTTCGATAAAACGCAATAAACTCCAAGGTTATGCAAATTAGACAGTTGTACGTAACCGATCGAAGTCTTGACTCATCCATTCATACAATATAACAATACTGAATGGCAATCTAACGTGAAAAGTAGCTGCTTAGCAACTCAGAGTACATTAATACACACATTGTACATTAGGTACAACAGTACCTAATGTTTACATACCTGCAACGTAGACTTAAGTTCCTCGAATATTGTGACGCTAATTTTCTCGAAATAAAAAGAGTCTAACGCTTAATGTCAATTCAGGACTGACGTGACGCATTACCAAGTGCTCAAAACGGTGCAGGAAAACATAGTGAGACACGCGGCATACCCTAGATTCTAGACACGCGCCATACCCTAGATTCTAGGGTATGCCGCGTGTCTCACTATGTTTTCCTGCACCGTTTTGAGCACTTGGTAATGCGTCACGTCAGTCCTAAACTGACATTAAGCGTTAGACTCTTTTTATTTCGAGAAAATTAGCGTCACAATATTCGAGGAACTTAAGAACTTATCAATAGAAGCAAACATTAGATGAGGTGTGAAATACACTGACCCTCATTAGGCTAGTGTGCTGGAATAAAGTTGCTCATTCACTAGGCCCCGAGTCCCCAGCAAGACAGCAGTTATGCTGATTATGCTTAGATTAAATAAATAATAAATAAAATAAATAAATAATGCTGGACAAGTTCACACAACATTATCTAGCCCCAAGCTAAGCCAGAGCTTGTGTTATGGGTACTAGTTAACTGATATACTTAATACAAGAGTACTTTACATAGATACCTAGATATTTTTATTATACATAGAAAACACCCAGAACACCCTGAACAAATATCTGCAGATCGCACAAATATTTGTTCCGAGACGGGAATCGAACCCGCAACCTACTGCGTCGCAGGCGAACCATCGCCAGCTTCGCCACAGAGGTCGTCAACTATAATAATCTTTCAAATAATGATAATATTTCGCCAATCGGATAAAACTAAAGGAAATGGAGGCATCTAAATCAGTGAACTTTGAAATGTTATGAAATGACTTTTAATTTTCGGCAGATAACAATCATATCTACTTTAGTTCTACTAAATTCTAGGCTTATGAATTGAACAAAATAAGTTTATTGTTAGTTAGTGACCTTGTACTCTTGACTGACTCTGTAATAGCCTTTAACTTTTTAGTAACAACCCTATCAGAACATCAAATAAATACCTATATCAATATATATCAAATAGTTGCTTTACAGACTGACTGTATGACTGACTGACTGACTCACTGACTGACTCGGTGACGCACAGCCTAAACCGTAAGTCATAGAGACCTGAAATTTGAAGGGTGCATGGTACATTCCTTTTGTGGTCTATGTTAAAGTTTATATGAAAAAAACTCGACGCGGACGAAGTTGCGTGCATTTCACTAGTTTTTTTATAAATTTCAAAACAAAAAGGTGCTTTTTGCCTTTGGGTTTATAGCTCAAATGAGGACAATAGCTTTTTTGGATAATTTACCTATATCATCATCACTCAATACCATAGCATACCACTGGGGAGAGTAGGTCGTTCCATGAAGCGCTACTGAGCTCGCCTTTGACTCTAACGAAACTGTTTCTGCCTATTTAGTTAGAATATACCTCGGGAGGTCGGGACAGGGCTGTCAATAATGTGACATTTATTCCTAGTGTCTTTAGACCATGAAGTTAACACAAATTCAAGCTTCTTTCTTTAGACGTAGTGCAAATGCAAAGCAGCAGGCAAGCACAGACGATCCAGAAAATTCAGTGTTTTAGAAGCAAAGAGTACCGTACACCGGACGTTACCGGGTAGCGCACCGGACTGCGAAGAAGCTTAAATTTAGATACACTTGCGATCGACCATTTTCTATCGGCTTTTATTCTGCCCACCATTAATTTATCAATTTCCTCCCCAGGCAATGTTCACAAGCGGTCTCAAAGAGTGCGAAATGTCGAGGGTCCGGTTACAAGGCGTGTGTCCGTCGGCAATGGCGTGGCTAGTCTACTTCATGTACACGGGCAAGATTAGGATAACTGAGGTTACCGTCTGCCAGCTCCTGCCAGCCGCCACTATGTTCCAGGTACGTGTTAAAAATGCATGCTTTTTGGGGACTATGATGTTTCCACGGCTTGGAATAAGCCCTACTTTCGGCTAGGAAGTCCGGAATAAGTAATAAGGCCGGAATTCTTTTTTTTTTTCGTAAATGTCACTTATCTTCGAATGTTTGTTTCTAGAACATTGTTTTGTTACTGTGTTTTTCTTCACTGTGTACTTAACACGCAGTCAAAAATTGTGTTATAGATTTGTGAGCTTTACACACAAACTTGAATATTTGATAGAACCACAGTTCAAGTTAAAAGTACTGAATCTATCTTGATGCGAATGTCAGCATTTACTTACATAAGGTCCCATATGTAACATAGGGTACCTATAAGTGGTTTGGTCTTTATGGATAGGATGTCTCGAATTTGAGATATAAAATGAAAAGTATCATCACAAAACCAATCTTCCTAAACAAATAGGGAAAAGGGGCAGCGGTAACAATCTATACTAATTATAAAGAGGAAAGATTTGATTGTTTGTTTGCATTGAATAGGCTCCGAAACTACTGAACCGATTTGAAAAATTATATCACTGTTGGGAAGCTACACTATCCCCGGATGCCATAGGCTATATTATATTTTCAAAAAAATTACGGATCTTTAATAAAACTCCAATAATGTAACCCAAGGTGTAAAAAAATTACCGAAAATATTCTTTACATCTGGTGTGTGGATAGATGGAGGGTAGGGAAGGGGGGAGGGTTAGGGGGGACGGGAGGGAGGGGGATCCCGATGCTACCCGTGCGAAGCCGAGGCGATTTTCTTGTTATATATAAGATGCTTAGTTTAACTACTTACTGATGACTTCTAAATGATCTGCAAATATTTGTTTGTTCCAAGTATTGTTTTGAATTAGATAGTAGACAGGATATCCTTATTTAGATCTAGGCAAAATCATGGCCTCAGTTCTGCCATATCATAACTAGATGGCTTACCACGCGCAAACCACGTCGATATCGTACTGAACATTAATTACGTAGTTAAAAGAATTGGCACACCCATTTTGGAGCATGAAATCGCAGTTACTTCAGGCACAGGTCAAGATAACTTGAGACTTGGGTGATGCTATGCTAGACCATACCATCCTCGATATCATCACATAATGCTAATATATTTGGATGACGAACGCGATAGGCTTCTTATTCAGGTGGATTAATGCTTAGGACCTTATCTGAAGCAATAGACGCTTCCCTAATGATAATAATGTCAGAATCAGGCTGTACGTTTTAACAAAAACAGTTCCAATGGTTCTGCATCTATCAGCAAAAGCTCCCACAAGCAAACTATAATTATTTTAGCTGTTCGCCGACAGATTTCGAACGTTATCGACGCATGTTGCGCCTTCCTCGACCGACAGCTCGACCCGTCCAACTCGATAGGAATCGCCAACTTCGCGGAGCAACACGGCTGCGTCCAGCTTAAGAAGAAAGCTAATCAGTTTATTGAGAGGCACTTTACACAGGTAAGTGCACAACTGATTATCCGTGTTTTTTTTTAATATAACGAAAGGATCAAGCTATCAATTCTTGAAACGCTTGAAGGTTTTTGGGCTTTGCAAGACCGAACGGCATTCTATCATCCATGATGTGGCCGTCTGGTGTTGCAAACGCCTGAAACTGTAAAATCACGAATGCCTAGGCACATTACTTGTTTGAAGGAATTGCTATTTCATTGTGTGTGGTAAACTGAGTATTTATTCTACAGGTGTGTCAGGAGGAAGAATTTCTACAACTAACAGTGCAAGAACTGATATGCCTAATACGAAAAGACGAGCTCAATGTCAGGGAAGAGCGAGAGGTGTACAATGCAGTTTTGAGTTGGGTAAGTATTTCACCATGTATAGTATACACAGCAGGAGTATTTAGTTTTCTCTTTGTATTACCAAAGAACCAACATCAACGAAAACGCAGCCTTATATACGGGCTGTTTTCGGTGAGTGAGAAATCACAGCCACAGAAAAAGTTACCCAACCGCGTATGTCTGTCTGTGCAGGCCTATCTCTGTAGCTACATGGAATTTCATTACAATTTTTAAAAGATAGATTGTTTGTTTTATAACAAAGAGGGTCCTCAACAATCAAACTTAATTAATCAAAAAGACCAGAACAATAAAAAAAACACTATCTGTTGATCTAATCGATAAAGAGTCGATTTGAAAAATTCCATTTACGTAGAGATTATGTAAAAAATTTGTTTGTAGTTTCATTTAGCGACGAGATAATCGAAAGTTCCGCGAAACCTACGATGCCCCACGTAGTAGATACGCTGGATTAAGATGACGTACAAAAACATGTGATGTACGAAGGTTAATTTAGTAAATTATTTGCGGTTAGACGTGACTTTGTGTGAGATAAGGTACAATTAACTACAGCTTAATATTTTTTAGTTATCCCAATAATGTTTAGTATCCTTGCCGAAGATCCATGCAGTCATTGTCGTCTAAGGCCCAAGCTCACCAAAACATAACTGAAAAAACATTAATGATGACGATTGATGATCTTTGAAACATCTGTCAATCACCTTATTTTTTTTTAAAGCTTTTTCCCCTATACTTGTTAACCCCTGTAATACTTTGAGGTCACGTGCACCCATAGGTGTACCTATGTCCTAACGTACGCTACCTGACATTACACTTCGCCCGCCATCCTGAGACAAAGTTGGAAAGCCTCGTGTACCTGTCAATTCACCGGCACCCATACCTTTCAAACCGGAACCCATCAAAGCAAGCGTTACTACTTGGCGGTAGAAATAGCTTTACTTAAACAGGTGATTCGGCTACCATGGATCAAGCTAAATAAGTCCTCATGGCACATCAGCATCACCCCACGTATGTTCTACGGTTCTGGATAAGTTACATCACCATATTTATCATCAACATCACCTTTACACGTCCACTGTTGGACGAAGTCTCCCACAAAGTACGCGATGGGGACTTTCCGTAATCACCACGCTTGGCAGGCGTATTAGTGATCGCAGTATTGGTGTTGAGTACTCAGATGGATGCTGCTGCCCATCCCCTGGTGTAATCCGGCTTTTACGACATCCGCGGGAGGAGACGGAGGAGTCTATTCTTAGGCCGGATGAGTAATTATGAATTAATTAGTAGTTGGATTGTTAAGGACGATGTCTGGATAGTTTTTTTTTTACTCATTCACTCCTTAACGTCTGCACCGCTGGTATGACCAATTTTGTCTGGCTACCACTCGTGACAAGCCAAGAAACTAGTTTTCTTAAAAGCGTTCGGGTTTTTTTAAAGCAAAGTTTTTTGTCTTGGTTTCGAACTAAAACAGTGTTTCTTGGTGAGTAGGTTTGTTGACCTGCGTCATTATTCACTATGACTATAGGAGATTACTTGCCAATAAAGTGTGACGTCACAATGTATTCTGAACGATGATTCCACGCAGATATCGTAACGAGCCCACGTTATGTCACGTATGGGGTCGGTCATAGCGAATAAGGGGGCAGGTCTAGTTTCGTAGAACCATGACGTCATCACTGTCTTTGAATATCTAGCTAGATATGATTAATTCGGGTATTCCCAATGAATAAAATAGTTACCTATTTGCAATTCAAAATTAATTGCTTGCGAAATGTGTTTACGAGTAGTTCCTGTATGATCCATTGAGATTGATCCATTGGAGCTTGATCGTCCTGTTTGATCCATTAACATTTGTAGTCAGTTTTCAAATTCCTGTTGAATCCCTTGTCGATTTTGTTAGTGAAGTACAGTCGGCGTAAAAATTATAAATATCTATAGGTAGGCCAATAAAAACTTTGATGAAATTGTTTTGATGAAAAATCGCGAGCAAACATTCAAGAAAGAAAACTCTCGATTGAAAAATCTCGAATTAAATATCTCGATTGCAAAATCTTTATTGAAAAATCTCGAACGAAAAATCTTAAATGAAAAATCTAGTGTGAAAAATGTCGGACGAAAAATATCGAATGAAAAATCTCGAACGATTAATCTTTAATGAAAAATGCCGAACAAAAAATCTCGAATGAAAAATCTCGAAAGAAAATCTCGAAAGGAAAATCTCGAAAGGAAAATCTCGAAAAAAAATCTCGAATGATATATCTCAAATAAAAAATCGTGAATGGTAAATTAACTAAAAATGTCGAACGAAAAATATTTAATGAAAAATGCCGAACAAAAAATCTCGAATTAAAAATCTAGAACGAAAAACCTTTAATGAAAATGTCGAACGATAAATCTCGAATGAAAAATCTCGTACGAAAAATATATAATGAAAAACATAGAATGAAAAAAGTCCAACGAAAAATACCGAATAAAAATCTCGAAAGAAAAATCTCGAATGATATATCTAGAAAGTCAAATCTCGAATAAAAAATCGTGAATGAAAAATTAATTTAAAATGTCGAACGAAAAATCTCTAATGAAAAATCTCTAATGAAAAATCGAATGATATAACTGGAATAACAAATTTCAAATAAATAGAAAAATAATATAAATAATGAAATATCTCGATCGGAAAATCTCGATAATGCAAAATCTCGAATGATTAATGTCGATCGAAAAACCTTGAATGATTTATCAGCATGAAAAATCTCGAACGAAATTTCTCAAATAAAAAAAACTCGATCTTCAAATCTTTAATGAAAAATCTTGAATTAAAAATCTCAAATAATACATCTAGAATAAAAAATCTCAAACGAAATTTCTCGAATAAAAAATCTTAGGTCTTACTCCTTGCAAGATATTTCTGTGATACGTGCAATTTTTTAACTATGAGATAATAATATCTACCCCTCAATCAAATTTCATGAAGATCGGATCAACGGTTTGGAAGTTATGCTTGGATAAACATACATAAATACATACATACATACATACATACAAATGCCGATTCTTCTAAGTTGAATCAGAGAACACGCTTTACTCGTTCAATAATATCCCTAACTAGGGAGATCATTTAGAAAGAAAACAAAGAAAATGAAATAAAGTGCTCTATTTTCGTAATTTTGCCTATAAAATATTTACAACTATGCATTTCAAAATAATACAAATCACCTAAGCGCATGTCGCACCACGCAGAGTAAAGGGATATGTAGTTGGGATCATCATCATTATCATTATCATCATCCTCGTCCTCATTCCTGAAATTTTCGAATCGCCTGAGTTTTAGACCAATTCAAGCAAAGATCTCTAAATCCATACTTAGTTAAGTACGATAGATTGCTGCACTAACGTATCTTCTACAAAAAAAGTAAATCGTTTACCAATCAAAAATATGAGCGCGATTCAAAAATGTGCACAACGTTACAAATTTGGTTGTTCTGTTTTAGTATTATCGTTCAAAATTAGCGCAATTGGGGCCAAGTTGGACATTTAAGCGTCATCAGACGGGACGAGATCGGTTGCGCGTGATCAGGTGGGATAGACCCATTATAAATCTAAAAATATTCACCATATATTAAGTATACCTGGTCAAAATCAACATATAATACTGTAATTAAATACCTAAATAACGTATTTACTCTCACTCATTAAATCACAGTTTATTTATGTCCATAAGATAAAATATTTATTGATATTTCAGATCCCAATCAACTCTTATAACCCGTATCTTTAAAACTACTTATGACTAAAAACGTTAAATCTTTAAAAACAAAACAAAGTCAGTCACTCAAAGTAAGTCCCAACAGTAATAACCCTAATATTGTGTTGGTTATGTATCATATAAGCATCTACATTATCTTTTACAAACATCTATATTAGCTTACTTTTACTTTGGACATGTATTATTTATCGATATTTCAGGTCCCAATCAACTCTACCAAGTAGTATCTTTAAAACTCGTTTTAAAGTTTCGTTTGAGATTTTTTTATTCGAGATTTTTCATTCGAAATTTTTTAGTCGAGATTTTTGGTTCGCAATTATTCATTCGAGATTTTTAATTCGAGTGGTTATTCATTTGAGATTTTTCATTCGAAATCAATGAATCAATGTTTGTTTTGTTTAAATACTTAATAATAACACTGTAGACAAGTAGATATTTGTTGCTTGACTGTACCAAAGTTCTTTGAAAAATCATTAATGGATCATTCAGGAATAAAAAACTAATTCAAATAATCATTTTAAATTGATCCATTGGACAATGGATCAGTCAGGAACAAAATTATAGGCATAATGGATCAAACAGGACAATGGATCAATTTCAATAGATCAAACAGGAACTACTCGTGTTTACCTCTATTATCGAATGATTTGCAATATCTTTATCTTTGTGTATTTAATACGAAGATAAGATGTACTACACGAAGTTACCCTCACACATCATCATGCCGTTAGGTGTCCACTGTTCCTCTGCGCGACGACTTCTATAGCGTGTTGGGCTAGTAGCCGGCTGAGATGCAAAAGGTTGCGGGTTCGATTACCGCTGCGGGACAATTGTTTGTATGATTTGCAAATGTTTGTTCCTGGTCTGGGACCTGGGTGTTATGGTACCATGAACTCGTAGTTCCTGTGGGCTTGGTTTGTAATTTGGAACCACTCGAAATAACGAAAACCGAATTGAGAGTCGAAACGTCATTTTTGTATGCATAAAATGATAAGCGCCCCCAGCGGACTTCTAGAGAAACTCATTAAAAGCTTACTTAAAGACAAATATCGACTCGCAATTCGTTAGTCAGGATAACGAATTCAAAACTTAGACAAACCTGTAATAGGCCCTCTGATCTACCCTCCCCACGACACAGGGGATCCTAGTGTAGGATCAAGACTATGTATGTGACGGTTGGGTGTTACGTTATGTATGTTGAACGAGGCCTAGAAATAGATTGCAGGAAGATTGCGGAAAAATTAAGAAAATTACCTCTTTTTTGGTGTCGTAAATTTTGTCAAACATACGTTTGAGTGAAGAATACTATTTGACCCTTGACAGCGTCTTAAGGCGCTATAGGGCCAACGAAAATTTTTATGTCAGGGTGTGAAGCACGCGGGGTCGCCCCGCCCACTGAGCGGGACGCAGGATGCGCCGAGTTCAATGACCCGAATTCTATCGGCGGGTAAGAGCGTTTTCACACTTTCCGATCCGATATCCTTATCGGAACACATTTCCATACATTTTGTCGGTATCTGATATTGGAGACCGATAAAATGTTTGAAAATTACGGCCGATAACGGTATCGCATCGGATAGTGTGGAAACTCTCTAAGGCGCCTTGCCTTCGCACATACGGTCATAAAGTAGTACAATATGCGCACAAAAAATAAAAAGTTTTAGTGCTAGTAATAAATAAATAATATAGAATTTTTACGTAAGTTTTTTTATTATTTCTGTTGGATATTTGGATAATCACATTACCTATAAAAATGGATCGTCAGGAAGGTATCTAATTGTGGCAGAAAATCAGATGTTCCATAAACAAAATAAGTACCTCATGATTCGATCCTAAGAAATTACCTCTCCGTCTCCTCCAGTGGATGTGTGCAGTGGTCTGTCCGACCTAAGAGTAGGCCCTCCGTCTCTTTCTGAGGAAGAGTGCAGGGGTGTGTGTCCGGCCTAAGAAATTACCTCTCCGTCTACTCCAGTGGATGTGTGCAGTGGTCTATCCGACCTAAGAGTAGGCCCTCCGTCTCTTTCTGAGGAAGAGTGCAGAGGTGTGTGTCCAGCCTAAGAAATTACCTCTCCGTCTCCTCCAGTGGATGTGTGCAGTGGTCTATCTGACCTAACAGTATACCCTCCGTCTCTTCCCGTGGAAGAGTGTCGTGGTGTGTGTCTGGCCTAAAAAATTACCTCTCCGTCTCCTCCAGTGGATGTTTATAGTGGTCTGTCCGAACAAAGAGTAGCCCCTCCGTCTCTTCCCGTGGAAGAGTGTCGTGGTGTGTCTGGCCTAAAAAATTACCTCTCCGTCTCCTCCAGTGGATGTTTAAAGTGGTCTGTCCGACCTAACAGTATACCCTCTATCTCTTCCCGTGGAAGAGTGTCGTGGTGTCTAGCCTAAAAAATTACCTCTCCGTCTCCTCCAGTGGATGTTTACAGTGGTCTGTCCAAACAAAGAGTAGCACCTACGTCTCTTCCTGTGAAAGAATGCCGTGATGTGTTTCCGGCCTCAGAAAATACTTCTCCGTCTCCTCACGTGGATGTGTGAAGTGGTATGTCCGGCCTAAGAGTTACCCTCCGGTTTTTCCTATGGAAGAGTGCTGTGGTGTTTGTCGGGCCTAAGAAGATACCTGTACGTCACCTCACGTGGATGTGTGCAGTGGTCTGTCTGGCCTAAGAGTAGACCCTCCATTAGTTCCCGTGGAAGAGTGCCGTGATGTGTGTCCGCCCTAAGAAAATACCTGTCCGTCTCCTCAAGTGGATGTGTGAAGTGGTATGTCCGGTCTAAGAGTAACCCTCCGTTTTTTCCTATGGAAGAGTGCTGTGGTGTTTGTCCGGCCTAAGAAAATACCTGTGCGTCACCTCACGTGGATGTTTGCAGTGGTCTGTCTGGCCTAAGGGAAGACTCTCCGTGTCTTTCCATGAAAGTGTTGCGAGGTGTGTGTCCGGCCTAAGAAAATACCTATCCGTCACCTCACGTGGATGTGTACAGTGGTCTGTCTGGCCTAAGGGAAGACCCTTCGTGTCTTCCCGTGGAAGAGTGTCGTGGTGTGTGTCCGACCTAAGAAAATACCTGTGCGTCACCTCACGTGGATGTGTGCAGTGGTCTGTCTTGCCTAAGAGTAGACCCTCCGTCTGTTCCCGTGGAATAGTGCCGTGATGTGTGTCCGGCCTAAGAAAATACCTGTCCGTCTCCTTCCGTGGATGCATTGAGCATCACATCAATCTACAAATTCTACCTATATTATTCTACAATTTTCAATGTAATAACTACTCATTTTGATTTCTAGCACAGATAATGTATGGTAGTAAATGTGTTACTACCATACATAACATACATACCATACCACCATCCAAAGGGCGTCGACGATTCTGGCATAGTCGTCAGCCGCCATTTAGTTTTATTTTTAAGTTAGAGGCGCACTTTAAAAAAATTACATTTTCTAGAGGGTACTGGTCATTCGCAAAACATCCACTTCTCATAATGTACACCGCACTTTTATAACAATTTTTTTTTTTCAAAAAAGCTGGTTATGGGTTACTGGCTCACTGACTCTTTGAAATCGTTATTCTCCTAGAAGGAGTCGTTTTAGTGATGGGTCATGTTCTAGGAAAGTGTTTAGTTTTTTAATCAGACTCGGGAAAAAATCAGTCATTTCAAAAATCCAAGCTGACCAAAACCTTTCTTCGAAATGGTGACCGATCGGATCCGTTCAAACGACGCATCCTACTGTTTTTTGGGATAGATTAAAGAATAAAATAAAAAAAATAAAAAAATAGATTGCTGCTCTAAAATGGGTTTTTTAAACAGACTTGTCCGACTAGACTTTGGTGAATTAAAGTTTTTTACCAAAGTTAACACTCGAAAATTTGGTTTATATAGAAATGTTGTAATCATCTTGGTGTATATAGGGTGCAAAATCACAACTTTTTTAAAAACCATGATGGCGCATGGCGGATTGTTTGGTGGTCATTTTGTAGAATCGTAAAGTTTTGAAAAAAAGAGACTGCGGGCATCACCGGAGCTTGATGACTAGTAAAGGGCTATCGTGTGGGAGAACAAGTGGTATTGCCTGGTGGAAATTGCAACTTTTTTACTTTTCGTTACATTTTACTTGTATTTATATTTTACTTTTAAAACCAAGAAGTAAAAATGTAATCATATGAAAAAAGTAAAAAGTCTAAAATAAAAAAACTCAAAAAAAAAAAATTTAAGTCATTTTATGAAAAGTCCAGTGTACATATTGCGAATAAATGAGATGTCCAGAAGTGGTATAATATTCTGAGAAAATTTCAGAAGTTATGAAATATATCTAAAAAAAGCTTATTTATTGGGCTACTCGATTATATAAATTTTATATATTATAAAACCTCCGTTTCCGAGAAAATAATAAAATTGTTCTTGAAGGGAAAACATAATGAAACAAACATGCCAAAACCACACGTGTGTAATAAATAAATAAATAAATAATGCTGGACAGTTCACATTACACATTTCACATTTTTTATCTAGCCCCAAGCTAAGCAGAGCTTGTGTTATGTGTACTAGATAACGGATATACTTAATACAATATATTACATAGATAGATATTTTTTATTATACATAAAAATACCCAAAACACCCTAAACAAATATCTGCGATCACACATAAAATAAATTATTCTATTTCGTCTTCTTCTGCCTGTACCCAAAGATATGATGACTAAAATAATTATCTAACACGAAAATATGCTATTTCGTCTTCTTCTTCCTGTGCCCAAAGATATGATGACTAAAATATTCTTCTTGAATGGAATACGTGCTAACACACAATTTACAATAAATTTATCTGTGCCCTGAGCTACCTGAAAAATGCATATGTTTATGAGGAGGCGAGGAATGTAGGTACCTATGCATATTGCTAAAGGTACTATTATCATTACAGGCAGCTCCTATCTATTAGTGAACTCTCCAACAGTGTAGGTAGGTATCTACTTAGAATGTATCCTGAACCTACACAGAACAGATAAACTAATAAGTGAAGTATTAGTAATAACGCGACAACATGGAACGAAGGTAGGATAGTCGTATGAAAAGTTCTTTGTGGTTGTCTGTCTGCGGCCTGTCTCCCTAGCTAGAGAGTATCAAAATTCCTTAGTCTGCCTTCCAAAGAGCGTCAAGTTCACCTTTAGGGAGTGTTACAAGTCCTTACTTTATTTTGAAAAACACAACATTTGAATCAAGTTTAAAAAAATTGAGGTACATTTATTATTTTTCATTAGCTGAAAAATAGCCAAATAAATGCCCTTCATCCGTAAATAACTATTATGTTGCTTAGAATTTCTAGTTATTTTTATACCGGCCTTCATATATTTTTTGGACATCTCCTTTAGTCTATTTGAGCAAAAAAATTGAGTGTATATTTTGCGAAGTGGAGGTTATGCGAAGTGGTCATATTGAGAATAAGTGCGGTGTACATTACAAGAAGTGGACGTTTTGCGAATGAGTTGTATCCTCTAGCCATAGCACAATAACTAGTGGGTCGGTGGTGCGTGAGGTGCGAGTAGCTGGCGTACAGTTTTCCTTTGCCGCTTACTCGCGTGTATGCACAAACCTCTACAAACCCCTGCAAACCCTACCAACACTACAAACCCCAACAAAATCCTACAAACCCTACAAACTCCTTCCAACGCCTACGAACCTCTATAAATCTACTTTGATTTTGACCCTTAACCTTGACCTTGACCTGTACCTGTACCTGTACCTGTGTCTGTACCTGAACCTGTAATTATACCTGTACCTGTACATGCTCCTGCACTAATTAATACGAATGTCGCCTCTTCGTTTATCTCACTCACTCGACCATCGTTCCACTGAGTGGAATCGTTCCACTTCGTGTCACGCTGGTCTCGTTAGCTCGATAAGCTACAGCAAAGTTAATTTGAAGAGAGAAAACTAACGTAATATTCGTAATCAGCACCCACAAATTACTTGAAAACGACACCCATATTAGTTTTTTTCTGATCTTACCATTTTATAGGGTTACCAGCTTACCTACTAACTTACCCACGTAACCGAAAAATTTAAGTAATATTAATTTTCACTAGAAACGGGATATTTACCATGATTTTTGAGTTTTATATGTTCCCGATATTTCGGCACAGTTGCATGCGCCATGATCACGGGAGAACTGACTAAAGTCTTTGCGAGTAGATGTTATTGGCAGATATATCGATCTACCCTCTTTCTCACTCTTTTATTACGAACGATACCACTAACATCGGTTTCATTGTCACAATTCACACCAACTCGACACACAACACTAACGGTGTCCGGACGCGTAGCAGGTACCACACTTTTTTGATTCTTACACATTCTTACCACAGGCTTCCATACTCCAGATAATTGAAAACCATCTTCTCTATTGAAGTTTCTGTACTCAGTAATCTCAATTGCCTCTTGTACCATTCTCGGTATGTAATGTCGCTCTGTCGAGATTACCTGCGGACTGTGTAGCTCGATCCAATGATTTGAGCCAGATTCCAAAAGGTGTTCTGCTATGGCTGACTTATGTATGTCCCTGTTCTTGACCGCTCGTATGTGCTCCTTAATCCTTAAGTAATATTCGTAATCAGCAACTACAAATTACTCAAAAACGACACCCATATTAGTTTTTTCTTATATTACCTTTACGCAGGGTTGCCAGGTTACCTTCCTACTCACTTACATACGTACCTGACTGCAAATTTGATGATTTATTCGCAATCAGCACCTCCAAATTTCTCGAAAACGCCACCCATATAGTTTTTTTCAGTCTCTCGATTATACAAGCACCGTTTCCTCCCAGGGTTACCAACAATATACAAATTTATATAGGCAAAGGTTATTTTTAAGGGTTTCCTTCATAATACCACATACATTTAATATCAAAAACTTAATTTTTCATATAATTTGGAGAAAATCTAAGAAATTGCCCTAAAAACGGGGAAAATATTTCCACCTGGCAGCACCACTTGTCCTCCCACTCAACAGCCCTATACAAGTAATCAAGCTAAGTGTTGCACGCAGTCTCTTTTTTTCAATTTGTAAATTTTATATTCCACCATTTAACAAAATGGCCGCCACACCATCTGCCATCTTGGTTTTGAAAAAAGTTAGGATTTTCGTATATTCACCGAGATGCTGGCAACATTTCTGCATAAACAAAATTTTCGAGTGTTAACTTTGGTACAAGACTTTAATTAACCAAAGTCTAGTCGGACAAGTCTGTTTAAAAAAGCCATTATGGAGCAGCCTTCTATTTTTTTTGTTTGTAACATTTTTCCTTAATCTTTCCCATAAAACAGTAGGACGCGTCGTTTGAACGGATCCGATCGGGGTCACCGTTTCAAAGAACTGTTTTGTTCACGACCAAAAGTGCGGTGTACATTATGAAAAGTGGACGTTTTGCGAATAAGCCGTATCCGCTAGCCATTTATGTACAGTTTTCAAAGTGCGCCACTAACATGAAAATAAAACTAAATGGTGGCTGACGACTATGCCAAAATCGTCGACGCCCTTTGGATGGTGGTAGCCGGTAACACATTTACTACCATACATTTTCTGTCCTAGTAATCAAAATGTAGTTAACATTGAAAATCGTATCCTAATGCAATAGGTGGAATTGGTACATTGATGTGATGCTCATTGCATCCACGGGAGGAGACGTAGAGGTTTTTTTTTTGGCTGGACACACACCACAGCCCTCTTCCATGGGAAAAAACGGAGGGTTACTCTTAGGCCGGACATACCACGTTACATATCCACGTGAGGTGACGGACAGGTATTTTCTTAGGCCGGACAAACACCACAGCACTCTTCCATAGGAAAAAACGGAGGGTTACTCTGAGGCCGGACATACCACTTCACATATCCACGTGAGGTGACGGAGAGGTATTTTCTTAGGCCAGACAAATACCACAGCACTCTTCCATAGGAAAAAACGGAGGGTTACTCTGAGGCTGGACATACCACTTCACATATCCACGTGAGGTGACGGACATGTATTTTCTTAGGCCGGACAAACACAACAGCACTCTTCCATAGAAAAACACGGAGAGTTACTCTTAGGCCGGACATACCACTTCACACATCCACTTGAGGAGACGGAGAGGTATTTTCTTAGGCCGGACACACATCACGGCACTCTTCCACGGGAACAGACGGAGGGTCTACTCCTAGGCCAGATAGACCACTGCACACATTCACGTGAGGTGACGCACAGGTATTTTCTTAGGCTGGACAAACAACACAGCACTCTTCCATAGGAAAAAACGGAGGGTTACTCTTAGGCTGGACATACCACTTCACACATCCACTTGAGGAGACGGAGAGGTATTTTCTTAGGCCAGACAAACACCACATCACTCTTCCATAGGAAAAAACGGAGGGTTACTCTTAGGCCGGACATACCACTTCACACATCCACTTGAGGAGACGGAGAGGTATTTTCGTAGGCCGGACACACATCACGGCACTCTTCCACGGGAACAGACGGAGGGTCTACTCCTAGGCCAGATAGACCACTGCACACATCCACGTGAGGTGACGCACAGGTATTTTCTTAGGCTGGACAAACAACACAGCACTCTTCCATAGGAAAAAACGGAGGGTTACTCTTAGGCTGGACATACCACTTCACACATCCACTTGAGGAGACGGAGAGGTATTTTCTTAGGCCAGACAAACACCACATCACTCTTCCATAGGAAAAAACGGAGGGTTACTCTTAGGCCGGACATACCACTTCACACATCCACTTGAGGAGACGGAGAGGTATTTTCGTAGGCCGGACACACATCACGGCACTCTTCCACGGGAACAGACGGAGGGTCTACTCCTAGGCCAGATAGACCACTGCACACATTCACGTGAGGTGACGCACAGGTATTTTCTTAGGCTGGACAAACAACACAGCACTCTTCCATAGGAAAAAACGGAGGGTTACTCTTAGGCTGGACATACCACTTCACACATCCACTTGAGGAGACGGAGAGGTATTTTCTGAGGCCAGACAAACACCACATCACTCTTCCATAGGAAAAAACGGAGGGTTACTCTTAGGCCGGACATACCACTTCATACATCCACTTGAGGAGACGGAGAGGTATTTTCTTAGGCCAGACAAACACCACAATACTCTTCCATAGGAAAAAACGGAGGGTTACTCTTAGGCCGGACATACCACTTCACACATCCACTTGAGGAGACGGAGAGGTATTTTCTTTGGCTGGACAAACAACACAGCACTCTTCCATAGGAAAAACGGAGGGTTACTCTTAGGCCGGACATACCACTTCACACATCCACTTGAGGAGACGAAGAGGTATTTTCTTAGGCCAGACAAACACCACAACACTCTTCCATAGGAAATAACGGAGGGTTACTCTTAGGCCGGACATACCACTTCACACATCCACTTGAGGAGACGGAGAGGTATTTTCTTAGGCCAGACAAACACCACAGCTCTCTTCCACGGGAAGAAACGGAGGGTCAACTCTTTGGTCAGACAGACCACAGCACATCCCACATCCACTAGAGGGGACGGAGAGGTAATTTCTTTGGCCAGATCTCTACTCCTACTAGGTATGTAGCTATCTAAAGTAACAGTATGAAGTCAGAGTTTATTCGCAAAACAAATCGGATAATGTATTTGTTTACCTAGGTTTACTTTTACTTACCTTTGTCACAGAATAAATAATAGTACAAGTACCTATGTTGGCTCTTTTCATAATTATGATTTGCGAGTAGCCTGACTTGATAGTTTCCATTTCATCCGTAGTCACGTGACCGATGGCGGGAAAATTGACACAGATCCTGCCTAGATGCGGTCTGCGACCGGTCTGAGCAAGCCGAGCGCACGCTCTGGTACTTATATTTGTGTTTAAAAAATTATATAAAAAAATCCCTTTTGGTTTTGCTAAATTTTGTTAATGAATTCACTAATTTAAATAAAAATGAACATGACACCAAGTGTTTCATAAGTTAAAACGTGAAAGAAGTAAGTCAAAAATATGATTTCAATTTTAAAAAGGTGGTATCTTTGTGCTTTTTTTTTATTGAGTGAAGTAATCCAAATAGTGTATTGAATTAATGATTTCACTAGATAAAATGATCAAGAATATCATATATTTTTTTCTTCATAGAAAACTATAAGAATTCTTATCAAAAACTTTAAAATTCTAGAGACATTTGAGAACCTATGGCGTCTTAAGATGACGCATTGGAAATGTTAGTGGCCGGGAACTAGATTTTTCCCAGCACTTACAAAACTTTTTTTTTTCTTAACCTATATTGTCCCTCTGCTGGGCAAAGGTCTACCCCAAATTCCGAATACAAAATTCCGAATACAAACAATACAAAACATAATGAAAGTGATATTTGGTGACCTTCATATCACTGGCATATGTTTTTAAGTTGCATTACACGGTAGGTTAACTTTGTAATACAGAAAAAAATATTAAGGAAACCTATTTTAAAACAGAGATTTACATTTTACAGGCAAACGGGACCGATTTGAGCCTCTAAATTTTCTAGGTACATTCGCACCACACTTCAGTATTGTAGTTGGATTTTTTAAATTACTAGTAATTATTAAGTATTAATAATAAGTATTTCGTATACATTAAAAAAACTTTTTTAATTTTTATAGAGCGTTAGTTAAAAACCCAAGCGACACAAAGAGTTTGAAGAGTAGCCATATTCTGGACAACCTGCTATAATGAGGGAAGGACTGATGAATCCGGTTCCCAAACGACAAGAAAATATCCACTCATCCTCCTATAGTCCACCAACAGATTGCGGTTACATATAAACAACATGAATATTAAAAAAAAACGTATAGGTAGTAAATAATAGTTTGTCAATTCGTCGCCTTAAGCTTTTAAGGAAAAACATCCACACGGGCGAAGTTGCGGGCTTTCTACTACTTCTAATATAATTTTACTTCTTTTTCCAGGTAAAGTACGACGAAGACAGACGCCACCCCCGGATGGAGCACATCCTGCAAGCCGTTCGATGTCAGTACCTCACGCCGAACTTCCTCAAAGAACAGATGAGCACGTGTTCCGTGCTCAAGAAGGTGCCAGCGTGTAGAGAATACCTCGCTAAAATATTTAAGGTAAGGGCAGGCGAGGCGCACTCCGCACTTTAGGTATGAAGCTACGAGTACCCGGGGCGGGTTCCGGCTTGTCGGTCGAGTCAGGTAACTCCGCGCCAGACAGCGATAGAGTTACGCGTTAGAAGAGAGCGGAAATGTTTAGGTGAATATCGCGTTAGGTAGTGAGCGCTTATGCGAGCTGAATTGAACTTTGTTGCGTCCTAGCAAGAGTCGCTATTTATATAAATTTGTTCGCGAAGTTGGCCTTCTGTACTTTTACTATTATTTATTCTGTGGTAAGGGACAGTTAAATCACATCACACTATATAACTTCGTCAGTGCGTTTGTTACTTCTTCACGCTGAAACGGCTAGACGGATTTTGATGAAATTTGGAGTAGAGATAGCTGAACTCCTGGAATAACACATAGGCTTTTGTTATCCCGATATTCCCACTGGTTCGAGACTTATGCGGGTTACAGCGCACCGCAGTGAACAGTTTGTCATAACGGACATAGTCATAGTTGGCCACGGTTTCGCATGCGCGGTGTCGGGATAAAAATTAATCCCCCTCCGTTAGAAGAAAGCGTTAGCCAAACAGTCGTGGGGAGCAATAGCGGCGATGAGGTCACCACTTATCACGTCTATATTCCACGATGGTGCAACCCACTGTGAAAAGATGTCCATTGAGGCTCTGCCTATCCCTTCGGGGAAAAAGGCGTGTGTCTATGTGTGTATGTATGTAGTACAAATATGTCTGTATTCATTAAAAGCAATGGCGACGATGAGTTCATTACTAGTCACGTCTATGTTCCTACGATTGTGCGACCTACAATGAAATAAATTGACAACAACCCCTGCGAAGAAAAAGGCGTGTATGTATGTAAATGTCAAGGATAAAGAGCTGAACTTGACCTGAGTGCGGACTTTGACCTGAGTTCACAGATTATGTATCAAAATATCTGTAAATAAGCTTCAGCGAGCTAACGTTTACATAGAGCAGAAAGTATAGACAGTATGAATATCTGAATGATTTTTAGAGACGCGATTTTATTGATTATTAATTTATTAACTGCCTTAGCGTTTGAGTATATTATATTATTGTAATTTTTTATGACATTTGAATTATTGTGAATCTGTGATTTATCTTATAACTTGTAACGATGTACTTATTTTTTTTAACTTTGCATGCTGTAAAGCTGATCATGGCCTGTATCTTTTTATTGTTATTATCATCTTATGTACCCATGTTTCGCAAAATAAATGATTGATTGATTGATTGAAACCGGTCAAGTGCGCGTCGGACCTCGCTCATCCAGGGTTCCGTACCAAATGTACAAGAAAATTCTCGAAATGTTTTGTTTTCTAAAATAATATTATTTGTTGTTAAAATATATTAAGCATAGTAAGGAGCATATTTAAAAAAAATGTTCCTACGTCAAATATAAATTAAAAAAGAACTTTGTAACAACATTTTGGAAAAAACTGACTTACGGCCTCTCGTGACTTGTTTTCCATTACTTTTGAAAATAAAAAAATCCAGTCTAAATTTTTTTTTTTTTTTTTTATATACTACTTGGATGACGGAACAAGCAAGAGGCCCACCTGATGTTAAGCGGTAACCTCTGCCTATGAACAGTGCATTACCTCAAAGGTCACGTCCACCTAGGACGCACCCTATGTGGCATTGCACTGCGCCCGCCACCCTGAGACATAAAGATGAAAAGTCTCATGTGCCTGTAATTTCACCAGCACCCTTACCCTTCAAACCGGAACACAGCAATGCGAGCACTACTGCTTTGCGGCAGAAATAGGTATGGTGGTAGTACTTCCCCGGACGAGCTCTTTCACAAAAAAGCTCTACTACTACTAATTTGCCCTAAAGCGCGCTCTGTGGCGCGGCGGGCGAGGAGCCGGCTGAGATGCGAGAGGTTGCGGGTTCGATTGCCGCTGCGGGGCAAATGTTTGTGTGATCTGTAAATATTTGTTCCGGGTGTGGGTGTCGTACTCGTAGGTCCTGATACCCCCAATACAAGGCATCATAGTGTGAGATCAGGAACATGTTTTTTTCATTTTTTTTAAGTACTACTTGAATGACGGATCAAGCAGATGGCCCACCTGATGTTAAGCGGTAACTTCTGCCTATTAACAGTGCATTACCTCATAGGTCTCGTCCACCTAGGACGCGCCCTATGTGGAATTGCACTGCGCCCGCCACACAGAGACATAAAGATGATAGGTCTCATGTGCCTGTAATTTCACCGACACCCTTACCCTTCAAACCGGAACACAGCAATGCGGGCACTACTGCTTTGCGGCAGAAATAGGTATGGTGGTAGTACTTCCCCGGACGAACTCTATCACAAAAAAGCTCTGCTACTACTATGCATATCACTATTGGGTGTTAAAAAAGGTTTTGTCTC
This sequence comes from Operophtera brumata, assembly GCA_932527175.1. Lineage (NCBI taxonomy): Eukaryota > Metazoa > Arthropoda > Insecta > Lepidoptera > Geometridae > Operophtera > Operophtera brumata. The sequence goes on along the minus strand of OW052237.1, from coordinate 6,418,070 downwards.
TTTGTGTATGGAACTTTACGATGGATGCCGTTTGCAGAAAACCTGACCTTGATCGTACATTCAATAACATGTTTTCACATCATCTTTATTATGTACTAATAAAAACAGCTTCGTAATGCTATGTAGAGCAAACAGCTATAGCTAACCCAACACCGCAATGTACCCAGTGACTTGCGTTACTGTTCAAACTATCATTGGTCACGTCCACATTCACGCCTGATTATTCTTACCTCTTGTAATCATCAGAGGGCTTAGGACGGGTTTATAATTTGGAACCATTCGGAATAACGAAAACGAATTGCGAGTCGAAATGTCGTTTTTGTATGCAGAAAATGATAAGCGTCCCTATAGCGGACTTGTTGAGAAACTCATTAAAACCATACATACAAAATATCGACTCGCAATTTGGACTCGATAGTCGGGACACCGAACGCAAAACTTAGGCAAACCTGTACTAGGCCCTTAAGTCCCCTAGTCCTCTAATTAGTATGTTGGGTAGATACAGGTACATGATTTATTGGCCTCTGTGGCGCGGTGGGCGAGTAGCCGACTGGGATGCGAGAGGTTGCGGTTTCGATTCTCACTGTGGGACAAAAGTTAATTGTATCATCTGCAAATATAAGTTCCATGTCTGGGTGTTGTGGTACTATGGTACTCGTAGTTCCTGACCCCACGACATATATACTACAAGGAATCATTGTGAAGGATCAAGTCAAGACTATGTATATGGTATGTGAATGTTGGGTATTACTTTATATGTTATGTTATTCTATCTAACCGAAAAGGGGAAAAATCTAACAAATGTGATCAATTTTCGTCAAAAGTATATTGGAAATTCTAACAAGTGAATAATTTTCAAAAAAAGTCTATTTGAAATTCTAACAAGTATGATCAATTTTCGTCAGAAGTTTATTGGAAATTCCTCGCTATTGAAAGAGCTAATCTAGTTCTCCGAGTCAACTAGGACGACTCAGCATTTTTATGTTTGTCCAAGGGTGGACAGATAGTATTGGTACAATTTGTTGGCAAGTTATGAGCTAAAACGGTCGGGGGTTTAATGAGATATTGGTAGAATAATAGGTGATATAATGGAAACTTAAAAAGAAAAATATGCACAGTTTCTTTACTAAATCGTAACCCTCATTTTGCTTTGCCGTAGTTGTGTAAATATTGTGTAACATACATTTTTGCGGGCGATAATATGTGAAGATCAAGGCCTATATAGTTTTATGTTCGGTCGAGGAGAACCATATAACCTTGTAACAGTTTATTTCGTACGAGTAACTTGTCTTGTTAGGGTTCCGTATCCAAATTACGGAACCCTTATGGATTCGTCATGTCTGTCTGTCTCTCCGTCCATATGACACAGCCACTTTTTTCCGAAACTATAAGAGCTATGCTGTTGAAACTTGGTAAGTAGATGTATTCTGTGAACCGCATTAAGATTTTCACACAAAAATAGAAAAAAAAACAATACATTTTTAGGGTTTTCCATACTTAGAACTGTTGTTGTTTGATGGTTTTTTTTTTCCATCAAACCCATACGTGTGACCTATCTTTTGATAGGTCTTCAAAAATGATATTTAGGTTTCTAATAGGTATAATTTTTTACTAACTTCTAAACTGTTTGCGCGGGAGACACTTCCAAAGTGGTAAAATATGTGAATTTTTGTGTAAAAATCTTAATGCAGTTCACAGAATACATCTACCTACCAAGTTTCAACAGCTCTTATAGTTTCGGAAAAAAAAGGCTGTGACATACACGGACAGACAGACAGACAGACATGACGAATCCATAAGGGTTCCTTGTCTTTGACTACGGAACCCTAAAAAGCGAGCGAAGTCGCGGGCGGACACTAGTATAATATAATAATGAGAAGCTACTCTTCCGTCCCTCTCCGTTGCCTGGTCTAAATCCGCTCGAGCAAGTTTGTTTTGTCATTAATATATTATGTTATCGATCTAATATTTTTCTGCCTACCTTGTTACTGGTTTCTGAATGACACAGCACTTTTAGTAGCGAGACTTGAATGTCAAAGCAATGACCGATAGATTACGATTCGGCGGCACAAATGATAGCATGATAGCTAGTTATTAGAAGGGCATATATTATTTACCGCCGGGATTCATATATCCGCACAGATTCATAGTATCTGTGTGGAAAGGGGATGGCCGTGGTAGTGCATAGTTAGCGATTTTGTGTTCTTGGCAAGGCACCCTCGTTTTTTAACCCCCGACGCAAAAACGACGGGGTGTTATAAGTTTGACGTGTGTGTATGTGTGTGTGGGTGTGTGTGTGTGTCTGTCTGTCTGTGGTATCGTAGCTCCCGAACGGATGAACCGAATTCGTTTTTTTTTTGTTTGAAAGGTGAATTTGTCGTGAGTGTTCTTAGCTATGTGTGATCATAATCGGTTCAGCCGTTTCATTGCGTTGAGGGTTTTTTTAAGTTTTACAAAATTAATTAGTTGTTGACAATTTGTCTCGTAAAATTTAGGCGACCCGTAACTATATGGTGAAAATGAGGGCTAGATTCTCATAAAAATCTTCATTATGCTTTGTACAATTATTTATTCTGTGATTATGTCGTCTTTCGTAGCGCGGTGTGTGGATAGCTGGCTGAGACGTGAGAGGTGCTGGTTTGATTCCCGCTGCGGAACAAATGTTTGCTTGCATGGTTTGCAAATATTTATTCCGGGTCTGTGTACAGTAATATTTCGTACTCGTAATTCCTGGTCCTCACGATACACGGAATCCTAGTGTGGGATCAAGGACTATGTATTTCAGTGTTGGTTGTAGTAAATGAGTTTAGTTTTTTTATGTTTTAGTTATGTTAAACAATTTTTTTTTGAACGCAAGCTTTTATAAAATTAGTGATCGGAACCGTGCGCTCATCAAAATGACCCTGAACACGGCTAGTCTACTATTATCCATCGAGGAGTTCCGTTGTCCACCTTCAGATCAGCATGCTGACATATTGTATTGTCATCGCAACTTCACAGGTATGCAAATTTTCAGCTCAATTGGATGTCAAGAAGTGGTTCTAATTCAGCTGCAAGATTTGACCTAAACAAACAATCTAACGTACAAACAATCTAACGTACAAACATCGCAAGTTAAGACCATATGTTAAAATATCGAATAGGCGGAGTCTAGCAAGAAAACAATAGCTGCAAGAACGTGACAGCGATATTACTCACATGAAGAGATGAGGTATACACACAGACATAGATAATTTCTGCCGCTCGGAAGTAACTGATATAAGCGACAAATGATAAAACTTCGTTTTGCTTCTAGAGTAGCAAATATAAAAATTAAATTAACTACTGTTAATATGAGTAATGTGATTACCTATTGAGTAGTATACAAATTTACGCTTAATATTTTGTCTATTCGAAAGAGGGACCTAAAGCGGGTTGTAGGCATGAATGAAGTAGTACATGGATTGAGTGCTAAAATAGCATAGAGTGTTCCTTCTTACTCCTATCCTAGAACATAGCTTGCTATCCTATGTTAGAGAGAAACAAATAAATTGACACGCGACAGTCGTTTTTCCGTTCCGTACCCTGAATTTTGGTATCATGCATATACATCTCCCTAGTAGTACAGGCAAATTAGGAAAAAGTGTGGCCCTAAGTCGAGTAGTCGTGGATTCTTATGGAATCGATAGATGACACGAATAGAAGCTTATCCCAAGTTTGCACCGTTTGTAGCGCATACGGAAGGCTTTTAAATATTAGGTACAAACTTTGAAAAATTGTAACTTTTGAATAAACAAAAAAATGTTAAGTGCAAGTTCAATTACTTATAGAGACAGTCTTAGTGCGTTATAGATTTTAATTAAAACTACGTGCATAGTGGAAAACACTGAATTTGTTTTTTTTAGTTTGCGACTCGGGGGAAATTTATGTACTCGGTGCAAACTTACATAAGGTTTCTATAAGTATTATAAACACTATATTAGTTTTGCACACCTCAGCTAATTACGGAACATAGTTTTTTTTCTTTTTTTGTAAATTGTACTTCGGGGGAAACTTATGTAGTCGTGCAAATTTGATTATGGTATAAACTATCAGTTTACTACATTCGCACGTAAAAATAACTACAAATTTCGTACCGGAAGTACTTCTTAATAATAGATCTTAATAAAAAATCAACGGCGTGGGTGGTGTGCAGATTCATACCAAAATGTAGGCCGTATTCAACCCACGAATAATAAAATTGTATATTTGTCCATATTAATTGCAAAATGTAGTCCAGATTCATACCGCGCCACGGCCTTTAACAATGGATATTAGTACGGTCAGACAGAAAAATGCAAGATCTTTACTATCATTTTCATATATTTTTGTTATATGCAAATTATGAATAATTGGCGTTCGTATGTATGTATGTTTGTCGGAAGATAACTTGCGAACTGTTGATATATTCTTTATACAATTTGGTAGATGGGTATATAGTATTAGAACTAAAATTTGAGTAAGGTTATGAGCTAAATTGGTTCGGGGGTTGTACAAGATATTGGGGCCAAAGAAAGGGTAAAAAAGTGAAACAATCATAGACGTTTCAAAATCTGTTTTATTTTTATTTTAGACTGTGTAACTTTTGGGATATAAGCCAAGAAGTAAAAATAAATAACCTCTAGAGTTTTTCCAGTAATCTACTATCATCCATCGAGGAGTTCCGTCGTCCACCTTCCGTCTCCATCATCAGATCAGCTCGCTGTCACCATCATAAATAAATATTTAATAAATAAATAATGCTGGACAGTTCACACAACATTATCTAGCCCCAAGCTAAGCAGAGCTTGTGTTATAGGTTCTAGATAACTGATATACTTATAGTAAAATACATTACATAGATAGATATTTTTTTATTATACATAGAAAATACCCAACGAAAACATATAACATAACATAAATAACATCCTGAACAAATATCAGCAGATAGTACAAATAATAATAATAATAAATAATAATAAATATTTATAAATTATACAATATGGGTAAATTCAAGAGAAATATCAATAGGGCTCTTAATGGTAGGCAGCGCGTTTGCAATACCGTGGGTGTTGTCCATAGGTGGCGGTGACTGCTTTACATCAGGCGGGCCATCTGCTTGTTTGTCACGTTTAGGGCATGTAATATCGGAAGGTTTTCAATTCCTATACTGATTTCCGATATTATTAAATATTGGAATTTCAGTATTAATATCGGAATTTCGTTATTTATTTAGTAATTGCACATTTTATTTATAAATTGCACAAATTCGGAATGAGGTTGGATTGAGTGCAATAAAAAATATTTTGAAATCGTATTCTAATCGTATCTGATCACGGGAGAACTAACTAATGTCTTTGCGAGTAGATGTTATTGGCAGATATATCGATCTACCCTCTTTCTCACCCTTTTATTATGAACGATACCACTATCATCGGTTTCATTGTCATACTGTAACACCCCCCCTATATACCTTCTCTATTATACCTAATAATCTAACTACCTATTATACCGCGCGCACTCACCGACTTCCTACTTTACTCTGTGGAGTTACGATAACTTTAATCTTACCTACTTCTTTAAACACTATAAATTGGCCTTATGATCGTCTAGATATATACCTACGTTGTGTGTTGTAATAACTCGATTCTTTTTTTGTTAATATTGTCAAGTCTTAACGTATCCTAACTACATAAAATATTTTACCTTTTTATCGATATCCTCGTAATAGTTGCTACTAATTCTAATAGGAAAGATACCTACTTAAATTTTATTTTACTTCAGTACACATCGGAACAATTAATTAAAAGATTACTCCAGAGATTTATTTCCATTATAGTTTGTTATTCCTTTGTAAAAGAATAAGCTACAATTAAAGTTCCTAGTAATATTTTGAACATTCTGATTTTACAATTTCTGAGGTTTATTGATTTTGACTCTAGCTTCGATACAGACATGTTTGTCTGGTGCTATTTCAAGATACTTTTACGTGACAGATTTGCATCTGTAATAGATCCATTAGGGAAATGACAAGAAATTACTTGTATAAATTATTTGCTTCTCAGATAGAATTTTAAAGTTATTTTTTTAATTATTTGAAGGATGAACCAAATTTGATAAGGTTCATATCCAGAGATAAGCGACTTTTTGGAGAACAGCCCCGTCCGCGCTGCCCTCGGTGGATTTCTTCCAATGCTTTTGGTCAATCCTCCCTCGCTTGGACATAGGTAATTACCTAATATTGTCCGTGAGTTTTATCCAAATGATATTCTAATTAAAATCAATTCCTTTTTACTTTAATACAAGGGATTTTAGAGGATCGCGAACCTATTTCTGTCGGAGTAAGTTTGTTAGTCATTTTCAAACATTCCAGGGAATTTTACATTTAATCAATAACGCAAAATCAACCACATACATCCTTCACCTTTGGTTAACTTTGGGATTTATCTAGGCTTCCTGAAGCCTAGGAAAATCCCTACTTGATTCATATACTTACAAATAATTCTAAATATTCTCTGTAGGATAAATAGAATTCCTAGTTGGATTATCCAGATAGGAATAATCGCTTGTGAAAATTCTAGACTATATTTAAATGAAATTTTCCTTCCGAGAATGATAATATTCAATTACAAGATTCTCCTTTTATCTAGTATTTTAATACGTTTGATAATTATTTTGCCCGTTCCTTTATGAAAGAATAATAGTAAACTAAATTAAATCACCGGTTAAATTTTAGAAAATGCCAATTTGTAAGATTGGTCTACATACGCACTAATACAATGCCTATATAAGTGTGCCTAATTACCTGGCTAAATTGGGTGTGTGTGATTCAAACTTTGAGAAAACCGTTCTCATTTTGTTTTAAAAGTGCAGTTAAATGTGTATGTCTTCTGACGAGGTGCAAGGTCAGAATACCTAGATTGAACTATTAAGGATAGGAAATCTGTCGCTGTGTAACCTAAAGCGACAGACGGAGCCTAGGGGTCAGGGATAAGGTTTATGGATGGATAAGATCTTGTCTGTCCCGCGGACTCACGAGACAACCCTTTCGGGCTGATAAAGGGATTCCTGTCAAACAAGAAATCGGAACCTGAAAACATTAAAATAGAAGATACTTTAAAGACTACGACAGTCTAACAAATATCTTCCTTCGAAAATCGTTCACTTTGTCACAAGTCTAATCACTTCTTCCCCATTGACTTTGAATATTTAAGAACACTTGAAAAACATCACCAAAAAGAAACTAGTTAATTTCTCTAATTTTGGGCGGTCTTTCAAATTATTTTTATATTTCACAAAATTTAAACTTTCACTAAATTATATTTAATTTCACTTATTATGGACTATTCCACTTTATAGAATCAATCCTAATATTTCAAGGTATAAATTTCTAGCTTTTAAACGAACTTTAAAATCACTTCGTAATTAATTAACACAATTTAATATTTACCCCAGCGTTACCACGCAAACGTGATACTACTTCCAGAATTATCCAGCACTGACCCCGCCTTCAGCTGTTACATCTCTATTTAAAGTCGCCAACCAAGATAAAACATTTCATTCAATTTTGAATCTTATTCATACGATTCCTAAACAGGAATTGGTGTGTTCCTTCAAAGTACTCTGAAATTCGAATGTTTATATTTTTTGTATATAAACGTTCCCACATCCCAATTCTCTGAAAAAACGACAGAACAAACCCTCTATTGTTTCCGACCTCATTATTCAAGTATCGCTCGATTTATTTGATAACAAGATATAATAATTTTATTTGAGCATTTGTGAGATACTAATGAATCCAGTAAAGATGGTTCGTTACAATACTTCACCCCAACTCGACACACAACACTATCGGTATCCGGTCGCTTAGCAGGTACCACACTTTTGTGATTCTTACACATTCTCACCGCAGGCTTCCATACTCCAGATAATTGAAAACCATCTTCTCCATTGAAATTTCTGTATTTAGTAATCTCAATTGTCTCTTGTGCCATTAAAAATATTTATAATAATATACGAATCTTTGCTCGTTGTATAGGATATTGATGTTATCTAAAAGCTTGTGTTATAAATAATTGTAAAATTCTGATTCTCTGAAACGATTTCTACACTAGTCCGCGATTTTCCGTTTTTTTTAAATCGCTTCCACTTTCTTTTTAAATGTTGTATACTTATTTTTGTTCTGTGATGACAGTAAACCTCAGATATCGATTTTTAAAGTAATCGAAACAGTAACAAAAAAAATGCATTTGCATCCACAGCACGAACCATTGCATTGAAATTAAATCAAAAATACTGAAAAATTAAAAAATCTGTTTTGTCCCTTACATTCTAAGGAAATTTTAGAAATAAAGTCTCTTAAAAACTTGGTCATTATGTCAGCTATTTATCATGTAAATTTGATTGAAAATCTTATACGGTATCATTCATTATATTCAATTTAAACAGTTGAATGCGAAATTCTATTTTTTTAGATTAAGTGAAATCGTAAATAAAACTAAATAATAACTTTCAGCATTGCATGTGTTCAGTAAATCATCACAATAAATTTTCGAAATGGTGACCTTCTTGCTCAATACATAATAAGCATCGTCTAAAAAAAATATCTTTAAAGCGTAGAAAAGCGATTCTGTTGCTTTTGATTGTTGCTTCCGCCTGGGTCAACCTTCTTCGCAATTCTTGCACATTTCGGCACTCTCGAGAGTAATCAATCTCTTTATAATATCCCCAAATAAAAAAGTCAATGGGGTTTAAGTCGAGAGATCGTGGGGGCCATGCGATAGGCCCGCCTCGGCCAATCCATTTATCACCAAGTATCACATTTAGTAGAGCTTTTTTGTGAAATACTTCGTCCGGGGAAGAACTACCACCATACCTATTTCTGCCGCAAAGCAGAAGTGCTCGCATTGCTGTGTTCCGGTTTAAAGGGTATGGGTGCCGGTGAAATTACAGTCACATGAGACTTTTCATCTTTATGTCTCAGGGTGGCAGAGCAGTGCTATGTCACATAGGGCGCGTCCTAGGAGGGCGTGACCTATGTGATAATGCACTGTTCATAGGAAGAGAGTACCGCTTATCATCAGGTGGACCATCTGCTTGTTCAGTCATTCTAAGTAGTATATAAAAAACAACCTGTCATTAAGATGTTGTGTAACTACTGATGCAAAGTGACATGGTGCGCCGTCATTTTGATAAATCATGTTTTGGCGTGTTAGTAAAATGGTGTCTGTGGATTATCCATTTAAATCTTCTCTTAAAAAGTTCAAGTATGACTCGCCATTTAGACGATCTGGCAGTTGGAATGGGCCCACAATCTGTCGCAGGTTTCTGCCTCGTAGGAAGAAAATAATATTCTCGAACAACAAAGATGGGTTATTTTACTATTGCTTATGTGTAATACAATCTTCAGACTGCCAGATTTCTTTTAAATCCCGACTTGCAGAACATTTTCAAAAACTAGTTTTTGAACTAACTTTTATTAAATTGAGTGTTTTTTATGATCCTGTGCAAGAATCTGGAACAAAGTTACATGACTAATAGCTGACACATTAGCCATGTTTCTAAGATAGGTTTGGATGAAAAAGATTATGTTACTTTTTTTTAAACGTTCATTGAATTAAGAGATTAAACAAAAAAAAAATATCTTCATATTTTTATTTTAATGCAATAGTAGATGCTGTTGATTTAAATGATATTAGACAAGGTAGCCCTAGTATTTAGCTTATTTACAACAAAAAAAACAGGCCAACGAATCGAGTCACAATGGGCAAAAAAGTGTAAGAGCTCCGATTGTCTTAAAAACACATAACTCGAAAACTACTAAAAATCGCAGAACATACATAGGGGTGATTCGGGTACCTCTGGGGGTAACCTTTCTTTGGACTTCGGCTTGACACTACTTTTTGGGACACATTGTATATATTATTACTTTGTTGATTATTTTTACCGACAATTTTATGAAATAAATAGATGTTCCATAATAACATATTTTTTTGCTGACGTTACTTTCACTCGTTTTAGATGTAGGTATTTCTGGGTGGGATAAATACGGACTCTAAAATGAAATGAATATTAATGGTATGAATCCGGAATAATTATTATTACTTTCAGCTCGTGGGATGATTTTCTGGGATCAATACGGATGCACCCCGCGGTCGGGGCCCAGTGTAAGCAGTGCAGCGCCACAGTATATATATTAGTTACTTAGCACCGCACTGAACTTACATATTTAATACTTAAAAAATACATGTTCCGTATATAAATTCCAGTATTAAATGGCCGGCGAATGTAGTACTAATCAAATGAATAAGTTTAAGTGAAATTCCAGAATTGCCTGAAATTTCCCCGAAGAAGAGCGACAATAAAATATGGAAAAAGTGACTTCCGTGTGAGTTACCCAGGTGCAAACCTGGTAATTTATTTGGCCCATTTTTCTGGTAATTCTGTCAATTTGCACAGACTACTTCAATTTCCCCTGAGCCGCAATACTCAAAAAAAAAATTTTTTTTAAATGTTTTTTTTTCGTATGTTCTGTAATTCGGATTAAAAAAATACTTGGTGCAAATTTAGATCATAACGGTCTTAAGTGTATGCAAAATTGCACCGACTACATCTATTTTCCCCATTAAGTTACAGGTATTATAAGGTTTTCACCCTATTTCACCCTGTTCCGGGGGGGTGAATTTGCTGAAAGTTATATTAGAGGTGATTTTCAAGCCAAACAAAACAATTAGAAAAGGTTTTGTGACTACATCTAATTACTTCCACACTTTTGCTAAAAATCACCTAATTTGCCTGTACTATAGATTGTTACCATGAATGTAGTAGTAATTTGACATTTGGCCTGGTACGACTAACACAAATAAGAACAGATAGATTTATGCTTGTCTCATTCCAACACATGAATACATGCATATAAAAGAATGAGACTGGTATAATCAATACCGTTTCGTTTTTAGCCTTAGTTCCATGCTTTAGTTCTTATTCCGAGGTTTTAGGAGGGCCAATTTCAAAGAACAAAGCTATGGAGAAAAGTTTTACCAATCGTGTTTCTAGTCTATGATTTAATAAGATTACATCCTCAAGTAATTTCTGTATTAACATCAAGTTTGTAACCTTTAGAGCTCATTCACACGAGGACGATTCGTGTTTTTTGACGAGTCTTCTTTTTTCACGATTCGTTTTTTTTTTGACGGCGGCAATGCTTTTTAATGCCTATGTTCACACGGATCACGAATCGTGAAAAATGACGAATTCGTTATCTGAACGAACATGGGCATAAAAAAAGCATTGCAGCAGTCAAAAAAAAAACTAATCGTGAAAAAAGATGACTCGTCAAAAAATACGAATCGACAGGAATCGTCCACGTGTGAATGACCTCTTAATAATAATCAATAATAATCAATAATCATTTATTTCATACATTGCTAGAACTATACGTACTTATAATGTTATTGAGTGAGCATGTAACGCAACAACTCCAAAATTGTAACATATCGTCTTAATAAAAAGCTTGTTCGAATGTTTTTGTTCCAGGATCTGACATTACATAAAAAGCCGGTCGTAAAGGAGAGGAGGCCGAACACACCCCGTATAATCTACGTGGCCGGCGGGTACTTCCGGCACTCCATAGACGTGTTTGAGGCGTTCAATCTCGACGACAACTGCTGGATGACGCTGCCGCGGCTCACGGTGCCGAGGTCTGGACTCGGAGCGGCCTTTCTGAAGGTAATACTGGCACTGGTTAATTCCTGGTAACTCTGTTTTAGGTCAGGGACCAGCTTTATGTATTCCTGGTAACTCTGTTTTAGGTGAGGGAACAGCTTGATGTATTCTTGGTAACTCTGTTTTAGCGATGAGACGAATTGAAATTTTTCTAGCTCGAGTAACTCGAGTTGATATGGCTAATGACTCGAGTCGCAACTCAAGTTGACTCGACTCGGTATTCGTGTAGCGATGAGTCGTTGAGTTGAGTTGATGAATGAACGAGTCAAATCGAGTTCCTTTCTAACGCACATTAAATCGATGATAAGTACGCATTAAGGCGCTATAGGTTCAACGAACATTTTTGTATGAGGCGAAGAAGGCGAGCGCACGCTCTGATACCGTGTTTTTATGTATAAAAAAATTATATAAAAATGTCGTTCAAAGTTTTGTTTAATTTTGTTGATGAATTCACTAACTCAAATAATAACTAACATGTAACCAAATGTTTCAAAAATTAAAACGTGAGAGAAGTGAGTGAAAAATAGCATTTAAATTTTAAAAAGGAGGTATCTTTGTTATTTTTTTTTATCGAGTGAAGTAATTCAAATATTTTATTGAATTATTGAATTCACTAGATAAAAAGCTCAAGAATATCATATATTTTTTTCTTCATAGAAAACTATGAAAATTCTTATCAAAAACTTTAAAATTCTAGAGACATTTGAGAACCTATCGCGCCTTAACTTTCTCTCTTCTCAACTTGGTATTCGGTTGTCGAACGGAAGAGCCCGAATCAGCCCGATCGCCGTCTTCGAGTTTGATTCGTTTGGTAAGCGGCCAAACGGGCGGGGCAACCATCGCGCGCGAACTGAGTTAACTGCAAGAAACTGGACTTGAGTTGACTAGTTTACAATTTGACTCGAGTAACTCGAGTTAAACAACTCAACTCGCCCATCGCTACTCTGTTTTAGGTCAGGGACCAGCTTGATGTGTGGCAGCCCAGAAAACATTATTCTTACCCCTATTACTTAATTAGTACAGTCACTAATCACTTTCAATACATAATTACAGTATTTGATTGATATCCCCAAACCCAAGCTCGATATGTTCAATACAGAGGCACCTAAAACTAAAGAGATTTTAGCAGATCGCTGGTTCGACACGTTTCCATGGCTGTTTGTTTTAGCTGATTTTCTTACTTTTACCCGACTGCGGCGAAGACAAAAAAAAAGGAGGGTTATGTGTTTGACCTGTATGTAAGTCCGTTCCTATGGTCGTAACTACTAAACAGCTGACCCGATTTTGATAAAAGGTGTGTTGTTAGATTCGTCTTGTTGCGCGAGTGTCACTGGGTATATTAAAATTATAAATAAACAAAATGGTAGATCTTTGTCACCAAAATTCATGAATTTTTATTTTGTTTGTATCTCTAGTAGTTTAACTCGTTGTATGTATGTATGTTTGATGAGAGTTTGTTAACGATAACTTCCGAACCGTTGATCTAATCGCCATTCAATTTGGTAGATAGGTTACCTTATTAATCAAATAGGTTACCAATTATAGGTGACCTTAATCGGTAAAGGATTCGTTGATATATGTAGGTGAAGTCTTAATATTCTGAGCGCTGTCATTTCATATGAGAGGTACATTATATTATAATAACAACATTACGTAAATTAATTTATTAATACATTCAATTGCTCTTGTATAATTTAGAATTATTTGTAGTTAAATAATTTGTTATTAAAATATACAAAGTTAATGATCGTGAGTAGTCTCACGTTGCGTATTAATGAATACAGTCATGATTACTTGCAAATTCAATGTTTCTGTTTAAAACTAAGCCTTATTTACTTGAGATAAAGTCGAAAAAATAATTGAGCACTTTCAGTTTATCACATAAACATGGGTGAATGGTAAGCCTGGAACAAACGATGACTGAGTCGCTGGTATTTGCTTTGTGACTGTATATCGCGAATGAGTTGTCATGACTTGGAATTTCACTAACTAACCAAGTATCAGTTTTGCTGGACAAGTTTCACGTTATAAAAATGTTTTTTGTATATATGGTTAATTGTCTCAATGGCTATAACATTTGTGATATTTTTGTAATGCATATTTATATATATATACATTTATATGTATATACCTATATCACCTATTTATCTGTATCGTATCGTAAGTTTACGAATTTTTATTTTGATAAAATCTCAATTAAGGAAATATCTCAGTTGGTTCTAAGGAAAACTATCAATCCAACATTCGTTTTTACGTAAGCAAATATTGATCACCACCAGATTTTTAATTGTGATCTATAATCTAACTAATTTAATTTGTACCCAATAACAACCTGAGAAAAATCGTACGTAATGTACATTTATAGTATATACATAGTCTACGTTTTATATTGAACGAGTGGAGCGAATTCTCTGATTCAGATAAAAAAGAATCGCCGTTTGTGTGTATGTTTGTCCAAGGATAACTTTTTTATTTTATTTTTTATTTATACTACTTGGATGACGGAACAAGCAAGAGGCCCACCTGATGTTAAGCGGTAACCTCTGCCTTTGAACAGTGCATTACCTCATAGGTCACGTCCACCTAGGACGCACCCTATGTGGCATTGCACTGCGCCCGCCACCCTGAGACATAAAGATGAAAAGTCTCATGTGCCTGTAATTTCACCGGCACCCTTACCCTTCAAACCGGAACACAGCAATGCGAACACTACTGCTTTGCGGCAGAAATAGGTATGGTGGTAGTACTTCCCCGGACGAACTCTTTCACAAAAAAGCTCTACTACTACTAAAACTAACTTCTGAACCGTTAATCCTAGGGTAGTAGATAGTATTGGTACAATTTGTAAAAATCAAATCAAATCAAATCAAAATAATTTATTGCGTAATATGGGTTTGTTACAGAATGTTAATTGCAACTGTTTAAGTCCTGCCATAATCAGCGTTTCACGCATGCAATTTAGTAGAAACCTATACAGGTGATATTATAATTAATTTCATATATCAGATTTACATTAATATTATACAAAGTACATTACATTAGTCCAAGTTCTTATCATCTAAATACTCTTTTGTGTTATAATATGCCTTTTCTATAAGCAGTTTTTTCAATTTCCCTTTAAACACATTCAAGCTAGGGGCATCCAATATAGATTTAGGAAGGTGATTATATATACGTACAGCCATACACATTACACTCTTGTTGTGTAAGGCAGTTTTAGTATGAGGAAAACAGATTTTGTTGATGTGCCGTTTGCTCTTCCGGTTTACAAAGAGGTCCATATTAGTTTTTACAAAAGTAGCTGTTTCATAAATATACAAACAAGGTAATGTTAGAATTCTCAGTTCAGTGAAGTATTGCTTACAGCTATCAGTTTTATGAAGTTTACTTATGGCTCTGATACATTTCTTCTGACTTATAAATATTCGCTCTTTCAGTGTAGAATTACCCCAGAATATTACCCCATATCTCAAAACAGACTCGACATATCCGTGATAAGCAGTCGTCACAGCAGACTCATTAACAATTTTACGGAGCATGTACATTGCATATGAAAATTGATTAAGTTTCTTACATATAGTGTCAACGTGAGCTTTCCAGTTTAAGTTACTGTCTAAATTTAATCCTAAAAATTTGGTAATGTCAACGTGTTTAATATGATTTCCTAAATAATTTACATCAATGTCTGGTTTATTAATGTTATTATAATTATTTGAAAATTTCATAATATGAGTCTTATCAAGATTGATATTTAAATTATTTTGTTTTAACCAGTTAATTATTATTTCTAAGGTGGAATTGACTGTGGACTCTAATTGAGATCTACAAGTATCCGAAAACATCACCGTGCTATCATCTGCAAATAGCACCATCTGGTTAGAAATTGCCTTTGGAAGATCATTAATGTAGATAATAAAGAGAAGTGGCCCTAAAACACTTCCCTGTGGTACTCCATACTTAGTTTTACGATATTTAGACCTATACAGAATCTCTTTTTTCAACTTCGGACAAATACGTGATATTTCAGTTGCCTGTTTTCTATTACTCAAGTAGGAGTTTACAAGGCTTAAAATGTTGCCTCTTACACCATAGGCTTCAAGCTTGGATAATAGAATATTATGATCGACATAGTCGAACGCCTTAGTTAGGTCCATATAGAGAGCACATACCATTCTCTTGCTATCCAGGTTACTTAACACAGTTTGAAGAAACCTAAAAATTGCTAAATTAATAGATTTATGCCTACGAAACCCTATCTGTTCTTCAGCAAATAAGTTATAGGTTTCAAAAAAATTATATAAACTATTATTTATGACCTTTTCGAATATCTTTGAAAACACTGGTATTAAGGCAATAGGTCTATAACAATTTATATTATCCCTGTCTGTTCTTTTAAATAAAGGCTTAACGATAGTAATTTTTAATTTATCTGGAAATATTCCAGAAACTATTGAACTATTGATAATATGACTTAAAACTGGTGAAATTAATTCAGATGTTTCTTTTAAAATTTTCGTACTTATTTCATCATAACCAGTACTACTACAATTTCTTAATGAATTAATAATTCGATTAATGTCAACTGGTGTTATTGGAGCCATAAACAAAGAATGTGATAAATAAGATGTCATATTATTATATTTAGTATTTGTTTGCGGTGCAATTTGGTCAATAAAATAGTCATTAAATAATTTAACAATGTCCGAGGGATTGTCTACAATTTTTCCTTCAATAATCAGTTTATTTATTTCATGCTTGGGCATATTATTTTTGTTTTTGTTTAACACCGACCAAGTTGCCTTTGATTTATTAGTCGCTGATTTAATAAAATAATCATTTTGGGATTTTTGTGTCAATTTTATTATGCGGTTTAGGCGGTTAGAGTAAGATTTAAAAGTAGATCTGGTATTATCATTACGATTTTTCCTATATTGCCATAATAACTCACGTTTACGTCTTGAACAAACTTTAATACCATTAGTTATCCATTTAGGTTTCTTATGAGTGCAAATTTTAATCTTCACTACAGGAAAGCATAGATTATAAAACAATATAAATTTGTCATGGAACAAATTATAGGCTGAGTTAGGGTTTTCAGTATCGTAGACTTCATCAAAACTTAAAGAGCTCAGACAATTTTTAAATTTCCTAACATTATCCTTGCTGTAATCCCTTCTTTCAATGTACCAGTATTTGAGTGAGCAATTTTCTGCCACCGGGCAAGACGCTAACTGTGCAGTATGATCTGATATAGCTAATTCGAGTACTTTTACTTTTAATCCCTTTACATTATGTGCAAAATTATCCAAACATGTTCCGCTTATTGGTCTGGTTGGTTCAAACACAGTAAGTTTCAGATTGTAGCTAAGTAGTAATTGAGTGAAAGTTTCTGTGTTTTTGTCCGGTTTCAGTAAATTTATATTAAAGTCACCACATATAATGACTTTCTTCTTAGTGAAACAGAGGACGTTAAGTATAGAATCAAGAGCTTCGAAAAATTTGTTAATTTCCTTAAGATTGGTTCTTGGTGATCTATACATACAAATTATTATCATTTTATATTTCGGTATTTCAACAGCACAGCACTCTGCAACATTTTCAATACAAAATTTATTTATTTGCGGAAGCGGAATAAATTTATGTTTATTGTGAACTAAAATGCACGATCCACCGTACCGCTTCATTCTTGTATATACGGACGAAATGTTGTAATTAACTATGTGTATGGACTGCAGGTCATCCTGTACCATATTGTGCTCAGTCAAACACAGAACATCTACGGGAACACCTTGCTCCTCAAGATTTTCCAGATGAACTGTCAAGAGATCTGATTTCGAATTTAAACCATCAATATTTTGATGTAGAACATGGACTTCCTTATAAACGAAAAAGATTATTACTTTTTGTTGAATTCGTCACACTAAGGTTACTGTAGGTAAGGTTATGAGCTAACAGGTTTACGTTCAAATGTATAGCCCTATACGAAATGTGCATAACGTAACGGTTTTGGTTGTGCTTTTGATTTTGTATTATCGTTCAAAATAAGCGTGATTGGGGCCCAGATCCCACACTAGGATCCCTGTGTCGTGGGTATCAGAAACATCGTTCATCATATTATCGTTCAAACTAATCGGTTAGGGTTTCCCCAATGCTAACTCTTGTATTGGTATCTGATAACCTGTCAGTGTCTGAATGATTGCAGTATGATAAACAATTTACCTGCAGTCCTTGCATGAATTTTCATTTCACTAATACCCTCGATATAGCGGCCTTCAATTCTGTGGAAATGTGTATGAGAACTTTTACAGCGCCTCTAGCAGATGCTTGAAGTACTAAAAGTTTTCATACATATGTTTTTAACTGTTTTAGCTTTTTATTTATTTTGTTTTCTGTATACATTATACATGTCTATTATACATTTGCTATAGTTAAGTACACTCATCGTAGACCAACTGGTGTGATTTTATAAAAAAGCTATTGTATTTTTGTAATACTATCTACTTTCGTGTCATTGGTTGATTCTTGGTCTCTCAGTGACCAGCTTGAGGTATGGTAGCCTTGAAAAGGGCCTTGTGGCCAACAGTAAAATAACTAGTATTATAGTGAAAAATGCTTTATACTCATACATAGCATGTTATATTTCTGCGAACTTTTATTTCTAGGACATGCTGGTTTCCTCATTATGTTTTCCTTCACCATTTGAGAGCAAGTTAAATTGCGCTCAAAATTTTTCCTAAATCCATTGCTTATGAGCAGCCTCTAGACGTCAACTGCTGGAAGAGGCCGCCTCCATAAAATACAATGTACGTGTTCAATGTAAAATACAATGGCAAATACAATTTGCCATAATCACCACGCTTATTGGTAGACGGATTGGTGATCGCGGTATTGATGTTGAGTACTCAGGTGGATGCTGCTGCCTGTCCCCTGGTGTAATCCCTTAATCAGCTTTTACAACATCCACGGGAGGAGATGAAGAGGCCTATTTTTAAGCCGGGCTCACTGCAACCGAACCATATATCATTTGCTGCTTGACCAGGATTTGTGGGTTAAAATCCTGGTCAAGCAGCAAAGGATCGAAAGTTGGGCTGAAACCACTATCAATACTCAAAAATACTTTTGTAATGTTACAGGGTTTGTTCTACGCGGTAGGGGGACGAAATACATCGCCCGGCTCATCGTACGACAGCGACTGGGTGGACGTGTACAACCCCGCCACGGAGCACTGGCGGCCTTGCAGTCCTATGTCCACTCCTAGGCATAGGGTAACTTATTTTAATTTACTAGCCTTTCCCCCGCGTGATTGCGGGATAAAAAGGCGTCCCCCTCCCCTGGGACTTTCCTCCCCCCTTTCCTACCACTTTCCCCCATCTGTCCTACCTCCTTCCCAAAGCAATTTTTTTTTTTAGCTTTGTGAATGACGGAACAAGCGGATGACCCACCTGATGTTAAGCGGTAATCTCTGCCTTTAACAATGAATTGTGTCATAGGTCACGTCCACCAAGGACGCACCCTATGTGGCATTGCATCGCGCCCGCCGCCCTTATACATAAAGATGAAAAGTCTCATGCGCCTGTAATTTCACCGGCACCCATCCCCTTCAAACCGGAACACAGCAATGCGAGCACTACTGCTTTGCGGCAGAAATAGGTATGTATGGTGGTAGTACTTCCCCGGACGAACAAAAAAGCTCTACTACTTTCAAACATACTACTAGCATCCACATTTTAAATATCATCAAAATCCGCTAAACCGTTGCGGTATTGAGTGGAACTACACATAACGTGAGCGTAGCCGCGGGCGGAAGGTAATAAAACGTATCCTATAGCACTCAGAAATAATGTAGCTTCCTGTAAGAGAATTATTTTTTGGACTCGGATCGGTAGTTCCGGCGCCTGACATCAGTAAAGCTCTCAGTCGGCGGCATTTTGTCCGACATCTTCAACAATCATCGTCATCTTTCAGCTGATTTACACAAAACCTTAATAAATTATACACCTAAACCTTCCTCATGAATCACCACGTCTATTGGTGAAAACCGTATGAAAATCCGTCCAATAGTTTTTGAGTTTATCTCGTTCAGACAGACAGACGCGGCGGGAGGCTTTGTTTTATATCATAAATATTTGTGATCCCGACCTAGTCAATAAAAATTGCGTGACCTTGTTTTCAGTACCATTTGATAAGTCAAATTGAATGTTCAAGTTTTTCACAACTGTAATAAATGTGTGTGCCGAACTGGACAAATAATAAATAATAATAAAAATATGCTGGACAGTTCACACAACATTATGTAGCCCCAAGCTAAGCAGAGCTTGTGTTATGGGTTCTAGATAACTGATAAAATACATAATACAATACATAATACAATACACAATACAATATTTTTTTTTTTTAATTATACTTGGAAAATACCCAGAACACCCTGAACAAATATCTGCAGATCTTACAAATATTTGTTCCGAGGCCGGAATCGAACCCGCAACCTCCTGCGTTGCAGGCAAACATTCGCCCGCCGCGCCACAGAGGTCATAGAGGATGAGTAGATTGGATATATGAGGATAACTTTACTGTATACCAGAATAACATAATACAAAATACATAGCAATCTACTATCAGCGTCCTTATCTGTAAAAGCGAAAGGCTTTGCGAATGACACATCAAATTCAATTGATAATTCTACTAATATATAAACGCGAAAGCTTGGCTGTTTAGATGTTTGTTACACAAACGCGGCTTATGAGCCTCTACAAGTTTCGGGGACCAAAAACAGAAAACAGTACTTTTCCCAGCGCAAATATCTCAATAACTACTGAGATATCTGATACTACACAGTTATATTCTCCTCTGTGGCGCGGCAGGTGAAGGTTGGCCTGCGACGCAGGAGGTTGCGGGTTCGATTCCCGCCTCGGAGCAAATATTTGTGCGACCGCAGATATTTGTTCAGGGTGTTCTGGGTATTTTCTATATATAATAAAAAATATCTATCTATGTAATATATTGTATTAAGTATATCAGTTGTCTAGTACCCATAACACAAGCTCTGCTTAGCTTGGGGCTAGATAATGTTGTGTTAACTGTCCGTCAATATTTATATTTTATTTATTTATATTTCACCTATTTATTCAACAAATCAACGAATTTTAATTTTAACACGACTTGGCGCTATTTATATATTTTATAGCAATTAAAATAATCGAAAATAAAAATACAAAACATTGCATTCGTTAGATAAACAAAAAATATTATAATAAAAATTAATTATTTTTATTTTTATTATATTCTTACGTGTAGATGATGGTTTCGCGTACGGTTTTATTGAGTTTTTTTTAGTGTGGTCCACTTTATTTTTTAGGTTACTAAACTCATTTTTTTTTCCCCTTACCTTTATTGTCCCACTGCTAGGCAAATGTCTCCCCCAAATTCCTCCACTCAATAAACTATAATATTATATATCGTACATGTATCGTCGTATATGGCGTACTATATGCCCAGTATATATGATTTTTCTTAGATTTTTGTTTTACGAGGCGTCCCCCATACAATGCAATGAGGCAGATTCGGCAGGCGGATTGGTGACAGCAGTATTGGTGTTGATTACTGGTGGATGTTGCTGCCCTTCCCCTGGTGTAATCTCTTGTCAGCTTTTACGACATCCACAAGAGGAGACGGAGGGGTATATTCTTAGGCAGGATACACAACGGCTACCTAACATAAAGGTGGTATATAACTCACAGACACTCAAGTAAATGTTTTATTACTTGCACTTTTCAAATCAAACAAGGTGTAACCTTGTGAAAACGATTGCTTTTATAGTACTATTAGCAATTCGAGCGAAGCGTTACGTGTACCTGCAATATTAAACTTGTGCGAGTCATCTACACTCAGCTAAAACAGGTAACTGAGTACTTTTCCACTACATAATAACTAGATAAATTTACTTATGAAGTACCTACCTACGTGCGAAATAAGTGTAATCTATGTTCAAAGCTCAGCGGATGTTTTTTAACCTTTAATTTGTCGTTACAAAGGTTATTGACGCGTTATTCTCTATTTTATAATTATATGTAATGTTTGCCCACAGGTAGGTGTAGCGGTAATGGACGGTCTCCTGTACGCGGTCGGCGGCTCGGCTGGATCTGAATATCACAAGTCTGTGGAATGGTCAGTGCTCTACTATATAACTTTTGAAACTATCGTGGTTATGCTTTTCACTAGAATGGTACAAGAGGCAATTGAGATTACTAAGTACAGAAATTTCAATACAGAAGATGGTTTTCAATTATCTGCAGTATGGAAGCCTGTGGTGAGAATGTGTAAGAATCAAAAAAGTGTAGAACCTGCTACGCGTCCGGATACCGTTAGTGTTGTGTGTCGAGTTGGGATGAAGTGTGACAGTGAAACCGATGGTAGTTGTATCGTTCGTAATAAAAGAGTGAGAAAGAGGGTAGATCGATATATCTGCCAGTAACATCTACTCGCAAAGACTTTAGTTAGTTCTCCCGTGATCATGGCGCACGCAACTGTGCCGAAATATATTAAAACCCAAAAATTATGGTAAATATACTGTTTATAGTGCTCTACTAGTTCAAATAACTGTACTATATACATACATACATAGACACACGCCTTTTTCCCCGAAGAGGCAGGCAGAGCCTCAATGGGCCTCTTTTCACTGTGGGTTGCACCCTCGTGGGAATATAGACATGACAAGTGGCAAGTGGTGAGCTCATCGGCACCATTGCTTCCGACGACTGACTCGGCTAACGCTTTCCTCAAGTAATAACACATTCCATAAAAGCTAGCAACCAGGACAGTTCTTATATCAAAAAACGGTATAGCGGCCTGCAAGCCATAACTGGAATACATATCCTGGCTGTGGTCTGTCTGATCTATGGACCCCTCCGTCTCCTCCCATGGATTTAATAAGCCCTACTAAGGGATAACACCAGGAGATAACAATATGATGCGAGTAATGTAAAACTACCTACATTTTATTTTTATTTGTAATTATAAATTAAATTTGTACTATTTAAGACTAGTGTTGTATGTGCGATTAGCCCAACAATTAATGTTGAACTTCTTAGTTTTGTAATTCTCATATAAGTGAATTTAATTCTTATGGGAAATAAACATATCTTAAACCTGAGATAAGCAGCAGCATCCACCTGAGTAATTAAAACCAATACTGCGATCCTCAATCCGCCTGCCAAGCGTGCTGATTATGGCGAATCCCCCCACAGCATACTATGG
Organism: Operophtera brumata; assembly: GCA_932527175.1. Lineage (NCBI taxonomy): Eukaryota > Metazoa > Arthropoda > Insecta > Lepidoptera > Geometridae > Operophtera > Operophtera brumata. Next base: position 6,395,096 of record OW052237.1, on the reverse strand, counting down.
GGGAGGCCTCGTCTTGCAGTCGACGTTTACAGGCTGATGATGATGAAGCAATAACTACCATTTCAATTTCATCATCACTATCATCTGACTGCTGGATAGCCTCTAAAGAATGCTACGACGTTCTTAAGCTGCATCCATCCACCTAGTCCCTGCTACTTTTAAAATGTCATCAGCCCCAAGCTAAGCAGAGCTTGTGTTATGGGTGCTAGGTAACTGATATACTTAGTACAATACATTACATAGATATAAATTTTTGATTATACATAGAAAATAACCAGAACACCCTGAACAAATATCTGCAGATCGCACAAATATTATTATTAATAAGATAATAAAATTTAATAATAATAATATAATAATAATTTTTATAAATATTATATTAGTAATATTATTACTTACAAATATTAAGATACTGGTACTATCCAGTTTACTGAAGCTTAAAAAACAACATTCATATTATTGCTTCGTCATTTTACTGCGAAAACATATTTATTTAATGTAATTTAGTATGTAAAGTAATCGTGCTTATCTAACTACAGCAAATATCGAGCTCGAAGTCACGTATTCGTTTAGAGTTACAAGTACGTTCACAAAGTCACAGGAAAGTAAAGTAAAGTAAAGTAAAGTAAAGTAAATATTTATTGCCAAGAAAAAAGTTTACAGAGTGACTTAAGTTAGGTACTTACAGGTACACAATGATATCCTTAGTCCTAAAGATTAATAGTAAGAAGTAGTAGAATTAAGTTAACTTGCCTACCAACAAACTACACTTGATATTTAAGGGGCTAGTCTGTGAAAACCCTTGAAAAGTGGTGTTTTGAAAAGCCTAGAACTTTCCAAATTTAGCTTTATTCTTAACAATATTTAGATCAGAAGAAAGAACACTTCAGGCTGAATAAAAATACGTTGGGGTTTTCTAAAGTTATTTCTAGATTTTGTGTAAATTGAAAAACTACCTACCCATTTTCACGAAATTGATCAAAATAGAGCATCTACATATGAGCCTAAATCTACGGAATTACAGCTATTTCTGAGAAATAAAACACTTTAGTATCATGTCTATACACATAGTTTTAAAAGTATGCTGGGGTTTTTAATCTTTTCATATAAAAGATGTGTAAAAACACGAAAACATTTTCAATTCGCCGTATCTACACGATTTCTACGCCATTTTCTGTCATTCCGTGGTTATCCACGGCGCTGGAAGGAAGGCCCTCGTTCACTTTTTTATTCACAGGTGAAAACGGACAACCGGTTACTTCGATATATCATTACAAAAACTTGTATTATTTTACTGAAAATTGTTGGTTTTCGTTGTTATAATTGTAATTCGGGTAATAAGAAACCAATGCAAATTCTTATTTATTTGAGGTTTGTGAAAATTTACCGGACTGACAGTTTAATCATACAGTCGTGAACACAAACCAATTCTAGAGATCCACCAACTTATCTGCAGAATGAAATGTATGTAGCTGATAGAAAAATGTAGGTAAATGGTTCTAGAGATAAGTTGGTGGATCTATACTTATAACATTGCAGGCCTCCGTAGTCGCTCGATGCAATTCTACGGTAGCATACTCACGAAGGAGTTTATATTGTGACCAAAAGAGTTTCGCTTAGCGATTTTCCTTAGAATATGCCTAGCTCTTTATACTAAGTGATTATCGTTTTTTTACAAAAATGTACTTGCTTATTTCCCGACTTACTAGTGAGAAACGATATGTTTTTTTTTTTTTATTTATACTATCATTCAATTTTTATCTATGTTTGACTGTTTGTTACTAATAATAATACTGGTACTTCAAATTTTGATATCGAAACAATAAATAAATAAATAATGCTGGACAGTTCACACAACATTATCTAGCCCCAAGCTAAGCAGAGCTTGTATTATGGGTACTAGATAACTGATATACTAAATACAATATATTACATAGATAGATACTTTGCTGATACAATGCTGCTATTCAAAAAATCTCCATTAAAGTCCATGCTTTATTGGAGGCGGAAGATGAATAAACTGGTCAAGTGCGAGTCGGACTCGCGTGTAGAGTGCTCCGTACAAGTATGCTACCATATAAATAACTCTGTCAACATAGTAACAACTAGACCAATGGAACTTAGTATAGTCCTCGATAAGTCCTCGGTGAAACGTAGCCACACAGTGTCACGGACGACGAGCCCTCTCATAGAAAATAGTTAACTTTAATGTACTAGGAAATAAGAACGCCGAGCGAAACGCAACGCATTATAAAATTTGTGCTTGCCCGAGCCGCAGCTAGGCGCGGGACTCTAGTTTGTATAAATATTTGATCATTTTTAATAAAACGTAACGTTTCCGACCAGTCTAACTTTGTAACACCTACCTTTAAGAACATGTAAATAGAACTTAGTGAACCGACCAATATACAGTCCATACCAGCTTGAGCCAGAGTTTAAATTGAAGAACCCAGAACATTCCCGATAGACCAGAGCATCACTCATAGTTTGGTCCTTCGAGCCGGATACCAAGAACCAGAGCAACATCGCAGCGCCGGAAGGATATCACTCATACCCAGGGTGCCCCGAAGACCAGCATCCGAGCACGGGTGTGCTTGAAGATCACCCAACGGTGCGACGTGCGACGTTGTCAAGCCCAGCATCAGAGCACAGGTGTGCTTGAAGGTCACCGAACGGTGCGACGTGCTACGTTGTCAAGACCAGCGCCAGAGCACAGGGTGCTTGAAAATCACCCAACGGTGCGACGTGTGTGCAGCGTAGCCGTGAACAGCGCCGAACAAGGAGGATACAAAAGTGTTTCGTACGTATTACGCGGTTTCCCGCAGCCTGTTCGTCGGCCGTAAGGCTGGTGTTTCGGGTTGGTTGTTTCTTTGTACTACGGTTTCTTTGACAAAATAACACTGTTTCTTGGGGAAAATAAGTTAGGAGAGTCATAGTACGAGAATGGCGTCGAACACCAGGAGCCGAACCGCTGCCGAGGACAAGAAGGCACTACGCGTATACGAAGATTATCCCGCATCACCATCGGAGGATACCGCGCCGGCGCAAGGAGCCGCAACAACGGAACCAGGATCCGCGTCGGCGAACGTACTTCCAGCCGATATGCCACCCGTGACCACGACCAACGAGCCACCGGTTTCAGCACCACAGCGTCGAGAGCGAGCACCCTCTGTCCGATCACAGAGCTCTGCCGCTAGCGCAACGGCACGTATCAGACAAGCTGAATTTGAAGCAGAACGACAACTTGCCGAGATCAAGAGGCAGGAGCTGCAAATTCAAACGAAGCTGATCGAGAAAAGGCTGGCGGCTGACGTTGCTATGATACGTGAAGAAGTTGACCGAACTAGCGTACGCGCAGCGGAAGAAATAGAAACAGAGAGCCGAGTCACGGACTGGCTCCAGATCAACCAAAGACGGGGGGAGCCTAGAGATTCCGAACGAATGGATGACACAGATGATACAAGGCATCCTTCATCGAGCAGGGATATGACATCCGAGCGATGCCCGCCGATCACGCCGAACCGCGTCACTTTTGAAAACGAGCGACGCCCGAGATCCCCTACGCCCGCACGATCGCGAGACCGAGGGATCGATCGGCTAGCCGACGCTTTAGAAAAGATGTCCCGACAGAGGGCGCCACCGAGGCAAACGACAGATCTGCCCATCTTCGGTGGAGCTATGGGAGACTGGTTACCGTTCAAAGCGGCGATGCGAGAATCGACGCATCTACAAAAGTTCTCGCCGGCCGAGAACATCGCAAGGCTGCGATCGTGCCTACGAGGTGAAGCGCGCCAAACAGTGTCGGCGCTACTGTATACAGCCACAGAACCGTCGGCTATTATGCAAACATTAGAACAATGTTACGGACGCCCAGAGATGATCATAGACCAAGCGCTTGAAGACATCAAGAAGCTTCCACGATTGGGCACATCCGCTAGTGAACTGAACGCTTTCGCTATCAAGCTACAGAACATAGTGACGATAATCGGGGGTCTTGACGAACGAGGATACCTACAGAATCCAATGCTGGCACGTCAAGTTACAGAAAAACTGAGCCCGCATTTAAGATCAAAATGGTGTGACTATGCGGAAGACCACGGGAACCGAAGCGAACCGGAAATAGTCACGCTGTCCCGATTCCTGATGCGAGAAGCGGATCGCGCCATGCGTCATACGTACACAGCTGCGTTGGCGCGAAGCGCACCGAACACAATGACGTCATCGCGAGGCGCAATGAACGCAGCCACGACATCGCGAGGCGCAACGAACGCTCGAACCTCAGAACAACAGCCCCGGGTGAATGATCGTAACCGCGGAACCGTGTATGCTACAACAGAAGCCACTAGGAACAAGAACGAATGTTTCTGTTGCGGAGCGGAACACGTAACCACTGAATGTGGTAAGCTCGCGGCGATGCCCGTGGACCAAAGATGGGAATGGGCCAAGGAAACACGCATCTGTTTCCGTTGTTTGAACAGCAAACACAGACGTTTCGGCTGCAAGAGCAAGCGATGCGGAGTGAACGAATGCCGTCATCCACATCACGCGCTTCTACACGCGCCAGACGCCAAGGAAAGGCACACTGAACTAACCAAAGATGAGGAATCAGTAACAACGGCATCGGCACATGAATCCGCGGAAACGAAACAAGTCCTATTGAAGGTGTGCTCGATCACGATAAAAGGCAGTAACGGGAAAGAAGTTCTCACGTACGCGTTATTAGATGAAGGATCCACAATAACGCTGGTTGATGAAGAGATCGCCGAGATGGTCGGAGCGCAAGGCCCGACACGAGCATTGAACATAATCGGAGTCACATCAAGCCAAAGAGAACCCGAAAGCCGAGTCGTGAACATCGGCATACGAGGGCGGGATCAGTCGAACTATCAGCCGATCAGAGCACGCACGGTGAAGAATCTGACATTAGGAGGTCAATCAGTCCGCAGAGCCAATCTTCAGCAAGCGCATCTGAAAGAGCTCAACCCAGAAGCCGTGTGCTATGCTCATGCGAAACCGCGTGTTCTCATCGGAGCTGACAACTGGCATCTCATTGTGACACGGAAGTTGCTAACAGGAAAAAATAACCAACCAGCTGCGTCGCTAACCCGGCTGGGATGGATTATACATGGAACGATCCCTAGAAGCACCATATCACAAGGAGAAACGGTTCTACACGTGCGCACAATGCAAGAAGCCCAAAGTGAGCGAATAGCGACCGACCGAGATAACGATTTGAACGAACTCGTTAAAACGCATTTCGACATAGACGCATTGGGCATTTCAATGAAACGAAAACCGGTAGCCAAAGATGAACGCGCCAAGGAGATATTCAATCTTACCGTCAAGCGAACAGATGGTCATTTTGAAGTAGGACTACCTTGGGCTACCGATGACGTAATATTACCGCCGAGCTACGATATGGCATTACGCCGGCTACGCGGTATTGAACGAAAAATGGACAGATCACCGGAGTTCAAGAGCGCATACACTGGGCAAGTGACAAAGTTGTTAGAAAAAGGATACGCAGTACCATGTGAACAGAACCACGACTGGAACTCACGGACATGGTACCTGCCACACTTCGCAGTCACAAATCCGAACAAGCCCAACAAAGTCAGAATGGTCTTTGATGCAGCAGCGCGCGCGAACGGGACTTGTCTCAATGACGCGTTGCTCGACGGGCCAGATCTCTTGCAAGCTCTCTACGGCGTCTTGTTCTGATTCAGACAAAAGCCGATCGCCGTTACTTCCGACGTTCGAGAAATGTTCCTTAGAATCAAAATCAGACCGGAGGATCGCGTAGCTCAGCATTTCTTATGGCGCGGCGATAACCGCTCAGAACCGCCGAAGAAATACTTGATGACATCCATGATATTCGGCGCTCGAAGCTCGCCGTTTCTAGCACATAGCGTGAGAGATAAGAATGCAACGGACCACAGGGAATCACATCCACTGGCATTCAACGCTATTACCTTAAATCATTATATGGATGACTGGGCGGAGAGTTTTGATAACGAGGAAATAGCTGCACGAACAATAGCCGAAGTACGAGAAGTACACGGAAAAGCAGGATTCGAGCTAGCAGGATGGAGTTCGAATCGCGATCATCTGCTGAAAGGAATTCCTATCGAAGACCGAGCGCAAACACCCAAAGAGCTGGCTGCAAATGCGGATCTGTATGGAAAAACCTTAGGAATTATCTGGATGCATACTACAGACGAACTCGCGTTTAATACCGCCATGCCGCGCGTGCCTGATGACGTAAAAACGCGAAACGGAAGCCGACCAAACGCGAAGCCCTAGGAGCAGTGATGTCATTATTTGACCCATTGGGCTTGCTGAGTCCGTACACGATCACCGCGAAAATAATGCTACAAGAACTGTGGAAAAAGAAAGTAGACTGGGATGAACCATTACCACCCGAAGAAGCGACGACTTTCAGTGAATGGCAAGACGACTTGAGATACATAGCTGACCTACGACTACCACGCTGCTACAACACAAGATCAGATACGACTCAGCAACAGCTACACGTCTTCTGCGATGCCAGTGAACAGGCATTTAGCACAGTCGCGTACTGGCGTTTCGTAAGCAACGAAGGCGTGAGCGTAACGCTAGTCGCAGGGAAAGCTAAAGTCGCCCCACTGAAGTCGCAAAGCATACCTCGGATGGAACTACAAGCCAGTCTGATCGGCGCGAGACTAGCCACAGAAATCATCAAAAGTCATCAGGAAAACACCGAAGTGATCCTGTGGAGCGACTCGAAAACCGTGCTGCACTGGATAAGAAAAGATTCAGCGAGATATGCTCCGTACGTCGCTCACCGGCTCAGTGAGATCGCCGAACTAACACGGCCCGAACAATGGCGGTGGATACCTACGGCACACAACGTAGCCGACGACGCGACACGCTCCGGAAAGACGCAAATGCTAAGCAGCGACCGATGGTTCGTCGGCCCAGCATTTCTATACGAAAACGAAGATCGCTGGCCCGTGGAAATCGAGTCAGATCAAGAACCCGACGAAGCGTTAGTGACGTACGCAAAAGAAAAATCACCGCTCGTAGACATATCGAGATTTTCATCTTACGAACGCCTGATACGAACGGTCGCCTATGCACTCACGTTTATAGACAAGTGTCGACGACGCGCTAATGAGCTTAACATAAAACATATAAAACAAGCGGAACGCCTGCTCATTAGAGATGCACAACAAGAGAGCTTTTCCGGCGATTTAGAACGCTTAAAAAACGGAAAGAACATCGATCGCAGCAGCCGGCTCTACAAACTCGATCCGAAATTAGCCGCTTGGGATAATCCGTTTAAACAGCAGAACGAACGCCGCGACAATACCCGACCACACTAAGGACCCCCCGAAAGAGGAAGTTTTAACCACGTTGATGACAGAAATTGAACATACGGTGAATTCGCGCCCGTTAACGCACGTGTCTGTGGAACCAGACGACCAAGAAGCGTTGACTCCGAATCACTTTCTGTTGGGCACCGCAGGCGGCGTACCATACGTAGGAGAATGCGACGTAGCCGATAAACGAACCTGGCGCGCCGCACAAGCTCTGGCGAACACGTTTTGGGTACGCTGGATCAAGGAATATTTGCCTACACTGGCCCCACGCGGTGACGTCAGACGAAAACAAAGGAACATAAAACCGGGCGAGATCGTCATCATAGCCGACGGATCGCTACCGCGGAACGTATGGCCTAAGGGGCAAATCGAGCGCGTATACCCTGGACCTGATGGCGTGGTGCGGAGCGCGGAAGTTCGTACGAGGGGAGGAATCTTCAGGAGACCTACAAGAAGACTCATCGTCCTCCCGATTAATGAAGAAGGCTGCGAAGATCTGCGCCGAGGGGAGACTGTCACGGACGACGAGCCCTCTCATAGCAAATAGTTAACTTTAATGTACTAGGAAATAAGAACGCCAAGCGAAACGCAACGCATTATAGAATTTGTGCTTGCCCGAGCCGCAGCTAGGCGCGGGACTCTAGTTTGTATAAATATTTGATCATTTTTAATAAAACGTAACGTTTCCGACCAGTCTAACTTTGTAACACCTACCTTTAAGAACATGTAAATAGAACTTAGTGAACCGACCAATATACAGTCCATACCAGCTTGAGCCAGAGTTTAAATTGAAGAACCCAGAACATTCCCGATAGACCAGAGCATCACTCATAATAAGATAAAAAACTTTAGGCGCGAATATCTCGTAACAATATTTCTTGTAGTTACGGTTGTCGCAGACTACGTATTTGTACACTGATGGTAATAGCATAGCTCTCTCCATGCATAGCCCGCTGTGATACTTTGAGCTTTTGTGTGTGTGATAGTTAGCGATCACGTCTCAGTCACGTAAGTCATCTCTGGCAACACGCACTTATTAAGATGACTGAAATAAAGTCCTCGAGTGGCGACCAACAACCGGACGACGCAGTGTGGGAGGGGAACTTCCAATGTACCAAACTTTATAAAGGTCGCGGGAAGTCTGTGGACGGAGGCGGCTCAAGACCAGTCGTCGTGGCATTCTATGGAAATGTTATATTTCCAGCTGGGCGGATGATGATAATTAATAAAAATAAGGCAAGTAAATATAAACATGTTTGTTTTCCCCTAGGTAGGTACATACCTACTTATAACTCACTTTTTTTATTTTTTGTTGTGTCTAGCTATTGCGGATCAAGAGACACAGCGTTTGTCAAAATCACTTTTTTCGTATGGGGGCCCGCTTTAATTTTTAATATTAATAGAATAACAAACAATACGTCCAAACTTTATGACCCTAATTAATAATAAATAATAATAATAATGTTGGACATTTCATTATCTAGCCCCAAGCTAAGCAGAGCTTGTGTTATGGGTACTAGATAATTGATATACTTAATACAATATAATACATAGATAGATATTTTTTATTATACACAGAAAATACCCAGAACACCTGAACAAATATCTGCGATCGCACAAATATTTGTTCCGAGGCGGGAATCGAACCCGCAACCTCCTGCGTCGCAGGCCAACCTTCGCCCGCCGCACTACAGAGGTCTTCAACACAATTGATTTTAGGGTTTGAATTTCCTATAATCCTTTCATAAAGACGCCAAACCAATTCATGGCATGTTTCAAGAAGTAGGTACTATTATTTATTCTGTGGTTGTACATGGAAATTAGAATTTAGAAGCCGATAAATGTTTGAAAATGTCTTACTAGTCATGTCAAATGCAACGTCCTCGCCGCGCCGTTTTTTTATGCCAATTTGTGGTCAGTATGTTTCAATTACGTGAATTTCTTCCAACATAGTTTGTAGGTACCTATATAATTTATTTGTTTCTTTATCCGTCTTTCTGTACAAAATAACTCGAAAAACTGTTACTATTTTGACGAAATAGGATTAAATTAATAGTTTTAAATAATAAAATCACTGTATGAGCGTTTTTTTAAACAGCCCTACACGTGTAGGTTTTTTTTGTTTTTATTTATTTCATACACAATATATTTTACACATTTAATTAGGTATAATATTGTACCTTAAAAACCTCCAAAGGTTGACTAGGTACAATCGCCAAAAAGTAGGCGCACATACACATTCAAATTAATATAAACAAACAAGGTAGGTATATTAGTGGATGAAAGTTAATGGAAAAAAAAACATCAGCAGGAAGTTTGGCAGAATAGTGAGTTTTGAGGCGGAGAAAATGATCTAATTTGGGCCCTGCTGGGAAAAATCCTGATTCCCAAGATATTTTTCTGAGCAAGGTCCGTCGTTCAATACCGGTTTAAATTGGGTTGTATGGGTTTGTACGAGGTTTTAATTGATTCTTAAAGTTTAAGACTTGTATGAACTCTAGGGAGGTAGGGTAGGCTAAACCCTCTGTTTTTAGGAGTTGGAAGGGTTTTTTTAAAGGTTTGTAGGGCTTCTTAGGTTGTGAGAGTTTTTAGGGCGTTTTTGATTTAATTTTGTTTTTTTTTGGTCCTGTATTTTTTGGTTATTTTTGTGGGTTTGTTCATTTCTTGCCCATGTTCATTTGCGATTCGGTTATGATGGTTTTTATATACTAACTTTGCACCCATATTGGTACAGTTATTGAAGTTGTTGACCACTTTGTCTATTTGGGGTAAAATAAAACGAATAAAACTGTTATAAAATATAACGAAACCTGAAACACACAGCATAATATGTAAAACACAACATGTGCACAGAGATTTCTCAAGTATCCAGTAGTGGAACGCCTGGGACTTCGCCCGCGTGCAGTTTTTGCTATACAAACTTCAACATCCCGCTGCACCACTTTAGGGTGTGTATTTAGGAAATTCCTTTCTTAGTGCACCGCTATACCACAAAAGAAATGTACCTATGTGAATTTCAGGTCCTATGACCTAGGGTTTAGACTTCGCGTTGATAGTCAGTGACTGAGTCAGTCAGTCACGCAACGATTGTATAGGTGGTATACATTGATTTTATTTTCACATTTATCTGATTACGTACAGAACAAAAATTCAATGAAGTAATTGACAAAACAAGTAATGTGTTTTCTACACAATTGTACGGTTGAGAGGTTTGTTTACCTAATTAGTTCCAAATCCCACCGCAAGGTGGAGGTCACAGGTAATGGAATAGTGTCAAAACTCGATGTGTCATTTTCACAGACCACTCTCTTAAATAAATAATGATATAAGGCGATTGAGCATTGCGTGAGAACGTGCTTTAGCAGATTTTTATGGTATTTGGTGTGTGGATATGATGGGGGAAGGGTTGGGAAGGTTTGAGGGGGGGATCCTGACGCTACCCGTGCGAAGCCGAAGTGAATTGCTACAGACCGTTTACCGTAAGTTGGCACCTGCTATGGAGTATTTACAGGTGCTATCTTACGGTGAACGAGCCGGACCGTTCATCGTAAGTTGGCACCTGCCATGGAGTATTTACAGGTGCCATCTTACGGTGAACGTGCCGGACCGTTTACCGTAAGTTGGCACCTGCTATGGAGTATTTACAGGTGCCATCTTACGGTGAACCAGCCGGACTGTTCATCGTAAGTTGACACCTGCCATGGAGTATTTACAGGTGCCATCTTACGGTGAACGAGCCGAACCGTTCATCGTAAGTTGGCACCTGCCATGGAGTATTTACAGGTGCCATCTTACGGTGAACCAGCCGGACTGTTCATCGTAAGTTGACACCTGCCATGGAGTATTTACAGGTGCCATCTTACGGTGAACCAGCCGGACTGTTCATCGTAAGTTGACACCTGCCATGGAGTATTTACAGGTGCCATCTTACGGTGAACCAGCCGGACTGTTCATCGTAAGTTGACACCTGCCATGGAGTATTTACAGGTGCCATCTTACGGTGAACGAGCCGAACCGTTCATCGTAAGTTGGCACCTGCCATGGAGTATTTACAGGTGCCATCTTACGGTGAACCAGCCGGACGGTTCATCGTAAGTTGGCACCTGCCATGGAGTATTTACAGGTGCCATCTTACGGTGAACCAGCCGGTATGTTCATCGTAAGTTGGCACCTGCCATGGAGTATTTACAGGTGCCATCTTACGGTGAAAGTGCTGTAGTTGACACTAAAAAATAAGCATATTAGGTTTTCCTTTTTTCAAAATACTTAATAGATTCAAAGTTATAACCTTAGGCAGCTTTGCTATAGTCATTACATAAAAAGCAAAATGTTAAAAAGTGATAATATGGGTGCAAAACGATAAATCACAAAACGCAAATTTTATCAAAAACATACATTTTGTCAGTCATTATCTATTGTAGATAAAATACTAGCTATATTACTAACATATGTCATGCATAATAATATAGAAATAAGTATAATTATGGCGAGGAAATTGATTTCCTAAATACCTACTTGCTAAAGATCGCGGCGGTACACCAGTCTTACAATCCATACAACCTCTTAAATGGCGGGCAAAGCTTGATCATGCGCTAACTAAATTGTAAGGTTGGTATAGATGTACTGGTCTATCACAATCAGAAAACTCGGGTGGATCGCTAGGATCGCCTCGCATGATTTGATAGTATTGGAGCGCGCGATCATACCCAACAACAATGCCACACAAAGATACCTATACAGACTTGCTACCATTGCTTAGAGTCCAAGCAACGGTAGCTATTCTGTGCAGCATTCTCTTAATTTAAACCGTCTAAAATTATCACGGTCTCTTACATTTCTGTGTAATTTTGGGAGCGTTTCTTCTTTTGTAATATGAGTATCGTTGACTGATGGCTGGCACTGGAGGCTGTGTTTGACCTCCGCTGATTGTGTGTATGGTTTGTTCAGCTACGACCCGGAGCGCGACACGTGGACGTCGGTCGCGTCGATGAGCACCGCGCGGCTCGGCGTGGGCGCGGCGGTCGTGAACCGGCTGCTGTACGCCGTGGGCGGGTTCGACGGCGCGCGCCGCATCACCTCCGTCGAGTGCTACCACCCCGAGAACAACCGCTGGACCGAGGTCGCGCCTATGCACGTGGCGCGCAGCGGCGCGGGTTAGTCGCACTATCATACAGGCCGTAGTCACAGTACGACGGCGCGCGCCGCATCACCTCCGTCGAGTGCTACCACCCCGAGAACAACCGCTGGACCGAGGTCGCGCCTATGCACGTGGCGCGCAGCGGCGCGGGTGAGTCGCACTATCATACAGGCCGTAGTCACAGTTCGACGGCGCGCGCCGCATCACCTCCGTCGAGTGCTACCACCCCGAGAACAACCGCTGGACCGAGGTCGCGCCTATGCACGTGGCGCGCAGCGGCGCGGGTGAGTCGCACTATCATACAGCCCGTAATGTCAATTCGACGGCGCGCGCCGCATCACCTCCGTCGAGTGCTACCACCCCGAGAACAACCGCTGGACCGAGGTCGCGCCTATGCACGTGGCGCGCAGCGGCGCGGGTGAGTCGCACTATCATACAGCCCGTAATGTCAGTTCGACGGCGCGCGCCGCATCACCTCCGTCGAGTGCTACCACCCCGAGAACAACCGCTGGACCGAGGTCGCGCCTATGCACGTGGCGCGCAGCGGCGCGGGTTAGTCGCACTATCATACAGGCCGTAGTCACAGTACGACGGCGCGCGCCGCATCACCTCCGTCGAGTGCTACCACCCCGAGAACAACCGCTGGACCGAGGTCGCGCCTATTCACGTGGCGCGCAGCGGCGCGGGTGAGTCGCACTATCATACAGCCCGTAATGTCAGTTCGACGGCGCGCGCCGCATCACCTCCGTCGAGTGCTACCACCCCGAGAACAACCGCTGGACCGAGGTCGCGCCTATTCACGTGGCGCGCAGCGGCGCGGGTGAGTCGCACTATCATACAGCCCGTAATGTCAGTTCGACGGCACGCGCCGCATCACCTCCGTCGAGTGCTACCACCCCGAGAACAACCGCTGGACCGAGGTCGCGCCTATGCACGTGGCGCGCAGCGGCGCGGGTGAGTCACACTATCATACAGGCCGTAGTCACAGGTTTTTTGTATGGAAATTAAGGTACTTCAAGTATCCGCTAGGAGCGCTCATTAGTATATCCATACAAATTCCGTGTTAAACGCTCGAAACATTGTTTGTTAAAATTTAGATTACGGCCTAAGATGGCAAATATGATCTGCTCATTTTATTTATAAATCTTCTTATTCTTAGCTTAGGTAATGGCTTATGTGCATTATTTGCATCAATTTAGTCAATTTCAAGTGATATAATTATTATATTTTTATAGTCAAGTCATCAAGAGTCTCCGTCAAGTCATAACCCAGTTTAAATAATCGCAGAAAAACTGAGTTTTTACGGGGAAAAATCCACCATTTCGAATACACTTAAATTTCACTACATCTCACATGTGCCATTTATCCAAGTTACATCGGTTAAAATGCCACTAAAATTACACGAAATAACTCGAAAAAACACATTCAAATGTAATAAAATAAAAATGACGAAGTTTCTTTCAAAAATGGCAGATTTCGATTAGTTCAGTTCAGTTCTTAAACAATTTGCCCTTGCGGAATAGACCACAATTTCGCCAATGTCACGTTTTAAAACAAGTTCAGCTTTTGCACGAAGGTTATTCCGGTGTACGGAGAGTGGACGGGGTGCCAATTAAAAAAAAATAACCAACCAAAAGTATCAAGTTGAACTATCAAATTCTATCTAAAAAACATAGGTACAACTAAAATTTTATATTACAAATTGAAACTAATTACATAAGTAGTTATAACAGTTATAACTTGACCTGTTAGTATGTGCACAGAATATATAAAGTAGTACGTGTGGGACAAATCTTGAAACTGAATTTTTAACTAAATAGTTACCTCGAATGCTTAAACTGAAATTTTGTATCCCTGTCATGTTCCGATGACAATACAATATTATGGTGACAGCGAGCTGATCTGATGATGGACAACGGACCTACTAGATGGTTAATAGTAGACTTATTGGATTGTTTGGGCTCATTTTGATCAGCTCACGGTTCTGCTTACTAGTCTCACCATCATCATTATCAGTTGGATGTACACTTCTTAAAAGCTTGACATTCCCTTGTCTAACAAATGTATAGAATCAGCCGGAGATATCACCAATTGTATTTTGGATTGCAGGTGTAGCAGCGTGGAACCAGTTCATATACGTAGTGGGCGGGTACGACGGCTCGCAACAACTGGCTTCCGTGGAGAGATACGACACGGAGCGCGACACGTGGGAGTCGGTCGCGTCGGTGCAAGTCGCGCGGTCCGCGCTGTCGCTCACTGTACTCGACAACAAGCTGTATGCGTTAGGTGAGCACACCAACTACATGTAATAGTCGGGTAACTTCTTCGTTACGCCGCAAAATGACAACAGGACTCATAGGATGATCACAAGGAGGAGACGGCTCAGAAACTTGAGTCTGGTCTTTCTCGGAAACAAGTTAATACTTAGAGAATATTGCTAGCTCCAGACACGTTCCAACTTCAAGCTCAAGCCCGAGCCTCGCAATAAGCATGATGGCTGATTTTCATAAACTATTATATAACGTTCTTCTTAGCTTAGGTAATGGCTTCTGTGCATTATTCGGGTCTACTAAAAATTATCAATTAAGTCAGTCAAAAATGACAAATTAAATGTCAGTTTCCCATTAAATTGTACAGTAGCATGATTTCCATAAAAAGCTTGAAGTCGGTGTGATTTGGAAACCATATAATGTTATAAGAAACTGACAAACCACAGGACACAAAATTTCATATATCCAATAAAAGCAAACTTCGTTTGTATATGTATACAGGGCTCAAGAACACTAGTATTACACTCCTCTTAAGATCGGTTGAATAGCAATATGTATCTTACAGAATTTTAATACACTTTGTACAAACCCATAAGGGTCTTTAGAGTGTATAATACAATGTTTGTGTTAAATTTTAAGATATAATTAAAAAAAAACAGAAAAGGTGTAGCGTACCTCCTAACCAAATATATTTATTTCCCAGGTGGGTACGACGGCACATCATTCCTTGACATCGTAGAAGTGTACGATCCCACGACGAACCTGTGGAGCGCAGGCAGCGCGCTCACCTCGGTGCGGTCCGGGCACGCGTCCGCCGTCTGCTACCAACACGTGACGCCGCACACCGACCACTGCGACCAGCTACCCGCTGTCATCAAGAAACTGGGTAAACGACCCTCCTCGTCCAACACATCGAATGCCTCGTCATCTACTTCAACGGCCTCCCTAACCCGCAGTGATGACATACCCATGGCCAACAATATCATAGGAACGCTATCGAACCCCAGAAACCCGAGTGATTGCATGTGATTAAACATTTGAACAATATTGTGATACGTATAGTGAAGTGTAAATAACGCTAATTCCAATCCGAAGTTTCCAAGATAATTAAGTTTAGTAGATTTAAGAATATTTATAGCCATATTAATTCCTCGGTTAGGATTATATTTGTAGTTTTTTTTATTAAACTTTTTAGAGTGTAGTATTAGGACATCAAATGCAAACTTAGTCAAGAAATGTGCGAAAATAGTAAATAGGTGACAAGAAGTAGCTATGGATAGACGACGTGTAATTTATGCTCGAATTTTATGAAAGCTGGTTGATTCTAATTTGTAAAGGCCTGTCTTCCACCGGGCTATTATAGGCGACTTGAGTTTTGTATCTTTGGTACGCGAACCAAGTGAGACGTCGACATACAATGTCGCTCGCGTTCGGACGCTGCTCGAGATCATCTCATGTGTTTGTTTTTATTAACTATGGTTGACCTTTTTTTGACCACTATCTCACCTGTTGGTAAGTGACGATGCGGCCGAAGATGGAGCACAAAGGTCTAGAAGGCACCTATTCACTCAAGCCTTGAAGAGACCCAGATTATAGTTTTCAGGAAAGACAGACGACGGTAGTGTATTCCACTCCTTAGCAGTTCTCATTATAAAGGGAGAACTGAAACGTTTAGTACGAATAGAGGGGGGGGGGGGGGGTCGTTTTTAGTACTAATGAGGTAAGGGTGGTACCGAGCCGTGCGCCTGCTCGTCCTATGATGAAAAGGAGATGGTGGGATCAGATCATGAAGTTCCTGGGAACATTCCCCGAAATGTAACCTAGAGAAGATCGAAAGGCACGCGACCTTACGGCGGTGCTCGGTGTTGTTTACTTGACATCGCTTGAAGGATCGAATACTAGTGTCCGCCCGCGGCTTCATTACACCAGCGAAGTCACTATCAGTAAGTCTATTGGGAAGGAAATACCCAGAGTTCTACTGGTAAAACTACTCGGTAAGACTTCTGGGATTTGGCCGTAATACTCCCGTGGAAGACAGGCCTCAAGTTTCCAAGCGTTATCTTTTGCAACTCTAGCAGCACGAACATTCACACATTCACTTGTATATTTCTTAATCAAAGCCGTTATTAGGCTTTGTTTTTACACAAAACTGTTTTTTGTAGCAGTTTTTTGCGCTTCATTCATTTTCGGTGCAAATAAATGTTCCATTCTATATCCGATTCTCGAGTTAAGGATGCGTTCTCATACAAAGGATTACTGGCTCCTTTTGTTAACAATGCGGCGTTAAGCTCATTTGTTTTTAACCGCCTACCTAAAAGAGGGGTGGTATAAGTTTGACGTATGTGTGTGGCTCCCAAACGGACCTACCTTTTTTTTTTTTTTTTTAATTTGACTTTATTGAGATTGTTCTTAGCTATTTTTGGTAGAAATTAGTGCAGCCAGTTTCCAGTATAATCAGCTCGCAGTATTTTTTTAAGAGAGCTCGGGAATTTGCATTGACTGACAGCAGATAACGCTTTCTATTTTTTCCTGTAGCGACATCTAGTCGTGCATAGAGTAATTCACTTCGGGGCCCTACATCAACCGTACCGATGTGCTTCCGTTTTTTCAATTTGAATTTAACACTGTAAATAATCGGGGGTTTTTAAAGGGGTTCCATGTTTTTTGTGTGAAGTATCGCTACCGGCGGCCATTTTATTTGTATTTTCGAATCTACGTCTTTCAATTAAACTTATATAATACTAGCGACTCGTCCCGGCTTCAAACGGGTAGTTTCAGGATGAAAAACAGCCCTCCCCCCTACCTTCCCCCCCCCCCCCCCCCCCTGGTAGCCTATAACAATCAGGGTGAATGTAGCTTTCCAATGGTGAAAGATTTTTTGAAATCGGCACAGTAGGTTCTGAGTTTATTCATTACAAACATACATACACACACAAAAATACAAATCTTCCTCTTTATAATATTAGTGTTAATGTAGATATACCTTAGAGTACCTTTAGAGGATTCAAAGAGCGAAGCCGATTTTAAAAATAGTAAAAATGCCCGCTGATAGCGATGCGATTAAGATTGTACCCCTTTTATAAAATTCACTTGTGTATGGAGAATCGCACGCGTATATAATGGCGCGGCCGTGTGGCGGCGCGCCCTCACCTAAACCTGATTTGTATGAGGAACGGTTTAGTAGCTGAATGCCGACTTTCTGCACTGACTTTTTCAATAGAAAATCTTTAATTAAAACAAACTAATGCATGTACTTGTAGAGCACTCTTTTCCGCAATTAGGCCGCCAGTGGACCCTTTTTGCGTGACGATTGATATGATATTGATTACAAACTTATGTAATACATATGGAACTCTTTTATTTAATTACGTTAAAATATCAAATAGTTCCTTATTCCGTAACCACAAGCATCATTTTGAAATGTTATGCTTGTGTAGTGTAAGTAATAGCGGCGAAGTAAATCTACTGTAACTTTTGAAACTATCATGGTTATGTACATTATTTTCACTAGAAACGGGATATTTACCCATGACTTTTGAGTTTTAAATGTTCCCAACATTAAAACTCAAAACTCATGGTACATATCCCGTTTCTAGTGAAAATTAAATCTACTGTAATTATATAAATATTTTATATTTTTCCAAATATGGAATTATAAATCGATATCAATTTCTGTAAATAATGTAGGTATGCACTGTAATTTGTACATATACATAATTTAGGGTTATTGTTAAGGAAAATAAAGACTGTTATGGGCAAATCAAAAGGTATTTTATTATTACAGAAACAGTAAACTGAGAAAGCAAGTTCCTCAGTTCATATTGATATATCTAAAATATAATAAAAACATTTATGTAGCAGTAAATTAGTGACTTTGGTTTCGTAGTAGTTGTAATGGGCTCCACGCTAGGTCCACGTGGATTGGGTTTGCTCCGATTCATTATTTTCATCCTTCGAAGAATTATATTTTTCGCTGTTTTACTTGCATATTCCATATGTTAACAGTAATAATCATTTATATGACCTATTTACACTTTAAAAACAATAAGTACCAGCTATGCTACAGCTTTATCTACAATACTTTAGGTCGTCACGTCCATCTACGTGCCCTACGTGGCATTGCACTACGCCCGCCATCCTGAGACTATGATAATAAATAGCCAAGTGCGTGTCGGACCACGCATAGTGTAGAGCTCGGAAGTCATAGTGTATATATACATACGTAGACACACGGCTTTTTCCCCGAAAGGATAGGCAGAGCCTCAATAGGCCCCTTTTCACTCTGGGTTGCGCCATCGTAGGAATATAGACGTGACAAGTGGTGATCTCATCGCTTCCCTCGAATTACTCGACTTTCTTCAAAGGACAAATCTTATACCAACTAATCTTACTAACAAGGCCCGTATTACAGAATCGTGAATCGATTTGGTGACAGTTTTTCATTGATATCTGTCAAATAAAAATATGCTTGAGTCTCTATTCAGTTTAAATTTAATTTTAGAATACGGACCGAGGTTATATCTAGGTATACCTAGTGTCCTTTACCATGTTTCGTGAATTTTGATTCATACTCGTACTATGACTCAAGAAGGTGTAATCTGGCAGATGTGTCCTCAACCGTCAGTTACGACACTGATAGACTGGGACGGACAGACGGCCCGAACGATCTTAAAAGTGTTCCTTGTCGAACTCGGAACTCTAGTTACGTAGTAACTATTATCTAATATGTGACTCAAACATAAAATCAATACGGCGGCACAAATAAAAACAGTCATAGTTTTTCCCTTTCACAAGGAGCTCCCGAAACTGTATGGTTACTGCCACGAAATAACTTATTATCAGGAGCCTTATGCGTTTGGCAATCAAATGCCTCGTGTTATATATAAGAGGTAATGATGATCAAAAATAAACACAAATTCTACTGAAAAATCATTACTTTCATCCAGAAATGAGGGCCAGAATTGAAAGAATCACCACTTCACATTACTCTCATCAACTTTCCTGCAACTATTTACAACGTCATCACTATCACACACACACACACACACACACACACACACACTATACATCACATATACCTACTTTTCTCACTTTGTCCTTTTTTATTATCAAGAGTTCATCACTTTTTCTTTAAAACTTTCCTCCGTCTTTTTACAAATATTCTCACATCAGGTTCATCAGCACCATTGGTTTGAATGTTATTTGTATTGTCAGAATTATCTGCCGCAGAGTTTTTATCAACACTGGCATCTCTACTTTCACTTGAGTCACATCTCGAATTAAGCACTGTAGGGCCCAATTCAGCTTGAACAATATTTTGTTGCCAAATCTTTTGTGGTGTGGATGTAGCCAGGGCTTGCATGACTACGTCCTTAAGTACTGTTGGTTTAACACATTGCATTACATGGAGATAACCTTCGGACCTATCATTTACGGAAGGATTTGCTTCAGTTGCTTCTAGGGTGCATTGTGGTTGAATACCAGTCGAAATTATAATAGTTTTTACACTATTCTTTTCTTCTGGAGTCTCAGGCTGTAGATTCTGATATATGTTTTGAATTAGCATGGATTCAGCCTGCAAGGATTCTTTCACAGGTTCTTGGGTGTTGAGTTTAGGTTCATCTGTTATAAATGCAGTTTTTGTACTTTCAAAGTTCATACCAAAATTGCTTCGTGTATCAGCTTTATTCAGTATTTCCGTTGATTCTACAGCAACAGGAGCCCGAATGCTATCCACCTGAATGGCGTCTTGAGCGTCTTCAAATATCGCTACGTAATTTTCTTGAGGTACTATAGCCGGTACTAAACCTAAATCTTCAGGCGAAACCAAACTGCTGGAGTCTCCAAAAAGTTCACTGAATTTAGTTTCTTTTGCTTTGCATTCTTTATCTTTCCTTTTAACTTGCTTTCCCGTGGTTGAAGCAGCAAGTTCTTTGTTTTCGGAAGAGTCTTTTGGTTTATTGTGTTTCTTTTTACCTGATTTGTCCACAGATAGTACATTTTTGTGTTCATGTGATTCCTTTGTTTTGATTTCTTTTTTTTTAACTGGCTTATCCACAGACGCTGTATCCTTGGTTTCAAGTGCCTCCTTTGATTTGCTATCTTTCTTAATTACTTTTTGATCCATAGGCAAAGCAATATCTTCGTTTTCATTAGTTTCCCTTGGTTTGTTTTCATTCTTTTTAACTTGTTTCTCTATGGACAGTGCAGAGCTTTTATTTTCAGAAGTTACTTTTGTTTTTTTTTCTTTCTTCTTTACTGGTTTATCTACAGATAGTATGGTATCCTCATTTTCAAGAAGTTCCTTTGTTATGTTTTCCTTAATTTTAACCAGCAGATCCAGAGATAGTGTGTCATTATGTTCACATGCTTCTTTTGTTGTGTTTTCTTTCCTTTGACCTGGCTTATCCACAGATAGTGCAACATCTTGATCTTCATTTGGTACTTTGGTATGTTTTAGTTTGAGTGATTTCTTATTAGCTTTCGGTTTTTTATCCGTTATTTTTGTTTCTTTACGTTTTTCTTCCATATTTTGTTTTACGAGATTTGATTCATCAATTTCAAACTTAGTTTGTTCAGCAGGTTTTGATTCAGGCATTTTTTTGTCAGCTGAATCATACCTAGCATTCTTGTTATGGGTATCTTGCTTATCATCGGAAATTTGAGTTGTTTTAATTATTTTTATATCTGCATGATCTTCATCACTCAATTCCAAGTCTCCTTCGATCATCTCTTTGGTACTGACATAATTTTGAAATTCGTATTGAAAATCACTGCTACGACGCTGTGGGACCTTGCGCTTATTCTGACCGGGACTTTTGTCATGCTTTTTAGCTGTTTCAGATGTTGCTTTGATTGAATCATTATTTTTTTCTTTATGTTTAACTAAAACGTCTTTACTAATCTTAGCAGAATGTATGACATCGCTGCTTTTCTTGGGAATTTTATAATTACTTAGCTTTGATGCACCATTTTCATATTCTTGTTGTTCAACCACTTGTTGCCTAGTGTTTTCGATTTTCTTCTTTGTGTTTGCGTCTTGACTTACATGAGTTTCAACACCATCATATATTTCACCTGACTCCATGGACATGTTTGTTATTGGGTTTTCAATGTCCATGTAAATCTCCTTTACAAGATCATCAAAAGACTTTGGTTTGTTGATTGAAGTATCTTGCATGAGAGTAACAGTTGATCCCGGGTTTTCAATTAAAATATCTGGCATATCAGTAGCTACTGGTTTTATGATAGAGGCATCTGTCATATTAGCCGATTTAGGCTGTTCATCTAAATCATGTAACACATCAGTAGACTTTGGGTTTTGGGCTAAAGCACCTGGCTTATCAGTAGAAATTAATTTCTGTGATAAATCATCTGGCATATCAAGAGATATTGGTTTTTGAACCAAAACATCTAGCTTATTAGTAGATTTAGATTTTTGGGGTAAAGCATCTAGCATATCAGAAGATTTTGGTTTTTGGACCAAAGCATGTGAAATTTCAGTTGAAATTGGTCTTTCGATTAAAGCGTGTGGCGAATCAGTTGACGTTGGTTTTCGGAGTCCTACCACAACAGTAGATACTGGTTTTTGAAGCAAAGCATCTGGCATTTTCATTTTTTTAACCATACTCCACTCAGTTGTATCTATGACTTTCACATCAATATTAGCGCTTCCGACAGTAGAGAGCTCAGTTCTACCGTCAAAGGTCTTCAAAGAATATTTCTTACTAGATATCCTGGGATCGTCCAGCTTCGCTGTGGCGTTGAGCTTGATTTCTAGAAGATAAAACTTAATTTAAGCATAGTTTATTGTTTATCTGGGAAGGTATGGCGGTATATGACCTCTAAGTAAAATTATTTTAGTTAAAAATAAATAAAGCAAAGCATTAAACTTGGGGCCAGCTTTGCTGTGGTGCCTTGCCGATGTTACTACCACAACTAAGAATCCATCATGGATCTGAGATTTTAAGATACAAATAAGTGACATACATTGGCTTTGAACTCCATGGGATTTAAATCGTGAGGCTCTGTATGTAGAAAGAAAAGTTTTCGATTTTTATAACAGCCAGATTCGTTTGTTCATTATGTCACTGGTTTTTTTTCTTATTATAATCAGTGATCAGGCTAGTATGATGGCCCTGAAAACGGCATTATGACCGTTGGTCAACCATCATCTGCCAGAATGCTTACAGCAGTTGGTGTGAAACGCCCAAAACATCACGAACCTTACCTCTAATAAGATGTGAAGGTTGTGCTTCTGAAAGAGAGTACTCTGGTGATTGGCAAGACATGTCATGTAGGTGGTCAAAGTCCAATGGTTCAGGTACAACTTGTCTTTCATTCCTCCACCTCTCCTCTTCATGTTTGTGATGAGAGTCCAGTCTCATTCTTTTACTTGGTTCTTCATAATCATGTTGCATTTTATGTTTCATTGTATACATATTTTGGCTACGAGATGCGTACTTTTCAAACTCTTGATGGTTTCTATCATTAGATCTTTGTGAATCTTTACTTCTGTGTTTGTTATCATTATATTTGTCTGTATGTGGACTGACTAATCTTCTGCGCCGATCATATTCTTGTCTCTGGAAGAAGTCTTCATTGTGGTCACGACTTCCTTTTTTATTTCTATCTGGACTACTATTTTTTCTTTCCGGACTGCCTCTTCTTCTTTCTGGACTTCCTTTTCTTCTATTTGGACTCCCTTTCCTGTTTCTTTCTGAGCTATGATTTCTTCTGTATCTCTGAGACGCTTCATACTTGTCTCGACCTCTATGTTTATTGTTATCATATTGCTTACTATTCCTACTTCTAGTTTGTCTTGAAGATTCATGATGACCAGAAATTTTAAATTCATTGTTAAATCTATCTAAGTTTCTTCTTTCTGGCTCTTTTGAGATCAATTCCTTGCAACTTTCTGTACTAGCCAGTTCATCTTCATCAGTGCTGAATTTAGCACAGTCCATGCTAAAACAAAAATTCACCAATTAAATTTATTATTTTAAACTATTTAATTTAAAAAAACTTTCAATGGCATGTGTTTTCATGCAACATCGATAAATTGTATCTTCTAGAAACTCCTAGTAGCCAGATAAGAAAAATTACAGAAATTTCGCATTTTATTTTTATAAATAAATTATTACTAAACTAAGGCCGCTTAACATCAGGTGGGGCCATCTGCTTGTACAGTCATTCAAGTAGAAGAAAAAAAAAAAAAACCTTGGAGGGGTGTGTCATGGAAAAGCAATGGCGGCGATGAGCTAACCACTGGTCACGTCTATGTTCCTAAGATTGTCCTATTCACAGTTAAAAGAGGCCCTTGGAGGCTCTGCCTACCCCTTTGGAGAAAAAGGTGTGAGTCATCATAATCATAAACCATTAGATGTCCACTGTTGGATGAGGCCTCCGATATAATGCATCACATCATTTGCTGTAATCACCACACTTGGCAGGTGGAATGGTGATTGCAGTATTAGTGTTAAGTACTCAAGTGGATGCTACTGCCCATCCCCTAGTGCAATTCCTTAGTCAGGCTTTTACAACATACAAGGGAGGAAATCAAGAGGTCTATTCTAAGGCCGAGCACACCACAGCTTTGTCTATGTATGTATATATACAAATTAAAACATTGTTTCTTGAATCATTTTACCTGAAAACTGGCATAGATTTCCGTCTATCACTGATCCTAGCTCTAGGTCTCTCTGCATCTTTGTGTTTAATATTTTGTCTCTCTGCATCTTTCAGTTTAATATTTTGTCTCTCTGCATCTTTGAGTTTAATGTTTTGTCTCTCTGCATCTTTGAGTTTAATGTTTTGTCTCTCTGCATCTTTGAGTTTAATATTTTCTTTGACTTCAATGTTCTTAGCACTGTTCATGATGGGACTGCCAGTAACATTATTATCAATATCTAGGATTCTTGTTTGAGATTTCAAATTTCTGATAGGGGCAGAAACATTTTCTATTTCTATAGGCATAACATTATCTTCTTTCCTGTAAAAATATATGCAGTGAAATTATAATCTAACCAATACTGAGGGATATAGCTCTCAGAATTAGCAAGGGTAACTGATATAATTAATAAATACTTGGACAGTTCACACAACATTATCTAGCCCCGAGCTAAGCAGAGCATGTGTTATGGGTACTAGACAACTGATTACTTAATACAATATATTACATAGATAGATATTTTTTATTATATATAGAAAATACCCAGAACAAATATCTGCGGATCGCACAAATATTTGTTCCGAGGCGGGAATCGAACCCGCAACCTCCTGCGTCGCAGGCGAACGTTCGCCCGCCGCGCCACAGAGGTCGTCAAATATACTGGTCGTCAATATCATATATACTGATGATGAAGTCATATACCTTGCAGACCTGGGGAATAGTTGATTGATAAGGTCAGTGGACATAACATACCATCCAACAGTCACATACATAGCCCTGATCCCACACTTGGATCCTCCATATCAGGAACTATGGTATGGTACCACAAAACCCAGACTAAAGACAAATGTCCCGCAGCGGGAATCAATCCCTTCAACCTCTTGCATCTTAGCCGGCTACTCATTCGCCGCACCGCAGAGGTCATCGGAGACCACCGAATCTCACACTCATTATGAATGTGTGACATTTGGAAGGTTTTTAAAAATGGTGTGTTTTTTAGTCATCGAAGCTAAATTCCAAACTACAGGGCACACTCTGGCCATTCAAACTCCTTTGAAGACCTACTATCAAAAGCCTTTCTCACCTTTCATTTGGAACCTGGTGAGGCACACTAGGTTTCCAGCTGGTTTCATTACCAACAACAGTCTGCTTCCCAAACTTAGATTCTCCCATATTATTCATTTGTTTATCCTTTCTTCTGTTGTGGGGTATATTTCTATTTTGAATAGAATTGAGCACCATTGCATCTTTTCTAAAATAAAGCATTACCATAAATGGATTTCTGAATAAAAAATCATGACAAATATTAGTCGATAGAGAATGCCAATTATCAAACAATTTTAGCGACTGCTTTCAGGCAAGACCTAGCATATCCTACAACCAAAAGATTCAAAAGATTGTACTAATATGATACATGTTAAGTTTGGATGTTTGCTAGTCAGCCATGATATACCAGCTGAAATGATGTTGATGGAAGGTAGAGATGGATGGTTTAGTTGAGTTGTAGAGCTTGTGGCCAAGTGCAAGTGGCCTTATGCAAACTGTTTATTTTAATAAGTAAAAGCACATGGCAAAGAATGTTTGTATGTAGTTAAGGAAATGCTGAATTCGCAATATCATGTCTGTGGCTTTTAGTGTACAGTGACTTTGACCTGAATGACATAATGAAAACATGTTCACTCACTCTATGTTAAGTTTAGTAATGATCTGGGTCTTTCTCTCAATCTCAGATCTTGCAGTTTTAAGTAAGGAGGAGTAGTTCGCCTCCAACTTCTTGTGTTCAGATGTCAGCATGTCGAGTTCCTGCAATATAATCTACAATCTCAATATGAATCTGTTCAAATCTATTCTATATTAAATACACACACCTTCAGGCCAGGAGTCAGGCCGAACTAAAGATGAACTGGTTTTAAATTATCCTAATCTACAAAATACATTTATTTACAGAAAGAATGACGTTTCTTTTAAAGAATGCAAGATTTAGTATCTGATAGTTTGTTGCCAAAAGTAAAATAAAAAATGAAGTTAGTTTGTACCTGCCGGCGTCGCAGAGAGTACTGCTATTGTAATTTCCCATGTAAATGGATAATGGTGGACTCTAATACAACTAATACATGTAGGTAACACAAAATTTAAAAAAAACATATTATACAGTTGAGCTACTTGAAGATCGCTGCTAACGATCTAAAGGTAGCTCAATTGATCCTAGTCCTGACTCATCCTAATGTAGATGTAGTTGTAAATAGGTGATTGAATGAAACTTACTTTTTGTAATTTTTCCAACGTGACAGCATACTCCTCAATTTTGAGCTTCAAGTCCTTGTTTTCTTCACGTAACTAAAATAAAATGCAGTGCAAATTGGGTTCAACAATGCTATGCTAGGTAAAAGATTATTTGAAAACTTTTGTAACAAAATTGACAAGCATTTTCTACCTCTGCAATAGTAGTCTCTTCGCTATAGTTATCCAAATTATCGTACAAATCATCCATTGTACGAAGTGTATGTTTTTAGCTTTTTATTAAAGGTGTTATTTGACGAATATTAGCCGATAAATAATATAACTTCGTGAATTTGTGACTCTAAATAAAATTCTCGCAGAAAAGAAAGAAAGAAATATTCCGCTCAATTTTCGCTCCACAATTTGACACTGACATTAATATTATTTAGACCTTTCTATGATTTGACATTGACAGTAACTGTTGGATGATTCAACAACCCAACACCCGACACGAAAACATGCCATGGGTTTACTTACTACGTGACATTGACGAACTAGTGGCAGCACCACTCAATGGGAGTATTTTTAACAGTTTTTGTATGAATAAACTTTAGACCTAGCAAACTTAGGGAAGATTATTTCCCAGGGACTATCTTCCTAGGTAGGGCGAGCGAAGCCTCTACTGACCCATAACGTTTGCATTTTGTGATACACTTTACGAAAAAACTATCACACCTCTAGATTTTATAGTAAGTTAAATCAATGTCTAGATTTGTGTTAAAAACAAGTACAAGAAATCTTACGGACCCGGGGACGGAGGACCCGGTGGGAAACACAAGCTATTTTGAAATCTTTGTCGCCAACATGTTATAAGTGTTGGGGCGTGTGCTCGAATTGCGTGCCATCGATCTGCCTTGGATTGCAGTTAGATAATCTGTGGGGAAATGAGGAATGAGCTATGATGAAGCTATGCCAAGAGACAACGGCAAATTTAGGATCCCACTACAAAGAGTACATAGGTACTTAGGTACTACTTTCATTCGTCACACACAAGTTCGTCTTTCATTATCTTGATTGGCTACGTATAACATTTTGGAAGACTGGTCCAATTTAGCAATAAATAAGCAAGAAGTAGTGTTTTAATACAGTACTGCCAGCCATCCACTTCCATTATACTTACATTACATCGCCTACACACTCTCACTCTGTCTGGGGTACATTCTACACAGCTATTCTACTTGGCTCAATCTAATCCAAAGGCTTGCTTGGAAGCCAATCGCTTTTAGCAATATCGCTGTCCATTCATTATTGTCTGACCTAGTTTATTTAAAGTTATTCTTGTGTGGGTACATACTGTAAAGTGTTAGTTAGTCAATTAGAGTTTTAACCTTGGAAAATAATAGCGCGCGCTGCGCGTAGCATCAGTGAAGATTAAGTTCGACATTTTCCACCATTTTCATAAATAAAGTCGTACATATATTTTTATTTAAAGTAGCTTCTTTTTAATTATATCGCGTAATTTTGATGTAATTTTACCGGTGTGACTTTGAATGGAGTAATCTCTAACTTTTGGCTTTATTTATTATTTACAGAATGAATAATAGAACTAAAACAAGGTATGTACAAAAATACTTAAATATAGAAGAGAAAAAAAAAAGAAGCTAACACAATAAATTTGGTTCATAGGGCAAGGTGGCAAGAGCACTGGCTGCATTCCCACGTTGAATGGCCAAAGAAATTCTTTGCGCCAGGAAGGAGCCAGCCCTCTTGTCACCAGCGGCGTCGATGAGCAACGGTGATATTTTTTTAAAAAAGGTCTTAGTACTAGGGCCCCATGGTCCCAAAGTCTCTACACCAAGCGGCGCAAAAATGTAGTCATCGGAGAGGACTACATATTTGCGCTGCTTAGCATTTTCTGATGCCTCCGCCGTGGCTCCAGGCTTGGTGATTGTTCCACTGAGATGAGAGGGGGCCAATGTGTCAACGCAAGTGACATCCCACACTAGGGCTCGCCCCCGCTCCCAGGGAACCAAGGTCATACCGTCGGGCCTTTTGCCATCATTACGGGCTAAGCCGACTGGTTCAAGGACACTGGGTAAATTGACAGTGTCAAGGGCCCGTCTCACGATATCATTTAAGGAGCCGTGACGGAAAAACCTGCCAGCACTCTTTTGACAGGAGAGACCATGGGTCCCATACTTATCGACGTCACTGCCACATGAACAACGATGGGGCTCACATATAGGGGCACCTAGTCTGAGCCCCAACGCTACCCGAAAAGTCCTATTATCAAGCAGTGTTCCGATGGATTTCGATGGAATGGCATTGAGCCATTGTCCAGATTCATGTTGCGAGACAGCTAGAAGGCGGGCTTTGTCGCGATCACTGAATAAATTTTGAACCAAACAGTCATAGGCCTTCTGCACCAATGGAGCGTCCCACTGTTTTTGTTGGTTTTCTTCCTGTGGGACGTTATTACTGGGGCAGAGTGACTTCCAAGCTGTAATTGCCTCCGAAGCGTAGTGTATCTCTGGTGAAGGGCATTTGAGTATTTTCCCACAGTATTATCCACATTTAACGACTTGACCTCTAAAAACTATGGAGTGAAAATTTGATTTTCCTCTGAAAAATATGTGATCAAATTAGGTAATGTGCTTCTCGGTGGCTCTCAGTCTCAACCTAGCCCCCCCTCTTGCCACCCATCTTATCGTTCACTTCATTCACATAAAATCTCGTTCGGAAATCATTGAATGAAATCGTTCTTGCTTTTTGCGTTTTGCTTTTGCTTTTGCTCCGCCGCCCGCCCGCCTGGCGCTTGGCTCGATCCGTCGATCGTTGTGTACGGATTTTACAAAACTAGTTTGTACTTTTTTTGTATAATAGATTAGAAATGGCTTTCTTTAATTGACAATTGTGAAATACTGTAACTAAAATCGACAAATATTTAGTGATGTTAGTGTGTGTGAACTCATCGTTTTGCATGATTTACATGCGTTAGTGCAACAGGCGATAAAAACTGTCTACAGTCGAAGGGTCCGTGTAAAGTGTAAACACAAGGGAATACGGATCTCAAGCAAGATGCCCACGGACTCTGAATGCGAGTGCGACCTGGTGTCGAAGGAATGGCTGCTGGCGAAGCTGCGTTCGGACGAGAGGGACACGATATTGATAGACTGTCGAGGGTCGAACGAGTATTCCGTGTCTCATATACGTTCCGCGGTGAATTTCTCGATCCCGAGTATTATGTTGCGACGTCTGGCCGCGGGGAAGATAGAGCTGGCGTCCACCGTGCAGTGCAAGGAGCTGAAGGCGCGGATAACGCACTGCCGCTCGCGGGGCATCTTCGTGCTGTACGGGGACGGAGCCCCGCGGGAGCCCGACTCCGTGCATGGCATCCTGCTCAAGAGACTCAAACAGGATGGTGTCCAGGTTGTCTGTCTAGAGGGTAAGATATTTTGTAACAGTTCTCAAATATCCACAATCTTTTTGTGATTCATTGATATATTCATTCATTCATAATTTCGAAAATTACGACTCTTAGACTCAGTAATATCATAATTTCTTTATATGCAATATATTTTGTAGATTGCTAAAGAAAAGATTGGTAAAACATGTTTAGAGGAGTGTACTCAAGGGCGCTCGGGCCCTCTGCATACAAACAAAGTTTGCTCCTATTTTGAATATTATCTCATTAAACTACATGAAGTTTTCTACAAATTATCAATAGTTACTAAAATCTAGACCTCTTTGTCTCTTTCCCTTTGGACCATATTACATTATAAAATAATATATGTACTCCAAGTCCCATTGACTTTAAGATTTATATGGAAATCTATTTCTATATAATACTAGCGACTCGCCCCGGCTTCGCATGGGTAGCCCCCGGTGAACCCCCCCTCCCCTCCAAACCCTCACCCCTATGTAAATCTCCTGGTTCTAAGCTACATCCCCACCAATTTTCAGCCAAACCGGTTCACCCGTTCTTGAGTTATAAGTGGTGTAATTAACACGACTTTGTTTTATATATATACCTCTATATACCTGTGGTATTTACCATGATATAAAATCAAATGACCATCATATAAATGCAGAGGCCCCATTACTTTAGTAGAGCAGTACTGTATGTACCTTCATATCTTTTCATTTTCATGGAGTTTTATGGTTAATTTTTGTGAACCTAGAGTTAGTTTGTTTTAATTCAAAAGAATTGTTGAAGAAGTACTTGTGTAACTACATGGTATCCACCGGCTGTTATTACCGTGCATACATAAACCTGTACCTACGCTGTCTATTTTGTAAACTATCTCAATACATAATGTGGATTCTAATTTGTTTTAGAACAGCATATATTTAATAGCTTAAATTAAAATAAGACAACTGTGAACCCTAGATTCATGAAATAAATTAAATTCTGAATATTGGTAACAAAAAATAAAAGAAAATAAAACTAAAACTTTCAGATTCACTAGTAGCAGGGTTGAGATTAAAGAAATCACTTGATTTAAATAATTGATTTGCCTAAATCACGATATTTTATTTTTTGTCTTTTTGTTTCAATCTATGGTGTTTTTACCGTAGTGAAAACAAAAACTGGTCAAAAATGTCTAGGAATTGCCCCCTATATAAACTACGGCGCACACACGCAATGTTTAGGGAGCTACCTAACCAAATTGGTATTTCTACTAAAAAAACTTAACTCATAAATACCTAAATCTAACAATAAATAAAAATTACCTTTACTGCGCCTGCAGTAAAACGATTGGTTCCCTTAATGTAGAAGTCCACCGCGTCGCGAATGAAAATCTATTGTTATGCCGTGTTCATATTTATGCTAATTATTACCACCACGTCGCGAATAGCAAAAGTACAATCAATAATCAAAATGAAAACACTTTCTTAAAACCTAAACGCCTGTCGCAGTTGAGGTAACATTGAGTTTCAGTTAAATATAAATAGGTAAATAATTGTAAATTAAAGTGATGTGAGTTCTATAAAGTTGTACCTACCTACCTACCTATAAAAACCTGAATAAGATACCACAGCATTAAAATCATTATTAAAATAAAAAGGTCTTGATTTTTATCAATTAACCCTAGCCATTGTGTCAAACTTGGTAATAATTTAACATATTCTCCAATCAACTAAAATCGGCTCAGCCACTATGCCATGATTAAGTTTCAAACAGAAAACTCTTGCATAATAAAAATAATAGTAGAATTAGTAAAAATACCATGAATTATTTAACAATGGGTGTTCCCACAGTTATCTTCATTCATTACACAGCTTCTGAGTTCTTGGTAATACCTACATAATCGGAAATCATAATTACAGTGATTTGGTTAGATAAATACCATTTGAATTGATTATTTGAGAAGTGGAACAAGTCATGGACCCCTAATTTTTCAGTAGACACAAAAAACTTTATTAC
The DNA here is from genome assembly GCA_932527175.1 of Operophtera brumata. Taxonomy (NCBI): domain Eukaryota; kingdom Metazoa; phylum Arthropoda; class Insecta; order Lepidoptera; family Geometridae; genus Operophtera; species Operophtera brumata. The sequence goes on along the minus strand of OW052237.1, from coordinate 6,363,010 downwards.
TTATTGGTTAATTAAAAATTATGTTTTTTATTTAAATATTATGTTAAATTATGATAAAACACACTGTGCAGGATGTTTATTTTAAATACTATAGGTATTTGGTTAAACTTGGTGACTTGTTTTGTTTCATAACTTGCTGAAAACTCTGTAACAAATGGCCGAATATGTTCCATTTCTTGACGGTTTGGTGCGTTTTGCCATTGAGAATTCAAATTCATCAAAATCGCCATTTGTGTAAGAACATGACATGTTCCACTTCTTAAATAACCGATTCATTTGTGTACATGTACTAAGTAAACCCATTTTTTTTTTATACACTAACTAACACACATCTCTCATCCAGCACTAGAATGCCAACACCTACATTAAACTCATCCATAGAATATATATTCAACAATACTGAAAAACTATTAAACTAAAGCAACCAGAAATTATTAAAATTAGAAAAAAATGTGTTAAACAGGGAGACCCGTTGTCCCCAAGCTCTTCACCAGAAGTAGTCGGCCGCTGTACTAAGGACACATTAAGTACTCCCTTTTTGTCAGTTTCCTTTCCATAGAGTTTTGTATTTTATTTTTTATAGGTCTTATTAAAATAAACTGGACAACAAACTTATCTAGGTAATTTCTTTTAAGAGTTAAATGGTCTGTTTTATCTATTTATGAATCACAATCAATAAGAAGTTGTTAGCCGTGTCGTCCCTAGTATAATGGCCAGCTGGAAAGAAAAGGCTGTTGAATTGGGAAAAGCAAGGTTCACTAACTTTCGCTTTGCCAATGTCCTTTTCTGGTCTTTAGTTCTTAAGGAATGCTATAACATCTAGCAACAGTAAGCCTTAAAGTTGGTCTTCACATGTTATGTTCACATGATTCCAATATTAACTCCCCCACACTGATTTGAACAGTGTTATAAAGTAGGTACCCAATACCAGGATGGGGAATGTCAAAGAATAAAAATGAATGGAAGTTAAATAGGAATGGGATATTGAAAATTGCTTTTATAGGTTGTTTTTTTTATGTGATATATAGTTTAGCATTAAACATTATAAGCTAATTGGATTCGAATCCGCGACCTTTACAACAGAAAGCTGGGTTGATCCCACTAAGCTAACTCGGCTCTACAAAACCCAAATAATAAAAAAGATAAACAAAAAAAAAATGCTGGGCAGTTCACACACCATTATCTAGCCCCAAGCTAAGCAGAGCTTGTTTTATGGAGATAACTGATATACTTAATACAATATATTACATAGATAGATATTTTTTATTATACATAGAAAATACCCAGAACACCCCGAACAAATAACTGCGATCGCACAAATATTTGTTCCGAGGCGGGAATCGAACCCGCAACCTCCTGCGTCGCAGGCCAAGCTTCGCCCGGCGTGCCACAGTGGTCGACAATAAATGAAAATAAATGTCATTAAACCTAAGTAAGAGAACAAATAATCTAGCAGAGACGTGCCGCGTATCGCCAGAGTATTAGCAAATCGCTCATACTCCTTCACTCGCTGTCTAGTCGATTTGTTGACAAGTATGTATTTACTAAGTAAAATCATAAAATCAAACACAGAATTTGATGAGAGACGGGGTGACTATTCAGTTGTTTTCCACTTCCTTTATTTAATTTAGACAAAGCAGTTAAAAACGGGAAAAAACAGTTTGGTGCCGCGATTTATCCGGTTCCTTAATGACTGACGGCAATAATATTTCCAGGAAAATAGTTATCATGGCACTATCCATGATACCTAATTTTCCTGGTAATATTATTTTCGTAATTCTCGTAACAAGCCCAGCAAAATATTATGCCGCTAAAATATGAATGATGTTCAAAAAGGCCGGCGCAAATCGCTTAGTTCTAATGCACGAGGGGTCTAAGAGCGGTGCCGGAGGTCGCGTCGGGCATCCGCTCCTCAAAACGTGGGAGAGGAAGTCGACTACTTATTGTGCTCCTCAATGCGAGACGATAGATTAAATCACTACGCAGACACGAACGTCTTTACAGCTTGTGTCTGTTACCTAAGGCGTTATTAATTATTATGCCGGCGTTCTTGTCTTTTGAATGTTGAACGATTACTTTATTGAATAACAGAGTAAATATAAAAAAAAATACCATGCAGTGTTCCATAAAATTTGATCAAAAATGGAACACATCGGTGTCTAGCACGCATGATGTAGGGCCCCGAAGTAACTGTTCTACATCTTCCCCGCGCCTGGATTTATATAAGCATATACGTTTCATATTTTTTTAATTTGAATTATATAAATAATAACGCAATTTTATTAAATATTGTTTGTTAAAATGGGTACTAATATAATATACCAAAGTGTATAATTTTATTTTAGGCATACCTATCTATCTTATTGATATGTAAAATAATATTTTATGAATAAAATCTTTTATCTTGGTATCTTGTAGGGCGGCTGTAGCACATCGGTGTCAAGCACGCATACTAGTTCTACTAGTATAGGGTTAGGGCGGCTGTATTTACGAGTAGATGTCGCACAACAGGAAAAACTAGAACGTGCTGTCAGCTGTCATTGCATGCAGTTGCAATTGCTAAGAAGCCATTACCTAAGAAAAGAAGAAGAAGAAGAGTTCTCTTCAAAACAAATATTGATAGATGAAGATCCTGGAAACGGCTGCACCTATTTCCACCAAACATAAAGAAAACACTCGATCAAATCACCTTTAAAAAAAAACGGTTCATCCAACACTACGTCCGTATTTTAATAAGGTCCGTGGGCGGGTTCTAAAAATAAATCGAATGATCTTCACTAGATTCTCCAAAAAGAGTCTTAGCAGCCAATCAAAGGTCCCTCCGGACCACGGACAAACGATACGAAATACCTTCGTTATCGTGTCGTTTACATGTTCTATTATTGGCCTCATAATGTCCAATCGAGTGACGTAACTCAAGCAGCTAATTAGATTTTGATGAACCAATAATCCACCCTGAAGACATACTCCCGTCAACATACCTCGGCACTTATCGCTCGAGTTCCGCCGTTTATACAACGCAGCCGTTTCTTAGAGCTTGGATTATAATCGGTAACATTATACAAGAAAATAAACTAGAGAGGGGCCTATTAAATCGTACTGATATATACAAACTGGATGATCTAGCATGCCGGATGCGCCGTGCGCTGCTTCGGTCTTCGTCCGACGGAAGAGCGCCGCAATTTTATTAATAAGTTCCCGTTTCACTCACCACGTCCTGCCAATTTGAACAGAGTACAAAACATGACGGACGCATTAATCATCGGCTCCTATTCCAATATTCGTTTGGTTATAGTAAATAATTTTACAGGAAGGAAGTTTGTAACAGAAATATGGACTTGTGAAACTAATTGACAAGTTTTCTTTCCGATTGCAGAGACTTTGAACAAAATTTACTAGTTGGTTTAGAAAATAGACTATATTTTTACAAACAAAAATGACTTCAAAGCTTGCAATAAACAGAATTCATCAAATCCAATCTTTCCTAATTCTTTGGAATATTTTCTTCAAATTAAATGAAGACTCTACCGACTAAGATTCTACTCTCGAGGTAGATAATTAACCAATTCAATAATTAAAATCCGGTTACAATCGGCGAAGATATCCCATAACATACACACAACGAGGCTACGAAATCTGTCTTCTAACAATCAAGGCCACACATAACATACGACTCCAAGTAGCTCAATTTGAACGTGGGATATATTACCATTAAAATTATTTATAACCAGAGTGCATCTCACGACAATTCCAATAACACGGCTAGGATACATTGTTTATGTATGACGGAGTTCCAATTCCTCCAGTTTCATCATCAGATCAGTTCGATGGTACCATTTTTATCAGAACCATTTATTAAAATCCGCTTCGTCGAAATACTTATAATTGGGAAGTTCCGGTGGCCATCTGTGGTCTTCTTCATCAGTTCCATTTCACCAAATGATACTTTCAGAATGCAAATTCCAAAATCGTTATATGTATAATATTAACCTGTAATATTTGAGGAGTTCCCTCAATTCCTCATGAATCCCGTCATCAGAACACAATTTTGATAAAAATGGGACAAATCTGGAAGTATTCCTTCTAATAAAAAAGTATTTTCTAACTCGGTTTAGAGATGACGTAGTATGAGTATGAGGTACCAAACATTAAAAAACATCCTCCTTTTTTATGTCGGTTAATAAGAGAGCATTGAGCAATTGATAAAGCCTGTTATAATTAGACACGCAGTCAACAGAAGCTCCAAAATTATGGAATGTTGAATAACAGCATCAAAAAGAATCTTACATCAAAAGCGAATCAATAGAAAACCGATCCATTGATATCGCATGTTAGACGTTGTTCGACCAAACATAATAAAAGGCACGTGCTTCTGAACAACAGGATGTTGCGATCGGCGAGTGTAAATCTTTTAGATCTTACATTTATAATGGCGGAGGAAATCGTGTGCATCTGGCTAGTGGGCCAGTTAGCGTGAATAATATGCGCCTTCCAGAAGTAAACGAAATGGTAAAGGGAAGCCGGTCCACTTTAAACTGGATAGCGCTGGAATTATCTCCCTCGCGTGGACACAATTACACGTTGTATGTTTGTTTTAGTTCAGCGCTTCATAAGCTAAGTGTTTCCTTTATGATCGGTTGAGTCATCGCCGAACACTACAACTATAGACTAGAATCGATTGATAAATCAGCTCTGAATAGTGAATGGAATAGGCATCGCGTAAATAAGTACCTACATTTGAAGGCGTAGCATTGGCATTGACAGTTTTTATGTTCTGGCTGATGTAATGTCCAAAACACTGATTACAATTTAGCGCTACCATTGTATTCCAATTTTATTTATGCCTCGTTTCGCAACAGCGAGCTCGACTATAAATGTACCTACCTTGTTATGCCGAAAAGGTGTCGGAAGGTCGGCCACTTGTTTCTGTTTATGGTTTTTACTTGCAACAGGATTGGTTTTATTTAATATGTAAGGACGTTGCGACTTGCGGTGTGAGTCGGTGTGACTCTGTTAGGCCGATACGGTTTATCAGCTGAATTATCTAGTGACCGTCTCGCCGCCGGCGCCACTCTCATTATCGGCTTGAAATCGAGCCGGCCCTCAATTAGCCCTGCATGCACTGACCGCTTGTCTCAAATAAAACGTTCATTTCATTAAGACTCAGTACTCTTCAATAAACTTTATGCATTATAATATTTTCACAAAATATAAGCGTATAAACAAAGGTTTTCTTCAAAACCATGAAAGTTATTTTAGTAATCTTGCCCGTCTTGAAAAACCAAACTTCCATAGCCGATTCTGGGAAATCGTATCCAGTGACGTCAATCTGCTTTGCTACATTCCCCGAACCTGGTTCAAAGTTTATTATTACAAATTTACCTGACGAATTGGAATCAAAGTTTTGTGCCAGATGTAATTTTGTAGACGACGAAAGCGAATATCTGAGATGGTAATCAACTTGGTCTTGTGTCTCAAATTGACTTAACATTGTACACAAAACGATTAAAGAACAACAATCTTTAGCAACTGCGAAGATTCATTAAATTCTGGTTTAAATCCTTGAAAATAAGGCGCAACTATAAACAAGAAAACGTAAGCTTCTTGACGAAAACCAGATATTAAAATTCCGAGAATATCTTGTCGGAAAATGGTAATAGCTTTTAAGAAAAGCCTTGATTCACGGCACCTCTTAGTGGAATCTGATCAATCCTATCTTTGATATCCTGTTTATTCGCAACACTTGCTTGCTGTTCATCTAAATTGGTTAATAGATGTAATTGACGCAGCAGCGTTTAGAACATAGAGCCAATAGAGGCACATGTGCAATCATAGTGTACAACTCGGCCACCAACCTCTCTAAATTGGTTCAATTTATCCAACTGGCTTTATTGTAATTATTTATAGAGACAAAACAGACAGTTTTCTCGTATATCAATATCTAATACCAGCAAAAGGGTATGCAGTATTATCGATCAAGTCTGATCTGAGGGGAACTATCAAAGAGAGCTGCCAGGGTCGGTAAAATATCTTGAATTTGTTATTGGACCGATTGCTTTCAAATTCGATATCTGAAGGCCCCAGTGATCAGAGAACACGAATCTGTCGTCAGAATTGAAAGAAATTAACGCCATATTGAACTTTTTTGTTTTTGGAGCGATTGGATATCAATGGATAACGTGATGTTTGTCGTAACGTTTCCGATGAGACCATTAGCCTGCAGCATAATGAAATGGCAGCTCGCTGAAATCGCGCAAGGTTGTTGGTAAACGGTGCAGGAAGGACACGGGTCGGGCCAAGGCCTCCTCGCCCGCCGCACCTGCCTCCCGCCACCCCTCGCTCGCCCGACCGACCGACACAGCTCGATGTGTGAACCTTTCTCGTCCACATACTTGTGTTATAAGAGTGCCGACATTCCTCATGAATTTTTTACATCGTTTGTTCCATCCACCTGAAATTTTGTTTAAGGTTTTTCTTTCATATAATAATAAGTTCATGTATTTGGCCGATCACGTGGGCGCAAAGGAGTGGGTGCGCCCATGAGTGTGGAACGATCACGTTTATCATGTGGGTGTAATAGGCTGAAGGATTGGGTTCACGCGGCGAGGGCTGTTTTATGGAGTCCTTGCTTCTGAGGACGCGTACGGGGCGGGGGGTGGTACGGCGGCTGGAGGGGCAGGGGGATTACAGCGCGTTCATTGAGTGCGGCGGATGAATGAGCCACGATGAGTCACCGGATCGATCCGGCCCCGCGCCGCGGCTGCGTGGTGCCGCCCGCACAGCCTGCGAAACGGCCCAATTTTAATGGAAATGGCGAATAGATAGACAGCTTAGCCGATTATGTAGCGTTACCGTGGATGACGACATTAGACATACTTTCACGCCTATGACCTCGACTCGCATTCATTGCTCTCTCGTCATTCACTTCTGGTTCCGATAGTTAGTGAGCTAAGCCCGTTTTCTTGATGCTTTAGTGTTACGTACCAACTTTGGAAAAACTACTTAGATTTAAAGTTAAACGGTTGAAGCTAGAGACACCAGAGAGTTAAAATTTGGCATAAGTAGTTAATCCTTCTACTAACATAATGCCCAGGTTTTAGATATTAATAAATAATAACAATAAATACTTACTGTTACTGTTAGCCTGAATCATCCCATTGTTGAGCAAAGGCCTCCCCCCATATCCTCCAGTCACTACGATCCTGTGCTATTGTTTGCCAATCTGTGTTAAAGGCATCTATTTCATCACGCCATCTCCTGCGTGGTCTGCCGCGACGCCGTCTCGCTGTGTCAGGGCTCCACATAGTGGTTATTTTGGCCCACAGCTCATCAGGCATACGACAGACATTTCCAGCCCAATTCCACTTCAGCTGGGCGGCTTTTTCTCCTACGTCGGTGATTTTAGTTTTGGAGCGCAGTGTGGTGTTTCGAATCCGGTGGGTTAATTTAACTCCCAGAATACTGCGCTCCATCGCCCGTTGGCAAACTATGAGTTTGGATTTCTGAATATTTGTCAAAGACCAAGTTTGCGAGCCATAAGTAAGAACGGGAAGGATGCACATGTCCATAAGTTTGCGCTTAAGTATCATCGGAAGGTTTCCCTTCATCAGCTCCTTCATCGACCAATAACTCCTCCAGGCGTTCTCAGTGCGTCTTGCAATTTCTCTATCCTGCCTGCCCGCCTGGAGGGAAACTATCTGACCGAGATAGATGTAGTCTTGGTCATAGTGCATCGCTTCACCGTTGACTACTATTTGATGTTTGGTACTGTTGGTCATTACTTTGGTCTTTGACATCTTCAACAATAAATAAAAAATGGTTGGTCACAGGTTGTTGTATTGTACAGGTTTTTGAATTAAATCTACTTCGAAATTTGGATGTAAATTAAAGTAAGTAAGTAAGTAAAACTTTTATTTTGGCAAAAAACTATACACAACACAAATAAAATAAAAATGATGTCTGGGTGAATTTGTTCTAAAGATATAAATTCATACATATTCCATCAAATGGAGTTCCGTGTATTTGATGATCGCACAAATAAACCTTAGGACAACTAACTTCACTTCTTAGTTTATGAACTAAGGCAATCAAAATTTTTGCACACCTTTGAATCACTCAATTATACTCTTGCTGTCTGGTCAAAGAAGGTGGATAATGATTTTATTACAGTTAAGGTATACATTGATGTCCATACAACTTATAATAACTCAATTATGGTACCCATAGGAGTCTATGAGCGAGCAACAAAATATCGTCGCTGGTGAAGATATGCTTATAAACAAGATATTTGCAACAAGCTCAAATCCTATGCCAAACGAATGGAGCAACATCCTAACCAGCTTGCAAACAGTCTCATGAAAAAGTCCACAACTTTCAGAAGGATAAAGAGGAGAGCCCCTCAAGACCTCATCTTGTATCTAAAAGAATATGTACTGAATTAGAGTCGTGGATATGCCACTGGGCGTATACCATTCATGTCAAGCACGAAAGAAGCACAAAACTCTTGCTCAATGCCCGGAAAGGCAGATTACAAGAAATAAAGGAGAAATAAAAAATAAAAAAAACTGTTATTTCACCTTTGGCTGGTGAACGAATCTTATAGAAATCCTAAGCAGATCAGCTACGAAATAATTGCATAATTCAGCAATGAACCGTCGAAAGCGAGACAAACGGTTGTCAGCCACTGGGCTTTTTATGACGCAACCCCATCTGAATTCAGCATTCCGTGCTGTTCTAATAGGCGGGCAATTATATTTACGACTTCCATTCTCATTGAATTATCTCGTGATTAACTGCGCTCATAGTGACGACGTTGCCATTGAACAGGTGAATAGATGGTGGATATGTACTCGTAATTATAAGTCGTCACCGGCTATGGGATTGTATGTGACGGACATAATGGGAGCTGTATTAGCATCACAATTGCCGCGAGCCAGCACCGGACGACGAGGAAACATCCGATGGACGCCGACGGAAATGCTTTGACGTACCTAATGCCACCTGCTTTGTGTGGGACGATGTTATTATACCTAAATGTGTAGTAGATTTCCATTGAAAGATACGAGCGATTCTTTGGATGACCAAATAAATCAAGATGGGAATTCAGATATCACGAAAGCGGTTAGATTGCGTGATGCCCACGCTGCCGCGTTGTGAATGTGGAACCTCGCAAGAGTTGTGAATGGATGTGTCTCTCGGGTAATACAAACACTTAAGTTATGTATGACGGAACGTACCTATAAGGAAATGAAATCGAAAACTAGGCTTTTGCCCACGGCTTCGCACGCTTGGTGTCGGGATTATAAACAGACCCCCTCCCCCCTTCTGTCCTGCCCCCCCAGCATTCATCCACACACCAAATATCACTGACTTCAAAGTAAATGGACTTCGGTTCAGCGTTCAAAATGTGTCCGAACCAAAAGATAAACAAAACGCATAAAAAGTAACAAATCTGTCAAGTCTTACTCGTCCATTGCTGCTTGATTATTGAACACATTTGAAGGGCTAGAGTGTGAACCGGCAGTGTATCGAATTCATTTGAAATCCTTCAAATTTTCAAAGAGGCCAGTCATATTTTAGAGTTGATTGTGTTTGGAATTCTAAGTCTATCGAAAGTCTTTCAACCGTTTCGGAGTTGAATGGAAGGTAGGTAAGTAGAGTAGTGAACTTGATCTTCTTTCACTATATCTAGTAGGTAGTGAAAGAAGATAATAGGACCACCTTCATCCATACTCACAAACAGAACCTCATTACAATATTAGTTGTCGTTGAACTTCAGAGTTAGTTTTTGAGGCTGGAAATTGTAAATCTGCAAAAGATAAATCCGTCGCGGAACAAATCTTATTTCTATTTTCTGTTGAATTTCAGTGAAATAAACTTAACGATAGGTTCATGGACGCTTTGTCACTCGAAGTAACTACACACAATTACATCATCGTCAATTCGTCAGCCGTGAATGAAAGAATATCAATGAGACTCCTAGACAGCATGAATGAACTACTCGTAAACGAACTTGAAACGAATTAACATCTACGACGAGTCGACGAGGTACTACTGTACTGACTGTATCGTTTACGTCAGCTCTAATCAATACAACACGGAATTCATATAAAGCAGTACTTCTTACCTACTAATTATTGACATAATCAACGAGAAAGCAGAAGCAAAGCAGAAATTGATCATTCTTATAACTAGTTGAAACCATATTTTAGGCAATTTGCTGTTTGGCTGTTTCGCTCATGTATGTGGTTGTTGCATTCGATTCTTGGCTAATTTAGCATGTATACAGGGCGTCCCATGACTATGCGACATGAAGGGAAAGTATCTTAAATATTGTAGATAGGATATTGTGCTGAAACGAGACTTTGTTTTGAAACTTAGTAACTGCCATTCAAAGATTTTCTGAAAATTACCTGCTCCATCTGGGAAACGGACCGACTTGTATGAAAAATTTAAATTTATTTGATTAATTTTACGTTATTCCTTTGTTTAAAGATACTATGTTACTCAACTCAAGAAGTTTAAAAACAACAAAAAAAAAAAAAAAAAAATGATGCCACTCGAAAGATTGTAAAAAAAAAACTTCTGAAATGAAAAAATGAAAAAACATGAAAAAAACACCCCCTATTTATATAGGGGGTGTTTTTTTCACATTTAAGTCGGTTCGATTCCCAGGACAAAGCGAGTAATATTGAGAAAATCTTTGAATGCAGCATTACTAAGAGTCTCCTTTCAGCAAAATATCCTATGTACAATATTTAAAGTACTTTTTCTTCATGTCGCATAGTCTTGGGATGCCCTGTATTGTTATAGATACATTGATATGTGATCGATCTCTTAAATATGTTCAGCAAATGCTCGTATTACAAGCGCTTTGTTATAAAATGTGTTTTCCTTCGCCAGGTGATTTTGCGGAGTTCCATCGCGCTTATCCCGAGTGGTGCAGCGAAGCCGGACCTCAGCATGTGCCACATCTACCGCTCATGGGATTACGGTCAGTATACATCACAAAATAGAGTTGATTTTCCTATGCTTTATTACCCAAGAGTAATATGAAATTAACTACACATAACTAAATTAAACTTTGCTTATTCATCTTTAGTTTTTTTTTAACTACGTGAATGACGGAACGAGCGTTGGGCCCACTTGATGTTAAGCGGTAACCTCTGCCTTTAACAATGCATTATCTCATAGGTCACGTCCACCTAGGACGCATCCTATGCGGCATTGCACTGCGTCCTGAGACATACAGAAGAAAAGTCTCATGTGCCTGTAATTTCACCGCCACCTATACCCTTCAAACCGGAACACAGCTCTATCCGAGCACTATGTACAGAAACCATACCGGCAGAACAGGTATGAAGGTTACTTCCCCGGACGAAGATCTACTAGTACCCTATGTGAAGAAAAAAAACCAACATGCTCTCTTCAATTAACGATTTTATTTGCCAGAAGAATAGAAGAAGGCTGTCGTAAACTAAATACAGTTTATTCATCGCTATAGACGATTTGATTAAAAACCGAGTCTAATTCAATCATCATCATCATCATCCACAGCCTGACTTCACCCACTGCTGAGATTCGATTGTTTCACAATATGGTACCGATATTGAGTCAAAAAAAATATAGATCATTATATAAAATCAATACAATAAAACAGGTTTACTGTGAAAGTTTTAACAAATTATCTAATTATCTATACAGTGCGAGTCTTCATAATGTGCACAAATTTAGATGTCACAAAATAATAATAATTTGGTTAATTTTATCGACGGAAAAAATTACAATAAAAACTATATTTTTTTATTATTATTTTAAGACGCTTTTTAAATTTTTATTTGCTGCAATGGCCTCCATCTAAACAAAACGGTGTAAATTCTAAACTAAACGATCTATTTCAATGAAACAAACTGATTAATGAATAAAAATAACAGAAGCAGCTCATAAAATAAAAATTTATAAGAAAAACAGCCCTTAATTGAAAATTAAGATGTTTTTTCACAAAATCAGCTTAATTTTCAATATTTTATCCAGTAATTTTAAATTTTTCCAATAAAAGCCCCACTTTACCTGCATTTTTTATTACTTTAAGTTATTCTACATTGTAGTATCTATCTGATAGTAAAAATCACAAGTACTAAAATGTTGTGATTGAGTTATAAACATGTAATTTCTACTATCAGATAGACAATACGATGTAAAATAACGTAAAGTAATAAAAAATGTGAGTAAAGTAGGGGTTTTATTGCAAAATTTTACAATTACAGGGAAAGATATTGAAAATTAAGCAGATTTTTGTTAAAAAAACATTTTCAATTGAGGGCTGTTTTTCCTATTAATTTTTATTTTATGAGGAGCTTCTTTTATTTCCAATAATTACTCAGTTTGTTTCATTGAAATAGATCGTTTAGTTTAAAAGTTACACCGTTTTGTTTAGATGGAGGCCATTGTAGCATACAAAAATTTCAAAAGCGTCATAAAAAAATAAAAATTAAATATAGATTTTTTTGGTAATTTTTTCCGTCCTCAAAATTAAGCAAAGCTTCCGACATTTTAATTTGTGCACATTATGAAGACTCACACTGTATAAATACGAGATATTCTATTAAAATAGCTTACACGTGCGACGCGAGGCGTTTTTTTCAGCTATACACCCTGACTAACGTGATTGCTTGATCAAGGAAACCATTCGTGGGAACTATTTGAAGTGCATGAGAGGCACCAAGAGGTTTTTCTTAATTACTTCTCGGAGCGGTGGCGACGGAAAAAGCCAATGTCGAACCGATTCCGGTACAACTGGATACTCGATATAAACTTTCTTAATGGCGATCATTTTGTTGGCGGAGTCGACCGACCACCGTGGGAAACTTAATATCTGCCATATCATCACTGTGCTCCACGTTTAATGATATTATAGCAATTGATATAGGATAAAAACTTACTAGTACCTAGAGACACAATAACTGAAGAGCGTGCATCAGAAATATTTACGTCGTATATCAACAAACAATTAAATAAAAAAAAATTGTTCGTCATAGGAACAATTTTTATTTATTTTGTATACTACTTGGAATGACGGCTCAAGCAGATGGCCCACCTGATGTTAAGTGGTAGGTACCCTCTGCCTATGAACAGTGCATTACCTCATAGGTCACATCCACCTTGGACGCACCCTATGTGACATTTGTGATCCATTACTAACTGAGAAGATTACGATTTTATTGTACACCAGGAATATATAGTAAGATTTACTGAAATTAGCAGTACAAGCGGCCTTTATCAACATGCTAGTTTGATTGTATACAATTTAATGTTAAACTGACAAACGACATGTCTAGATATTAGTCTCTAAATCGTGGCTACAAAATTGAATTGACTTGAATGAATTAATATCCAAATGAGGATCAAAGGAGGTGGGCAACCGCTGACCCAGGTCAAAAATAAATAAACCAGGGCCCAGTCATGGAAGTAATTAGTACGGTTCTAAATGTTGTTTTTTTGTCCAATTTTTCTAAAGAATTTGTGTATTTTTAGAAGTTGGAAATCAAAAGTTGTATTTCTAAATAATTAGATAAATCAACTCATTGCATTTGCGTGAAACAAAACGCAACAAGCTTCATTACTTTCCCACAACTTCTACGCAAGAAATTAAATTAGCTTTTTCATTATTAAAACCCAATTGACATAATATTATTGAATGTTGACATCTTTTCGAATACTTAAATACTATTGCATGTCCAAAATGGATTCAATGTGTGACACCTATTCTAATATAATTACGACTATGTACCATCCTTGTTGCAATAAAGGTTATGAATTATTATTATTATTATGAATTACTATCTTAACATATATTATCAATAACCAATTGTATCTCAACTGTACGTTATGTTAGTCAATAAAGTTGGTTCAAACAATGTATGGGGAGTTGCCCATGTTCTTTAGTTTCTATGGAGCGGGCGAGCGGCGTCGGACACGTCATACAATATTACCACATTATGTCACAATTAATCAGAATATGAGCAACAAACAAGCACAAGCGCACACATACAGACCAATAAAATGAATACATTTCCTCTTTATGATTTACAATTTAACATAATGTCCTTCAAACGACCCGGTTCTTCAATGTCAAGGATGCAAAAGCCAAAGGTTCTCAATAATAATGATAAAACATGTTTATAGGTGCTAAGACAGTAATGTTATAATTAATTGAATTAATTTAAATTGTTGTATCTTATTTATAGAGCGAGACTTATATTCTATAAGCACATTATGAGCGTGGGATGCTTATAAAATGTGTATAATGCAAACTTACTAAACAAAGGAATTCTCGGTATCAGTGCCGATGACAGAGGATGTTAGTCATACATATCACAGGTTCCTTCCTAAATACCTACTTGCTCCTTGTTCCGGCTATGTATTGTATTTGTACGTCGCGCCGTGACTAATATACTCTGTGTACTATATGCTCTGCATTCTATGTGAATAGAGTTAGCAGCTAGTTTAGTAAAACACTGTCAAATATCGTTTGCTCGGCTGCTATCGTATCGTTTAATAGAATAGCGTTAATGCTCGCATTAACATGCCTCAGCTAAGAGTAACAAACAAAACAGTACTTAGTTAATTTGTACACTAATAAACACACCTATGTTAGAGAGAATATTATAGAGCCTGCCGTTTATTGAGTCACCTTGACGCATTGCAGGCGATACACGTCAAAATAGTTTGGTGAATAAACTCATTCATCATAGATTCGTGATACGCTGCCTCATGTAACAGCAGCACTGTGGCTCGCATACCACACATCACCGGCACAGGTTACCTAAAAAATAATAGGTGTTGCATTAGACGGCGAGCATTGCGCTGAATGGATCGCACTCCATTCATGCATCGTGTGCACGCATGCGCACGAACTTGCCGTTCACTTGATTCTGTTTCATAGTTTTAATGCGCAAAACCATTGTGCGAGTTCTTAATGAATAGACTAGAATGTATACAGTCACTATGATACTATTAAAACTATGTTTTGTTGTTGGCTTTCAAAGGTATAGTTAAGGTGATTAGTCACCCCAAATGATCTCACTGTCTAACTCAGTAATATCGAATATAGAAAAAAAAAGTTTGTAGCGTATTACGACCTTATACGAAATTATATTTTATCAATGCCTCAATATTTGAACATTAGCTTGATCGGTACAGGGGTTTTTGAACTACGCTGGTTCATCAAGTCCCCAAAAACCTAACTTAACTTCTTAGGCATATACAGTCTGATTTTTTTTACTTGGACAGTATATTCGAATCCTTATGAGATACGGGAAAACTGTCTTTGGAACCATGTACTCATTTTGTATGAAAACTATTTTGGCGTAGTATTTTTTTGGTCAAGCGTGCGTCTCCATGCAACTCCATACGTGCGTGAAACACACTGTTTATTATACAACTAGCGAAATATATGTTCAACTCATACCAATTTTTATCGATAAAAGATACACGTTCGGGGTGAACCACTAGTTATTATTAAGTAGCAAGAGAATGGAATCAAACCGTTTGCAAACGGTTTCCTATCAGTTGATTTGTAATCCGCTTCCCTTGCGTGGGCTTTGTTACGGCTCCCTTTCACCATACAGTATCTATGGACGCTATAAATAGAGGCATTCTTTATGGTGTAAATGTAATCACGCCTACACGGCACCGGCGCAGAGCCTCGGGCAGCGCCGAGTGGGCTGACTGGCTGGCTTCGCATCGGCTCTTGTACATTATAAATAAGTATCTATTTGTGTTCAAATTTGCGTAACAAATACAAATTAGGAAAGATAAACGTAAATAGCCTGTAATAATTGCGTCAAAACTGGCACCTTCGTTGTGATAGTTTGATATCCAGCAACACTAGGAAATGAAAACCACGTCTTCTGCATTGACGCAACTTGGAGGGAGGCTACTCTTCGCCAGAGTATGAGCAAATTGTTTATACCTACAGCTGGTTCACCGTAAGTTAGCACCTGCCTTGGTTGCACGCCAACCAAGGCAGGTGCCATCTTACGGTGAACAAGCTGTAGAATAGAATAGAATAGAATAGAATTTTCTTTATTGCACAAAACAAACAATGTATACATAGGCGAACTTAATGCTAAGAAGCATTCTCTACCAGCTAACTTTTGTGTATTGTGGATACATTTATGTAGGTAGTGCACAAAAACGTAATAAGGAGAAGAAAAAACAAAAGACCTTTGTTGTATATATCAATACAAGCTGTACTCTTTCACTCGCGGTCTAGTTGGTTTATTGTAAAGTATTTACGACGTAAAATCATTAAATAAAACATGATTTTATGATAAAATATCAAAGTGGTGACATTTCAGTAATTTTCCACTTCCTTTGAAAATGAAAATGAATGAAAAAAAAGCAGCTAAAAACATGATTGGCTCCTCGATTTCCTCGGTTTCCGGCTTAATGCCGTCTTGTGCCATGTTACCTGACAACATTTTAAATCAAAATATAATATACAGGACACACAATCACATAACACACATAAGTGTTTAAGTTTCCAAGTGTAAAAAGTAGTGGGGAAAAAACCGGCGACGTCGGTTTCAATTCAAAACGGGCCGGATACCACTTCTCCTCACTTCAGTTTCACAGTACTGTGTGTTAGGCTGTACGGTTTCGTAGGATGTTGAATCAATTTATAACCGGATCTGATTATAGCTTAGTACTTATTTAGGTAAAGTTAACATTATCAAGGTAATCTCAGTTGATTAATGAAGCTTTTTATGCTTACGACACATGCCTAAGTTATTTAAGTTTGTTCACTTTTTATTGGCTCAGCAGCGGTCGGTCACGCGACATAAGCACGAACCTCTCGATCTTCGAGCCCTGACGTCAGCACTCTGGACGTCATCCACAGAGCTGATACTATCTCAACCGGTTTCCCACTCGAAAGTAGTCATTACTTATTTATTGAATCAACCAATTATTATTATTGTTTCTCGCAAAGTTTCAACAAGGATTAGAAAAACCTGTCTTCCCACGCGGTAAGCTAAAATTTACCCTCAAAATAGCTTTGCGCACCGAAGCTATCTCAGTACCCTTTTCAACGTCATGACTATATTAAAGGGGATGACGCCAACAGCGTGGCCTTTCGTTTTGATAAAATTAGAGTTATATTGAGCATTTCCTTGGCAGTGGCGTCTGTCTGCTGGCTGTTAGAAAGCCGGAAGCGTCTTACGAAGCTCTGTTTTTCGCTCGTCGACTTTTATCGGTGATTGTCGTAATCTATGATGTCATTACTGTGCTGATGAAACCCGTAGATCCTGGCTGTCGACAGCTATCGGTGCTGTGTGACGTCAAACCCTGACGTCGAGGCGTCTCTCACTCCGCGTGAGTTCATTCACGAATTTATCCGAGCACGGTCACGGCCGATCACTGAGATATAGTGCTGTATTATTTTAGCCGTGATTTCTATTCACGTAAAGCCATCGAAACCGGTATATCTGCCTTTTGTCATCAAAACATATTATCTTGCGACTCTTATAGGTGACTATGTTTTCGTTTTCCTCTGCTGTAGTTGTCGTTTGATTTTATAAGGAAAATATTAATACCGGATGCGATAATTGAGGATGAGTTACGAATAATAAATCGAACATATACCTATAACTTCATCCCACTTATATATCCTTTTTGGCATGCTGTTTATTTTATGTACTAAATACATTTATTTACAGAAAGAATAAAACAAAGAATGCAAGTAGATTATAAGATTAAGATTAAACAAAATTTAAAAAATACAAATTGAACAGTTGAGCTATCTGAAGACTGTTGCAAACGATCTAAAGGTAGCTCAACTGATCCAAATCACTAGCAGACGAAAGCGTCCGAGTCAGAAGCGTTTTATCAAACGTTTTATGTAATTGCATGATTGAAAATGAAGTTACCTGAGTAGGTATTTTCAATATCCCTCAATTCTTTGAAATCCACCTTTCGACCGTCTTATACCTATATCTAGTAGTTAGGTACATCGTATTGATTTACGTAGCTTTGTGTGGAGTTACTCATATAATATATAGTTTGATCTTTCGCATTGCAGCAGGTTTATATTTATTCAAGCTTCTTTTTACCCCCGACGGAACGGAGGTGTATGCGTTTAGGGTGAGAGGTTGTTTATGTGTGCAAACGAATGTTCCCATTTACCTCCAAAACTTCTTGACCGATTTTGATACGGTTTTCTTTATATGAAAGATGATGTTTGCGAGATAGTTCTTAGCAATGTTTGGTGGAAATTGGTGAAGACGTTTCCAGGATCACAAGCTAGCAAAAATGATTTTGTTAAGGAAAGACAGGTGATAGTGCGTTCTATTTTTTCCTGTGGCGACATCTAGTCTTGAATAGAGTAAATCGCTGCGGGCCCCCTACATTATGCGTGCTATTAGACACCGAGGTGCGTCCATAAGTGTTCCTTTTCCCAATTTTAATGGAACAGTGAAAATAGGAAGTCAGGGCTTTAATTTTTTATAAAATGAACTTGTCAATTTGTAAGTACTTGCGCTAACGAAGGCGTAGGGGTACGTACTATACAGAGATGGGCTCATGGCATAATGAAGATGAGAGTAGTGTTCATTTCGAGTCAGTCTTCCCTTGAATTGACGACATTCAATATCTAAGAAGATTAGTAAACTTGATTCAAAATGTTAATCTTAAATGAAGTACCTTTCGAGTTTCCCACTTCAATCGCATCGTGTAGGTGTGAGAGCGCCTGCGACCTCGACACACTTGCTAAAATAAATACAATGACAGACTAACATTTGTCCATAGCATAAGCTTCGACACTAACAAGTATAAAACCCTCAGTCGGCGGAGAGCGTTATATCGTATTTTAAACCGCCATAACTAAAACGATGAGTCTCTTTGTCTGGTCGTCGCGTCGTCTCGGCTCGTTAAAAGTCCTGCGAGGAAGCGAGTCGCGCGTTAAAAAACCGTCCCTCGCAGGCGGTCATTGGCAGCGGGTGGGTCGAGCCGCATTCCTGTGCGCCGGCGCAGCGCAGGCACTCGCACACCTACACGCACCCGCTCAACGTGCGGCGGTATGCGGCGCGGACCCTCGGGCCCATCCGTCGCCGTCGCCTCTACAGTCAGCGCTCATACGCATCGTCGCTCATTAATACATGACATGGCCGGCCGTGGCACGGCTTCCGGCCGCCGCCCGCGCCCGTCCGCGCTCGCACCCATTCAAATAAGAAATTGTATTCGCACGAAGCCGTCCTGTCCTGTCACTTGCACAATGCATTACTACAAGTACTATGCGCGCATTTAAATGAGCCGTTCTCGTTCATTGACTTCAATGTTTTAGCCGAGCAACATTCTCGTCGCACCTGCCGATGAATATCGACGCTTTCGTAATAAGGTAGGAGCGAGCGCCGATCACCCACACTACGTAAAATCAAATTAAATAGTGTCGTTCGTTACCTGCTATCGCCAGATCAGTCGGAATGGCGCGGCCCCGCGCGGCGTAGGCGGGCTCCCTGAATGGACATGTCGGATGGTCGCCCACGCGCCGCGGCCCACGCTCCACGCCGCGCGGTGCCCGCACCTACTCGGGGCCTTCTATATAAGTACTTCGTACGTAGGCACATGTGGTATGGAGCTCGTGGAGCGCTGGCTGAACGCTTCCTACATAATTAGCTTTATCGATGATCAGCTCATTCACGACGTTGGTTTGATTAGGATTCCGTAGTCCGATAAGGAACTGTTATAAGATCGTCCAGTCCAGTCCATCAGTCCCAGTCTGTAACAGCGTCATTAACTTCTACAATATAGTTATGGACCGAAATTTCAATAATAAAAACTTCTGAAGTATATCTCAATTTTAAACACATCGCGATTGCGGGGTATCGAAGTATTTTAAAATAAGGCAATGAACAATGCAACTTTTTTTTTTACCAGTGTTTGCGAGGTGATAACCCCTCAACGTCGATAATAATGTGCCCTCTTCCTGTAAGTTCTGTCATCTATTCAGCTGTAATCACCCAAGTTAGTGGTCCATAGTAGGAACGCTCAATGCAAATTTCATAAGTAGGAATCTCTCGAACTGTCTACCGAACCCTACTCCATACGTAGTCCGGCACGTACCGGCCTGTTTTAGTACATATTACGAATTGAATAGGTTGGCAATAATTGATGGACATTATAATTCCGAAAAAGTTCATATGTGCCTCAGATATTTAAGTAGCTGATTTCTTCAGTAACCGTATCTATATAAATTTTATTTAAGTCCAAAGTTAGATCCAGATTACAGATTACACATAGATTAGTCCCATTTTATTTAAGTCTAAAGGTTAGAATAGCATTTCAAAAAATATTCTAATTGTTTTTAACCCCCGACGCAAAAACGACGGGGTGTTATTAGTTTGACGTGTCTGTGTGTGTGTGTGTGTGTGTGTGTGTGTGTATCTGTGTGTGTGTGTCTGTGAGTGTGTCTGCTGTGGCATCGTAGCTCCCGAACGGATGAAACATTTTTTTGTTTTGTTTGAAAGGTTAATTATTCGGTTGTGTTCTTAGCTATGTTTGATCAAAATCGGTTCAGCCGTTTCATTGCGTTGAGGGATTTTTTAATTTTTACAAAATTAATTACTTGTCGTTAATTGCTCCTGCATTGTCCCCGCACCCAGTGAAATATAATAACCACTGATAATGTAGTGCTGATAAAAATTATAAACCTCTAAAGAAAATACAAAAACAATTACGGTGAAACAAGGTTGCTAAATACAATTCAGACACAAAGCCACGTCCAAGACAGTTTCTGTATGAACTGTTTGTTTTGCAAAAATGTGAAGAGATCAAGAGGCAAAGAGTCGCTATTTAAAAGGGGAAGAAACAGATAGTTGAAATCCGGTCAAAATCACAGACGATAGCAGCGGACGCTACGAGTCCGCGTGGCTCGTGGGCGTGCAATCATCAGTCGCAGTCAGACGGGAGTAAGCTCGGATAATCTTATTACTTTTAAAACTGCAAACTGGATGGCAGCGAGACTATTAACAGGGCGAAACAGGCGAAATTTGGGAAAAGTTTCGCGTGGGAGGTGCTTTGGTGCCTTCAGCCTCGAGGGGAGACAGGGTAGTGGGGGTTGTAAGGACGCTGCGTGGGTGGTCATTGAGCCGCGGGCAGATGGAGGTGAATGGGGCACCCCCGGACACCCCACCCACCCCATTCAGCCCGGCCATCGATCGACGCCTACGCCCGGGCTGAGCTGACTGCCGAGCTTGTGCCTAAACCTCTTTTTATATACATTTTCCACGATATATGTGTGTATTTGGCTCACAATAACTGCATTATCCTAGATAATCATATTAATTGGTACCTACCTAAGGGAATTGTCGTTTGTTACGTCTGAAATACATCCACACAGTCGTAGACTCATTTTGCATTGAATAATAGTCTTATCTACGATGATTATTATGTATTCGTCTGACTATGACTATACAAAAATAACACATTGAATATGTCTGATACACATCCTGTTTTGTAGGACACCGAGTACCTACATAATAATATTAATATGCTATTCAGTCGTAGGTACTCTCTTTGCTTTGACTATATGCGGCGAATTTCTCGGAAACCAATCTCAGTAGTTCAGGAAACCTGATTGTTATATCATCGACGTTCCTATTTATAATGCAATTTGATTTTCGTGTATTGTTTGATTTATAAGTAACCACTGAAAATAATGTATTGTTAGTAAAACGACAGATAAAATAATAGTGGTAAAACCACAGATTACATAATAGTACAAGTCATGGTATAAGTATAAAACAGACATTTATGGGGTGTTATGTTATGCAAGGTGATCATTATTCCAAAATCTTCAATCGTCATCGATCTCCAACAGCTAGAGGAAGATAGGCTTTACAGTTTGTCTTGTCTTTGTTTTGTCTCATTATGATTATGTTTTCTTACACTGTATCCGTCTTTCTCAGATTGTTTTTCATAGCCTATAAATAAGTACTTTGTTCACAAAAGCGTCTTTTTACTTTGTGAAGGAAACCTGCTATGCCAGAAGTTAGGAATAAACTAATAAATAATATGAAGTATTTCCTTATTCCAGGTCGCTTCGTATCTCAGGGTCTGGCTGCGACGACCCACTCTCGTCCGGCTCGTCGTCGGAGTGCGAGGACACGCACACTCACTTGCAGCAGGAGTTCCCCATAGAGATCCTGCCCAACCTATACCTCGGCAACTCCACCAACAGCGAGGACTGCGACGCACTCGCTAGGCACAACATCAAGGTGATACTTAACTTATGAACTCTCTGTATCCCGGACCTCCACACTAGTCACCCCCTCAATGGGAGGATACCGCACTTGCAACAGGAGTGCCTCATAGAGATCCTGCCCAACCTGTACCTCGGCAACTCCACCAACAGCGAGGACTGCGACGCACTCACCAGGCACAACATCAAGGTGATACTTAACTTATGAACTCTTTGTATCCCGGACCTCCACACTAGTCACCCCCTCAATGGGAGGACACCGCACTTGCAACAGGAGTGCCTCATAGAGAACATGCCCAACCTGTACCTCGGCAACTCCACCAACAGCGAGGACTGCGACGCACTCGCCAGGCACAACATCAAGGTGATACTTTACTTATGAACTCTCTGTATCCCGGACCTCCACACTGGTCTACCCGTCAATGCGAGGACACCGTACTTCCAGTAGGAGTGCCTCATTGAGATGCGGCACAACCTACCTTGGCAACTCCATAAACAACGAGAACACGGTTACCTATCCGCACCGCTCGCCATCGGCAGGGGATTCATCTCCACACCTTAGAGCCAGGGTGGTCCCGGACTGTGCGGTTTCAGAGGAACTTCCTCCCGCGAACACTCAGGTTGTGGAATGATCTCCCTGAGGTTTTCCCACGCGACTACAGTATGGGGTTCTGCAAAAGGGGTGTTGGGAATTTTTTAAAGGGTCGGCAACGCGCGTGTAATTCCTCTGGTATTGCAGGCGTCCATAGCGTGAAGGTCGCAGAGGTGGTGGAATACATCAGGAAGAAAGCCGGACTGGGTTTGAGGGTCATGAAGTTGGACTCTCGTCATAATGTGAGCTTTAGCCCATTTATGGTGAGGGTCCCTACGGAAAATGTGAAGACTTGCTTTGAGCCCTGACTTCTGGCCGAAAGGGGTGAAGTTCCGGTGGTTCAAGGGACGCCTGTCACGTGATCCCCCGGGCCGCGACGCGTCGGCGATCACACGTGTGTTAGATTAAGTAATAAATAAAGTGTTTTTTATGTGTATGTTAGTTTCTAAGGTATTTATGTTGATATGGGCTTACTGTCTAGGTTTAGTGCATTTCTCAGTAAGCCTGAAATAAAGATTTTGAATTTGAATTTGATAGGCTACGGTAACCGCTTACCAATAGGTGGGCAATATGCTTATTAGCTACCCTGGTAGTATAAAAAAACCCTATGCGTATAAAAATGCATCATCTCATAGGTCACGTCCACCTAGGACGCGCCCTACGTGGCATTGCACTGCGCCTGTCATCCTGAGATATAAAGATCATGCAAAAAGTATCATGCCTGTAATTTCCCCGGCACCGGAACACAGCAATGCGAGTACCACTGTTTTTCGGCAGTTATATAATTTATTGTTTGCTTGCGCAGTACGTATTGAACGTGACTCCGGATCTACCGAACACGTTCGAGGCGGAAGGCTGCGGCATCAACTACCTGAAGATCCCCATCGCAGACCACTGGAGTCAGAACCTAGCTGTGCACTTCCCGCAAGCCATTCGGTTTATCGGTTAGTATTCTTCTGTCATCGTGATTGATTATGATGACATCATCGTCACAATCGGCAGGTAGACCTTCACTGCTGGACATAATCTCCCCGTGGAATGCCACGACGAACGGCCTGAGTCACTTCCACCGACCAACTGCGACCGTTACAATATCATCGCGGTGGTCTAGTTGGGGCAGGCCTCAGTTACTCGCTCAAGGTTTTGTGATATATACCTACAGAGCTTCATTCATCGAATGCACAAAATTTGGTCGGAGGCCGCGACAACCGCGCTATTGTTATTTGTAATAAACAATGACTAAATCTCGCGCACATTGAAGAGTAGACGAAATATTTTACAAAAAACATTGCTTCCTGGGAGCACCCTTCAAAATAATATTATAATATCATATTAATTGCCCCGAACTTCTTAATAAAATAACACTTGTTGTTCCTCGTACAATAATTAGATATAACGAGATTATTCATGTACCAATAGTTAGAACTAATTATCGCCAAAACTCCTATTTATGGCGAGTTGGTAAACAATTTAATAAATTATCTAAGCAAATAGGTCTAGACCTATTCTACTCCAGTGTCGGTTCCGTGAGGCGGCGGCTCAGTTCTGACTTTTTCTCGCCCTCCGCGGAGGATGATGCAATTTCGTCATGAGATCGGTGTGGTTTACTTTTTTGGTTCTTACTTATTTTTGTTTTGTTTACTATTATTTATATCTGTTTCCTTCATTTATACTGTTTGTTTTTACTTTTACTGTTATAGTTATACTGTTGTTTTCTGTTTTGTATGTATTCATCATTTGTATCTCTCATTTTTTATTTTTTATTCTATTTTTCTGCTATGTGTTTTGTATACCAGATTGTACTTAGTAGTTTTTAGTCCACTCAGCCTGTTCTCTCTTTTTATGTATCTATTATTATTTCTAAACGTGAAAACCTTTTAATAGCCTTCTGCTTTAACTTCTTTTATTTATTTTGTATGCATGTGCTGCTGGTTTTCCTTATAATAAATATAAAAATATAAATAAATATAATAAGTTAAAGGTAGTTTTTTCCTCAAGAGTAGATATTCGTTATCCTTAGCTTTCGAATTTTCGCAATGCGTTAATCAGATATAACATTCGAGTTGTTTTGGGAGGTATATAAATTCATTTATATCTTGAGTACCTATATTAAAGAAAATTTTTTTTTTAATTTTCCTGACGTAGGCTCTTAAATTCTATTTTAACGATGCTATTTGCAAATCAATTAATCTTATGTTACAATTCCAACAAGGGGCTTCATCAACTTTATCTTCCGAAAAGCTTTGCCATGGAAAAAGTTATTTGCTCTCCTTGTTTTAGGCGTTATAAAGCAAGTCGCGCGGTCTCTCTCACATGTATCCTGTATCTGAACAAAGCGTTTGTGTTATTTGCAGAGGAGGCGATGTCCGCGCGTTGCGGCGTGCTGGTGCACTGCGTGGCGGGCGTGTCGCGCTCCGTCACCGTGACGCTCGCGTACCTCATGCAGCGGCACCGGCTCTGTCTGCGCGACGCGTTCGAGCTGGTGCGCAGCCGCAAGACCGACATCTCGCCCAACTTCCACTTCATGAGACAACTGCACTCGTTCGAGCGAGACCTCGGCCTGCACGACCACAGCGCCAGCTTGAGTAAGGTCTGACTCTATTATACTCACGCTATTAACACACTGGCACTCCCTCCACAACAAACACTTCCACTTCATGAGACAACTGGACTCGTTCGAGCGAGACCTCGGCCTGCACGACCACAGCGCCAGCTTGAGTAAGGTCTGACTCTATTATACTCACGCTATTAACACACTGGCACCCTCCCCCCACAACAAACACTTCCACTTCATGAGACAACTGCACTCGTTCGAGCGAGACCTCGGCCTGCACGACCACAGCGCCAGCTTGAGTAAGGTCTGACTCTATTATACTCACGCTATTAACACACTGGCACCCTCCCCCCACAACAAACACTTCCACTTCATGAGACAACTGCACTCGTTCGAGCGAGACCTCGGCCTGCACGACCACAGCGCCAGCTTGAGTAAGGTCTGACTCTATTATACTCACGCTATTAACACACTGGCACCCTCCCCCCACAACAAACACTTCCACTTCATGAGACAACTGCACTCGTTCGAGCGAGACCTCGGCCTGCACGACCACAGCGCCAGCTTGAGTAAGGTCTGAGTAAACTGTGCGGGGCCTTAAGAAGAGTGTAGGGCACTTGAGCCCCTTTGTACGCAAACGAAGTTTGCTCCTATTTTGGATATTATCTCGTCAAACTACATTAAATTTTGTACACATGATCAGTACATTAATATCTGGACCTGTTGTTTGTTAGTTTCTTATATATATATATTTTTTGAATGATTTGGTCACCATATAATTTCGTAAGAAATTGACAGAGCACGGTTCTAGACAATAGTGTAAAATAAGTATTTAGCGAAAAATATATTTTTCAATACAAGCTTTTATAAAATTATTGATCGTAACCGTGTGCTGTTCCAAATGAGCCTAAACACGGCCAGTCTACTATTATCCAACGAGGAGTTCCGTTGTTCACCTTCCGTGTCCATCATCAGATCAGCTCGCTGTCACCATTATATTGTATTGTCATCGGAACTTGACAGGTATACCAAATTTCCGCTCAATCGGTTGAGGATAACTGCTTTAAAATTCAGTAGCAAGATTCCACCCGGGCAAACATACATTCATTGCAAGTTAAATAAAAGATTGTAATGAGTGTCATCAATTTCATGTAGTTTGATGAGATAATATGCAAAATAGGGGTAAACTCCGTTTGCTTACACAGGGCTCAAGCGCCCGAGCGATACACTCTGCTTAACAAAAGACGGCTCGCGGAATGCGCAGGGCGGAGGTATGGTATATATATTCTGGTACTCTGGGACAGAACGATGCCGTAACACAAGCTCGTAGTCGCAATACTGACATCTCAACTACATGAGACACTCGGAACAAGAACTGGGCATAAAATGACCAATGCCTCCTAAGCGAGAGAACTCTAGTCTTACTCGTATCCAGTTGCTAAATAACATCCATTATTGATGTAAGTACTCAAAAGCCCGATAAAGCGGGACGCTTTCTGGATCTCCGCCTCTAATCGGCAATGCCTTGTCCATTTCGGCCATAGATCGGGCTGACACTGTCTTAATAATCGTTGCAGTACTGAAGCAGCTTCTATATTATATTCATTTTTGGACTCTGCAGTAACTTGTTTTGTTTTTTTGGACTTGTTTTTGTTTAATGAGTGGATTAGTATTGCACTGCTGCTGCACCCACACTTATTATAATGTGATTTCATCTTGATGTTCCTTATGCAAAAAATAATTCAAAGTGGAACCATTTGAGCCATTTCTGCCTTTCAACGTTCGCCTCCATCTTCTTTCAACGTTCGCCTCCATCTTCAGAATGTGTCACATGTAATATTTAAAAGACCGCCATTTTGGATTTTTGTCAAATAAGATTTAAAATTTACAATAAGTAATGTATTTTGTCACTGTTCACTCCTGGCATAGCTTGCACTTTTCAGAGATGATTCTATCTAACAATCTCAAAATACATTTACTAATGGTAAATGTAAACGAATCTTATTTGTCAAAAATCCCAAATGGTGGTTCTATTAAATATTACATTTCACATATTAATCACATTGAAATGTAATCCCAATCTATCACGCGCATTGCCTTGGCGCCCCATTTGCCCCACAGTGACTGAATCGACTGATCATGGAATCACACAGGTGCGTCGTACCCCCAGGTTGTTTAAGGGCACACCACTCGCCCACTCCAAACAAAACGAAGTTCGACCCTTATTTGGATATTGTTTCATTCAAGGCAATTACATTTTATAGACACAATTGTAGACTACTACCTAAACCTGTGGTTTGTCAGTGTCCCATTAAATTGTATAGAATCAAACTCACATGGGTATAAGATTTCCATACAAGTCTCAGTGTGATTCGGAAACCATATAATTTTACAAGAATTTATTTTTATATTGATCATGCTTACAAAATGTAATAAAGCTTTATGAGATAATATCCAAAATAAGAGAACACTTCATTTGTATGGTTGAACTGCCCTAGCGGTCCCCATAGGACTTCTCATAGGTTTAGATACTTTCGAAGTATTAACCAATTGGTGCATTTGTGCAGGTGCTGTCGGAGCTGGGTGTGCGTGAGGGCGGCGCGGCGGGCGCGGAGGGCGCGGGCGGGGCGGGGGCCGCGGCGGGGTGCGGGTGCGCGGCGCCGTCCGGCGTCTCGCCCGACTCGGGCATCGAGTTCGACCGCTGGAGCGCCGCGCGCGACACGCCGCAATGACAGTTCTTCACGCCGCGCGGCGACGAGCCCGCTGCCAGCCCCCCCTAGCGGGGCGTGCGGGACGCGCCCTAGGCACGCGCTCGAGCCGCATGTGATAGGTCTCTATCATCTAAATAAGATGTACTAATAGTAACGTGCGATGGGAACTGACGGTCGATAAGCACAAATCATGTTTGTATCGTTTACTTTTGTACGGTTGATGTTGCTAAATATGCATGATGTCGGTGCCGAGTTCCAATGTTAGACAGTTATATAGTGCGGGTTTCCGAGGGTCCCATGCGTCGCGTTTACTTGTTTGTACGATGTAATAAACTTAGTGAATGAGAGTGCTGTATTCATAGATAGAAGATAAATTGTGTGGGTGAGGTTAGAGGACTTTTAGCATGGATTATGAACAGTAGAGTGTAGACGTTTAACTAATGTTATAATAGCACGTTTTGTAAAACATAGTCGTTCAGCACGCTGGGAACTAATGACACCTAAAAGCTAGGAAAATTAAATATTAGGTAGTGCTGCACTTTCTATAAGGACAATACAGTTAGTGCCGCAACGCATTATATTACTACTTTATTAGCGTGTAAGTTTATAAATTGATCATATTGTACAAAGATGTACTTTATATACAAGTTTGTTTTATAAGTTTGATATGTATCTATTAAGAATAATGGATTCAGTACTGGAATGCATTCCTGAATATAGTATCTTCCATTATGCATTTCTTTTGTCCAATCGATTTATAGTTTCTTTTTGACTTGAGAGAGTTGAATGAGGCAACATGAGTTGTCCAGGGTGAATGAGGCAACATGAGTTGTCAGAGTTGAATGAGGCAACATGAGTTGTCCGGGGTGAATGAGGCAACATGAGTTGTCAGAGTTGAATGAGGCAACATGAGTTGTCCTGGGTGAATGAGGCAACATGAGTTGTCAGAGATGAAAGAGGCAACATGAGTTATCCGAGTTGAATGAGGCAACATGAGTTATCCGAGTTGAATGAGGCAACATGAGTTGTCTGGGGTGAATGAGGCAACATGAGTAGCCCTATTTCAATGACGAAACATGAGTTGTTTGAGTTGAAGAGACCCCTTGAGGGTGATATTTTTGGTCAGTACATATCTACTGATTCTACTTGTGCCACATTTTGTACCCAAAATTATTAGTTTTAAATAAGTATTATTTAGAGATTGGACATTGATTGTTATATAAATATATTTTAACACAAAAGTCTATTTTTCAAGAAAGTTTTTCTAGTAACATGGGCTTCTGATAATTCTTCCATTGTTGATACCTGTTATGAATGAGTGTGTGATAGCGTTATCCATCATACAGTTATAATTAATATATTTACAATATACACTAAATAATTATGCGATATGCTGACCGCCATTGCCGACATAGTTCTCTTAACAAACATAGTTGAAATTAAAGGCTTTATTTTTGTATCGTTGTTATGCAATCTCTATGATACTCGAATAGCAGCATCAGCGCGGCGCTCGGTCAGTGTGTCATTCATTAGACTAGTAATCGATTAAAGATGTCTCTATACGACTATTTTTATATGACTTAAATACATAGTACATACCTTGTAAAGTAAGAGGCGTATCAATACTGCTTATAACTTTATTATCGCCGAAATCAAGTCACAGATGTAATTTTTAGGGATCCAAACTTCGGAAAGAAAAAATGTATCACTTTGTTCTCCATCTGTCCTGTCAAGACCCTTTTTCTCAGGAACTTGATACCTCTATCAAGTTGAAATTAATACCAAATATTAAGATCTACATTACCTAGGCGGTGTAAAATATTCAAGCTTCAAAGTCAACGCAATCAAAAGATACGGTCATTTATGTAAAATTATGTCACATATTTTGATACTCACAAACTCGCTTTACAAAACCTTTAAGATACTTCCCGTTGACATAGAATCATGAAATTTGGCAAGAAGCACAAGTAAAGGAAAAATCTGAAAATCGTTAATTTGTCATTGTTTTTGTAATTTGTGATATATGTGACAACAAATTTACTACATACGTATTTAAGTTTGTACGGAAACCTCAGGGCGCAAGTCCTACTTGAACCTTTTTCTGTATTCAATGTTTTCTTTGGCGTAACACGCTTCCGTGACTTAGATATTTTTATACACAATTTTAATTGACTTAGTTTAATCACGTTATTTGTAAACAAGTGGCAAGCTTTAACTGTAAGTGTGTTAACTATGGAAATTTGGTAAATTGTTACTGTAAATTTGTTATTAGGTTAGGGATAATGAATATTCCAACTTCCTTAACAGATGCCAATTTATCTTATTTAGGTAAATATTAGTGTCGGTCGATGTCCAATAGATTTCGAAGATATATTTTCTATAACTTGGACCGTTCCGCTTGTGGCGCGAAATTCAAATGTTATGGTGTTATTTGCTCATCACAGCTCATCAACACTACTTGAGCTGGCGAAGACAAGAATACTAACACACTTGTTTTAATTTATGCATCTCTTAAATATCATTACTTTAGTAATGAATGTCCATCAGTGATTTGTAAATTGTTTTCATTGTTTCGGCGACATTCGAAGCTAAACCAAAGATAATTATGAGATACCTACTATCAACTAAACACATATGTGTTAAGGTCTCCTAGTTTTCACAAAATCAGTTATCGCTATCTCCAAGAAGTGTTGATTAGCAAAAAACTTATGTTTGTGGTATCTCTCAAGAAGTGTTGGTGAGCTGCGATGAGCAAAAAACAATAAAATTGGAATTTCGTACCACTTGCGAAACGTTCCAGCTAAAGCACATAGTTTTTGAGTTAAATTGATTTTAAGTTTATTGTAACACCAAAGCACATTTGGACATTTTGAATAATAAATAGTTGTCCTTTTAGTAATATGCTTATTGACACAGTTCGATACAAACCGCCTTTAGCCCCTTAGGTTACTTTAGTCGTCTTGGTTGCACTTTTGTATGTTACTGGATGTAGGATAAGTTGTTTAAATTGTAGTGCACAAAGTTACTAATACTACATGGTCCAATGGCCGCTAGCGGGCCCCGAGTGGAGTCACGTACATGTAATCATTTAACGTGATTGTAAATAAATAAATGTAGGTAACAGTTTTGTTGTATCATAAAATTGATGATATCTGAGAATGTTGATAATGTTTTAAAAATATTTTAGTGCTTTTTCTTAAAGGTACCTAAAGCCTATTAAGGCACGTCATATTAACCACAAACGAAAATATAAACACTGTTAATTGATTTTGTGTTTTATTTGTTTCACACCATCCTTCATTCGAAGTTGTTCATAATCAAGTTTACCAGTTCAAGGTTGCACAGCGATCTATGGAACGGGCTATGCTCCGATATTATCCGACAGAGAATTAAAGTCATTGACATAGCCCACCGGATTAGCAAGCTGAAGTGGCAATGGGCTGGTCATATATGCCGAAGAACCGACAACCATTGGGGTAAGCGAGTTCTTCAGTGGAGACCGCGTCTTGGCAAACGGAGCGTGGGGAGCCCTCTGGCTAGGTGGAGCGATGACCTTTGAAAGGCGGCGGACAGAAAGTGGATGAGAAAAGCCGAAAACCGGGCTCACTGTCGCGTATTGGGAGAGGCCTATGTACGGCAGTGGACTAGTGTGGGCTGATGATGATGATCCCTCATTCTGCCAATATTATAAATTTTAAAGGTCTCTCGTCAACTTTTCACAACTAAGTTTAAGCGTATCTGAGGAAGGGCATAGGATACTTTTTTCAGAAAAAGTAAGTTTTTTTAATAATTAGCCAAACGCTGACGCTGGTGCTCAGCGTGCGGCACAATAGAATATACTTAGTAATTATTTGGGTTTCGCCGTAGCAAAGCACGGGCATATAATCTTATCTTAATAACTTCATAAAAAGTTCAGAAGATCTTCTTGGAGCTGGGTGATGTAGCTAGGCTTAGGCCCGTAATATCAATAGCAGTTTAATCAGTAATTGACAGTTTAAACCATTGTAAGTACATTGACAGAAATAGTATAAACTTAGAATCATGGGTTATACTGCTATTGATATTATGTATTTTGTATTGTGTATGTTACTATGTAAGTAAGTATATGTCCAGTCAATAAAGAAGGTAGAGAGTGCGTGAAAACCTACCTAAGCGATTCCTTCAGAAACTTGTTCAGGCCGTGAACATACTAAAATGCTGACCAGTGAGGAGTAGTCCAGTAACAGCACAGTCGGATACAGCCTTGAGAGTCAAATTCAGACGCTGCAGCATCTATCTCTTAACTCCTGAATTTCATTCTGCCTAGCTCGCGCATGGAAACATATCTCTCCACAAATGTGCTGTCGTCTGCATACCCAATGATACCGGGCATTAGCAGATCGTTAATGTGCAGCAGAAACAGTGTGGCAGATAGCACTGACCCCATCAGTACAGTGTGTCAGTACATTCTATATGAAACTGTATACATGATCCGAGAAAAAGAACGGATCAAGGTTTCTAAACGGACGTTTTGCCACTACGATCCTCCGTCTAAACGTTTGCACCGGATATAGTGTGAATGAATCCGCTGACGAGATGCCACCCCTGCAACCTCACGGAGCGCCCCGCAGACAACATTTCGGCGTCTGCGCTCGTGCAATATGGATGGATAGTGGGGCCGTAGAATTTTGCTCCTATTTCTACTCTGGAGGCCCTGGGCGTTCTAGAAGTATACCCTAAGTAAGTACCCCGTGAAAGTATACTCTCAGCTCCCCACCAGTGGGGTAATTGCGCAATTCCATTGAACTCCAGTGAACATCGGTAAAACTTCAAATTTGACATTTACAGCCCAGTCTGGACACTTTTCTGTCAGTTTCGTATTGTGTAACTACTTCACAGTCCCACTATGAGCCAGTTTCAAGCCCAGTGATTAGTGTCATTCGTACTAAAACCAAAGCTCAGTCTGACGTCACTGCACATCGAATCCCCATCCCGCTGAGTACAATCGTGAGGCTGCTCATCGATGTAGATGGTATCGGGTGTGTTCGCTCGCTATCAGGCGGTGGCGGCTGATGTCTCGGGACGGGATTTAGGCTCGCGCTAGGGTAGCGAACGAGGGTTTTATTTGCACAGGGCCTCATAGATACTACCACTGCACTTACCCATGCAGTATATATTCGTCACGATCTAACTACAGGTATATCAATTATACACTACTCGGCAGTAGATGGCGCTAGCAACACTACGTTTAGTAGCGTATATTCGTCCAGTTATTTTTTTTTTTTTTTTTTTTTTATGAATCTTATAGGCAAACTAGCTTACGGCCCACCTGATGTAAAGTGGTCACCGTCGCTTATAGACACCGGCAACACCGGGGGTATTGTCGATGCGTTGCCTACCCTGAAGGAGTTTATGAACATTTTTCTTGAAGCGACACATGTCGTAACCAAGCGGGAAAACTTTAGATGGAAGCTCATTCCAAAGTTTATAGGTATGGGGAAGAAATGATCTCGAGAAACGAGTTGTACGAGAAACCCAGGGATCTATGATGTGCGGATGAGCTTTACAGATGGCGCTACAAGGCGCTAAATGCGTTTACGCCAGTCAGCACCCGTAACATTACTAAAGTTATACTCAATGGGTGCGACGGAGACTTATTTTTGATAAACCTAACTGATACGCTAGTTTTAGGTAAAAAAAACAACATTCATCAATTTATTCGATTTATTTCTCAAGATGTAGATTAAAATACAATAAAATCGTTAACAATAAATGTACATGATCAGTGGACATTACTACATTCTCGCAAACCGACGACGCTTCGTTAATCGTGACTTTGTAGTGAAAAATAATGTCTATTTATAAAATATTCGCGCTACAAAATAAATCTCATTCATTACTAATTGACTATCGTTGGGTGAATACTGAGATTATTCTCAGGAACTAACTACTAGTAATTATATTTCAGAATAGGCCATCTCCATTCAATTCATTACGTAAACAATCCGTATAGTTCTTAAATAAACTTTGTCATATACAAACAGGTGTACAAAACCTTAACATAATACTATAAGGATTTCACTACCTACATTATGTACAATGAGTCTGTGCAGATAGTTAGTAGAAAATGTAATTGCTGCTTCTAATTGTGACCATTGTTTGTGGAGCTGCCTCGTCGTTTGTGGTTATCATGACCCAAGAAAACAAGGTCTGCTACTCCGAGACTACCTCGTGACTAACACCAGATGACGTCACTATCCAGTTGCAACTTTATTCCAACTATATTAGAATTAGGGGAAAAAACTGTGATTATTTAGTTATCAAAAACATTAAAAAAAACTAATGAAACAATCAAGTTAGTGATTGAACGTATTTTTTTAGTTAAAATCCTAAGGGAAAGGTTAAGGTTAAGGGGGTCGGGAGTTTGAAGACTCTACTGGTAGCACAGAGACGGGCTCTCTACTGGTAGCACAGAGACGGGCTGTCAATTCTGTTTCAATTCTCTTTGGTGATGACGTAGGCTGGTGTTTCCCACGTGACCATCGTTTCTCGGAATAGCATACCTGGTGAAGTATATTATAATACCATTCCAAACTAAACTCCTGGGAAAGGAATAGACACAACTCTTGTACCCAAACAAGTATAAGAGTTTTCTTCACATGCCACGAGCTACCAAATAGGATCCCGCGATTGTACATTCATGGGTGAACAAATAACGCAGGGGACGGGCCCAGTTCAAATACATATACTTCAAAGACTCTGCTTTGATAAATAAACATACTTTTGGCACGTATGTGCTTAAAATATTCATACACGAATTTTAAATTATTTATAATAACACTTCGATTATTGCTTTCAGTTTTTATAATAATAATGATAATGAAATCTTGATCTGAATGCACCAGGTCTGCCGATATAACTAATCCACTCAAATGGCTTTCATTTATTGGCGCACGGCTCGTTCAGACGCCATTTTGAACTTTTTTGTTTCTTGTCTTATGGGTATCGAAATTGATATCCGAGGGCCCTGTGACCACCCATATCTATAGTCCACTCTGAAGTTGTCCGTTTGGTTACGCCATACATAGTTTGTTGAACATAGATACTAACTTCAGTGTGGTCTATTTATATCGCCCATATTGAACTTACTTATAGGAAAAGGTAAACAGTGAAAAATCGTGTTACACACCATAAATAGCAAAGCGCGCAAAGGAATGCATTTAAATAGATAAAGGATAAAGAAATATAAAATTTCTTTGGAATGTAACGAAGTTAGCAGAAGTTTGATGGCAATGAATATGAACTGAAATATTAGCGGTAAAATTATATAACTAGGTACGTTACGCACAAAGGCACCCGCTGATTTCGTTTTATATATTGGTCCTCTTTGAGAATTACATGTCTATAAATACAACAATATTATGTAAAGTGTATATAGTTGTATAATGTTAATAATGGCACGAAAGTCTTCAAAATTTAGTTCAGGATTTAGAATGTGCCTACAAAATTATTCCAAAATATGTAATACCTAACAGGTACCTCATGACATAATAATAAAATATCATAATCCGACCGTAATAAACTCTACTAGGTATAATATAATATGTTGTAGTAACTACATAGGTACTAACTGCCATACATGTTATACAGTCAACGCTAGGTTGATCGCAAGTTACCTTCATATATTAATTGCACTAGCTGCTAAGGCGACATTATGTAAAACTATAAAATATATTCTTTTAAATATTACTTATGATACGTAAGACTGACATGTGACATTGGTGCTATACATTTAAATACTGAGCTCGCATTGTAAGACTCGCAGAAGAGTCCTTAAGTAATATCTTTCAGTTGAAATACAATAGCAAGTGATCGTACAGTATTCCTTATACAGTATGTTGCCTTTCGTCATCGATTAATGGACTGCGTCTATGTCCCGTTGGGCGCGGGATATTTTAACCTGGAAATAATTGCTAAAGTGAATAAAAAAGTGTTCTAATTTCTAATTTTTATACACTGTTATGAGTGTACCGCTAGGGCGCGAACGAAGTTTGCTCTCATGTACTAGTAAACATGATCAATACGTTAATATCTAGGCCCGCAGTTTGTCAGTTTCTTATAAAATTATATGATTTCTGAATCACACCGACTTGTGGATTAACATGCTAGTTTGATTCAGTACAATTGAATGGGAAACTGACAAACCACAGATCTACATCTAGAAAATTTAATTGACTTGAACAAATTAATACAATACACAAATGAAGTGCGAATTTCGATTTGCATAGAGTGGCCACGCTAGCGATACATTTTCATAAGAGTTACGGAATTACAACAATTTTGTGGTGAACTCTCAAAAGAAAGTTTTTTTCCACTCAAAGTGTTACATGCTTTTAGGTTGCAAAAAATATTTTTTTGTTGCTTTTCTATTTATTATTCACTTTAGCTGAAATGAGCTAAAGTTATGATAATCATAACATTCCATTGAATTAGCGACATGCAATACGTACGATTACTAGCCTGTCCGTGTCCGGTGCCAGAACTATCACATTATGCATACTGACCGGACAATACATCGTGCAAGCTTGTAAGAGCTAGTGCATATTATGGGTGCAATTTGATATCATATTCTTAAGTCCCGTTCATACTTTGACTAGTGCGAGTGCGAGTGATTAGTGGAGGTGCAAAGTGATTAGCACTAAACAGGAGTACAATACTCGCAATACACGGTTCGTATGCACTAACCACTGACACTCGTACTCGAACTCATCAAAGTGTAAACGCCGCTTGTCCGTTGAAAAACTCGTTGCACGCGCGGACACAAAACGTAGCATACAGGGTATGTATATGTCATTTTCATACTTAATTGCTCTTTGTTTTCCATATATGTAATACCCAAATTAAACAGAATGTGAAGAGATTTCGATAGCGGCAATAAAGGATCGATTCCCAGCTTTTCGTGCTATTTCGCCAATCTGAATGCGGTTTATCCGCGTGTCCAAAGGCTTACGTCACACTTAATTCAATATGGCGGATATTTAAAGCAGTTTTCCAGTCTCGTAAACAAAATGTATATTTAATACCAATTTTAACAAATGAAAGGGTTTAACTTTTGAAACTATCATGGTTATGTACATAATTTTCACTAGAAACGGGATATTTACCATGATTTTTGAGTTTTAAATGTTCCCGATATATCGGCACAGTTGCATGCGCCATGATTACGGGAGAACTAACTAAAGTCTTTGCAAGTAGATGTTATTGGCAGATATATCGATCTACCCTCTTTCTCACTCTTTTATTACGAACGATACCACTACCACCGGTTTCATTGTCACAATTCACACCAACTCGACACACAACACTAACGGTGTCCGGACGCGTAGCAGGTACCACACTTTTTTGATTCTTACACATTCTCACCACAGGCTTCCATACTCCAGATAATTGAAAACCATCTTCTCTATTGAAGTTTCTGTACTTAGTAATCTCAATTGCCTCTTGTACCATTCTCGGTATGTAATGTCGCTCTGTCGAGATTACCTGCGGACTGTGTAGCTCGATCCAATGATTTGAGCCAGATTCCAAAAGGTGTTCTGCTATGGCTGACTTATGTATGTCCCTGTTCTTGACCGCTCGTATGTACTCCTTAACCCGACACGCTATCGTACGTTTCGTTCGGCCAATGTACGAACTCCCACATAGTAGTGCGATATCTTCTTTAAGGGAGTGAAAAATAAAAAAATCATTAAATCATGGTAAATATCCCGTTTGTAGTGAAAATTATGAAAGGGTTTAATTACTAAATTCTGAAAATATATCACACAAAAAACATTATATTTGTGTAAATTTTTTAAAATCGAGAAATGCTTTTCGATACTCTTCTCTATTCCTGACGGTTTAAGATATCTTTTACTTCCGCCTTAGAAATATACCCTGTACAGCTCAGTAGCCTCATTCACACCATGTATTGCGTCGTGCAGCGAGTTTTGACCAGACTCTATTGTCTAGGGGTCCCTAAGGTTTATACATTCATAGGTGCGGTTTGTAGCATAACAGCTGCAGCTCCCTTCACGCATTTTCATGAAGTGCAGTCAGTTTCGTGAATTGTACCTTGTCCTTGGGCGTGCTGGCCTCGCCAGACTCCAGAGCGAACATCTTCATCTTCTCCTTGAACGAGAGGTGCTCCGGGATGGGCTGCGCGGGCGCGCGCGCCTGCTGCTCGGCCAGGCGACGCGTGCGCGGGTCCCTGCCCAGAGAGTTGGGTGAGTTTATGCCGCAATAAACAAACACACAAGAAACTACTATAAATAAATTAAATAAATAATGCTGGACAGTTCACACAACATTATCTAGCCCCAAGCTAAGCAGAGCTACTAGATAACTGTTATACTTAATACAATATATTACATAGATAGATATTTTTTATTATACATAGAAAAATACCCAGAACACCCCTGAACAAATATATGCGATCGCACAAATATTTGTTCCGAGGCGGGAATCGAACCCGTAACCTCCTGTGTCGCAGGCCAACCTTCGCCTGCCGCGCCACAGAAGAGAATATAACTGTGTTATATTCTCCTCTGTGGCGCGTTAGTACTATTACAAGTTAGTATTAGTACAAGTCTGCGCGGAAACAGTATTGGCGTGGGAGATGAGGGCGTTATCATCATCAGCAGTCTTTAGACATCCACTGCTGGACGAAGCCACCCCAATATAACCACAACACACAGCCAACAGTCACATACATAGTCCTGATCCCACACTAGGATCCCCGGTGTCGTGGGTATCAGGAACTACGAGTACTATGTATTGCAACAAACAGACCCGTAACAAATATTTGCAGATCTGATAAACATTTGTCCCGCAGCGGAAAACGAACCCGCAACCTGTCGCATCTCAGTCGGCCACTCGCCCGCCGCACAACAGAGGTCATCAAAAGTTCATAGAATGCAATGGGGATTTGCTATAACCACCACGCTTGGCAATTGGATTGGTGACTGCCCATCCCCTGGTGTAATCCCTTAGTCGGCTTTTACGACATCCGCGGGAGGAGAATGAGGGGTCTATTCTTAGGCCGGAAACACCACGGCAAACGTTTTTTGTTATAAAGCAACATCGTCTAGTCATAGCTCGATTCATCATCACCAACGTGATCAGTCTAGGTATATAAGTGCACTGCCTTGAACTTCCTTCATCCACCTACTTTCTAGGTCCTTAAAAATGGCGTCGGTCCATCGAGAGGGGTGAGGGGGGGGGGGGCTTCCTGCACTGCGTCTCGTCGTCGTATAGCTCGATTACAACATCTTACTAATCTTGATCATTGTCATCCGATAGATGTCCACTGCTGGACACAGACCACTTCCATAGAATGCCACGAATGTTTTTGAACCGCCACCACCCACCGAATAACAATCTCGTCGGTCCACCGAGTGTGGCCTTCCTGCTGCGTTGTCCAGTTTATGGTCGCTACTTGAGAACTTTAATTCCCCTGCGGTTGTCAGTACTGCGAGCTGTATGGCCTGCCCATTGTCACGCGCCATTGTTAGGAACATATTTTTTTTTTCTTATAAATAAAGGCTTTTTTATTATTTATTTATTATTTATTTTATTATGGCGCTATAACGGTGTAGACTCACCGTTACCCTATTTTGTCACACCAGTGTGGAACAGAAGCATTTTTTCCAACGTATATGACAAGAGAGGTCATAGCCGAATTTACGATCAGCTTAATAATACAGTGTGTAAAATGACTACTCAACTGACTGAGATGCGAGAGGTTGCGGATTCGATTCCAGCTGCGGAACAAATGTCCTGCAAACATTAGCTCCGTGTGTGGGTGTGGTGGTAGGTAGAGTACGCGTCATGTAAAAATAACGCTGGAACGTATGAAGAAGTATGACCGCCAGCGTTCTTTTTACATGACGCGCATTATACCATGGTACTCGTACTCGTAGTTCCTGATGCCCACGACACAGGGATCGTAGTGTGGGATCAGGATATGTACGTGACTGTTGGGTGTTACTCCTAAAAACTTATACAAGTGTTCAGGCCGTGAATACAAACAAATTACCATTATTGTCATTTTAATTATCTCAATTTATGAATAACAATTTTTTTTTGCTAGTTTGTAAATATTTGGGTTCATAAAGTCTTTTTAAATGATCTTTATCGATGGAATAATATCAGATATTATTACCTCATATATAATGACGACTTCTGTGGCGCGGCGGGCGAAGAATGGCCTGCGACGCAGGAGGTTGCGGGTTCGATTCCCGCCTCGGAACAAATATTTGTGCGATCGCAGATATTTGTTCAGGGTGGTCTGGGTATTTTCTATGTATCATAAAAAATATCTATCTATGTAATATATTGTATTAAGCATATCAGTTATCTAGTAATAATACATAATACAAGCTCGGCTTAGCTTGGGGCTAGATAATGTTGTGTGAACTGTCCAGCATTTTTATTTTTTTATTTATTTATTTTATTTATATAGTCCTCCTCATCGATTTCGACGACGGCGACCCTAACTAATAGTTTTTTATTTGATTTCCTAGCGTGAGCCCTAATATGGCTCGCTAGACCATATTATCAATACATATAAAATCGTTGTGTGACTGACTGACTGACTGACTATCAACGCACAGCCTAAACCATAAGTCCTAGAGACCTGAAATTTGGAGGGTATGTTCGTTCTTTTTATGGTCTAGGGATGCACTAAAAAAGGAATTCCAGAAATTCAATCCCTAAGGGGGTGCAGCGGGTTGTTTAAGTTTGTATGGAAAAGTACACGCAGACGAAGTCGCAGGCATTCCACTAGTATGATATAATATGGATCTGAAGCTCAGCTACCTCGCTCGATGAAGGTGATCACTCGCAGATGGAAGTATCCATAAGACGCTGGCTGACTTGCCACGCTAACATTGTCAAAGTTATTGAGGTAGATGGTGTTCATCGCCATCGGGGGCCGCTCGGCTCAGAACTCGATACGTACTTGTAGACCTCCTGCGCGCCGATGACGCCCGGCGTGTGCGTGATGGAGGAGGGGGCGTTGGGGGAGGTGGGCGTGGTGGGGGAGGCCATCATAGCCTCCGCCTCCTCGATGAACCGGTCGGGGTCCTCGCGCTCCAGCGGCGGGGGCGAGGTGGAGGGCGGCGCGGGGGGCACGGCGGCCGCGCGCTCGTGGAACGACACGCGCTTGTCGCGCGCGCCACTCACCGGCGATCTGTCGATACAATCATATCTTGAGCGATATTTGTTGAGACATTCACTATTTTACTAAATGCGTAAGTTTGGATGTATGTTGTGTAAAAAGAAGGTGACCTGACGCATTCCTTCTTAGCTTAATAGTTTGTGGTAGGATTGAGATGAATGAAATGTATAGACATTCACTTGTATTGGTTATATTAACTGGTTACAAAAGGTTAATCACAAGTTAAAATATACTGCAACTGGTAGTTATTTGGTTATGGTGATGGTTTATGGTAAACGAATGGTACGGTTTTTGTGTACAAAGTACCTCAATGGTAGATGGTGGTGGACTGCCTCTGTTTAGGCAATTACATACAAACGTTGCAGAAATAGATAATTGCTGTGTTCGGTGAAAACGAACAGTTTGTTTGTAACTTACTCACGCCGATAGGGTGCAGAATTTTAGAATTTACACCGGGAATACCACCCATTCAACACATCGTAAACAATTGTATGTGTATAATTCAAGATGTAAACCAAATATAAATAAAGTAGATGATGTAAGTCGTGGACTGCATGCATGTCTGTTGTAGTACTTACTGCGGTGCGGGCTGTTCGCCGGGCGGCGAGGAGAGTGCGCGCGCGCGCGTCGCCATCACGGTGAAGGAGGAGCCGCGCGCGGGCGGCGCTGGCGCGGCGGGGGGCGCCTCGGGCGCGGGCGGCAGCGCGCCCCACGTGTAGCCGGAAGGCGCGTCCGCCGAGCGCTGGTACGCGTCCTCGCGGGCCGCCGGCTGAACGAGGTGGGCACTCGTCTGCAATGAACAAGTTCATAACAAATACTACGTATGTCGACGATTCAGGCAAATATATGCCTTTTTACATAACCATAAATGATTTAATAATAAAATAAATAAAAATAAAATAACAAAGGTATGTGAAATTCAAATTACTTTTATCAGTAATATAATTTATTTTTACTTTACAAAAGTATCTGATAATTTATTTCAAATAATTATAGTTATAGTTTATTTATTTATAACAGATTATTGTTACATGACAAGTAGGTTCATAAAGCATTTAGGTCATAGGTATAGGTGCATACTGACAAATTAATACAAATAAATAACAGAAATTAAGTACTTAGCTCACAAGTTCGTCAATTACAAAATTCAATAAAATAAAATTAATTCATACAAATTATTATAAACACAAGTCACAAATCTAAACATTTTTAGGAATCACTAATTTCATTTAATAACTTGGTATCGTGCGACCAACAGATGTTATGCTCGAGGGATAAGTCTCGTCTCGGGAGGGCAGGT
Organism: Operophtera brumata; assembly: GCA_932527175.1. Classification (NCBI taxonomy): domain Eukaryota; kingdom Metazoa; phylum Arthropoda; class Insecta; order Lepidoptera; family Geometridae; genus Operophtera; species Operophtera brumata. The sequence continues at coordinate 6,320,397 of OW052237.1, read as the reverse complement.
CTTCGTCGTCAGAAATATCACACTAGTCATTTGTGAGTAGTCAATATCTTACCGTTTCCTGCGCGTATCCGTTGGTGGCCTCTGTCCTATTAATCTTGAGTATGGACTTGGGTGGCAGCGGGGAGGACTGCGGGGCGGGGTGCGCGGAAAGCGCAGGCGCGGGGGCGTGGGCGGGGGCGGGGGGCTCGGGGGTGATGTGCTCCTCGTCTTCCACGTCGCCGTCGGCCGCGCCGCGTTCCTCCTGGATGAAGAGGTACAAGTTGGTTATTAGCTAGAACTAAGCGTCATGGCAGGCTATGATCTAATGCTACTCTAACAGGTCTCAGAACAGGTCAAAGTATTTTACGCCGAATCAACGGCTGTTGCTTTACAAAGCACAAGTTAGGCCGCACGTTGAATACTGTTCCCATCTATGGCACGGGGCACCCAAATACCAGCTCCTTCGCTTTGACTCCCTACAGAGAAGAGCCATTAGAATCATCGGCGACCCTAAGCTCTCCAATACTCTAGAACCGCTTAGCCAGCGCAGAGCCATTGGATCGCTCTGCGTGTTCTACCGCCTGTACAACGGGGAATGTTCTGACGAGCTTTTCGATCTCATCCCCGCATCGAGATTTTACCATCGCTCTTCCCGGCACCGTGACGAAGCTCATCCACACATCATAGATCCCTGGGTTTCTCGTACGACTCGTTTCTCGAGATCATTTCTTCCCCATACCTATAAACTTTGGAATGAGCTTCCATCTAAAGTTTTCCCGCTTGGTTACGACATGTGTCGCTTCAAGAAAAATGTTCATAAACTCCTTAAGGGTAGGCAAAGCATCGACAATACCCCCGGTGTTGCCGGTGTCTATAAGCGACGGTGACCACTTTACATCAGGTGGGCCTTAAGCTAGTTTGCCTATTAGTTTCATAAAAAAAAAAAAAAAAAAAAAAAGTCCACGGAAGAGGAGATAGGATAGGTATTTTTTAATAACCTACTTGATTGTTTATGTCCAACAAGATACTGATGGTGTGTATACCTGGTCTTGCAGCGAGGCGCGCAGCTCGAAGTCCCGCTCGAGCTGCAGCGCGCGCAGCTGCTGGCTGTGCGCCGGCGAGCGCGCGCCGCCCAGCGACACCAGCTGCGCTATCATCGCGTCCCTGGAACGACATACACTGACACATTAACTCTTTGTTGCACATAGCACCAGTTATAAAAGACAAATACATATATCAAAATAAGTAAAACAAAAGCCCGCTCCTCCGCCGCCTTGTACAGCTGTGCGCACGCGCCCGCTCCGCGCGGCGTGTACACGCACTCGGCACGTACCTGCGAGCTCGCGCGGCGGCCCGCCTGGCCTCGGCCTGCCGCTCGTGCTCCTCGCGCTGCCACGGGTTGTGCGCCGAGCGCGGCCGCTCCTCCGCCGCCTTGTACAGCTGTGCGCCCGCGCCCGCTCCGCTCGGCATGTCCAGCGCACTCGCCACGTACCGTTCTGATAACAAGTTGTACATTATTACTTTTAAACTATACAGAAAACCGACTATTTTTTCCCGTGGTCAAGGCACATTGGTCATCGCCGATCGCAGGATCGGGATTTTAGGGTCCCATTTAATTTTAACGTGTGAACGTGGGTGCATACTGTTTGCTTGTATATTCGTACTCCGCGCAGAGTGGTTCACCGACTCTAGAGATGTTACCTTCGTCAGGCTCGACCGCGCTGGACTGCGGCTGCGGTTGCTGCGCCTGCGTCTGGTAGAACTGCTCGTCCGAGTCGGCGTCCGGCCTTCTTGTCACCTGCTAACGAAATCAAATACTATTGAACACTCTCTCCTAGCAAAAAACTATCAAACGGGAGAGAAATATGAGCTTTAGACGATAGGCCAAATACATCAGTACAGTTAGAAATGTAGAATAGCTAACTAGTTTAATTAGAGGGATGTTACCATGTGCTGGCACCACACAGGCGCTCCGCACCTAGTAGTAAGAAGGATCATCAAATTCTTCATCATTCTTCTAGGTTTGGTCGCGTTGGAACAGGAGTAAATTTAGTTTATAAGACGATTCTAAATGATCCTTGTGATTTCAATGAATAAAATATTTTGACATAACAGACAGACAGACACACACACTCTGTTTTGACAGACTTTCTCATAACACAAGCAATTTGACTGCTATTCCGACTGACCGTTTCACCAAGATACAGGTTGATTCTGGTGTGGGGCCACCAGAAACCTAAATGTTACATTCTCTCAATGAAACAAGTTAATTAACAGGATCAAATGAATGATAACACAAAGTCATGTTACTGTGAAATAAACATTTCTAATTTATTTTACTTATGTACGAATACTAGGTAACTTACTTGTGGTTTTGGAGCAACAGGTGGCTGAGACCTCTGTGGCGATAGCGGTTGGTGCCATTCGTATCTGGAAAATATATAATGTTCATATAATGTGCAGTGACATTTATACGGTGATTGTGACGAATATGTTCACATTGCATACGAGTACATACCAAGGAATATGAGTTTTATTTGATTAATTTAATTCTTGATTAAAAGAAAGGTCTTATAGTTGAACTATAATGTGGCAAATGCAGTGTTAAATATATGTGAATAGACAAACCTTTGCGGAGCAGAATGTTGGAGATGTGCTGGCACTATTGAGGAAGGCATATGTTGTTGTTGTTGATGATTTTGTTGTTGTTGTTGATGATTTTGTTGTTGTTGTTGATGATTTTGTTGTTGTTGTTGATGATTTTGTAGTTGGTGATGTTGTTGTAGTAATTGTTGTTGTTGTTGTAACTGTTGCTGCTGCTGTAACTGTTGTTGCTGCTGTAACTGTTGTTGCTGATGTAGCTGTTGTTGCTGCTGTAACTGTTGTTGTTGCTGCAACTGTTGTTGTTGTTGTAGTAGCTGCTGTTGTTGTTGTTGTGACGACGGGCCCGGGTGTATTTGACCTGTTGTTACAACTTTGATTAAAACCTTTAAGTTAGTAACAAACAAGGAATGGTAGAGAGAACTACTGTTATCATATTGGTCATGGCTGGCGACCTTTATAGCCACGGGACAGGAAATTTATGTTTCAATCAAAAACTTGGAATACGTAGAAGTGTGGGAACTAAAAAGAGGAGTATTCCAAAACTAAATTCAATTGAATCAAGACTTAAGTCAATTTTTTTGAAAGATTAGCAACATTTCATTGAAATCTGTCAAAAAATCTGTTAATCAGTTCAATCTTGAGCATAATTCTAGAATACAGGAAATTATTAAAATCCTATAGTATATAATTTTGTAAAATTAAAAAAACCCTCAACGCAATGAAATGGCTGTACCGATTTTGATCAAACATAGCTAAGAACACACCCGACAAATTGACCTTTCAAACAAAAAAAATAAACAATAACGGTACATCCGTTCGGGAGCTACGATGCGACACACACACACACACACCTACACACACACCTATACGTGTCCTGACGTCCTTAAGAGGACTATAGTGGTATGTCACCAACCGAGGACCCTCTGAAAAACTAGGTTAGCGACCTCTTAGGGAATTGTGAGTGCGCCAGAAAGAGAAAGAAAAAAAAAACATGACTGATGAGCCAAGTCTTATAGCTCTATCTCAACATTTTTTCGTTTGAATTTCTGTGAACAACGTGGGGTCTTAATTACACGCGAAAACGTTTATAGCGACATCCTTTCGAGGACTTTTGTGTGAGCCAAGCGAGGACCATATCATTTGACCAGGGATGACCATATGAGGACTCAGTTTAACACGTTTTTTCTTGATCCTTGTACAAAGTGAGGACGTTGTGCTAGATTTTACATGAACAAACTGAGGACGTTTTTCAGGGTAGGGCGTGTACAAAACGAGGACCTTGTAATTTTATTTTAGTTTTTCTTCCTACACTGTTCATAAACAATGAACTTTGCGAGGACGTTTCTTTTTTAAATTCCAACGTCCAATTTAAGTTTGTTTTTACTATTAACCCAATAATCAATTAAGCAATTTTTTCAAAAACAATTTACCGGTTGAACTAAAAACAAAGGTTATGGAAATGTGTTTGTTCCCGTGCCTCACGTATGCGTGTCAGACATGGCCACACACGAAGAAGACACTGGAAAAATAAGAGAATGTCAAAGACTCGAGAGAAGCTACACCTGGTCATAAGCTGAAGGAAAAAAAACAAAAATATCGTAATTAGAAAAAAGATAAAGTTTGCCTTTATCTTTTTTCTGACGCTGTGAAAAAAGATCTTCAGCTAAAGTGGAAATGGGCTGGACATGTACAGCGAGCGACAGACGATAGGTGGTCGAGAACTATAACTAACTGGTACCCCATGGACAAAAAGAGACGGCCTGGAAGACCGCATAAACGTTGGAGCGATGACATCGCTAAAGTGGCAGGCATTACTTGGAGCAGAGCAGCTAGAGATAGAGAGAGATGGGGGGCAGATGGTGGAGGCTTTTACCGCTCAAAGTGATATTTGCACTGGTCGAGATACCCGAAAAACGGATTAACTAATTATGTACAACATATTAAGATAAGTCAATAAATGGTTATATTTAAATATTAGAGTGTAAGAGTAATTAAAGCTTATATTATATTATATTATATATTAACCCAATACACATAATATACAATACCTCGTATAGGTTACGAGGTAAAATTAAGCTTTATTATATCATCTTAATTATTATTTATAGATGCCCTACCTAAAATGATGTGTTACCTAATACACATCATTTTAGGTAGGGCATCTTTATTATACTTTCAGCCACTTGACGACATAGGCCTTCCCCATAGAATTCCACGATTGATGGTCTTGTGCCGCCCCCATCCACTGAATTCCCGCAAAATTATCAGTGTCAAAGATTCATCGAGTGGGGTCTATTAGTAAAACTAAACAATAATACAAATAAGTTGGATACAAAATATTTACAATATATTTATTTACCAAAGTTATTCACAAATATGAGGCACTATTTCCTCACTTTCAATATTGTCACAAGAAACCAAAAATCGATTTTTTTTCTTTATATTTGGCGTAGCACGTCTTGTACATTTACCATTTATTCACAGGGAATAATCAAGGCATAATCAATTTTTTTGTAAATATAAATTTAAAGGGCAGACAAATAAAATTTCATACGATAATTATGAAAAAAATAACTAAAAATGTAGTCAATAATTCAAATTGTAAACATAAACTAATTAATTATTACTCATTGCAGATGTCATGTTAAAATTAAATATACTAAGTAGCAATTACCTTAGATTTTATTAAATCTAATCTAATTTAAAATTATTTCATTTTGCCCGATGTTGATCTGCTCGCTTCAGTGAACAGCTACGTTTCGGTGAACTCTTTGGGGCAACCGAGGGTTTTGTCTGTGTGATTATGGATGAGGTTATCAAGACGAACAACTATCGAAAGTACATCATGAAGGATGGGACGGTTGATATCTGTAGAGCATGTCACCGTCCCGGAGAGTCCCTCAGGCATGTGCTTTCGGTACGCATAGTCAGGAGGTTCCTTTCTCTGCAGCCCTAGCCCCCGACCGTTTTGGGCCTCGCTCTGCGGTCGGTGGTTCCCCGTTTAGATTTATATTTTTACTATAATGTTTTTACGCAATTTTTTTTTTGTAGATAGTTTTCCTTTATAGTGAAAAATATTTTTTTACGAGTATTTGTATAAATGAGTGAGATAATATTAATATAGCCTTTTTATTTCCTTAACTAACTATTTACATAAATGTTTATATTACAACTATATAGTAGACTTTTTTTAATATAGCTAAGGCCCCTTTCGGGTATAGGTCTCTTTGTCTTTCTTTGTTATTATTGCCTCACTTCTTCTTTTATTATTTTTCAACTTGATATTAAATAGGCTTTTTTCCACTGAGCGCAGTTTGTTTGTATTTTTTGCCTCGCAGTATCGTTAAAAATCGGAGTAGACATAACCAGGACCTTATTTTTACTTCATACACATTTCAAGTTATGTAGAGAGAAGCAAAAGACACTTTAACATAATACCTCTACAACAAGTAAATCCCTTGTCCAAAGAGAGAACGGTTTATTCCAGATGTCCACGTTATCTTGCCCACGTCAACGTGGACAGCGGGAAGTCAAAATATCCTTTCCCGTTGTCCACGTTAGCTGTCCCCGCTAACGTGGACAGCGGGAAGTCACTAAATCCCTTCCCATTGTCCACCTTATCTAAAGCGCTATCTCCATAGGTTTCAACTACACAAAACTTAAATAAGACATACAAAACATACAAATCAATTACTGAATCAAATTCAATAACATTAAATGTAGGCAGATTAGTACGGTAAAAAGTGAAAAAAATACGTTAATTGCAGTATTAAAGTTATTTTCTCTCATAATTATGTTACAAAATTGCACGTATCACAGAATCATCTTGCAAGGAGTATGTTCTTTAGTCTCATAGTATTACATTATCAGCTGTCAATCTAATTGTAATAATGTAATGTATCAATATTGTAAGCAGTCTAAAGTTCAGACAACACAGGAGCACATTTTATTTTATTTTATTTATTAAGGAAAAACAAACAACTACATTATATATCTAGGTACAATCAGGATTAATACATAAATTTAATTAGGTAAGACTTGTTAATAATGTAGTCCACAACGTTCTCCACATGTTAGTTTTACACATGATTTTAATACTACAGCTGAGATACCGTCTGGCCCGCTATTTTATCCACATCCAGGCTATGTAGCCGCTACATAGAACATACAACTACATACGCTACATACTTTTTGCTGTATGCAAAGGAGATGTTCAGAAGTGGTATAATATTCCGAGAAAATTCTTACAGTTTTAAAGATTATATAAATTTTATATTTTATAAAACCTCCGTTTCCGAGAAAATAATAAAAAAGTTCTTGAAGGGCAAACATAATGAAACAAACATGCCCCGCCACCACACGTGTTTAATAAATAAATAAATAAATAATGTTGGACAGTTAACACAACATTATCTAGCCCCAAGCTAAGCAGAGCTTGTGTTATGGGTACTAGATAACTGATATACAATATATTTCTTTTTTTTTATTATACATAGAAAATACCCAGAACACCCTGAACAAATATCTGTGATCGCACAAATATTTGTTCCGAGGCGGGAATTGAACCCGCACTCTCCTGCGTCGCAGGCCAACCTTCGCCCGCCACGCCACAGAGGTCGTGAAATTGTGTGTGTCACTGGTCGTAATTGTGTAGTCTATGCAATACAATAGTAGTAGAGCTTTTTTGTGGTTGTAGTAGTAGAGCTTTTTTGTGAAAGAGTTCGTCCGGGGAAGTACTGCCACCATTACTACCTATTTGTACTACATTTTTCTGCCGCAAAGCAGTAGTGCTCGCTCTGCTGTGTTCCGGTTTGAAGGGTAAGGGTGCCGGTGAAATTATAGGCACATGAGACTTTCACCTTTATGTCTCAGGGTGGCGGCGGGCGCAGTGCAATGCCTCATAGGGTGCGTCCTAGGTGGACGTGACCTATGAGGTAATGCACTGTTCATAGGCAGAGGGTACCAACTTAACATCAGGTGGGCCATCTGCTTGATCCGCAATTCCAAGTAGTATTAAAAAATAATAATAATGTGTTTTTACTAAAACGAACTACGGAAAGGACGCAAATCCTTTACAAACTCAAACAAAACATAACTATCCTCCATGTGTCACTGTCAGTAATGTTCTATTGCTATTTAATAATGTGTCTTGTAAACTTGTTCAAGAAATGATATGAACTGAACTTAAAATTATTATTTATACCTGATATAAAATGTTATTTATAACATGATTGGAAATATGTAAAATGTAGAGGAGGACATACATCGCCATCTCTTGTGATAGGTGAAACAAGTTGATAGTGCTATCCCTATCTATTATTAAACACGCAAATATGCCATTTTGCCTTCTTCTGCCTGTGCCCAAAGATATGATGACTAAAATATTGTCCTTGAATGGAATACGTGCTAATACACAATTTACAATCAATTTATTTGTGCCCTGAGCTACCTGAAAAATACAAATGTTAATAAGGAGGCGAGGAATGTAGGTACCTATGCGTATTGCTATAGGCACTATTATCATTATAGGCAGCTCCTATCTATTAGTGAACTCTCCAATAGTGTAGGTAGGTACCTACTCAGAATGTATCCTGAACCTATACAGAACGGATAAACTAATAAATGAAGTAATAACGTGACAACACGGAACGAAGGTAGGAAACTGCTATGAAAAATTGTCTGTGGTTGTCTGTCTGCCGTCTGTCTCGCTAGCTAGAGAGTATCAAAATTCCTTAGTCTGCCTGCCAAAGGGCATCAAGTTCACCTTTTGGGAGTGTTGCAAGTTCTATACTTTAATTTGAAAAATACGACATTTGAATCAAGTTTTAAAAAAAACGGAGGTACATTTATTATTTTCCATTAGCTTAAAAATGTATATTTAAAAAAATATGCCCTTTCTCCGTAAATAACTATTATATTGCTAAGAATTTCTAGTTATTTTTATACCGGCCTCCATATATTTTTTGGACATCTCCTTTCCTGCATTGAAACTTCGCAACGAGGACAGCTGGATGGAGTTTCGCCAGAGGTGTTCAGACGCGAGGTTTCCGCAAATTGAGTTGCAAATTTGCTTTATCAACGGCGGCGTGAGCTAGGGTTCCATTTGGTTTCAGCAGTGGGGGAGTGAAGTACGGCTGAAATTAGCTTCAACCGATTTAGCCAGAGTCCACAATGCTTTACTTCCCAGAGGATATGCGGCAAGCTTAGCCCCCAAACGGCCAATCCGATCGAAGCGACCCTTTTGTTTCACCTTCTTGCAGGACTTGGCGGCTATGTTAGGCCTTCTTCTAATCCCATGCATCCGAAGCTTTTCTGTTTCTTGCGTCAACCTAGGCTAGATATGCCACATGTTTTTGCGCTTCTGCACTGGCACACGTGGGACTGAACCATGGGCAAGCATAACCTGAAGGTGAATCATCGGAGAATGGAATAAAGTATTCCATTGTTCTTTTGATCACCTCTGTAATGGCATCAGCACAGACCGTTGGGTCACAAGAAGAAACCTGGTTTGGCGCCATTGATAAGAAGCGAAGAAGTGTCACATCTCATTCCAATCTGCCTACACGTAACGCCACACTCACCTACTTCCTTTGTGGAAGGAATCGGGTGGCGAGTATGACGATGCAAACCACAGTGATCTGGGGAGGCAGCACTGATACTGAGTGGCGGTCCGGTGCGTTGCCAGCAGAAGTTCCAAAGTTGACTGTGTGGTTCTCTACGTTTGGAATTCTTGTTGATTAAGCAAAATTGCAAGTTTGCACAGCTCTCTCCGATCATGGTCCGTGATCTGGTATGGGAACAGCCACTTTTGGTGGGCGTTAAAGTCTTCCAAAAGCGCTAGTTGGGCATCAGGGTACCGCTGTTGGGTCACATCCGCCGCATGTAGTTAAATAACCTGGTTGTCACGTGATCTCTAGAGTGTGAACGATATAGACTGGCATAGATGATGTTATCTGAGACTTTATCCACCAAAATCCACAAAGATAATGAATCGGGATCTTCAAGATCATGCAGGCGCACAAAACAAATGTCGTCCCAGGCATAAATACAGATACCAGCTTTTTGTTTCAAATTGTGCTCCAGAGGATAGCCTGGGTATGTCAGGTATGCTGTATCGGGAGGATATTGAATCTCCGTCTCCGTGAGCGTCACTTATTAAAGTATGGCTTGGTGGGCTCTAGATTCGAGCAGTCGTTGGCGGCTGCTCGACTGGGACGATGCTAATCTAGTTAAATCCAACGCGTTACTTCACACAGCACTAAGGTAAAGCTTTACTTCACACAGGGACAGCTGCTCAGTTTGTACAAAGCGCAAGTCCGGTATGGTATGGAGTACTGCGGCCATGTTTGGGATGGCTCGGCCAAACACCAGCTCGCTGCCTTAGACTCGATCTAACGCAGAGCTTTCAGGCTTATAGGAGAGCAACATATGGCGGAGACTAGGATCCAGAGTTTCGAGCACCGCCGTAAAGTAGCATACCTTTCGATCTTCTATTATAGGTTACATTTCGGGGAATGTGGCCACGAGCTACATGATCTGATCCCGCCATCTCGTTTTCATCATACGACAAGCAGGCGCCCGGCTTAGTTACATCATTATAGCCGCAATTCGCACTAAGCGTTTCGGTTCCACCTTTGTAATGCGTACAGCTAAGGAACAGATAGAACAAGTTGCCGTCGTCTGTCTTTCCTGAAAACTATAATATAGGTATATTATGGTAAATAGGTGCCTTCTAGACCTTCGTGCTACAACGTAGGCTGCATCGTCACTTACCAACAGGTGAGATCGCGGTCAATCGAGGGTCTATCACAGTTAAACAAAAACAATCACAGTTAAATTCATATTTTTCATGTTCGTTTAGTTTTGAGATTTGAGTGATTTGAGTGGTTTGTGGGAAGACGAAAGTTGAGCGTGGCACTGGACAGCGAGCCAAAAGACATACGGCAGGCTGCTGTGCCAGTAGGGGACTAGATTGGAGACTGCAGGGACTCCCGAACCCCCAATCATGGCCATCGGGTCTTCTCATACATTATCCAGCCCAAAGTCCTTTATTTGAGAGAATGTTGCATTAAAGACTGTCGGAAAGCAGGGGACATCGCTTGTAATTTTTTAAAATTACATTTTTACGTGAAATAGTATATTATAGGAGGAGGTATACATAGGTTGTTTTGATTAACATTTTGTATACAAATGATTCGGTCTATGTTATCATAATATATGATAACGTGGACATCGGGAAAGTTTTTTAATTATTTTATTTTATTCCCGTTGTCAACGTTAACGTGGACAAGCTGAACGTGAACAACGGGAATAAACCGAGAGAACGTGTGTCAGACTTTTTCAATTAGTTGTACTAACCGAGGACCTTATATTTTCTTCATACCTATGTCAAGTTATGTAGGAACTAAGCGTGGACTTTTTTGAACACGGTATACATCACCCTACAGCAGGCTTGTCCGAAGTGAGGACATTAGACTTTTTGGAGTTGATATACAGAACCAGAATAAATAGTTGAACCAAAACTCTGTACTATTATTTATTCTGTGCCAAAACGTTATATTTTCTTCATACACAGTTCAAGTTACGTGAATACAAGCGAGGACATTTTAATATTGCCCTACAACAGACAAATCTATGTTAAGAAATCACGTACGCACATTATAATGTGGGTCTGGATACCCATGTATAATATGTATATGTAATTTACCTTCTACCGGCTCCAGAGGCAGAATTTAATTTAATTATTTTAGATTTTTATTTTAAGCTCATTTATTTGTATAGGATGGGCAGCGTTCAGGAAACAACCCCATATTGACGAACTCTGTAGTGCGTCGGGCGAGTAGCTGGCTGAGATGCGAGAGGTTGCGGGTTCGATTCCCGCTGCGGTACAAATGTATGTATGATCTACAAATATTTGCTCCAGGTCTGGGTGTTATGGTGATACTCGTAGTTCCTGATACCTACACACGACACAGGGAATCCTAGTGTGGGATCAGCCTAGGTATTCGGGGTACAGTGAGGTGGTTAAGTGAAGTGTCAACTTGCGCGCGTCGATGCCAAAGGCCGGTCATCATCGGGATAAGAATACCAGAAATAGTAGTTGCATATAAGAATGAAGCCAAAGAGAAATACTTACTTTTAGCTTTCGTTTCTTGACCGTGTTTATTTACTGTGGATCACACAAGCGTAGGAATATAGACGTGAGCTGACTCGGCTTACGCTTTTTTTATCGCGAATGTTAGCGCAGGTGAAAAAAAATGAATTTAAAATTCCTACAATAAAATTCACAGCTTTTGACAAACAGATCAAATCATCCATATAGATAATGCTGTCATCATAGACGTATAATTTTTGCTACGCTGAATAGACAAACGAAGCATGGGAGAGAGAAGTCATTTTTAAATGTACCCCGTGCAAGAATAAATGATACAGCAACAGTTGTAATGAATGTGACATGTTTTTGCTTGAGAAGATGCCCATAGCGCCCGGTCTCTTGTGCAGTTTAACTAATTTTGTAATTTTTTTAGTAATCTTACTATTCAATAACAAATATTACTTTGTATGACAATGGTGTCGTGTTCAGTTTGTGACTGTGAAAATACAAGACGTAATGATCCGGGAAAATACACGTTTCACAGGTAAATAAGAGATTATTGGTAGTTCGGTTGTATTGCTTATTTTATCAATTCTGCTTTAGTGAATAACCTAAAAACTAGTTTAATTCGTAGATTAGGACTTTCCCTTATATTTTTTAATAATATTTCGTTGCTGGCACCTATAAATAAACAATATTATAAGTAAAATATAAAAATGTTTGATTACGATAGGGCTTGGCCAAGTGATGACGTCAGAAATATCGATAGTCCTGTTGCAGTCTTTATCTTAGTACCTGCCTATAAATTAAATTTTTGTCCATCCTCGAATGGAGGTTTAATTTTGTTTGGAGTAAATATGTGTGCTCTGTTAACATTTTACCGTTTTTTTTAAATCTAAAATAACCAGGTGGACATTGAGGTGTGTGTTTTTGTATTGAAGCACCACGGGTGTTTTTATTGCAGTTTGTGTAGTAGATATTTTGGAGTAAATATTTACGTTGTACACACGCCTTTTTCCCCGAAAGGGTTTTTTTATAACAAAAAATATTGTTTCTTTCTGCTTGATAAAGTAATAGGTAACAAATTAAATTTAAATATACCCAAAAAATTCCATTCCAGCGGGGCTCGAACCTGCACCCTCGAAAAAAATGGTTATCGGTTATAAGAAGAGTGGGATGGACTCAAAAAGGAACTCCACTAGGTATCTGCAGCAAAGATTTTGAGTTTAAATTCAATAGGGAAATTCTTAGATCCCACCTAAATAAAACCATAATATTTAGGGGTCAATAAATAATGAAGGTTTATTTATTAACTGTTTTATTTCTCCAAACGATCCCTTAAAAATAAGAATAAAAATTAATTTATTCAAAATTGGAATAAGAACCTTATTCTCTTTATGACGTCAAATCTGCCAAACTGTGTTATTCATGAAAGACTTAATCTGCATTAAGATGTATTTATCTACCATACACATCACGGACGGATGATAAATTCTATCGACAATGTAAAAGTGTTGATCGAGGACAACACTATTTATAACTTACACATAGAGTTTCACAAACACGTGCACATATTTTTTTTTGTTTCATCTTCGATCTCTCATTGTGTATCTTGTACATACTAGATCTATGGCTGTCATCGAGACAGCCATTAATTTTTGACACACCTAACATTACCGAAGTCAAATATTATCTTACTGCGCAACGCGTGACTTCACCCCGTGACTCGCTCAGCAAGTTCACCGAGCCCCGAATACCAGGGCAGGACTATGTATGTGACTGTTGGGTGTGTGTTTATGTTTATATCTTCACGTCACAGATACTGCAGAGCCATAACATTAAAGTTTGAATGTTGGAAGTGATAACTCACGGGACTAAAACTTTTTTTTTTCATACTGGATACTTAAAATGATGGAACAAGCAGATGGCCAACCTGATGATAAGGGGTACCCTTTGCCTATGAACAGTGCATTTTTATATAGGTCACGTCCATCTGGGACGCGCTCTATGTGGTCATTGCACTGCGCCCGCGCACAATGGGACATGTAGATGAAAAGTCTCATTTGCCTGTAATTTCACCGGCAACCCTTCAAGCCAAAATACGCGCAACGGGCTTTGGAGAGAGCTATGCACGCAGATTCTGTATCCGTACCGTAAACGATCCGTAGATCGTAAACAAACAAAGGTCTATCAGTGTTAAAAAATAAAAAATAAAAAGAACCGAGATCCCTGACATAGGTCTCAAAATTAAAATTAGCAAGTTTAAATTGTAATGGGCAGGTCATATATATAGCTCGCAGAACCAACAACTATAACATAACATAACACCCAACAGTCGCATACATAGTCGTGATCCCAAACTAGGATTCCTAGTGTCGTTGGTATCAGGAACTACGAGTACCATGGTACCTTAGCACTCAGAACAAACATTTGCAGATCATACAAACATTTGTCCCGCAGCGGGAATTGAACCTGCAACCTCTCGCATCTCAGCCGGCTACTCGCCCGACGCGCTAAAGTGGTCGTCAACCACTGGGGAATAATGGTTCTCGAATGGCCAACCTCGAACCGGAATACGCACAGTAGAAAGCCTATCCCTTTTCAATTGGCCAACGATATTTTAAAAGTCTCATGAAGTCGTTGCATGCAGGCAACTCAGGACTTTCATTGAGGTATTCTTATTTGAATAGCCAATAGTCTGATATTTATACCACCATCCATTTAGAATGCGTATTACGAGTAGGTAGGTACATACATAGACATACATACATAGACACACGCCTTTTTCCCCGAAGGGGTAGGCAGAGCCACAATAGGCCTCTTTTCACAGTGGGTTGCACCATCGTGGAATATAGACGTGACAAGTGGTGAGCTCATCGCCGCCATTGCTTCCCACGACTGACTCAGCTAACGCTTTCTTCCAGTAATAACACATTCTATAATAAGCTACCAGCCAGGACAAATCTTATACCAACGAATCTTATCAACAAGTCCGGGTAATCCCTTAGTCGGCTTCTACGACATCCACGGAAGGAGACGGGGGGGTCTATTCTTAGGCCGGACACACCAGGTAATCTATGTAAATATAGACGAAGCCGAGAGCGGGTCAGCTAGTAATATAATAAAAGAGCGAATGAGGATCTGATGATTGACCTGGACGGTAGATTACGGAACCCTTGAATGCCTACTGCTTATCAAATTTGTCTAAATGGGGCAAGATAATCGACCTGGAAGGCGGTATTCGATCACCTCTCAAGCCAAGGTAGGAAGCGTGCAATGCGAAGTTTCAGCACGAAGGTATGGGAAACTTATTTCTATAACTTTTTATTTATTTAGTGAAATAGTAATTTGTTTTAAAGTTTTAATTTTAATCTTAAAACCATATATTTTCAGAAACGTATCAATAGAGCCGGAGGTTACCTACATTCAAACTCACAAAGTTTATATACCTACTTTAACCTAGGTAAAATACACAAAGTGTGCGTTATCCAAACGAGGACAGAAAATTTATATAACACACTTGGAAAATTCACTGTTGTAATATTACTGATCGAAGCGAGGTCGTTAATACACATTGTTCGGAAAAGCTACCATTACGAGGTCTTGTGTGTTAAATTCACACATAAGGCCTCGGAAGGTACAAAGAACATGACAGAGTGTGAAATGGAGTGTATAGAAGGCGATAGTGGCGCCGCCTGGTGGTCACACACTGTCGGGGTGTGAGCATGACTTATCGTGACCAAAACGAGGTTAGGCCAATATTTCCGTTTCAAATATACAATAAGACTCAAAATCGCGCGTAAAATACGATGCAATGGTCCGATCGATACGAGGACCCATGAAAAAGACCTCGCTTTGAAAATGTCCTCGGGTGTGCCTTGTGTATTCAATAGCAAGTCCTCGCTTGGTACTTAAGGTCAACACACACGCACACACACACACACACACGCGCGCACACACACCTACACACACACACACACACACACACGCACACGTCAAACACCCCGTCGTTTTTGTGTCGGGGTTTAAAAAGGTCTCAAACAGGGCATCGGGTCAAATAATTTCGCGCGCCTGCGTCTTTCGACTAGAGTACATTTCAGTATAACTACCTTCCATAAAAACTGCTGGCAGCTGCAATTGGTTCATTAGGTCCATCCTATATGGGCACAAGGCAATTGCAGGTGCCAGGTAAAATATAATGTACTTAAACAAAAAAAAGCATTCTTAAGATAATTATATTTTTAAAAGATTGTAATGGCCCAGGCTGGTCTTTTTTTTGTTTATCCAGGAACGTTAAGAGCCCCATGTAGTACTACATTCCCATACAAAATGAAGTTGCCGAACCACAAGTCTGATCTTAGTCATAGTCATAGTAGTCATAGTAATTTATTAATAACAAAAACGGTTACAAGTCAAATATACATAAATCCATAAATCGTACATAAGTACATCACAAAAATTTACATCACAATACATTATAACAATTTGAATTTAATATGTCAATACTTTTACAATTAATAATCATATAAAAATTATAATTAGTGTAAATAACAATAATAATAATAGGTAATAGTAATGTCAAATAATTAATGAATGTCAGAAAAATAATAAAATATTAATTTACATTAATTTAAAATAAATCTTGATATTGATAGATCGTCTGCGCTACAAGCCATGTTTTCAATTTATTTTTGAAAGATAGCGTCGAAGTCGTTCTTCTGAGTCTTTCAGGCAGTGCGTTGTAGACCGCGGGAGCCATCACATGCACTTAAATAAACTTGGTAGCTATAATCGTAATCGATCTCAGTAAATATGAAGCTCACCTGCGTGGTTGTGTTGCGCATGCGCGGGCGCGCCGCGGTGCGAGTGGTACGCCGCCTGCTCCCGCCGTGAAACCTCTTCTGACATCTCCGCTAGCTTCGCCGCACGCGCGTTCATTGCGCTCGCCTGATTCGCCTGTCCAATTGAGGACAAAATAACATAAATTTTTCTTGTTTTTGGTATGTTAAGAAATAAGAGCACAAGTGTACATACATACATAGACACACGCCTTTTTCCCTGAAAGGGTAGGCTGAGACTCAAATGGACCGCTTTCCACCGTAGGTTGCACCATCGTGGGAAATAGTCGTAACAAGTGGTGAGCTCATCGCCGCCATTGCTTCCCACGACTGACTAGGCTAACGCTTTCT
This sequence comes from Operophtera brumata, assembly GCA_932527175.1. Classification (NCBI taxonomy): domain Eukaryota; kingdom Metazoa; phylum Arthropoda; class Insecta; order Lepidoptera; family Geometridae; genus Operophtera; species Operophtera brumata. The sequence goes on along the minus strand of OW052237.1, from coordinate 6,303,531 downwards.
TCCAGTAACAACACATTCCATAACGACTTGAACTTAGCGATAAGGATAGTTTTATGTAAATATGCTTGAAACTGGCAAAATTGTAGAGATTCCTCGTTAGTTTCCTTGTCACCTACGTCACACGCAGATTGCTAGATGTCACACGAGGTCTAACAGTTGAATTTATCAAAAAGTTAAAGCAGGCATGTGACTGACCGTTAGCTGCATCTGCGACTCCGCGCCAGCGTCAGGTTGCTGCGCGCGCGCAGAGAAGTGAGCCGAGTGCGGCCGGTTGCTGCCCGTCGAACTGCGCAGCGACCATCTACACACCATTACTAATAATTAAACACCATCGTTGAAGTTCACAGCTAATTTCACACGCCTATCGTACACAATGCAATGACATTAAAGTTCTTGAGCCAACTCCTTCCAGATTTCCAGAGACTTTTAAAATGGCATCGCTCCATTGAGTAGCGAGCCACCCGTCCTAGAATCCGTCTACCGGATCAACTTTCAAATTGTTACTGATTACTAAACTAGTTGGCGCTGATGAAAAGTTAGTTCTCGTTGTCAATTCATCTTGGGCTACAACCGATGTCATTCGAAGAGTCTTTGATACGTTCGTTGTATATCAGGCGGATGGAGACGCGCAAAATCCTATGAAGTTTGTTATTTGTGTGTGACTCAATCGCGCTGTAACTACTGATCCGATTGAAATAAAAATGGTATGAAAGATATTAACTGTTCACCAACACACTGACGGCACAGAATAAATATTAGTACAGGTACAGAAGACTCACTTAGCGAAAAAATTTATACAAATAACGACTCTTGCTGGGACGCAACAAAGTGCAATTCAGCTCGCATTAGCGCTCAATGCCTATCGCGATATTCACCTAAACATTTGCTCTCACTTCTAACGCGTAACTCTGTCGCTGTCTGGCGCTGAGTGATGAGCATCGAAAGGGTTGTCGACATATCTAATCAAAAATTAAATAAACCTTCCGTTAGATAGGTAGGTAGTCAACATTGTAGCACAGATTATGTATTAGTTCCTTCGTAACGCGCAAGACAGCTAAAAGAGGCCGAACATAGGGTCGGAGCTTTATGTCTCAGGGTGGCGGGCGCAGTGCAATGCCACATAGGGCGCGTCCTAGATGGACGTGACCTATGAGGTAATGCACTGTTCATAGGCAGAGGTTACCGCTTAACATCAGGTGGGCCATCGGCTTGTTCCATCATTCAATTAGTATAACAAAAAAAAATATCGAAAGCAGGTAGGTATTTTTAACCCCCGACGGAAAAAAACTACGGGGTGTTATAAGTTTGAGGTGTCTCTGTGCGCGCGCGCGCGCGCGCGCGCGCGCGCGCGTGTGTGTGTGTGTGTGCGTGTGTGTGTGTGTGTGTGTGTGTGTGTGTGTGTGTGTGTGTGTGTGTGTGTGTGTGTGTGTGTGTGTGTGTGTGTGTGTGTGTGTGTGTGTGTGTGTGTGTGTGTGTGTGTGTGTGTGTGTGTGTGTGTGTGTGTGTGTGTGTGTGTGTGTGTGTGTGTGTGTGTGTGTGTGTGTGTGTGTGTGTGTGTGTGTGTGTGTGTGTGTGTGTGTGTGTGTGTGTGTGTGTGCGTGCGTGCGTGCGTGCGTGCGTGCGTGCGTGCGTGCGTGCGTGCGTGCGTGCGTGCGTGCGTGCGTGCGTGCGTGCGTGCGTGCGTGCGTGCGTGCGTGCGTGCGTGCGTGCGTGCGTGCGTGCGTGCGTGCGTGCGTGCGTGCGTGCGTGCGTGCGTGCGTGCGTGCGTGCGTGCGTGCGTGCGTGCGTGCGTGCGTGCGTGCGTGCGTGCGTGCGTGCGTGCGTGCGTGCGTGCGTGCGTGCGTGCGTGCGTGCGTGCGTGCGTGCGTGCGTGCGTGCGTGCGTGCGTGCGTGCGTGCGTGCGTGCGTGCGTGCGTGCGTGCGTGCGTGCGTGCGTGCGTGCGTGCGTGCGTGCGTGCGTGCGTGCGTGCGTGCGTGCGTGCGTGCGTGCGTGCGTGCGTGCGTGCGTGCGTGCGTGCGTGCGTGCGTGCGTGCGTGCGTGCGTGCGTGCGTGCGTGCGTGCGTGCGTGCGTGCGTGCGTGCGTGCGTGCGTGCGTGCGTGCGTGCGTGCGTGCGTGCGTGCGTGCGTGCGTGCGTGCGTGCGTGCGTGCGTGCGTGCGTGCGTGCGTGCGTGCGTGCGTGCGTGCGTGCGTGCGTGCGTGCGTGCGTGCGTGCGTGCGTGCGTGCGTGCGTGCGTGCGTGCGTGCGTGCGTGCGTGCGTGCGTGCGTGCGTGCGTGCGTGCGTGCGTGCGTGCGTGCGTGCGTGCGTGCGTGCGTGCGTGCGTGCGTGCGTGCGTGCGTGCGTGCGTGCGTGCGTGCGTGCGTGCGTGCGTGCGTGCGTGCGTGCGTGCGTGCGTGCGTGCGTGCGTGCGTGCGTGCGTGCGTGCGTGCGTGCGTGCGTGCGTGTGTGTGTGTGTGCGTGTGTGTGTGTGTGTGTGTGTGTGTGTGTGTGTGTGTGTGTGTGTGTGTGTGTGTGTGTGTGTCTGTCTGTCTGTGGCATCGTAGCTCCCGAACGGATGAATCGAATTAGTTTTTTTTTGTTTGAAAGGTGATTTTTCGGGAGATATCAAAATCGGTTCAGAAGTTTCATTGCGTTGAGGGTTTTTATTAATTTTTACAAAATTAATTACTTGTAGGTAAATTAAATAGTTACAAAGTTATATGGATATTATAACGATGAGATATTAAGTTGGTAGGTAAGTATAGTTTTTCTCTGCTTAAGAAGTTAACAAGCTACGATTTAATTTAAAAATATCAGTAGGTTTACCAAAACCATCGATGACCAAAACATATTATTATTATGAACTGAACTCGCTCTAAATAACCTAACCTACATAAAGTACCTTGCGAGTACCTATTTTAATTTTGAAATAGGTACATATTAGGTACATATTATGTACCTACGAATTACGTAAGTACCACATGTTATTATCAATATTGTTATTATGTAGAAATAAAGACTTATTTGTTTTTTTATTTTTATAAGAACTAAGAATGACGGAACAAGCAGGTAGCCCACTTGATGATAAGCGGTAACCTCTGCCTATGAACAGTGCATTATCACATAGGTCACGTCCACCTAGGACGCGCCTTATGTGGCATTGCACTGCACCCGCCATCCTGAGACATAAAGATGAAAAGTCTATGTGCCTGTAATTTCACCGGCAACCACTTCCAACCGGAACGCAGCAATGCGAGCACTACTGCTTTGCGGCAGAAATAGGTATGGTGGTAGTAGGTACTTCCCCGGACGAACTCTTTCACAAAAAAGCTCTTGTACTGCTAATTTAGAGCGATTCAGAAGTAAAGTCTAATTAAGCACGTAAGTAGATCGGTAAGTAGGTAGGTACCTAAATTCAAGTAATTACTTAAACCTATATAACAACCTAGATCTTTGAAATCTATTCTGTATGCACAAGAAATCACACCTATGAAAGGCATTACTTCGATATGTACCTACAGAAAATAACTAATGTACCTTCATCAATCAAATAACTTAAATTTCTTCGTCCTTCGGCAATGCAAAAAATGATAATTCTTTATTTGTTTTTTGACTATTGCATCCATATACAGCACAATATGTACGCGTCGGCATATTTGCGCGGGAAACGTGTTGCGCGAGCGCTCAGGCGTGCGTCCGACAACCGACTGTCACTTGTTCCGTCTGAGAATCGGCCGGGCTGTAGGTATATATCGCGCGACCTTGAGCGAGTGATGATGCCCTGCTGACGGGCTTAAACAACTCTATATGACAGATGTTTCTATATAGCCTTAGGTGGATACCTCAACAGGGTTACTGAACTAATGCAGTGACTAAGAAATAACCGGTGACACGACTAGCGGGGTTACCTGTCCGGCTGCATGTACATGGGGTGCGCCTGCACGGAGCTCAGGTTCTGGTAGAAGGCGTCGCTGGGCGCCGGCGCCGTCAGGTTGTGGCTGCTGCGCGACTTGTGCGCCCACAGCGCCGCGCCGCCCGCGCCCGCGCCTTCCGACACGTTGCTCGTGCTGGCACTTCAACAAAAAACGTGCAATTTAGCTAAAACCACGCACGGCTGTTATTCACGTAATCACCGAACACGGCAAATTCAAAAAAATAATACAAAATGCTTTAATTGGAACAAAAACATGGGTAAAGTGTATTGAGTCCGATAATAAACGCAGAAGTTTTAAATAAAACTGTTTCGCGAATATTAACGCCCTCCTCCGAATTGAAATGTGTATTACTGCAACATTAGCATTTAATACGCATTTGCCTAAACCGGAGCAGTTCGCGACCATCTACTATTGAGACACCTTGTGTGCAAAAAAAATACCATTGAATTACCATAAATTGACTAGTTAAATAGATTAGTCCTAGTTATACCATTTTAAGTGACTTTGTTAACGTTCAGTGTGGTTGTACAGACTTGCTTATTATAAACCTGTGAAAAAACCATTTTAACCCTACCACAAACTATATAACTAAAGAAAGAGAGTCTCTGGTCAGCATAGAAACCCTAAATGCCTACTTTTTACAGCTACGGCAAAGTGTTCAGCCATGGAGAGATAAACCAATCTAAAACTGAACGCCCCTCTGCCGACGGCGTCTGCTGTCGATTTATTAACTCTTATCCAAACCCGCTGGGTTTGGTCTACCTTGGCATGCGATCGAGCGGCTCAGAGCAAACCAACTTCGTTTGTCGGCAAGTTATAGGTTATACAAGTGATAAAAATACTATTTGACTGACCCGCTCGCGTCTACGTCCGTACATTTATTTATTTATTTATTTTAATTTATTAAGGACAACAAACAATTACACTCATGTAGTACTAAAAATAGGACTAAACATAACAGGTTCTATAAGAGTAACCAGCCCCGTTGACCACGAGTTAGGTATATGTTTACATTATAGGGCAAATAGAAAGTATAACTTATTACAATAACTTAGTTTAGTGTGGACAACATAGGTATTATATCTCCCAGTCCTGATTGACCCCTCGACAAAGCCCTGTCCCCTCACGCGATCCACCCACAACTACTAGAAAGAGAGAGGACAGCACCCAGCCGAAGCGCCAGCCAGTCAGGCAGTATTTAGAGAGCTCAGTAAATGCATGCATTTAGACTACACTTTGCCAAAGAACGAAGCTATAAGTGACAACACCATCCATTCTAATCGATTCAGTGGATTTAAAGAAGACAATGGGAAACTCCCCAAGAAATTGTAATAGTCGTTACCTGGGTGGTGGCGGGTGTGATGTGTGCGGCGCGTGGGCTGGGTGCGGCGCGTGTGCGGGCGGGGAAGTCACGGCTTGGTGCAGGGCGGGTGTGCTTTTACTCGGCTTCACGGGCTCCGCCGCTAGCCGTGATGGTAGATCTCGCTCGGACGCGCGACGCGCCGCATTGCCGCTGCCAGGACCTATGAAACACATCAATACGTTTATTTACATTCAAAATTTTATCAAATACACACTTTTTACTTTATCTACTTAATAAAACGACCACATAAACATGCTTACTATATAACTGAAACATAAACAGCAACAGTCATAAATAACATAAAGACAGTAAAGATAATCACATAATATATGCTGAAAATATAACAATCCTGAAAAAAAAAAGATACGAGGCGTGTAAAGTACAGTTACCGCAAAGTAAAATTACGAAATAAATCCTGAAACAATGAATAACTTCACTTAAACATGCAAAATAATTAATAACTGTGCGTAATAATTTGGATAAGAGTCGAAATGTGCTAATACTTATAACGGCGGAAAATTGGCTTACGCGAAAATTCTTCGTGTCGTCTGCACATCGCGGGGCAATGGTGAAGGACATTCAGTTCGGGTAGACTTCGCATCACGCCTGAACTCGTCGCCGCCTCTATGGGTAGTTCTAGGGAAGAGGATCTGTGTGGAATCATGGCCACGACGCGTGGTATTCGTACCTTTGTCTTTTCTAAGGTCTCCCTTCCTACTGACTCAGGACTTCTCGCAGATTCTCTAGAATCCCTAGATTGATTAGACTTCAGCTTGATGTTTTCGAGTGTGATCCGCCGCGGTTTCTTGTCGACTATCTCGTTGAATATGAGCCCGTTGGCGTGTTCGGAACACTCTTCCGAGGGGAGGTTGTCGAGTTCGAACTCGTTGCCGTGAGCCAATGTGTCTTCACTACCCCGAGACCCGTACTTGGACCAGTCTTCCAATTGAATGAGTATACTTTTGACTTCGTCCTCGGATAGTTTCACGTCACCGGTTTCGCTCGTATCTGTTTTAATACTCTCGTAATGTATATCGGCCAGGCTTGCGCTCATCGGTAAGATTTCTAGGCGGCCTATCGTCTTGTCGGCGCGTGTGGATAGGTTTGGGCTCGACTGGCAATTTCTTTTGTAATTTTTGACGCAGTAGGTTAGATTGATGTCATTGAAATGCTTCGCTAGCACCTTCACCTTGCCGAAAGCTGGCCTGAACTCGTCGGGTGACTTCCAGGATTTTCTATCGACGCTGTCGAGTATCTGAGTGGCGCCGCAGTCGAGAGGAGACTGTCGGGCGACACTCGTGGAAACTTCACTCGAGTCTTTCTGTTCGTCATTGGACCCGGACGCAGAGTACGTCGCCGTCGACGGTAGCTCGGTGTCCTCGGATTTGATAGAGAACGATCTCGACATGTCAAACAGCGTTCTCTTCAGCCGGCTGTGAACGTCCTCAATCTTTTGGGCTTCTTTCCGAACGTCGAGGGTCAACTCCAGTTTTCTGCTGACAGGGGTTGCTTTCGGCGGTTTTGGTTCAACCAGCATCACCGGCATCGGAGAAGGGGGCGTTTGACAGACCGCGTCGGCCGTTTCCGGTCGCGGCTTCTCATCCGGCCGGTCTAGGGACAGCTGGGGTAAGATCCGGCGGATTTTTGGAGTGCATGGGCCCGCGGGTGGCGTCTCGTATATTAGCGGTTCAGAGTCCGGCGCGTCGATGTATGGAATGGGTTGCGGGTCAGGTTGCGGGGTGCGGCAGCATTCGCAGGCGCTGACGCATTCGTCGGTCGCGGTGCAGCGGCGCGAGTTGAAGAGGTCGAGCGTGAGGCGCGTGTCGATGGGCCTCATCTGCGGCGGGAGGGGCGTCGCGTCGCTGTCACTCGAGCGGTCGTAGCAGGCGGGAGCGCGCGGCACCGGCGGCGGCTCATCGAAGCTCGGCGTGCGGGAGGTGACGTCACTGCACGGGGACAGCGGCGAGGGAGGGGACTGTCGCTCGTCGAAGTCCTCACAGGTAAAGGTGAATACGGGAATGGGTCTCGGAGGCGGCGGACCGCGCAGCTCGAGCGGACAGCCCGGCGTGTCGGGCGATAAGTCTTCATGCAGCTGCTCGTTCTCCCGATCGAGCGTGATGATGAGGCGCGGTATGGACCCGTGGTGGTAGTGCGGCCGACAGCTCTCCTCGCTCGAAGTACTCGACTCGGTGGACTCCTCGCGCGGAAGGTGCCGCTGGCACGATCCCCGTCTGATATCCTGCGACCTGTTCCCTGCAACGCCAGAGTTCGTCAACGCGACACGGTCGCCATACATACGACAAAAAGTAGCTAAGACAAAAGCGATGGAGTAAACGGAACACTACATCCGTATGACGAGAATAATATCAAAAGCTAATAAAACAATAGAAAAACGAAACCAACAAACCATTTAAAAAAACTGAAGTCACGAGATAAATGACGACTCACCAAAAAAAAATTTAACAGTATTCAAAATCATACAAAAACAAAATCAGATAAAAAACCGTGACACAGAATCTGGAATGGATCAAGACATCGAAGCGAGTGACGACCAATAACTTCCAAACTTCTCACGTTTTTCTGCTAATAATAATAATTATTTTTATTTAGTTATTCGCTGGTTGTGGCAAAGCGAGACGCGATGTCTTCTATGAAACAAGACATCAATCCACATCTTTATTTGTCTTATATAGTCAGTCTTAGCCATACTATATTGTGACGGCTTTCAAACAAACGGACAACTTCGAATCGCCACGCCGACTGCCCGAAATTGATGTCGCTCGCTTCGAGTAGGTAATGAGTGCGCGAGGCGAATATGATGTTCACTTGTCGAGGCCCGCTCGGCTCGCGGGGGCCCCCGCAGCCTCGTGGGCCCGCGGGGGCCCGGGCTCCACGGTATAACCTGCGGTGGCGAGCTCGGAGCGCGGCGAGGTGGGGCGCAGGAGCGCCGGGTGCGGGTTGGTGAACGTGCCCGAGTTGCGGCGCAGCCGGTGCTCGTACTGGATTCCCTCCTCCTCGTCTGGTTACAACATACTACTGGTACTACGTAATACAAAACACACCTCCGTTCAGATTAACTTAGAGCTGCATTTTGCCTGAAAAAGATCCCTACGAATTTCTTATGCCACTGCTTGTAGTTTAAATTAAACCTTTTTTAAATTCATTAGTTGAATAATAGCAGCTTATGGTTCCGAATAAATGTGCATCAAACAGCGTCCATTACTTATTTTCCTGTTCAATTTTCAACATACATGGAAGCAAATCGACCCAAATAAACAGTAATAAATATAAAGTCTACATTATATTCTGAATTTGCATCGCTTCCGATATAAACCGTCATACGATAAAATAAAGTGTAAGTTACCGGGTCGCTGACTGTTGTAGGCGGGCTGGTGCAGCAGCGTGGCGAGACCGTGCAGCATGGCGCCCTGCTTGGCCACCTCCAGCGTCACCGTGGGGCCCGTCCGCACTAAGTACTCCGCCGCCTGTAGGAACACAACAAGTAGGAACAGGATTAAATTTATTTTATAAGACGATTCAAAATAATCCTTGTGATTTCAATGAATAAAATACCTTTGACTTTGTAGTCAGTGTGCGGGTGTGCTGCTCACTGCTCCATACACACATACCTTCCCCTGCGTGATGCCGACGAGCGACTGTCCGCCCACGGACAGCAGCTGGTCACCGGCCGCGAGCCGCCCGTCCGCAGCGGCCGCGCCGCCCGGCACCACAGACTACGGCCTCTGTAGACAGTGTGCGGGTGTGCTGCTCACTGCTCCATACACACATACCTTCTCCTGCGTGATGCCGACGAGCGACTGTCCGTCCACGGACAGCAGCTGGTCACCGGCCGCGAGCCGCCCGTCCGCAGCCGCCGCGCCGCCCGGCACCACGGACTTTATGTAAATTCCGAGCTTGCTTTGACCGGAACCCTGCCAAATTAAGAGGTTTAGCTTTCAGTTATAAAATATCATTTAGATACCTTTTCTGTTGTACTATAGAAATAAATGGCACTACATATAAAGACAAACTAGCGGCCCGCTCGCAACTTCGTTCTCGTGATCCCGGTGACCTAACTGCAACACCATCTACCGGGTCTAGTTGTGAATTTAAGCCATCCAGGGACCCACTCAAAAAAAAAAAACTTCAATATCGGTCCAGCCATTTAGGAGTAGTTCAGTGACATAAAGTACAGTACAGAAGAATTATATATATTAAGATATATACGTTCTGCGCCTAAATATCCAATGTGATGAGTGAACGATACTGCATGTACTCAATGGTTACAGAATTGTTTGTTTGTACACCGTTTATGTCACATGTGTAATCGAAAGTGATTTCGAAATGTCAGTTTTGCAGTGGTTCGCGTGATAGCTAGTTTTGGATGGATTCCAATATCCAGCCAGCCGTTCTGCAGCACTACTTGATTATCACAGGGTAGAATGTTCTGGTGGAGAATGCTTGGGGTTACGTGGACTGAGTTTTGTACCAATCAGTCCATACTCCAAGAACTCGGCATCAAGCAGCGTCTATCAGCTACTGTGCAATTTCGCATCCTCACTTTTTTCGGACACGTGTCGCGACGCGGAGAGGTGTCCATTGAACGCCTTGTACAGAGTAGAATTGAGGGCACATGAGCACGGTGCAGATCGCCCATGAGATGGACTGACCAAATCAAGGCAGCTTTGGATAGTCCACTGCATGAATGCACCGGGAAAGCTGCGGTGCGAGATGTGAAGGATTGTGAAGCGAGTCACAGACCCTGAAGTGACGACCACGACCACTCTGCGAAGAGTGGGACGACGAAGAAGAGTAATGTACCTTAGCGGCGACGATGCTGAGTCCCATGCCGTTGGAGTTTTTGTGCAGCTGCACGATGATGGGCCTTGGGTCGGGGCGCGTGGGCGGCGCGCGGCACAGGTACACGGCCCAGTCGCCACGCGCGTGCGGCTGGTGCGCGAGCCGGCACAGCTGCGCGCGCTGCAGCGGCGCCACGAACTCCGCCAGCCCGGGGGGCACGCCGCGCACCACCTCCGCACTGAACCCGCCGCAAGGGATCATCAGCTCCACGCAGAGCCACGTGCTTTCTTCTAACCGCACCTGAGTCAAACAGAACATAACCAATGGACTCTATCTCTAGTAGCTTCTTCATAAGGCTGCAAATTCGGTATCCGCGAGTTTGCAAAGCGTCCCAAAGGTTAAAAAAACGTTTACGTTTGTGAAATGTGTTGTGAAATGGCAACAATTCAGTGCATTCAAGATCGTCTTTCAATAGCGGCCGTTCATACAAAGTTTTTTTGTCATGAAAAAGGACAATATTTTCAATAAAAATAGTGCTCGGTTCAGTATAGTCAAGTTTAACATAGTGAATTTCATTCAACAACCAATGCCACTAATGTTGAAGTCTCGATTTGTCTGAGAGCTCAAGGTACCCTGATCACCAGCACACCTCGACAACATGCTGTGGATTCCATACAAACCCACATCGTCTACGTACACGTGTACGTGTTTAAAGTGGCTGCCCGACCAACCTTTCGGTTATACGCGGTAGCGCACTTTACATGGCCGAGGCCAGGTAAAGTGCTTACAATCCGGGTAGTCATGCGAGTTGCTCGTGAACTTTGCAGAACACTACCATTTATCCAAAATGGTATCGGAGCGGTCATGTTCGCTCACCCGGAAAAGGTGCTAGCTTCAACCCCAGCGTAGACGATGTGGGTTTGTGGATTCCATACAGTCGACTGACGCGCTATTGCGATATGTACACGCGTTTAGTACGACGCTGACCGAGCGACGCGCGTACGATCAGCGCTGAAGGCACGCAGTCACCGTTACCTCTCGTCCGTCGGCTCGGCACAGTTCGTCGGCGAGGCTGCGCGCGTGCGCGGCGGCCGCCTCGACGACCTCCGGCGGCGCCAGCGGCGTCAGCAGCGCGCGCACCTGCACCGAGTTCAGCTTGGAGCACGACGTCAGCGCCGACACCACCTCGCCCGGCGTGCGGTACGTGCGCTGGATTAGTTGAGCTGCAATAAACCACCGTCCATTACCACTTCTACAACTCTCACACCGTTTAAACGCAATACCTAAATCTATATATTGAATCTTCTATTCAAAGACATTCTAATAACACTACTACGGTGGTCTTAGCATTTCATACACTATGAAAGCCAAAATATGGCAACTTTGCAAATTAGAACGATGACAAATGAGCTGAGGAGAAGGGGCTCCCCACCGGTATCACTCCTTACCCTAGGACGAGTTTAGTTTTTGAGAAAAAAATATAAGAAAACTTTGAGCTTATCTTCAAAGATTTCTTAAATTTTATACAATTTTAAAAATTGAAGTTTTCAAAAAGCTTGTGGTGGTGAGGGAGTTGTTGTGTTTGAGGGAAGGTTTCTAGGCTAGGGGAGTGCTATTGAGAGGTTAGTTCCCCCTCCCCGCCCCCAAATCGAGAGGCCCATTTCTGATGCCGACCCCAGTAAAGTATAGGTTTTACCTGCTTGATAGATCTTGGCGAGATGGCAGTCGGCCGCGATCTCGCTGCCCTGCCGCAGCGCCCACGCGGAGAGCAGCGCCAGGCGCGCGGTGAGCGCCGCGCCCCACTGCGGGCTCACCATGCCGGGCTCCGTCACCAGCTGGTCAACATTAATTTCAATTACAACGTTATCATTACGGCGTTTAAAATACAACTACCATCTTCATCATCAGCCAGTAGGCGTCCACTACTGATACTGAACGAGACCATAGAATGCAATGGCGAGATTGGCCATAACCACCGCCCTCGGAAGACGGTGGGTCGCCTCGCCACGCGCGCTCATCGCCACCTCGAGAGCGGGCGTCAGCTCCGCTTGTTCAAGTTCCACTGACCTTGTTGAAGCAGTACGAGTTGATGTAGTAGAACAGCGATGAGAACAGCTGCAGCGTGAGCGCCGCGTTCACCCTGCACAGCCGCAGCAGCACGACGGCGGCGGCCAGCGCCTGCAGCGTGCCCGCGGTCGCCTCGCTCGCCTCGCCGCGCGCGCTCATCGCCACCTCGAGCGCGGGCGTCAGCTCCGCTTGGAAGCACGACACCAGGTTACTGTAAAAAACATTTAATTGAAAATCATTATCAATTATCGTCAGCAGAACCCCGGGTGTCTGGAATGGTTCGTTTCTTGTTTTCTTCCCCATGCTTACAAGCTGTGGAATAAGCGAACCATCCGAGGTTTTCCCTCTCAGGCAGGCTCTACACGTTAAATTAAATTGAGCAATGAGAATCATTGTCAATTATATTGTATGGTGTAGAGACCATCTTAACACGACATGGGCTCACACATAATACGCATTATTTCAGTTGTTTCTATCATATAGCACGATTTCGACACTTATATATCATTTAAATAATTATATATCTTTTATTAAAATTATCTGTACTGTCCAATATTCGTCACAAGCTTCATGATTGGTCGAGACGTAGACTAAGCTAAACCACAAACTAATAGACTTATCTAGTCCGAAGACGGCGTCCGAGGGCGTCCGACCCGACTGTCCACGTTGAATAAGTCGCGACTGACAGATACGATAATATGGTACAGTCCTGCCTGGCCAGCCTCCCCCCCTTGCGCCGCGTGATTAAGCATCTTTTCAAGAATTTAAATATTCTAAACATACAGCGCAATGTACTCCAAAATGGTAACTGAAAGCGATTACCAGTTTGATAGAGAATACTGAGTCACTGAGTAAACACGGGGGACCCTGCAGAATAGCAGTGACCAATTATGATTATGAAGTGGCAGGTACCTGAATGCGGCCTCGACGGTCTGCGAGAGCAGCTCCTGCGCCTGCGTGGAGAAGGACGAGATGTGCCGGTCGTACTTCAAGAAGTGCAGCAGCTCGCTCGCGTTCGCCATCCAGAACGCCTGCGCCGCCGAGTGCTTACTGCGCTCCTGCAAACAAACATCTCATCAACTCATCCGTTTTTTGTTAATAGTAGAGCTGTTTTGTGAAAGAGTTCATCCGAGGAAGTACACCATACCTGTTTCTTCCGCAAAGCAGTAGTGCTCCCATTGCTGTATTCCGGTTTGAAGGGTAGGTGACGGTGAAATAAAAGGCACATGAGACTTTGTGACCTGTTAGGTAATATATTGTCATAGGTCACGTACGTGAAGCGTAAGTAACCGAATTCAGATTTTGGGTGTTAATATCAAGGGGGAAACCAGAAAAAAAAAAATATTTTGTTAGTTGCGTAATGTGACATAATCAAATGAAAGGGCTCGTTATAGGGAATACATATTATATCCCACTAATATTATAAATGCGAAAGTTTGTAAGTGTTTTTGTTACTTCTTCACGCTGAAACGGCTGGACGGATTTGGATGAAATTTGGAATAGAGATAGCGGGACTCCTGGAATAACACATCGTAAAATTTTATCTCGATATTCCCACGTGTTCGAGACTTATGCGGGTAACACCACGGGGCGCAGCTAGTTTTATATAGTTTTAGTACATGGATTACCACGGGAAAATGAAAAAAAAAGAAGAGTTTATAACGTACGGAACTCTCTCCACGGGAGTCTAACTCGCAGTAGACTTTTTTTTTTGTTGATTTTATGTACATATAACTTTATTTAAAATCCTTGTATTAGTTACCTGAACAGTTGCATGTATGAGATACGCGACGTGATGTAAGAATGCGGTCAGTTTATGCGCGCGCTCCGTCGGCGTCAGCTCTGGCCGGTAGTGTGTTGATGCTCGATACCTGGCGATCAACAAAATACATAATGCGACCAAGTCAACTAGAAACCCTCGAAACTCACATAAATGATATTTATGTGATACTATAATTTAAAACTTGTGTGTTTGGTCATATAATTACCGGCAAATTAGTTTTCGCTATCTGAAGAAGTGTTGATGAGTTGTGATGAGCGAAAGCAACCACCTTAAGCCCTTTAATTTGATATTCAACAAGGCATCATTACATTTTTTTTGGTAGTACATGGCTTTATGTCCTCTAGAGGGCACCATATTCAATTGAATGTAAAGCTTCCAAAGATACCTCATTTGTCAAATTATGATAAGCCGTTTGGAAGTTACGAGGGAATATATGAACATATTATATACTCGTACATACTGGTCGAAATCATAACCCTCCTTTTTGCTTCGCTGCAGTGGGGTACAAAATTAGGAGTAAAAGGTCTATATAGGTCTATATAGGTCTATATAATATAGGTCTATAGGTCTGTGGATTTAACGATTAAAACTAAAAAGTTTATTTTCAAATTTATGTCATCGAGAACAGGAAAATGATCTAAACTTTTTTTATAAAAAAAAACTACGGGAATGTGCCTCCAAACTTCAAGAAAGAAGAACTTCGATATGTTGTTAAAGTTATCAGTATTCCAATGACTATTTTAAAACGTTTAATCGTAAGTTTCTAACCCTTCTAGTGTTGGAGTTTATTTCAGTAACATAATCAAAACAAGCATGAACAACGTGCCCTTATATTCAATTCACTCCAAACTACATTCTAACTTCAGCTTGTTTTGTAATTCAGTAAGTGCTCACGTAGCAGCAGCTTGGTAACAAGTTAATATACACGAAAATTAATAAGTAGACCGCGCTAGTTCAAAAATCCAATTTACTATTCGGTCCATTGTTTCCTACATTTTAGCTGTATACATTTTAAAATTTCAATCAAAATTCCATGAATGGTCCACAAATTAAAGACAGTGACTGTGCCTAACTACACTTAGGAGTTTCAAATTGTCTTTCTTTTTCTCAAAATTACAGGTAGATCAGGTATGAGAAAATCGCAATAATATAAGCATGCTGAAGTTCGACCTTGGAGGGACAAGAAACAAAGACAAAGCCGGTATACATTCATAGAAATGAGTAGGATCATTTTGAATAGTCTTACTAACATAAATTTACTCCTGTTCCAACGCGACCAAACCTACAAGAATCAGGCAACAAACAGTACCAACCCCCTAAGGGCACGCTTTCAACTCGCACTTAGAAGTCTCTATGTAAATTAGTGTACTCAAGTTCTAAGTAGTTTGGAAGTAACTAAGTTAATGTGGAAAAGCCAAACAAAAGTACTCAGACTTATCCATCATCTTTATCATCAGGCTACAGTAGTCCACCATAGAATACCACGAAAAATGGTCTTGAGCCAAATCCATCCACCAACTTCCAGCGACCTCTATAATAATGTCTTTGGTCCATCGAGATGCCTTTCTCTTCTGCGTCGTCCGGTTTGTGGTCACCACTCTAGAACCTCTACCCCAACAGTTATCAGTCCTGCGAGTTATATGGCCTGCCCATTGCCACGTAAACTTGCTAATTCTGAAAGCTATGTAGGGGATCTTGGTTCTTCTACGGATCTCCTCATTTCACATTCTATCATACCATAACACCCAACAGTCACATAGATAGTCCTGATCCCACACTAAGATTCCCTGTGTCGTGGGCACCAGGAACTACGACTAACATTGTACTACAACACTCAGACCCAGAACGAATATTTGTAGATCATACAAATATTTGTCCCGTAGCGGGAATCGAACCCGCAACCTCTCGCATCTCAGCCGGCTACTCGCCCACCGCGTCACAGAGATTGTCCTCACATAGTGAAACTCCGAGCACAGCTCTCTTCATAGCCCGCTGCGCGACTTTGAGCTTTATACTCTTGGACTCATCAGATTCCCTGTGAATATACTGAAGTTCTAAGTAGTTTGAAAGTTATTACGTAAATGTATGTTAATGAATAAAAGTTTTGTGTAAACTCACCTCGCCCACAAGTACAGCGTGTAGACGGGCGCCAGTTTGAACGCGGGCGCGTGCGGGTCGAGCCACGAGACGACGGCGGCCAGGAACTGCCCCTAGCCGCCTTCCGGGAACTAAACTCACCTCACGCACAAGTACAGCGTGTAGACGGGCGCCAGTTTGAACGCGGGCGCGTGCGGGTCGAGCCACGAGACGACGGCAGCCAGGAACTGCCCCTGACCGCCTTCCGGGAACTAAACTCACCTCGCCCACAAGTACAGCGTGTAGACGGGCGCCAGTTTGAACGCGGGCGCGTGCGGGTCGAGCCACGAGACGACGGCGGCCAGGAACTGCCCCTGACCGCCTTCCGGGAACTAAACTCACCTCACGCACAAGTACAGCGTGTAGACGGGCGCCAGTTTGAACGCGGGCGCGTGCGGGCCGAGCTGCGAGACGACGGCGGCCAGGAACTGCCCCTAGCCGCCTTCCGGGAACTAAACTCACCTTGCGCACAAGTACAGCGTGTAGACGGGCGCCAGTTTGAACGCGGGCGCGTGCGGGTCGAGCCGCGAGACGACGGCGGCCAGGAATTGCCCCTGGCCGCCTTCCGGGAACTCCAGCACGGCCGGCAGGATCGCCTCCTGCCCCCCACCGCCTCGAATACTCATCCTGTCATTCATTATCAAAATCAGTATTAAAAAAACCGGCCAAGTGCAAGTCGGACTCACGCACGAAGGGTTCTGTACCATTATCTATAAAAACGGCAAAAAAAACATGTCTGTTGTATAAGAGCCCCTTTCAATATTTATTTTATTGTTATTTTGTTTTATTTTATTTATTTTGGTAAACCAACAACGATTGTTTTTTTGTTTTTTAATATTCGTTGTTATAGTGGCAACAGAAATAATCTGTGAAAATTTCAACTGTCTAACTATCACGGTTCATGATATACAGCCTGGTGACAGACGGACGGACGGACGGACAGCGGAGTCTTAAGTAATAGAGTCCCGTTTTACCCTTTTGGTACGAAACCCCAACAACCTGGACTCGTAGCCGGTTTCAAAATAACCTGTTCATCATCATCATCAGCCTACAGAAGTCCACTGCTGGACATAGGCCTCACACATAGAATGCTACGATGAACGGTATTGAACCGCCTACATCCACCGCCTTCCTGCGACCTCTATAATATCTTTGGCCATCGAAAAGGGGTATTTTTTACGTCGTCCGATTTGTGGCCGCCACTCTAGAACCTTTCTTCCTCAACGGTTATAGATTAGTTAGTTTGGAATGCGAGAATTATTTAAATTTTAATAAACCGGTTTATACTACGAGCCATACGTAGCGAGTGAGCAAATCAAGCAAGCAGCAAACCGCGTGCGTCGCCGTCGATTCAAGTTGGCATATCAAATAACCGTTAAAAACCGGTTCAATAATGTAAACTGTTTGAATATTATTCGGATATCGGTTTAAAAGGGGTGAATGAAACCGAAAAGTTATACAGGTTAAAAACGTTATTTTTTTTATTAGTGTGTCTTGGTTACTTTTTTATTACTATTCGGAACTCGAATGACATGCAGCATTTGGAAAGTGAACGTTCTCAAAAAAAAAACAATAAATGCAAGAATAATATGCAGATGACAAAGTTAACATTGTTAAGTAAGTTTATAGTTATTATTTATTTATTGACTGTACTTTTTAATTTTAATTTTAATTGATGAGTAGTCTTTAAAGTTCTTGACTTTTAATTATTTGTTATTTTATTGTAATTAGTACATAATAATTTGTTTATTATTATTATACACGATTCGACGATGCTTTTGCTGAAATATGTTGAGAATCATTATAGTCACATTTTATATGTGATTTAGATTTTAGGACATACTCTATATAACATTATTTGTTTTGATGATTTATCTAAGTACATGTGACAATGTCTATGGATGAATAAATAAATACAATACAATACAGTGAAAGTACCTGTTGTCGTGACCAGAGCCACCGCTCTTGGCGCTGCAAATACTCTTCGTTTCGACGTTCCCGTCCAGATCGAACGTAGTTTCGTAGTTGTCTTTATAGTGCGAGTTGGTTCTGTTCGCGCTCTGCTCGTGGTCCGTGTAGGCGGAGTGCTCGTCGTCTTTAGAGTCGATGTGCGACGTCATCAGCGACTCGTTGTCGAGTTTGAGCGTGTTGTTGTTATAAGGGATGTCCGCGTCTCTGTAGTAGGCGTCTTGCGAGACGGGGCTGACCGTGCGGTGGTACTCGTCAGCCGGGTTGGCGTTGGCGTCAAGCTCCGCCTGGTGGGACGCCAGCGACGTCGGCGACATGGCGCCGCTCACCTCGCCCGGCGACAGCGGCGATCTAACGTGGGGGTAACGTACACAAGCGGATGTTCGTGAGCCAGTGATAGAAACATGCAAAAGAAAACAATGAATAACGAACATAAAAATAGGCACGATGACTGTTTTTGAAAAAACGATTCTATAATGTACTAACGGGTCTACTATTGACAAAAATAAACTTATTTCTGTTTAAAAGAAAAATATCGCAATAAAACGCTCACGGATGCAATGGCGTCTGCTTGTGACGTCACGATTTTGAAAACAAAGAGAGCCAGCTTTGTATCTATTATTTAATATATTATGCCAGCGTTGCCGGTGCTGATACCTATTATTTAATCTGTGGCGGTATTTTTGGTTCACGTTTGGTACTTTCTTGAGCTTCAGAGCATCGACATAATGACGATGACGTCACGGCTTGCACTGGGCTCCGATTGGCGTTTCGCATAACATAGCGGATAGCCATATTTTATTTTATTAAAAATCATAATAATCTTTCTTTTGATATGAAATTTAGGAAACATTTTGGAATTATTCCTAACTATTTTCATTTTAAAATCAACAATTATATGTTTTATTATAACTGTCATCATGCCTATTAAGAGTGATAGAAAAGCGACCGTCACGTGGTCATAGAGAATTAGTTCAACAAATATAAGAATGTAACGAACAACAAAACGTTGCAGTGGGGATGAACCAAAGTGTGTCTAAATCTGACTAGATAAAGGGTACGACTAAAACACAACATTTAAGAGAAGTGCTCGGCATCTGAATAGTCACTCACCTGTCGTATATGGAGCCAGAGCCGTAGTTTTGGGATTGCGAGAGGTTTCTGTTTATGAGGTTCTCTTGTACAGGATCCATGAATCGAAACGTAGAAACGCGACCGAATTTTATTAGGCACCCATGCTGCATAAAAAGAAGATTTTATTATAGTATATACACTCTATTATTCAATAACTACGATCATTTATAAACCGTGTACCTCTCTGGTCTGGAGTACACTTTTATAGAGGTAAAACAGATTTTTGTAAAGTGACACCGCAACCTATTTAGCTAAAGCACAGGGCATTTATGGCTAGGTATCTGACCTTGATCCATAAAAAGCGCTCCTGCCGAGCGTGCCTACGAATTTAGATTAAGACAACAGACCTAGATTGAGGTAATGTTCAATTTACATTTAGGCTAATGTTAAACACATCATCATCATCAGCCTATATCAAACCACTGCTGGACACAGGCCTCTCCCAATGCGCGACATTTAGACCGATTCTTCTCGTCCACTTTCTACCAGCCTACGCAGACCGTCGCTCCACCTGGCCAGGGGGCGCCCCACACTACGTTTACCAAGACGTGGTACACGTTTACCTCAGGACTGTTGTCAGTTCTTTGGCATATATGCCCGCCCAGCCCATTGCTATTTCAGCTTGCTGATTCTGTGCTTGTAAGTGTAATTGTTGTAATTGTGACCTTAGTTCTCTTTCGGATAACTTTGTAGAAGATTGTATCACTCAGAGAAACTCCGAGCGTAGCTCGTTCTATAGCACGCTGACCAGTCGCACCGTGAGTGTCCACGTCTCGGCACCGTAGGTTATTACGGGTAGGACGCATTGATTGAAGACTTTCGTCTTCAAGCATTTTAATGATTGAAGACTTTCGTCTTCTAGCATTGTGCTATAGGAGACGTAGTCCTGCAGGTATCGTCGAACAAACACACACACTAACAAACATACATACATACATACAAACGCCGCATGCTAGAATAATTCTCTTGAGACCGCGCTTTGCTCCGTCAATTAAAATGCATATAAAGGTACGATTCTGTATTCTATTCTGGATACAAATGCTTTATGACGGAACTGGAAAACCTTTTGGATACGTACAATAAAAAGCTGTGGCCTTCGCAGTATAGCAGGACCGCATAGCATTCGTCAACGGAATACTATAACACCAATTGACCTACTGTAGTCCTAGTCAGAAGTAGCGTTTGTCATTCAAATACTTCAACCAAACCGCTAAGATATTAAAAATCTTAATCTGTGTTACCGTAATAAGCGTTAACTTTTCGGATACGAATATTAATAGAATTATAAAATACTAAAATGTTTACAGATGCAGGAAAGGTTTGCTTTGAAACAATTGGCCAAACACTATGCGAAAGTAATGTGTAGTGCTAAAACTGTCGATGCATCTATAAATATTCATCCGGACGGCTCCTGGGAGTAGGACTGAAGCCGACTGTTACCATTCTACCGGCACATATATAATATGAAAGGTAACATATCGGGTGCATTCACACTCACATCAAATAATGTGGACCCTTTATCAAGGAGTGGACTAATACCTAGTTCTTATTGAGGGTGTTATGACTAGGCACGGAGTTTCCACAGTGATGTGTATTGGACATTATATGGCATATGACGACGGCAGGCGAGTAGACGGCTGTGGTGCGAGAGGTGCTGGTTCGATTTCCGCAGTGGGACAAATTCTTGCACCTTCTACAAACGTTTGTGTAAGGTCTGGGTTTTGTGTCTTGTTCGGCCGAAGGAATCCTTGTGGGATCAGAACTATGTATATGACTGTTGGGTAAAAACCTTACCCTAGCTAGTCTTTCTCAAGGAAAAAAGAAGAAGAAGAAGAAAAGGCAAGAAGTGTCTTTTGACGAAGCGTAAGTAACTAGTATATGTACCACCGTGCATGGTTTTGTAAACTGTTGTCATAGAACAGCTGAACCGGCGCTGGTGTCTGTTTTCTATGTGATTTTAAGCAAGTATATTTCCGAATCGATGAAATGGGTTCAGCAATAAATAGGCACGTTTTGCGAGCGTTGGTGCAGTACGTAGCGCCGGAAACGACAAGCTTTATGTTCGGAGCTACGGTAGAGAATAATGGAATAACGATACTTTTATATGGGAAAAAAACTAGCCTTTTGCCCGCAGCTTCGAATGCGTTGTGTCGGGATAAGAAGCAGTGCCCTCCCTCCTCCTGGCACCCAAACCTTGCTCTTTATTATATTATATATTGGTATAAGATAGGTGGACTATAGTATAGTCTGTATAACACTGATCAATTGATTGATTGATTTCAGTGATGATAGGTATTCATTCATGCTGAAAACTAAGTGTTTTTATTTAATACATTTCTGCATCCTGCACTCTGTTATGCATTATAAGAAACATTTAATACTGTTTGTTTTCAAATCTCATGATTTGCAATTGTACAACTAAATGATAAGCAGTGGTTTATTTATTTTCAAGGTTTGCCACCAGTCGTTCGACGTAACATGTGATATTCTAACAAATTAAACAAAAATTATAGGTACATGAGGCTTTTCGCCATAATGTCTTAGGGTGGCGGGCCCAGTGCAATGCCAGGGTGCGTCTTCGGTGGACGTGACCTACGAGGTAATACATTTTTATAGGCAGAGGTCACATTCATTCAAATAAAAATAAAAACAAATTACATTCTGCAGCTAAACAATCATTTTACACAACCCTGGTCGTTTCCCAAAATACAATTCGCGTACAAATACAATGTCACAAATAGTGATTTAACCGAATACTTGACCATGTTCCCGGCCGAAGCGCTCAGTATTCGGCTGCCGAATTCTCGGCGTAAGATGTGTGTATTTAGCGGGTGTAATTTTTGGCGGAGGGGACTGGGCGTATTTGTGTATCATTCGTGTCGCGGCACGCATTATTTATTGAGTATTGCATTACATTGTGTTATACTTGTACGTTAGTATTATTCCTTACTCTGTGGTTATACTAATGGTCATTATTTCTAAAAAATATCACTGTTCTTTAAAAGCTTCACAAAATGGTACCATGCTATAAAATACCGTCTATTTGGGAATACCTATGTAAATACATTTTTGAGTAATATGTGAATGCAGTATTCAGCCAAATTAAAAAAATGGCCGAATACCGAATAGTAGTCAAATATTTGCGGCATCTCTATATAAAATCATGTTGAAGTGTCTAGACTAACCAGACATATTGAATTTTTGTTTCATTTGTACAAGACAAGCAGTAAACTACGTGAGCTCTTTCGAAAGCTTTCTCGCAAGGGATTAGGGAAGCGTGGAGACGTAAATTACATTTTATATGGGCACGTAAAGATGCCAATTACATTGACGTGTGACGCGAGCAGACAACCTTTATGTTTTAAGAATAAAAAATTATTTCATTTACAGACACGAGCAAATCGACGGACCATTCCCTTGTTGTAACGCAGGGCTGAAGATTGATCCACAAGACTGTTTAATAAACTTGACACCTCGTTGGACACTGCTAAGGAACAAAACTATAACCTGAATCTGGCAGCAAAAGACTCAGTTCCCGTGCACATCCTAGTGCGCCCGGATACAGAACCTCAATATTACGAGTATTTGATTGGTGGGCGAATGCCAAATTAATTCAACCGAGCTATAACATCCATAAACAGTGATTACACCAGGGGATGGGCCGCAGCATCCACCTGAGTAGGTACTCAACACCAATCCGCCTCTGCCAATCATGCTTATTATGGCAAATCCACCTATTGCATTTTATGGAGAAGGCCCCGTCCAACAGTGGACAGCCATCTACTGCTGTTGACGATGATGATGAAACAAGCGCGTCGCCGTCGGCGTGCAGCGGCGTCACCGCGTAGCCGCCTCCCTCCGCCGGCGCGACCACACAGTGCCGCGACTGGATCGACGGTCCGTATAGACATAGAGCAGTGCCTCTGTAGACAGGCCTACCTGCAATCTCTGCGTGTGTGAGACGCGCTGGCCGTTGACGTAGACCAGCGCGTCGGCGTGCAGCGGCGTCACCGCGTAGCCGCCTCCCTCCGCCGGCGCGACCACACAGTGCCGCGACTGGATCGACGGTCCGTATAGACATAGAGCAGTGCCTCTGTAGACAGGCCTACCTGCAATCTCTGCGTGTGTGAGACGCGCTGGCCGTTGACGTAGACCAGCGCGTCGGCGTGCAGCGGCGTCACCGCGTAGCCGCCTCCCTCCGCCGGCGCGACCACACAGTGCCGCGACTGGATCGACGGTCCGTATAGACATAGAGCAGTGCCTCTGTAGACAGGCCTACCTGCAATCTCTGCGTGTGTGAGACGCGCTGGCCGTTGACGTAGACCAGCGCGTCGGCGTGCAGCGGCGTCACCGCGTAGCCGCCTCCCTCCGCCGGCGCGACCACACAGAACCGCGACTGGATCGACGGCCCGTATAGACATAGAGCAGTGCCTTTGTAGACAGGCCTACCTGCAATCTCTGCGTGTGCGAGACGCGCTGTCCGTTGACGTAGACCAGCGCGTCGGCGTGCAGCGGCGTCACCGCGTAGCCGCCTCCCTCCGCCGGCGCGACCACACAGTGCCGCGACTGGATCGACGGTCCGTATAGACATAGAGCAGTACCTCTGTAGACAGACCTATCTGCAATCTCTGCGTATGCGAGACGCGCTGTCCGTTGACGTAGACCAGCGCGTCGGCGTGCAGCGGCGTCACCGCGTAGCCGCCTCCCTCCGCCGGCGCGACCACGCAGTGCCGCGACTGGATCGACGGTCCGTATAGACATAGAGCTGTGCCTCTGTAGACAGGCCTACCTGCAATCTCTGCGTGTGCGAGAAGCGCTGTCCGTTGACGTAGACCAGCGCGTCGGCGTGCAGCGGCGTCACCGCGTAGCCGCCTCCCTCCGCCGGCGTGACCACACAGCGCCACGACTGGATCGACGGTCCGTATAGACATAGAGCAGTACCTCTGTAGACAGGCCTACCTGCAATCTCTGCGTGTGCGAGACGCGCTGTCCGTTGACGTAGACCAGCGCGTCGGCGTGCAGCGGCGTCACCGCGTAGCCGCCTCCCTCCGCCGGCGCGACCACACAGTGCCGCGACTGGATCGACGGCCCGTATAGACATAGAGCAGTACCTCTGTAGACAGGCCTACCTGCAATCTCTGCGTGTGCGAGACGCGCTGTCCGTTGACGTAGACCAGCGCGTCGGCGTGCAGCGGCGTCACCGCGTAGCCGCCTCCCTCCGCCGGCGCGACCACACAGTGCCGCGACTGGATCGACGGCCCGTATAGCTGGAGGGCAGTGCCGTTGCCCGAGCCGACCTGGTACAACAGAACATTTTAATTTCGTTAGATTTAGAGCTTTTTTGTGACAAAGTTCGTTCGGGGAAGTACTACTACCATAACTATTTCTGCGGCAAAGCAGTAGTGCTCGCATTGCTGTGTTCCACTTTGAAAGTGAAATTACAGGCACTTTTCATCTTTATGTCTCAGGGTGGCGGGCGTAGTGCAGGCTCCTTCTTAGGGGTCATATGCTTGTTACGTCATTCAAACAAATAAAATTAATAAAGACACCTCTGATCATGAGCTTACTTAAGGTACTAGTATAGTATTATTTTATCTGTGCTTAAGGCCTCAGCCGTAATCTCCACGCTTAGATTGATGTGGATTAAATACAAGCGATCCTTTCACTGACCATTTGATGATAATTGTTAAACTGTTTTAGAAAAATTACGACTGTACACCACGAACTTCAAGACTCTCCTGCTGACATTGTAATTCTTCTAAAATGATACCAAGCCCCGATAATTTCAATTCTATCGTTATACTGATTCATCATTATTAAAGATCTTCTTGCATTAGCTATGATAGAGCTATAATAAAGGATAATACGTTTCAAGGTTACTGTTTCGACCTACACTCTCCCCAAAGCTTTTTGTACTTTTAACTTTTAGCTTTTAATAGTCCTAAGCTTTCTTCGTAAGTATATTTTTTCCTCGAACCCTATTCAGCTCCTTTAATATGTAATGCTACTCAATCCTTAACGATTTTCACGGAAAGGAAGCAGAGCACGAGTTAAAACGGCAATATATCATCCTTTAGCCGGAAAGCCAGAGTAAGCTTGATAAGTGAAGCTTTCAGTAATCCTTTAAGAGGCTGTCAAGAGTCAAATAGGCTTTTTTAAACGTATCTTTAGAAAAATCTACAGTTTATAAAAACAAAACAAAAAAATCATCTTCATCATATTTCCAAGGGCATGATAGAGCCCAAAACACGACAACGATAAATTTTATCGATAAACAAAAATCGTGAACTAACTAGAGTAAATATCTTAATTACCTACCCACCTAAATTGATAAAATTTATAAGAGTAACAAATAAAACTATTTTAGAGGTAGCTTTATATTTTCGATTATGCAGCACATAGTTGTTTAATTACTTTTTTCGTGATTTTTGTTCACTTTTCGTAGCGCGAGCGGCATATTCTACTACTTTCTAAGTTACCTGAACTTTATTGAGTCAGATAGTGACGGAATTTGGCTGTTGTCTGCCTCTTAACTAGTGGCTAGCCCAGAACCGACACCGAATACACACGATTTTTGCACATACCTACTGAATACAAAAAACATGTACTTAGATGAAATTGGTTTTTCATTTTATGGAGTACAATTTCTACAAATTGTACCAATACTATCTACCCTCCTAAGTTATTCATAAAGATTGGATCAACGGTTAGAAAGTTGTCCTAGGACAAACATACAAACAAACTCAGATTTGACCAAATTAACTCCGTATAATACGCCTCGCTCGTTCATCTACTAAAAATGGACTTTGAATAAATAATATTGCTGAAAATATTTTAATGTACACAGATTATTAAAAATATTTATCAAACCAACTGGGTCGGGCTCTAATTTATTCAGCAATTTAAAATGCACGTACATTTCGTTCGCTTTGATCACAATAACGAGTGTTGGTTCGGGTCCGTGACCAAATGTTCGCTACTTCGCTAAATTAGTAATGGAAGAGGCCAAAGTAGACAGTAACTACATTAGTGGAGTAATTCAATTGTTAGATAGTTAACTCACTATAGTACACTCTCGAATCAAACACACAGCCGTTTGTTCGTAAGGAGCCGATGTATTCATTCGTGGTTTATTCGCCAAGCTTATTTGCAAAGGTGCCTTCGAGCTACGTACATACTACCTCTACGCAAGTGAATCCCCTCGTGTACCTATGCGTGCTGTAAATATAAAAGCAAGTAGCATCGATCGGTACGCATTGTATGTGATGTGTGACACATTACTTGTTTGTAGGTCGTAGATGTAGGTTGTTGACATGGCTAACATAATAAATTAGTATAATTTTGCTTTGCTACGAGTAAATGTCCAAAATGTTCGTGAGACTCCCTTACACTCGTCGCGTCATATCGTCACTTCGTTACAACTTTGAGAGTTAACAAAACGAATTTTTTAACAGGCTAATGTTAAGATCGCTAATATAAACGAGTTTCTTTTCGAATCATTAGCCTTCTCATAGAAATCCATTGAATGGATTCGATTGGGGTTTTCATTGTTGGATAGCTTGGTCCTTAGGCATGTATTTAAGCTAAGCCACATAATAAATAAAAACGCGTCCTATGATGTCCAAAGTCCGTAATAATGAAAATCGAATATCTAAATGTTGGCAAGAGACTATCCCTGGATGGATGTGTTGTTTATCCAATTCAATATTCCTTTGGGATTCATGAATCTTCGAACAACCGAGTCGATCGCCGTTCGTTGGGTACAGTTATATCGCTATAAATTATTCAAAGCGAAGCGAATTTGTTAACCACTAGCATTCGCCCACGGTGTCGCTCGCGGGTTACCGAGATAAAATGCATGAATCTAGGTCATAATCACCTCTGTAGCGAATTTAATCGAAATCGGTTCGGCCGTTTCGGCGTGATTGAGTGACAAACATACAAACATCGTAACTTTGACATGTACATTAATATTAAAAAATTGTTGTTTTTTTAGTTTATCCATTACAAATAAACAATTTATTTGTAATGGATAAACTGAAAAAACAACTGAACCAATTTTAAAAATTCTTTCACCTTTTGTGATCTAAATTATCAGCGAGAAAATTATCAGATAGGGGGGAAACTGCTGTTTGGGACTTGGGGTTAACTGCTTTTCCCGACACTACCCGTGCGAAGCCGAGGCGAGTTGCTAGTTTATTATATTAGTGGGATTATATTTGGGATTGTATTCTGTTCTGCATGCGGTACCCCAATCTAAGACTTGCACATACAGCTCTAAAAATAGATTCACGCTCGAACAAAGACGTCGTCTCCTGAATGACATGCCAATTTCGGTTGCATGCTGGAAAGGCATAAATTGTGCACACTCTAGTGGAAATCCATTGGTGATGATAATCGATAATGCTATTCGATTATCCTATTATGTAAGTCTTAGTTGACGACCTCTATAGCGCGTCGGGCGAGTAGCCGGGAAGATGGAAAAGGTAGCAGGTTCGATTCCCGCAGCGGGACAAATTTTTGTATGATCTGCAAATATTTGTTCCAGGTCTGGGTGTTATGGTACCATGGTACTCGTAGTTTCTGATACCCACGACACAGGGAATCCTAGTGTGGGATCGGGGACTATGTATGTGACTGTTGGGTGTTATGTTATATTAGTTTACATAATGGTTTCATGTACTTGAGTCAGTATCGATTTGCAACAGTATTACTGCAGAAACCGAACTGCATCACTTACATAATCTAGCGCAGTGCGAACTTAGAAACTTGTGTGCAATCGGATACCTTTATCCGTCATAGTTTCAGTTCCATTGTTAATTATACCTACTAGTAATATCGATACCTGAACTTCCAACGTTAGTTAGACACCAGCTAGTAACTTTTGCTAGCTAGCAGCTAGCATGATAGCCATTATTGGAATGAGTTTATTATTCATATAATTCGATCAAGAATCTTGATCGAAGTTCATATATATTTTTCAATACAAGCTTTTATACAATTAGTGATCAGAACCGTGTGCTGATCAAAATGAGCCTAAAAACGACCATACTAATTATCCATCGAGGAATTCCGTTGTGCACTTTCCGGCTCCATCACCAGATCAGCTCGCTGTCACCGATAAATCGATATTATATTGTTGGTGCAGGTGATAATGTATTGTCATCGGAACTTGACAGGTATGCAAAATTTCATCTGAATCGGTAGAGGATAACTGCTTTAAAATTTAGTTGCAAGATTTGACCCGAAAATACATACTTACATACAAACATTGCAAGTTAATTTAAGCTAATATTGTAAGTTATCTTGTAAAAATGTAGATGGAATGGAGTCTTAAAAATTTGAAGTAAAGAGAAAAGTTATCCGGGCTGTTTTGTATTGAGGCCGATGTCTTTTTTTACAATTACAAACTTAAACACATGAATTCTTTTGATTACGTTATAGTTATGCTATTGTAATTAAGCCGCTAACCGAAGAAATCGCGGAACCAAGCTGTTTTTTCGTTTTACGCTGCTTTCTCCTAATTAAATGAAGAAAATGGAAATTAACTGAAAAATCACACGTATCTTTAACATTTTATCATCAACTTCTGAGTTTGATTTAGTGATTTAACTTCGTAAATACTTGACACTAAGCCTACCAGACCGCAAGTGAAAGAGTATGAGCGATTTGCTAATACTCTGGCGACTCGTGCCACTCCTGCGTACCAATTCTCATTACATCAGATTGCTATGCCCCTGCTGTTTCAGCGGCCGTGCTCGAGAAGCAACGCATTTTTTTTAACTTCGGTAATGACTGAACAAGCAGATGGCACACCTGATGGTAAGCGGTAACCTCTTTTTTTAACAATGCATTATAGGTCACGTCCACCTAGGACGCACCCTATATGGCTTCGCACTGCGCCCGCCACCCTGAGATATAATGATGAAAGTCTTATGTGCCTGTATTTTCACCGGCACCCATACCCTTCAAAACAGAACACAGCAATGCGAGCACTACCGATTTGCAGCAGAATATATATGGTGCTAGTACTTCCCTGGACGAACTCTCAGAAAAATTATCTACTACTACTAAAATGATTACGCATGATTAGTACGAGATTCTTGCCGAACTGCAACAGTCGCGCCCGCCTACTTCTTACGCCGCCAGAGAACCTAGTTCAAAATGTAATTACATCAAGAGCCTCCGCGATCCGCAGCCGGCGTCCGTTTTCGAGCGTCGTCGCGTCCGGGGTGGTCTCGATGAGTACGGGCTCGTTCCCGGGCCTGCCGTTGGATCCGGTCGCGCCCGCTTTCTTCTTACGCCGCCAGAGAACCTAGTTCAAAATGTAATTACATCTAGAGCCTCAGTGATCCGCAGCCGGCGTCCGTTCTCGAGCGGCGTCGCGTCCGGGGTGGTCTCGATGAGTACGGGCTCGTTCCCGGGCCTGCCGTTGGTGCCGGTCGCGCCCGCTTTCTTCTTACGCCGCCAGAGAAACTAGTTCAAAATGTAATTACATCTAGAGCCTCCGTGATCCGCAGCCGGCGTCCGTTCTCGAGCGGCGTCGCGTCCGGGGTGGTCTCGATGAGTACGGGCTCGTTCCCGGGCCTGCCGTTGGTGCCGGTCGCGCCCGCTTTCTTCTTGCGCCGCCGCGGCTGCGAGTCGGCCGGCCGCCGCCGCACGTGGAACATGATGGAGCCTAAACACAAACACACAATTGTTAGACGTGCTGTCAAAGGTCATCGAGCCGTGGGTTGCTCCAAATTACAATACAGATATCAAACAGTAATATCTACACAATGGTGTGCCCGGCCTAAGAATAGACCCCTCCGTCTCCTCCCATGGATGTCGTAACAGCCGACTATGGGATTACCCGGACTTGTTAGAAAGATTTGTCCTGCTGCTAGCTTACTAAGGAATGTGTTATTTTCTGGAAGAATGTGTCAGCCGAGTCAGTCATGGGAAGCAATGGCGGCGATTAGCTCAGCACTTGTCATGTCTGTATTCCCACGATAGTGCACTCACGGTGAAAAGTGGCCTTTTGAGGCTCTGCCTACCCATTCGGGGAAAAAGGCGTGTATAAGAAGTGAATAAGGAATAAAAGGTAAAATTTGCTTGCGAGTTTGCTTGTATGAGGTAAAATTTGTTTGGGAGTTTGCTTGTATAATATAGGGGATAATCTCCGGAACTGGTGATCCGATTCCGAAAATTCTTTCACGAACAGAAAGCTACATTATCTCTAAGCTACATACAAGCTATATTTTGTTGGCTTCCGCCCGCGGCTACGCTCGCATTATGTGTAGTTTCACTCAACTCGGTAACGGTTGAGCAGATTTTAATAATATTTGATGTGTGAATGGATGCTGGGACGGGTGAGGGGGTGCAGAAGAGGACGGGGAACTTTAGTTTATGTGATGTGCGAGTCGAAACTACTACCCGGGTAATTCGTATAAACAAAGGGTGGCGTAAGGGAGCGCTAAAATTATACTAACATGCTAGTTATTTACTGCCTGAAATCAATCTGGTCTTGTTCTAAAATTGCAGTAAGACTGGTTAGGAATATTGCTTACTTGACTAGTGGATAATTCATCATAGGTTTCAGTCGACTCTCCGAGCAACGTCATCTGCCAGACTTTCAGTATATACCAGAGTACTCTGTGTGCCAGACCATGTCGGCCCAAGCTACAAAGGCTCATAGAGACGTAGACCCAGACAGGAAGGTAAAGCTTCGTATTATTGGTTAGCTTGTGATTGGATTGTAACAAAGCAATGTTGAATGATGTGTGACGTTTCAAGCGTTCGAACGTTACGTTATTGGTTTTTGGTTTAGATTTAGTTTTGTCAACAATAGTATCGCGCTATTTTACGACGTTACTACAACTCAAAAGGGGTCCTATTTTGAATTGCACTGAATTTTTAACATCATCTAAAGAAATCAAACTTTACATTTTAAAATACTAATTAAGTAATAATTGCAATATCTCAGAAGCAGTATTAGCAACGATTTTTTAAACTGGAGCAAGGGTATAGCTCTGTCCAATCGTAGGTAAAGTTCGATTGATCGCTGAGCTGCTTCCAAAACAGAGCCAAAACATTTACGTTTAAATGATTAGCGTGATATGTGCATAGCGTAATGTGCGTAACGTACATAACAGACGTTAGTTTGGATTTATGGAATATCAGAAATCGTGTTACATGATTACATCACGTTTTATAAACACATATTTGGAGCAAGCCAGTTAATATGTTATTTTATCTATTCAAAAAATATTAAGACCAGGAAACAGATTAAAAAGAAGTAAGTAATGGTATGCCTTGTTTTACAAGTACGTGCAAGTACGCTCACATTATTACGGTAAATGTTGGAATTTCGTATTCCACTTCCTAAGAACAAGAAAACGATTGCTGCACTAATGTGGTGCATGTTGTCGCAAAAACGTTCACATACCACAGATAAAATAATACTATACTAGTACACATACTATGCAAATAAAATGTATCACACGTTCACATACCACAGATAAAATAATACTATACTAGTACACATACTATGCAAATAAAATGTATCACACGTTCACATACCACAGATAAAATAATACTATACTAGTACACATACTATGCAAATAAAATGTATCACCGAAGTTATTTGGGAAATAATTCATTAATTTAAATGTAACCCAAAAATTCCGATCCAGCGGGACTCGAACCCGCAACCTTGCCTGTGCTCGGCAATGCCTTTACCAGTTCGGCCATAGAACACTATGACGCTGAAGACGAAATTTGTGGGCACTATCAACTCGGCTATAGCGCCGATGGGAGCACTAATGGGGATTTATGGGTTACATTTAAATTTAATGTTATCCATTAAATGTGGTTTACACTTGAAAAATAATAAAATTAATTCATTAGTTTTGTGTAGTTTTACACAAATTAGAAACATTATTAGATAGACACAACTATAATTTTCAAAACAAACCCCCTTCTTTAATTATACCTATAATTTCACCAGTAATTATATGTACAAGCTACAGAGCAGTACTTACGTAGTAGCTATTATTTAATCCGTGGCAGTACGCCGTTACATACGCACAAAATCCAATTATGAGCGAAAATGGGTTTTTATACGGGAAAACCAGGTTAGACAAGATACACATACAAACATAGGTAAATACGGAAGAAAGCTTATCAGGGAAAATCAATAGCATGGTTATTTATCAACAAAATAGCTTCATGGAACTTTAGAGCGTTATTAACAACATGACCGAGCATAAATTAATAGAATTTTCAACAGTGGAAAATTATTTCGCCCTCTTCCATAATAGATGATTCCTAAGAAAACATAACGTTATAACAAATGTTTGACCAGAGCTTCAATTCGAATTCATTACCTAACTTGTAAGTAAACCTAATTTAGAACAAATGCGGCAGACCAAACTTATCAATTAGAGTACCCTCAAAAATTATACGCCATAGTACAAACATAGTGAAGCTAGTTTGAAATGGGCACAGAGAACTTCGTAGAGCACTTATGTTAGAAGGGGGCGGCAAATAGCTTAATACAATTTAGGAACATCCCAAAGTAGCATATTTGAAGGCGCCGGGCGTTAGGCGAGTGCACTCCAAGGCGTACGGTGGATGCCAGGTGAGGGAGGGAGGCCCCAGCCCGCCTGTAGTGTCAACATCATTAGCGTCTACATTGTCGTACCGCTCTACTGGAGCTACGAGAGCTGCTACGAGCTACGACTTTCGTAGATGTGAAATATTTGCGTGCTACGAGAAGTGTTAATGCTTTTTATAGAACCTTATTTCTCTTTTGGAAGCTTTAATTGCTACGATCACAGATGAATTTCATTACATTTTTAAAGTATCGTTAGCCAAATGCGCTATGCCAGTAGAATTCCAGTCTCGATTTGCAGTTAAAACAATGCACTCATGTTCGACTGTATGGTAAAATCAATAGCACCCTCACGGTTTCACATTAAATATTTATACGCCTTTCAACTGTTCGCGATCATGATCAATTCAATATTAGCTTACAATGTTTCAACGGCAGCTTTAAAAATATGCGCTTTCAACTTTAAAAAGGTAGCCAAAAAAAAGTGTTCTATTCCTTAAAATCGATAGTTTAATTTTAACTAATTACTAATTAATTATATTTGAACTAGTTTTTTTTTTTTACTGAAATTCTTAGAAGGTTTAAAATACATGGCATAACTCAGATATCAATATAAAGCGATATATAATCAAAGAGGCGTTAAGTTAAACAAAATATATACATAAATACCTCACAAAGTGAGCGTCGCGAGGTTGGGCCCATCAAAAACGTGCGAAACTTTATCTCCATGTAGACGAACGACACAAACACAAAAACGTATGAACTTAACAACTCATACCAAGTAAGATTTCCTTCTTATCGTTTCGTAAGCGCGAGCTAAAGGATCTGCCCAGCAGCATATCGTAATATAGAGGAATCGTAAGCCATCGCCCTCAGCCGGCGTAACGCGCACCGAACAAGTTCAAACCGAGCGACGGTCTAATTGTAACTGGACTAACTGCCACTCCACACCACCACGTCATAATGAACCTTTGCTGGTGCCACGGCTGGCCAGGGGACACTTTGCAATTTGTACAAGTTACGGCCGATTTAATCTATAACAAAGCAGCTAGTTATTATATACGCTATACATTATGTATGCTATATATTCTTATGTTATCAGTCTTTTATCTATAATGAACCCATAACAGCAGCTTGACATGAAAACAACATAAGTGGAAAATAACTAATAAAAAACAAATTTTACAAATGGGGATGGCACTTATATAGCAGACTATCGGAAAGCCCGCAACTTCATACGCACGACTTCAAAAACAGTAGGTATTATAAACTGATTTAGAAAATATTTTTAATAATTTAAATGATAAACTTCCAGATTGGTCCCAATTTCATCAAAAATACCTAGCATTGAAGTCTGTTTTTTTCGCAAATAATTATTTCCGTACAAACTTCAACACCGGACACACACACACACACCTACACACACACCTACACGCACACACACACACACACACACACACCTACACACACACACACATACATACGGTAATAATACACACAATACATAATTCACCTCGGTAATTGTACCTCCTGGGCAATGGCTTAAATTGGCACACCGCCGAACGCACAGCACTTGGAAAATTACAAATCTGTTTTTTTAATGTTAGTTAAGGTCCTAACAACATATAAAAAAATCAGCGTGACCCGAACTTTTGCAAGCACGGTTGTACATCTTGACTGGACTATAAGTAGTTTGGAAGTTACGAGGGAATAGATGAACCCACATACATACTCGTACATTCTGGTCAAAATCATAACCCCAATTTTTGCTTCGCTGTAGTGGGGTAAAAAATTAAGAGTTAAATATAACCAAGTGTGAAAACAGCGAAAACGACTGAATGACAGTCCGGACTCAGAAAGGAAAAAATATTTTAACAAAACTGAGTAACATTTCCGTGAAGAATGTATCGCGGAAGTGTCACGTTTCAAAGAAGACATCGATTCACTACGAAGTTGTAAAACATGAGGTAGGTATTTTCAGTATCGGTGTCCAAGCAAGGCATTATTATATTATATTTATTACTATTATGTAGAATCTTCACTATCACAGACCTATTCTTGATAGATGGTGTGTGGTCACTGTAGATAAAATGCATACCTAGATTATGAAGTGGTGAAATCATAAACCTTGTCTACAAAGTCTTTTTCACTCGCAACCGAAGGAGACGTTATGTATCGGGGTTATGACGGAACAAGCAGATGTCCCACCTGATGTTAAGCGGTAACCTCTGCCTTTAACAATGCATTACCTCAACTGGTCACGTCCGCCTAGGACGCACCCTATGTGGCATCGCACTGCGCCCGCCACCCTGAGACAAAGATGAAAAGTCTCATGTGCCTGTAATTTAACTGGCACCTTCAAATCGGAACACAGCAATGCTAGCACTACTGCTTTGCGGCAGCAATTTTTATAGTTTAAAGTTGTTTGTGTGTTTGTTTGTCTTTATCAGCAGATATAATATTAATAAAGGACGTAGTATACACATACTGTGTTGACATGTTGTTGAATGCGACCACAATACAAACACACGAGGTATACAAAGTAGTTTCTGCTTGCCACGCCTAGCTCGCCCGAATTCGACTATTCATCGCGTGACCCCCTGAATTTGTATAATTGTCTCACTTGTTGCTCGCTCTCAACTAATCGCTCACGTCTATTCAGCTCGGGTATACCACAATTAATATTTCAAGTCATTTTGTGTGAATAGCCACATATGCCGCGTAAACGGTTCGTAGCCCCAGACTTATCTAAGGTTTTCATCAGGGGTTACCGCTTTCCTCAAACTACGGCAATCAACGATATACTCCATACCATAGTCTATGATATGAAATCGCGTGGCATTCATTTAATTTACATGAAACTAGCTAGTAGAATGCCCGCGACTTCGCCCACGTGGAGTTTTTTCTGCACCCCCTGTGAGTTTAGGAAATTCCTTTCTTATAGTACATCCCAGACTACAAAAAGAATGTACCCCAATTTTCACTAAAATTCCAAATTCTACTAAACCAATTGTATTTAAATTGTTAATGAATTGTCTCATACTTGTCACTTTTGACACATTTGGTATTCTACTAACTTCAATAGTTTTTCAATTGCATTATAATTTCGACCATTTAGAAACAATCGTAAAATCTTTCTGCGTAAAAATTCGTATCATAAATTTAGCAGACTAGCATTTTTAATGACAATTGTAATTTAATTGTAATTGCATAGTTAAATAATGGTTTTTCTTAAAAAATTAGTAGAATTAGGCCTCACGTCTCTACTACGCCTACGGTTTAGACTGTGCATTGAAAGTCAGTCAGAGAGAACTAACTATTTTAATCATATTGTATATCAATTTAATTAAAAAAGTAAATTTGCATGCGATTTTCAGCCGCATAACACGCAATACTTGTTTTTGTTACAGCAATTAAAAATCATCATAGCACGTGTATGTAATTTAGCTGCTGGAGTCGAGTAATAAGTCCCTTTTACGGTATAAATGTACCCGCATGGCTTTCAGATATCAATCGGTTCGCTGAAACGCCACTCTATATTACACGACGGGTGAGATAATAGACCCTCGGGGGATAACGTTCGCAGAAAGGACATTTTCACAAATGTGAAAGGTTCACGTTTGTACAAATCTCCCGTACGCTTTGACATTTTCAGAATTGAAAATAGACTTGAATGTATTCGAGCTTTGCAAAAGGGTAAAACCAATTTGTCGGTAATGTAACGGCATTATTTCAGGAGATTGCTTAATAGTTTACTTACATGGAAAGATATTTATGAAACTTACTAATTAGTTCCTCAATGGTCTTATTTTACTACTTCCATCAAGAAGCTGCTGAATATAATGTATAAACAATAATAATGCAATTAATTTTATAAAAAAATAAAAACTCATTAAAATTTTCAGTATTCCATTCAATTGGAAATTGGAAGAACAGTAAAACTTAAGGATGCACATCGGTGTCTACCACGCACGATGTAGGGCTCTGAATCTACACTGAAAAAAAAAAAAACCAACTGTGTGCAAAAAGTGCACGGTTAAAATTTACACAGTTGCTACAACATATTTTTCATTGAGATCTAATTAATTTACACCGTTGGGGCAACTGCAAAAAAACAGTTAGGAAGCAAACAGTAAATAAATATGTATAAACAGTTACAGGAACTTTTTGGTCAATAATAACAACGTATCCTGGCAGTAATTTAAATTTCAACGGTTAAACATCAGTCCGGATAAGACAGTAAAATGAACTGTTTTACTTTAACGGTTTTTTTTTTTCAGTTATGCTAACGTGTTTAAGACGATTAGTTTTGCCGAAACTCAAAATTGACCTATTTCGAAAG
Organism: Operophtera brumata; assembly: GCA_932527175.1. Lineage (NCBI taxonomy): Eukaryota > Metazoa > Arthropoda > Insecta > Lepidoptera > Geometridae > Operophtera > Operophtera brumata. The sequence goes on along the minus strand of OW052237.1, from coordinate 6,266,429 downwards.
CCTACTCCTCCTACAATAATGGCCCAAATAATTTAAAAAAAATCAGTTAATAAGTATAATATTGTCAAGAATAGAACTATATGTTTAGATTATTTAAATTGGTGTTGCTTTTGACAGGAAAAAATGAAACATTGTTCCCTATAATTTACGCAAGAATTCCTACTCCTTCCAAACGCCTGTAGCTATTTTAATGATTATTTCACAATATTATAGACAATTTACAGACTTTACATATGATATGTTTACATTTTCAAAAATAATTATCATTTTGAAACAATAAAACAAAAACTGTGAAACGAGCTGCCACGGGGCGGTTCGACCGCGGACCTCAGTCCGGCCCAAGCGTTCGCACGGGGTACCCGCGTCACTTTTTTGCTCCGCTCCTGTGAGTGCCACCGACTGGTTCGGGCACAATAAGACACGATAGCAGTTAGTGTACACATCATAGTTTTTTAGTAGTGTTTTGTGTTCCTTGAACAAAACAATGTAAATATTGATCATTTTCGTTTAGATATCTTGTTTGCGCGAGGACGCTTGTTTGTTTCTTATCTTTGACGACCTCTGTAGCTGTAGCGCGTCGGGCGAGTAGCCGGCTGAGATGCGAAAGGTTGCGGGTTTGATTCCCGCTGCGGGAAAAATGTTCGTATGATCTGCAAATATTTGTTCCGGGTCTAGGTGTTATGGTACCATGGTACTCGTAGTTTCTGATACACACAACAAAGGGATGTCTTGTATCTATGTATGTGACTGTTGGGTGCTATGTTATGTTATCTACTATAAGAATAAGTACGTATATGAAAAATCTCGAATGAAAAATCTCTACTGAAAAATCTCGAATGAAAAATCTTGAACGAAAAATTTCGAATGAAAACTCTCGAATGAAAAATCTCGTATGAAAAATCTCGGATGAAAAATCTCGAATATAAAATCTCGAATGAAAAATCTTGAACGAAAAATCTCGAATGAAAACTCTCGAATTAAAAATCTCGAATGAAAAATCTTGAATAAAAACTCGAATAAAAAATCTTAAATGAAAAATCTCGAACGGAAAATCTCGGGTGAAAAATCTCGAATGAAAAATCTCGAATGACAAACCTCGCATGAAAAATCTTAAATGAAAAATCTCGAATTTAAAAGCCCGAATGAAAAATTTCGAATGAAAAACCTCGAATGCAAAATCTCGAATGCAAAATCTTGCCCTAAAAATAATACACCCTGCAAGTTTCAAGTCTCTAAGTCCAGCGGTTTTGGCTAAAGTGATATTACCACAGATGAATGAGTTACTGCGGGCGAAAATACTACGAAGTATGTGTGAAATAATTACTTTGGTGATTAAATAAATAAATAATAATAATAAATAATGCTGGACAGTTTACACAACATTATCTAGCCCCAAGCTAAGCAGAGCTTGTGTTATGGGTATTAGATAACTAATATACTTAATACAATATATAAAATAGATAGATATTTTTTATTATACATAGAAAATACACAGAACACCCTGAACAAATATCTGCAGATCGCACAAATATTTGTTCCAAGGCGGAAATCGAACCCGCAACCTCCGGCGTCGCAGGCGAACGTTCGACCGCCGCGCCACAGAGTTCGTGAAGATTGTGTTTCGATACCTAACTAGGTACTTAATTTACCTTTTATGAAGTGTAATTGTGATTTCATATAACTACCGTTTTTTTGTGTCGCATAGATTTTTCGTTTAACTTTTTTTTAGTCAAGATTTTTCATTCATGTTTTTTATTCGAGATTTTTCATTCGAGATTTATTATTCGACGTTTTTATTCGAGATTATCAGTCAAGATTTTTCATTCGAGGTTTTACATTCGATATTTTTCATTCGAGATTTTCCGTTCGAGATTTTTTATTCGAGATTTAATGTTCGATATTTTTCATTCAAGGTTTTTCAGTCGACATTTTTCATTCGAGATTTTTGAGTCGAGATTTTTCATTCGAGATTTTTATTTCGTGATTTTTATTCGAGATTTTTCATCCGAGATTTTTCATCCGAGATTTTTCATTCGAGAATTAATGTTCAAGATTTTTCATTCATTTCGTGTTTTCCTGGTTGGGTTTTTAGAAATAAACCGTTACGAACCAATAAAACTACTAGGTATGTAAGAAATAGGTACTTTTATGTTTATATTTATGGGCTCTGCCTACACTTTCGGGGAAAAAGGCGTGTGTCATCTATTTAATTATCTACCATACTAGGTCTAGTAGACAGGTCTAACAAACAAAGCTAAGAAAAATCAACAATGCCGGCAGGCATAGGTATACTATAGCAATAGCGCATAATTTCCGATGCTCAAAATCAAAAGTGCGCGTGTTCTGAAACACAACAAACTAGACAACAGATATGACTGCATTACTAGCACCTCGTGCCAAACCGCGGCTGCCGCCCGCCGCGCGCCGCGGCCTCATGACTAGCGCACCGCGCTCCACGCCGCGGCCGGCGCGCCCGCTTCCGCGCGCGCCGCTCGCTGCGATTCTTCATTGTTTCCGAATATTGTGCCAATTTTTATGCGTGGCGTGTGGTGCGGGGTCTGGATGCAACATTTCCTAGGCTCCGCCCAGATGCCCAAGGTCGTTCGAGGCTATAATCACCTTAATGTGTTGGCTCCATTTTAACTTCGCAGAACGGTAACTTTTATCGGTTTTCGGGTTACTCGAACTGTATTTTTTTTTCAGTGAATTACTCTATTCACGACTAGATGTCGCCACAGGAAAAATAGGTAAAAAAAAACTTAAGTTAAACGAATTTATTGAAAAGAAGGATAGTAATAATGATGCAGATAATTTACTAAAAACTACAAAATTAATAGGTAGGTCCTAGGTACCAGTCCTCACACCACTCTCCTCACCAATGTAGGGCATTAATCAGACTGAAATATAAAATCGTGGGGCGCAACGTAACCTGGGTAATTATATAAGTAGAATTTATAATAATATGAGCGGTTGACAGTTGTTAGAAATTTCAAGTGCACCACAATTTACTTTTTAGTCTGATCATTGGCCTAGATTAATGAGGAGAGCGGTGTGAAGACTGGTACCTAGGACCCAGGTTATTTTTTTTTTACTTTTAGTACATTATCTATACATCATCATTACCGTTCTTTTCAACAAAACTGTTAGCCGAGCTTAAATGTTTTTAATTTCAAATTCCCACAGAATATTGTACGCCAGCCCTAGAGCGCTACGGTCGAAAGTAGGTTATTCAAATCAAAGTGGAACAGATCTTCTGTACCTGTATATTTTGTGCTACGATGCCATAGACAGATACACCGATACACAACACAAACGTCAACCTTATAACACCCCTCTTTTTGGTCGGGGGTCAAAAAAAAAGCACTACCTAATCCGAATAACTGACTCATTGTTAGCGAAGGTTCCTGTCTAACGTTGTTCTGACATTTACGAATGGCGTGCTGAATATGTATACGAAAAAGAGAGACTACAAGGTCTCTCACTACGGAGTCCGCGGCGGCACGGCATACTGAAATAAAGCGCCACTCGAGTTACCCGACACAGCGCCAGAATAACTGAAACTACTGAAAGGCACTGAATGCACTTAACACCGCCCACCCCAAACATATTACATCTTTGAGTCATTTTATTTAAAACCCCCGACGCAAAAACGACGGGGTGTTATAAGTTTGACGTGTCTGTGTGTGTGTCTGTCTGTGGCATCGTAGCTCCCGAACGGATGAAACGATTTAGTTTTTTTTTGTTTGTTTGAAAGGTGAATTTGTCAGGAGTGTTCTTAGCTATGTTTGATCAAAATCGGTTCAGCCGTTTCATTGCGTTGAGGGTTTTTTTTTAATTTTTACAAAATCGTCTATATTCCACGATGGTGCAACCCACTGTGAAAAGAGGCCTATTGTGGCTCTGCCTACCCCTTCGGGGAAAAAGGCGTGTGTCTATGTATGTATGTATGTAATTACTTGTTATAAACTCCTGTATTATCCTGCTTGTCTATTATTTGTTTTTTTATTCTATTTATTTGGGATAACAGTCGTTACGTACAATACGGTAATAACAAAGTATATACTCGTAAGTACCTACCTAGAATATGATAAATGTTTACCCAACACCGCGACCCACAACTTGCATTCTCTGTCTGTCCGCAATACTCCATTCGACGCAATGCAGAGTACCTACAAAAATCTACAATTTATTATCCGATTGATTGATTCATCTTTAATTCGTTTTCAGAGTGTATCGTGTCTCAAATTCATTTATGAACACTCAATGGCTGTTCGTAATGGAAAAGTGTATTAAGCGATGTGCAGATATCATATCGCTGTCCGACTCTAGAGATGTATGAACACAATAAAGGCTGATAAGATCGGAAGGTGAGGTGGGTGCAGCGATATATGGCATGCCGCGGAATAGATGGCACGCAATGTCGCCGCCCGTTCAACGACAGACCATATGAATAGCATAACCAAATAGAAGCGCTACTAAGCGGTACTTCTCTTGTATATATACCTACTTAGTTTATTATTTTTTCAAGTGTAAACCATACTGCTGTGGTGTGTCCGGCCTAAGAATAGACCCCTCCGTCTCCTCCCGTGGATGTCGTAAAAGTCGACTAAGGGATTACCCGGACTTGTTGATAAGATTCGTTGGTATAAGATTTGTCCTGGCTGGTAGCTTATTATGGAATGTGTTATTACTGGAAGAAAGCGTTAGCTGAGTCAGTCGTGGGAAGCAATGGCGGCGATGAGCTCACCACTTGTCACGTCTATATTCCACGATGCACGGTTGCACCCCACTGTGAAAAGAGGCCTATTGTGGCTCTGCCTACCTCTTCGGGGAAAAAGGCGTGTGTCTATGTATGTATGTATGTATGTATGTAAACCACACTTTATGGATAACATTAAATTAAAATGTAACCCAAAAAATCCGTTTCAGAGGGACTCGAACCCGCAACCTCGCCTATGATCGGCGATGCCTTTACCAATTCGGCCATAGACGAAATTTGTGGGCACTATCAACTCGGCTATAGCGCCGAACTAATTAATAACTACCTAACTAACTAATTCCGGACTTTGAACAGAAGGTTTCTAATGAAACACCTGTAGATGGCTCCCATCGGCGCTATAGCCCAGTTGATAGTGCCCACAAATTTCGTCTTCAGCGTCACAGTGTTCTATGGCCGAATTAGTAAAGGCATCGCCGATCACAGGCGAGGTTGCGGGTTCGAGTCCCGCTGGAACGGAATTTTTGGGTTACATTTAAATTTAAGATACCTACTTCCCCCACGCTTCCCGATGCCCCGCGCTCGCCCGCATTGACCGACAGGGTTGCGTCCGTCTTGTTGTAGTACCTTCACAATCATTATTAGAATCTACTACCTTAAATAATGAAATAGAAATCATATCATAACTAGGTTACTAAATATACTAAATTGCCTTCATAAAGAGAAGGGAGCCAAAAAAAATACGTAATAAATCATGTAGAGGTTAGGGGGTTCGAAATAATACTACCCTGATGCGAGTAAAGGAGTAAAGCTACCATAAACCATGTTTTCCGTTAACTGAACCGCACCTGATACACGCTCTCGGCCCGCACTTATAAGATGGCTTAGCCAGCGCGAGTGAGTATGTATTCAGCGCAGCTTTGGGTTCGTTCCAAGCGCCAGTGTCATTTCTAGAGTGTTTATGTATTCTATGGACAGACCTTGCGTAAACAATGCCCTGCATGGGTTGGGCGGCCTGAACGGACATAATCGTACTTGCAATACTCCCATAATACTCATACTTGAATTCACATGTCGGTCAGCCGACACTTAAACACATAACGACGTCGTACAATAAATCCGAAAAATAAAATGGAAACTTCGTAATCGCTGTTTGTAGAGCAGAACGGGCCATCGCTCTGTGACCTTTTCTAGAGGACAGACGTGTCCTGATTTCTAAAGTACTGTGTTGACACTTCGTATCAGTTTTTTTTTTTCAGTATAAATGTTAGCATACTCGTAGTGTAAAACGAGTACTATAAAATGTAAAACTGTAATTCACAGAGCGCAATCAAGGTTTTAAATTAAACTGTTAGTAGTACTGAGTCATTAACTGAACCATTTTAGAACCACTTTGTTGTCGGTCGGTCTGACTGACTGTCTAGTGTCTAGATTAAATTGATTGGAATAAATTCGTAAATATCTCAACCCATTTAAAAACGATGAAGTTGCGAAGTCTTGTATTCGAGTCAGCGATGGCAAAAACCCGGTTTTTTTCATAAAATATCTACCCACTGGGTATTATCGGGTTTTTTCGGGTTTTTTGGGTAATTTCGGGTTTTTTCGGGTAATTTCGGGATAATAACGTTTTTTGTTTTAATTTAGATTTAAATGTATTTAATTTCATTGCATTTTTTCTAGCAAATATTTTTGTAACTGAATAGTATGGCAACACTAGTTGTCAATGAAGGGGATCCCGAAAATTGATTGTTAAGTTGATTTTGCCTGTACGTACTATATGTGTGCAATAAAGAAATGTACGATCAAAACAAAAGCAATATTATGGATTTTATTTTTATTTTTCTTTAATATAAATGCTATTAATTTTGTATTCATTTAATTAGTATATTCCTCCCACGGGAGATAAAGGATGATGATGAATTATATATTGGTTGGCTACTACTTCATAAATATGATAACATTATATAAAATATTAAGTATATATTTAATTTACTAAACCTCAAATTATTTAAAATCTTAAGTTTAACCAAAAAATATAAGAATTTATAAAGTTAGCTAACCATTACATAATTTAAGACATTTTACAGCTTAAATCAGATATTATGTGAATTATTTAAAAAAACCTACTTTTTTCAAAAACCCACGTGTTTTTTCAGCTGGGTTTTACCCAATTTAACCCAGTGGGTTTTTTGGGTTGGGGACGATCAGACCAACCCTGATTCGAGTTGAGCCATTTTCAGTAATGCTATTCAAAATATTTGCAAGCATATCGTCATATACGACTTACATGCTCCAAGAAAGGGTTCCCGAACTAACCTGGTGGTATGTGTGTGTGTGTGTGTGTGCCTCAGTTTCACAAAAATCATCGCGCGAAAATGTTCCCGACACAGATCCATTTTTCAATAAGACACGATAACAAAAAACATTTTTTTTTTAAAAGTTTTATTTAAAATTAGCTCGTAAAATACGAAGAGGGCAATTTTGCAATTGAAATGCTCGGATTTTTAACCGACTTCAGAAAAGAAAGAGGTTCTATGTTCATCTATATGTATTTTTGTTCTGTGTATGTTCACCGACATCTCCGTCAGTTGTGAACCAATTTGAAAAATAATTTTTGTTTGTAGTACTCCCGATGTGGTCCCATATTCACTAAGTCAGCATGTGATGATGACATCTCAGAGAAATCGATGGAAATCCTCAAAACTTAAGGCACTACATGGCACGTACATTTTGCATAACTCAGTCAGGTGTTTGCGTCTGGGAGACATCATCTCATGCTCGTGAGCAGACGATGAAGCCACAGAACTCGTTATCGATTAGATGTTTGGAGATAATACTGAATTTCAGACTTAATTAAACAGACAAAAATGCGCATAAAACTTTTATTGAAAGCTTTGAAGCTTTGTTTTTCGGGGTTCCGTACCCAAAGGATGACAACGAAACACTATTAATGAGCCTCCGCTGTCCGTCCGTCCGTCCGCCCGGCCGTCTGTCCATCAGCGGGCTGTATCTCGTGAACCGTAATAGGTAGACAGTTGAAATTTTCAGAAGTGTATTTCTATTGCTGCAATAACAAATAATAAAAATAAAATAAAGTAAAAAATTCAAGAGTGATTTTCTTGACGTTTTTTGCTCGACTTTGACAAGTGCAGTGTTCAATCTAGTACGATGGTATGGATATGAAACCCTTCGTGTGGGAATCCGACTCGCACTAGGCTGGTTTTTAGGGTTCCATAGTCTAAGACAAGGAACCCTTATGGATTCGTCATGTCTGTCTGTCTGTCGAATGTCTGTCTGTCCGTGTATGTCACAGCCTTTTTTTTCCGAAACTATAAGAGCTATACTGTTGAAACTTGGTAGGTAGATGTACTCTGTGAACCGCATTAAGATTTTTACACAAAATTTAAAAAAAAAAACAATTATTTTTGGGTTCCCCATACTTAGAACTGAAACTCAACAAATTTTTTTCATTAAACCTATACGTGTGGGGTATCTATGGATAGGTCTTCAAAAATGATGTTGAGGTTTCTAATATCATTTTTTTCTAAACTGAATTGTTTGCGCGAGAGACGGTTAAAAGAGTCGCCTTAATAAATCTTCCGTGCTTAATAACAAAGAGATTCAATTTAATATAGTAAAAATAAAAACGTTATTTTTTAAATCTACTTTTATTGTCGACTCACCTTTAAAAACCCAATAGTGTTTTATGGGGTTATTAAAATTGAGGAACCCTGTTCTTAGAAGAAGACGTAGAGGAGAAAACTTAAAAAATTAAAAGGTTAAAATGAGAAGCGAAAGAAAATGATCGTTAAACAGATTGGGTTCGCGATATACTTAATCTTATGAGTGCTTTACTAGCCCAAATGGACGTTCCAGATCTTTGAAGATTGATCAGTATTTGAACAGTGGCGAGTATTGAACAAATCTCAAAAACTTAATATTCTGTGTAACATCGAAACATGAAACCGGGAACGATGTGTTATCAAACCTGAAAATATACAGAGAAAAATCTTTAAATATTTACTATGCTGTCTTGTAGGTACCACCTACGAGTACGAGTGGTGCTCTGGGCAGGATTGCCAATTTACCCAAAAATACAATGTCGCTTATGGGTGGGTTAGCTTCGACGATGATCGTAAAACGCTACATCGACTGGATACAAGTCGATGAAGACGTTTTTATGAGGTCGATCGCAAACACGAATTATTTAATTTGAACTAGCTATGCGGCGCGACTTGTCGAGGAATCGATATGGATTAAGTACATCACACAAGATTCAGAAACCCAATTCTCGTAATAATTTTATAAAAATTATAGAACCACTGACTTTTCATTCGCCACGCGGTGGACTTCTACGCCATGGGAACCATTCTTTTTGTAGTACCCCGAAGCGAATTAAGAAAGAAATGAAAGAAAGAAATATCATTTATTCAAAAGCCTCTTCTGTGCCACCACTCAAAAATATGACATTTATGAAGGTGACACAAAACAAAAGGAAATAAAAAACAAACTATTTAACATCATACAAGGCGCACGTGTGGTGGTGAAAGCGCCTCAGGGAATTAATCTATCCACGAAAAGACGTCGCTACAAAAAAAAAAAACGCGCTATCAGCTATCATTCTTTGCAATTGTCTTCCAGAAGCATTTTTGCGAACTGGTGATCCTGGAAACCGCTGCAACAATTTCCACTGAACATAGCTAAGAACATCTCACAAATACCATCTTTCATATTAAGAAAACCGTATCTAAATCGGTCAAACAGATTTTGCACAAACTACCTCTCACCCTAATCGTATACATGCTCCGTTCCGTCGCGTCGGAGGTAAAAATAGTCAAACTGTCAAAATAAAGTTCGGATCATGCTACGATCTAGTGGCGATGTCATATATGTCACAAATAATTTTCCTCAACTGAAAATATATTTGATTGTGCTTTGATGTATATATCAAAATGTGACCGAAAATCGAACGCTTCAAAGTTTTTCCGAGAATGACGACTACAATTTTAGCATAATAAACGCGTCTCTCTTTCCTCTTGCCAATGATATAAAGCACTTTCAAGTTTTTTTTTATTATGAAATTAAATAAAATTTATTTAAAAGTCAACAGACATTACAGATACACAAAATCGTAGTTGTCTTTAACACGTTGAATTAAGTAGGTAGGTACTTATTGGAAAAAAAAACATTAGTACCCAAACTAGGGTTACCTGTGATATGGCGTACTAATTATGAGTGTTATGTATGAGGGAGCAGAATAGAATGTTCAGTCAGTTCACAATTCAGTCACGATTCGGTCAACAGTCAGTATGGTTTTAGAATAACTACGAGAGTTGGTTTTGAGACATTCGTAGTGAACCGTGTGTACATTATTTGGGCTCGGCTAGCTCCTATGTACATACCTGCATCATAAAACCGTGTTAGTGTATGAAACCTTATTTCTTGGTAAAATACCAAACAGGTAGTGTAATACCGTCTTTAAAAAGGTAGAGTAATTAAGGTGATGTCTCTTACCAAAGGTATTACACAAATTGTCTGCACAAAAACTGGCTGAATGAATACATATATTAATATTAATTGCATATTAGTTCGGGCTGTCTGTAATCTAAAATGTATAAGATCGAGGCATGTGTAATAAATAAGCCGTCGTATTTTATACGGTGTCCGATGTCCATCCTTTATTGAAGTGAATGTAGGGCAAGGTGGTCGATTGCTCTATTAAGGTGTCCTATTATAAGGTAATGCGTTGCTCCGGATATTAGATAGCGGCTATGTCTGTAGATGATGTTTTACGGTCAAATGATATGGTAACACCGATTCATACTAATATCTGTCTATACTATAGTAAAAGTGTAACTGGGCCAAACCTGTACATTCCCTCCTAAAAAGAAAATCCCTAAAAGATTTGATTTTTTATTTTTGTTTGCCTGCCTAATTAATATTAATTGTCAATTTTTTTATTTTTAAGACAGGCTATTTCGTCTGTGGGGACGTGGATTGGGGGGGGGGGGGGGGGGTGTTATCTCCGGAACTACCGATCAAATTCCGAAAATTCATTTACTTACAGGACTTATATTATGCCGAGTGCTTTCAGTTATGTTTTATTTCGCTACGCTCGTGTTATGTGCAGTTCCACTCAACTCCGTAATGGTTTAGCGGATTTCGATAGTATTTGGAGTGTGGTAGATGCTGAGGGGTGGAGGGGGAGGGGTACAAAATGATCCTTGTGATTTCAATGAATAAAATACATTTTGACTTTGACTTTGTACTGTTTTATCGAGAAATCACGCGTGCGAAGCATCGGGCAAAAGGCTAGTTACTTATAAGATATAAATAATAATTTTAAACAAATATATGAACACTCTTTTTTATTGAAATCAGTTTCGCTTGAATATTTCGTTCTTTAGTACTATGTAAATCAGGCAACCGAAATAAAGTACAAAGAAGGGGTAAGATGCAAATGTGAAAAATTACACTTGCTAGCAGAAAATCCAAATGTCTCGATTCGCATCAAAAATTCGCCAACAATAGAATACATTTGAATTTCTAACTGCAATTGAATATATTACGCTCTACTTACCAAATAAACACATTTATAGGGTTTACACATAAATGTGCGACTAAAATCTCAATTTCTACTAAAATAAGACGACGTAAACTTGGCGCGCTCTACACTGGCAGCTGAAGGTAAGGGGCCAGCTGATACCATTGGTACCTACTGTGTTGTCTTATTAGTTTCGAGTGAAGTTAAACTGTGGAACTCTTGGAGGAGAGCAAGTCAATGATGTGCCGTTGAAGTTACTTCACCTGAAGGTATTTTTTTACAGAACAACCTTATTAACTATTTAAGTAATTAAAAAATACATACGTCAAAAGTAAGTAGTAGAGAAAATAAGTAGTTAAGTTTGACGACCTCTGTGGCGCGGCGGGCGAAGGTTGGCCTGCGAAGCAGGAGGTTGCGGGTTCGATTCCCGCCTCGGAACAAATATTAGTGCGATCACAGATATTTGTTCAGGGTGTTCTGAGTATTTTATATGTATAATTTAAAAAACTATGTAATATTTTGTATTAAATATATCAGTTATCTAGTACCCATAACACAAGCTCTGCTTAGCTTTGGGCTAGATAATGTTGTGTGAACTGTCCAGCATTATTTATTATTATTATTATTTATTTTTGTTAAGTAGGTATGTAGGGTGGAAAACACAGAAGACTCTCATGTGTCCTAACATTGCTTAGCATGATCCTCCGTTATCTACAATAATACTGCAGCACTCACTTTGTTATACATATATCGTAAAATTGAGGACTAATTCTAAGCATTATGTTTGCGAAAAACTTATTAAGTACATCAACATTCGATTGAAAAATTTCACAAATTTACCTCCAAATTGTACAGTAAACCGCTCTAGTATCATGAATACTTCTTTAAACTTGGCATAATAATTTAAATAGATATAAAGAAGGCATTATGTTTCTTAACTTTTTGTAAGTTTCGACGTATGAAATAAAAAATCTACATTTTTGTGCACGGTGCCCGCTAGCGTGAGCGATATGCCGCGCGGATTACGCGTGCGTTGAAGATTGAGCCTGAATCGTCGTGCTAAACAGTGACAGGACTAACTATTAACTACGGTTTTTAAAAAGCATTCATAAGTAAGGTGGCTACTGTATATTTCAGTTACACCCTCACCAACTAAGATGTAAGTAAACAATCAAAACAAAATCGTGCCCAAATCAGTATTCCTAAATGAAGCCCTCATCCACATGCAGAGTAATGTAAACTAAAACGTCAAAACTGACTACTAAGGCATCAGTTCCGTTATTTAATACCTACACCTATCTCGCAAGTTCCCAACATTAAACTCGACGGCTGTACTAAGTCAGGAAACTTGTGTTTGTGAAGCGTAGCTACAGGGCGATGGATCCTTTCATTATCCACAAAGTTTGCCCTTCGGCTAAATACACACACGGTATCCGTCTTAGGCATCATCCGCACAGGAAGAGACGTAAGATGTAGGGCGTGGGCTAAGACAAATGTCGCCTGCATACATTTTGTATAGCCGGCCAGATCCACCTAGTCGCAGCACGGCCGGCGGCCGGCCGGCGTCGCGAGCAGTCGCAAGCCAAGCGTCCGCGTCGTGTGTCTTACGGCGTCCGTTTCTATTGCTACGGAGTGCCTGTAAAAAATGTCATCCTACAGAAGTCCACTGCTGGACATTGGCTTCCTCCATATAATACCAAGACGAACGGTCACGGGCCGGCTCCATCAACCGACTTCCTGCTACCTTTATAATGTATTTTTCTTCCCAAGTATTTCCTCTATAGATTTTCTCCAATTTGTGGATTGGTTTTGAACGTCGTTTCTCACAAAGGACAACACAGTATTAAAGCATTCTAGTGTCATTTTGTTCACTTCAATTAAACGTTCAGGAAATCACTGTTTTAAAAAGCCTATGTTCTTGTGACACGTGCCACACGGGATGCACCCAATATCTTCAGTAGTAGCAATGCTATCGCATCTTCATCCTCGGAGGAAGACATGCTAGCACAATCATATCACGACTTATGTCTTACGTCTTCGCCCTTATTAGGATTCCGCCGCGTTCGCGCCCCTTTCGCGACTCTTGTCTCGCGTCTTACGTCCTACGACATCTCCAGTGTGGATGTCGCCTTAGAAGTCAATTCCAAAGCTATAGGTTATTAGGGCAGATGAGTTAAACCGCCAAAGTGCCAATATATGTGACATTTACGATCTCATAATAAAAAGGAATAAAAGCCACATTTTACAATACTGGAAGCTATTGAAAATATACCAAAGAAAAATGAAAAGAAGCGCATTCACATCGAACTTGTGCAATGCTGACCTACTTCAACAAAAGCTTTATAAAGGTAGTATGATAATGCGCTTTGTATTCTAATTCAATGAGCAGAAAACACGATTTCGTTTCATCCGTACCTATAGCGGTATTATATTATACAGTGTGTCCCGCGGCCATGCCACATGGAGGATATGTACTTTCAATATTTTGTGACTGACACAGATTAGCGAATAGTGTTTTATTTTTTATCGATTTTTTGCCACCAAAATTCCTAAATCATTATAACAAATTTCATCGAAATCGTTAGAGCCGTTTTCGAGAACGTGATAACAAATATAAATATAATGTACAAATATATATACACATACAAACATTGCTCATTTGATAGTATAGGATAGATATGCAGTAGACATGGTGACAGATGTAAGTAAATAAAGCGGCCAAGTGCGAGTCGGACTCGCCCATGAAGGGTTCCGTAGCAGCAAGTAACATTGAATAAAAATAAATTGCGGTTTACGATTTATGACGTATTAAAAAAAAAATACTTACTAGATCTCGTTCAAACCAGTTTTCGGTGGAAGTTTGCATGGTAATTGTACCTACATCATTTATTTTTTTTAGTTTTATCATTCTCTTATTTTAGAAGTTACAGGAGGGTACACATTTTACCACTTTGGAAGTGTCACTCGCACAAAGTATTCAGTTAAAAAAAAAAAAAAAAACCTTAATATCATTTTTGAAGACCTATCCATAGGGTTTGACACGTATGGGTTTGATGAAAACAAATTGAGTTTCAGTTCTAAGTATGAGGAACCCCCAAAATTTATTGTTTTTTTTCTATTTTTGTGTGAAAATCTTAATGCGGTTCACAGAATACATCTACTTACCATGTTTCAACAGCATAGCTCTTATATTTTAGGAAAAAGTGGCTGTTACATACGGAAGTACAGACAGACAGACAGACATGACGAATCCATAAGGTTTCCGTTTTTTGCCATTTGGCTACGGAACACTAAAAACGGGCAGCTAGAGCGTATGCTTTCAAAACATCAGCATAGGGGTTGCGAGGGGCGGCAGCGACAACTACAACGCCAGAACCATATTTGATATTATTGCCACGTTTTAGTAACATTAGATTTTTTTCAGTAGGTTCCTAATAACAACTATATACGAATTTTTCGAAAATTTGATTCTTTACACTTATGCATTTTCATACTTTGGGAGTGGTACCATTGGCATGGAGTTATTCCTCCGTGGGGGCACAGAATAAATAATAAGTAAAGGGAGAGAGAGAGGAGAGAGATTTCCATTTCTAAATCAGAAACGATTTTTATTTTATTTTATGGAAAACTATAAGTATCCGCAACTTGCCTTCCATAATTTCACACCTTGACCGGGCTAACTAGTTCAGATTTTGGGTAAAAAATCTAGATAACATTAGTATGTTAACTAACATTAGGTGGTTATCATATGTTAACTAGCATTGGGTGGTTAACATTGGTATGTTAACTAGATTATGAATTGGTATTCCGGGACACCTTATACATATACATATGCATAATAACTTTAAAAAAGTATACTCCTAGATTACCTAGGTACGTTGAGTATTCAGTGGGTTGTCTAATACCTTAGACAACCCACTGAATAAAGTGGTGGAGTGGTAAGTTATTTAAAACGAACTTTAGCGACGAAACCAGAGAATAATAAGAATAATATTCTCACTCAAAAACTGCTAGGGAATAGATGTCAAATTTATAACGCTCGTCTAATTAACATACCAGTAACCTATGTACCGAATATGACCTGCGTGTGTCTTAATAATTAATCGAGACCCAGATTAACTACATCCCAACAGACGGTCTTATTTACGACCAGTAAATTAAGACCTTTCTCTATCTACGCGTCTAGAAAGGACAACCATTTGTCTTTCTTTACCAACAAGTCGCGAAGGTAAATACCATAGTACTACCTATATAATACTCTGAGTACAATACGAAATAAATGCTAAAGGTCAAATTACTCCTATAGACCTCCTTTATGAGCTGACAATAAAACATGCTCCTTATCACAACATTCCGCGAAATAAAACCAGTTTACATCGAGACAAAAAGAGATGGGATCCTTTTTATTGAACACGTAAAAACTTTATAGAAAGACTTTAAGTTCGTGTCGTAACGGTCTTGCGAAATATAAAATGAATGAAAGCACTTCCTAAAACAAGTTTTGAAACTTACAATCACACTCCCGAGACACAAGTTAGACATGGACCGCCGAACTCACAAAAAATATGCTATGATAAAAGTTGCTAAACTTGCGACTTTCAAGGACGGTTTTATGCATATCGATTCCACGAACGAACGGACATCGAACCGCGGAACGAGTTATAAATACCGGCACACGGCACAGGCCAGTCGACCGGCATCTGCGGGCACACCGGTCGGACTACTCAGACGGGCCACATGCGTTTGTTTACTATCGGCGGGATCGCGAAGCGAGTCGGCGGAGTCGGCTCGCTTCCAAATTAAAGAAAAGTTGTAGAGAAAACTTACGTCGGACGCCCCAGTCCATGTCTATGCGCTATGTCGATTCGCGGACCGCGGATGGCGTCTCTGAGGCGACTGCCGCATCCTGCGCCCGCCGCTCCCGTTCATGTATTCCCATTGTGAGCCACGCCGAGCATTGTCCGATCTGAGACTCCTTTCGCGGATATTGCAGACTCGGAGACTCATTATATACAATACAATACAAATATTTTATTTGATTAAACTTTAACTAAGATACAATAGCATTGGTGCATTACAATAACACTCCGCGGAGTGACCTAGTATCGAACGAAAAAATAAACCTAGAATTTGACCGAGTACGATGTCAACGTTAATGGAGTTTGACG